>BLIW01000011.1:13781550-15031550 GCA_016586305.1 Ophiorrhiza pumila
CTATAAATACTCTGACACAAACTCTGTTTCTCTTTACGTGACAACGTATAACATGCAGGGGGTAGGTTCGTGCACTATCCTCGAAGCTCAGGTGCTAGATAGGCTCGTATATCCATATCGACCAAATCAAGTCTCGTTTTATAACCATCCTTTGTTTTTCCAGGTATGTTCAACAGAGTACCCAACAAACTATCACATATGTTCTTCTCAATATGCATTACATCAAGACAGTGTCTAACATCAAGTTTCTCCCAATATGGAAGATCAAAAAAGATAGATTTTTTCTTCCAACAACTCTTATCCTTCTTACGAGACTTTGTTTGTTTGCCGAATTCTACATTGATGTCCTTAACACGAGAATAAATAGTCTCACCACTCACTGCAGATGGAGCGTTTCTAAAATCTTGCTTCCCATTAAAAGCTCTTTTCAATCGGCGATACGGATGAGAATCAGGAAGAAATCTACGATGCCCAAGATACACTGTCTTGCTCCCATGCACAAGCTGGCAGAAATCTGTACTCTCCTCACATATAGGGCATGCATTGTGTCCTTTGACAGAAAATTCGAATAAATTACCATAGGCAGGAAAATCATTTATGGTACAGAATACCATGGCACGCAAAGTGAATGACTCCTGATGATATGCATCAAACATCAACTCCCCTTCATCCCACAACCTTTTCAAATCATCAATTAATGGGGCCAAATAAACATCTATGTCATTTCCTGGCTGCCGTGGACTTGAAATCATTAATGACATAAGTATATACTTGCGTTTCATACACAAGTAAGGAGGTAGATTGTAAATAACCAACATCACTGGCCAAGAGCTATGTGTGGTGATTAGATTGCCATAAGGATTCATCCCATCTGTACACAATCCCAATCTCAAATTTCTTGTCTCTCTGCCAAATGACGGATACATTGAATCAATCTTTTTCCACTGATCCGAGTCAGCAGGATGCCTTATCATCTTGTCCTCCAGGGGAATATTCCGATTTGCATACCACGTCAAATTTTTAGCATCTTCTGAATTGGCAAACAATCGTTTAAATCTCGTTATTATAGGGAGATATCATAATACATTTTCTAAAACGGTTAGTTAGAAACCGTTCTTAAAACGGAGATGATAACAGTTTCTAAAACGGTTGTCTCCCGAACCGTTTTAGAAACTGGTACCAAGAGACTTTCTAAAACGGTTGTCTCCCGAACCGTTTTAGAAACTGACATCAAGAGACTTTCTAACACGGTTATAATGTAACCGTTTTAGAAAGTTTGCATTTTCCTAATTCTTATTACAAAAATGCCACCGCCCCAATTATCTAAAACGGGTTATTAATAACCGTTTTAAATATACCGTTTTAAATTATATATTCTGTAGTAGTGATAGTAAAAAATTTCAAAAAAATCAACAAAAGGTTTTTGAAGAATTTTGGATGAAAAAGGCTCCAACAGGATATAGGCCATATGAAAAATGAAGTTTAGATGAAAGATTTCATTTAAAAGAAATGAAAATAATTAAACAAGAAAAAATGAAACAGAAAGTTTCAAATGAAGAAATCAATCCAAGTTCAGAAGAAAAAATAGATTTAAAACAATAAATTGATAAAGAAATAAAAGAATTAATATATTCCTTAGAAGATTTGGTAATAGAAGAACCAGTAAAGGTAAAAATGAATAAAGATACATCTGTAAAACTAGAAACAAATAAACCAAGTACTTCATCATTACCTATAAATCAAGGAAGAACCCGTAGAGTTTAACCTGAAAAGGCAGCCATAGAATATACTTATTCACATAGTGGAAAGTATATACCTAGTAGACATCTACCAGAAACTACAAGTTCTGGATTTAGATTTTTGAATCTTGACTGCAAGTTAGATGCGTCAAAAACTTTACAACAATGGGGACAAGATATAGGTCTCTATTTTTTGACTGATAAAAAATCCAACTTTTCGTCAGAAGAAAAATACCAAATATGCGTAGCAGCATTAGATGGAAATGTTAAAAATTGGTATTAAGGATTGTCAGATTCAACCAGAAATACAATAAGGGTTAATGTAATCAGACATATGGACACTTCCTTAACAGATGGAATTAGCACATTCATTAACTATATAGCGGATGAATTCATGGGATATGATTGGAATTCAAAAATAGATTCATCAAGAATAGCTGAAAAACAAGAAGCTTTAAAGAAGATTAGTCAATTACAAATTTGTAATATGTGTGATATCAATTCATATATATGTGAATTCGAAGAATATTATTATCAGTATTTTGATAGTAATGAAGATATGACTAAAATAGCTGATATGCTATATCAAAATTACCAGGTATATGGAGTTCATATTTCTTAACTCAGTTTTCAAAAAATTATGAAACAGAAGGATATTCAAATAATCTAGGAGCAAGAATAGTTTTCTTAAAAGAAAAATTATCTGATCTTTGTGCACAACAAAGAATACTTTCAAAACCTAAAAGGGCTAATGAAACCATATGTTGCAAAGAAGTATCTGAAGTAGGCAATTGGTGATGTCATGGATCTAACAATAAGTCTAAAAAACGTTAATCCAAAAATAAGATTTACAAAAAATATAAAAAATTCTTTAAAAAGAATAAAAAAAGGACAGAAATTATTATAAAAGAAATAAAAAAGATGAAGATAAAAGGAAAAAACCAACCAGTTGTAGGAGCTATAACTGTGGTGAAGAAGGACATAAGTCTTATGAATGCAATTAAAAAGAAAGTCAAAATTTCAATACTTGACATAGAAGACATAGAATCTGATTTAGAAACTATGTCATCATTTGATTCCGAAATGACAGAAATATTTGAAGTATTTACTGAATCTGATTCAGAATGAGTGAAATAGAAATCAGTAAAGAAGATGATACGAAACCCGAATCGATTCGCTCCAAACCCCGGCTTGTATGTCACGGAAGCAATTGCAGGACCTTCGAATATAAATCGATGAACAAGAACAATCTAACAAGTAGATTGGAATTTACGCGCCAATTGATAAAGCCACTTCGCGCAAACTAATCAATTCTCAGATTTGTTAGTTTGAAAACCCTTCGCAGGAAATCAAATTCACAAAGATTAAAACATTCACTGTTTTATTTCTCAAATCAAAGTTCTTCCTCCCCATTACAACTGAAAGAAAGACCTATTTATAGGCCCAACACAAACCCTAGACGAATTATACTATAAAAGGAAACTTAAATTAACTAAAATCCTAAATTACCAAAAGACAAAATTTAATTACGCCAAATATTTCCCGCACGTCGCGACGTGGGGAGCCTGACGTCGCGACGTCGGGAAACAAACCCTAAAATAAAAAACGACCCGCCTTCTGGACGTCGCGACGTGCGACGATGGACATCGCGACGTGTAGGGACGTCGCGACGTCGGAGTCCCTCCACGTCGCGACGTGGGTTACTGTCCACGTCCTTTAACTCTTGATTCGTATCAGTCCCTCCGTCGTGGAAAAGATTTGTCCTCAAATCTGCGACATTACTTGGAAAGACATCAACAGCTGTGCATACCAATGCTTGCCTTTGGCCGGCTCCGATTCCCTCAACGGACTGCATATCCTGTGCAATCTTACACTGATCCTTGTACACTTCCGCAGGATGAAGAGACGTTAATACCATTTTTCGGCCATCCTTTTCGAAAGAATACACATTATCTCGTCCAAAATGTTTCACCTCGCGATCATACATCCATGGTCGTCCTAGAAGAACATGTCCAACTGTCATTGGCACCACATCACATAATATCTCATCCTGATAAGCCCCAATCGACAAAGAAATCAAAGCTTGTTTAGTAACTTTTGCCGACGACTCTTGTTGCATCCACTAGGGACAAGGATGATTCTCCACAGGTAGCTGCAATTTATCTACCAATAAAGTACTTACGATATTAGTACAACTCCCACTGTCCACGAGCACATTGCAAGTCTTACCATTAATTGCACCTCGGGTATGGAAAAGTTGTGTACGCTTATAATCTTCAGTCTCCAACAGCGATTGTGAGGTTAAAACCGGTCGAAGCACTAAGAGTTCACCAGTTTCGGGCAAACAGAGCACTTCCTCCTTCTCTTCAAGAGCTGGCATTTCGGGATCAAACTCCGTTTCTTCCACCACAACTCCATTTGGACTTACGACGAAAGCACTTTTACTAGGACATTTAGCTGCAACATGCCCAAACCCTTGACATCTATAACACTGACGAGGTTTCGCAGGCGTCTTGGCACTTGACTTCCAAGAAGTTTCCACTTAATCTTGCGACCCAACCTTAGGATTGTTAATCGGCGGTGATTCTGCTATAACTGTCTTCCACGGTGAAGTAGAACTAGATCTCGATGTCCTCTCAAGCATTAACTGTTTGTCCATTTCCGTAGCCTTATGGACCAAATCATCAAGGTCATAATAATGATAAAGGACAATAACCTTAGCAATTTCACGATTCAAACCACTAATGAATCTAGCAATAGTGGCATCTTGATCTTCATGAACCTTTGCTCGACTCATCACCATCTGCATGTCCTTATAATACAGCTCGACACTACGATCCCCTTGAGTCATGTTTTGTAACTTCAACCACTGGTTCCTGTAATAGTGGACTGGAATAAACCTATTGCGCATAATGGTCTTAACATCCTCCCAAGTCCGAATTGGCCGTTCTCCAATCCTCTCTCAATGAGCAAGTAGATCATCCCACCATGCACTAGTATACCCTGAAAACTCCATAACTGCAAGACGAATCCGCATCTCCTCGAAATATTGATAAAGGTCATAAATGTGGTCAGTCTTACGAACCCATTGCAGAAATTCCTCAGGATCCTCGCTGCCCGTAAATGTCGGCACCCTTATCTTTCCCTCTTTTTCAATAGTAGTAGTTTTTGGTGTAAATCGTTTAGAACTCTCCTCATACTCAGTAGCCGCCTCATCAATATCAACCATTAAAGGTTTTCGCACAGGTTTAGGAGCTGATGTACCCATTTGATCCACCTGTTGTTGCAACCGCTCATATGCACTTGTCATTTTGGAGAGCTGCTCTATCACAGCCGCCATTTGTACCTCTAGCTTCACTTTGTTTGCTCATATTATCAAATATATGAATTCCAACACAAATCTAAATTGCACCACTTACTATGAACAACCAAGATCCAATTTCCTTTTAAATTTTTCTTTCCACCAAAAATCAAATCAACACAATAAAGATATAATTGCTTGACACCAATCACAAAATAAAATTTATGACAGGCTTGCGTATATCAAACAACTTGAATTCAATTTTATAAGGAAAAATTGAAAGCCTGATTTTTGTTCGAAGAACTGTTCCCTGATACCACTTGATACGAAACCCGAATCGATTCGCTCCAAACCCCGGCTTGTATGTCACGGAAGCAATTGCTGGACCTTCGAATAAAAATCGATGAACAAGAACAATCTAACAAGTAGATTGGAATTTACGCGCCAATTGATAAAGCCGCTTCGCGCAAACTAATCAATTCTCAGATTTGTTTGTTTGAAAACCCTTCGCAGGAAATCAAATTCACAAAGATTAAAACATTCACTGTTTTATTTCTCAAATCAAAGTTCTTCCTCCCCATTACAACTGAAAGAAAGACCTATTTATAGGCCCAACACAAACCCTAGATGAATTATACTATAAAAGGAAACTTAAATTAACTAAAATCCTAAATTACCAAAAGACAAAATTTAATTACGCCAAATATTTCCCGCACGTCGCGACGTGGGGAGCCTGACGTCGCGACG
This sequence comes from Ophiorrhiza pumila, assembly GCA_016586305.1. NCBI lineage: Eukaryota > Viridiplantae > Streptophyta > Magnoliopsida > Gentianales > Rubiaceae > Ophiorrhiza > Ophiorrhiza pumila. Next base: position 13,787,338 of record BLIW01000011.1, read on the forward strand.
TCGGGAAACAAACCCTAAAATAAAAAACGACCCGCCTTCTGGACGTCGCGACGTGCGACGATGGACATCGCGACGTGTAGGGACGTCGCGACGTCGGAGTCCCTCCACGTCGCGACGTGGGTTACTGTCCACGTCCTTTAACTCCTAATTCGTATCAGAAGAAAAGGAAGGTATCCTCATACAAGAAGAAGAAGAAACTATAGAAGGATATGCACTTAGAGCATCTTTTGACCCTTCTAAATAAGAAAAATTTAGGAATTTAGAGTTAAATCTAAGAGAACCTAATCAAAACGTGTTAAGTCAAATAGGAAATGCTTTCAAAAGAAAGAAATACGTTTATCATGAATACATGGAAATTGAAAAGGTTATACCTATTCAAGAAACTTCTGGAAACAGAAAATTGAATTTATTAACAAAAAAGACAGTAACAGATTTGTTAAATAAACTGCCTAAAGAAAAGAAAGATAAAATGCAATATGTTTATCTAGCAGGCATACAAATTCTTTGTAAATCAACTTTTCAAGAAGGAATTGATTGTCCTTTAGTCATCAATTTATCTGATGAAAGATTTACAAATGCTTCAGATGGAAATCTTGGAACAGTAAAAAGGCAATTTAGCCTACAAAAAACTACTTTTCACGTATTATCCAAAATATTGCATATCTTTAAAAGATAAAGATTTCAATGATGCCTTGAGTTTACATTTTCAAATCTTAAGAAAAGGATTTTTCAAACCAGGCAATCATATAATGAACATATATTATTGTGCATTATATAGTCTTACTAATTCAAACTGTGGAAGTATTTTTGATAAAAAACCAGCAGTTGAATTAGATAAAGAATGCCTAGAAATAGGAAGAATTCTAGAACCCACTAGAAATAATCTAACTATCCTAGATAGTTATTCAATTGAATTCGGAACTTCTAAAAATTTAGAAGAAGGAACCTCTAGAGATATAGTCTCATATAATAAAAATAATATTATGATAGAGAAAGAAAGGAGAAGTTATTCCTCACTCAATATATCAAGAAAGAAGATACACCAAATGACTTAAAAGTTTTTGGTAAATATTTTAATGGTAAAAGTTATGTTGAAGAATATAACATTCTTATAAATCCAAAAAGTGCACAGAATCATTTTAATAGTTATTTTGATGCACGATTAATAAAGAAATATAAAGACACACATAGACATGTATCAAATGATGCAAATGAAAATGAGATCAATGAAATTGTTAAAGTTCCAATAACTTTTCAAGAAACCAATTTAACATTAATTGTTTTTTGGATATTTTAGATGGAAAACAAAACCATCATATAATCCTAGGAAGATCATTTCTAGACAGCCTAGATAATGTCACGATTGACAAATATGGTATTGAGATTTCTTTTGCAGGAAAGACTATTTTTCTAGAAAAGGAAAATGCCTAGTGAACAGAGATTTTCTGTAAGTATGTTCGTAGAAATTACATGTTACGAAAAGAAAATTCTCACTTGTGCTCAGATTGATACAGGTGCAGAAATAAGTTTAGGAAAAGAATTCCTATTCAAAAATTGGATAACTAATCCAATAAAAGTCTCAATACAAGGAGTAACAGGTGATAAGCACTCCTTAGACAAGGTATGTTTTAAACCTGAAATTATATTAGGAAGCAAAATAGTAGCTATAAAACAGCTATATGCTTATGAAGGATTAGATGTCGACTTACTGTTAGGCAATGACTTCGTTCAACAATTTCAGACATATAACCAAACAATCTATATGATTAGTTTAAAAACCCCTTGTGGACATTGGATATGCACTTCGCGAATTCATACCCCATACAGAGTTCAACCAGCACCGCGTGCTGATGGATATGACAAAATTTGATTTGGTTACATAAAAACCAGATAAGAAAGTTTAATGTTAAAATGCTAGATATAGACAAAGTTAAAGATCTAATAGCTAGCAATTATGGAGAAAATCCTATAGCGAAATGGGATATAAAAAGAGAATTAGCTGTAATAGAGCTAAAAGATCCAAATATTATCATTAGAGTTAAACCAATGATATATTCAAAAGAAGATAAAATTGAGTTTAAAACTCAAATAAAAGAATTACTTAATATGACATTAATTAGAGGAAGTAATAGCCCTCATAGTTCACCAGCTTTTATGGTTAGAAACCATGCTGAGGAAAAACGTGGAAAAGCAAGAATGGTTGTTAACTATAAAAAGTTAAATAAACATAGTATTTTTTATGGATATTTTCTTCCAAACAAAAATAATTTGATCAACTTAGCAAAAGGAAATAAATACTTTTCTAAATTTGATTTTAAATCAGGATTTTGGCAAATAAAACTTGTTGAAAAATCTATACCTCTAACTGCCTTTAGTACACCTAATGGACAGTATGAATGGTTAGTGATGCATTTTGGATTAAACAATGCACCACAAATATATCAGAGAAGAATGGATAAGATATTTTCTATTTTCTCATACATGCTTGTTTATGTTGATGATATTCTAATTTGTTCTAATGAATATCAAGAACATATAGACCATTTAAAAGAATTTGCAAAAATTTGCATGCAAAATGGAATAATCTTAAGTCAGAAAAAGGCTGAGATTAGTAAAACTGAGATAGACTTTCTTGGTATGATAATAACTACTAATGGTATTAAATTATAAAGTCATATATCTCAAAAGATATGTAATTTTCCAGATAAATTAAACACTAAAAAAGAAATAGAACAATTTCTTGGATGTTTAAATTATGCAGGAGAATTTATACCGCAACTTGCAAAGAAAAGGTCTTTGTTACAAAAATTGCTAAGAAAAAATAACACTACTGGATGGTCAGATGACCACACTGAAGTAGTAAAATCTTTAAAGGAAGAATGTAAAGAACTTCCTAAACTTAGAATGCCTGAACCAGAAGATAATCTTGTTTTGCAAACTGATGCTTCTAATTTATATTGGGCAGCTATATTAAAAACTGACATCAATGAAATATGCAGGTACACAAGCAGTACATTTAAAACAAAAGAAGTTAATTATTCCACAAATGAAAAGGAATTATTAGCTATAATAAAAGGAATAAGAAAATTCTCTTTTTTCTTATTACCAAAACCCTTTGTGGTAAAAACAGATAATACTCAAGTTGGTAGTTGATGAGTTGGTTTTATACCAACTATTTTATGCTAAATCTCTTGGCTTTTGTCTTGTGTTTGATGCAAATGTGTGGTGAATTGTGTGGTTTTGTGTATATAGGTGATGAACTGATTGGTAATGATGAAATGGTGCAAAAAGAGTGAAAATGAGGGTAAATGTAGAGAAAAGTGTCAACAGGAAAATAAAGGAACTGAAAAGGCATTATTCGGCCAATTTAGGGTTTTTGGCAGATTTGAGTTTGCAATTTGTTTTGTTTATAACTCTTTCAATTCTAATCCGAATGATGTGATCTTGGTAGCTATGGAAAGCTCTTTGCTTTTAATTCAATTGTTATGTTCTAACTTTCTTTGAATTCTGTTTGCATACATGAGAAATAAGAGCTTGTTATGTTGTGATTAGATTAGGGTTTTTAGGGTTTCCTCTTCCTGCCACAGTTTGGTAATTCGACAAAATCTTGAGCTACAAATACCCAATCTAGGTGATTCTTGAACCTATGGAAAGCTAAGAGATAAATCTAGAACTTTCATGTTTACCAGAGAGTCCAATTTCGGGGCTAAGGTACATTTATTTGGCATGGAAGTAGAGCATTTGAATGGAATGAACACTTTGCCATTTTAGATGTTCTTGCAATTGGCCTTTGCACTCATAGCACACTAGCACTCACCTTATGCCACACTCTCGCATCACCACTCGCACAACATACTCACACACTCACCACACTCGCATGAACATAATGCACATTTCTCGCCAGCAAAGGCAACACACGGCGAGGTCTCACCACACAAACATGCAATACGGCGAGACCTCGCCGCGAGGTCTCGCCATGTTAGTAAGCTTTAGTGTTAGTTTTGATGTTAAATTGGTAAAGGATTGAGTGTGATTTTGGCTAAGTGTGGAAGTTGTGCAGGTGATACGGTGGAGGCGTGAATGCTAGTAGCTGGAAGGCGTGTTGGTATTGTGAAAAACGTGAAGAGGTTCAGCATGAAGGCGCTAAGGGATCAATGAAGGCGTGAAACCTCAAGGTAGTAAAGGCGTGATCAAAACGGTGCATCCAAGGACTGTGGATTGAAACTGGAAGCGTGCTCTTGGCAAGATGAAAGACGCTGAAGCTGAATTGAAGGTGCGGTGTTTGTGGCTTGAAGGTGCAGGGGCAGACTTGAAAGTTACAACTTGGAAATTCATGAGGACTGATTTTATCATCTCTTACGAGGGCATTCTTGTAATAATCTAGTTATTTTACGTTTGCGTACCATTTACGATTCTTGTATCCTCTATATATAGAGGATTAGTTAACTTTTAGAGGGGGATCGATTTTTAGAATAATCTAGATTCATAACCGACTTTTGATTTTTTTTTAGGGCAGGAATTTCCTCTCGTTTGAGTTTTATCACTCTACTTTCTCTCTCTACGAAATTGATCTCCATTTTCATTTACGATCGAGAATTGGAACCGATAATTGTAATTCTATTCTCAGTCAAGGAAACTTTTACAGATTCTCTTTGAATTGGAAGCAATTGAAGCAGAGTTGATACGAAACCCAGATCGATTCGCTCCAAACCCCGGCTTGTATGTCACGGAAGCAATTGCAGGACCTTCGAATAAAAACCAATGAACAAGAACAATCTAACAAGTAGATTGGAATTTACACGCCAATTGATAAAGCCGCTTCGCGCAAACTAATCAATTCTCAGATTTGTTAGTTTGAAAACCCTTCGCAGGAAATCAAATTCACAAAGATTAAAACATTTACTGTTTTATTTCTCAAATCAAAGTTCTTCCTCTCCTTTACAACTGATAAAAACACCTATTTATAAACCTATTACAAACCCTAAACGATTTATTCATAAAAGGAAACTTAAAAATAACTTAAACCCTAAATTACCAAAAACAGAAATTAATTAACGCCAAATATTCCAGCACGTCGCGACGTGGGGATAGCACGACGTCGCGACGTCGGGAAACAAACCCTAAAATAAAAACGACCCGCCTTCTGGAAGTCGCGACATGCGACGATGGACATCGCGACGTGTAGGGACGTCGCGATGTCGGAGTCCCTCCACGTCGCGACGTGGGTTACTGTCCACGTCCTTTTCAATTCCAGGTCTCCAAATGAAAGACTCATCTTCTACAACTGGATTGAGTACTTTGGATTCCTTGGACTTGACATATGATCTCGATTTCGTATCAAGAGTATTTGGTAAATTCTTCCTAATTGTTGAATATGATTTGCTATTTGTTGAATTTTGAAGATCGTGAACTTAAAATGGCATTTTGTGGCTAAATTGCTATGCTCTAGGGTTTTAATCCGGATGTAGTGTAAATAGATTACGTATTGCCTTATAATTGACTTAGCTCATTCAGAATGAACTTATACTGATAGATATTGTTTAAATCTTGTTAAAATTCACTCATTTGAACTTTTGTTGTCTGAATCAACCTTCGATTGTAATCGCCATGTTAAGTCGGAGTTAAATTCTGCGATAGAAGTTATAATGCTTGAATTGAGAACATACAGTATGGTAAATGAGTTTTCTTACTTGATTTGTGTGATCATGAACAAAAACTCGGTCGACATGTCGGTGGAGGTTTGCTGAGAGTTTAGAGCTAAGTAAGAGGAGATCTTCGGTTTCGTGAATACGATCGGAATTAGGTTCGGCCTTGCCATAGGAAAACCTAAATTCTGCATGCAATAGTAATGAAACTCATAAGGTTGGGATTCTGCGGGATTAATTCTTCACTTTAGGCCTCGCCAAGGGAAATTGTGAAGTCAGAGAATGTAGAGGATGAAGCGGTCGCCATGCCAGTCATAGTCTATGTTCTCAGGCAGTTCGATCCCCTTTTTGTCATCAATTGAGTCAATTGTAAGGCAATTACGTAGTTAATTTGCATGTTCATCCGGAGAGAGACTCTAGGGTATATTTCTTACACTTGATAACTCATTTCTGTGTTCTCCTTTGTGTTCTCCTTTAGTTTATTATTTCATTTTCAACTGTTCTTGAGTGTTACTATTGCCTTTCAATCTGTGAAACTGTACTCGTGAAATTTCTGGAGCATTTTGTTAATATTTTGGCAACCAACTCCTTCCCTGAGGATAAGATCCCTACTTCCACTTCTACAGTAGTTCTAAGGTTAAATTGTGCGAATACGACTACACGCTATCAATTTTTGGCGCCGCTGCCGGGGAAGGCACGGTTTCTAGAATTTGATCAAGTGTTCTTTGAGTTTCATTGTTTCTTTGTGTTCTGTTTTGTTCTGTTTAGTGTTTCTGGTTCATTTTCTACTATTTCATTGTAATTGTTGTTACTTGTGATTTTATTTTTCGTGTGTTGTTTACATTTGAAGATTTTCTGTTGTGTTTTGTTCTTTGCATTTTTCAATACGTGTTGAGAATTGTGATGTGTCTCTTTGCTGCACATTTGAAGTTTTTGATTCTTTGCTATTATACTCCACAACAGTGTGTTGTGTATGCCAAGATCTAGCAGGTCTGTAGGAGAACCACAATTTCTATTGGATCTTGAATTGGCAAAGACTTTGAGGGCACAGTTGAGACAACAAAGAGAAATGGCTGCCCAAGGAGTTAGGCATCTCGGTTTGGAGATCACTACGCAGTGAACTTCGACAACCGATTTGGTCAACAGGACATAGACGTTGAAAGCTACCACATTCCTCCACAAATCGTATCAATGATCACACAGGGCCAATTTTTTCAAGGTTTGGACAATGAGGATCCAAATGACCATTTAGATTGGTTCTTGGGCTTATATAGCACATTTAAGCTACCAAGGGTGGAGCGAAGTGAGGTTCATAGGATCTTGTTCCCTCTATCTTTGAGAGGTAAAGCGAAGCATTGGTTTAAGACCATTGGGGGAGCAGATGCAACAGTTTCATTTGAAGAACTTCAGAGGAAATTTTTGGCTAAATACTTTCCACCTGCCAAGTTTGAGAAGAGAAGAATGGAAATTATGAATTTCCAACAACAAGATAGTGAGTCTTTCAGAGAAGCTTGGGAGCGGTTCAATGACTTGATTCGGCAATGTCCCAACCATGACTTGGGAGAGATCAGGAAACTAAATACCTTCTTCAAAGGCCTTACTCCTGAAGCATCCATGATGGTTAAGGCTTGAGCCAATGGGGCACTTAAAGATAAATCTGTGCCTGAAGTGCGTGAATTGTTCAATCAGATTACTGAGGATGAATATCTTTTCCCTGAGACTCGTAAACCTCATGGCAGAAAACAACGAGAAGTTCTTGATTTAGATGAGGAGACTTCACTCAGTGCTAAATTTGAAGCCCTTGCCAAGCAAGTACAAACATTGAAATCTGCTCAAACCAAGGCTCCAGTACTATCTTGTGGATTGTGTAAAGGTGAACATCACACCGATGAATGTGCCATCACTACTGAATCTATTCAGTACGTGAACAACTACAGTAACAAACCTCAATATGGAGGGAATTACTCTGGAAGCAATTACAGTGGATGTAACAGACAATATGGTGGGAACCAAGGAAATTGGAATCAACAACAGAACCAAGGAGGAAATTATTACCAAGGTAATGACCAGAGAAGAGCAATCAATGTACCTCCTAGTTTTGATCATCAGGCTAGTACATCAGAACAAAAGAAACCATCTGTTGAAGACATGTTTCAAAAGTTGATGGAGAAGATGGACAAGAATGAACAAAGGTTTGGTAGTTTGGAATCTACTGTTAAACATCATGAAGCCACTTTGAAGAATATTGAGATGCAACTGGGACAATTGGCAAATGTTGTGCATCAAAGACCAAAAGGAGCACTTCCGAGTGATACAATTCCAAATCCAAAAGAAAGGAAAGCTTGTAATGCCATCACCTTGAGGAGTGGAAAGCTTTTTCCCGGAAACAAACCTTCAAAGGATAAGAGTGATTGCATGGAGGAAGATAAAAAAGATGAAGATGAAGAGGTTCTGGAACTTGAGAAGGATGGTGAGCAAAAGGCTAGTAAATCTGAAGAGAAGAAAATATCAGCAAGGGTAGGAAATGAGATAACCAAAAATTCCAATCCTTATAACTTTCCAGATTATGCCCCAAAACCACCATTTCCAGAAAGAAAGAAGCCTCCACCTAAGAAGGGACCTCAATTCAATCGTTTCTTGGATATGATCAAACAAGTGAATGTCAATTTGCCTCTATTGTATTTGGTGACAGCCATGCCGAAGTATGCTAAGTACTTGAAAGATCTCATTTCAAATAAGGAGCAAATCTTGAGGTGTGAAATTCCAATGATGTTATCAGAATGTAGTCAAGCATGGATGGTTCATAAATTGCCTCCAAAGTTGAAGGACCCAGGCAGTTGTACCATTCCTCGCAAGATAGGAACTAGATATTTTGCAAAAGCACTTTGTGATCTCGGTGCTGGGATCAACTTGATGCCACTTTCAATTGCAATAAACGTTGGCTTGAGTGGAAGAATTCGACCAGTCGCAGTAACACTTCAATTGGCGGATAGATCTTTGGTGACTCCAACAGGTTTAGTGGAGGATGTACTGGTGAGTATTGATAAATTTACTTTGCCTGTTGATTTCATAATTCTTGATATGGAAGAAGATCCAGAGGTTCCATTGATTTTTGGTAGGCCTTTTTTAGCTACTGGTGATGCATTAATTGGAGTTAAAAATAAAACTGTCACCTTTAGAATTAATGATGAACAAGTAGTCTTTGATGTGAATTATGCAATGAAGCACCCGTTGAATGTGGAGTCTTGTTTTGCTATTCGATCCATTGCATGTGCTGTAAATGTAAATGATGTAAATGGAAAGCATGAATTTATGTGTCTTGATGAGTTAAATTTGCATAATGATGAGGAAGATGATGTTGAGATAGATGAGGAAGACAGTAAAATTGTGAATGAAATTGAAAATCTTGTTGAATGTTGTTATTTGGATGAGTCTATTTGTGAGATGCAAGATAATGTTGTAGAAGTTAAAATGCATGAAACTGTGAAGGAAAATGAACATGAATCTTTTGTGTTGACAAATGAGTAGGCTAATGAGACTTGTACTCCCACTGAGGTGAGGAAAGAAGAGTTTATTTGCAGGAATGAAAAGCTTTTACCGTCCATTGTGGTGGCCCCAAAGCTTGAGTTAAAACCTCTTCCTCCTTATCTCAAGTATGCTTTCTTGGGAGAGGGTGAAACATTGCCTGTTGTTATATCTTCTAAACTTGAAGCATGGCAAGAGGTAAAGCTTTTGGAAGTTCCGAGGAAACATAAACTGGCTATTGGATGGACAATTGCTGACATAAAAGGTATTAGTCCGAGTTTGTGTATGCACAAGATCTTGCTTGATGAGAATGATGTGCCAGTTCGTGATAGACAACGCAGACTAAATCCACAGATGATGGAAGTGGTTAAGAAGGAGGTGATTAAGCTACTCGACTTTGGAATGATTTTCCCCATTTCCGATAGTGAATAGGTAAGTCCGGTCCAGTGTGTCCCGAAAAAAGGAGGGGTCACGGTTATAAAGAATGATGCTGATGAGCTCTTGGCAACAAGAATTGTGAGTGCTTGGAGAGTATGTATGGATTACAGAAAGCTCAACAAAGCTACGAGGAAGGATCATTTCCCTCTTCCATTCTTGGAACAACTTCTGGATCGGATTGCTGGCTATCTTTTCTATTGCTTCTTGGATGGATACTCTGGTTACAATCAGATTGCAATTGATCCCAAAGATCAAGATAAGACCACTTTCACCTGTTCTTTTGGTACATTTGCGTATAAAAGAATGCCATTTGGTTTATGCAATGCCCCAGCAACTTTCTAGAGGTGTATGATGGCGATCTTTCACGACATGGTGGAATCTATAATAGAGATCTTTATGGATGATTTCTCTATTTTTGGGATGACCTTTGATGTATGTTTGGGAAATTTAGCAAAGGTTTTGAAGAGATGTGAAGAGACGAACCTCGTGTTGAATTGGGAAAAGTGTCAGTTCATGGTTCAAGAAGGAATTGTGTTGGGACATAAAATTTCTCATGTGGGGATCGAAGTTGATAGAGCAAAGATAGATGTCATTGCTAAGCTCCCTCCACCTACCAATGTTAAGGGAATCAGAAGCTTTCTTGGTCATGCTGGGTTTTACAGGCATTTCATTAAGGATTTCTCCAAGATAGCTCGACCTTTGTGTAGTTTCTTAGAAAAGGATGTTAAGTTTGAGTTTGGAATAGAGTGTGTTGAGGCATTTGAGGCCTTAAAAGCTAAATTGGTGGAAGCTCCTGTCATAGTCACCCCTCATTGGGGTGAACCGTTTGAAATTATGTGCGACGCCAGTGATTATGCCTTGGGAGCTGTCTTAGGCCAGAGAAGAGACAAGGTGTTTCACACAATATATTATGCAAGCAGGCTACTGAATGAAGCACAAATGAATTATACAACTACAAAAAAGGAGATGTTGGCTGTGGTCTTCGCATTTGATAAATTCTGTGCCTATCTTCTAGGGTCAAAGGTTATTGTTCATACAGACCATGCGGCATTGAAATACTTGCTTGCAAAGAAAGAGGCAAAACCACGATTGATTCGGTGGGTATTGTTGCTCCAGGAATTTGATGTAGAAATCAAAGATAGGAAAGGCTCTGAAAATGTTGTGGCAGATCACTTGTCAAGATTGGAGTCTCAGGAGCAAGATTCACCTAACCTTTTGGTGAAGGAGCAATTCCCTGATGAACAAATCTTCAAGGTGGAGCAAGAGAAATTGCCATGGTATGCAGAGATTGCTAACTTTGTGGTGGCTGGTCAAGTGCCAACTTACTATTCGTCTGAGCAAAGGAAGAAATTGCGAATTGATGCCAAGTATTACTTCTGGGAGGACAATGACTTATATAAGGAGTGCAGTGATCAAGTCATTCGTAAATGTGTTAAAGATGAAGAGAAAGATGACATTTTGAAAGCCTTTCATGAAGGACCCTGTGGAGGCCATTTTGGCTCAACGAGGACTGGATTCAAGGTTTTACAATGTGGCTTTTATTTGCCTCATCTTTTCATGGATGCAAAAATCTGGATTGGAAACTGTGATCGTTGTCAAAGAACTGGAAACATTTCTTCTAGAAATGAAATGCCTCTAAACAACATCCTTGAAGTGGAGATTTTTTATGTTTGGGGTATTGATTTTATGGGTCCTTTTCCTAAATCAAGAGGTATGGAGTACATCCTTGTTGCTGTGGATTATGTGTCGAAATGGATTGAAGCCAAGGCTCTTGCTCACAATAATGCACGTAGTGTCACGGCATTTTTGAAATCACATATCTTCACTCGGTTTGGCACTCCCAGGGCAATCATATCTGTGGAGGTACTCATTTTTGCAACAAACTCTTTGAAGCTCTCCTAGCTAAATATGGGGTAACACATAAAGTCTCTACTTCTTATCATCCTCAAACCAGTGGCCAAGTTGAAATTTCAAACAGGGGGATTAAAAGGATTTTGGAGAAGGTTGTTAACCCCAATAGGAAGGATTGGTCGTTGAAGCTAGATGATGCTCTGTGGGCATACAGAACAGCTTTCAAAACTCCTATTGGTGCATCACCCTTCCGTCTTGTGTTTGGCAAGGAATGCCATTTGCCTGTAGAGTTGGAACACCGTGCTTATTGGGCCATTCAAGAGTTGAATATGGATCTTACAGGAGCTCAATCCAAAAGGATGATGGAGTTGAATGAACTTGATGAATTCAGATTCCATGCTTATGCTAATGCAAGGATGTACAAGGAAAGAACCAAAAGATGGCATGATGCACATATTCGAGCTAAGAATTTTGCAATAGGTCAACTGGTTTTGTTATATAACTCACGATTGCGACTCTTTCCTAGAAAGTTAAAATCAATGTGGAGTGGACCTTTTCGAGTTATTGATGTTAAGCCTTATGGAGTTGTGGAAATTCAAAATGACAAGAATGGCAATAAGTGGAAGGTGAATGGTCACAGGCTTAAACCATACCTGACTTCCGAGGACAAAGGCATTGCTAATCTGTCACAAGCTTCCCAAGAGCTTTACTTTGATGATCCTTTACCTTCACAATGAGCTTTGGAGCATGGTCAGGCTGAAGACCGTAAAACAAGCGCTCCTGGGAGGCAACCCTGATTTTCTTTCTTGTTTTGATTTGTTATGATTTCTCTTATTTGTTAATTTTTAGTTTGAGCCTAACATAGCAACAATACATAGCACGATCTCATAACATAATTGGTTGGCATATTTTGCAAATTCTCAGAGGGATGCCTTCGATCAATCAGGGTAAGATGGGTTCGATTGTTTTCAACTAAGGTAAAATTTTGGTGGAAAGGCTTTATTCCCAGCCCGTGAACTTTCTTGCAGTTTTTAATGCATCATTGGTTTGGATGGTTCCCATGATTGTGGAATAGAGACAACGAGCGATGACATATGTGTTCTGTTTTTAGTTCATTCACGAGTGGTTGTCTGTTATCTAGCATGAAAATTCTATATAGCACCTCAAATTCCACTTTTCTATGCATTTTCATTGCTTTATTCATTCAGTTGTTTCTTTTGCTAGCAATTTTACATTCTACGATCATGGCTTATTATCCTCACCAAAATCCTTATGAATATGCTATATTTAGTGAAGACTCAGGAACTACCTCATCTTCTTCTTCTTCTTCTAATGATGAGGAGGTGGTGCTTGATTTTGAACCACCTAACTTTCCCCATTTTGTTAATGCTACTGCTGAAAACTTCTACCATAGTTTTATCAACAGATTAGTTATGATTGAAAGACCATTTCAGGATCCTTCCAGGAGATTTGAGGAGTTGATATTCAGACATTCTTGGGCTAATTTTGCACGAGCATCTGTTGTGGTGAATATGGAAATAGTTAAAGAATTTTATGCTAATTCTCGAGCTAATGTTGTTCATTCAGTGTTCGTGAGAGGGAAATATCTGAAGGTTAACCGTCATAGCATCAATATGCATTTCCTTCTTGTTGATTTTCCTGGTGACACTTATTCTAGGTTGGTGAGGGCAAGCATACTGATCACTTGTTGGCTGCCGTAGCTTTACCTAGGGCTACTTGGGTAAGAAATGCTAGACATGAGGCTTTATATGTGCCCACCAGTGAGCTAATAGCTGAGGCCAAAATGTGGTTAATGTTTATCAATTCTAAGATCTTTCCTACCAACCGTGCGAATATAGCATCTAGAGAAAAAGTTCTTTTGATTTATGCCATTCAATATGATTTTTCTATTGATATCGGTAAATTGATGCTAAAGTTCATCAGGCGGGCACAAAGAAGTGAATTTGCACCAATGTACTTTCCAGCTTTATTAATGGCAATGGCTCGTAGCAAGGGAGTTGATATCACTTCAGATGCTAATCCTCAAAATCCTCTTGGACTTCTGGGACCTCCTCAATGGCCTGTGTTGCAAGAGAAAGAAAGACTAGCAAGAATTTCTCGAGGCTTATAGACAAGTGGAAAGCCAGGTTCCTTTATTCTGGTTTTGTGTTTTTTCTCATAGGGACCGTGGCTTCATTTAAGTGTGGGGGGGAGTTGGATTAGCTTGGTTGTGTTCTGAGAAGGTTGTCTGCCATGTTTTAATTTGGTGTGGTTTTAAGTAGTAGTATTGTATTATTTTGGTTAGCATTTTATTCGTTATGTTGAGTGTCTTGATGTCGTGTTTGTGTATGTTTAAAACAAATGTCTGATAATTCTTTTCGGTTTAATTTTTTTTGTTTTGTTAATCTTTGTTAAATTTTTGCCAATTTTCTTTTCGATTTCTTAATATCAATGGTGAACATTTGGCACATGCATTGATGATGAGCACATCTGCACCCTCTGAGCATGAATTAAATCATCTGAAAAGCTGAGGAATTGTTAAAGTTCAGGTGGAGTGTAATAGTGTTGTGAATAGGATGATGAAATGAAATGAAAGGAAAAGTTGCAGAAGTGGTTTGGACGTTTTTGTGTAGAGGTTCACATGCAAAATTTAGGCTTTGTCTTGTTGTTGTGTTAAATCTCTCTGAAAGCATAAATTGTAATGCAAGTTGGCGAAATGACCAAAGTGAGCATGAGCCTTGGAAGTTGTTGCTTTGTGAGATATGAATGCATTGCTATCAAACAAAGGCTGAAACTTCACATGTCTTGGTAAGTAATGGGTCCCACATGTAAGTATCTTGAATGTTTTTTAGTGTTTGGTGAGGATATTAAATCATTATGTTAGTTGACCGATTGAATGATGTTCATATTTTGTTCCTTCCATTGTGGTTATAAATGCATAGATTATAGCTTGTTGTTTCAAGATAACCATAGTGAGAGCACAAGTCGGCACTAGCAAGAGCATTTTGTTGACATTGAATTTCACAATTCCATTTCTCTTCAAAGACTAAGTGATTAACTCTCCACAAAGGTATGTTTCACTCTTCTTAAAGCTTTGTGATTTGTTGTTGTTGTATGAAGCGTTTAAGGTGATGAATGTAGAGAGCATGGAAATGTTAATGTTGTTTCTTAGATAATGAAATGATGAATATGCAAGTTAACATGTTGATTAGCCATGGAACCAAATGCATGATAAGTGCGGGGGAAAGGTTTAAAATGTTGATTTTCAATTGTTCCAGCTTTGCCATGTTTTTGTGTTTAAATCGTAACTTGAGCTTGGAATGTTGAAACTGCATGATTTTAGTCCTAGAATTTAGCTAACATGATAAGCTTCATTGTTTATGTTGGACATTTTGGCTAGTTATGCCTGGATAAGAGACTAAATTGGCTTAAAACGTGAATTGAAGGCTGAAATCAGAATGCTGAAACTTTGAATCTGCCCAGTTTTAACACCATTCTGTATTTTGGTCATAAAGTTCTCAAATGTGGTCCAAATGAGTTGATTCCAGTTGGAGAATTTAGCTAGGAGATAAGGCTACAAATTTTGTGTTGGGTACTTTTGCCAGTTTTGACTAGAAAGTAGCCTTATTTCAGAGTTAAGGCCGAGTTCATGTAGATGTGTTAGTCTGAAATTTCTGGAATCTAGCCTGTTTGGAGTGCTTCGGTTTTTTGGCCATAACTTGCTTAATTTTGGTCCGAATGGTGTAATTCTTGTCCTCAAATTCATCTTAGGATATGCTTAATAAGTTTGCAGTAGAAAGTGTTGACTAAATTGAAATGCTTCACTATGTTCTTTGGATTATTGTTTGAAGTGTCAAAGCTGGAATTTGCAAACTTTGTGCACAACATATTTCGAGAATGAGGATATTGCATTTTGGTTATATTTTGGATAAATTGATCATTTCCAGCTCTTAAAATTTTCCATGATATGATTGTGTTCATTTGAGGTTTTACATCCTTGTGGGTTACATGTTATAATTTGAGAGTGTGGTATGGGAGAGGAGAAATGTGTTTTGTTGTGGAATTGGAAATTTGTGAATAAAGGTATATGTGTTGTATGACATGAGCTTTACATTGTGTGCTTGGGATGTTTTCATGTTCATGATTGTTTGAGGAAATGGAAGAATTTCAATGTCATATTTTCATTGATGTTATTTGGAGAATGAGTTGTGACATTTTACACTCTGAAAATTATTTGTCAAGATTGTGTCAAATGTTCATATGAACTAATTGGTATCTTTGTTGTGATTGAACTTCACAGAATGGCACCAAAGAAAGACTCTACTCCTAACAAAGCTTCAACTTCACGAAGAGGGAAAGGAAAGGCTAAAAAAACACCAGTGGTTGATTCAGATTTGGATTATTGTCCTGATGAGGACTTGCCACTCTTTGAAGATCCACCCGAGTACACAGTGCAAGCCACACCTCCAAAGAAGAGAAAATGAGCATCGAGTCAAGAACCATCAATATTCCTCGATGAAAAAGCTCAGCAAAGATGGGAGCAAGGGATAGGAATGAAAAAGTTGCATCTGGAACAGGCATTCGTAGTTGAAGGAGGTCCTTTCGAAGAATTGATGGCTTTTCATTGTTTTGACAAGAAGATGACCAGTGCTCCGGGGTTATGCAATGCAAGTCTAGCACGGGAATTTTATGCAAATGCAAGATTTCCGAATGAAGATAGTGCATTTTATGTTCGAGGGAAATGGGTGCATATTTCGAGTGAAATAATTAACAGTCATCTGGGAACCCCCAATTTTTCTCAGGATCCTTTGCCAATTTCAGAGAACGACGATGAATATGATTTTGCATTATCAGCAGAACTTGCCCTGCCGGGAGCAAAATGGGAGATGAATGCCAGTGGGGAGCGTAAGCACATACGAGGGGAGTGGTTGAGGAGTGATGTTAAGATATGGCTTATGTTTGTATTGTCTCGGCTGATGCCCAGCTCCCATTCCACAGAGGTGCTTCGAAGTAGATTGCATTTGATTTCAGCTATTCGAGGGAGGAAGCCAATTGATGTGGGAAGAAAAATTTATTCTATTATTCAATCTGGGATTGCAATAGACAGCGCAGCTTTGTATTTTCCGGTCTTGCTTGAGGAACTCTGTATGGCTCAGGGAGTGGACACCGTGGCTGGAGATTGGAGAAGGAATCCAGGGCCTATTGGCACATCTTTGTTTATCAAGTATCAGGCAATGGAAAAGGATTTGAGAAAGGCTCAGAAAACTGGAACAAAGAAGTCTAAGAGTAAAACTGGACCTTCAGCTTCTGAGGCAGAGGAAGAAACACAGGTGTATGATTTTAGTGCTTTACAAGGAACAATTCAAGAATTTCAACACTCTATGGAAAATCGTTCCAGGACTTCCAACAATCTGTGGATAGGCGTTTCTCAAACATGGAGGAAATGTGGGAAATGATGCACGAAGGCATGGACAATATGCATCAGGAGCTGACTTCACATGCTGCACACATAGATCATAAATTTGATGATTTGTCGTCAGTAGCTCAGCAACAATTTGAGGTTCTCTACCATCGGCAAATGATGATGCAACTGGCATTGGACAAGTGCAACAAGATGGCGGTCTACTACCACAGTGATGCTGGTCCCCCAAAACAAACACCAACATCCGCACAATTAGCTGGTTATCGGATTCCAAATCTATCAATGGATATGGTTAGTGGTGCTGTTCATGAGCTTCCAGCGGGGGTGCCGACAATGCCTTCTCTTCCACCTCTGCCTACATTTGGAAGAATCCCTTCTATGCCTCCAACTCCGGATATTCTCCCGAATTCTGAATTCATGCCAGCAACACGGTTTCCATTAATTGCATCTGGCCAACCTCTCGAAGGCCCTATTCATGGCCTTTTCCATTACGTACCTCAGTCTTTTGGTGTTCATTTGCTACATCATCTTTGGGTGGGCAGTCTTTCTTGTCAGTAGCTGCATTTGGATCACCTTCTTCCTCAGCTCCACCATCATCCTCCCAGGGAGTTCCCCCTCCTTCTTAAACCTTTACATTGAGGGCAATGTTTATTTCAAGTGTGGGGGGGTGGAAAATTTGATGTGTTGTTGATGGCTGGCTTGATGTTGATATTGTTTTGACTGTTTAATGCTTTGAAGTGATGCTTTGATGCTTTGAGGGGGTTCATTTTTTTTTCGGGATGCTGGGAGTTTTGATAATCTTCTGTGAAGTGGCTTGGACATGTCTTGAAGTATGCTGCCTTGTTGAAGTATGAAGTTTGCTGTTGAAGAAATTTTTGAGAAATATTGTGAAGATAGTGTGTCTTGATTTTGAAGCATGGTCGTATGAAGCCTTGAAGTGGTTTGTGTTTCTGGTTTGTTGATGTGTATCTAAGAAGTTGAAATGTGGAACTCTGCTGAAGAGTATATGATCTTGTTTGGGTTGGTTCTGTGAAGTGAAGTTTTTGAAGAATTATGTGTGATGTTTATCTTTTAGTAAAAAAAGTGGAGTTTGAATAAATGGCGTAGTTTTTTTTAATATGGGGTAGTGATTGTACTAAGTGAATGTTGAAAGTTTAGTGTTGAGTGTAAGTCGTTGTGAGTTTTTTTTGTAAGGCTAGAATACTTTGTACTAGACTTTGGTTCTTTTGAAGTCTTGTTTGAATTTGTGGTTCATAGTGCTCTTTTCATATTTTGCATGTGAAAGTTGTTTTGTTGTCTTTAATTCCAATCTTGATGAAATTGATACATTTTGTTAATCAAGGCATCATGTTAAAGTAAGATAGATATGCCATGCAAATACGTTCTTGGACATAGGAGGAAACTGCTTCAATTCGTTCTTGTTGTTATGCATTATTTCGAGTGTTTTGGATGCTCTAGCACATGTAGTCCTATAGAGTCATTCAAAAACTTTTAGTCACACAAGAAAGGATATGGAGAAAAGCCTTTGGCAATTGGGAATGAAAAGCCGAAATACCCTTGGCAAGCATAATTGGGAAAAAATAGCCATAAAACCCAGGCAGCTAAAGGGAAAAAGAAGCCAAAAGACCCAAGGCAAGCACACCAATGTGTGTAAAAAGTAGAAATATCAAAGTGCAAAAGCATTTGAAATGTGAAATCAATTTAGAAAAGCACCAATGTGCGACCATTGATCTTGTGTGATTTTGAGTTTTTGAGTGTGGACATTGTGATCATATTTGCAAATAGATGTTTTGGAACATAAGATATAATGCATGCGTAGAGAATGGAGGAATCAGAGTTCCTCAGCACACACTTGTACGCATGACATTTTGGTCTTTATTCATCGTGCCTTGGTTGATAATTTGTGCTGAAATTTGATAGATTGGAATTGAGGATATGTTAAGATTTTTTTTTTGATATTGCATGAAAAAATTTGTTTGATGAACTCAAATGAGAACAAGCCGACAGAGGAGCTGAGTCTAGTGCTAAGTGGTTGTGAGGGTGAGTTTGCTTGAGGACAAGCAAAGGCTCAAGTGTGGGGGAATTTGATGAGTTGGTTTTATACCAACTATTTTATGCTAAATCTCTTGACTTTTGTCTTGTGTTTGATGCAAATGTGTGGTGAATTGTGTGGTTTTGTGTATATAGGTGATGAACTAATTGGTAATGATGAAATAGTGCAAAAAGAGTGAAAATGAGGGTAAATGTAGAGAAAAGTGTCAACAGGAAAATAAAGGAACTGAAAAGGCATTATTCGGCCAATTTAGGGTTTTTGGAAGATTTGAGTTTGCAATTTGTTTTGTTTATAACTCTTTCAATTCTAATCCGAATGATGTGATCTTGGTAGCTATGGAAAGCTCTTTGCTTGTACTTCAATTGTTATGTTCTAACTTTCTTTGAATTCTGTTTGCATACATGAGAAATAAGACCTTGTTTTGTTGTGATCGGATTAGGGTTTTTAGGGTTTCCTCTTCCTGCCACAGTTTCGTAATTTGACAAAATCTTGAGCTACAAATACCTAATCTAGGTGATTCTTGATCCTATGGAAAGCTACGAGATAAATCTAGAACTTTCATGTTTACCAGAGAGTCCAATTTTGGGGCTAAGGTACATTTATTTGGCATGGAAGTAGAGCATTTGAATGGAATGAACACTTTGCCATTTTAGATGTTCTTGCAATTGGCCTTTGCACTCATAGCACACTAGCACTCACCTTATGCCACACTCTCGCATCACCACTCGCACAACATACTCACACACTCACCACACTCGCACGAACACAATGCATATTTCATGCGGCGAGGTCACCTCGCCGCATGGACCACGCACACATGATGTGCGGCGAGATCACCTCGCCGCACATGCACACTCGCACACACCGTGCGGCTAGGTCACCTCGCCACACGATCCTCGCATGCACCTCACACACAGATCACGCACACACAGCACGTGACGAGCTCAGCTCGTCGCATAACACATGCACACACATTGTGCGGCGAGGTCACAAGTACCCTCGCACATCCTTACACACACTCACATTGCAAGCACACACTCACTTCATTTCCACAAACATACACAAGCACTCATATGCATAAGCACTTATCCACACCAAACGGTAAGATCACATATTCAAACACATTACCAACATTCATTGTCTAATCACTCATCACACTCTTTACTCATTTCACTCAACACACATTTCATTCAACATCTATTTCCATTCAAACTTTAAAATTGCATTTGCACTCATATTCACTCACATCTCTACATTTTCAATTCACAACATTTGATTGCATTCTATCATTCACTTTTGTAACCATTTACAACACCAACATTCATTCATGTTTTTCTTCCAAACTACATACACACTCATGTTCACTCTCAATTCACGAAAATGCACAACACTTCATCTCAAATGCACAACATTTCCATATTCGCACAAACAACACTACACACACTTGTTTCATTCAAACTCACACACACTTGCACACACATGGAGAGGTCTCGCCGCGAGACCTCACCCACAAAAGTTTTGCACGGCGAAACCTCGCCTCGAGGTCTCGCCAACAAAGGCAACACACGGCGAGACCTCGCCGCGAGGTCTCACCACACACACACTCAATACGGCGAGACCTCGCCGCGAGGTCTTGCCATGTTAGTAAGCTTTAGTGTTAGTTTTGATGTTAAATTGGTAAAGGATTGAGTGTCATTTTGGCTAAGTGTGGAAGTTGTGCAGGTGATACGGTGGGGGCGTGAATGCTAGTAGCTGGAAGGCGTGTTGGTATTGTGAAAAACGTGAAGAGGTTCAGCATGAAGGCGCTAAGGGATCGATGAAGGCGTGAAACCTCAAGGTAGTAAAGGCATGATCAAAACGGTGCATCCAAGGACTGTGGATTGAAACTGGAAGCGTGCTCTTGGCAAGATGAAAGACGCTGAAATTGAATTGAAGGCGCGGTGTTTGTGGCTTGAAGGCGCAGGGGCAGACTTGAAAGTTACAACTTGGGAATTCATGAGGACTGATTTTATCATCTCTTACGAGGGCATTCTTGTAATAATCTAGTTATTTTACGTTTGCGTACCATTTACGATTCTTGTATCCTCTATATATAGAGGATTAGTTAACTTTTAGAGGGGGATCGATTTTTAGAATTTTCCCACTCTACTTTCTCTCTCTACGAAATTGATCTCCATTTTCATTTACGATCGAGAATTCGAACCGATAATTGTAATTCTATTCTCAGTCAAGGAAGTTTTTACGGATTCTCTTTGAATTGGAAGCAATTGAAGCGGAGTATTTGGTAAATTCTTCCTAATTGATGAATATGATTTGCTATTTGTTGAATTTTGAAGATCGTGAACTGAAAATGGCATTTTGTGGCTAAATTGCTATGCTCTAGGGTTAATCCAGATGTAGTGTAAATAGATTACATATTGCCTTATAATTGACTTAGCTCATTCAGAATGAACTTATACTGATAGATATTGTTTAAATCTTGTTAAAATTCACTCATTTGAGCTCTTGTTGTCTGAATCAACCTTCGATTGTAATCGCCTTGCCATAGGAAAACCTAAATTCTGCATGCAATAGTAATGAAACTCATAAGGTTGGGATTCTGCGGGATTAATTCTTCACTTTAGGCCTCACCAAGGAAAATTGTGAAGTCAGAGAATGTAGAGGATGAAGCGGTCGCCATGCCAGTCATAGTCTATGTTCTCAGGCAGTTCGATCCCCTTTTAGTCGTCAATTGAGTCAATTGTAAGGCAATTACGTAGTTAATTTGCATGTTCATCCGGAGAGAGACTCTAGGGTATATTTCTTACACTTGATAACTCATTTCTGTGTTCTCCTTTGTGTTCTCCTTTAGTTTATTATTTCATTTTTCAACTGTTCCTGAGTGTTACTATTGCCTTTCAATCTGTGAAACTGTACTCGTGAAATTTCTGGAGCATTTTGTTAATATTTTGGCAACCAACTCCTTCCCTGAGGATACGATCCCTACTTCCACTTCTACAGTAGTTCTAGGGTTAAATTGTGCGAATACGACTACACGCTATCAGTAGTTTAATTTTTAATAAATTACCTTCTGAACCTCAATTTAGGAGGTTATTAAGATGGCAATCTTTGTTGTCTTATTATACTTTTAAAATTGATTATATAAAAGGAACTGACAATTTCTATGCAGACTTCCTATCCAGAAACCCCGAACATGGAGAAGGGTAAAAGGCAACAAATGCTACAACTTTACAGCTCTTTAGCTACAAAAATATCTCAACTAGATGAAAGCATAGTGAAAAAATCCAATATGTTATTTTCTATTAGAGAACAAACAATGAATCTCCTGGAACAGCAAAAACAACTACAGCAAGAGATGAACAGTCTTGTTGAACAACAGGGAGAGATACTGACAGAATTTGCAGATCTCTATGAACTGGTATAGAAGTTTTCGGACTTTCATGGAATGTTGGGTGATAAACCAACTTATAGTGGTAAATCCACTAAAAATAAAAATGTTGAATTCAAATCAGCATATGATGATTCTACCATTCACATGGAGAATCCTGAGAATATAAATCTCAAAATCAACAACGAGCAACCCAGTTCTTCTGATACTGGAAAAAACAAAGTTATTTGGATAAAAGGATCTTTGGATTCAAAAAACTTAAAAGAAAAAGAATATTATGAATTTGCTTTGCAGGTATACAATTTAAATAATGGAGAAACTTTCTTTAGACTTGAATGATCAAGTATATATCCAAGGATAACGACAATTGAAGGAGTTCCAGCAAAATTCCTATACCAACTATTCAAATTCGGTTTCTGTGATCGAATTTACCCAAGTATGGAGTTAAAAGAGTTCCAATTCTTTGACCCAATATTTGTTCAGAGCCTTGAAAAATATGCAGAAGGCAAAAGCTTTTCATTTGAGTGTATAGCATTGCACCCGAATATGATGAAAATGAAGAATACCCTTGTTTTAACCTAGTTCATATCGCCAAGCTCAAAGGAGATGTGAGTCTAAGAATTAATGAACAGAAAGTAAAGATTCCATTCTTTAATAAAAAATGGGAACAATACAGAAGAGCCATGGGAATCAAAGCCATTTCAGGAATAATGGAGACTTTCTCTGTAAAAAATTTTCAAGTCCTCAACAGCTCAGAAAGCTGGATGATCGTGACAGAAGGAAATAAAAGATCACCAACATTGCAAGAAAAGATGAAAGAATTCAAAACTGACAGGTTTTATGGCAAACGCACTACTTTGCAAATGGCATGCAAAATAAGTCAGCATATACACTCAAGAGATTCTTCTCCAAATAAAGGCAGCACCATGTGAGGAGTGGTCCATACCATTACGCTCATAGTAGAGCATGTGAAGAGTGGTCCCTACCACTATTGGAAGCAATTGCTGGAAAATAACAGCAATGGACCACATCCATGTGATGATGGAGATAACTCTTACCCCACTCATCTAGTAGATATGGATTCTTATCATCAACCAACCAATGGAGAAAAAGGCTTATCTCTTTACGTGGATTCTCAAACGCATTTGAAGCCTATATAAAGGAAGACATTCGGAGAGGAAAGGGCATCGAAAAATTCTATCAGAAAACCCTCAACCAAGAGTGTTAGAAAAAGAATGAGTTTCTAAGTTTTCTTCTTTCCCATAGGGAAAATATAAGCATAGGGATGAGCTGAATTAAGCTCTTTCTATTGTAAATTAGCATGTTCAAAATCAATAAAACGTTTCCTTTCAAAAATTGAGCCATATATTTTATTGTTTTAATTCTTAAAACCCAAATCAGATTAATTTCTGTACCCAAGGGAGGAGCAGTGGCAGTCAGAAGAATCTGTCAAGGATGAGAAGGCGTTAAAGCAGAAGGCCGTTAGTCGTAAGAAGTCCAAAGGTGTGAAGATTCTGACGTCTTTGAGTGGAATGCCATTAATCATTGCCCAGAAGGTGAAGCCAAGCGGCTGATAAGGTTTTAGGAAGGAGAACAGACAGCTTAAAGGAAGCGAGGTAAGACCCGAAAAAATTGAACAACTAAAATACAATAGATATTGTTCTATTATGCTTGTATGAGTACCTAGGGAATATAAAATAATCAAATTAATAAAATTTTGAAACATTCATGCTATTGCAAGATATTTAAAGAGTTGAAGGACTAAAAACAAAATAGATAAATAATGAAGTTGCAATATTGAATTGCACTTTCCTTATTTTGGGAAGAATATTAAAATTAGTCTTACTCATGTAATTTTGAAAAATTTTAGTATTATTCATGTAAATAACCCAAATTTGGAGATGAGGATTTTCATTTTGTATTGAATTAACAAAACAAGCAACAGCTTCCCAGTCTAACGACTCTTAACCATACAAACGATAGCGCTCTTAGTTTACCCAGTTGCTGCAGAAAAAGAAGGGAAGGTGAGCTTCTTTCTTGTTGGTTTTGATTGATTTTTTCACTTCCATTGACCTTAATGGGTATCTTTCAGTTTTCTATAACACTTGGCATATGTACACGTTTCAGCTGTTTTACGTGCATAATTTAGAGTTTTTGCGGGATTGAAGAAAAAATGTTAATTGTTTAACATATGATTATAGGATTAAAATCAGCCATGAAACCTGGGGATGAAGAATTTTAAACTTGGTTAAACACTAGAGGGAATGTTTTCTATTGGTTTTGTTTAGTTGGGCTGCTGTTTTTAGCGACTAGGAGGCAGAAAAGGGAAGAGAGGAGAAGTAAAGAGGAAGGAAAAGTTAGGGAAATTAATGGGTTGTAAGCAAGATTTTTGGCGGAGTATGGGCATGTTTGTGAATGGCTGATTCATGGTGTCCATGGTGTTGAGCTTTTCTGGTATTCGTTGGCTTGCTATGTGTTTGTTGATTGTTTCTGGGTGTATGTGCGTCAGGCGGGTGATTTGAGGTTCGTTGAGGGAAGAAATTTAAGGCTGCGATTATAGGATTTGGGTGACATTTTGTCAGAATACAATTCCAGTTCCAATTCACTTAAGAAACCAAACGTGGCCTATGGAAAATTGGATTGGGACAAGATGAATTTGAGTTAAAAGTTCATCTCAATTCTTTCAGAAAGGCACTATAGGTAGATTGTTCATTCATATACTTGGGAATTGGATAAAGATGGATATTATTTGGAAAAATACTTGTAAAATGTTAGTACATTTACTAAAGTTACCAAAAAATGTCATTTAGGATGAGACGTGGAATTTCACTCTTGAAACTAATTTCATAAAACGAATTGCCATTGATTTCTTAGTGGAGTTAACTAGCAGCGTAGTCAGTTGCATGCTAACAACCTGTAAAGCCTGTTTGTGTACCGTTGAACCTTGAATGCTTGTACTATTTTGGACTAGTAAGGAAGGTGAAGGACCAATAGCTAATTTTGTCCGCCTTTACTCTTTTCTTCAGTAAATATATGCCTGATGAAGTTCAGAATAAAAACCCAGTACTTTTTGCATGAGTTTAGAAGATCACATGTGCATTTGGAGATTAAGGTTGTAATTAAATTTTCATGTCGAAGCTGTCGGATTTTCAGACATTAATTCTGCTCTTGATTGGAAAGAATCACATTTTGTTCTCTCGGTGGTCAGAAGTTTTCATTGCATAAATTGAGGTATTGTCATGTACTTTCCTTAGTTTTGAGGTAAAACATCATGCTTTCTGAATCTGTCTAGTTTGCACCTACCTCAATCAGCTTGTAACTCATCAAGTTTCACAAAATTTTTCGGAGAGGAAGAAATGAAAACAAAATGTTATGATGAAAAGGCATAATAGACTTACATTGAGCTTTTCCTCCTGCTATTTGGTGTGATACCTTTTTTCTATGTTCTTTTTCACTTCCACTCTAGAATTACTAGTGACTGAATACAAAAGAAGCTAATACTGCTTGTATTTTGTGTTTGGAATATTGGTGCAGATGTTATAAAAAATTGTCTAAGTTAGTGATGTCAATTTGTGTTAGCAATCTTGCAGGCAGATTAAGTCCTGGTGACAATTAGGATTTCTCATATGACAAATAGTGCTACTTTCCTGCAAAATTGCATAAGTTCAAAATATTAGGGTGTGTTTCAATGTGCTTTGTTTCCTATTTATATGCAATGGAAATCAAAGTATAAATCTTGTTATGTTGTTCATTTTGAAAATCTTTGCATAGATTTGGTAGTTAACCTCTTAAGGTATTATCAGTTCCTACTAACTTGCTGCTGTTGTCTGCATTTCCCAACTGCAATTTTCAGTCATGACAAGTATTTTGGCAAGCAAAACATGTATTTGGTCTCCAGGAGATCAGGAGTATCTATCCAAGGGTAGAAGTTGCAGAAATCCTAGTTTGAAGTATTCAAATCTGGATTCTGCTTCCAAAGAACTATTTTCTCCTAAACTGCTGCTCCTTGTAAGTGGGAGCTACCAAAGTGCTCGAAAGTTTAAGCCAGTTTTTTCTGGTACACTTGATGGTGACATGGGTCCAGATGACTTCATAGATGGAGAGGACAATGATGAATCTGCCAAAGATGAACCTGACGCTGTAGGTTTTTGGGTTACCCCCATTCCAAAACCTCCTTTCCATTCTCTTTTCTGTTGAACTCATTATTCAGGATGGTCTTGGGTAATCTTAGTTGCGCCGCAGTTATTAATATTTCACATTTTCAGCTAAAGACTAGATAAAGAATTTTTCCTTTTTACTGTGCATGTACTTGATGCTTTTTACTCACACATACACAACTGTAAGTAAGTCTGGTAAAGTTGTGATTTTATTGCTCTCAATCATCTACAAGTATAAAGGAACTTTGGTGGTAATGATTTGATGAGCTTATCTGAATATTTCTCAGTTGACTAGTATAGCCAGAAGAGAGATGAATAGTCATTGAAGCTTTCATGAGAGTGACCTGGTTGGCCTAGGTGCCAGTTATGGATTTTGTTGGTGTTTTTTCTATCTCCTTGATTCTTTTCATGGGAGTCGATTTCTGTAATGTATGCTTAGCAAAAGTAGATACTGAGCACCAATAAATATTTCTTGGTTATTTTTCTGCCTAATATGTTAATATGCAAATTGTTAGTTGGAAAATTTGTATGCTGGATATCTACATGCAATGCAGTAAATGGACATTGCCTTTGGGACTATATTCACTATACTACCTGCATGTGTTTATTTTGTATTGTTTACTTACTACTACCATGTAACGTCAGGATCATCCAATTTTAACGTATAAAAATTAGACTGAACTTACCACACCAGTTGATGTTTTCGTGAAAGTTAGTAATTAACCCTCTACATAAGGAGATCGGATCCCTTTGTCTAAAATTACCGTCTTATTCTCAAAATAACGTTATTTCACTGAAACGATGACTAAAATCATAAATATCACCAAAATCAAATCTACAACTATTAAGGCCTAACTCAAATCTAAGTGAACCCTACAACGTCAGTTTAGTCCTGGTTTTAGTGAAACGATGTCATTTTGATGTGTTGGACAGAATAAGATAGAGAAATATTAGACATGGTATCTGATGTACTTCATAAGGGGCTAAATGATTATTGTATTTTCTAGCATTCGTGAAAACTTCTTTCATACAAATTATATATATCTTACATAAGTGTTATTTAGTTATATTTTCATCTAACTTCAAAACATTTGGAGAATTATTTGTTCCTGTAATTAGTGCAAAGGTACTTATTGACTAAAATCTATACGGTTTTATTGGGGACATGGACAAAGATGGAAATGGAATCTAATTCCCATAATCTGTGTGTCATTTCATGCAATCTTGAAGTTAGCTCGCAAAATAAATTTTCGTGAATAGTTTAGATGACAAAATAACTTTTTCACTTGCACTTGTTTTCAGTACTGTTACTAGCAGTTGTGATAATAAATATTTTCAAGTCTGTCAAATGTACCTTATGTATGTGCTTGTACCTATACAAGTCAATTAGCCTGTTTTGGAGTAACTAATTTTCTTGTTCCCCCAGGTGAATAATGAGATGCTTAGGGAAAAGCTTGAAAGAATTGTTGGAAGAGATGACTCTACTTTCAGTGGGATAGACTTGGCAACTCTTATACGGAACAAATTTGGGAGGTCCTATGATGTTCAATTGATAAAAAAGGTACTCATCATCTATGTCTTATTGTTCGTAAATCATAGTCCTGTTGTTTTTAAAACTGAACTGTGAAAATATTTACAAAGTTTACAATCTCTTTTGAGATTTTCTAGATCTGCATTAAGCTGTAAACTTATCATTGTGATAGTAAAAACTGGCTGCACGTGATTTTGTTTATCAAAGAATGAAAATGAACGCAGACTGAAAATTACTATCTTCATGGTGGAAGGCAGTAGAATCTTATGATTGAATTATGCAATTTTTGTACAAGAGTTTCAGATGTTGAAGAAAGTATGAAGGTTTTGAGAACTGGGGTATCAGAATAAGAGTGAATCACAGCAAAAGATTCATCATTGATAAACATTCCATTGCTGTTTATCATTCTGTATTTCCCAATTGCATTACAAGTAAAATGCTTAGCTTTGTGGCGCCAGTAGCTTTGGTACATCATCTTTAGAGGAATATAATGATAGCAAGACCAATTATGGTTTTGCTGTCCAAAGTGATAATTTTCCTTCAATTTGGTGTTGGAGCATATATGTTTTGCTGTCCCTTATAGAACAACTAATGTTTGAGGGAGGTATGGTATTTTATTTGTTTATTTCTCTCTGCTGTGCACTGGAAACAAGAAAATGATCTATTGACTATTGACCACATTTCAAATTTTGGGATCAATTATGGTGACCTCTACTGTGTTTTAGCTAAAGTATCATTAGACCTCTTGAATATTAAGAAATTATACATAACCCTGTAACTGGCAACTGAGGGCTGATACTATAAGCTTCACAAAAACACCTTCTTATCTGGAATAGTGATGCATAAATTTCAGGTTAAAATGAGGGAAAAAAAATCCTTTCTTCCTCTTGGTAGCGTTGGGGGTTGGTGGATTACATGTCAACAAAGCAGATGTGCTGGAGATTTATTTTGTATTTTGTTAATGGTTTACATTACACCACGTCGTGGGTTAAGCATAAATCATGGCATGAATATAATATTTTTTACTTGGAAATACTTTACAGTCTATGGGCTACAATTTCTTGGACCAAATATGAGAGGAATTGCTTAAATCTTTTATCCGATTTGGGAGGGTGGCTGTGGGTGGTGGTTTAAGTCATTTGTTCTTAGACCTTATCAATTAAATCTTTTCCTTTTATTTGGTGACAGACTATTCAGTATATCAGTAGCCTTTACTGTGCCTGAATTCTCAGGTGAGAATGTAATGTGCATGTCATTCATTTTTTGATTGTATTAAACACTTGCACTTGCCATACAGAAGTAATAAAATGTAATTCACCTAAGTAAGTTGCACTGAACTAAGTTTTATTGCAATGGGACATCATACAATTTAAAAGGTTGCTTAAGATGTTTGTTGAGCTTGATGATTTGTTTAAAGCCAGTTTTGCACAGTGGTTCCTAAACTTGCTTTTGTAAGTTAGATTCAAGTTGCAGAGTGTGGACACAATTATTATTATTATTTTTTTTTTTTTTTTTTGCCTCCAAATTTGGGGTTTTCAATAGAAACATTTCTTCATCTCTTTAACAACCATCTAAGTGCTTTTTGAATGTTAAAATGTCAATTCCACTGTAGCCATTGTATTTTTTGTATGACTACTACATTAACCTCGACATGTATATTTTTTGACATTTATGCTTCTAACTGCACAATTTAACTTCGGGTGCTTCAATTAATGCATCTGGATTGCTTCTGCGGCTCAGTTGAATATTTATTCCCTTCATTCATCTTTTCTTCAGGAGTTCATGGGAAGGAATCTCCTTGCGCTAAATGTTATGTGGAAATACATGGAGCAGGTGGGCTCACCTCAGTATCTTGCATGGAGTTTTGTCCTTTAAATTAGGATATGGTATTATGAAGTTCCAGAAATATTTTAGGTACCCAACTAAAAGTGAAAAACCTGTTTACTATGTCAAAATGGTGATTGTGAGATTTGCCAATTTGGCATATAACAAGCGTTTACTTTGTCAAAATGGTGATTGTGAGATTTGCCAATTTGGCATATAACAAGCGTTTACTATGTCAAAATGGTGATTGTGAGATTTGCCAATTTGGCATATAACAAGCGTTTGCTAATAGAATCCTTGAAAATCAGCAGTTCTGGTAATTACATTGGCAAAAGCTATGCTTTGTACTTGGTAGTCTTCAGATCCTCTCACATTATACTTTTAAAAACTCACAAGCAAGTGAATAATGGCATTTTGACTCCAAATTCCATGCTAAAGTTCTTTAAAGCTGCTTGTAAATTTTTTAGTTTAATTTTGGAAGGTACTTTTTGCATCTTGTTGTTCTTGATTTTGGGCCAGAATCAATGTCGATTCAGTTCTGATTGCTTAAATATCTGCATTTGAAGGTTATTTATTGTTTTAAAGTCTGAAGCTTGCTTGGTAAATTTTCTCAGAGATCTTTTCCTTTAACTGAAGAAGAGTATTTACTGAGGCTTGATGATGTGGCAAATACATTAAAATGCTGGGGAGCAGTATCACATGTTCGAAACAGCCTCGAAAAATTGAGAGAGAAAGAGAGGCCTCGAATAGGGAAGGTAAAGTGTACAACTATGCCTATGCACATGATTTCCTATTCTGAAAAAAGACGCAAAAGGACTTCAAACCTCGGAAACTGAAGCCTGAAGCTTATAGATCAATTTAAACACGTGTGGACACAGTTACATGTATTTCCTTGTATTCTCTTTCTCATATGTCTTTCTTTTCCTACTTAAATGTTGATCATTGAGTTATTTTTCTTCCAAATCGCCATCTTACCTCTAAATCATGAACTTTTGGTCCTTTGTCTGCTTTAATGGTTAACTAAACAAAATGAAAGAAACTTGAAGGTAGCAACTGATACCCGCTAACACAGAGACTGTACCACCCCTCACCCATGAACACATTTTTACAGGAAAAATTGCTAACTGTGACACTTCCATTTCCAAATACATATCAGCGATATAGCAGTTCTACAAGCATTTCATTTACAGCATTCCATGAGTCCAATACATAATATGGAGGGAAATAATTTTCATGATGCATGGATCTAGGCCAAAGTCAAGAACCTTAATACCATAATGTGTTAACCTTGCTTTTCTCATTTGAAGTTTGACTGTAGGGTTCCAGTTGTTTGTATGAACTTTAGATATGTTAAGCATAGTTAAATTAGGTGGTTTGACATGGGTTATAAAGGATGGTTTACAATAAATAGTGGGGCTAAGGAGACCAATGCTGCAGAGATTAGTAGTGTTGAGAGCAAGGAAAGGCATCTGAATCACTGAAGTTATTTCCTATCAATATTACGAAACTGCATTTATGGAACTTACTTCTTAATTAGACAGAAGGAAAAAAAATTTAGAAGTTGAGTGGGGGATTTGAGAGAACTATATATTTTAGTTATGAAAGGTATGTGATATAAAGTTTAGAGACCTCCTCATGTATATAAACTAGCTAGTCTAATACTCGATACATGCTTATAGCTCTCAATCCTTGCAATGTGAAGCAGGTAGCAACAAATAAACTCAAACAACATGCAGGAAGGGCTGCTAATCCTTTTTCTTGCTTTTATTTTCGTTTCTTGTCTACTTGTTCTTATTATGCCATATGCCTGCTTGATTAAACATATACAAGCCACACTTGATATGAATGTTCTAAACATAATATTACAAAATTGGGTGCGCTAAGGTAGAAGTTTGATAATTTGTTTAATCTGTAAATGATGTTCATTTATCTTCTTCTATTTGGTACAGGCTATTAGCATTTTCATAGACATGGATGAGTCTGGAGGCCGTGCAAATGAATGGATTTACAAGTAGATTCTGCAGCAGGATCACTGGTTCCTTTGTTATTTCCATATAATTGTTCATCCTCCCTCGGACGTTTGTAATACACCCTTTCTCACCAGCAACTTATCTGAGTTAGCCGCTGCCAAAGTTTCAGTAGCAGATGTAGGTGACATGCTGCTGCCAGCATAAACAGATTGAAGCCAAAGCGTTTGGTCGTTTCTTCCTTTTCTTCTACAGCATATGTAAAGGGTTTATTTTGATGGTCAGTATTCATGTTTGTTCTCACTTACATAGAGAATTCAATCCTCATCAATAGAGAAAAATAACGAATCTATATATTGTATACATAAATACAAGTAAATAGATAGGATGTTCCTGATCAAGAATGCCCATTAAATTTGAAGCAGAAAATTAGATACTTTTTTTTGTAAACTTTTTTTTTTTAATACTCACACACCCTCACATGCATTCCACAAGAATCGAATATTAGAATTGGAGATCGAGATGTTAACTCCTTACTTTTAGTAATTTTTGCTGCATATTTACTTTTTGTTGGAAAGGCAATTCAAAATGCTACTTGTTGGAAAATGCTATACTTTTAAAACACTAGTGGTATACAAGTTGACAAGCTACAGCCTACAGGTAGGAATTTTGAATTCAAAAGCTTGCAATTTTTGGGGCACATAATAAATGCTCAAGGACCAAAATTTCTGGGATTCAAAACACACCATCACCACAAGAGGGAGAGAAATGCAGCTGCTGAGATAGGAGTCAGCCAGCCCACGCTTATGTGCCAGTGAAATAATGGGGCAGAAACTCAAGTTTTTTAGCAAAGAGAAAATGAAATATATCTGATTAGTTTATTTGGACAAGGCTGTTTTTCCTTTTGTGAAAAAAGAAGCACGAGCAAGAATCGTAGTATATATAATGGTATAATACTAATTTATCACTAACCAACACTAACAAACAAGAATTGAATTCAAGCAAAAATAATAATAAAACTAAAAGACAAAATATTGAAGCAGAATAGTTTTCTTATTCATGATTTGAAATATATAAAGGCTTACAAACAAAATCAAATCCCTATAAACTAGGGGCACTTAACAACTCTAAGATATTGACTCAATACTAAGTTAATAGCATATCTCAACACTCCCTCTCAAGCTGGAGCAAAGATGTCAATTATGCCCAGCTTGACTAGAAAATCTTCAAACACTTGCTTGTAGAAGCCTTTTGTGAGAACATCTGCTAGTTGTTCAGATGTTGGAACATAGGGCATACAAATTTCCCCTCTTTCGAGTCTTTCTTTGATGAAATAACGATCAATTTCCCCATGCTTTGTTCTGTCGTGTTGTACTGGATTATGTGCAATGCTAATGGCCGACTTGTTGTCACAAAGCAGCTGCATTGGTTTATCAGTCTCGATCTTTAGTTCTCTTAGGATACTTCTAAGCCAAATAACTTCACAAACTCCTTGAGCCATTGCTCTGAACTCAGCTTTTGCACTGCTCCTTACCACAACATGTTGCTTCTTGCTCCTCCATGTCACAAGGTTGCGCCATACAAACGTGCTCTGAACTCAGCTTCTGCACTGCTCCTTACCACAACATGTTGCTTCTTGCTCCTCCATGTCACAAGGTTGCGCCATACAAACGTGCTCTGAACTCAGCTTCTGCACTGCTCCTTACCACAACATGTTGCTTCTTGCTCCTCCATGTCACAAGGTTGCGCCATACAAACGTGCAATAGGCTGATGTAGACCTCCTGTCAGTTTCAGATCTTACCCACTTTGCATCTGTAAATACTTTAATCTGTCTGTTTTGATTTTTTCTGAATATAATACCCTTGCCCAGACTTCCTTTGAGGTAGTGTAAAATTCTGTAGACAGACTTGAGGTGATCTTCAGCTGGACAATGCATGAACTAGCTTACTAAGCCTACAGCAAAGGCTATATTAGGCCTTGTATGAGCTAAGTAAATCAGTTTTCCCACCAGTTTCTGATATCTGACTTTGCCCACAGGCACCTCATTCTTACTTTGACAGAGTTTCTGATTAGGATCAATAGGTGTTGAGGCAGGCTTGTATCCAAGGGGACCTACCTCTTTGAGGAGATCGAGCACATACTTCCTCTGAGATATAGCAATCCGATTCTTTGATCTGGCTACTTCCACACCAAGGAAAAACTTGAGATTTCCCAAGTCCTTAAGCTCAAATTGATGAGCCAGAAACTTCTTCAATGTTGCTAGCTCCATCTCATCGTTTCCTATCATTACTATATCATCCACATACACAATCAAAATAGCAATTTTACCTCCTGTAGTGTGTTTATAGAATAGTGTATGATCTGATTGAGCTTGTGAATATCCCTACTCCTTGACAGCCCTTGCAAACCTCGCAAACCATGCACAAGGGGATTGCTTGAGGCCGTATAAGGACTTTCTTAGTTTGCAGACCTTCCCTGCTACATTCGCATTATCAAAAACCTGGAGGCACTTGCATGAACACCTCTTCTTCTAAATCACCATTAAGAAATACATTCTTAACATCAAATTGTAAAAGAGGCCAATCCAGATTAGCAGCTAGTGAAAGTAAGACCTTGACAGTGTTGAGTTTGGCAACTGGGGCAAATGTTTCCTCATAATCTAGGCCATAGGTTTGAGTAAACCCTCGAGCTACAAGCCTAGCTTTGTATCTTTCTATTGAGCCATCAGAGTTATACTTGATTGTAAAAATCCACTTGTTGCCTACTAAGTGTTTTCCTTTTGGAAGTTCTGTCATCTCCCAAGTTTCATTCTTTTTCAATGCTCTCATTTCTTCTAGAACAGCCTCCCTCCACTTTGGAATACCTAGTGCCTCTTGTATCGTTTTTGGGATTTCATCATCAGTGATACTAGTGGTGAAGGCTCTAAAACTAGGTGAGAGTTTATGATATGACACATGTCGAACAATAGGATGTTTGGTACACTCACGTACTCCTTTCCTAAGAGCTATGGGTTCACTAAGATCACTTTGTCTTGGCTCAGTGGTTGTAACATGTTCACTGTGGCCATACTCTAGAATTGGATCAAGAGGAAATGGAATAGGGGTAATAGAGTTGACATTACCTGGATCAACACTTGGTTCAGATGGCGGCACTATTGGAGTTGGCAGTGGATCAGTACGTTGCTTTTAATTGCCCTAGGATCTAAGAAAACACATTTAGTTGCCCTAGGATCTAATTTGTTTCGGTTATGATCATGAATGTGAACAAAACTAGTACAACCAAATACTTTAGGTACTAATTGAGTGAAAGATCTGTTGTGAGGAAAATATGATTGTAAAGCTTTTAAAGGAGTTTGATAGCTTAATACTTTGCTTGGCATCCTATTAATTAGGTATGCAGCATTAAGTATGGCCTCTCCCCAAAATCTTTTAGGTACATTCATCGAAAACATGAGAGCTCGAGCTACCACTAATAGATGTCGATTTTTCCTTTCAGCAATTCCATTCTGTTGGGGTGTATCAATACACGAACTATGGTGGATAATGCCTTGTTCTACAAGAAACTTACCAATAATGTTGTTAAAGTATTTTCGCCCATTATTAGTTCTAAAAACTTGAATTTGAGACTGAAATTGAGTTTTAATCATAGAGTTAAAATTTTTGAAAGTTTCTGTAGCCTCAAATTTTTTTTAAGGAGATAAATCCATGTGTTTCTTGTATGATCATCAATAAAAGTAATAAATCATCTAGTGCCAGACAAATTTTTAACACTAGATGGTCCCCACATGTCACTGTGAATAAGGGAAAAAGGTTTAGATGGCATGTATGCTAAAGTAGGATAAACAGATCTCTTATGTTTAGCAAATTGGCAAATCTCATATTGAAATGTTCCAACATATTTATTCTTGAATAAAACAGGAAATAAATGTTTCAAATAACCAAAGCTAGGATGACAAAGTCTATAATGCCACAACATTATTTCATTTTCTAATGATAAAAAACTAGAGGAACATGGTTTCTAAACTTGTTTACTTGATAGGCTGTCTGAGTCAAAGTAGTAAAGACCACCACTCTCTTTAGCACTGCCAATCATCTTCCCCGAACATTGGTCCTAAAAAACACAGCCAGTAAACGCAAATTTGATTAGACAGTTAGAATCATGAGCTATTTTGCTGACAGACATTAGTTTACAAGGTAAGTTGGGCACATGAAGGACATTGTTTAAAGTAAGATAAGCTGAGACAATGATAGAACCTTTTCCAGCAATTGCAGACATTGAACCATCCGCAATTTTGACTTTTTGATTTCTAGAACAAGGGAAATAGGTTGAAAACATATATGAAGAACCTGTCATATGATCAGTGGCCCCTGAATCTATGATCCAAGGGTCGGATTTATCTAATGTGACACTAAAAACTGCTGCATGAGTACCTTTGAGCCCATTGAAGAAAGTTATCCCCATTTAACTTATGAGAAGTAATAGTGAAATTCTGAGTAGAGTTACCAGTAGAACTGGTGTTCAGATTTTGTTCTGTCATGGATATCGACAAGAACCTGTCTCTGAAACCATAAAAGACAAAATATTGAAGCAGAATAGTTTTCTTATTCATGATTTGAAATATATAAAGGTGTACAAACAAAATCAAATCCCTATCTAGGGGCACCTAACAACTCTAATATATTGACTCAATGCTAAGTCAATAGCATATCTCAACAACAACAATATTTTATTACTAGACCATCATGAGTGTTATTTAAAATTAGACATTAACTCAATGCATATACCTATATTATTCAATGATGGTACCCTCACTATATCCTCTCATAGGTAGTATATATGAGGGTAGGATATCCCCTACGCATGAGAGTTCTTGCAAATTCATTAATTATCCGTCAATAAAACGATCACGAATAGGTATTTGCCTATGTTTCTAAACTCTTCGAACTGTCTATTTGTCGCTCCTACTTTTTTTTTTATTTTGAGAATAAGTCTATTTTGGTTATTTAACATCAATGTTGATCAATCAACCGGTCAACAATTGATCGGCGGTGGTCAACATTTGATCACTGTTGGTCAAAAGTTGTTAGTGGTAGCAAGTTAACCGGTCAAATTATTATTAAAAAAATAAACCTTTATTTTATAATAAAATAAGATTTTATACAAAAGTTTTCAAAAAACAAAATTTATCAATTCAAACACCCACTTCTCAACTAAAAATAAATAAATAATCCTCTTTTAATTGGAGATTTACTTCTTTTCGTTTTAAAAACAAAAAACACTTTGTCCAAACGGATCCCGAAATCATCCATCTAAAGCCATTTGAGCAAACACTATTTAAAAGTTTACACATAAACAATGATTCCCGGGGCCTAAAAACAAGAGACTATAAGCAATCTGCATAACTTCAATAGCCATGTCTTCCCTTCCACAATCTTCTGAAACATCCTTAAATGGGGTTGATCTTGAAGTGGCGTGATATAAGTTCGAAAACAAAACACTTCAAATCCTGCAAATCCATGACAAGAGCAATGAATATTCTCAAAAAAAAAACTGAGAGTAATAAAAAAGGCATCCATACAAGATTCTGGCACAGACAAATATCTCTATCACACAATCCTAGCAGTTTGAAACAAGATAAAGAGTATTCATAGAAAGAATTGCAAAATCATTAAGTTTAAGAGCACCATTGAGTAGAGCATGAAAATAATCCAATCAAAAGTATCCAGCCATTAACAGAAGGGTAATGAGAAAGGCTTGGAAACAGCAAAACAAAGTCAAACATGAAATCTTACACAAGAGCATATTGTACAACTTCCATACCTAAAACTGTAGGAAGCTAAACAAGAAAAGATGGATTTTACAAACAGGTGTCCTAAACTCGAAGATGGCGAACGTAGATTTACGATCGGAGTTCTGATATTTTAAATAAGATTAAAAAAGGAATCCTTGGTATTTGATAATTAAACCAAAAATTTAACTAAAAAACTCAGCATTTGAAATCTTTTGAGCTTGATATACGTTTTACTTTCTTTTGTTGAAGTCAACCTCCTCACCTTGGATTGTTAAAACTTCTACTGTTATTCTACACTTTCTTCAACCTTTCCTGAAATACATATTATCTCCACAAGGACCACAACCCTCTGCCCGTGAAAGAAGTTGTAGAGTCCTTCTACTCCATTCATATGCCTGTTGCTTATCATTTTACAAAGTAATTCTAAAGCACTCACTTCAGGACAGTGCAATTTATTCATGAATGAGACATAAGTGATCGAAATGGACCTCGAACTCGATTCTTGTAAATTTGCTCTACAACAAATTAGCTCTTGCAAAATAATGTGTTTGAGATTGATTACCGGCATGCAAAATGCAGTTACCAGAGAAGAAGAGGCAAATGTGTGGTGGGCTAGACATATAGTACTTGCAACTAGCAAGATGAATGCCAGTTTCCTTTGAATACTGCAACTAAGGTATTTTAACCTCATGCACTGAACTTCTGCATCCAACAATTACTTACCCATGCAGAAGAACGGAAAGACACAAAAATCAAGAAAAAATTTATACAAACAGGGCAATATTAGCAAAAGTAATTTGCTGCGGCAACCAGAACATAAGAGAGGAACATAACTAAAGTTGCTTATAAATTGACCAGTTTTTGTTAAGAAAATAAATTTATTGGGTCATAGCAAAACTTGTGTACATGCATACCTGAACAAGATAATAGAAATTGAGCAGACCTTGAGGATCATTACTCGTCTTGACATCTACGAGCGACCCAATCTTTGAAGTAGTAAATGATATGTGCTCATTCCCCATCACTATCTCCAGCTCTTGCCAACACGGTTTGGTTCTGGCCAGTTATTATCATCTTCATTCATTATCTACAAAACCAAAATAACCTTTGTGAGTAAAGATCAAAGGTATATACGTTTAAGATTCTACCATAGGCCTCACACCAAAAACCCCTCATCTCCCTTCTAAATAGAGAGCATTCCCTTCTTCTTTCTTCGCCCTTCATATGCCCTATTTTTCAGTAAATCTCATTCATTTAACTTGGGACAGGCTACACTAATTGAGTGAATTCATGTAAGTAGTCGGTCCTAATTCCGAAAAAAGGAGAAGATTTGCGTCAAGTTAGCAACCGACATGCATAAAACTTTGTCATTTTGTCACTCAAATTACATGGATCATATTAAAAGTTCTATAATAAAATAGGATTGTAAAATATAATTCATGTAGCTCACCACACATAATGGAATAAAAATTTAGCTGTTGTTGCTGGAACGAGCATTCATACTAATTTTCTCAATCAATATCCTCTTTCACTCTATTAATTCACCATCCTTGCCTACCCTCCTAACAATTTCTTACTTCCAGGAAATAAGCTTTACTAGGATAAACAACAAAAAGACCCTCAACCAAGAGGAAGCTAATTTTTATTCATACAAAACCAGCTATTCAATCTGCATCTTGAAAACAAAATCACGAATTCTATCCTAGCATGGGCACGGCAGAAATATACACAATTTTGAAAGCAAAAAAGAAAAAAAGAAAGAAAGGGTTAGAAAAAGAGTAATAAAACTGCAAACAAAGCACACACTGAAAACCGAGAGATGTAACCTCACTATCAGCGACAATACGACGGCATTCTTTAAGCACGGCTGGGGTGACAAAAACTTCCTTACGAATCAAGGTATCGTTCTTATAGTTGGAGTTGTTAGCATAACGAAACTTGCCGTCCGGCCTGAACTCAAATTCCAAGAACTCGTGGCCGAATTTTCCTTTATGACCTACGTAGTATCTCAAGTAAAAATCCTCTCCTCCGTCCTCATTTCCCCTCTTCGCCATTGTTATGGCTTCTTTCCAGCCTAAAACCTCTCTCGCAAAACAATTTCTTCAAAAAGCGCCGAATTTAATTTTTTTGGGCGTAATTATTAAATAGGGTATAATTTTAAGATATTTATTATTATTAAGGCAAAAAAATAATTTAATTAGTTTATATATATATATATATGTTATATATATATATATATGTTATTTGTAAAAGATATTATTATCTCTTACTTAATTCTGTTAAAAATTTGACTTTCCTAAATTAAATACAACGAACTGTTTTTTGAAAAACGGGATATTTTTTTAATGATGATAAAAATCTTCTATAAAAAAAATTCTCTAAAAAAAATCATAAATTAAATACAATTTAACCGGACTAAATCATAAACTTCACGTACTAATTTAATGGTAATAAAATATGATAAGGATTTGGTTAATAATAATGAATTATAAGTTTCGTAAAAAAAATAATTATTATTTTTACGGGAATAATTTTTTATATAACTAAACATTAAATTTAAAATTTATCGATTTTGTATTGTAATATACTTCTATAACAAAAGTCTTAATTTCGATTAGAACTTAATTTCCAACATAAAAGTATATTATAACACAAATACAAATTCAAACAATACAACAATTACTCGATCAAATTCTAATTCTTCTCATTCACTTAGTTCAACCAACAATCAGACAATCAATTCAATTTTAAGCAGTCTTAATTAGTCATTCAAACAACAATCACTAGATTAATTCAATTCGAATATCTTTCTATCACTTTTTAATCCTTTTTAATCACTTATTCTCCTAAACTAGTGTAGGCTTCTTTGCAAATAATTAATTAAATTGTAACCTTACTTATTTTTTTTTCTTCAAACTAAAAAATAGGATGCCCAATAAAATAGAATTTCGATATTTGGTAGGAAAAACAATTATTACATAAGGAAAATTTTCAATAAGGGCAGTGGAGGTCACTAAATTAATAAAGAGGGTGTAACTTTTATTAAATTATTAATAAGGGCATAGATATGTTTTGTGCCAAATAATCATAGAAATATATCAAGAAAAATAATTATGTAACAACAAGATATGATAGGTAATTAATTTTAAAACTATTTCTAATATATTTAACAAAAATTAAATATTTATAATTTATCTGCTATTAACGTCACAAAATTTAACATTTTTAAGTTTTGATGATGTCTTAATTATATAATGAGGAAAAATAATTTAAAATATTATTTTTTTTCCTATTATAACCTAACATTAGAATGTATGAAAATAACTATTTTTTAAATTTTTTTTTGAAAAAAATAATAGAGCATTTATGTGATAAAACGTAAATTATACCATCTTATTGTATACATAATTTTTTGGTTACTAAAGTAAGAAAATAATTATTTATAATTTCATAATTAAATATTTAACATTTAAAATTTGTCAACTTTTGAAATTTGAGACTAGACATCTCAATGAAATGTTCATGTGCTTCTAAAATTAATTAAATATTAAAGAAAAATTTTGAAATTAATTGATACTCCAATACTTATGTCAGATATAAAAAATTCAATAAATTTAAATGTTAAATATCCTATTTTACAATTACAAATATTAAATTTCATAATCAAGTACCCAAAAAAAGTATTATAAAATTTATTAGTTTTTATTGTTTCATTATATAACTTCTCTTTTACTTTCTCAATTTAAAAAATATATATATATATTTACATAAATTCTTACATATATTACAACACTAAAAAAAATTAAATTTATGAATAATATATAATTGAGCAATTAAAAACTTAGTAACGTTAATTTTTTAGGTTAATATTGATTGAGTAATATGTATTTGATTTTTTTTAAATATATATATATATATATATATATAAGATTTAAAATTAAATACTTTGAAATTTTCATGGAAAAAAATTATTTAAAAAATAGAGAACTGTTTGGTAAGAAACTTTCCATTGCCCTTATTAATAATTTATTAAAAGTTACACTATTTTTATTAATTTGATAAGTTCCATTGTCCTTATTACAAGTTTTCCCAAAAAAAATTATGCCCCATTTCTAATACTTTTGCATTTGGTGAAAAAGAAAATTTAAAAAATTTAAAATTTGTTTAAACTTGAAGCAGATATAGGATTTGAGAAGAGTAACATTTTGTCCAATAATATGACTCAATAACAACACGATCTAACTTGAAATGGTATTCACTTTTTTTTTAATAATTAGTTCTAATTCTTTTCCTTTTTTTCTTGTCCCTATTTTGCTTATTTGAGATTTGAATTAGTTCTTATTCTTTTTTTTAAATGACTCAAATAGTCTCTCAACTTTAGGGTTTGTTACGTTTTGATCCTTATTCTTCTAAAAGTTCTATTATGGTCTCTTAACTTGGATTTTGTAATGTAAACAGTCTCGAACTAATTTTTCATCCACTTGTATAATGGTTTTGCTAATCATGTGTTGTGAACATGTTATTTTGAGGGGCAAATACTGAAAAAAAATAAGTCTCACCATATGTTACACACGTTAGTGGTCTGAAGACAAAAAAAGTAGACAATAGGATCTTTTATCCTAATCATAATATTTACTAATCTATTTTACAACCCTAAATCACATGTAATTAAACTACCTAAAACATGTGCACATATGAGGAGATTTACTTTTTTCCATTATTTGCCCCTCAAAATGATATGTGCACAACTCAGGATTAATAGAACTGTAACACAAGTGCATAAAAAATGGATTGGAAACTGTTCACATTACAAAATTTAAGTTAATGTACTATAATAGAACTTTTGAAAAAATAAGGATCAAAATGTAGCCAACCCTAAAGTTGAGGGACCATTGGTCATTTATCCTTTTTTCAACATTAGCGATATATTCTAACATACTCCTACTCTATCATGTATCTATGA
This sequence comes from Ophiorrhiza pumila, assembly GCA_016586305.1. NCBI lineage: Eukaryota > Viridiplantae > Streptophyta > Magnoliopsida > Gentianales > Rubiaceae > Ophiorrhiza > Ophiorrhiza pumila. The sequence continues at coordinate 13,829,894 of BLIW01000011.1, forward strand.
GTTGACCCAACTGGGTCATAAGCGACTGGAAGGAGAGAACCCACCTCAAGCACCAGAAGATTTAGTTGATACCTGCTCATCAAATGAATATATGCTTTGTTATTTGTGTTCCACAAGCAACATCATTAGCTGATGGATCATTTTGTTGGAGGGGCAGTTCATATGACAAATTAAACCAAGATAGGACTAACTTATCTGATTGATATACGCTATTGGTTAAAATGGTCCAATAGGACAGATTGGGGGGAAGTAGTAGAGGGCTGATACCTTCCCGCTTTATATAGTGTGCCACAGAGTCTTATTGCAACATTTTGGAAAGGAGTAATTATATGAGTTTAAATCGAATGCGGTGTCAAAATATGATCCATATAACTGATCATACTTAATGAAATAAAGAGATCGTTGCTGTTGTTGTTGTAAATACTATGGCAACTTTTTTTTTTGCCAAATGGTTTAAAAATTCACTATAGATTGAAAAGATGATAGTATATGACTATATGTAATTGCATTCAAACCTTTTTTGAAAGATCAAGGTTAGATGCGTAGTGTCCTAGTGAGGTGGAACACTAGATGTGACACCGTTAATAAAAACAGTAATGGACAATAATAAAATGCGGAAAGTAAAGAGACAGGAGGTTGGTAACGCAGTTCGACAATTGCCTACATCTGCGAGGCCACACCCAGAAAAACAATCCACTAAGTTCACAAGTTACAAGACACTCGGTCTGACACAAAGTAAGACTCCCTCTTATCTTTGACGCCGCCTCTTCCTAACTCCACAGTGAACGTGATTGTGCGAGCTCCCCTCGACTTGTGTTGATTCCTCTCGGAATCTGTGGTTAATGCAAGATCCCATTGCCCACAATGAAGACAAGATCCCCTTGTCAATGGCGATTCCTCCCGGAATCCGTGGATAATACAAGATCCCCTTGCCCACGATGAAGACAAGCTCCCCTTGTCAATGGCGACTCCTCTCGGAATCCGTGGTTAATGCAAGATTCCCTTGCCCACGTTTGAACTCCTCCCGAGCTCCTCAACAACCTCCTCCCGAGGCTGGATTATAATAAAGAACACAAGGATTGCATCTTCAATAATATTGCATTAAGATGCTTCAGCCAACACACTTTGATCAAAGACCTCCAACAAAGAAGTGTGTTCACAGTCTAATGAAAACCGAAATAAACATCAAAGCTCCACACCAAAATACTTGTGGTTGGAAAGATCCTTATAGGCACGCCAATTGCTCCCATATTTATCTCCAAATCTTCCTATGTTTGTCTCCAAGATTATTTCCAAATAATTCAAATGGAAAGATGGAAAAACCATGTGCCTTCAATGCTTATTTTTTCCAAAGATAGATCTTTAATAATTGGTTCCAAGAATACCAAGATAAGCCCAAGCATACCAAGATAGCATTAATCTCCAAATCAATATTCCTTGTATAGATTGATTTGATTTGATTTATGCTTCCAATAAGATCTTTCCTTATCTTGCCAAAAAATCCATGCCAATTAAAATAAATGCCAACACATGTGTGTATTAACAATCTCCCCCTTTGGCATTTTTTGGCAAAATCCAAACTCCCCCTGTATGCTGAATCGGAAGTGCTTGTAAACTCCCCCTGAACAGGAACTAGGTAAAGAAACATCTCTGCATAAGACATTGTGCATGACACAGCAAAAGACACCAAGTTCCCTAAGAAACATCACTGCACAAGACATTGTGCATGACACAACAATAGACACCAAGATTCCCAGCATACATTGTTTTAGGGATTACAAAACAAAATCCAAATTACTCCCCCTTTTTGCTACAAAAAGACAAAAGGGCACAAAAACAGCAATAAAACATAACATATTGTCTTAAGCAGAGTAAAATAACCAAATATCATAGCTATATCAATCAGAATCCTCTGCATCATAAGGCACTAAACCAATTGATTCTGCTAGTAGATGAACACCAGTAGCAGCTTCTAGAACATTATAATCTTTACCAGCATCAAACCCACCAGATTGGGCGCTGGAAGGGGCAGGACTGTCAGTGACATCAGGAATAACACCAGGAGTGACACAAGAAGTGCCTTCACCAGAAATAGCAAAAGGAACAGAAGTGTCCTTTGCAACAGCTTCCTCAGCAGAATCAAAGGCAATCTTCTCTTCAAGAATAGGATTTTCAGGCTCCATTTCAGATTCTGCAAAAACAGAAGATAAATTTTGGAGTATACCTGCAGTAACATCTGGAGTAACATCAGGTGGAACATCTGAAGATCCAGAGACATTATCAGCTGCAAGTGTTTCCTGGGCATCAAACTTCTTCTTCCTTTCAGCAGCTTCAGCTGCAACATCCTTAACAGCTTTTAGAGCAACTAGGTCATCAAGTATCAAGGAGACTTCCTTCGTTTCTCAATGTCACTTTGCTGAGCCATCAAAGCTTTCAACTCATCCTCCAGCACCTTAATGGTGTGCGACAGCAAGACAGAGTTACCCAGTTCTTCTGTGTTAGAGAAATCCTCTGAGACATCTTCCATGTCATTGACATGATCACCCTTTAATAGCTTGTAACTGATCTTGATTTCTTCCTTATCAGAGAAGCTGAGTACAGCAACTGCCTGCTGCAATATATTCTGCCTCAGCAGTAGACAGAGAAATAGAGTTTTGCTTCTTGCTTAACCATGACACCAAATTGTTTCCCAAATAGAAACATCCACCAGAAGTGCTCTTTCGATCATTTGAACTTCCAGCCCAGTCAGCGTCACAATAACCAACTAAGTTGGTGTTTGTATCAAAAGAATACCAGATCCCATAGTCAGTTGTCCCACTAATGTACTTGAGGATTCGTTTGACTGACACCAGGTGTGACTCACGAGGATTTGCCTGAAATCGGGCACATAAACCAACACTGATGCAGATATCAGGACGACTAGCAGTTAGGTACAACAGACTGCCAATCATACTTCTGTATAGACTTGCATCAATAGAAGTTCCCTTCTCATCTTTAGATATCTTCTCATGAGTTCCCATAGGTGTTCTCCTTGGACGAGCATTCTCCAATTCAAACTTCTGCAACAAATTCTTGGCATACTTGCTTTGCGAAATAAAGATACCATATGGCGTTGCTGAATTTGGAGTCCAAGAAAATAAGTAAGCTCTCCAACCATGCTCATCTCAAATTCCTCAGTCATTTGAGCAACAAATTCATCTACGATCGCCTGTGACACTGAGCCAAACACTATGTCATCAACATATATTTGTGCAAGTAAAAATTGACCTTTAGCAAGGCGAATGAAAAAGGTTTTATCTACTCCCCCTCGCTCATATCCCTTAGACAATAAATACTCCGTGAGTCGTTCATACCAAGCCCGAGGAGCTTGTTTGAGCCCATACAATGCCTTCTTCAACTTGTAAACAAACTCGGGATGATGAGGGTCTTCAATACCCTTTGGTTGAGCCACATACACTTACTCATTAAGAAGACCATTGAGGAAAGTACTTTTCACATCCATTTGATACAATTTGAATTTCAACACACATGCAATGGCTAGCAATAACCGAATAGACTCAAGTCTAGCAACTGGAGCAAATGTCTCATCAAAGTCAACTCTTTCAATTTGGGTGTATCCCTGAGCAACCAACCAAGCCTTGTTGCGAGTGATATTCCCATGCTCATCACTCTTGTTCTTATATATCCACTTTGTTCCAATGACATTCACATTAGGGGGGCATGGAACTAGATCCCAAACTTGATTCCGAGTGAATTGACCAAGTTCTTCTTGCATAGGACATATCCAATACTCAGCTAGTAAGGATTCTTTCACATTCTTAGGCTCAATAGATAAAGTAAAACATGTCATTTGAATCATATCTCTATAGTTCACTCTTGGATTTTCTCTTGTCCGAACACTACCAGCCATATTTCCAATAACTTCATCAATAGTATGGTTCTTCTGAACATGGGTGGATGGTTGTCTGCGAGGTGAGATTACATCTTCCACATGAGCAACTTCTGTACTCTGATCAGTGACACCACTTGTAACACTAGTCGAAACACTTCCAGGAACACTGGAGCTTACTTTATGTAGGGATCCTGTAATATTGTCGTGAGAACCATCAGCTATTTCCAGAGAATCATCGACTTGAACATTCACAGATTCTATAACATTTCCTTGACCCAACTTTCGATGCCATATGACAGAATCTTCCATGCTTGATTGAAGACACATAGATGAGGCAGAAATGAGATAACAATTGACCGAAGATCTTACTCCTTCCATGATGCACATGTTGTTATGATTAATCACTTTGCACTTTTCTTTAGTGAAGTTCACATTCAGATCTTGATCGCACAAATGACTAATGCTGATCAGATTCGCCTTGAGACCATCTACCAAAAGAACATTCTCTAGTTTTGGTAACCATGAAACATCTAGAGTACCTTTTTCAATAACTCGAGCTGTGACACCATTGCCAAAAGTTACTTTTTCGATAATTTCAGACACAATATTCTTTAAAAACGTCTTATCACCAGTCATATGCCTGGAACACCCACTGTCAAAGTACCACTCATCATTCGTGGCAGCCTTTAGAGAGGTATATATGAAGTTGCACCTCAAATTAGTCTTCATCACCCAACTCTGTTGTGAATATCTGCGAGAAGTAGACTTTCTAGCAGTACCTTGCCTTAATTCAGCAAGATAAATAAAACATCTAGGACGAATATGACCACGACGATTGCAATAATGACAAATAGGAACAAATCTGTTACCTCTTCCTTTAGAAGCATGATAAGAATAATGAGAATTTGCATTATTTGCATTCTTTGCAGTATTCACAGCAACTTGCTTCACTTTGAAAGTATCCACTGATAGTGACACTGGTTGTGACACTGAGCTTTCTCCTTTATACCCAAGTTCTGAGTGATCACCACTAGATTGACCAGTCTTAAGAATGTCATCCAGCTTGGAAGAACCCGAATTTAGCATTTTGACATTTTTCTTTATATGATTTAGCTCATTGGTCAGATTCTTCATTTTTTCTTGGCTTGCTCTCAGATCGACTTTCAGCTCTTCAGTAGATTTTTGAAGATTTAGCTTCTCATCTCTCAATCCTCCAATCTGAGTTCGAAGATGCTGATTTACTCTAACAAGTTCAATACATTTCTCAGAGAGGATCTTGTATTCAACTTGAAAATCTTCTTCTGTGATTTTATCTTCATCTTCGTCACTATAAGCTGACATATTTTCAGTGACACTACGTGTAACATTCTTGACCTCGCCATCATCTAAATGTTCAGGTTTAGAAGCAAGAGCCACATGATTATTATAAAAATCATCTTCTTTATCTGATTCATCTTCACTCCAGAATGTGTTGAGAGAAGTCTTCTTTTTCTTCAAAGTATTAGTACATTCCGCCTGAACATGCCCAAAGCCATCACATTCTCTACAGTGAATTTCCCTGTTCCTGAAAGGTTGATCAGATGTATGATTTTCTTCTCTGTACGTCTTATTGCTTGATAATTCATTCTTGGTGTTACTGACACTGTTCTTGATACCTGGATTATTTCTGCCGAATCTCTTTATGATTCTGCCAATATTCTTAGACAGCAGTGTGAGAGATTCTTCAAGGTCATCTTCACCATGATCATCTAGCTTCTACATCTCTGCTTTTAAAGCCATCCTTTTATCCTTCTTTGCTTCTAGGTCTACTCCAAAATTCATCTCAAATGTTCTAAGAGATCCCATAAGTTCTTCTAACTTCATCTTGGAGACATCTTTTGCCTCTTCAATGGTAGTGACTTTATAAGCAAACCGTTGGGGCAGAGATCGTAGAGTTTTCCTTACAAGCTTTTCTTCAGAAAAACTTTCACCAAGTGCAAACGCCTCATTAGCAATGTCACAGAGTTTTGCATTAAATTCAGCAATACTCTCATCTTCATGCATCCTTAAATTTTCAAACCTTGTGGTGAGTATTTGCATCTTTGATAACTTCACAGCTGACGTCCCTTCATAAGTGGTTTGAAGAATTTCCCATGCCTTCTTGGCTGTCACACATGTAGAAATAAGTCTGAATTGAGCAGGATCAACACCGTTAAAAATTGCATTAAGAGCCTTTGAATTACTATTTGACAAGGCATCTTCAGTAGCAGAACAGCTTTCTTCTAGCTTGGGAGATTTGACATCTGTTGTGTCAGTATTCATTAGAGGGTCCCATCCTGTTAGGATTGATTTCCAAGCCTTCTCATCAACAGCTTTGATGAAGGCTCTCATTCTGGCCTTCCAATAAGCATAATTGCTGCCATCCAATAAAGGTGGACGCATTGTTGAACCTCCTTCCTTCATAGAGTCCATCGCACAAAAACCAAGATCAAGTCCTGCGGATCTCGCCTAAGAAACAAAGACGACCCTCTATGATATCAATTGAAAGATCAATGTTAGATGCGTAGTGTCCTAGTGAGGTGGAACACTAGATGTGACACCGTTAATAAAAATAGTAATGGAAAATAATAAAATGCAGAAAGTAAAGAGACAGGAGGTTGGTAACGCAGTTGGGCAATTGCCTACGTCTGCGGGGCCACGCCCAGAAAAACAATCCACTAAGTTCACAAGTTATAAGACATTCGGTCTGACACAAAGTAAGACGACGCCGCCTCTTCCTAACTCCACAGTGAACGTGATTGTGCGAGCTCCCCTCGACTTGTGTTGATTCCTCCCGGAATCTGTGGTTAATGCAAGATCCCCTTGCCCACAATAAAGACAAGATCCCCTTGTCAATAGCGACTCCTCCCGGAATCCGTGGTTAATGCAAGATCCCCTTGCCCACGATGAAGACAAGCTCCCCATGTCAATGGCGACTCCTCTTGGAATCCGTGGTTAATGCAAGATCTCCTTGCCCACGTTTGAACTCCTCAACAACCTCCTCCCGATGCTGGATTATAATAAAGAACACAAGGATTGCATCTTCAATAATATTGCATTAAGATGCTTCAGCCAACACACTTTGATCAAAGACCTTCAACAAAGAAGTGTGTTCACAGTCTAATGAAAATCGAAATAAACATCAAAGCTCCACACCAAAATACGTGTGGTTGGAAAGATCCTTATTGGCACGCCAATTGCTCCCATGTTTATCTCCAAATCTTCCCATATTTATCTCCAAGATTATTTCCAAATAATTCAAATGGAAAGATGGAAAAACCATGTGCCTTTAATGCTTATCTTTTCCAAAGATAGATCTTTAATGATCGCTTCCAAGAATACCAAGATAACATTAATCTCCAAATCAATCTTCCTTGTATAGATTGATTTGATTTGATTTGATTTATGCTTCCAATAAAATCTTTCCTTATCGTGCCAAAAACTCCATGCTAATTAAAATAAATGCCAACTCACGTGTGCATTAACATTTTCTTTTATAACTCTAAGAATGTTCCAATATGAGTGCTTTCATTTCATATGAGGGTTTCATGTTTATTCATTTCAATGGAAGAGTAAATTCAGTAATCCAATCAAGAGAATGCAAATTATATGCACCGAATGGCACTGCATCAACATTTAGCAAACCAATTTGCTCAATGTGCCAATACCCTGAAAATAACCACAAGATACTACATGTTGTCAAACACAGCTAATATTAGGTTCATGACTCACATACTTCTGTCCGTGCCTAATATAGTGCTATTTGTTGCACCTACTGCTAACGTCCCACACTTGCATATACCTGTTTTAGAACACAAGTTCAACCTCTTCCTGGGGGATGTTGTCAATTTTTAGCAGACTGTACTTTATGTTTTAAGTGTGAACGTTGAAACTGGACTCGTACAGTGTAGAGAAGCCACAAACCAAGAGCGGATGGAACGCAATTTCTGGTAATAAATTCAAATATCTATGTATCCTTAGAAGAAAATGATAAGCTAATATGGCTTCTGGAGGAAAATGGCAAATTCTCATTACCATCAGCTTATCAAAATATAAGGCAAAGAAGAGAGCCAAATGTATTGATTAATGAAACAATTTGGAACTCTAAAATGTAAACAAAAATTTCTTTCTTCAATCTGAGAATGAGGTACAAAAAATTACCAATAGGGAGAAGCTTGCACAGATTTAACATAAATAGCCCTTTTCCATGTCCTTTATTGCATGAGGAAACAATCAATCATGTATTTTCTGATTGCCATGTTTCAGCTAGTATTTGGAGAACATTTGGAGTTGAATTGGGGATTATACAAAATTTTGGATCATTAAATACAATCATTTCTGAGCGGAAACAGATTAAGGGAAGAAATAAAATACACAATGAAATGCTTACTCTGATTCCTTTATTTATATGCTGGGAAATCTAGAATATGAAAAATAAAATTGTTTTTGAAAATAAGAAGATAGATGTATATGAGTTGAAAATGAACATCTTTAAAAATGCACAACAGATTGTCTTTCACAATAGGTTACCTACTCTGATATGGGATGAATTTTGGCAGAAGGTATTAAATCCTTAAGTTAGAATACTAATACACTTGATAAAATGGCACTCCCTAGATAAAGGAAGGTTAAAATTAATATTGTTGTCCAAACAAAAGGTAATAGAATGCAGGCAGGAGTTGTGATAAGGGATGAATGTAGGAATATCATTGATTTTTATAACTTTGGCTATGATAACTCTATTATAAGCTCTAAAGGGCATATGGATATTGCAGCAACAGCACAAGCTATAACTAAATGCAGAGCTGAAGGCAGTGATCACATAAAATTGGAAGCTGATTCAGCAATACTAGCTCAGATCATCCAGAAAACAGGACATGATTACTGGAGATATGCACATATGCAAAAGGAACTGAAAATGATAAGAGGAAACTCAATCTTCTTTAGAATCTCCAAGTGGGCAAATCAAGCAGCAAGAGTAATTGCAGAAGCAACCATTCAAATCAGTAAAGAAAATATAACAAAAGAGGTGAAACAAGTGATTACAAGTTAGAATGATGGGCTCCCATACATCAAGCTAACTAAGGTAAGTGGAGGAAGGGGCTCTAGCTGCTGAAGTTAGGCTGGATTTCTCCTGAATAGAGTCCAGTTGCTGATCGATGTTAGGTTGGACTTTAGAAGAATGTTGCATACTTTTGATGCAATCTTGTTTGGTGCTGCATATTAGTAATAGTTTAAAATTGGATGCAATTTGACAAATTTGGCAAGTATTGACTTAAGTAAATTGATGTGAATGTGTATAACTTCATACCATTGCAAACTAATACACAACTGTTGAAGTAATGGGAGAGAGCTAGATTGGTAATGGGTGAATGAACTGTTAGTAAAATAAAGTGTATGTTTAACTCCATTCCATTGCACACTAATGCACATTTGCTGAAGTGAGGTGATAGCTAAAATGGTTGTGTGTGATGATGAACTGTTAACTTAAGTACAAGCTGAGAAGATTGGTAGATCTTTTGTATAAGTCATTTATTGCTCAATGTTTCACCTTTGGTGATTTTTGTGAAGGCATGTAATGTGATGAAAGGGTATATATAGCCCCAAAGAACTTACATTGTATTTTACATGCTTTTGTAATAGATAATTATACACAAAGGGGATGCCCTTTCCTTTTCTTCTGTAGTAGAAAGCATGAAATATGGTTCCAACTATGTCTAATATTTTGATTAGCTAAATAGGACACAATTATATATGTAACGTTTATTGCTTTACAACCTTGATGAGCATCATCCCATTAGGCATTGGGCATGTAAATGGGGAATGTTCAAAAGGATATTTTGTGTAAGATTAATTTTAGGATATATCTATCACTCAAACAATTATCTAATATAATAGGAGTGGCACCCCACTTCGAAAAAGAGGTTCTGCCAACCAAAAAAATCACTATAATTCATGTTCAAAATAAAGGGTGAGCGAAAAAAATAACACAAAAAAATGTGAAAATGAACACGTTTTCGGACTTTCCCATTTTTTTTATCAAATAGCCCATGAAAATTGGAGGTTTGGCAAAAAAATTTTGGTTGTTATTTTTTGATATTAATAACTAGAATTCCTACACCTTCAGGGGCCCAGCATTTTCTATGAAAGTGTTAATTGTAGTGAAGGTTGCACTAGTCCGGATTCCGGGTCAATCATTCTTATGTGTGTTGACATTCTCAGAAGAGTTACTGGAAAACATGCTTTGTTCCAGATAGATGCCTGCCTTGTTGGGCAGTTCTTAAATATTCCGGCAGCATTATTCCAGTATCTTATCCAGATTCAACTTTTTGAAGCTCTTCACCAATCTAATGCTTCAAGTGTTATGGAAACTGAAGATACTTGCTCGCTAAAAAGCACAAGTGGTGGTATCTTAGATCGAAGGTATTCAATGGAGTTATATGCTGCATGTTGTCGACTATTATGCACTGTTGTTAAGCATCATACTAGTGAGACTCAACGTTGTAGTGCTCTTCTCCAACAGTCGGCTACTATTCTCCTTCATTGTTTAGAGATGGTGAAGATCAATTCAGTCTTAAGTAGAGGAAATTTTGCATGGGAACTGCAAGATGGAGTGAAATGTGCCCGCTGTCTGAGAAGAGTGTATGAAGAGATAAGACAGCAGAAAGATTGCATTGGTCGCTATTGTTACCAATTTTTATCCTGTAACATATGGGTCTATTGTGGATTTGGTCCTCTTAAAACGGGCATCATAAGGGAAGTAGATGAAGCTTTGAGACCCGGCGTGTATGCTTTAATTGATGCTTGTTCAGCCGATGATCTTCAGCATCTTCATACAGTATTTGGAGAGGGTCCTTACAGAAGCACACTTGCAACCTTGCAAAATGATTACAAGTTATACTTCCAGTATGAAGGGAAAGTATGAACAACTCAGGTTCTTTCTGATAATACTCTGGTTTAAATAGTTACTATGCTTGGTTGATGAGAAAATGCATGCAATCATCCTTACCAAGAACTTACTGATTGGATATGCAACGAAGTTTTCTTAAAGATTTCGGGATAGCTGTGGAGCTTTGAAAAGCACGCTCTTATCAATGTGGTCCGGCTACCATGATAATGGCATAACAACCACGGACCCTCCTCAATGCATCGAATAATTGATTACGTACTGTTGGTGTTGGGTGGGGAGTTAGGGGGAAGGGGGAAATGTACAACTTCTAAATTATATGCACTTTCTTGTCCCCCAATTATTATTATATTATGATAGGAGGCTGTGGCTCAGTGGCTGTGTTTTCTTTGTACGCAATACCTCAAATTCTTTGGGCCGCGGCAATATTACCCTGTAACGAAATATGAAGGCTTGTAAATTGTAATATTTTTTTATATTTAATATGGATACTTTTTGGTTAAAAAAAAATAGAATTCATGTTCATAATAAGGGTGACCAAAAAAAATGGCACAAAAAAAGTCAAAATGAACGCGTTTTTGAACTTTGACAGTTTTGACCAAAAAATGTGTGTTATATAGCCCATGTAACTTGGATGTTTGGCAAAAAATTTTGTGTTGTCATTTTTTGACATTAATCACTAGAATTCATAAAAAAAAAAAAATCACTAGAATTCATAAAAAAAAATCACTAGAATTCATGTTCATAATAAAGGATGAGCGAAAAAAATGCACAAAAAATGTCAAAATGAACGCGTTTTTTGACTTTGTCGTTTTTTACCAAAAAGCCAATGAAAATTGGAGGTTTGGCGAAAAATTTTGGGTTGTAATTTTTTAACATTAATCACTAGAATTCATGTTCATAATAAGGGTGAGCAAAAAAAGGCACATAAAAAGTCAAAATGAACGCGTTTTTGGACTTTGACAGTTTTGAGAAAAAAACTTGTGTTACAAAGCCCATGTAACATGGATGTATGGTGAAAATTTTTGGGTTGTCATTTTTTGAAATTAATCACTAGAATTCATGTTCAAAATATGGGTGAGCAAAAAAAACGGCACAAAAAAATTCAAAATGAATGCTTTTTTGGGCTTTCACAGTTTTGACCAAAAAACCCGTGAAAATTGGAGGTTTGGCGAAAAATTTTGGATTGTCATTTTTTGACATTAATCACTAGAATTCATTTTTTGACTCCATCAAGCTCATCTCCGATCGGCTCCGATGATCCAAGGACGACGGCGGCCGGATTTAACCACCGATTTCGTGTAGTCCCGAAAATAGCCCCGAGCTTTCTTTGTCAAATCTTCACAGAGTTCTCATTAGATCGATACCCTGAAGCTGGCTCGAAAGCTGCTCTTCGGCATCCAGCTCAATATTCAATATAGCAGCTCCTTCCAAAGACCCATATCCTATCCAACGCTGCACGCCGAACAATAGAGACATCTCCTACTGGAAGAAGATCTGAGCTCAGATCTACTCCGAGTCTCCTCCGTAGCTCATCGAAGTCCACCAAGATTTTTTCAGAGCACTCACTTACTTTGATTTGCGATCCAATGTCTGAATTTCACACAACCATTTACTCTGAATTGTCTCTCGGTTGAACTCTATGTTGTTTGGAGGATACCCGGTGATTAGGCCAGAATTCATTTTTCTTGTGAGTGATTCATATTGATATGGTGTTATTGCTTGTGGATGGGTTATGGATTTTCTAGAATCGAGAGCTCTTTAAGGACTTACTGGTGGCTGAACTCATTTGCTTCTCGCCTCATTGTTGCTGGCCTGTTTTGCTTATAGTTTTTCATTGACTTGGTCTGAAATTTTCTTGCTTGTTGATTGAATGTGGCTTATTTGTCGAACTGTGTGTTAACATGGACTGATTTGAGGATAGTTGGCTTGATTTTCGGATAGTTGCTCCGTATATTTTGTGGATGTTCTGATTGTCTTTATCTGCTATTAATGTGAGCACTTTGAACTTTGGATTATGGACCTTTGATGGAAATGAGGTCCATGAATGGCAATAGCGGAATCACATATTCCATGATTTGTAGGAGGGGACAGTGAACAGATTAGTAGTCTGCAGTTGTGGTCATGTTGTACATCCTGCTTGGTAACATTTACTCATGATGTGGGAAGGACTATGGTATGTCTTACAGTTAATTCATCAACCTGCTGTGATTCTCATGATCTGCTTAGTTGCCCTGGAGTAGAATTGTGGTCCTTAGGTGTGTACTTGAGGCTTTCAGAGAGGGCCGTGCAATTACAATTTGTTTTATTTGTTCTGTTGCTCCGATTACAAGTGGAAATGGAGATCATTGGCTCAGAATGACCTATACTAAGTAGGAATTGGAGATTGTTCTTCGCCTTCTCCTATGCTACAAAGTCATAGAATGCATTTTCTTCTCAGATTTTCCTGGATGTAACAAGATATCTAAATTTTGTGGTTTTGGGCAGATTAGATATTCTCTAACTCCCCTACAGATTTAAATGATTCATGTACTGGAGTAGTACTCCAACATTAGGGTTCATGCTTTTGTAACGGAGCTTGGGTATATCCAGCCCGGATTTTGTTTATGTGGTATATATTTCTATTTTCGATAATAAAAAAAATCACTAGAATTCATATTCATAATAAGGGTGAGCAAAAAAATAGCACAAAAAGTCAAAATGAATGCGTTTTTGGACTTCGACAGTTTTGACCAAAAAACGGGTGTTATAGTGTAACCTGGATGTTTGGAGAAAAATTTTGGGTTGTCATTTTTTGATTTTAATCACTAGAATTCATGTTAAAAAAAATCACTAGAATTCATGTTCATAATAAAAGGTGAGCGAAAAAAACAGCACAAAAAATATCAAAATAAACGCGTTTTCGGACTTTGACAGTTTTGACCAAAAAATGTGTGTTATATATCCCATGTAACCTGGATGTTTGGCAAATAAATTTTTGGTTGTCTTTTTTTGACATTAATCACTATAATTCATACAAACTGAATGCATGCCACTAACTTGAACTCTCTCTCTCTCTCTCTAAAAAGTCGCTCTCCCAAACGCCATCCAAGTGAACTATTTTGACTTAATCCCATCCCTCATCAGAGTGACACCAAGCGATAACGCCACCACAACGGTCGTCTCAAGACTAACCCACCGCCCCAACGGCTCTGACCATTTGGCCGGAGCCACCCATAAACCTTACAAACGACTCCATCTAAGATCTCTACCACCACAAAGCCTATAGTTTTTTTCCCAAATAAACCCAATAGTCCTCCATATACATTCTAACAGCATCCAAATCTCCAATTACTGTGCTGCTAACCCCAAATTTCCACCATGGGGGAGCCGCCAAGGCCCCCTAAAATATCAGGGAAACTATTCAAAGAGGCATTAGGATCCTCAACTGGAACTAAGCCTGAAACCCAGATGTCCTTCGCAGACATTGCTGACCAAGTCCATCCTCCAATCGCGAGCTACAAGGGGGAACCCACTTTGTTCCTAAGCACTGAGGAGGAAAAAGCCTGACAGGTTCAAATTCACATTGGTTGCTAAATTTTCATGGGGGAGACCACAAATGGCTCAGATTAGAAAGGAAATTCTGATGGCCACATTCCATGGGCAAGTGTACACAGGGCTTCTGGACCATCGCCATATACTAATTAAGTTTGATCTGGAGGAGGATTTCCAAAGAATGTGGCTAAGGAAAACCTGGAGCTTTGCTGGCTTTCAAGCCAGAATATTCAGATGGACAAAAGAATTCAATCCGGCGAGGGAACCCACGGTGGCTCCAGTGTGGATCAGACTACCCTTACTCCCCCTCCACGTGTTTGAGAAAAGCAAGCTGTTTGCCATCGCATCTATTGTAGGCAGACCACTCAAAATGGACCTTGCCACTGCAGGAGCTGAGGAACTACACCGTCCCAGTGAAGCCCGTATATGTGTTGAAATGGACGTGGTGAAGGTCCAACCAAGCAGAATTTGGCTAGGTAGCAAAGATTATGGACGTTGGCAGGAAATTGAAATCGAGAACAAGCCTGATTACTGTATGGCATGTCACAAAATGGGCCACCTTCAGAGTCAATGTAACCCCGGCAAGTCACGGCCACCAGCTCCAAGGCAGCCACATCTCCTCCAACCACACCCTCAATCACAATCAAGAACCAATCAGGAATGGACCTTAGTGAATCGAAGCAAGAGAAAAGCAAATATGGAGGGAGATGCACATGAAAAAGGTAAAGAAATAGCCCACACTGTCCAGATTCAGATGGAAATTCCAGAGCCCTCGAAGGCAAAGGAGATACAACCTGAACAGCAGCCCAAGTCTATTGAGACCCAACCTCTAGCGGAGACAAACACAAATGAACAATCTCACTCTGATCAGATCTTGACAACAGAACAAGAAGAAGCCCCAAGGCCCCCCGCAGAACTCACATTTGATACAATGAATCAAGAGGAAAAAGATAGCCCATTCACCAAATCCCCTGGACCTCTAGATACTCCTATAATGCTCACTGAGGCTCAGGAGCCGATAATTACAAGCCAGGATGTGGCAGAAATCAGGCCTGCAGAAGAGACCAATCCAATCGATCCTAACCATACGAACATTTCCATGCCTATTATTACGACACTAGCTTTATCAACTATCCAAACGGTGCAGGTGAATAGAGAGAAAGCAGGAGCTGTAGAGACTGCCCAGGAATGGCCAAAAGGTGACCAGAAACTACAACTTAACAGAAGCAAATCCAGCGACAAAAACCTTAATGAAGTTATGGAATCCCCTGGAGAGGAGTCAGATGACTCAGGAGACTTAATCCCAGTCCTGCATCCCAGTGAAGCAAACTCAGGCTTAAGTCAAGATCAGAGTGGAGTGAAGATCCCCCTAGTAATGCGAAAAAGCCAGGGAGACCAAGGAAGCAGCAAAAGGGGAAAGTGATAAACAGCAACATAAAGACCCAAGATATCTCGATTAAATCCCTAAGAAGTAGGGGCACAGGTACTCAATCCACCAGATCTGTTTAATGATTAATATACTCTATTGGAACATTAGAAGTGTCCTGAGAAAACCTAACTTTAGAAAACTGAGAAAGATCATAAAATCCAACGATGTTAACTTAGTAGCCATTGCAGAACCTTTCATTGCACAGAATGATGTAGCAAAGCTGAAATTTAGACTCCAATTTGACAAGGCCTCCCTAAATAATGATAGTACCATCTTGGTTCTCTATAGGAGCCCATTCCACTGTGATATCCTAACCTGTGACAGCCAACAAGTTTCCATAGAAGTTAATTACCCTAGGCTAAAAGAGAAAGTCATCATCTCTAATGTTTATGCTAAGTGCACTCCCAGAGAGAGAAATGACCTATGGACATCTCTTAGCCCTCTAAATAACCTGGACTTTCCTTGGTTAGCTTGGGGGGATTGGAATTGCATGCTTCAAAGAGAGGAAAAAAAAGGGGGGGAAGGCCTTCCAGCTTAGTGATGTCCAAGAGTTGGAAGCATTTGTGGAGTCAGAAAATCTAACTGAAATCCAAACTATAGGGAGCACCTTTACTTGGTGTAACAACCGTAGAGGGAAAGCTAGGATTTGGAAAAAGTTGGATAGAGGACTTAGCAATATTAGATGGCTTGAATCTAACTTCAATTCACGTATTGAACTGTTAAGCAAATCTCCTTCTGATCACTCTCCAATGCTCCTTAAATTAACTCCTAAAAATGTGCATCCTAAGTACTTCAAGTTCCAGAACTTCTGGATAGGACACATAGAATTTCTGACCATAGTTTCTCAAGCTTGGAATAAAGAATGTGGTACTAATCCCATTAGAACTTTTACTGAAAAACTGAAAAATACAAGACTCGTACTGAGCAAATGGAACAAAGAGCAATTTGGTAATATTTTCAAGAAAACAGAGGAGGCAGAAGCTGAACTTAGGAGACTAGAAGACCTTGACTCTACACAAACTGTCCCTAGAGAGCTAATTCAGCAAGCTGCAGCCAAACTCAACCAGGCCCTCAGCCTGGAAGAGCAATATTGGGGCCAAAAAGCTCAAATGAAATGGCTTAAGGACGGGGAAAAAAACACTGCATTTTTTCATGCACAGATTAGACAAAAACAAAATCAGAACTTCATTCATAAGATACAAACTGCTGAAGGAATTTGGGTAGAAGATGAGAATGAGATAGCCTCCCTAGCAGTAAACCATTTCCAACACCTATTCACAGGCCCCTTCTCACTCCCCCCCATTGATACAAACATTATCCCTGAAATGCTAGAAGAACAAGATCGAATTATGTTGACAGCCCCTCCTACATTAGAGGAGATAAAGGAAGTGGTGTTTCAACTCAAGAAAGATAGTGCCTCGGGGCCGGATGGATTTAACAGCATCTTCTATAGGGCGGCCTGGGACATTATCAAAAATGACCTCCTTAGGGCTGTTTCATATTTCATGAACGGAGGAGAACTAAATAGAGCCATCACTGCCACAGCTATTCTGCTTATACCAAAATCTAACAAGCCACAATCGTTTGATAATTATAGGCCAATAAGCTTATGCAATTTTGTGAATAAAATTTTTACTAAGCTTTTGGCCAATAGACTTGTCCCCCTCCTACCTAGAATAATTAGCATCAACCAAAGTGGTTTTGTCAAAGGTAGACAGATTACTGATAACTACTTGTTAGCCATGGAAATCTTCTCTACCCTCTCTCACAAAACAAAAACTAATAATATGGCATTAAAATTAGACATGGAGAAGGCGTATGACAGGGTTCATTGGCCGTTCATTCTTCAAGTCATGAGATTAATGGGGTTCGGGGAAACTTGGATAGATTTGATGTGGAGAGTCATGTCCAATGTTTGGTTCTCAATTTTAGTAAATGGCTCTCCCAAAGGCTTTTTTAAATCCACTAGAGGTTTAAGACAAGGCGACCCCTTATCTCCCTTACTTTTCATTATTGGTGCCGAATTTCTTTCTAGAAAACTGAATTCCCTATTGCTGAACCCCAATATCCCAAGGTTTAAACTGCCCAAGGCATGCCCCCAAATTAATCACCTTGGATATGTGGATGATATCATAATATTTGGGGATGCAAGCACTTCATATATAAAGACTGTGATGGAGACCCTAGGGCAGTATGAGCACTTCTCTGGTCAAAAGATCAATAGTCTCAAATCTAGTTACATAACTCATGTCAAAGCTAGTAGGATAATTAACTAAGACTAAGAAAGCTCACGAAATTTAAACAAGAAGAGATGCCTATAAAGTACCTAGGTCTCCCACTACATCACAAGAGGATCAAGCCAAACATTTTTCTGCCACCATAGATAAAGTTGCTACCAAAATTCACTCATGGAAAGCAAACATGATGTCAATAGGAGGAAAAATTACCTTGTTACATAGTGTTTTGACATCCCTTCCTCTCTACACATTATTGGCAATTGTTCCCCCAAAGTTTGTCCTAAATCAACTAGAAGCCTCCATGGCTAATTTCTTATGGAACGGCTTAGAAAAAGGGAATAAATACCATTGGATTGGGTGGAATGCCCTATGCTTTCCCAAGGAGGAAGGTGGAATAGGTCTCAGATCCTTAGAAGATGTCATAAAAACCCAGTCAATGAAATTATGGTGGCGATTTAGGCAAAATGATACCTTATGGGCCAATTTCCTCCATGCCAAGTATTGCAGAAAATCACATCCAATCACTATCCAAACTAAAAGAGGTGACTCCCAATCCTGGCAAAGATTAGTGAGAAGCTCCCAAGAGGCTGAGGAACATATATCATTCTCCATCCATATAGGGCAATGTCTCTTTTGGCTTGATAAATGGCTAGGAACATGTAACCTAACCTCCCTCACAGGATTAAATGGAGAACATAGGGTCTCCCAGTTTCTCTCTGATCAGAATTGGAACATGAATGCTCTCAAAGAGGTCTTATCTGAACAATGGGCAGAAAAAGTATCTGAAATCCCAATTTTTGATAGAGGATCTAAAGACAGAATGCACTGGACTCTAAACTGCAAAGGTAATTTCTCATCTTTTTCAGCTTTCCAACACATAAGATCCCACTCCCCTCCAGACCCTTACTTCACACACATTTGGGATCCGGATCTTCCTATCAAATTCTCATTTCTCATGCTTAGGAAAAGACTATATAGACTTCCCCTTCATAGAAATCTCCACAGATTTCAAATACATGGACCATTTCGATGTCCATTGTGTTCCAAGGAAGGGGAGACACAGTACCACCTATTTTCAGACTGTAGTTTCATCACAAAGTTGGGCAATATGTTTGGGGCAGAATTGGGAATCAAGATCTCTCATTCCTTCAGGGCCTATAATTGGTGGTCTTCTACACAGGAGAATAGCATGCTGAAGTTTATTGCTAAAATTTCCCCCTCCATTATCTCTTGGGTAGTTTGGAAATGTAGGAACAAACTCATTTTTTAAGATACCCTTATAGAACTCAGTTCAGCAGCTGATGAAGTCTTCAAAATTCTTTGGGGCTTAGTATAAATAAAAGCATATTATCCCCTTAGCACAATTTGGTCTGAATTCTGGAATCAAGTGATCACCAAACGAACTTCAGCACAAATGGGTGTATTCAGATGGACTCCCTATACAGGATTCATGGAAGCTAAACATAGCATGCTATACTACTGCAGATATTCATCAAGGGGCTGGAGTCATCAGAAATTCCTTGGGTAATGTTATTACTTGGTTCAATATATCTTCCTTTCCTTAAATTATTGTATCTAAATTGCAGGTCCTCATATGTACCATACACAAAGCCTTCCAATATGTCAATATGGCTGCTCAAGAGGTTGAATTAGAGACTGATTCTGAAGAACTCCTCTCCCTTATCTCAAAGAAAGATTATGAAGACTGGAGATGCACCCAACTAAAAGACCAAACACAAGGTCTCAAGCTCTTCAAATTGGTAAGGAAAATAAGGAAGGAGGAGAACAGAGCAGCCAGATCAATAGCTGAGCTCACTTCAAGCAGCTCAAGAAGCCTCCCCCAGATCTGCATTAACATGCTGAAACAGGATAAGATGGGACTCCCAATCTTCAAGAAAATCCCAAGAGATAAAAGGTAACTATAAGGCTATTGTCTGCTGATGCTAGGACAATCTTGCCTCTCATATCCTGTTTTCTGCCTGCTGATGTTAGGGCAAACTTATGGTAAAATTACTTTCTTGCAACTGCCAAGGGGCCCTTCAAGCCTATGCCGCTCCTTCTATAGTGAGCTGCACCTTTGAACTTGGCAAAAACGACCCAAAATTTCTTAGCAGTCTTTATACGAAAGTTAATAAAAAGACCTTTTCACCACTTGGGTAACTTTTGAACATACATGTATAAACATGCTAGCTCAACTTTTCTACAAGTATCATCTTTGTAATAGGGCTATAACGGCTTCATGAATGTAAATGGAGTAGTACTCCATGTTTCCACTTTCCGCATGCTACATTTGTAAATGGAGTAGTACTCCACTTTATATTATTTTCCTTTTGTGATGTCCCCAAGAACAATTTTCCATTAGGCCTTGGGTATGTAAATGGAATATTGGTATTAGGGATACTATTAATTTTGTAAGAGCGATATTAGGGTATATCCATCGCTCAAAAATTATCTAATATATTGGGAGTGGCGCCCCACCTCAAAAAGAGGTTAGCCAATTAAAAAAAATCACTATAATTTATATCGAGGTATCTGAAGGAATTTTTTTTTCTCCAGCTTCTCTATAGGAATTGATTCCACTTTGATAGCTGAAAGGCCCGACTCAACACTCTTAATTTCAATCCTTCTTTCCTTCCTCTAAATTCGACCACTTACTGATCGAACTCTTTTGTGGTCACCGGCTTCAAACGGGAGCTCCCACAAATCTGATCGCAAAATCAAACGGGATCCACCCTCAAGATCTAATCGGGATCTTTACTCTCGCAGCTGGGATCAAATATTCGAGCTTTAGAGATTAGACACGAGCTCCTGCTGAAAAGGTCTCTTTTTAGTTGAAGGGCAGCTGAAGAGGAAACTTCAGTCGACAGTTTCAAGATCCACGGCTTCAAGAGCGATAGCTTCAAATTCAAAGTCGACAACTTCAAGATTTCGAAAGCTCCAAGCCAGCTGTTGTGCTAAATCGAACTTTGGAACCTACTATTTCAAGCTGATCTTGGTCAACTTTAGCTCCATCTAACTGGAGTGTTTTCTTCTCTGCCGAAGCAATCAGTAGAGATCGGATCGAACATCCTACGACTTCATTGAAGAATTGGACCTAGATCAGATATGGATCGGGATTCTCTCTCACCTCAGCTACTGTTCAAACTCTCCCCCTTACTATTCACAACTCAGTCGGTTACTCCTCCTATGAAACCCACTTCTGTCGCTGCTCACTATCAAGCCCCCATCATTTTTAGAAGCTGCAGCCGTAGCTATTCATCAAAAGCCGCCATTGTGTAGAACATTTTCCCGAAGAAAAGTGAAGCCCCAGCTGCCTCGGAGATGAGGATTCCACTTCCTCATAAAGATGGCCTCATGGCCAGATCCTTATTGATGGCCTCATGGTCAGAGCCTCCCTCACTAGCGACATAAGGCTACAAACAACTGCCTCCCCCCGGCAACAATCTTAAGTCTTCAGATCCTTAACCAACATGTCGGCTAGAAGAGGTGGCCGAGCAGAAGGAATGGAGTTCTGCTTCGGAAATCACAAAGAACACCCGGCGATCTACATCAATAAAGAGCAAAGAATGAAACTTTCCGATCCGCTCAAGCTCGCCCTGGTAGCTAAGGTCATTGGGAAGCTAAATCTGGCTGAAATAAAAAACTCTTTATCCAACTTCCATCTATCGAGGAATGTCCAGTTGGGGCTGCTGAGCAACAGCTTCATCCTAATGATTTTCTCATCTGAATCGGATCTAAATAGGTGTTGGATTAAAGGATCATGGGTCTTCAGAGGTGTCAGGATTCTGGTGGCTAAATGGATGCCAGAATTCCAACCGGAAAACCCACTCTACTCTGCCCCGATTTGGATGTCCTTATCGGACCTGCCGTGCCACCTTTTTAACTGAGATTTCCTCTATTATACTGCAAGAATTTAGGCACACCAATCACCATGGATAACCCCACTGCTAAGCTAACTAGACCCAGGTGTGCTCAAGTAGTGGTGGAAGTCGATGTAAGAAAGCCTCTGCCAAAACAGTTTTGGATTGAGGAAGATGGTGTGGGTTTCTAGCAAAAAATTACTTACATGAAAGTTCCTACCTTTTGCTTTAAGTGTCACAAATTTGGACATGGTGAAACGAGCTGCAAGAATGGAATTGCTAATAGATGGATAGAGAAGGAGGCTCAGCTGAAAGTTCCCGTGATAGACTATGAAAAGGAGGCAGTTTTAGATAATGGTGCATAATAGATAATTACATCCTCAATGGAGAAGAAAGATGTCATCAGGATGAGTGACATCAAGCTGAACTCAGCCACTCACATGAAAGGGGAGGTTGGATGATAAGGTTCTCGTTGATTTGATCCACCTTTGGACGGATTCGACAACCTTATTTATCCACAGGACAGGTCTAACTTGAAAAATTCCAACAACAAGAATGATTAAACACACACAAGAAGATCAAAGGTTAGAATAACAAAGAAAGAACAAGAAACAAAGAACACAAAGAAAGATATGGAGCGTGATTCAATGGAAACTTGTACAAAGCCCCAACGCTATTACAAAACCAACTTGACTCAATCGGCACCTAAATCAAATCAGATTTGGCTATTCTCAAACTTAGAACAAAAGCAATACTATTGGCTTAATCTCACTTTAGGGTTTAGAAAACAAAAACTCAAACTTAGCTTAAGGTCTCTAAGGGTTTGGGATCAAATTTTGCTCTGCAAAATTGTGACTTCTTATTTCAAAATTCAACTTTCAACTCTATTAAAAAAGTATGGAGTGTGCCCTTCAAATAGGCTACAAGAAATGTTAATGTTTGGTATTTTCCCGATGTGGGATAATTGCCAATCATGTTTCTTAAAAAAAAACTACCCTTAATTAATTAAAGATCCATCAAGCCCATTACATGCCATTATCATGCAAGATAATTTGGGCCATGTAATTAACTAATTAATCACGAAATTAATAAGCCCATAATTAACGTTTGGACTTAATCTTATTAAAACACAAATTAAACCCTAAAATCTAACAAGAAAAACGTAAATACTAAAAATCCCGAAATTGTCCGCGTCATGACGTGACGTGCGACTTCACGGCGTGTTTTCACCTTGATCCCGTTAGAATCTGGGAAAATGTAAAACATCAAAGTTTTAGATCAGGATCTTAGCTTTCGAATGCCACTGGAATGAACCCATTCCGAGTTATATGAAGAGAGATATGATCAGATTACTAAAATATGGCAGAATCTCTTAGGAAACAATATTCGACGCCTCTTGTCATGATTTCCTTTGTTATCCCATTTTAGAGTCTCGAACCTCCTTGGGACCAACATGAGGCTTATTCTCCATCCTATTCTAGGCCTCCATACATGAGATTCATCTTTAATAATTGGAACAAGTACCTTGGATTTTCTTGAACATGTGATGCGGATTAACGTTTGGACCAACCAGTTCATTATTGAACATCCAAATAATAGGCTTTCTAGGTTCGTATCATTGGAATACCGAACTGCAATATTAGGGAAGGAGTCAAAGGAGGGAGCATCACAGACCTCGTGCCTTCACAACAAAATAATCAGGAAGCTTTGACTTCGTCTAATGTTCAGGCGGAACTAAGCTCGAAGAACTCAGAAGCTGTAGCTGAGAAGAATCTCTAAGCTCATTATGCTGTTCCAATGCTACTAAGATCGGAGTCATGCCCTCGGTTACGAGAAAATTGGCTTGATGACCGTTTGAGTACCAGTAGCCCAGAACCTGGTCTGAACAAAAATGAGGAATATTGCTCCCAACTGATTAACGCTGATGAAAAATATTTGGACAAAATTTGGATGAAGATTCTATTTGAGGAGCAAGCGTCATTGAAGGTCAGCAACAAACATCAAGCTCATACCCCAGGTCCATCCCTTAGGTACATACAACCTTTGCTCCCGAACAACAAAGGAGGTCCATAACAAAAAGGAAAAACAGAATTCAAATAGAAAGAAAAAGAGAAAGGTAAAGAGGGACGCCCTCATGCATTGTTATTCTAAAACTGATATCTATTGCTAACGTCTGGTTAGATCAATATTTAATTGCTGCTAGAATGTGAATGTTTATTTCGTGTAGATATTATTGTTGGACGAAATGGGAATGTTGTTGGGAGTATTGGTTAGATAGGAACTGGAGATGGTATGGACAATGAATGCATTTGGTCGGAGTGTTTTATTGGTGTAGCTGGCTCGAAACTTGGACTGTTCTCTTTGTAAGGATGGTTTACTTCAAACTGCCCTCAGGAGAAATGGGAAGGATTTCAACTCGTTTCTGAGAACATATGGAGATGCTCATATGTAACAACTTGAAATGTGGATCTTTGACAATGATTTGGTCTGAGAAAGCTGCATATTTAATTGATGATGGAATGCGAAGGTTTAATTTTCTGTTGGGATGGATTTTGTGCAATGAGTGGCTTGAGTACTATGTTGCTTTAGTGCGCGATGAATGGCTTGAGAAAAAGCTAAAGGAAAATTGCGCCACTGCTGGACTTGGTTTCTCAATGATCCGTTGCTAATGATTTGTTTTGCTTTGATTTTATGTTTATTCATGGTGGACTGTTGATCCTGTTTTGGTAAGCCAGACATTAGATTAGTAGAAGATCATATTGCAGCTTATTTTGATGCATAATTATAAGCGAAGAATGGATGAAGCACGATTGGTGGAATCCATGCGGATTCCTCATGTTTATGTTTGTTATGGAGTCGTAATTAGATTGGTAAATGATACCTGTGCACATAGCTCAAAATCTTTGACTACTCTTGATGAAGCTCTGATATTGTAATGTGGTTTCGAGAAGTACTTTGGGTAATCATAGCTTGAGCTCTTTTGGTGGGGAGGGAGAAAGCTTCTTCTCTGGTTTTGACCAAAGTAGAGTCTTTCTCCTTCCCCGTGGACAGCTATAAGATTCATTTAATGGAGCTGTGCTCCAAATTTTGATCACTTATTCGGTATTGTAACAATAGGACTGTAAAATTAATGCATTTACTTCGAATCTCATGGAATGGAGTAGTACTCCAAATTCATTGTTTTTACTTTTTGTAACGGTGTGTTTGGGTATATCCGGCAACGTATTTTTCCCACATATATATAAATATATATTTAAAAAAAATACTAGAATTCATCTAAAAAAAATCACTAGAATTCATGTTCATAATAAGGGTGAGTGAAAAAAACGGCACAGATAAAGTCAAAATGAACTCGATTTTGGACTTTGACAGTTTTGACCAAAATAAGAGTGTTACATAGCCCATGCAACCTGGAAGTTTAGCGAAAAATTTTGGGTTGTCGTTTTTTGACATTAATCACTAGAATTCATGTAGAATTCATGTAATTCATGTCATGCATGCTCTCTAAAATTCTCTCTACTTTCCTAAGTGAAATATTGACTTTTAATTAATACCTATTGGTTAATACATGACCGTTTAACCTATTTCACCCTAAACGGCTACTTCTTGATATCTGCTCCTTCCTCCTCGCAGCCGCCTATGGCGGAGGGAGGGGGAAACCCTCCTCCGGCAAACTACAAGCAAGCCATTGGCTCCATCCCAAACAATGGCTATTCTATCTCTTTCACATCCACAGACCAAAAACTTACAATATCTCTACACAAAGGGGAACCAGCTCTCATCCTTACTGCTGAGGAAGAGGACAAGCTGGCGGAACCTTACTGTTGGACTCTGATCGGAAAATTTTCATGGGGAAGACATTCAATGGCAATGATAAGGAAAGAGGTGCTAGCAGCTGCATTCTTGGGCGAATGTCATGTTGGGCTATTAGACTCTCGCCATGTCCTCTTCAAGTTCGAAAATGAGCAAGATTTCCAAAGACTCTGGCTAAGGAAAACCTGGCACTTCAATGGCTACCCTGCTCGGATCTTCAAGTGGACCAGATTCTTTGATCCAATGGTTGAACCTTCGACAGCCCCAGTTTGGATTAGATTCCCATGGCTTCCTCTCAATCTCTTCAAAAAGGACTGCCTTTATGCGCTGGCGTCAGTTGCAGGCAGACCTCTGAAACTTGATGCTTCAACTGCATCTGCTACTAACATCACCCGACCTAGTGAGGCAAGGGTGTGCGTCGAACTAGATGTTACCAAGGAAATCCCCTCCAGAGTATGGATTGGTTCTAAGGAAAATGGGAGATGGCAGATTTTGGAAGTGGAAGAGAAGCCGGTCTATTGTACCAAATGTAAGAAATTAGGGCACGAGAGCAAGAACTGTAACCCTCAACAACATATCTCCAAAATGTCTAAAGCTGAAGGGAAAAAGCCAGCAATAGCAGTGGAACAGGCCAGAACTCAAAAGCATCAAGAATGGACTTTGGTGACTAGAAACAAAAGGAATCCCAATGGGAATCCCCAAATAGATCCAATCCTATCGCAGCCTCAAATGATTCATGAACCAGGGGGTCAAAGCTCGATGATTTCAAATGCTAAGGAAGATATCCCTGAATCCTCTAGGAGAAAAGATGCAATAAGGGAGGTGGAGGAAAATGCCTTAAGTGAAAATGCTCAGGGAATTGAAGAACAGATTCTGATTTTGGGAGGCTCACAAAAGAACCCCTTGATGAACAATATTTCCAGCAACGTTGATCTAAATGGAAACAAATCCATTGAAATATTAGACAGGAGCTCACCAAAGCAAGGAAATCCCCCTGATCTTTCAAGCAACTCCTCCCCATCTTCCCAAACTTTGCTTTCCCCACAAGAGGAACCTCCAGTCCAAAGGCTAATTTGTGAAGAGGTGCCAGAAGTGTCAATGCCACAGATGGAAAACACTGTAAGGCAACCAAAAAAACTGACACAAACTCCAACACCACCTCAGAATATAGTTGAGGAATGCAGGTTGAATTCCTCTACTTTCAATGAGGATGAGGTCCTAGTAGAGGAAGACCCTGTTCTGATTCAGATATCCCCAAGCTTCTCCTGCTTAGATCCTCCACAGGTAAAAGTAAGTGAAAGGGCCTCTGGTAGTTTAACTAAGACTGCTTTTGTGGTTGACTTGCAGGTTGAAACTTCTTCGGATGAGGAACTAGAGGAAAACTTAACTGCACATCAAAGGGGAAAAGAAGAAGATATTGTGGTAAGCTTAATACCCAATAAAGATGGACAATGCAAAGACACTCAGAACCAAGGCATTTCACATCAAAGGGGAAAAGAAGAAGATATTGTGGTAAGCTTAATACCCAATGAAGATGGACAATGCAAAGACACTCAGAACCAAGGCATTTCACAAAAATTGAGTAAGCAAAAGGGGGAGTCCAAAAAGAATCAGGAGGCCGAGAAAAAACCCAAAGTAGATCAGCCTCCTACTCGATGGCTACGTGAAAAGAAAGCAGGTACTCCTCTCACCAAAAAAGTCTGAATAATGAATTGCATATTTTGGAATATTAGGAGTATCAATAAAAAACCAAACTTCAGAAGATTAAAGAAACTGGTCTTTGAGCATAATTGTGATTTTCTTGCTATTTCAGAACCTTATATCAGTGAATCCAGATTAGAAATCCTTAGAAGAAGACTAAAATTTGATTCTGCTATGGCCAATTCTTCAAATTCTATTTGGATCATGTTTAAAAAACCAGTAATATGCACTTTTCTTGACATTCATATCCAACAAGTTACTGTTCAGCTTAGTCATCCCTTGATTCCTCTCCCTATCCTAATATCTAATGTTTATGCTAAATGTAAGACAAGGGACAGAGTAGGACTATGGAATGACTTAGGTAAATATAATGCATATAAATTGCCATGGATTGCTTGGGGGGACTGGAATTGCATAAGATATAGAGACGAAAAAAAGGGAGGGAAAGTTTTCCATGACAAAGAGACTAAAGAATTAACTGAATTTTCCTCCTCTGAATGTCTAACTGAAATTCAAGCTAGTGGCTCCAAATTCACATGGTGTAATAATAGGGATGGAAAACATAGAATCTGGAAAAAACTGGATAGAGGTTGGATGAATTTAGAATTTTTAGCAAAGAACCTCCAAGCCCACATCTCTCATTTAGCTAGATCTCCCTCGGACCATGCCCCTTTGTTACTTTCTATTAGTAAAGGTAAGCCAATCCCAAAGAAAGCTTTTCGCTTTCAGAAATTTTGGCTAGACCATGAAGAATGCTTGGCAGTGATTAGAGAAGCTTGGGCGACTAGTACATTAGGCAACCCATTAAGGAAATTCTGTGAGAAACTGAAATTAACCAAAGCTGTCCTTAAACAATGGAACTTAGGTACCTTTGGCAACATATTCTCCAAAACTGCTGAAGCTGAGGCTGAAATGCTGAGGTTAGAGCAGTTAGATGAGAGGGATCCCATTCCTAGAGAAGTCTTAAATCAAGCAGCAACTAAAGTTAAGCTTCAATTAGGTCTTGAAGAGCAATTTTGGGCTCAAAAGGCTAACCTAAAATGGAATAGAGAGGGAGATAGAAACACCAAGTTCTTTCATGCATATGTTAAACAAAGACATTCTAGATCCTATATACATAAGATAAAAAATGTACAAGGAATTTGGACAGAGGATGAAAATGAAATAGGTCATATTGCTATTGAGCACTTCATAAAGCTGTTTACAGCTGAACCCATTGCTCCAGAATTTAAGAGTAACCTACTGCCCAACTGTCTTTCTGATGAAGATAGAGAACAGCTGACTCGAATTCCAGATGTGGCAGAAGTCTATGAGACTGTTATCTCCACGAATAAAGACAGTGCCCCTGGCTTAGATGGATTTCCTGGTTTATTTTATGTCAAAGCCTGGGATATTATTAAGCAAGACCTAGTAGAAGCTGTCCAATTCTTCATGAACGGAGGTGACTTGCCAAATGCCATCTCTGCTACTTCCTTAGCCCTGATCCCTAAATGCCAAAATCCTTCATCCTTCAAAGACTTTAGACCTATAAGCCTTTGCACCTTCTTTAACAAAATTATATCCAAATTGTTGGCTACGAGGCTTGCAAATATTCTCCCTAAGATAATTTCAGAAAATCAAAGTGGATTTATAAAAGGTAGATCTATCTTAGATAATTACTTGCTAGCCAATGAATTAGTTTCAACAATCAATAGGAAAAGGAAGGTGGATAATGTAGCCTTAAAACTCGATATGGAAAAGGCTTATGATAGGGTTAATTGGATTTATCTTTTGAAGGTTCTAAGATCTTTAGGATTTGGGGAAGTTTGGATTGATCTCATTTGGAGACTAATCTCCAACACATGGATGTCCATTTCCCTTAATGGTTCTCCACATGGATGGTTTAAAACCTCAAGGGGTCTAAGGCAAGGTGACCCTATCTCCCCTCTTCTTTTTGCTTTAGGGGCGGAATATTTGTCAAGAGACCTTAACCTTAACCTTAGGAAAGGTCTAGGTTTCTGCATACCCCGAGAATGCCCTCAAATTACTCATTTAGCCTATGCTGATGACCTTATCATCTTTACCTCTTCTAATCACATTATCATTAAAGGAATCATGGCTAAATTACAGCATTATGAGTAAGTTTCTGGCCAAAGGATAAATGCAACTAAGATTTGTTACTTAATTAGAGACAAAGCCCCTCTTGAAACCAAGCACATGC
Organism: Ophiorrhiza pumila; assembly: GCA_016586305.1. Lineage (NCBI taxonomy): Eukaryota > Viridiplantae > Streptophyta > Magnoliopsida > Gentianales > Rubiaceae > Ophiorrhiza > Ophiorrhiza pumila. The sequence continues at coordinate 13,859,485 of BLIW01000011.1, forward strand.
TTGGTAGACTTACCAAATTTTCTAGAGGTTCTTTCCCCACCACATACCTAGGTCTACCCCTTCACTTTTAATGGATTCCTGCTGTACACTTTGAACATGTTTTGCAGAAATTCAGTCACCTAATTTGTGGTTGGAGCACAAAGTTTCTTCAATGGGTGGAAGAATAACTCTTATTAAAAGTGTCCTTTCTTCTATTCCTTGTTATACTCTCATGAGCACTGCTACCCCTAAAAAAGTGATCAACCAAATAGAGACAATGATGGCTAATTTCCTTTGGTCTTCATCAGAAAAAAGAAACAAATATCACTGGATTAAATGGATAGATCTATGTTTACCATATGAAGAGGGGGGGATTGGATTTAGAGATCTTAATATCATTGCTAAAGCCCAACTCCACAAGTTGTGGTGGAGATTTAGACTCCAAAACACACTTTGGGCCAGATTCTTAATTTCAAAATATTGTAGAAGTGGACACCCCTTTCAAATTCAGGTCCATAGAGGTGACTCCAATGTATGGAAAAAGATGCTTAAATGTGCTACTAATGTGGAGGAACATATACTTTTTTAGATAGGTAATGGAGAGTGTAGCCTATGTTGGGACAAATGGAACCACAAGGGGAAAGCTGCTGAGATCTTCCACTTGCAGAATCAACTCAAGGTAAAGGACTTCTTAGAAGAGCAGGGATGGAATCTGGTTTCTCTCAATGAACAATTCCCCCATATCCCCTCATCCTTCTTTACAGAAATCCACATCAATGACAGAAATAGTCCAGACCAAATGAAATGGCTGCCATCAGGTAATGGTCTTTTCTCACTGCAATCTGCATTTCAGGTAATCAGAGAAATTAACTCTCCTTTATTTCCTTTCACAACTCAGATTTGGGACAATTGTTTGCCAATAAAAATCTCATTTCTTATGTTGAGGTTATGCAGGAAAAGGCTCCCAATTGGCCTAAATCTTCAGAAAGTAGGATTTATAGGTCCAATGGTCTGCCCCTTTTGCTGTTCTTCAGAAGAGTCCTTCAATCATCTCTTTGCAACCTGTCCACTGACGGACAAGGTATGGAAAGTTTTTGGAGCTGAATTTGGATTACTGATTAACACTCTTTCTCTAACAGGTACCCTAACTCAATGGTGGAACATCCAAAGAAAACCTGAAGTGGGAAAATTCATGTTGAAACTCCTTCCTTCTGTGATCTGCTGGAATGTGTGGAAACTAAGGAACAAAGTCACCTTCAGCTCTGCCAAGCCTGAACTGGATCAGCTTATCAACTCAACCTTCCAAATTGTAAAGGAGAGCTGCCAACAAATTCAAAATCAGAACCTTAGTGAATCTTGAATGGACTCAATTTTGGTCTAAACTTTGGAAAATAAAAAGAAGAGTCAAAGTAAGTGTCTTTCAATGGATCCCTCCTCTTCCTTCAGGTGTTAAGGTAAACTTCTCTACTCTAAAGATTGATAATGAATGGAAAGTTGGAGGAATTGCTCGAGATCATAATGGTAGACATATCATCAAAATCCCTACACTCTCCTATGATTCATCCTTTACTAAAGTCCATGCTGAGTTAATGTCTTGCAGATGCTGGATGGGGCTATGTAAGGAGAAAGGATTGCTTAGAGTAGAAATGGAAACTGATTCTGAACAACTACACAAGGCCTGGAAACATGATGATAATGGGGAACCCCTGCTCCTACAACTTCAGAACCAAACAACCCTCTCCAAAATTCCTAAAAAAGCAAATGCTCCAGCTAGATGGTTGGTGGCTAATGAGGATATGGATCCTGCTCCCCTGGAGAATCTTCTGAAAGCTGATATGATGGGGCTGCCCTACATATTACGGAAAAGATCAAATTTGTATGATTCAGAATGAGAGAATCAAAGGCATACAAGAAGACCACAAATGCCCCAGCTCTACAAACTGAAATGCATTGTGAAGTGACCAAGACAGCCTGTTTTTATGATTATATGGTCATCACCTTTGGTGATTTTGTTATATCATGTATCATTGTGGAATGCTGCACCAAGAAATGCATGATTCTGGCCATATGTTGATTTTTTAAAGGGAGTAGTACTCCTCGTTCATTCAATTTGGTATTCAATCTGTAAATGGAGTAGTACTCCAAGTTATTTCATTTTGTGTGCAATCCTCAAGACCACCTCTCCATTAGGCCGTGGGCATGTAAATGGAGTAGTGGTCTTAAGGACTAACTTTTGTACGAACGATATTAGGGTATATCCATCGTTCAAAACTATATCTAATAAATATGGGAGTCGCGCCCCAAAAAAAAATCACTAGAATTGATGTAAAAAAAATCACTAGAATTCATGTTACTAAACTTTTCTCTAGCTTCTCTCTATAATTGTTTACGCTTTCGGGCCTTTCAGCTGGATTCAACTTTCAACATTTACAATCTTCTTTCTTTCCTCTATTTCATGAATATTTATCGATTGATCGGCTTCAAAGTTCAAATCTCAGAAACGATCAAACGAGCCTCACAGTCACATCTAACTAGGTTCTTCACTCGGCAGCTGAAGCTCTACACTTCACCGATCAGCCCTGTCTGAACATCCAAGGCTGAAGATCAGCTCCCAAGACAACGTCATCTCCTAAGGCTGAAGTCAACCCAAGACGGCGCCATCTCCCAAGGCGGTGCCAGACAAAGATCAGCTCAGATCCAGCTGAATCGAATGCTCCATATCAACGATCTCTCAAAGATCCAGCTGAATCCAACTACATATGCTCCAGTCACTCACCGGAGGACCACTGGTCAGCTCCAGATCTTGTAGAGTTCAGGGACGATGAACAGTTGCACAACAACCCAGCTGGACCCATCTGAGGAAATCTTCAACACACACACCGAAGCTTTTCCAGCATTTCAACATGCCAACTTCAGCTACTTACAGCTTATCTTCCCTCCAGCTCATAACCGGCTCTCAGGCCAGAATCCGAGCTCAAATGGGAGGCTTACTTTTTGTAGTAACTCAAGCATCTCGCCTGGAGCTGCTGAAGAGGAAGATAGGCAGATCCTTTGCTCCATGTTCAGACGAAAGATAGCAATTCCAGCTGTACATGAAGACTGCCAAAAAATGTTAATTGGGTAAGGCTATGAGTGGCCCCTGACTGCTGAAGTTTGTGTCAGATTGTCCTTTGAAATCTAATGCTTGAATGTTGATGGATAAATTGGTTGGTAAATCGAATGCTTGAATGTTGAGGACTGATGGGGTTTTACGTTTTTTAGACACTGAATTCGAAATTTTGATTGGAACTTTAAGCCATGTTTGCTGTATTGTTTGAATTTGAGCGAATTTGAGCGAATATAGAGTGATAAACATTTGAGGAGATTGCTTCATATGCTTTGGTAAATACCCCTGTGCTTGCTTGGTGAGACTGTCTAATCTAGCCGTTTCTTGTGCTTTGGTATATACCCATGTGCCTTTGCTTGGTGAGAATGTTTAATCTGGTTCTTGGACGAACACTTCTCAATTGCTGGTAGCTACTTGATTTGGAGGAGAACATGAGGACTCTTGTTGTTTTCCTGTTTTGCCTATTTTTAATGTGAATACGCTGGACTTGTGGACCTTGATCTTGATGTTTGAAGGCTGATGATCCATAGTGCTCAAGCCACACGTAACCATGACAGCCTTTCTCTTTCTTCTTTGATTTATCTATATACTTATTTGGCCTGTTAGAACCATATCTCATTTGCGTTAGTTGCAGTTTTGTTGATCCTCTAATATCTTGAGGAAAAGGATTTATTGGGCTAGAGTGATTGGGAATACTGCACTGAACGACATATGAGAGTCTAGGGAAGTACTAGGGCATGGTTTGATTGATAGAGACTACTTTTGGGAAGGGACGAAAATGATGTGTCTCACTGTTATCAATGAAGTTTTGCCTTGGGATAGAACTGGATAGTGGTGTAACTTGAAACTAACAGCTGAAGGTAGAACTTGGCAGATTTTGGATGCTGTAAAGTCTATGCTCTATAGCTTTAGTTGCAATTGTCTTCCGCCCCCATCATTAGTAAAGGCGGAAAATTGTTGGGGTAGAATGATGAGAGGAGTTGGATTGTTGTTTTGCATAGGAAAAGTGGAGGTCATCGTTCTTTGGCATTTTCAAGGCAGAAGCGAGAGGTGACAACTTGTAAGGAAATCAACACAGTAACAACGCAGCGGAAAATATAACAATTATATTATAATTGATTTCCATAGGACCTTTAACGATAATCTATACAAAATATACCTCGAGAGATGCTAGCGAAATCCTTGAGGGAGGTTTAATGGACCAACAAGCCGCACAAGTGTCCAGCCTCTAGCGGTAATCCACACGAACTACTTTCGGAATCCTCAAATGATTGATTTTAACGTTAGGTTAATAAGCTAGATCCCTCTAAACAACACATTAGAAATCTAATAAGAAAAATCCTTTTCTTATTTACGTAATTTCTTATTGAGAGAGTTGTGTTGTTTTTGACCTAACATTAAGCATCTATATATAATAATACAACCTTCCAAAAAATTTGTCTTGTCAAACAAGAAACGAATTATTACCAAACTCTATTCACTTTCTAAAAGTAAACAAGAGTATAATAGATGTCATAATTATCATATAATTATGTAAATCATTTTAACCCAAGAAGTAATTATATTGTGTGTGACCCTTTTGGTTCCTAATCACTTGGCAATAAATATAAATAATAATCTTATAATTAAATTGGCTTTTGTACAACACCAACAAACTCCCACTTGGACTAAAGACAATTTAGTCATGGAGCTTCTAAGATAGGATAAATTAAACTTTAATTTATCATTAATTCAATAATTAATTCATTTATATTTATAGATTAAGAGCGGCCTCTAGCCAAGACATCATGACCACCCAAGAGTTAGGAAAAGTCAATTGATTGACTTCACCTATCCATGAACCAGGTACCATGTAATTATCATCCTTTCACTATCCTATATTCCAATTAGTACAAGCCAACTCTTTATTGTACTAATTATATTTCTTTCTTGTACCGAAATTCAACTCATTGTAAATAAATTTAGAACTTTTCCAAATTTACTTACTAATTATGCGCATTTTGAGTTGAGTTTCAACAAGTGGCGCCAGAAAGGAATATACTCTCCCACTATTAGGAGTGGTGAATCCTATATCGATCATAAACTATCAATCCGTGCATCTTGTTATATCCAACATCTACCGCTCGCATATCCAATTACGGTTATGGACAAATAGAGTCAAAACATAACATCCACACTAAAGATATTCTTATGACCTCAAGTCAAAGGATCGCTTACACTGCTGTCACGTAGAGATTATACCATTGGCACTCAAATAGTTAACGATATGAAAATCTCTAAGCGGATCATTCCAGTGAACACATTCTCCAATGATTCACCTATATATCACTATATATACTAGTCTATCCGCATTAACAATGTCCTTGTTATTGTTAATACTATGACTAGGGAAATTTAAGAATAATAAATATTATTCTAAGGACTTTATCATAGCATATATATATCGACATATATATGTTACAAAATGATAAATATGCCATATCTTTATTGCATAAAATTACATAATTATTCTTTCATTATGACTCAAACCAATCATTCAGTACTTCAAACCAAATGAATGAACATGACTATCATGTTTCTTTTGGGATAATGGTTTAGTCAATGAATAATTATATTATCCTTTGCAGGAATCTTTTGTATCTTTGCTTAAATTCTATCAATGATTACTCTAATCAAATGATAAAATTTTAGTACATGTTTGGATCATTGATGAGACCTTAGTTCCTCAACTATTGAAAAAACTATTTCCATCCAAACAATCTTGTAGCTACTTCTTAAACAATTATATACTTAATCTCTGTTGTAGAATATGTTGTTATAATATATTTGAAACATTTTCAAATAACAACATTTATATTTAGGATAAATATATATCTATCTTGATACTTGCAATCATCTTTATACGATTGAAAACTAGTATCTATGAATCCATATATATGTAGCTCAACATTCAAGAATATATTCTTAATTCTTCTCAAGTATTTAAGAAAATTCTTGATCACTTCTAGTGACTCTCACTAGAATTGGATTAAAATTTGCTCATAACACTTATAGCGCAGGAGACATTTGGTCTTATATAACATACATAAACGATCTTACTTCTTAAGAACATTTTGCATACTATATTTCTTAATATCAGTCTTTGGACACATGTCCTAAGGTAAATCCCATCAAATATAAGAATGTAAACCTTTTAAACTGATCTATGCATGTTAAACGTCTTTAACATTTTATCAATATATATATACACACACACACACACACACACACACACATATATATATATATATATTGACTGTATATGACCAAACAACTTATCAAATCTATCTCTATAGACTTTTCCCAATGCATAAGTTGTTTCTCCAAAAATCTTTAATTGAGAAGGTTTTTGAACAACTACACCTTAACTAATTTAAGAGTAGTTATATAAATTCTCATTATTAATATGTCATCTACATATAATATGAGAAATACTATAATATTGCCAATAATCTTTTGTATACACAAGGTTCATTTTTGTTTTGTTTTTTTTTTAAAATCAAACTTTTGATTATCTCATCAAAACAAATATTTGAACTCTTAAAAGCTCGCTTTAGTCCATAAATAGACTTTTATAATTTGCATAATTTTCTAGGATTTTTGAATAAAAAAACCCTTAGATTGTATCATATACATATCCTTTTGCAAATTACAGCAAGTAAAATCTTAATGGATTTTAACACGGTAATTGGTGAAAAGGTTTCATCGTAGTCAATACTATGATTTTATGTAACCTTTAGTGACCAATATTCATGCTTTATAGGTAACAATATTACCATCCATGCTTGTCTTCTTTTGAAGACCCACTTGCACCTTATGAGTTTTATCTCTTTAGATGCATTGACTAAGGTCTATACCTTGTTGTCATACATGGAATCCATTTTAGATTTTATGGTTCAAAACCACTTTTAGATTTCTTATCAAATAAGACTTCTTTGTAGATAGTAGGTTTATCATTCTTAATGATAAACACATCATCTCATGTGGATGATTGATCCTACTAAACATACAATTTACTTGTGCATTGAGAACTTCATGTCCTACCGCATCACAATGAGGTACAAACTCTAATTCCATTTTCTTTTCATTACTAAATTCTAGTTTAAGAATTTCATCAAGTTTTATATGCTCCGACTTGCCTTTTCTAGAATAGACTATTCTTCTAGAAATATGACATATTTTGAGACAAACATTTTGTGCTCATTGGGATCATAGAAATAATATCCAAAACTTTCTTTTGGACATTCCACAAAATAGTATATATATATATATATGAAAATTTTGTATCAAACTTATCAGATTTTACTTTTTATAAAATATAGGATACTCCCAAATATTTTGGTTATTTCCCATACCATATCTCATATGAGGTAAAACCGATAGGTTTAAATGGAACATACTTTAAAAGATCAAATGCAATATTTATGGTATATTCTCAAAACAATTTTGAGAGAATTGTAATCATTAATTCAATAATATCTAATAAAATTCGATTATTACTTTAATAAAGAAACAAGTTCATTTTATTAAGATAATTATAAATTCTTGACTCAAGTATTCTCTATTTCGATCTAATCGAAATATTTTAATACTTTTATCAAGTTGTTTTTCAACTTCAATTTTGTATTCTTTGAACTCTTCAAAGAATTTAGTTATAAATTTCAATAAGTACATATATGACTATATTAAATATAATCATTTGAAGTTTGAAAAACTTTCTCTAATTAGAATTAACATAGGTCTACATACATCAATATGTATTAGACTTAGTAATTCAGTAGATCTTTCATCTTTTTAAGTAAAAGGTAAATTAGTTATTTTCTAATAAATAAGATTCACATTTATCAAATGATTCATAATCAAGTGATTCCAAATAAACATCTTTATTCAATTTGGCTGTGTGTTTCTCATTTATATACCATATCTACAATGTTAGAGATAAAATTATCAATTTTTTGTTTCTTTGTGTTTATGTTTGAAAAGAAGATTATCCAAATTAAATATATAAAGTTTGTTATTCATTTAACCAGCACCTTAAAATATTGTCACAATAAAAAGAACAACACTTATTCTTTTTGAATTATTGTAAATCTATTCATGTCAAACATGAAATATAATAATAGTTTAGTAAGTACTGATAATAACAATCCTTTATATTAAGGATTAATCTTCTGAATAAAGAAAACTCTATATTCCTATGGTTAATATAACCACTTTTGTCGCATTCAATTACCACATATAAGAATAAATTTTCTTTACCCAACTTTCTACTGATCCTTAAATCTTGCATATTTATGTAAATATGAGATCCAAATCTGGTATCTAATACTCAAGATTTTATTTATAAGTATAACTATTTATTTCAATCATAAACATAATTGAAGTAGAAACTTCACCAAGTTTCTTCTACTTCAAAATCTCAATGAACCTTTTAATTCTAATTCCAATGCCTATCTTAATAGACCATAGTAGAATTTAATACCATTTAAACTTTTGTCCTTACTATTTTGTGTTAAGTTTGAGTGCCCTTTTATTGATTTTCTTAAAATCAGGGTCCAACTTTATTTTCTTGGAAAATTCAACTATTAACATAATTTCCTTTTTTTCTTCTTAATTGAATCCTTTGTTGTCTTATTAAGCAATTCAAGCAATATTTAGATCTCAACTTTGTTCATAACAAAATTAAAAAATCTAATTTTTCAATGAGACTAATCACCTTTAGCACATTAGATGATACTAAAGATTATTTACCATTTTGCTCTAAATGAGTTCGTAAAAGAGATATCATATATCTTCAATTTTAACTCTTATATCATACAATCATTTCATCTAATGAAATATTGTAAAAGCATACATTTTCATATACAACTATTGTAATTAAGATTAATGAATACTTTTTAGCATAAGACAATATACATTACCAAAATAATCTTTATGTTTCTTATATGTATTTTTGATTATTCAAATAATATCATCATCAAGAAAGAAAAAATAGTTTTAAGGACATAAATCAACTTATCATACCTAAAAACAAAATCTTTATGTTTCTGATATGTATTTTTGATTATTCAAATAATATCATCATCAAGAAAGAAAAAATAGTTTTAAGGACATAAATCAACTTATCATACCTAAAAACAATTTTTAGGTTGTAAAATTCAATTCATAAAATTTGAGCAATTAATATATTGTCAAACAATATATTATTGATTATTTTCTACAACATAAAATAAAGATAGAAAAATATTTCATATTTATGCAATAAGCAAAACCAAAATAAACAAATATGGACTTATGAAATTTTTGGATTTTGCTCCCACCATTTTATTCAAATCAATATCCCTTAAATTGATTCGAGAATTTTCACAAAATTCTTAGTGGCTAGAATCTCATTTTAATTATTTTAATCTTGAGGCAACTCAACAAATCAAAATAATTTCAACAAGTAGGTAACAATTACCAATTACAACTATTTGTAACTTCTAGATAGTTAGGCCATCAACTCTTGATACACATATCTCATATGTCCCCTTACTCTTTGCCTCAAATACGTTTTGAGCTTGAGGCAGCTCAACAAGCCAAAAGTTTTTGTTAAATCAAACCCATTATTCAGAGATCTGATCTCATAATATAAACATATTTAAAGTAAAACAACCTTGAGGCAGCTTAACAAGTTGCTCTAATAAAAATTTGTTTAAACTATAATAATGGAAGGCAACTAATTATGATTTAATATTTAATTAAGGGATTAATTTATGGTCTCATCATACATACATATCATATGTGAAAATTATTTGATCAATTGAACATACAATATGCAATTAAATAAATATATTATTTTATCAAATATAAATCACATATGACATGTTATTCAAATAATCACATTAAATGAATATTTAATATATTTATGTCAAATATAAATCACATATATGACACATGTTACTCAAATAATCATATTAAATGAATATACAATAAATTTATAAAAAAATATATATTGTATATAACACATGTTATTCAAATAATCATATTAAATGAATATATAATAAATTTATATCAAATATAAATTGTATATGACATGTTATCAAATAATCATATTAAATGATAGATTCATATCAAATATAAATTACATGTCGTCTTATTTAAATAATCACATTAAGTGAATATAAAATAAATTTATATCAAATATAAATTACATGTGTCATGTTATTCAAATAATCACATTAAATGAATATATAATAAATTTATATCAAATATAAATTACATATGTCATATTATTCAAATAATCACATTAAATGAATATATAATTTTTCTGTCATGAATCTATATGTATATTATTTCTAATTATATTATAAATCATTTAATTGAATTTTTGAAACTTTTATGGGTCAAAATATAGTTTCTAAAACTATAGGGCCAACTGATTCGAGAAATAATAAATATATGGGGTCATCTTTTAATTAAGAAAATGTTTTTCTTAAACCCTCCAAATCACGCCTTCAATATATATATATATATATATATATATTAATTATGGTGATGACATCATCACCTTCTTCATGAAAACGAAAGAAGAAAAAAAAATTCTTTTTGCTACTCTGATCAGTTTTTTTTTAGGTGACTTCCACGTCGGTAAAAACAAGATCACATCTTGCGTTGTTCCACGGAGAAGGAAGCTGGCGCAGCATCGTCCATCAGCAGCCCCATCTGACCATTTGTTTACAGCGTCTCACGCCGCAACGACGATATATCGCCTCAATATTTTCTGGCGATTCTTTCACCGGCGTCATTACGCATGACCAGATCTGATCTAGCCTTGCTCTAGCGAGAAAGATCCTGGCAACCCATGGTTGCCGGTTTGCGCGATCAGACTTTCTGATTACGACAATTCCTCACGATTCCGCCAAACGTTTTGGTCGTGCGTTTTTTATTTTATTTTTATTATTATTATTTTTTTAATTTCAAAATAGTTTTGAATAAAAACAAAATAATATATTTGACCCATATAATACTTGAAAACGAATTTTTAAATAAATATGTCTCAAATCCATCAATTAAATCCAATATACATACATAAACAATTTATCATTCTTGACATGATATATTATGTATAGATAAATCAAATTAGGCTCTGATACCACTGTAAGGAAATCAACACAGTAACAATGCAGCGGAAAATATAACAATTATATTATAATAAATTTTCATAGGACCTTTAACGATAATCTATAAAAAATATACATCGAGAGATGCTAGCGAAATCCTTGAGCGAGGTTTAATCGACCAACAAGCCGCACAAGTGTCCGGCCTCTAATGGTAATCCACACGAACTACTTTTGGGATCCTCAAAGGTTTGATTTTAATGTCAGGTTAATAAGCTAGATCCCTCCAAACAACACATTATAAATCTAATAAGAAAAACCCTTTTCTTATTTACGTGATTTCTTATTGAGAGAGTTGTGTTGTTTTTTACCTAACATTAAGCATCTATATATAATAATACAACCTTCCAAAAAGGTTGTCTTGTCAAACAAGAAACGAATTATTACCAAACTCTATTCACTTTCTAAAAGTAAACAATAGTATAATAGATGCCATAATTATCATATAATTATGTAAATCATTTTAACCCAAGAAGTAATTCTATTGTGTGTGACCCTTTAGGTTCCTAATCACTTGGCAATAAATATAAATAATATTCTTATAATTAAATTGGCTTTTGTACAAAACCAACACTACTTTCTCCTCTTTATCTTTTGGAAAGGCGAACAATGGTGTAGAAGAAACTAGTTTGTCCAAGTAGCTTTTGACTTGAGAGGCTCCCGGGCTCGAGGGCATGAGTTTGGCTTCCGTGGGCATTAATGGATTCAAGGACTTGGGATAATCTGGTAATGAGGTCCATGAACAACCAATATGTAAACATCCACTACATTGATGAATTCCAAGAGAGAAGGTAATACCGAATCCGTAGAACTCTTGATAAAACTTTTACTACGATACTCTATCTGGACTAGAGATAAGAGAGGCACTACACGAGTTGTGGGCAGTTCTTTTCTTATCTTTCACGTATCATTTCAATTAGAAATCATGTAATTGAGTAGTACTCCAAATTTACTGCATTTACTTATGTAACGGTGCGACTGGGTATATCCAGCACCTTATTTTGCCTAGTATATATATATAGCGGTTTAAAAAAAATCACTAGAATTCATGTTCATAATAAGGGTGACAAAAAAAAGGCACAAAAAAAGTCAAAATGAACGCGTTTTTGGACTTTAACAGTTTTGACCAAAAAACCAATGAAAATTGGAGGTTTAGTGAAAAATTTTGGGTTGTCATTTTTTGACATTAATCAATAGAATTCATGTTAGAATTGATGTTGAAGAAAGTGACTAGAATTCATGTTAAAATTTTGCTCTCTAAATTTCTCTCTACTTTCCTAACCCTTACTATTGAAACAATCCCGTTTTATTATTATCCCTTGGTCAATTTATGACCGTTTTACATCTCTTTGCCCTAACGGACATTTATTGATATCTGCTCCCTCCCCTTCACAACCGCCTATGGCGGAGGGAGGGGGAAACCCTCCTCCGGCAAACTACAAACTGGCCATAGGCTCTACCCCAAACAATGGCCTTGTCCATTCTACATCATTCAACCCCATAGATCGGAATCTCCCAATCACGCTTCATAGAGGGCAACCGGCCCTCATCCTAACGGCAGAGGAAGAGGATAAATTGGCAGAACCATACTGCTAGACCTTGGTCGGAAAATTCTCATGGGGAAGACCATCGATGGCATGTATAAGGAAAAAGGTACTAGCAGCGGCCTTCTTGGGTGAATGTCATGTTGGGCTGTTGGACTCACGCCATATCTTACTCAAATTTGAAAATGAGCAAGATTTCCAAAGACTTTGGCTAAGGAAGACTTGGCACTTCAATGGCTTCCCTGCTCGGATCTTCAAGTGGACCAGACACTTCGATCTAATGATTGAACTCTCGATGGCCCCAGTCTGGATTCGGTTTCCCTGGTTACCCCTCCACCTCTTCAAAAAGGATTGTCTTTATGCGCTGGCCTCAGTTGCTAGAAGGCCTCTGAAACTCGATACAGCCACCGCCTCTGCGACCAACATCACACGGCCTAGCAAAGCTAGGGTATGAGTCGAACTGGACGTCACTAAGGAGGTGCCCCCCCCAGAGTTTGGATTGGCTCCAAAGAAAATGGAAGATGGTAGAGTTTGGAGGTGGAAGACAAACCGGTCTACTGCACCAAATGTAAAAAATTAGGACATGAAATCAAGAACTGTAACCCTCAAAAACATATCTCAATGGTGACTAAAGCTGATGGGAAAAAGCCGGCAGAAGCAGTGGAACAAATGCGAGCGCAAAAGGGCCAAGAATGGACCTTGGTAAAGAGAAATAAAGGGGAAACCCCCATTGGGATCTCTCAGATTAATTCAACCCAGTTGCAAGCTCAATCGAGTAAGGAACCAGTGGTCCATAGTTCGGTGATATTACAGGAAGACATCCCTGAATCCTCTAGGAGGGAAGGAGGGACAATAGCCAACAAAGCACCTCCCATCATTGATGGTGTGAATGAGAATGGAAGTGACCTCCCTGGAACGGCTGACGGTGGATTAGACGTGAGTCCTCCAATTCAAGGAAGTCGACCAGATTCCCCAAGTAAAGAACCCATTCCATCCCAATCTCAATGCCACCAACCTGAGAAAAATTCAGTTCTACATCTATGTGGTGAGAAGGTGGCTGATTTTTCAATGAGAAAGATGGTTAGCACTGATCAACAACCAGAAGAATTGGCACAAGTCTCACAAGCCTCACCTCCCTCTCAGATCTCCTTGGAAGAAAACAGATTGAATGCCACTCTCCCTAATGAAGATTCTGAAATTAGAGAATTAGGGGAAGCAGGGAACCAAGCTGTTGTGGCTCCAAGCAATTCTAGCCCGAAAACATCTCAGGTAAAAACAACAGAAAACCCCCATGGCGTTTTGACTAAATCTGTTTCTGTGGTGAACCTGCAGGTTGAAACATCATCGGATGAGGAACAGGAGAAGAACCTAATGGCGCCTCAAATTGGAAAAGATGAAGGCCCCCTGAACCCCCCTGTGGTAAGCCTAACACCTAGAGATGAGGGGAAAAGGAAAGGTACTCAAAGGCAAGGGACTGCTCAAAAATCGAATAAGCAAAAGGGAGAAGACAAGAAGATACAGGTGATTGAGAAAAATCCTAAAGCAGAACAATCCTCAACAAGATGGCTACGTGAAAAGAAAGCAGGTACTCCCCTAACCAAAAAAGTCTGAATGTTGAATTGCATTTTCTGGAATATTAGGAGTATCAATAAAAAACCAAATTTTAGAAGATTAAAGAAATTGGTCTTTGAGCATAACTGTGAATTCCTTGCTATTTCAGAACCCTATGTCAGTGAAACCAGATTAGAAAACCTAAGAAGGAAACTAAAATTTGACTCTGCTATAGCTAACTCATCTAACTCTATTTGGATCATGTTTAAGAAACCAGTAACTTGCACCTTTCTAGACAATCACATCCAACAGATTACTATTCAGGTCAGCCATCCTGTGATACCCTACCCAATCATGATGTCTAATGTCTATGCTAAGTGCAAGACAAGGGAGAGAGTAGAGCTATGGAATTCATTAGGTAAATATAATTCCTATAATATTCCATGGATTACATGGGGAGACTGGAATTGCATAAGACATAGAGATGAGAAAAAAGGAGGAAAGGCTTTCCATGACAAAGAGGCAAAAGAATTAACTGAATTTTCTTCATCCGAATGCCTTACTGAAATCCAAGCGAGCGGGTTTAAATTCACGTGGTGTAATAATAGGGATGGAAAGCATAGGATTTGGAAAAAACTGGATAGAGGTTGGATGAACTTAGAATTCCTGAAAAAAAACCTCCAAGCTTATATTTCTCACTTAGCTAGATCACCTTCGGATCATGCCCCACTGTTACTCTCTATTAGTAAAGGAAAACCAGGACCAAAGAAAGCTTTTCGCTTTCAGAAATTTTGGCTAGATCATGAAGACTGCCTTACAGTGATTAGAGAAGCTTGGGCCACCAATACATTAGGTAACCCCTTAAGAATCTTCTGTGAGAAACTGAAATCAACTAAAACTGCACTCAAACAATGGAACTTAGGCACTTTTGGAAATCTATTCTCCAAAACAGCTGAAGCAGAGGCAGAATTGTTGAGGTTAGAGCATTTAGATGAGATAGATCCAATTTCTAGAGAGATCTTAAGCTAGGCTGCAGCTAAAGTCAAATTCCAATTAGGGCTAGAAGAGCAATTATGGGCTCAAAAGGCTAACCTAAAATGGAATAGGGAAGGAGATAGAAATACCCAATTTTTTCATGCATATGTTAAACAAAGACATGCTAGATCTTATATACACAATATCAAAAATGCCCAGGGAGATTGGATAGAGGATGAAGAGGAAATAGGCCACATTGCTACCCACCACTTCACAAAGATGTTCACTGCTGAGCCTATTGAATCAGTCTTTAAGAGCCACCTACTGCCCAACTGCCTAACTGAGAAAGATAGAGAGAATTTGACCAGAATCCCTGATATGGCAGAGGTTTATGAGACTGCCACTTCCATGAATAAAGATAGCGCCCCTGGCCTAGATGGATTCCCTGGACTATTCTATGTCAAAGCTTGGGAAATCATTAAGCAAGACCTTGTAGAAGCTGTCCAATTCTTTATGAATGGAGGTGAGTTACCAAATGCTATCTCTGCCACATCATTAGTCTTGATCCCTAAATGCCAAAATCCCTCATCCTTCAAAGACTTTAGACCCATAAGCCTATGCACCTTCCTTAACAAAATTATATCCAAATTGTTGGCTACGAGGCTTGCAAATGTCTTACCCAAGATAATCTCAGAAAATCAAAGTGGCTTCATAAAGGGTAGATCTATTTTGGATAACTATCTGCTATCCAATGAATTAGTCTCAACAATCAATAGAAAAAGGAAGGTTGAAAATGTAGCCTTAAAACTTGATATGGAGAAGGCATATGATAGGGTTAATTGGCTTTACCGTTTGAAGGTATTTAGATCCTTAGGCTTTGGGGAAGTTTGGATTGATATCATATGGAGATTAATTTCTAACACATGGATGACCATTACCCTTAATGGTTTCCCACATGGCTGGTTTAAAACCTCAAGAGGACTAAGACAAGGTGATCCCATCTCTCTTCTTCTTTTTGCCTTAGGAGTTGAATATTTGTCAAGAGACCTTAACCTTAATCCTAGGAAAGGACTAGGCTTCTGTATACCTAGAGAGTGTCCCCAAATTACTCACCTAGCCTACGCTGACGACATTATCATCTTTTCCTCATCGAATCCCTCTATCATTAAGGAAGTTATGAGCAAATTAAAGCATTATGAGGCTGTCTCTGGTCAGAGGGTTAATGCAGCTAAGAGTTGTTATCTAATCCGAGACAAAGCTCCCATTGAAACAAAGCACATGCTAGGAAGACTCACCAAAGTTTGTAGAGGTTCTTTCCCTACCCTATATCTAGGTCTGCCCCTCCATTTTAAAAGGACCCCAGCTGCCTATTTTGATCATGTCATGCAGAAATTCAGCCAATTGATTAGTGGGTGGAGCACAAAATTCCTGTCAATGGGTGGAAGAATTACCCTTATTAAAAGTGTACTCTCCTCTGTTCCATGCTACACATTAATGAGCACAGCTACCCCAAAAAAGGTGATCAATCAGTTAGAAACAATGATGTCCAACTTTCTATGGTCCTCATCAGAAAAGAGAGACAAATATCACTGGATTAAATAGGCAGACTTATGTCTCCCATATGAAGAGGGTGGCCTTGGGTTTAGAGATCTTAAAGTCATTGCCAAAGCCCAACTATATAAGTTGTGGTGGAGGTTTAGACAGCAAAACACAATTTGGGCTAGATTCTTAATGGCAAAATATTGTAGAATAGGCCACCCTCTGCAAACTCAGATCCATAGGGGTGACTCAAACATATGGAAAAAGATGCTCAAAATTGCTGCCAAAGTGGAGGAACATGTACATTTTCAGATGGGTAAAGGTGAATGCAACCTATGTTGGGACAAATGGAACCTCAAGGGGAGGGCTGCAGATATCTTCCACGTGCAGGACCAACATAACGTGAGTGAATTCTTAGAAGATCAGGCCTAGAATTTGGAGCTTCTCCATGCAAGCTTCCCCCAGATTCCCTCAGATTTCTTCACTGAAATCCACATTGGAGACAGAAATAGGGCAGACCAAATGAAATGGCTGCTTACAGGTAATGGCCTCTTCTCTCTTCACTCAGCTTTCCAGGTAATCAGAGAGGTTGAACTTCTTTTGTTCCCTTTCACAACTCATATTTGGGATATTTGTCTTCCAATAAAGATTTCATTTTTTATGTTAAGATTATGCAGGAAAAGACTACCAATTGCTCAAAATTTACAGAAAATTGGCTTTATAGGCCCTATGGTATGTCCACTTTGTTGCTCCTCGGAAGAATCCATCAGCCACCTATTCACTGCCTGTCAAATGACATATAAGGTATGGAAAATCTTTGGAGCAGAAGTTGGATTGTTGCCTAATACTCCTTCTTTGACAAGTGCCCTAACTCAGTGGTGGAACAGCCCTGAAAAAACTGAAGTGAGAAAGTTCATGATGAAAATTATCCCTTCTGTTATCTGCTGGAATGTGTGGAAATGGAGAAACAAAATTACCTTCAACTCTGTTAAGCCTGAACTAAGTCAGATTATCAACACATCTTTCCAACTTGTTAAGGAACTAGCTGTTAACAAATTCAAAACCAGGTATTTGGTGAACCTTGAATGGACTCAATTCTGGAATGACGTTTGGAAGATCAAAAGGAGAATCAAAGTAAGTACCTTCAAATGGACTCCTCCTGAATCCCCGGGGATTAAGGTAAATTTCTCAACCCTAAAAGTTGACCAAGAATGAAAAATTGGAGTAGCTCGTGATCACAATGGTAGACATATCCTCAACATTCCTCTTCTTTCTTATGCTATATCCTACACTAAGGTACAGGCTGAGTTAATGTCATACAGATGGTGGTTAGAATTTTGTATGGGAAAGGGATTCATGATGGTGGAAATCGAATCAGAATCTGAACAGCTGCACAAAGCCTGGAAACAAGATGGCAATGTGGACATCCTTATCCAACAACGTCAGCCCCATACATCATTTTCCAAGATTCCAAAAGAGGCAAATAGTCCAGCGAGATGGGTGGTGGCAAATAAAGGTAAGAAGACTTCCCCCCTGAAGAACCTCTTAAAAGCAGATATGATGGGCCTCCCCTACATCCTAAGGAAGCGAACCAAGCTCTATGTCTCAGGTTAGTGCCCCTGTCTGCTGCTGTTAGGACAGGGGGCTGTTACTTGAAATTTTCGCCTGCTGAAGTTAGGGCTTTCTCTTTTGTAATGCGTGTCCTTTTGTTATGCAACTGATTCCTGGTTGGAGGACAATCCTTTTACTGCTGCCCTGTAATCCAAATGCTGAATAATGCTTGGCAAGCTAATAGGTGTGAGAACTAGCCACAGCCTGAAGCTGATCCAGCTGCGTCTTACCCAGCCGACTGCCAATAGTTTGGTGTTGGAGATAGAGAAAGTGGGACTGAAGATGGCAAGCATTTCCCCTTTACTGTATTTATTTGGCCTTAACCATGGCTGATTTTGTGATAATATGCATGGGTATATAATGTCATTCTTAAACACATGCATGTTTTGGGCTCTTATTAGTATAGGATTGTACTGATTTTCCATTGTAAAGGGAGTAGTACTCCTCATTTATGCTTTTTAGAAACCTTTCTGTAAATGGAGTAGTACTCCAAGTTCATTTCCTTTTGTGATATCCTTAAGAACAGTTCACCATTAGGCCGTTGGCATGTAAATGGAGTCTTGTTCTTAAGGATCCTCTAAATTTTGTAAGAGCGATATTAGGGTATATCCATCGCTCACAATAATATCTAATAAAATAGGGAGTGGCGACCCACCTCAAATGGAGGTTAGCCAGCCAAAAAAAAAATAGAATTCATGTTCAAAATAAGGGTGAGCAAAAAAAAATGGCATAAAAAAGTCAAAATAAACGCGTTTTTGAACTTTGACAGTTCAACGAAAAAAACCCAATAAAAATTAGAGGTTTGGCAAAAAATTTTGGGTTGACGTTTTAGCCAAAAATGGCATTTTTCGTCCAAATGTGACTATTGCACCCTAATGTTAGCATAATATGGTGTTATATGAGTGAAAATGAAACTCTTTTTTTTACTAAAACATGGAGATTGCAAAAAAAAAGTGCCAACAAGTGCGATTTTAGTTCTATTTTTTTTTATAAAAACCTTGTTTTTTACTTAAAATTGAAAAGTTGGGCCAATAAACTCAAGTTGCAAAATGGCACTGTCGGAAGGCGTTTTCATCCGTTTTTTGGATGGCCTGAACTTTTTTGGTCGAAAATTGTGTTTTTCGGTCAAATGTGACAGTTGCAGCCTAGTAATAGCTTAGTTTATTTAGGTAAAAATCCATTCTTTGACCAAAAACTTGAAAATGCAAAAAAAAAGTGTGATCTTAGCCAATTTTTTTTTTTTTTTTTTTGCAAAAACCCTATTTTAAGTATTAAAACCAAACATTATGGAAAAAAAGCTCAAATCACAAAATGGCACAGTTACCGCCGACTGCGAAGGAGTTCATTAGCTGTTTTCTATTTGACTTACACAAAAACATATATCAAACATACAATTAACTACCATTAAAATCTGTTTTCATATGTATGAAACAGAATGTTTTTTGTGATTAAAATAGTTCAAATGGCTATTAGTTGGGTTTGCATATATGAACCCTTTCACACGGACCAACTCTTTTACTTTTTACTCTATTTTATCGATGAAGAAATAAAAAGAGAAAATAAAAATGCTATCTTCATAGGCACATAGCAATGACTCCTACTCTTTCCAGTTTTCCTAAAGAATAGAACTTTTATACTACTACTCTTCCGGTTTAAAGAATAAAACTTTTATACTATTACTTTCTTGGTTAGAATGGTAAATGCAAACACTCATTTTTGCTGAAATATCAAAAGAATTACTATTTGTTTCAAACTTTGAATAAAAGTCAAATTTTCAATTCAATTTGACCAATACGAATTGTTCTATTGTTCTCTAAAAGCGGTTGTGTTGACATTGAAATTTAACCATAGGAAAAAGGATATAGAGAATACAACAATTTTTTTTTTTTAACGAATTGATAATTTTATTTATATAAAATTTTATTAGATAAATAAATGAGTAATAATATGATTTTTTATACTTATAAAACCCACAGAGTTTATTGTCATTTTTCCCAAATATGACTCGCTCTCTCTGTTTCCGTCTCTCTCTCTCTTAAACCTTCTCACAGACAGTGATCAATCCATTTTTGTGTTGCGTAAATTTTAAAACTCATTACAGAAGAAAGACTGCGAGAACAAGACAGAGTGCCAACTGGTGAATAAGATTCTTGTGCTTTTACTGCTCTTTCGTCGATTCCAAGGTGATGTTTTTACTCTTTTTTATTCTCATTCTTTTTTTTTTTCCTGTACCGCCATTTTTGTTCTTGTTTCTTATTATTTGGGATTGAAAGTTTTGTAATTTTGTTGGGCATTGCTTATCTGGGTTGCTGTTATTTCAATTGTTTTATTGGTGATTTTAGGTTGGGTGTGTAATTTTAGGTGGGGTTGGACAAGGATACAAAGGAGGAGGATATCAGGAAATTGTTTGAACAGGTTGGTGAGGTTACACAAGTGAGGTTGGTCATGAATAGTAATTCGGGAAAGAACAAGGGTTTTACTTTTTTGCGGTTTGCTTCAGCAACAGAGCCATACTGTCAACAGCTAATCCCCAAATTTCTACCTCCCATCAACAACCCCGCCACTTCTCCGGCTAACCCATCTACTGAAAACCTTCCCTCCACCGCCATTGCCTCCACAACATGTACTCACATCAGATATAGCTGACTCCTCTAACCAGCAATGGCTGTCAAGTTCATTTTTGACCAATTTTAAGATTAGTCTTACTCCCACCACTCTCGCCGCCCCAAAACTTGGGTAATTCTATAAAGATCCATCTCTTATAATCAAGACTACTTCTTGACCTTTAACCAATCTTGTCAACAGCAGGCCAGATGAAATCCTCCATCACAAGGACGAAATCAACAATTAAAACTACAATTCGGTAGTAAAAGACACAAAAAAAAAATAAGAATATTGTTAGGTAATGTCGCTGTATTTTCCATGATTAAGACATGAAGTTGTTTGAAATGTGTTGGTATGATTGGTGTTGAAAGAGTTTACAAGTGTTATTTATTTATTTATTTTTGCTCGAAAAAAGGATCAATTTTTGTGTTTTCCTTGTGAATTCGGATACTGTATGTATGACTCTCTCTTTTTTCTTTTGAACGAAATTCTAGTTCATCCTGCACTGTCCTCCTGATGGTCCCCTTTTCGGCCGCGAATTGAGTTGGTGAAGTTCGTGAAGAGGAAGAGTGGAAGGTCCGAAATTTCAATTGTCTATCTCCTGGTAAATTTCCTTACGTGCTTGATGTCATCTCTTGGAAATTTTGTTAAGTGGATCCTAATAATGACATGAGTATGTGGAATTATTATATTTGAGAAAAACTGATGTGAGACTACTTGATATAAGAAATTAAAATTAAAATTTTATTTGTCATTAATTGTGTTTCATATATGAACTGAGAGTTTTACATATGAGATGTCAGTTAATTACAATTTAGTGGTAGGAGGTTGGAATTACAATTTAGTGGTAGGAGGTTAGAATTACAATTTCAACTATTAATTTGTTAGGTTTTTGAACAGAATTTTAGGGAAATTGCACAGTAGATTTAGAAAGAAGAGGAAAGAAGGAATTGATTAAGCAGAAGAGTGAAGAATTCAGAGTACACAAATCCATGACCCACATCTCATTTCCCCTTCTAACAATATATCCCTAATCTACCAATCATTTCTTGCGACTTGTCACTACATATCCAGCTAATACAAGAGTTTGCGCGTTTTAAGTGGTGACATAATTGCATCTTATTTATGAACCCGTTTCACAAGAGTTTTTCTCATTATATTCAATTCATTCTTGTGGTTCTTCAAGTACAAAAAGCTAATGCCACTGTAATGGTGTAAAAAACTTCAGGCTCCTTTAGGTTGTTTAGAATTAAAATATTATAGAAATATAATTGTATGAATTGAATCTTTAAAATATTTGAATTCTCTTCTTTGGTAAAATAGCAAAATTGATATAGAATTGAATTATAACTCCAAATTCTTTGTTTGGAAATTTAAAAGATATATGAAATTAAATTTCGCTTGTAATTAGAATTTGCAAAATCATTTATTTTTAATATATTATTTTATAATAATATTTACTTTTCAATATTATTTTCTACTCACTATCATACATTTAAACAAAAAAAAAATTATTTTTTATTTTTATGAGTCTCCAAAAAGCCCATTTCAACCAAGCTTGAAACATCGTTAGATTTCTATTTTCTAGGCTTAGAACTATATTTGGGGAATTAGTTTTTGCCAATAATAAAATAAGATTCAATTTTGGAGTTAAAACTCAAAATTTACAATTGTTTGATTGATGCCAAGGGACCAAATTAATTAATTTGTTTAATAAAATTTGAGGATTTAATAAAACTTATTCATTATGAACTAAAAAGTGATTAATGCACCTTGTGTTTCAGGCAAAAAAGATTTATTTTATCTAATTTATAAATGTCAGTTTTAAATTGTTTGATAAAAATGAATCTCTTTTATTCAAAAATTTTTAAAATGAGAAGTTATTTTACAATTATCATGTCCATGTTGGATTTTCCTTTTTAAAAAACCAAAAGGAAAAAGAAACACAGAAAACTAAATGGAACTGTCTTTTTATATAAAGTATAGATGTTGAAAAGAGTATAGAACTTTTGGCATAACTTACCCTTTTCTCTTCGAAAAATAAACTCCTTCCATATCTTGTTGAAGAAACAGATTAACTCCTTCCATATCTTGTTGAAGAAACAGCTAGCATTCCCTATTAGGTCCATGTATCAAGAAATGATCAAATAAAACTGAACATGTACTAATGCAGTGGCTGATCTATTTATCTGTGCAAGCTAATAAAAGAAAAAAATGTAACACACAATCACCAAATTGCACCATAGGAATCTTTGAGCTTTCACTTTAAAGTGCTGCAAGAAACTTCAACAAAATACTACTCCTTCTGTTCTCTAATAAGTGTCATTTTAGCCAACTTTTTTTGTTCTTAAATAAGGGCCACTTTACACATTCAATACAAAAAATGTGAAAGCTTCCAATTTTATCCTTCATTTAATTTATCTAACATAACATGACATTAATTGCACTTGTTCATCTTCCAATAAAGAATTAGGGGTAAATAAAACATTTATCCATTTTTTTAATTAGTGAACCTTTGGTCAAAACGACACTTATTAAAGAACAGAGGGACTATATCCATAAAAGGGTTCACCACTACAAAGTTAAATTTTTAGTAGTAGAACATATTTAACTAGATCTCCACCTACCTATAAATAACTAGTCTGCTTATAAGTAGCTGGAGATCTAGTTAAACCTGTTCAAGTCAATAAAGGGTTTTGATTTCATTTTCTGTTGATGAAAGTCTAAGTTCATACACATGCATACAAGTGTATATTGGCATGTAAATGTTTGTTGTTTTAATTTTGCAGGAAGTGAGGGAATGAAAGTCAAAATTTTGCGTATCCTTTTTCATTTATGTCTCTATATGTTCTTATATAGTGCTCTTGGTTATCAAGATATTTATAAGAAGCTGAAAGTCTACTTACTGAGCTGTGGTGAATGGCAATAATTTATCTAAGATGTTGAACGAGTATTTGTTTTACTATAGGTTAACCTGGTGTTTAATATACAAGGAGAAGTATTACTTAATCAATTGTGATTTTGTGTGATTATCTTGTTTATGATTCAGTTTTTAAGTGATCTGCATGTGGTGCATTGTTATCTTATTGGATTTATTTGGGGATCTGCATCATTTGATGCTATTATTTATGGATTTCATACTATTAGTACGATTAACAAAGTATATATTAAGAAATAATCAGTCACCAAGTCTGATTCTTGATTATGTATATGTTTTCCTATTACATGAGAAATATTCCTTGCACTGGATCTTTCATTCTTTCTGTTTACCTCAATGCATCAATCACAAATATAATTTGCATTGGTTTTGCCTTAACCTCCATGTCTGTGCAATGTTGCTGGGTTAAATGAACAGAGTATGTTCTAATCCTCTCGAAGTGTTGATACTTTTATAATTTGCAAACTTTCTTAGTAATGGACATGCCATTCTCTATATGCGCTACAGATGGCATGCTATTGCATCATGGACGTGGAATGCCCAGGATGAAACATGTGGAATCTGTCGGATGGCTTTCGATGGTTGTTGTCCAGATTGTAAGCTCCCTGGAGACGACTGCCCTTTAAGTGAGTCACTATGTATCTTAGTAATCTTCCGTCTTCAAGTTTCTGCTTCATGTACATGTACAGTTTATGTGGAAGTGAATACTCTCTGTGTTCCACTTCTTCTTGATTGGCTACTCATTAATGCACTACCCTCTTATCAATCACTTCAGCGAAGAGAAGATTCTCCTTGTTACATTCTTTTTTCTCTCACCTTTGTGTAAAGTATATATTGTGCAGTTCCTCCTTGCATTATATTCATAAGCTCAAAAACTGTTGCCATGGAAGAAACAATGTAGTTAATAAAAATTCTTTGTCATCAAAATATGGATTTTGTTGGTTGAGTTTGAATGAATTAGTTTATCACTTTATGATGTCTCTCTGTTCATGAGTTCGTAATTACTATACTGATTTGAATGTGGATAATCTAATAAAGAGATACTAATTTTCTTTACAAGGATCATAGATCTTTCAAGATTTTTGTTTCTTTGCTTTTTATTATACGAGGCTTACATCCTTCATCCTTCATCATGAAGGATTAGTTTTCTTCAATTATTTGCTTAATGAACTTCTTTATTTCCTTCAATTTTTGTCTTCAACTTTTAATGTGGTTAACTTCACAACCAATCTAGGTTGATTTCAAACATAATATAGAGCTATGATTACTGACCACTTTGTCTGCCTTCTTTTATTTCTTTACCTCATATTTGTGAATTCTGTGTAAAATGTGATTAATTAGTGCCATCAAATAAGCTGTAATATTTTTTTCTTTTTTTTTTTTTGTCTTTTTCTTTCCCCCTGCTGATAAAGATGTTAAACATGATTTAAGCAGAGTGGAACAAATGGAGAAGTGTGTCCTCTATGCTTTGTGATCGTAAAGTACCACTGAAATTGAAGAAAAATTTTTATAAAACAACTATAAGACCAGCGATGCTATATGGATCATAATGTTGGGTAACTAAATATAATCATAAACAAAAAATGAGGGTAGCATAAATGAGAATGTTAAAATGAATGTGTGGACATACTAGACTGGATAGAATAAATAATGATTGTATTAGAAATTAATTGGGAGTAGTTCCAATAGATGAGAAAATAAGATAATCACGTTTAAAATGGTTTGGACTTATGCATACAAGACATCTAGATGCATCAGTCCGTCGTGTAGAAAATAGAGAGAAATCAACTTAAATTAAAAGGGGAAGGGGAAGATTTAAAATGAATTGGAAAGAATCGATTAAAAAAGATATGATATATTTAAATATAAATGAAAACATATGTAATGATAGAATACAAACAGCGAAATACAATTTATGTAGTCGACCCCACATAGTGGGATAAATGTTTAGTTGTTATTGCTGTTGTTTTTCTTTCCCCTGCTATTATGTTTTTGTGAACTGGGTTTTCTTTTTACCTATTGTAATATGCCACTTTGGGCAAAGCTCCACTAATCGTTTATTTTATGTTGCAGTTTGGGGTGCTTGCAAGCATGCATTTCATCTTCACTGTATTTTAAAGTGGGTGAACTCACAGGCTCCTCAAGCTCATTGTCCTATGTGTCGGAGGGATTGGCAGTTTCAAGGATGAGTGTCTTGAATTCGTTCACGCCTGTGCTTGTTTTCTTTGGTAACAAACTCACTTGGAGTTGGCAGATTTTATTAAATCAAATATTATACTCCCTTCTCCTAATGAACTGAAAAAGAGATGATAATTGCTTGTATTAGTGTATGTGTGGGAGATTTAAAGACGCAAATGTCAATTTAAATACTATTTTGGAGCAAGGATAGAACTATAAAACAGTTTCACAAGAGTAGTGATGCATGTAAGGTAGATGTTTCGACTCCACCAACTTAACCAATAATTGTCGGGCTTAACATAGATTTTCAAATAAACAAGCGGAAACAAACTCAAAAATAAATATCAAACGTGAGTTTTAGATATATACCAATCGAATCCACCAAGCTATTACAAGGAATAAATTTAATTCAAGTATTCTTGAATCAAACCTATCTACTTGGTTTATTCTCAACAAAGAGCATAAATCAAACTTCTAAGGTTCACTCCCTAGGAAAATTGGGTTTTCAAATTAGTTTCACTCTATAAATTGAAGAAGAAAATAAGCAAAAAGGATGGGTTTTTAATTAGGTTCATCCCTAAATTGAATAAAATAAGCAAACTTCTAAATTGAAGAAGAAAATAAGCAAGAAAGTTGGGTTTTTAAATTAGGTTCACTCCCTAAATTGAAGAAAATAAGCAAACTTCTAAGGTTCACTCCCTAATAAGGTTGGGTTTTCAAATTTGGTTCATTCCCTAAATTGAAGAAAAAAGGTTGGGTTTTCAAATTTGGTTCATTCCCTAAATTGAAGAAAATAAGCAAAGTTTAATAAATTCCTTATTAGAAAATTCTTATTCTTCATTCATAATAAAAACGTTAACAGTAATGCCTTTAAATAGGTTACAATAAGTGTCAATGGTTGGTATTTTCCCGATGTGGGATAATTGCCAATCATGTTTCCTAATTCGAATTGGAATCGAATCCCAGTTATTTTCTAAAACCTACCATTATTAAAGTTTTCTAAAATTAATCCATCACATGCCTTTATAACTTGAACCATGTGATAATAATTAAATAAGCCCAATAAAATGTTTTTGGACTTTAATCAAATAATTTAAAACTCTAAAGAATTACTTAAAAGCGTGATTCAATTTAAATTAATATTAATGATTTATTTTAGTTGGAAATTGTGTTAGGAATAATTTTTTATTATTAAAAATTTTAAAATTAAAGTTTAATATTTTATTTATAAAAATACTATAGCAAAAAAAATTATTGTACCGTTATTTTTTGTTTTAAAAGTTTTGGTAGAGAAAATGGATAAAAACAAACAAGTGAAATTGGATTTGAAAAATAAATGACTAAATATCATCAACCAAACACAGCCAGTTTCCATTAGTTATAACTCTGAG
Organism: Ophiorrhiza pumila; assembly: GCA_016586305.1. Lineage (NCBI taxonomy): Eukaryota > Viridiplantae > Streptophyta > Magnoliopsida > Gentianales > Rubiaceae > Ophiorrhiza > Ophiorrhiza pumila. Next base: position 13,887,099 of record BLIW01000011.1, read on the forward strand.
TTATTGGAAAAATCGTAATCTTGTAAAAAACTATATATGCATTCTTTTAACGATATATTTTCTATTTTTAACTCAATAAAAACATCAAAAGTAGTAATATACTAGCCTATTTTTATTATCAAGTCCTTGCATAGCTCATATATTGGAGGTGTATTGATTTTATATCTACAACCTACATATTTAAATAGTTAGGACAAGTATCATTAATTTTTTTAAAAAAATATATATATATATTATTGGAATTTGAAGTCATTTATAGCGAGTAATAAAACTCATACATGAGCAACATTTTATCAATATTCTCCAAAATAATTATTTGGTTCCTCTATTTTTTTAGTCTACTAATCTTACTTCAGCATTGAATAAATTAATTTTTAATTTCTATTTTTGTCATTATATTTCCAAGAAATTAGTTTACCCAAGATAGTGAGAAAAAGACTTGTCGATGTTATTTTTGTTGTTGTATATTTTCAGGAAATTGCACACACAAAAACTGTACAACATATTGAGCTATTGAAATTTCACAATTTATGAAAGTGTAATTGTGTGTAGCATGTAAGAAATATAGTTCTCTAATAATATAAATTAATTTTGTAAGGTAATTATGCACGTGTTTTGCAAAAGATATTAAGCATTTGAAAGTTCACAACTAGCCATAAACGTTTAGTCAAAAGATAAAGAATGCAAAAGATACATTTATTTAAGGGAAAATTGGGAAAAACATCCTCCACATTTTTCCTTCACTATATTAGTGATGAAATTTTTTTCCCAACAAATGTAAATGATGATTTTTGCAATAATATCAATCAGATATATAGACCGCAAAATGCTAATAGTATTAAAAAATAAAGAATAAAACAAGTGGTGTTATAATTTTTTTAGGTAAAATTATAACTACACTCTCATAAAATCTAGTTATTACTCAATAAATTAGCATGTAGAGTAAATAGATAAGTGAATGTATGATAATAAAACTCCACGTAAGTAGATTTATAATCTTCCCTAAAAGACTCACACTTGTTATCATTATTTAAAAATAAAATTACTAAAAATTTATAACATTTCTCAGAAAACATATATCAATAAAAGCAAATTCATTTATTAATAAAAAAGAAAAGGTAAATTCACTTAGTACCTAAAAAATATGATAATTCTTAACATCAAATAAAACATGATTTATGTTTCCAAACTAAGTATTTCATTTGATGTTATGAGATTGAGTGCTTAGTTTTCATCTTCTTTGGAATTGAGTGGCCTTATCTCCGCAGCTGCAAAACTGAAATCATATATGGATAAATCACTGAAATCGGAATTTTCGTTCAGAAAAGAAGTAAGTTCAGAAGCACTTCTCAATCTCTTCCCAGATGGAGTTATGTAATGGGCTTCTATTTTGGAACTGTCATTTCTAATAGTCAAACTTCTCTTAAAACCGACAGGAGTTTTAGGGATGTTTGGTTGATCAAAAGCCCAGTTATGACTTTCATTATATTGGATGTCTTCAGGGTCATCACAAGAAATATTTTCCCTTCTGCTGCAGAGAAAAGGGTCATTAGCAAGATTGCTTCTAATTTGTTCATATTCCTCCTGAGTAGGAATTATTCTCCATTTGAAACAATTTGAACATTGCACAGTGAATGTCCAATTGGAGTTGTTTGAGACTTTTGCAGTCTGTGATAAGATCAAAAACAAAATTTTTGTTCAAATATGTCAATTAAGTTAGAGTAGAAGTAGCCCATCAATTGCACAATTAAAGCATAGAGCACAAAATAATTGCAAAGAAAAGGAAAACTTCTTTTTTTTTTTATAGATATAGTAATACAATTTCAAAAATTCACATATGATGTGAGACAATTGATCATTGAGTAACAAATCATGTGCACCATCGATAAAAAAGTAAATGTATATATTGAAGTTCATGCACTAATTATTTAATCAGTTATGATTCAAATAATGTTTATTACACGACATCATATTAACATCAAATAACAATATATGAAATGCAAATAATAACAATAACAATAACAATAATAATAATAATAATAAAAAAGTTTGTTGTAATGTATGTATGTAATATATTCATTCTATTGAATATGTTTGGTGAACCTTATGCAAAATAGAGCTTTTTTTCCAAAATAACTTACTTTGTAGAAAATATTACCAAATTAACATACTTTCGAAATATATTCCTTTAATAATACATTTTTTTTCAATAGAAATATCAATTAGTTATTGTGGAAGATAAAGCATTATCTTTCTCCACCTATTCACAATCAATCACCAAGTTGTTTCTTCTTTACCCTTTCATCTTTTCTTGTTTTCTAGTTTTCATTTTTTTTCTTGTCATCTCCTTTAATTTTTTCCCTAATACTAAAAGATCATGATTGACAAGTTTTACAATTCTATGTTATACACTAAAATTTCAAGAAATAGTAAAACACTTTTAAAGGAATTCATTTAAAATAAAATTAACCCTAATTTTGGTCATCTAAATTATTTATGAGATTAAATTTTTACAAATACCCAAAAACATGGTAAATAGTTCCCCAATCCCAATTAGGGATTGTTCTACAACTATAATGTAAGAGACCAAAGTTTTCACACAAAGGAACTTTTATTATAATGAATGGGTCATTCTCCTGTGAGATCGTCTCATATATGAGATTTTCTTATGAATTTCACTTTAATATATAAAGTATAAAAATTAGCATATAAAGTATAAAAAATTAGTGTATTAGCATATACAATATCAAATATTAGCGTATTACGTATATACAATTAGCGTATAAGTATAATACATGTATCATATCTCATATATGACACGGTATCATAAGAGTTTTTACGATAAGAAATTTATTAATGATTCACTTAAAAGTATAAGATTAAAATCCACCTCAAATGAACTAGAAAGGTAGAAGGTAGAAAAAATGCATAATGATTTATAATTTTTATTCGGTCACAAAAATTAAGATTCATGTGTTTTGCTTAAAAATAAAATTTATTTGTTTTTATTTAACATTTAAAAACAAGATTTATATGTTTTGTTTAATTTTTAAGAATAAAATGTATGTGTTTTATTCAAAGAAATACTGACAAAAACTTTCTTCCTTTAAAAGTTTTTTAAAATTTTGTATAGATATTTTCATATGTTTTGCTGACTAATTAATTTTGGATAAAAACTTGTTGCTTGGATTTTTTGGTAGAAGATTTGATTTTGCTTTCCATTAGAATTTTTCAAAAATTTTGAAACTAAAAGAGAGAAAGAGAATTGTTTGAGAACTGTGAAATAGAAAATAGTTTGAGAACTAAGAGAGAGAAAGAGAATATAGATTTTATAACAAAGTAATAATTTTATTCTAGTAGAATTCTTTAACAAATTGGGAACTAAGTAATAGAAGGTAATAGTTTTCTTCCACGGTGGACATTTAGGATGAAAATTTATGGCTTATGTGGCTAAAATAGTATTATTTAGGCCTTGGAAAATATAACTTTAAGTTGTGTTTTTTGTGCATCGGATCTCTTGTTCCACTCTTATGTGACACTCACTGTTACATCATATAAGAAATTGATACGTATTTTTTTTGTTAACTATTTAATTTTTTAAAATTAAAGTAGAATCCTATCAAATAATAAGTGAATTCTAATAGATAAGTGATTGTACATGTGTCAATTTCTTATTAGATGTAACAATGAGTGACACATGAGAGTAAAACAGGAGACCCACTGTGGTTAATTTAGTACTATTTTTTACAAAGAAAATAATTTTGGAAAAAAACTTGACCTAAAAAAAATAGTGAACCAATAATCTATTTTATTTTTAGGATTTTTTTCCTCTATGTCTATCTATTGTGGTTCAAACCCCTGTTAAATGTTTCCCAACTATGTGATACGCTTGACTTGAATTACAAAATATTAATACGATGATTTGAATGACAATGCCCCAAAACTTGCCCAAAGAACATCGTCTATTCATTTTCTGGGAGGGAAGGCAATGAAGTTTAGTTCATGAGAATTAGACGGAGCACCAACTATTTTGAATAGATTATATTTTTAGTTTTGGGAATGAATCCCTTCCATAGGTTTTATAATAAGAAAGAGATATTTTGTGGATATTTAGATATAAGAATTTATTTTTGCAAGAAATCGTATTGGAGAATTTTTATTATTGATTTAACATTTATTATGGTAGAGAATTTTTAATTATTAAAATTTTAAAATTTAAATTTTTAGATAATATTTTATTATTATAAAACATTTAATGGAGCCCACTTAAATTTCGTTATTTTCTTTATTAGTAAACAAAAATATAAAAAACAACGTATAAATAGTAATTAATGTAGAATTATTTTTTATAAGAAATCATTAGAGAAAACTATAACAAAGCAAATCAACCAAAGTTGCATAAATAACAATAACAATAATATTACCGGATTTGACAAAGCAATCTCATTGAATTTCTTTGACCTTTCATTCCTACTTGTTATCCCCATTGTTGTAGAAAAATGTGTACCTTCTGCCATAAAAAAGAACAGGGGGACAATACTTAATTTCATATGATTTCGTTTTGCTTATAAACAAAAAAATATTGATTCACTAGTTAGTAAGATTAATTAAACAATAAATTAAAACCAAATTTTCAAAAATGTCTAGGTAGAATTACTAGTTTTGGTTTCATATATAAGTTGGCACCCTAAAACTATTAATAAACTATAAGCATGTTTAAACGAATAGAGATGAAATTATAATAAATTTAGGGGAAAAAAGAAATTTAAATAGCACTTATAATTACAATATTACTCTAAATTTTAAAAAATTGCACATCCTACCCCTCAATGGCAGATCTGTGCGGATAGGGAGAGACAATATCCTTCTCACTTTTAAAAATATTTGAAATTTGGTAAGTTTGTTCTTATAAAAAATAAAAAGTTTTTGGCTTAGGTTCTTAAGAAATTCTCTTCCTCACTCTTTAAAAAAGACTAAAATATACCTTCTAATAATAATTCTATACAATTTCACCGTCTCATTGAACAAGGAATCAATTACTTGATTCATCGTCTCCAGGTTTAAAAACACTAGTAAAAAAATATAAGAATCTAATATTACTATTTACCCCTTAAAATTGTTTAAAAAACCATAATAATCCATGGATTTTATGAAGTAATTTTATCCCCATATTTATAAGTCTAATTAAATTGCAATAATGCAATAAATCTCATTGTTAATATTATTACCAAGAATTTGCACAATTAATATATTTCATAGCCATAAATTATATATTTCATCAATCCAAAATAAATTCAGATTTTGAATCAATATATCAACATCAACGAGGAGAATGATATAGGATTCTCCTTTAATTCTGAATGAGTTATTTAAGTTTTAATCATTTTAGCTAATAAAAAATGAATTATTCTTCTAAGCATGAATACTTTTGAATTTTAGATAGTAAAAATTTAAAATACAACCCAATTAAAGTACTTACCGAAATTCTCATTAATCTAGAACAGAATTGACAATCTTAATTATATAACTCTTTATACATAAAAGTTGCAATCGGGCATCAAATAGAAAAATATACCAAAATAAAAGTTGAAATCGGACATCAAATAGAAAAATGTAACAATGTAACTCACATAGATTAGCCAAGAAATTGCTTCAAGCAGGAAATAACAAAAAAACCACAAAAGAGTACTTTGCGTGAGCAATATCTATTTCAAATATAAGTTTTCTCAGTCAATTTAAATAAATAGACAATCAGGTAAATCGTAACCGACTAATAAATGTACAACAAAAAGTCAAATGAATCATTAAATGTTACACAGTAATATTAATTGTTAGTGGAATTTATGTGAGAATCTAGCAATTTTGGGATGGGAAAAGATTTCTACAAAAATAGCTATTTAGAAAAGTACCCCTTGTCTATTTTTCTTATCAAGTTTGTGCATAGCTCGCTCGTTCCTAAATTTACTTTTAGATTGATGGAAGTTGTAATGAATCTAATAGGTTCCGGTTGTCCTCGAGTTTTTAAATATTTTATTTAGCTTCGATGAAATTTTGATTTTGTTATTGCTATTAATAGTTTTAAGATTCTCATATTTGCCTACTTATATAACTTCAGGAATTTCATGGTAGTTTTATAGATTTCAAATAGTTTAGTGGGTAGTTTTATAACACATATAATTATAGTTATAAAACTTGGCGATTTTAAAAACAAAAATTGTAAATAATAAAAAAACTACCAAAAAGATAACTAAGAGTCAGCAAGACTTCTCTTAGAGATATATTTTGACAATCAACTCAAATAAATAAGTAATAAGAAAAAGTAAAAAAATGGACAGTCTTCCTCCCTTAAAATTTATATTCTTCCTTCATTTCTCTTTTGTCTTCCTTATTGGGAGTTATGTTTCTCCCACTATAAGAGTTTTCTCCTCTTATTTGAGTGAATTTGTCTCCTTTTTTGGAGTGTTTTTTTTCAACTTGAAAAAAATAGACAAAGGAGATCTACTACTTTAATGGAGATTTGTGATTTCAATGGAGTGTAGATTTGTTGGATTTGAAAAAATTGAGAACTTGGTCTTGTGCAGCTATTAGGGATGATGAATACTATGTTCCAACCTTGCTACTAAGAAGAAAATCACTTTAGTTTTAACTTTGTTAGGAAGGGGGATCTGAATCAAATTTTAACTTTATATCAAGTATTTAATTGTTGTAAATTTTGTTTTGTAAAACTCAACTTGACATGATTTTAAGTTATTTGCTAAATAGGTTGTTTGTAATGTAATGAATTTTTTACTAATTGCACTTCATCTCGACTAGTTAGCCGTATATGTATATTTGTTTTAATATTAATGAATTTATTGCTTTTGACTAAAAAAATGAAAAAGTCAAAATTGATTAATACATATACAATGAACGGACAAATAAGATCACTAGACATTGCAAAGTAAGAATAATTTAGAGTTCGACCACTCCCCCCTCATACTCTATTTATATACACTTCCCCTCCCCCTAATGGTCAAACTAATTGTTCACAAATAGTTAAAAAGTAAAAAAATGACTATGGTGGCGTTTGGTTCAAATTCTTCAATGATAATTACAATGAATTTGATTGAGGGATAATTTAGAATGGGAATTATGACTGCATTGTTACTGTTTGATCAAACTCTATAGTGGGTATTATTATGATTGATGATGTTTGGTTCAATTTTAGTAATAAAATTAGTCAAAATTCTAATTTTACCCTCAATATCTTTTATCACGTCACATATTTTTGCAAACTTTCTCCTATCTATTCAATTATACTTGTTTGAAAATGTGTGTATCATTTGAAAATACGTGTAGCATGTGTAAAATATATGTAATATGTATAAATGTGTGTGGTGTGAAAAAAATGTGTAATATGTATAAATGTGTGTATAGTGTATAAAAGCATGTGTAAAATGTGTAATATGTGAAAATGTGTGAAATGTGTAGTGTGAGTAGTGTGTGAAAAATATGTATGATATGTGTAAAATATGTGTAGTGTGTGAAAATGAGTGTAGTATGTGTAAAATATGTGTAGTGTGTAAAAATGAGTGTAGTATGTGTAAATATATGTAGTGTGTGAAAATGAGTGTAGTGTGTATAAATTTGTGTAGTGTACGAAAATGTGTGTAGTATGTGTAAATGTGGAAAAATATGTGTAGTGTGTAAAAATGTAGTTTGTGTATAAATATATGTAGTATGTGTACAGTGCATAAATGTGCGAAAATATGTGAAAATATATATAGTATGTATAAATGTATAAAAATATGTGTAGTATGTAAAAATGTGTGTAGTGTGTATAAATGTGTATTATATGAAAAGATAAGTAATGGTGGTTTTGGTAGAAAAAAAAGAAAAGACCGATTGAGGAGTTTGATTAATGAGGGGAGGATAGTTAATCAAAATAGGGTAATAATTAACTTATTTTCATTCCCATTAACTCCAACCAAACAACATTAATGGGAATGATTGATGAGTCATTCTCATTAACCACCTCTATTACCCCTAAATGAAAGCCCCCTATATTGCTCAAAAGGTATTTTTCACTTTACCCCCTTAATTTTGTAATAAAGTAAGTAAATTTATATTATCCAATGTTTTTATAAGAATTTATCATTTATTAGTTCGAAAACTTAAAGATGATGAAAAGATTTGTAAAAGTATTTATTAAAATTGTGTTATTGCTATACATAAATAATATAAGCATTTAAAATTCAATAATTAAATAAAATTTGTGTGAAATTGAGATTACTAGTTTTAAAACTTAGACCACTTATACCAAAAGAAAACAAACAAGATAGAAATAAAATATTTAAAAAAATAAAGAAGAATAATGAATAGAAATTATTTTTAATCTTTTTGGCTTATTATTATTTTTAGATTTTTGGGGAAGCATTTGAGGCTTTGGAAGACTTCAAAATAACCAGTGGAAGAAGAAGTGAAGGTACACAATTTAGAGAAGCAATCATGGTACAAAGTTAATTTTACTGAAGAAATTCCTTGTGGACATGAGTTTAAGAACATTCATAAAATTCTTATAGTAAGGCACTATTTGAGAAAAAAATGAGTGCAGTTAAACGTGACTTATTGGGGTTTAGAGATAGTTACTCCAAATAGGAATCTTTAGGAAGCGGCTCTAAAGCATGAACTCAAATTAGGGACTTAAGACTAAAAACTATTTCTATGTATCCTCACGCTTTAGTTTTGAATAAGTTTTACGTGTCATTATTTTCTATTCATTTTCATTATCAAAATCATTATCTTAGTGTTAAGGATTTCACTTTATTTTTCATTATTAGTTTCATTATGCTTTCTACATATTGATTAGACGAACCTTAAAGTGAGCAATTACGTTTGGGAAATAATGCTCAAGCTAATGGAGTTCACCCAACTTTAAGGTCATGCAAAGCATTTTTGAGGAAGCATAATGAAATAAGGAGAGTTCTTAAAATATTAATCTTTTTATTCTTAATTTATGTGGAACATATTAAATATGACTTCTCAGCTTTACAGGATCGGGCCAAAAGGGGAAGAAGGGGAATTTACGTAGTTAAGTTAATTCAAATATGCATAGCTTTCTCATCTGGATTCAGAATCATCTTTGTAATACCCCATTTTGAATCTCTTGATGAGATCTACAAGATTCATGGGGCGTACCCCCATGATATGTGTAGTTTTTCATCAAAATTAATTTGTTTTGGCCATTTTTGGATCTATTTAGTTTTCTAGTTATTTTCAAATTATATTCTATTTTGATTTAGGGTTTCCTACAACTATATAAATACTTGTAAGTTATTATTTTCTTTATTATGACTTTGATATTATTCAATTAAATTTCAAATTCTCTAAATTTGTATTTCTTTGAGAAGATCAATTGTCTTCCATTATTTTTTCCGTGTCAGGTGGTATCAAAAACTAAAGATTTTCCTTACTTGGGATGACTAGCTAAAATGGAAAAGATGTTAGCCCTTCTGACGTGCTCAAAGAGGTTCAGAATTTAGCAGTTTCACTTCAAACCTTAACTTTTCATATAGATCATTTGAAAGTAGGATCACACGTTAATCAAGGCAATATAGGTAATGAAGATGGTGTCAAAATCTGAAGGACATCAAGCCAATTCAGTATTACCCCCACAATCTCATAGGAATTTGTCTATCAAGAATAATTCCTCTAATGAAGAAGTTGCGGAAATTATGTATCAAGATCCTAATTCTAAGGCACCTCGACAATATCGATAGGAGGAATTTGAATTAAAGGTTGATCTTTTTTATTTAATGGGAGTTTAAATATCGAGTATTTTCTTGATTAGGTGGTAGAGGTTAAGAGATTTCTCAAATTTACAGAAATGCCAAAGGAGAAACTAGTAGCGTATAGGTTGAAAAGAAGAGCTTTATCATGGTAGGAACATACTTAAATCCATCATAGACGTTTGGGTAAACAACCTATCCTATTGTGGTCAAAGATGAAAAAAAATATTGATAGCTAGATTACTTTTTCCAAATTATGACCAATTCTTGTTTAATTAGCACCAAATTTGTGCAGGGACAAAAATTTTTAGTAGAATATATTGTAAATTTCTTATGATCCACATCTCAAAATATTTTATTAGAGATCAAGGTAAAGCAAATAGCGAGATAGATTCATAGATTAAAACCAACAATACGTGATAAAATTGGTTGTTAATTAATATTGACTCTCAGTAACGGCCAGAAGCTAAATTTATGGAAAGTAGAGAATTTCTAGGGACTGAAGGTTTTTGTAGAAACTTTGGGGAGATATCCAAACCATGCAAGACTTTTAATGCAGATTCTAGTTCTAATTCATGTAATAAAGATGTTGTAGAGAATGAGTAAAATATGAAGCTTGTGAATAGCCTTTATGTGAAAGTAATAGGAGATAAGTGTTATAGGTGTGACAACATGAGCATAAATCCAATACTTGCTCTCAGCATCACCTGATTATTTAGGTTTATCACAATTCAGAAATTGAATATTTTTTAATAATGCTGACAGAGTTTGCGCACCAGACGATGAGAAGGACGAGGTTCAGACTTTTGTGGTTATGAAGGTGTTGTTTACCCTTAAACGTTATAATACATAGAGAAACACACTGTTTTGAACTAGACGTATAATTTTCAGTCATATTTTTGAATTATTTTTGAAATCATTTTCAATCTAAAGACTTGGTTAGTGCTTTAAAGTTTCCTATGGAGAAACATCCTGAGCATTATAATATTGTTTAGATTAGAAGTAGTGAGAGAATTAAAGTGAATGAAAGATGTCAAATTTCTTTATCTATTAGTAAATATTAAAAGAATGAAGTATTGTGCGAGATCCTTAATATGGATGCTTGTTCATTGTTGTTTGGTAGACTTTAGCAGTATGATTTGGACACTACTCATAATGGCAGTAAAACTAGTTATCAATTTGTAAAGGAAGAGAAAAAAAATCATTTTACTGCATTTGAATTTAAAACAAAAAGCTGATCCACATAAAGTTAAGAATTTTGTTACTATTACTCATGTAGATTCTGATTTTGTAGTAGATGTTAAAAATTCATAGAAGATTCATGTTTTAGTAGACAAGGCAGTTCTTAAAACAGCGGTAGTAGAGCTATGCAATAAGGTTCCAAATTTGATTTGTAAGTTGTTATTAAACTTCCAAGAGTTAACAACTGATGAACTTCCACTACGACTTCATCCAATAAAGCATATTTAGCATGCCATTAACTTGGTTCCTAGAGCTAGTTTGCCTAATTTACCACCTTATTACATGAGTCTCAAGAAGAGAGATATTTTGCAACAAATGGTGGAAGAGTTGCTTGGCAGAGGAATAGTTTGAGTTAGTATAAGCCCTTGTGCATCAATGTTTTGAAAATCAGACCGGAGTATGAATCGGATGAGCTATTGGGTCACCGGGTCACTAGATCAACCCGGTCGGATCGGATGAAAAAACGAAATAAATAATTTTAAATTATAAATATATTAATAATTTAAAAAATTCTTATACCCAACCATAAATATTTACTAAATCATAACTAAAATATATAATTTAATAAAATATTGGTCATTCACTTAAAAATTAAGTATCATTTAGAGCTAAACATAATTTTAAATCATTAGAATATAATTATCATGTACAAAATAATTAATATTAATGAAATATCATCCATTCCTCTAAACATTACACATTATTTACCACAAAATGGATGGTTTAATAATTAATATGTATTAATAAAACACCATCATTTTTCATATGGCTATAAACTAATTAATATGTATTAATAAAAAACCATCATTTTTTCCATGAGCCATGAACTCATGGTCATAAGCTCATAGATAACTCCAACCCAATGCTAATCTCAAGTCACACTCACTTTCCAAAAGGCCCGCTTTAATTAGTTATTATATAACAATAAGTTAAACCCTAATCACCCTTAAGTGAATTTATCAATTCCCACCTCACAAGTACGAAATAAAGTTGCCTCCCTTCTCACTTTTTATCTCTTTCTTGAGTTCCTTCTGAAACAAAAATGGATTGACACAACAAAACAAAAATCTTCCTCGAATAGAAAAAAGTTGCAAAAACCAATTCAAAATCAACTTCTCTTATTTTCTTATTTTTCTATATTCAAAATCAACTTCTCTTATTTTCTTCTTTTTCTCCTTTTTCTCTATTGACTTAGGACCATGGAGATTTACTCTTACTTGTCTGTCTTGTTTGGATTCCAATGATTCCTCATCTCCAGGTATGCAAAATTGAATTCAAAGTTGGATGACTCAATCATCCCTCAACTATAAAGTGAAATTCATGTGTAGTAATGGTGGCAAAATCAAACCTTATCCACATTATCTATGTGTTAGACTTAAATTTAACTATGAGAAAAATATAGTTTAGATAAAATGATGAGAATCAGCCTGTGTCCATGTCCATGGTGTTAAAGTCAATTATTCATCCTGAAAGTTTCTGTCACATTTTCGTATTCTTGACATAACTCTTTCGATATAACTCGGAATTGCATGATTCAAAAAGTCCTGGAACGATAAGAGATAGAGTTACAACTTTCATGTTTTATGTTTTACGAGATTCGGACATTATCACCGTTGGAAGTGCCTTCCAAAGTTGATGACGGGATTCTGACCGAATTTTCATCTCGAATTTCATGGACTACATTGAAGACCAAGATGGCGTGCTTGGACTTTGCCATTAATGGATCACGCCATTGTTTAATCTTTAGGATTTATTTTGTTGTTAATTAATTAAGTCCAAACTCTTATTATGGGCTTTAATTAATTCGTGTTTTAAATAAGTTAATTACTTGGCCCAATTATCTTGCATGATAATGACAAGTAATGGATTTAGGAAACTAAATTCGTTTAGGAAAGTAATCTCCTACTTTTTAGGAGATGTAATTCTTTTAGGAAAGTAAGTTAGTTATTAGTTTCCTATTCCAATTTGGAAAGTTTCCTAAAGTTGGAGTTGGTTAGGGAAGTCCAATCCAATTCGGAATTGACTTCTTATTAGGGTTTGTTTTAGTTTCCTTTTGGCCAAATTATTTCCTACAAAAGGAGGGCCATTGAAAAACGTTTTAATAAGATGAATTTTGATAAAGTTTAGCTTTGCTAAAACCCTTCTTCCAGCCGTGAAAAGTTGAGAGAAAAACGTGAGGATCCAATTGATTTCAATTTTGTTTTCATAAGACCCGCGAAGCCTTAGTGAGGAACTATAGGTTAGCTTACCCGTTCTTGATTTAAAGAACTCGCCAAACTGAAGAGATTTAACTTTTGATTTACATTAGTTAAGTTAATTCTTTTGTTATAACGTGGGGGTGTAGATTGCTTCAATCTTTGCCTTTTCGTTTCATCTTATTTCTTCCGCCTTTGTGTTTTGTGTTTCTTGTTCGAGTTTGGTGTACAACGATCCTAAGGTTGTGGTAAATACGTGTGATCAAGGAGCTCTTCTAGGTTATCTCGTATCAATTGGTATCAGAGCTGTGGTGATTGATTGTGGAAGAAGCTCTAACTTTGCTAGTGAGCTAATGGTAGAAAAGTTGAATATGCAAACCACTCAACATCCAAATCCTTACTTGCTGCAATGGGGTGATAATTGGGGTGAAGTATGGGTGTCAATGTAAGTCAAGGTTACATTTTTCGTGGGCAATTACAAAGATGAGGTACTATGTGACATATTTCCCATGCAAACAGCCCATCTTTTATTGGGGAAACCATGGCAACTTGCTTGCAAGGGTGTTTATAATGATATCAAAAATTGCTATTCATTCATGAAGGATGGTAAAAAGTTTAATCTTCGTGCTTTAACGCCTTGTCAAATTTCTGAAGATCAAGCAAGAATTGCTACATCTTATGCTAAAATGAGAAATGAAAAAGAGAAGGAAAAGAGTGATTTAGTTAGAATAGCCTGTGAGCAAACTACGAGTGATAAAAAGAGTGATGAGCTGAAAAATTCAGAAAGTGAGATGAGTGTTCAAACTCAAAAGAGAGAGAAGAGTTCATTGAAAGTTGAACAACATCTTGTACTTATGAATTCTAGTGATCACGATTTACATTGTTTGCTGCCTAGTTCTTTTGTTTTGCAGGTTTTTGGAGTTCCTAAGAGCTTAATGGAGTTAGAAACAACTCATTATCAAATGGAAGGAGTCCAATCTGCCTTAGCTTGTTTTCCACAAGGTAAGCAAGGTAAGTTAGGTAAGTTTTCACCTGATTTTGATCTTAAAAATGTTAAGAACTTTGTTATTATCAATTCTGTTGAGTTTCAAAGTTTTCAATCTGTTTTTAATCAATTTCAAAAGCTTCCCTATACTTTTACACAAATGGTTCGAAGTTTTGCCAAGAGTATTTTAGAGTCTAACATCTTGTGTTTTAATAAGCAAATTAATTTACATAATTCTTCAATGGTTACTTCAAGGTACTTTGAATTGAATGAATCTATGTATAGTTTGTTAGTGTGTTATGTTGCTTATTTATTACATGAGTTAAATTCTGAATTTTATGTTAATAATTTCAACCATAATCAAATTCTTGTGTATAAAAGTGTTAATTATATTGGATATACTTGTTGGAATGACTTTTTCTTTGAATATTGGGATCGAGAGTTTGAACATATTGTTGTCAATCCGCTCCATAGCCAATTTCATAAAGTTCCAAGAGGTAATCATGTAGTTCAACACTTGTTTGGTAAGTTATCTCAGTTCTTAATTCCTTTTCAATTCCAAAAGGTAAAATATTGTGCTACCATCTATTTATTAGATTGTTTACATTCTATTTTTATTCTTTGGGATTGTAATTTTCTATTTGATAACTTAAGCATGCTTGCAATGAGTTTAAAACTTATTTATTGTGATTTACATTTAATCCGGGATGTATATATATTTCATTGTTATGAATACTCTTATGGATCCTTGGATAATATTTGTAATTACATTAATAAATGTTTGAGTCTTTTTCTTACTTTACATATTAAAGTCGTTAATGTGTCCATGCATGTTATTAGAAAGTTTGTCTTGAATATCTTCATATTCTGGAAACTACATGTGTCTTTATTTGAAGTGTTATTTTTACATTTGTTTCGTGATGCATTTAGTATTAGGTTTTATGACTTGCATTTATTGCATGATGTATATTTGCATAATTGTTATGAATTTTCTTGCCAATGTTGTGTTTTTCATGACTTTCACAATATACATCTTGCACAACTTGTTAAGAATAATCAAGCTTTATGTGCTTTACACATGCAAAAATATTCTGTCCGATCCATTCTCTTAGTGAAAAAAAATCATTTAAAGTCTTGTTCTAGATTATTGAATTTTTCTTTATCTTATACACTTCTTTTGATCTCGCAGAATATTATGCATTGTTGGCCGAAAATTGTTTCATTCCAACTCGACTTGATTCTTATGGAGTTTGTGATATTGGTGTTTGACCCTGGAGCTCACTTTCAAGATTCGAGGACGAATCCTTTCGAGGAGGGAGGGAATGATGAGAATCAGCCTGTGTCCATGTCCATGGTGTTAAAGTCAATTATTCATCCTGAAAGTTTCTGACACGGTTTGGTATTCCTGACATAACTCTTTCGATATAACTCGGAATTGCATGATTCAAGAAGCCCTGGAACGATAAGAGATAGAGCTACAACTTTCATGTTTTAAGTTTTACGCGATTGGGATGTTATCACCGTTGAAAGTGCCTTCCAAAGTTGATGACGGGATTCTGGCCGAATTTTAATCTCGAATTTCATGGACTACATTGAAGACCAAGATGGCTTGCTTGGGCTTTGCCATTAATGGATCACGTCATTGTTTAATCTTTAGGATTTATTTTGTTGTTAATTAACTAAGTATGAACTCTTATTATGGGCTTTAATTAATTCGTGTTTTAAATAAGTTAATTACTTGGCCCAATTATCTTGCATGATAATGACAAGTAATGGATTTAGGAAACTAAATTCGTTTAGGAAAGTAATCTCCTACTTTTTAGGAGATGTAATTCTTTTAGGAAAGTAAGTTAGTTATTAGTTTTCTATTCCAATTTGGAAAGTTTCCTAAAGTTGGAGTTGGTTAGGGAAGTCCAATCCAATTCGGAATTGACTTCTTGTTAAGCTTTGTTTTAGTTTCCTTTTGGCCAAATTATTTCCTATAAAAGGAGGGCCATTGTAAAACGTTTTAATAAGATGAATTTTGATAAAGTTTAGCTTTGCTAAAACCCTTCTTCCAGCCGTGAAAAGTTGAGAGAAAAACGTGAGGATCCAATTGATTTCAATTGTGTTTTCATAAGACCCGCGAAGCCTTAGTGAGGAACTATAGGTTAGCTTACCCGTTCTTGATTTAAAGAACTCGCCAAACTGAAGAGATTTAATTTTTGATTTACATTAGTTAAGTGAATTATTTTTGTTATAACGTGGGGGTGTAGATTGCTTCAATCTTTGCCTTTTCGTTTTATATTATTTCTTCCGCTTTTGTGTTTTGTGTTTCTTGTTCGAGTTTGGTGTACAACGATCCTAAGGTTGTGGTAAATACGTGTGATCAAGGAGCTCTTCTAGGTCATCTCGTATCATAAAAATTTTTAGTTTTTAAGGCTTAAGATAAAAAATAAAAAAAGATAAATTGGGGTCGACCATTTCGATCCGGTTCCTGGTCGAACCCTGGTTTTGACTGAATTTTAAGAAATTCGGTTATTGCTGTAAAACCGGACTGGACACTAGTTCGATCCCCAATCAAACTGGTCCGATTTTAATAACACTTTTTTACTGTTGTATAAATGTTGAAATTGAAGAAAAATAGAAGTTAGGGCATGCGTGTTGATAGTCAAGTAATTAATAAGATCACAGTGCAACACAGATTTCTAATTCCTCTACTTGAGAGTATGCTGGATAGATTATCAGGTAAAAACATATTTACAAATATTGATTTACAGAGTGGGTATAATCATATATAAATTAGATTGGATATTGAGTGCAAAAATAGCCTTCAAGACAAAGAAATGTCTTTATGAGTGAATTGTCATGCCATTCGGATTGTCCAATTTAGCAAGTACCTTTATACGAAAGATGAATAAGATGTTGAAACTATTTATTGGTAAATTTATTGTGGCGTATTTTGATGATAATTTGATTTACAGTACCAATGAAACCAATCATATAGAGCACTTGTGGTAGGTTTTGACTATTTTGTAGGAAAATAAGTTGTATTTGAATTTGAAGAAGTGCAATTTTTTGCGATGAGTCTTATTTTCCTAGGCTTTGTCTAATATAAGGGGATGTCCTTATCTAATATAAGGGGATATCCTTAGAAGTATACTTATTAAACGGGAGTCTCCCACTTTCGTCGTTCGCTTGATACTTGGCCACTATGCTGACGTGGCCCATCCTGTTGTGTTTGCTGACGTGGCTTAAATCTCGATAAAAGAAAAAATTAGGTTTAAACTCTTTCTATCATCTTCATCTTCACAGTTTTCGCTGCCGCTCTCCATCCCCTTTCTCTGCCGACTCTCTCCACTGAGAATGTCGAGCAGTGGGCCTTCTGATTTTTCCACCATATTTTCTTCTTTTTCTTTCCATCGTCAAAGCCACAATCTTTGTATTTTATTTTCTCACTTTTTGTGTTATTTTTTTCCCTTCAATTTTATGCCATCTCTTGTCTAGATCTATGCAGTATCGATTCCAATCCGTATTGCGGTAAGCAAATGCACTCTCAAGTTCAGGATCTAAAAATTGTTGTAAAGCTTACAGATTGTGTCCCGAAAATATTCTCTATTTTGCTATTATGATGTCTTAACAGTTGGGATTTATGTGGCTGACTGCATGCCATTGAGACTTTCCAGAAGGCACTGACTGAGCACCGTAACCCTGACACCCTGAAGAAGCTAAATGAAGCTGAGAAGGCAAAGAAAGACCTGGAGCAACAAGAATATTTTGATCCACAGATTGCTGATGAGGAGCGTGACAAAGGTATTTCTCTATCTTATTTATGAGTTTATTTGGTTATATTATGCTGTGAATATTGCCTAATAATGGTGTTTTGAAATTTTAGGGAATCAGTACTTTAAGGAGCACAAAATCCCCGAGGCTGTCAAGCACTACACAGAGTTCTTGAAGAGGAACCCAAAAGATCCAAAGGTACTTTCTTATACCATTCTTGTGCATTTGAAAAACTGGGATGCATTAGAAGTTGTAATAATGTATGGGTTTGTTTTGCTTTTGTTCTAGACATATAGTAATAGGGCTGCTTGCTATACAGAGCTTGGGGCTTTACCTGAGGGATTAAAAGATGCTGAGAAGTGTATTGAGCTTGATCCAACATTTGCCAAGGGGTATACAAGAAAAGGGGCTATCTAGTTCTTTATGAAAGAATATGAAAAAGCATTGGAAAAATACCAGGAGGGGTTGAAACTTGAACCCAACAACCAGGAATTGGTAGACGGTGTAAGAAGGTAAATAATTTGATGTTGTTGTAGATTTCTTCTTTTGAATGATGATGTTTGTAGTATCTTGACTTGTTTGTGACTTTGCGATTGGAATTTTGTTGAAAATTTGCTGCAGACGTGTAGCACAAATAAACAAGGCAAGCTACGGGGATTTAAGCCCAGAGGAGCGAAGGAGAGACAGGTTTGATGATTTCCTGCTCTGGTTAATCATTAATAATAAGTTAAGCACACATCTGAGAGATTTCCTTTTTGTGGCCTTCCTTTTTGAGAGATTTCCACAAGTCTAAAGTTTTGGAAGCTATAGTGAAGAAAACAGTGGATTTGGAATGGATCTGTAAACTGATGTGAATTTGTTTCCTGTATTTTTCTTTTTGTCTGAAATTCTGTTGACTATCTAATTTGGGTTTTTTATGGGATTTTTTTTTCGTATGATTGCAGGAAAATGTACCAAGTATTGTCTTACAGGTGATGGTGATGAAAAAAGATTGGCCATTTTTTCTGTCTCAACAAGCTTGAGGAGAAAGTCATCATTTGATTTACTTTCAATCTTCCTTTAGGAAAGTACATCTTCAGTCACTGGCATGGAATTTTGGAACATAGAACGTTGAACAGATGGATATGGATGGGAGATTTCTTGGGGGAAGTTTTGACTGGAAGAAGATTTAAAAATATTGCTGGGAGTTAAATTAGAATCTGGTTATATGTATTACCAAATGATGGAAGTAGAATCTACTTACGTACACTCAATCACTCAATCACTCACTGAGTATACATATTATAAATTCATAATAATAGATAGAAAATGCACGTACATACACTCAATCACTCACTGACAGTGTATGTGTGTGTTTGAGTCTTATTTTTCTTAGGCAAATGGATCAGATAGAGCATAAACACTTTAAAATCATGAAGGGGTTGAAGCTTCATGTAGCTGAGATAGGAGAAAATGGATCAAAGGCTGTGTTGTTCTGTCCTGGGTTTCCTGAGATATACTACTCATGGCACCACCAAATGGTTGTCGTGGCTAAAGCTGCTTATAGAGCAATCCCACCGGATTGCAGAGGTTATGGACTATCTGATTCTCCACCGGAACGTGAGAAAGATAGCTATACTGATTTCATCACTGATCTCTACTCCTTTGAAATTCTTGGCATTTCCAAGATATTTGCGATTTTGCCCAATCTTTATTTAGATTTGAATGTTTGTTGTTTCTGTGCTTAGAATATTGCTTTATGTGTTTTTGGAGTACATGACATTACTTGGATCTTTTTAACATTTAATCTTTAGCAGATTTTATATTTTTTATGTACTTTTTAGCCTCAAGTCCATTTATTTCTAGATCAATGCCTTATATATTACTTCAGTTGAAGTTATTAATGGGCTTTTGCTGCATTATTATATCTTAGACTGAATCTTCTCGTCATCATAAGATTTCTTGGTAATTTGATCTTGTTTCTTATCATTACTGTTTAATTTTTTTAGAATAATCCACTACACGTTATTTGATGATTTGAGTTTTCTGGGATTTTACTGTTCAATTAAAGTTAGACAAATTGGATGTTTGGAATGACAATAGAATAAAAAACGAAGTATTGTGGTTTTGAATATCTTTGACCTTCAATGAAATTCAAGAATGATCATTCTGTGGTCATGGAATTGTTTTGAAAAAATTTCCTTATGGTTTTTATAATTTTCATTGTAAATTTTGATGTGATGCGTGACAAATTTCTCCTTATGAGATTTTTGAATTTTTCAAAAACCTTTGATGAATCTTGTTATGTGTATTGTTCAGTTAAAGGGAGTTTCCTGGAGATGTAAAACGGAAGAACATGACTATGTATTTTGATGCTGTTAAAGGCAAGTAGCCCTTCCTCATGTCTCTAGACCAAGGTTCATCTTTCTTTCCTCTCTTCACCATAATTGTTTTATTTTCACTATTTTTAAGATTATATCCTTATCTTCTGTTAGTGTTAGTGACTTTATATTAAGAAACATTCTTCTTCTCATATAATCATTTCTATTAAGCTCTGCGTTGCTGCATTGTCACCCCAGCTGTCTATGAAGAAATGTTAGAATTCATATTCTGCTGTGCTTTTATTCCCTTGCGGTCCAATCCTTTTGTGTAAGAAGCAAATTTATTCACATTGTTGACTTTTACTTCTACCCAAGTATTTGAAAAATTGTGATTGGCTAGGAAATTAGCATTAGAACAGACTTCTTGAATGAGAAATAAGACACAAGGAAAAAGAAAAGCTGCATTAGTGAACCATAATTTCTTACCATTTAGAAACCTGGTATAGTTTTATTATCAGTTTGATTGCATCCTGAATGTTTTTGTGGCATTTATATGTACTATTTTCAAAATTTTGTGAGAATGTTCATCAAAGCCCATGGAGGAAAACAGCAAGCAGCTTGAGTATGAGAGAAAGAAAGCAGGAAAGCGAAGTTGTGCTATTGAGAAACTGAAGTAATAAATGCTTCAGGAAAAAAATCTGAACAAATAATTCATTCTCCCATTAAGAGCTAGGTGAGTATACTCTAGGATCATCTTCTTCCACTTGCCCATTCCGTATTATAACCGAATACAAAAATTGTCCTTTTATGGTGTGATGCAAGTTGTAGCTTTTCCAGTAATGTCATAGGTGTGTAAACATGGATTAATTCCTGATGGTGAGTGGGGAAACCAATGTATATTATGCTGGAGACTTAGGTTCATAAGATAACAAAAGAAACAATTATGGCAAATTGAATGTACTGGTAATAAGTAAACTGTCGTAAGATATAGAAACTGTTCCCCTCAAACTTCTTGATTTATAATATAGTTACTTAGTTCCTTAATCCCAAATTGAATGACTTGTAGTAATTAAGTCCACCTTTTTAATATAACACTGGCCATTCTTTACAAAAGAGAAGGCAACACTATTCAGAAATCTTGGATTCTCTTTCTCCTTAAATCTTGGAATTTTTATCTTTTCATTTCTTTTTTTTCCCTGCTATTTTGGAAGTTTATGTGCATAATTGGTTGCCTAGATTATGTGTGCAGGTAATTGAAAACAACAAGGTCTGATTTGACTTCATCATCAAAACTCTTCATTCATGTTATGAATGAATGAATAAGATTGTAGTTTTACTCTCTTTCTCCTTAAATCTTGAAAATTTTCTCTCTTCATTTTTTTTCCTGTTGTTCAAGGGGTGAAAAGCATTGTGAAGAGATGTCGAAATAGGGTGTATTAGATATGGCTTCTGGGGTTGGCGGAAAGATTGCCAAAGATGATTTTAAGTCTGCTGTTGACAAGTATACACTATTTTTCTCCTTATCTACTGTCTCTATGTGTATGTTTGTGTTTTTTTATGTACACGTGATGACATGCATGGTAATCTACATATACACATGAGGTTGTTGATTGTTTGTTTCAATTTATGGAAGACATCAGATTTTCTTTAAAATGGTGTTTGTGATGAAAATTGTTAAAAGTTTTGGAGTCTTTACATGAACATGGAAGAAAGTAATCTTTTTCTTTCAACCCAAAATAATAAAATGAAAAAAAACCAATATGCTTTAAATTTACTGTTTCAATCTTACTCCCCTCTGAAAAGATGATTTTTTTTCTTTTTCAATCTCTTGTTGGTGTTTTACTGCTAAATTAGTTGATATTTCCATCGATTCCGAATTGAGGTTTGATGGTAAGCTTCCCTATTAGTTATCAGTTCTGGGCTTTTCTACTAATGGGAATGGAATTATGTGCGGGGGTAACGAGCTATATGTGCTGTAGCTTGTCCTTTATTTGGGCAGAAATCAATGCAGGAGTACGGTTACTATTATTTAGTACTTGCCCTCTACTCTAATAGAGTAAATTTGATAGTCTGATTAAAATTTGGATGCATATTGATTGCATTTTGAGGCATTCCAGAAATTTCAGAATTAACAGAATTACTTAGTGTCAAGAATACATATAGGAATGGGAAAAGTTCAGTCTATGTGCTGCATACATGGATGATTGTAAAAGTTTTGTGGACGAGCAATTCTACACTGTACTGATTTTTTGAAAATCTTGTAAATGAGATTTTCTGGATACAATTTTGTAGGATGCAAAACATGCTACTAGCACAGGGGTCTCAGCGCGTGATAGGACAACTACTATTTTTGCCCTTGGATTCAAAGATTCAAAGCCTGAGGATTTCAATCGCCCTGGCCATAATATTCCCTTTGAAATACAGGGAAGGTGGTGTTCTAAAAAGAGCTAGGCATACAGAAGCCTTTGTAGATCTTGCCGTGTTTGCGGGTTTAGAACCTGTTGGGAGTTTTATGTGAGGTTGTTGATGATGATGGGTCAATGGCAAGAATCCCTAAGCTTCGGCAATTTGCCAAGGAGGAGAACATAAAGATTATATCAATAGCTGATTTAATCAGGTAGTTCAATTTATTACATCTTCTCTTTTGGAGCTGAACTTGACACTTGATACATCTTAAATATATCATCAATCTTAACAGTTGAATATTCAGTTAAACAATTCATGCTTGGAAACTCTTTCAACCACTGTAGCATAAAGAATTGTATTTCTATCTCTATGTCAAATTCATGTTTGTCATTGCCCTTAGAATTCTGTATAATATGACTTCTATTAGAATATATGATGAACATGTATCAATTAAAATCTGCCAATGCATTAAATTGTTAGTGCATTGCATTTTCTTTCTCAAATCTTATATTATATAGAGTTGAAGTGCTTCTATTTTTTCATCCTTAATCAGTATGCCATGTTACAGAGTTGTCTAATTGTGATACCAATGATGTCAACATTATGCTGTTCACAATTTTTTTCCTTCATTTAAATTGCACAGTTATGTATTTCTCAATATATGCCATTCTGTGAAAGCAAGCACAGAAATAATCTTGTAAAATTGCTTAAAACCTACAGATATAGGAGAAAAAGAGATAAATTAGTGGAGCATTCTTCTGCTGCAACAATACCTATCTTTCAACATGTTTTACATGGAAATTCACTTTCTTTTTTTTTGTGTAAGTTTCTGCTGCAATAGCTATCCTTCTTGAAAAATCCTATTCAGGATAATCCAAAAACAAGACAAGATTAGGTATATTTAGATCTACTCAGGTTTACACTTATCTTGGTTAGGAAGGGAATTTTGTTGAGGTTTGTGATACACAGGGTGAGATTGGTAATGGACTCGATATTCTTGTCAGAGTACATTCGGAATGCCTCACAGGAGACATCTTTGGTTCTGCCAGATGTGACTGTGGTAACCAGTTGGCACTTTCCATAGAACAGATTGAGGAATCTGGCAAGGGTATCCTGGTGTACCTCCGCAGTTATGAGGGAAGAGGAATTGGTTTAGGCCACAAGCTTCGCGCGTATAATCCGTAAGATTCTGGGCGAAATACTGTGGAAGCAAATGAAGAGCTTTGGTTTATTCAAGAGAATATGGGATTGGTGCACAGGTACTTACACATAGATTTTGTTGCTCTCTTCTATCTAATTGTTTCCATATCAACATTAATATCACTTCCACACTAATATTAGTAAACAGGAAAAAGAAAAAAACCTAAAATGTGACTGTTAAATTAAATTGATTATTTTGGGAGAGTTTTGGTGAATTTTTTCTGGTTTATATTTGATGGATGATAAACTCTACAAGTTGATGAAACTGAAGGTATCATTTTCTGCAGATGCTTGGAGATCTTGGAGTTCGGACAATGAAGCTGATGACAAACAACCCTGCAAAGTATAGTGGCCTCAAGGACTATGGTTTGGCAGTTGCAGGGCGTATCCCCCTTCAGACATTCGTCACGAAAGAGAACAAGAGATACCAAGAAACTAAACGTGCCAAAATGGGCCACATCTACGATTTCGACTCAAATGGTTATCCAAAGTTAATCAGGAGCAAAAAGGTTAAACCTGTCTCTGAGACTCCACCAGGTGAATCCGACTCGTAAGCAGCTCCTCTGTTTCCATTGGCAAAATCAAGATATTGGATGGAATTTAGTCAGGCATTTGAGGGAAATTTTCAATTTCATTATATAATTTCTGGTTAGTGCTGAAAAAAAAAGGTGAACATGCTAATAGCTGAGATGATATTCTTCTTATAGTCATAACTGATGCAAGATCAAGAGGATTTTTGCTTCTCATTCTTTTTCCATTCTATGGTATAAGACCTAGAAATGATGAAGGTGGTTAGGAAATTTTATTTAATTTATGTAGCCTGTATGATGTACATAAGTCACATTGCTGGAAGAGACATTGATCTTCTGTTTGGGTGCTAACTTGATGAATTACTGATATTTATATTATCATTTAGAAAATAAATTTTACGTTCTAACTTAGTTTTTATATTGCTGTAAACAATGTACTACCATTTGGTGCCATTCTATGTTAGGAAGAAGGAAAAACAGCATCGAAAAGATCTAATTTAATTTCCTCTTTAGAGGGGCTATTGCAACATTGAACTCCGATGCCTTCTTAACCTTGATTTAAAAACGCGTTAATTTTGCTGTTATGGACATCACTCCCTTGCGTCCGATTTCACATCCATTTGAGTTTTCTTTTGTGGAATCTTAATCATTGGTTTCACATCCATTTGAGTTTTCTTTTCTGGAATCTGAATCATTTGTTCAAAATGAAGAAGTCAAATGGAATCTTAATCATTTGCTCAAAATGAGGAAGTTTTAGTGATTCAGCAAACTACGGATGCAGCATGAGCTTGAGAAAGAAAACAAAATTCATTCAACATTTTCAATATTAGATCATAACCGGGCAGAGGGAATCAATCCAAGTGGGATCACAATGTTTTTGTATACAATTTCTATTACGGCACCATCGACATTACAGTTTCAAATTGTCTTTTGAACTCAAACATGTCTATCTTTCAAGCTTATCCATGCTTCAATACCATTTCCAATCTTGGAATCCATTAAAGCAATCCCCTCCAATGCTTTACTTGCATGACTTATCCAACATGGTTTTCCCCAGCCAACATCAACTTCATATATCGGGAACCTACACCAACTAGAATTTAGACATCCATGCTATTGTCAGAAAGATAACGCTTTTCAAATATCTCTCTGCGGGAGTTATAATCATCAAGTTACTATACATATTCAATTCAAAACATTTTTTTCGATTCGACTAAACTCATCAATATCTATACATTTACACATTCAAAGCAAAATTCCAGACATGTGCATATTTATATTTTATTTATATATACTACACAATTTTCCACCCATTATACATATTTACATTCGTTACTTATACTTATTTATGGATACTACACAATTTTTTACGCGCTCTAAATATTTATACATATTTATACTTGCTTCCTACATTTTCACACAAATTACATATTATGGATAATATTCACATTTCACACATCATATATAGATATATATATATTTTAAAATTTCACAAATTATTCATATTTTCATATTATACACATTGATTTACAGTATACATACTTGATTTACATTACACTTTTTTAAATAATATTATCTATTCACATATACTTTAATCATGTACGTATTGTATATGCTTTGCATTTTTTACCACGTTATATATATTAATGTATGCTTCATAAGTTTCTATCATACTACAAACATTATGACATAATATGCATAGGGTATATTTTCACAACACTATTTTTCTTTACATACTACACATATTTTTCTTTACTGTCAAATTATAATTGCGAGGTTGTTTACTACAACTTAATCGTTTCTAATTACTCATGCAATTTTTTTCTAGGGCAAATGACACCGCGCAGGCGCGGTGTTAACTACTAGTTATTAGTGGAGAAGGAATTTCTGTAGATGAAGAGAAAGTAAAGGTGATTCAAAAATGGCCAACCTCAAAATCAGAGCTTGAGATTTGTAGTTTTCATAGGTTAGCTACTTTTTATAAGCAATTTATACGCAATTTTAGCACTATTGTAGGACATTTGATGGATTATTTGAAAAAAGGCAGTACCAATACAGTAGTAAGCATGATAAGAGTTTTGCAATAACTATAGGAAAAATTATGTATTGCACTTCCTTATTTTGAAACTATTTGTGGTGGAATGTGATGCTTGTAGAGTTGGGATTGGAGTAGTTCTTTCTCAACAAGGTCATCCAATCGCTTACTTTAATGAGAAATTTAGTGAAGCACTACAATGGTGGTTGACTTATGATATGAAATTCTATGTTATTGTTCGAGGTTTGAAGTATTAGGAGCCCTATATCATTTAGGAGCAGTTTGTTCTTTATACAGATCATTAGACTCTAAAATATAATATAAACAAGATGCATGCCCAATGGATTGCTTATTTGCACTCGTTTCTTTTCACTTTAAGGCACAAGTCGAGAAATCAAAATAAAGTTGCTAATGCCTTGAGTAGACATGGGACTTTGATGATGGTATTGAGCCATAAGGTAATACATTTTGAGATTTTTCAATATTTATATGCTACTGATGATTATTTTGCAGACATATAGAGTGAACTCCCTTTCAAAGATTTTTGTAAGCATGACAAATGTCTTTTTAAGGGAAACAAATTGTGTATTCCTCTCACATCCTTGAGGGAGTAGTTGATTTGGGATTTGCATATATGTGGTTTGAGTGGTCATCTTGGTATGAAAAGACAACAACTTTAATGGAGGAACACTCTTACTAGTTGTTGTTGAAGTAAGACGTTACAAAAGTTGTTAGTCACTGCTATACTTTTCAGACAGCCAAATGACAATCTCAAAATACTGGTCTTTATACTCCACTGCCAGTGCCTGGAGCTATTCGGGAGGATCTATCTATGATTTTGTTTCTTGGTTTACCTCATACTGAATGCAGGATAGATTCTATTTTTGTTGTTGTTGACAGATTTTCTAAGATGGTGCACTTTATTCCATGAAAGACTTCAGACGCCTCTCATGTTGCACATTCATTTTTTAAGAAGGTGGTTCATTTGCATGATGTTCCCAAATCAATCATTTCAAATCATTCCACGAAGTTTCTTAGCCATTTTTTGATGACTCTATGGCATATATTTGACACTTCTCTAAAATGTAGTAGTATAACTCACCCAAAGACTAATGGTCAGACTAAAGTTGTCAACAGAATTTTGGGTAATCTTGCAGCAGTATAGTGATGGTTTTCCTTAGACGTGAGAGATTTTCAATGGGCTAGTACTAGAAGTTGAAACCCAAGAGATATAGGCCATATCGAATTTTTAAAATCAACGACAATGGTCATGTAGTGGATTTACTAGAATTAATAGACATCTCTCACACTTTTAATATTCCTGATCTATCATGTTACTATTCATCATAACCTTCTTTGTATCCAAATCACTCAAGGACGAGTTGTTTTCAAATAGAGAGGATTGATGTGGAACGGGTTGAAAATGACTTATTGGCTTTACAGGATCAACCAAGAAGCAAAAGAAGGGGAATTTTGGCAATTAATTTCAAACGAGCATAACTTTCTCATTTGGTTGCGAAATCGACTTTATAATATCTCGTTTTGAAACTCTCGTCGAGATTTACAAGTCTCATGCGGTATAGCCTCATGATGTTTGTAGTTTTTTGTGAAAATTGATTTGTTTTAGCCACTTTTAGGACTATCTAAGTTTCATAGTTATTTTTGAATTATTTTTTATTCTGATTTAGGGTCTTCTACAATTATATAAACTCTTGTAAGACTTTATTTTCTTTATTACAACTTTGATATTATTTAATACAGCTTCCACTTCTTTGAAATTGTGTTTCTTTGTAAAGATCAATTGTCTTCCATTATCTGTCTTGTGTTATTAATGCAAACTTTAATTAGGGGAGTGCCTAGCTCTAGTGCTTTATTGTGAAATGGAATTTTGATAGTTTTGAATTCAGCAGAGTAATTGAGATGGGTGAATAATTATGTTTATTTTCATTTGCTGATGTCTTTTAGTTAACTTTTCAAAAGTTTTTATTTTGTGTGAGTCCACAAAGAGATAGATAAAGATTTCTATAAGAGTGATGATGTAGTCTTTCTTCACTTTTATATTAACTAATAAAAGGAAGAAATTATATAATATTTGAATATAGATCAAGTTAGAGTGAATAAAGTGAACTGTTTTATTATTCTATATAGTTTATGCCTATAAGGAAAGTTCAATATCTTAAACTTGTTGGTTGTAAACACATAAATATAGAAAATTGCAGATAGTATGACTTGTGAATAATGTAATACTTGTTTGTTAATTTTTGCTCTTTGATGCAATGTGATCTTTGAGTTGATCTATCTTTGCAATGATAATTAGTACTTTACCATATTTTTTACATGATTTATGGTCTGTTTGATAAAACTGAAATTTGAAATAATAAGTGTCTGAATACTGAAATAGTTAACCTTGTTTCAAAAACATATTGAGCTGATAACTAAATGACAAATAGCAAGATTTTATTTTTAATTATTTATTTATTTAATAAATGTGCAATATATTAATTTTCAAACAACAAATGTAAAATTATTAAAAAATATATATACAATATAATATTTTAAAAAAATAAAAATTTCAAAATTAGTAATTTTGAATATAAAATATTATCATAGAAATGCATATATTTATGAACTCTACATAGTAATGGTTTTCTAGTATATTGGATGTTATCTTTTAAAAAGTTTTAAAATATAATTTTTAAATAACAGAAATTTGATTGAAAAAAAAGAAAATATAAAAAAATTAATCAAACTATAAAACATAAATTTTTTTATCAAATCAAATATATTAAATAAAAATAAAATATGTTCTATTATATTGGATGTTATTTTTAAAAATTTTTAAAAATATAATTTTAAATAACCAAAACTTGATTTAATTAACAAAGATATGGTAAAAAAAAGTTAATCAGGTCGTAAAACATAATTTTTTTTATCAAATTAGGTATATTAAATAAAAATATTAAAACATGGAAATATTATTTATTGAATAAAAATATTAGCATATAAAAGCAAGAAAGAAAGAATAATAAATAAAAATATTAAAATTTCGAAGTATAAAGGAAATTCAGATAATGAAAGATATTGAAGAGATACTATGAATATTTATGGTATATTAAATTTTATTTTAAAGAATACGTTTGAGCATATTATGAAATCAAGCGATAAGTTAAATTTTATCGCTTAAAATCATAAAATAATTTTGCGAGCCTTTTGAGGTACTCTTAATTCATTAATACATCTAACTTTTAGTTATCAAACAAACTTAATTGGTCAATGTCTGAATCAATTAATTTTCAAACTTAAGTTAGTTTATCAAACAGTCCCTTAGGAATATGTTTACTTTGTAATGTTTATTTGAAATTAATAATTATTTATATTTCTCTGTGGGACCTCATTTACATTGATTCTAAGTAAGCTTATATGAAACCTCATGTTTATAATGAAATTATCGGTTTTGAAAAAAAAAACTTATATGAGTTGTAAGAAATTCAATATAGCAGCAGTAGAAAATATAACAATTGATTTTCACAAGATATTAATTAATAATCTATACAAAACATATCTCTATATGCTAATAGAAATCCTTAATTGAGGTTTAACCAATCAATAAACAACACATGTGTCTACCCTCTAAGGTATCCAAAAAAACTATTTGTTGAAATCCTTTAAAGATTGATTTAATGTTAAGTTAATATGATAGATCCCTCTAAACAATGCCTTAAAAATCTCTACAAAAAACTTATTTTTCTTATTTATGGAACTTCTTATTGTATGAATTGTGTTGTGAAAGACCTAAGTTAATATCTTATTTATAATAACACAGTCTTTGCAAAAAGGCTCTCTTGTCTAACAAGAAATAATTAATTACCAAAATTCAATTCTCTTTCCAAAAGAAAATGCAAAAGTATAAAGGTGTTAGAGATTAATTGTATAATAAGTTAATCATCATAATTATTATATAATTATGTAAATCAATTAACCCAAGAAATAACTATATTGTGTGTGACTCCTGATAAGTTAGAAATAAATATGAATAATAATTTTAGAATTAATTGGGTTCATGATCAAGCAATATGAGTGAAAAGACTCATTTACCATACTGTGTGTTCTCATTTCAAACATTTCTACTCCTATTGATGAATTAAACCCCAACCTAGCATGACGACCACAATCGAAGCATAATTCAATCAACAAAAGCTCAAATGAGTGCGACTTAACAAGTTTTAAGCAATATTTCCCAGTATGAGTCCATTCTTAATGATTTATGTCAAGTGTAAGGCATTACATAGTCTAATTACACTTCATCCGAATCAAAACCCTAGAACATAGCAAATTTAGCCACAAAGTTCCATTTCTAGTTCACGATCGTCAATAGATAACACTGAGCAAATCATATTCATTTTTTGGGAAGAATTTACCAAATGATATGCTTCAATTGTTTCCAATTCACGACAAAACCGTGAATTCCTCCTTAATTGAGCAGAAAATTACAATGTTCGGAACAAATTCTCGATCGGAATTGAAAACGGAGCCAAAATGCTAGAGAGAGAAAGTAAATCTCGAGAGAAAATTTCCCGCCCACCAAGTTGAAAGTCTGGTAAGAAACTAGACTATGAATTCCCCCGAATATCTTCTTTTTTCAATCTACTAACTATCTCCTCTATATATAGAGGTTACAAAAGTCGTAAACAGTACGCAAATGTAACATGACTACATTGTTACAGCAATGCCATAACATAAAATGAAAATCAAAGAAAAGAAAAGAAAAGAGAACAAAAACGACACTCGGTCAAAGCCTCCATTCACGCCTTTAAGCCTCGAATCCAGCGCCTTCATCCGCTTCCTTGCGCCCTCAAGCCAATACCCTCGCGCCTTCACCACCTGCATACACCAAAAAGCAAAACTCCTAAGTACTTTGCCATTTTTTCATCGCAAAACAACACTCTTCTTATTAACATGAGAGGTCTCGCCACTTTAACCTATTATCATGGCGAGACCTCTCTAAGAGGTCTCGCCACACAATCCCTCAAAACGGCAAGACCTCTTAGAGAGGTCTCGCCACCAACCCCCAAAACGGCGAGACCTCATAATAATCTACAACTAAGAGGTTTCGCCACTTTAGTGCAAGTGTGAAAGTGTTACGTGAGATTTGTGATGTGCAAATGAGTGAAGTGTTGTGAGTGTTGTGGAGTGAGGGTGAGTGTGAGTGAAGTTGGTATTGTGAATGTTTGCAAGAATGAATCATGAAATGCAATGAAGAGTGAAGTGTGTGTAAGATGTTGTGAACTAAGTGTGGCTAAGAGTGTTGTGTACAAACCGGATGTAAATGAAATATGATGAATCAAAGTGAAAGTGGAAATAGATGAATGCCATAGCAGCTAAATGATGCATTCTTCACCCGAAATGGAAAGCATGATGTTCAAGAAGCTTTATCAAACATTGAATGGAGAATGAGTGCATGATCTTGCAAATAACGAAATAAAACACAACAATTCATGAATTCATAATAACAAAAGCAAAGGACATCAATCTTGAGCAACTTATGTACAAAGCATGAATGACAATATGGTAGAATGAAAATGAGCATGCAAGAACACCATGAAACAACACGGAAGTAGCCAAAATGATGAATGTTCAAGTGTATATATATTGCATGAGAAATGGTGAGGTGTGTGTGAGTGGCGAGGTGTGCACGATTCATGCGACGAGCTCACCTCGTCGCATGATGTGTGCGCGTGGTGCATGCGAGAGTGTGGCGGCGAGGCCAACGTGAGTGTGTGCAAGAGTGTACGAGGGTGCATGTGTGTGCATAAGGGCAGTGGAGGCCAAGTGAGCTCGCCGTGCATGTGAGTGTAAATGCCATACAAACATGAAGTGTGAGGTGAGTGCAAATATGATAACAACTATATGGCTAAGTGTCCATTTTCAACATAATGTTCTACTTCCATGCCAAATAAATGTGTCTTAGTCCCGGAATTAGACTTGGTCGTAAACATAGAAGTTCTAGATCTTTCTCTAAGCTTTCCACGGGTTCAAGAATCAGCATCATTGGATATCTGTATCTCAAGATATACCCATTTTACCAAACTGTGGCAGAAAGATCAAACCCTAAAAACCAAACCCTAATCCAAGCACAACAAAGAAGCCTCAGTTTCTCATGATTGCATACAGAATTTGGAGAAAGTTAAAACATGACAATTGAAGTACACACAAAGAGCTTTCCAAATCCACCAAGATCTCCTTATTTGGATTAGAATTGAAAGAGTTTTACTCAAAACAAGTTGCACAACCAAGCTGCCAAAACCCTTATCTAGCCGAACAAAGCACCTTTAAGTTTCTTCATTTTCAACCTAGACACACATCACTTCATTCAACATCATTTTTACCCTTTTTGCACCATTTAAACATTACCAAATAGCAAACCATATATATGCACAAAACAGCATAAATCACCACACATTTGCATAAAACACAAGACAAAAGCTAAGATATTTATACGTATTAGTTGGTATGAAACCAACTCATCAACGAGATGTCAAAGGGGCTTCTTAAATTAAATTTGATTAAGATATAGGAATACAAAAATTTTTCCACCCAAAAATTGATCTCCCAATGTTTGCAGGTAACAAGAGAGGAGACAGAGATGAGGAAATGAAATTTTTTTAAAACTCCCAGAATTGATCTCCCAATGTTGGAGGACACAACAATCCCGGAGGTTGGCTAAAGAAATGTGAAAAAAATTTACTTAATCAAATTTGTAAAAAACTAGAAGGCAAAGTGGAGATTTGGTATTAGAGGGTTAAACTCTCAACAGGGAAAATAATGTGGGGATAATTTCGTGGCATATTATGTGTAAGATTTGATGACAGGGAGGGTTGGATATCATTGAGTAATTAACAAATTAATGTAAGAAGGAACTATAATGGCATAAGAATAAAAATTTGGAGAACTTCAGTCAATGATATTAATACAGGTCCACTTTGAGAAGCAAGTGTTTTGCCAGAAACTTCAAGCCCAAACTCCAGTTAAAACAAGCAGATATAATCTTGGTTCTCTATCCAAAGAGGAGATCTATGAAAAAAAAAGCTCAAGGAAAAAGAAAAAAAAAAGAGGTAAAGAGGGAAGCTCTGCTATTTTGGTATTCTGATTTTGATACCCATCTTGATCTTGGTTAGTGTCTGTTGAACAGTTTCGTGTTTGTGATGTGTATTTGGCTGTATTGGTGAAAGAGGATTTATGCATGATATAATATGTTGTTAGTATTCTGACTTCGATACCCAGTGTTAACTGCTGGTTTTTGATGTGTTAATTTGAGACTGAACTTGCTCAGTCTATGTATTGTGATTGAGATATGTAGTCTATATGATGTCCTTCCTGTTTGTGCATGAGGCTTGCTGTTAGTGGTTGTAAAGTAGTGTCATCTATTTGTGCATAAGGCTTGCTGTTAGTGGTTGTAAAGTAATGGTATGAATGCTGGAATTTGCTACTGCTTTAAGGAATGTTAATGCATATGGTTTTTGGGAAACGGATATCGTGCATACATGATTTTGTGATGATTGCTCTTTTAGTCTGGAGTTAATTTTGTTGGATTTAGGTCTGGATTGATGATACAGAGTTGGAAAATTAGTAATGTCGATAGAACGAGACCATTCCGATTGTGGAATGTGAAAGTAGGTCTACCTTGCTTGCCTGCCTCTATGTGTTATGGCTGTCCAATGTTGGGCTTTGATGTTAGGTTCAGAATCAATGTTGTGTGATGGATAGTTGGAAGGACAAGTTTTGCTGGCCGAATATGGTTTACTTGGTTGAACCTGGACCTTAGTTAGGCCTGGAATTACCGTGTATATATGGTGGATTGATAACAGCCTATTTGCTTACCTTTCCTTGTTTGGGCGTATGGCACCCGAATGGAGAGATATAGTTGGAAGGTTATTTTGCACAGGTGCTGGAAAGATCAATAGTATTGTGTTGACGTATACTTTTGGAATTCTAAATAGTAGGAACGTGTTGTACATGCCCGGCAGTTTTACCAAAAATTCTGCAAATTTTGTATACAAAACCTTTTGAGGCTGAAATTGTGAAATATGGACTTGCATGCAGTCTAAGCTCAAAAGCATCAATGCTTAGAATTACACTTCTGTGGGGGATGGAGAGCATTACTACTTGGGAATCCCGAAGTAGTGTTCCTCTAAATCTCGTCTCTAGAAAACCACATGTAATAGAGTAGTACTCCAAATTTAATTTCCTTATCTTTATTTTGTAATGGTGTGACGGGTATATCCGGCACCGTTTTTTTGCCCACGATGATATAAAGTTTCTGTTCTTTAAAAAAAAGATATTAATGCAGGATCGAAGATAATATTGTTTAAAGATTTTATGTAAAGAGGTAGAACTCAAAGTTATTGTTCAAAATTTGGACATACTAATTATTGTTCGAAGATACTATTATTACCATTTAATCTAATAGATATATCCTATCTAAAAGAGTAGTACTCCAAATTTATGTTTCAACTTTTGTAATAATGATTTTGAATATATCTACCACCCCTTTTGATTTATAAAAATGGACGTGGTTTCCCGCTTTTTTTAACAGGTTATGCCAAAAAAAAAAATTAATGCAGGATCCAAGACTATCATAGGCATTTGTCAGTTCCAGTTTTATTAGTGAATTGAAAACAGAAATAAAACTTGCAATCAAAACGTTCCGACCTCAAACACTTCTAGAAACGTATGAGTTGGCTATATTATAAGAACAATTATTGGATGTTAATGCCAAGAAATCCAAGACTGCCTTTAGATTGGGAGTGGAACATAGAGGTTCAGGAAATAAATTGAAAGTTGACATTGTTGAAGAGAATAAGACTTTTACTGAGAATAATAGAAGGATTTTTGCTTTGGATATTAAGGAAAAACCTTAGTTTATGTTACAAATATGGGGAGAAATTATATGGTTTTGGCCATAATTGTAAGAAATATTTATTTATTTTAGAAAATAAAACCCTAAAAAGACAGAATAATGGAGTGGCAGATCTAAGTGGGTGCAAGTCGGTGCAGCCGCCCTCCCCCTTCATTTTGGGGAGGAAGGGGGTGATATATATGTTCCACCCCCTCGCCCACCCTATCAGAACACTGCCAGGGTATCGCACCTCCGCCCAGCCACGGGAGTCGACGAAGAACTGAAGAACAAAGTATTCTAAAATTTTGTTTTTTCTACTTACTCCAAAATTAAAAAAAAAATTACAATTACACAAATCTGATTCCTGTTTTCAAACAAACTTAATCCCTCAACCTCAGTCCTCAAATATTTCTTACAGACTTACTCCTTTGTAGACTTGGTCATTTTCAACAGATGCAGACTTGTAGAATGCAATTGTCTCCTCTTATTTATACGTCTAGCGTTAGTAGTTCAAGTGTGAACAAATAATTATTTTATTTATATTTGTATGTATTTATATTTTTATTATTATAATTATTAATTTGATACTTTAGTCATGAGAATTTTTTTCTAAATACAATTGACCCCCTCCCCCCCTCAATATATATTCTAATTCCATCATTGAAATGGTGGAGTATCCACTGTTGGACATGCTATACACATTTAATTAATAAGTGAGCTTGTGTATGTGTGTGATTAAATCACTAGGCTAATTTAATTGTTTAGGATCTTAAGTGGTCTAATTGGAAAAATCCTATTGACTTCTAATTTAGTGTGGGCCTAATGTGTAGAGACCCATACTTGGCCTATTAGGGTTTTAATTAATGGGAGCCCTAGTAGACTAGTATATAAATATACATAAGGGTTATGGTTTCCAAGATTATCAAACCAATTGGCTCCCCTAATTTTCATCAATCCCATCATTGAGAGAGAACCCGTTAGAGCCATTCAGAGGTTTGATTGAGGAAGACCAATCTACAAACTGATACAAAATTGCCGATCAGTGCCACGATGAATCCCGGTGTGCAACACTTTTGTTTATCTTAATAATTTGACATGATTTGATCTTGGTGTTGTTCTAGGGTTTAGAACATATTTATACTTACAATTGGTATCAGAGCCAATCAATCATGTTAGGTTGTTAGTTTTAATTCATGCAATTTTGTATTCCTCGCCTATTTGAAATTTGGGCATTGGTTTATTTTGGTATTATTTGTGTGAATTAATTTGTTTGGGTTGCATATCTGAATTCCATTTGAATAAAGTATAATCTGTGATATTTTATTTTGCCAATTCCTTATGAGCGATATTTTAATTTGCTTTGGACTGAGTAATCATGGATAGTTACTGTGCATATTGGTGGATTTAAATTTATACTCTATATGCACTATCTTTGGGAAATATGATTTATATAAATCATTGATTAAGGACAATTTATTTGGTTGGTGCACATGTTTGATTAAATTAATTAAGAAAAATTTTATTATATACCCATGTCTTGTATTTCAAGTTAGATTGATTGAAGTAATATGTTGCCAAAGTAACCTCTGTTATGTAGATTAATTTGATTTGAAATATAAAGATGTGTATATCTATATTCATGAGGATAATGATCAGCCCAAAGGCAAGTTATTATTTGGCCGAATAATAGGTGTATGTGTGGTAATAAGTATGTGACAATTATAAGGTTTTACTCATATGAATAGTAGTCGGTCCAAAGAAAGGCTATTATTTAACTGAGTTTTTTGTCAATATTTTGATTACTACGTGGAGAGTATTGCTTACAAGTTGATATTACTACCAAAAGGTTGAATATTAATGTTGTGTTTGGTATCTTGTTTAAATTGGCCCACCTTTATGTGATAATACTTATGTCTATTTATGTATTTTTTTTGACATAATGTATTAATTGTGAATCTATGTTTTTTGCTTTTTTTTGTTCTCTGTTTAGTTTCTGCATCTGCTTCACAAATATCTACGAATGTGAACTCGATCCCTATGCTCAATAGGTCGAACTTTAAGGCTTGGAAAGAGAACGTGGAAATCGTTCTCAAATGCATGGATCTTGACCTTGTTTTAAGGACCGACAAACCCACTGCTGCTCTGGAAGACCCGAATACGGTCAATATAGAAAAGTGGGAGCGGTCAAACATCATGAGTTTTATGACCATCAGGGGCTCTATTCTGGAATCCTTTCGGGGCTCTATGACTAAGGACAAAGATGTCAAGATGTTCCTCGCTCAAATTAAGACTTAATTTGAAAAAAATGAGAAAGCGGAAGCAATTAGTTTTCTAACTTCTTTGATTTCCAAGTATAAAGGAAAGGGGAATGTAAGGGAGTACATTATGGAAATGTCTCATCTCGCTGGAAAACTAAAGGAATATGAGATCAAGATTAAGGAAAATCTTCTCGTTCATTTGGTTCTTATCACTCTTCCTGCACTATTCAATCAGTTCAAAATTAGTTACAATACTCGAAAGGAAAAATTGAGTATTAATGAGCTGATCTCTCAGTGTGTGCAAGAAGAGGATAGGATTAAGCGAGATAAGACTGAAAGTGCTCACTTGGCATCTACTTCTCAAGATAAAAAAAGAAAGAAACCTGAGGATGCTGCAAATGTGACATCTGAGCAGAAGAAGGAAAAGAAGCAAGATAAGGAATTTGCCTGTCAATTCTGCAAAAAGGCTAGTCACTTCAAGAGGGAATGCCGAAAATATGCCAAATAGAGTGTAAAGAAGGGTAAGCTTCTCGTTTTGGTTTGTTCGGACGTTAATTTAGTTTTTGTACCAAGAGACTCTTGGTGGATAGATTCTGGTGCTACTACTTACATAAGTATGTCCATGCACTGGTGCCTGTGGAACCGGCCACCAAGTGATGCTGAAAGATTCATCTATGTGGGCAATGGCAAAACAGTTCTAGTTGAAATTGTCAGGAATTTTAGACTTCTTTTAAAAATCGGATTTTATTTAGATTTTAATGAGACTTTTATTGCTTCGTCATTCAGACGGAATTTGGTTTCTATTTCTTGTTTGGTCAAATTTGGTTATTCTTGTTTTTTCAGAAATAATAAAGTTAATTTCTTTCTCAATTCAAATCTTGTTGGTTCTGGTTCTTTGATTGATAATTGATGGGGGCAAATATGTGTATATAAATGCGATCGTGGTTGCTATTCACCCCTAATCAAAGATAAGCTAAACAACCCCCGTAAAGGTGATAGTATAGCAAGTTCGTTCCCACATGGAAAGGACAATGTTGAAACTTTAAGAAAATATTTTTGGGTTTTATGTTTATTGAACTGAAAATAAGAAAGTAAATAACAAACAACTAAAACTAAAATGGTGATTTGATTAAAATTCGAATTAAGCAAGTGTACTCTCGAGATTATATTTAAGGTTATATAAAAAGCATGTACATATATCCTATCGATAGTCATGCAAAACAAGGGTAAATAACATAACTCACGCCCTCCTATGTAGTAAGAGGCAATGAATGATTTAAGCACTTACCTATTTAGATATTAACTAATTCATTAAACCCTCCTATGTGGTAAGAGGGAAGGTTTACTTCCTTAATTAACCCAGAATCTAGTGTAACTAAACCAACTAAACCAAACCCTCAAGTTCAATTGCTCTTATATGGTAGGAGGCAACGCCGGAACCAGTCACGCTAATGCTAAACTAACCCCTCTAACTCCTCCTATGTGGTAAGAGGTAAGAACTAAGGTAAAATCAATCTAACAAATTCACAACCAACCCACAAAAGATTCCAAACAACCCACTCTAATCCTCCTATGTGGTAAGAGGCAAGTTTAAAGCAAGTTATCTCTAAATAATTTACTGCACTTTAAGAAAATATTCATCATACACAATTCATGTGCCAAATCATGCATAATTATGAAGAGCACAACAAAACCCATTCCACAAAGACTATAAGATAGAACATAGCATGTAAATTAAGCACAAAACCCTTATTCATAATTTCGAGAGCACAATTAATTTAGCTGAGCATGGCTAAACCAAACATCATCATAATATTAATAATTAAGCACAATATTGAAAACATAAATTAAAAAGAAAGATAACACCTTGAATTGATCCATAGATGAAATCTTTAACTCCTAAAAGTATGAAATTAATAATAATAATCGATGTTCTCGAATTCGTACAGCTGCAATTCCCCGAGCAATAACCGAAGATGAAACCCTAGCTATTACAAAGAGAAAACCCTTGTTTTAATTCTTTCAAAGTTGTCACACCCTAAAGCTATATGAATCCCTAAAAAAAGAAAAGAAAGAGACCTAATCTATTCTAAACTATGAACTCCTCTATTCTTCTATGATCCCCCCTCCCCTTGAAAATTACATAATAGATGGCCTTATATAGGAAACAATTTGAAACCTTATGAAACATTAATAAGATGACATGTTTTTGGGCCCTAACATGTAAGGAACAAGTTAGGAAACAACCCATAACAAAAATACATCTTAAAAACGTCAAAACTGAAAAAATGAAAGTTTTCGCGCTGTGCAATTTACGCACGTCGCGACGTTGGGCTCTCCATGTCGCAATGTCAAGGTTGTGATCCGTTTTTCTATATGATCCCGGACAAATTAGGAAAAACCCAAAGGATAAAAATTGTATCTATTTCTCTTAGCTTTCCAATGGCACTTGAATCATTCCATTTGGATATAAAACAAGAGAGATATGGTCAAAATACTAAAGCCTAGCAGATTTTCTCAACATTTGCTCTTCATCGCCTTTTCACGTGTTTCGCTATGTTAACCCTTCTTGGAGTCTCGAGCCTTAATGGGATCAACTTGGGACTAATTTGACACTCTATCCAAGGTCTTAATATATAGGATTGATTTTCAACAATTGGAATTAACATCTTGAACATCTTGTGAAACACGAAACTAGCTTCCTTGTGACGAAATGCACCTTTTTGACCTAAATCACATCTTTCTTAATCTTTCTCAATCTTTTCCTCTCATTTTGGCCTCCATGATTAATAACCTACAAAACACATTAA
Organism: Ophiorrhiza pumila; assembly: GCA_016586305.1. Classification (NCBI taxonomy): domain Eukaryota; kingdom Viridiplantae; phylum Streptophyta; class Magnoliopsida; order Gentianales; family Rubiaceae; genus Ophiorrhiza; species Ophiorrhiza pumila. The sequence goes on from BLIW01000011.1 coordinate 13,927,485, forward strand.
ATAGCATAAAGACGGTGCAAAGTATAAGTGAAAATAGCATATATAAAGTGAACATATTTCGCCTTATTAATAATCGATATATGGTTGATTCTGTTGCTTCATATAATGAAATTTTGCATACTAATTCAAGAAGTACAAAGCGTAAATTAGAAGAAAATTCCACCACCTTATGGCACAAGCGTTTAGGTCATATCTCCAAAGAGAGAATTCAGCGGCTTATGTCAGACGGAATTTTAGATTCCCTTAATTTATCAAATCTTAAAGTTTGTGTGGAATGCATTAAGGGAAAACAAACCAATAAAAGAAAATTAGGTGCTAGTAGGTGCTCAAGCATCTTAGAATTGATTCATAAGGACATTTGTGGTCCATTCCCTATGGCATCTTTGAATGGACAACAATACTTTATCACGTTCATAGCGACTACTCAAGATACAGATACATTTACCTAATTCACGAGAAGTCATAGTCCTTGGACGTTTTTAAGTCCTTTAAAGCTGAAGTTGAACTTCAACTTGATAGGAAAATTAAAGCCGTCAAATTTGACAGTGGATAGGAATATTGCAGTAGATATGATGGGTCAGGTGAACAACATCCAGGGCCATTTGCCAAATACCTAGAGGAGTGTGGAATCGTCCCGCAATACATAATGCCAGGCAAACTTAGCATGAATGGTGTTGCGGAAAGACGAAACCGCACTCTTAAGGACATGGTAAGAAGCATGATAAATCATTCTTTTTTGCCAGAATCACTCTGGGGTGAGGCACTAAAAACTGCAGCGTACATTCTCAACAGGGTACCGAGTAAAGCAATAGCTAAAACCCCTTCTAAGTTGTGGACGGGAAAGAAGCCTGGTATTAGACATCTCCACATTTGGGGTTTTCCAGCTGAGGCTAGAGCATACAAACCTCAGGAAAGAAAACTGGATGCAAGAACAATTAGCTGCTATTTTGTCGGTTATGCTGAATGCTCACGGGGTTTCAAGTTTTATAATACCACTACTAGGTTAATTTTTGGGACGTGAAATACCTGATTCTTTGAGGATGTTGATTTTGAGAGGGAAGAGGATTTAAGGAATGTTGTATTTAAAAAGGAATTTATCTCCTTTCTAATGTGGTTTCAATCGAAAAATAGGCCTTAATACCTGACGTCGATCAAGAACCAATTCTGAAACAAGACAACAATGAAGTTCCTCATGAAGTACAAAATCAACAACCTCAAGAACATGAAGAAGTGCCATTAAGGAGGTCTACTAGAGATAGAATGAGTGCAATTCCAGATGATTATTATGTATTCCTTCAAGAACATGAGGAAAATATAGGCATAATAGAAGACGATCCTGTAAATGTTCGTCAAGTCTTACAAAGTTCTAAATCTCAAAAGTGGATAACTGCCATGGAGGAGGAAATAAAATCCATGAAAGACAACGATATTTGGGATCTTGTCGATTTGATATTTAGGGCAAAACCTATTGGTTGCAAATGGATATTTAAGACCAAAAGGGATTCGCAAGGCAATGTTGAAAGATATAAGGCTCGTCTTGTCGCGAAAAGATTTATATATAGTGCAGCCAGAAAACTATGTATCTGGAAATCCAGAGTCTATGGTATGCAAATTGAAGAAATCCATCTATGGTCTTAAGCAGGCCTCTCGTCAATGGTATCACAAATTTCATGAGGTTATTGCCTTGTATGGTTTTTAGATAAATTTAGTAGAAGATTGCGTATATCACAAATTCAGTGGAAGTAAGTTTGTTTTTCTAGTTTTATATGTCAATGATATATTGATAGCTAGTAGTGATGTTGTCTTGTTGCACGACACCAAGGACTTTCTCAAAAGGAATTTTGAGATGAAAGATCTTGGTGACGCCTCATTTGTATTAGGAATTGAGATATTGTGAGATCGCTCTCAAGGTATTTTGATATTATCACAAAAGAGCTACATCGATAAAGTATTGAATAGAATAGGCATGAGTGGTTCTACACATGGAGATAACCCTGTAGCTAAAGGAGATAAATTTTGTCTCGGTCAATGTCCCAAGACCGAACTTCAGAAATAGGAAATGCAAAATATCTCTTATGCGTCAGCTGTAGGGAGCCTAATGTATGCTCAAGTACGTACGTGTCCGGATCTTGTTTTCATAGTTGGAATGTTGGGTAGATATTTGAGTAATCCAAGAATGGATCATTGGAAGGTAGCCAAATGGGTTATGAGGTATTTGATGAGAATGAAAGATTATATGCTCACCTATCAAAAGTTAAAAGTTTTGGAGATCATTGGGTTTTCTGATTCTGATTTTACCGGATGCCAAGATAGTAAGTGATGCACTTCGGGCTATATCTTCATGTTGGCTGGAGGAGCTATTTCCTAGAGGAGTGCCAAGAAGACACTCACAGCTCCTTCAACCATGGTAGCCGAGTTTATAGCTTGTTTTAATGCATTCAATCACGGTTTATAGCTTCACAATTTTGTCACAGGGCTGCGAATTATAGATGGAATTGAAAGACCATTAAATTCAGTGACGGATCTAGGCGGGGGCTAGAGGAGGCTGAAGCTCCCGCCATGGTCGCCGAAAACTATGGTGATGTCCTGTCCGCCACTGCTCCAGAGGACCAGAGCCCCCGCTGTCGCTGAAGTCTGAAGCCTGAAGGAGTAGAACTGTAGAAGAACTGAAGAAGACCACTTGTTAGCCCCCGCTGTCGCCTGTCGCTTAAGTCTAGAAGAAGACGACTTGCTGCTCGTCTGCTCCTATCGCTGAAGTCTGAAGAGTAGAAGAAGTCTAGAAGACGACTTGTTTTGTTCCAAAAAAAATCACTTAACAAAACGACGTAACTGTAGAAGAACTGAAGAAGACCACTTGTTAGCCCCCTCTGTCGCCTGTCGCTAAAGTCTAGAAGAAGACGACTTGCTGCTCGTCTGCTCCTGTCGCTAAAGTCTGAAGAGTAGAAGAAGTCTAGAAGACGACTTGTTTTGTTCCAAAAAAAATCACTTAACAAAACGACGTCATTTTGTTAAGTATTTTGAAAAAAAAAATGCAATATTGAATCGGGAGAGTCTGGAGTCGGACAGAAGCCACAGCCCACTTAATTCATTAACTCAAAATCTCAAACAACAATTCACTCCTAATATTTCCTTTCTAAATTCCAAACCCTTTCCATTTCTCCCAAATTTCCAAATCTTATTTTCAAATCTAAACCCTTCCAATTTAGCTATCTCCCAAATTTCCAAACTCAAGTTTCAAATTCACTAGTAAAGAAATTTTTTTTCTTCCCTCATTGTCTCTTTTTCTTTATCTCCATTTTTTGTATTCAAGATTCAAGAAAGGTTAGTTTTACTTCTTCTTTTTTTATTTAGAGTTTTGTTATTTAAATGTTGTTAATTGTAAGTTAATTTTAATTATTAAGTTAATTTGGGTAATTTTATTAAGAATTTTATGGACTAAATATTTAGTGATTTGGAATTTAGATTAGGGTTTTTGAATATGAACTAATATTAGGAATTTTGATTTTAGACAAGATATTTTAGATATAAATCATAGTTTAGAAACTCTAGTTTGTTTAATTAATTTTCTTTATAGATTAATAGTGAGTTGTGATTGAATTATTAATTTATTTAATTATAAATTAATTGTGATTGAATTAATGATTGTAATGAATTTATTTTCAATTGTTTATTTATGTAGGTTATAGAGAGGTTTTTTATACTTAAACGAATTCATAGTGGTGCATCTTCTAATGAGCCTAATGTTAGTGAAAATGTGGAAAATCAATCTCGTGTAGAATTAAATTTGGATGATATTGTTAGTGATCCGGGATTGCGAAAACCAATTTAAGAGTTTGATATTGCTATTCGAGACCAAATTCGAAGAGAGTATTTGATTAGAGGGCCTTGCCAACCAATTGGTCATATGTATCCGAAAAAAAAATTTGGTATGTAGGTTATGTATTTTGGTCACATGACGAAAGCTAGTTCATCAAGTGTCAATCAATAGTGCAGTTATGTGTATTTATACATTTTTATTATTGTTTTTAGAAATTTAATTGTTAAATACATTTATTTAATCGCAAAAAAAAAAATATTTAAAGTAAGCCCCCGGTAAAATTTCTTTCTGGTTCTGCCCCTAATGTCATGAGATCAGTTATGGATGAACATCTTCTATTTGCTATTCGAGTTAAGTGGCCAAGAGAAGATAGCCATAATCCAATTTACATCCAACAAGAAAATACTCTAACGCAAATTGACCCTCGTGACCCCCAATTTTGTAAAGTTGCTAAGCAAGATAGTTTTGATATTCAATTTATATACCAACCCCCGAATTCTCCAAACTTAAACATCTTAGATCTTGGTTTTTTTTTTGCAATATTCAAGCAATTCAATACAAGAATTCTCCAAAAACTGTTGATGAACTTGTTAGTGCTATTAAAGAGGCATTTGAAAGAATTTTCATCGATTAAGTCAAATAGGATATTTTTATCATTTGAGCTGCGTATAACAAAGATCACGAAAGTGAAGGGATCTAAGTATACATACACTGTCATTTATTTATACGTTTATTGCTTTCAACTTTGTTTTTGTTTAAAGAAAAATAAATTTAAGGAGATTGAACTAAAAATTTTTAGGAATGAAATAGTCGCTCTTTCTCTTATAAGTGTCGTTTTAGTCAATATTTTGTGTTTTCAAATAAGTGGCATCTCATAAATTTAAATAAAAAATATCTAAAAAGTTTCATTTGTATCCTTATTCAATTTAGGTAGAATTTAATAGTATTATTAGATTGACTCTTCAAATGCCTATTAACATCACATACAAGAGTATTAAATTATGACTCTTCTAACAGATAAAAGATGATTGTGAATATAATTAACGGTCAATTAGATAATTTTTATCTTTTTTTAATATGTGTGTCACCAATTAGAACAACATTTAAAAGAAAATAGAAAGTGTATATCTTAAGAAAATGCAAGAAATTTAAAATAAACTAGGAGAATAATTGGATAATGTAAGGGGGTGCTTGGTAGAGAGTGATAGAACGCGATAATGAGAATCAAGTCTTAATCATTACTATTGTCGGTGCTTGGTTGAAATAAATACACTTAAACGAGAATGAAAATCGTTCAAACTACTCCTCCACTATAATCAATCTCTTCAATTATTCATTTTCTTTCTTTACCAAAAAAACTCTAATGCCTCGTTTGTTAGCAAGGAATCTGAGTTGAGAAAGTAATTATTCTTCCTAATTATTATATTCCTGTGTTTATTTCAAATTGGAAAAATAATCATTTTCCTAACTACTAAATTTCTATGTTTTTTTTTTTGTAATAGGAAAGTAAAAGGATTACTGAACTAAAGAAAATAAGTACAAAATTCCAAGATTATGAATACTCTTTAAAGGTTGCTATTGTGATTACTTTCATGAGAATTTTAATTATGTTACTGTTTTTATGTTTATTATTTATATTTTGAGTTTCATATATTTCTTTTGGTAAATTATAATTCATTTGGCCAAATAATTTTTATTTTTTTTAGTTTGCTATTTTTTATTGAATTTTCTACCTAACAAAAATTGAAATTTTAGTAGTTTTTAAATTGCTTCATATTGACTTTTAAGGTAATTCAATGTAAAAAGAGTTAAATAGTTAAATGATATGTTATCTTGTTTTTTTACTTTTATTTTTTATTAAAATTATTAACATAATCAAAGTTTTATATTTTGTTTAAAAAATTCATAATTGTATTTATGTTGCTTTAGACTTTTTTTTTCATCTTTTTATTTGATTAATTTTCATATATGTTATATCTCTAATACTTATTGTTTAATAAATTTTGACTATTTTTATTTACATTAATTTGTAAATTTATTTTCCATTTATTTAATCAACTATTCTTTCTTAGTAATATTAATAAATAAAATTTTTATTTTATCATAAGGTAAAAAGATATACTCATATATAGTCTTGCTTCTAGTATGCTTTGTTCCGAATACCTTCTACCATAGTTGTCAATTAATTTGATCCTAAATTGCTTTGTTTGTCCATGGAACAAAGGCTTTGATACCAATTTGTGAGGCTCTTGTCTTCTTAATTGGGAATTTTATTAAGAATTGAATTGAATAGGAAGAACAAATGCAAATAGAAAGGGTTTACAGAAAACAAGAAAAGTAAGTTTATTCTGCAAGATTCATAATAGAGTACTTTTCCAAGAACATCAAAAGATTCAAAACTGCTCCTCGTTATTACGCGTTTGTGTTCCTATCAACCGATCATAATGCTAATCAAATAACTAACTCTACGAAGTCAGCAATTTGGTTAAATCTCGTAAAATACCATACAACACCGTTTGACTAAAAATACAACTCTCTTCATCAGCTCATAGAAGGCGTGAATTCTGGTATAGAATTAGTGACACATTTGTTGCAAAAAAGTAAAGACAACTTCTAGGGAATTCAAGGAGCGATTAGGCTCCTAGTGACTCATGGGATCGGGACAACTAAATAGGAATTTTTTCTAAAACCAAAAGGATCCATAAACGAAAATGGTATTTTTCGCTAGCTGGGATGCATTAATTTTCAAAAATGATATTCCTTATGCAAATTCTCATAACACAAACAGAAAAGAACAAATCATTGAGAGCCCATTCTCGGCAACTAGCAAGTTGATGACTTCGAATGAAACAAAATTTATTAAACTTGCTCCACTTGAGGGACCTGCATGAAAAGATACTGTAGAAAACAACAGATTCTAAGTTATTCCTAGCATGAGACATTAATCCTATTAGAAGATTAATAATGATTCCTATATACCTCAAAAGATTTGCCCAATCTCTCAAACTCAAGCATGCTGAGAGCAACTTCACAGCTTTGTGAAACAATAGGCTCAGGATCGTTGGAGAACTCCTCAAGAACTGAAATACATTCTTCATCTACAAACAGTGGTGATAATCAGGAGTGGAACTTGTTTCAGCATCAAAAGGGGGAAAAAGTGCACTAAGAAACTACCAGACATCAGACCAAGGCAAACAGGAAGCGAAAGTGAATCAAGACAAAACATACCTTTCTTCTTTCTGTGCCATTCTTCCTAATTCTCAATGTCAACAGTCAAACTTTTAATCAATTGTGAAGATTATACAACACAAAAGTGGTGAAAATGATAAAAGTAAGTTGCAACAGGGATGATCAAGGTCAGAGTTCATGCAAGACTCCTCTATCGTGGTAGTTTTTTCCTTAAAACATATTTTGATTCGAGATGATAAGCAAGTTTGTGTTAGCATTAAGCACGTGGCCAGAATAGGTGGCCAATAGCAGGTGAAAGTTGTTTCCTTCTCTCCTTTCTCTTAAATATTTGTCTTACAAGTAAGACTTGTTTGTGGTTGGCAGTAGATTAATTCTTACAGCCATTCTCTTCATTCTTTTTTCTTATGTGGGAGATTCTCTTTTTCCTCTCTTTACTTGAAGGAAGAAGTTTCTCAACCGTGGTACCTGATAGAGCATCACTAGCTAGACAGATGACGTTGGACTGGTTGATTACTTAACTCACTAGAGATGTGCTTATGATAGTAATCAAACTTTTGGGTAGCACTAGGGTGTAATCAAGTCGAGTCGAGCTCGAGTACACCCCTATTCGAGTAGCTCGATTTTAAGAAACAGTATACTCGACCTCTAGCTCGATCGAGCTTCATTAATCGAGCTCGAGCTCGAACTCGAGCTCGACTAAGTAGCTCGATCGAGCTCGAGCTCCAAACGATCCCAATCGAGCTCGAGTATTTTATTATTATTATTATTATTATATTTTTTTTTTAATAAAAATTATAGGATGTATTTGTAATTTTTTAAAATTTAATGAGGTCAAATTATAATTTACTATAAATTAAGGACTAAAACATAATTATAAATAGATTAAATTATAATTTATTAAACTACAGGGACTAAAACATAAATATAAATATTAAAAATAAAAAATATATATATATACTCAAGTAGCTCGTGAGCTACTCGAGTATGTGTATTCCGAGCTCGAGCTCGACTTGAACTCGACTCGAACTAGGTCAAACTGAGTTCGAGTCGAGTTGTTGATCGCGAGTAGCTCGCTTGTTTACCACCCCTAGGTAGCACACATGTACCAAAATGGAAAAAAAGTGGCATTGCTCATGGATTCAAATTGGAGGAAGTAATAGGAACATTTTCAAGAAAACATGATGACAAATAAAAGTAGCTGAGAAATCCATAAGAGATCCAAACATTCTGCTGGGGAATTTATTGCAGGGACAGGATTTACATGTGCCGCTATTAAAGTAATGAGAGCATTAGCTTTATATACAACTGTCTTTTGTTTCACATAACCCTGCTTAATTCTTCATCTATTTCACAAACAAATTAGCAGAGCTTGCAAATGTAACACAACTTTGCATCTGTTAAGATGCCTAGTGAAAAAAGGAAAAAAAAAAAAAAGAAGCCTAGCAGTGAAAATGAAGAGGAATTGTCTTCCTGATTTTTTTTAACCTTCAAGGTGTTTGCGGAGACTAATCTAGGACGAGTGAAAAATATTGTTCTTCAAGAATTCAAAGTGGTCGATGATTAGATTTGAACAGATTTGTGTCTACTTAACAGTATTGGCAAAGTTGGCAGATATACAGTCTCGTCCACAAAGGTTAAATTCACGTAGTCTTTGTTGAAAATTTTACCCAGATTAGTCGCATGGTGATATGGACACTGAAGATGTACCACAACCTCAGTGCCATCGCACATCAAGGCCAACATGACATATATGAGAAACAAAGGCTTAAGAAGAACTAACCCAACTTGTGCTTGAGATGGAACTAAAAAGGTTTATTGTCCAGCGTGCATTATTTTTCATTTTTCTGTTTACCTTTTTATGGTCATGAGTGTGCTTAAGAGAAGCAACCTTCAATTATGAAGTCAAATAGAGAGGACAGGCTGACAACCCAATCACTGATAAATTATAAACTTCAGAACAAATCTAAGAAATAGCTACAGTTGCAGTGGTTCCATATGCGATCTAGTCATGGCCACGGTTCCGGTTTTAACCGGAACCGGCCCGTAACCGGCCCGGCGGGCCGGGCCCGAAACCGGAACCGACCCATTCCGGGCCCAACCCGTGAACCGGAACCGGCGGGCCGGTTCCGGTTCACACTTTATGTGAACCGTGAACCGGCGGTTTGAACCGCCGGTTTTTTAAAAAAAAAAAAAAAAAAAAAATTGGATGGCCAGGATTTACTAGCCGTTGGATGATCCAACGGCTAGAACCGGCGGTTAGCAAAAAAAAAAAATAAAAAAAATAAAAAAAAAAGTGATGGGCCAGGCCAACTGCCAAGTGGCCAACGGCCCTCATCCTCATGTCTACATTACCGTTGGCAGTCCAACGGCCATAAATTGGGCCGTTGGCTGCCAACGGTTTTGCATGCTTTTTTTTTATTTTTTATTTTGATTTTTCTTCTATAAATACCTAATATTTTCTAAATTCATTTTCACACGTTTCTCTTCATCTCAATTCTCTCAATTCTCTCAATACTCAATTATCATTTATATTATCTACTTTTTTTTATCATTAAATTATTTTTACTCATTAATTCATTATATTCAAAATTCAATTCTTTACTTTAAATTATTTTATTTTATTCAAATCTTTAGCTATTTATTTTACTTTAAATTATTTTATTTTATTCAAATTATTTATGTCATTAATAATTTTTATTATTTGAATTATTTTAATTTATTTAAACACTTTTATAGTTTTATTATACACTTATAAGGTTATAATTTTATTTATCTAATTATTTATATTTATTCAATTACTTAATTTGAATTTACTATAAAATGGATAGTTATAATAGAGATATTGTTGGTAGCTCACAATTTGGTGCAAACCAAAGTGAGCAAATTTTTAGTGGTGGTGGAGAAACCGAAAGCCCCAACGTTGAAGAAAGGCTAAAATCGGATATGTTCAAGAAGCATTACACAAAGATTTTAGATTCCAACCAACAACCAATCAAGGCGAGATGCAATTATTGTCCCGGAAATAAATTTTATGCTTTCAAGAAAGGATCGGGCTATGGAACTTTGGCGCGACATTTGAAGGAAAAACATCCACACGAACTCGGCCTTTCCACCAACCAATCACAATTATCCGGGTTTGTTCCCTCTACTACTCCTCCTTTTAAATATTCGGATGAAAAAAATAGAAAAGAATTAGCTAAAATGATTGCCATAGAACATTTATCATTTGGTTTTGGTGAAAAAGTAGGATTTAATTATTATTGTCAAGAGGCATTAAATCCACAAGCTAAAAGAATGCCTAGAACATCAATAACAAGAGAATTAAAGAAAATTTATAAAGGTGAAAAACAAATTTTAATTGAAACTTTTTCAAAATTAAATGGTAGTGTTTCTATATGCTCCGATATTTGGAGTGATTTATGGCAAATGCATTCTTATATGGGAGTAACTTGTCATTGGGTTGATAGTGATTGGAAAATACAAAAAAGAATTATTGCTTTTCGTCATTTTGAAGCAAGACATACCGCAAATAATATATCTAATTTGTTGAATATTATTTTAGATGAATATGGTTTATCTAAAAAAAAAATTTTCAATTGGTTTTGATAATGCTTCCTCTAATACGGCTTCAATTAATCAATTAAAAACTCTTTGTCAACCAATAATAGGTGGAAAATTTTTTCATATTAGGTGTGCATGCCACATATTAAATTTAGCGGTACAAGATGGTTTAAAAACACTAAATACGCATATTACGCCTATTAAAGAGGCAATTAGTCTTTTATGGATCCGTCCAAATTTAATGAAACTATGGGTAAAATTTTGTATGGAAAATGGACGCAAACCAAAAAGATTTAGTAAAGATGTTCCTAATAGGTGGAATTCAACTTATAAATTATTGAATGCATCTACACAATATAGTACTTTGTTATGTACTTTTTTTATGCAAAATCAAGTAGATAATATTTCTTTGCATCCTAATATGTGGGAAATTTGTTGTAAATTATTAGAACTTTTAAAGGTATTTAAAGATGCTACTGAAATTTTATCTGGTGTTTATTATCCTACTTCTCATCTATTTGTTCACATTGCATGTGATGTTGTTGGTATTTTACAACAATTTAAAGATGACCCTGTTTTATCACTTCCTATATATGATATGTTAATAAAATGGCTTAACTATTACCGAAGAATTCCACCTACATATTTAATTGCTTCTGTTTTTGATCCACGTCAAAAAATTAATATTTTAGAAGAATATATTACTGCATATAATAGTTGTATAGATTCATTTTTTCTTGGCAATGAAGGTTATAAACCTCAAGATACTAAGGAAATTATAGGAGAAGTAATATTTCTTCTTCGTGATTTATTTAATGAATTTCTTTCTAAATATGGTAGTCAAGTTCCTATTAGTACCGGATCTAATATTGATGGTTCTACTAGTAGTGCATCACATCAAAATACTAGTACTCCATCAATGTTTTCTATAGCACCACGTAAACTTGGTAAGTCTATATATTCTTCACACAAAAAACCAAGATCCGGTAATGATACGGAACTTGATAGATATTTAACAACTACTTTTGAAGTTTGTGATGAAGATAAGGATTTTCACGAGTGGTCCGTGTTAGAATGGTGGAAGGGAAAGGAGAAGGATTATCCAATCCTTTCTATTATCGCAAAACATATTCTTGCAATTCCGGCATCAACCGTAGCTGTGGAGCAAGCTTTTAGTGCGGGAGGAATCATGTTAGACGAGCACCGGTCCCGATTATTACCAAGATCATTAGAAATCCAAGCATTAGTGGATGATTGGCACAAGGCATTTTTGAGAGCACAAGAAATGGACAAGGCGGATGACATTGATTTAGATTACGACACCGACATTTTCGAAACGAGCAATGTTAGTGGCGGATCTTCAACCGGAGTTTCTTATTTCACGGATTTCGTTCAACTCGATCACGATGATGACATTGAAGAAGATTAACTTGTACTCAAATTACTTTTATGAATGAAAATTTTTATTTTTAGTAAATGTTGTATTGATTCATTATTCATATATGTAAATGGCCAACTTGTACTTAGGCCAAAATTTTATATTTCAATAATAAAATGAGGTATTTTTTCATTTATATCAAACTTGTGAACTTGTACTTATTATATCAAACTTGTTACTTTTCACATTGTAAATTTGTAAAATTTATGAATTATATCAAACTTCTCTTATTTTTTACATTGTAAATTATACTAAACTTCTTTTTTTTTTCATCTTATAAATTTGTAAATTTGTGAATTATATCAAACTTCTCTTATTTTTCACATTGTAAATTATATCAAATTTCTTTTTTTTTTCACCTTGTAAATTTGTGAATTATATCAAACTTCTCTTATTTTTCACATTGTAAATTATACCAAACTTCTTTTTCTTCATCTTGTAAATTTTGTAAAGTACATCACATTTCATATTGTCATCTTTTTAAAAAGTCGAACCGTGAGAAAACCGTACCAAAACCGGAACCGGAACCCGAACCGGACGGAACCGGGACAGAACCGGAATCGGAACCGTGACCGAACCGTGAACCGGCGGTTCACGAACCGTAACCGTAACCGTGACTCCAAGGGCCGGTTCAGGTTCCACCCTTCGTGGAACCGTGAACCGGCGGTTCACGAACCGTAACCGGCGGTTCACGAACCGTAACCGGCGGTTCGTGAACCGTGGTCATGTCTAATGCGATCCAGTAAACCAACAATCTGAAAACAAGGTAATCACAAAATTTATTTCACTCATAGCACAAGCATGACATAAAGTAAATTTCTTTGCAGACATATCAGTTTAACATTTAGGTAAGTCATGCAAATGTCTAAAAGACATCAAACATAGAAAGGTGGCCTAACCTGCAATAGAACCAAGAGCTTCAGCAGCTTCATGTCTAACCATTGGATGCTCATTTGTATCTTTGAGTGTCCTAGACAGTGCATCTGAAGCTCTTTTATTTTGCAACTGGCCCAAAACATAAGCAACCTAGAAAAGAAGTCAAACAAACATAAATCCTAGCCAGGGCAAACTAAATGCAGTTAGAACTTGTATCCAAAGCCTAATTCTATTTGTTAAATTGCAAAAATAAGCTGCAATAACTTCTTTCTATCTATTAAAATGTGTAAAAAACCTAAAATCAACTCTATATTTCTTCTATATAGCAATAGGACCTAAAGTTCTCATGTATGACCATTCATTGACCATATTGATATCAAATCTTGCATATTAAACAATATTAATCAGAATTCTAGAATGCACAGTACCAGATAATTAAGTAAATGAGAAATTGGGAGGCAAAATGACTGTGAAGAAAATTCAATGAATATATCCATCTGAAGTGGCATCACAAGTTTTGCACCCCCAGTCCCATTTATGTTAAATAGACCTTTCCATTACCTCTATAGTGATACTGTCCATGTGACATGAAAAAGACACCAATTGATATAGTCAGTGATGAACACCATACTAGTAGGAGCGTTCACAGTTCCGTTAGCACCAAACACAGATCCAACTGTTTTAATTCTATTAAACTGTTACAGTTAAATGTCTACAGTTTGACAATAGTCTAACTTAGAAGTCCGTTTTATGGGCTGGTCTTGGTTTTGATATTTATGAAATCCAAGATGGGAGCATTTCCTCAAATATCAGAAAGACTCATAACTTCACCAACCTATAAACGGCCTGCCTGCTTATAAGTAGCCAATCTCAAACCTGGAAAATAGAGGAGGGCTGTGGTAGGCTAACAGTCAGCGTAAAACTTTTTCACACTTCATATTCAGAAAGAATCATGGATATACAACGCAAAAGTTTCATTTCATGTTTGTTTCTGAAACTAGTCCAGCCACATACACAAGTCAGTGGCACTAAGCTTTCATATGAAGCATCTGCATGTGGATATCATATTTTGAAGAAAGAGTCAATTTAATCCTCATTTTGAATAAATCTAAAACTTGGACTTCGCCCACATAGGACCCTGCTTTTAAAAAAAAGCCACATTAGAGCTTGGTCTGGAACCTGACACGGGGCCATAATCAGACACTTCTTCTACAAGTAACATTCACATTGATAGATTTCTCTCTTATCTTGGTGAGAAAGCAAAAAACAAGGGACAGCAGTCCCTGAGTATATTTTCAAGTTGCACCAGCATCTCGCACGTCAAGAAGAAGTGAGGCAGCCAGATGCCACACAACCTAGAGGAATATGCTTATAGAAATGAATGAAAAACATGACTCTACTTACCTCCATATCAACTGAATGCACTTCTAGAACAATACTTTATTCTAAATCTTCCAAAAAATTTAATTTTAATGGATTCACCTAATCTTATTTGCGGAGCATACACACTAACTATATTTATATGTTCATTTCCTATGATAATTCTAAGAGTTATAATTCCATCCCCCTTTCTAACTATGCCTACCAGCTGCTCTATTAATGATGAGGTTTACAATAATACTCGCCCCATTCCTATTTCTATCCTTACCACCGTACCAAAGTTTACACCCCGTGGTATCCAAAATCTTAACTTTTTCACCTATCCATTTAGTTTCTTGAAAACGCATAAGATTGATATAACACCTCATAGTGTCTACCAACTCTATCATTTCACCGGTCGAAGTACCATATTCCAACTACTTATTATATAGGTTTTAATATTCCTATGTTTTTCTTTGTTTTCCCAATAAGCAGCATGCGTATCAAAAAGATTTTCATTAATTTCGACTAACATTTTTTACTGCTAAAATTGGCAAGAAAGTAACCATTTAGATTAGAAACTACCTCATGTCGTAAGAGAGCACTCTTGGCTCCCATGGATTCAATGATCGCACTAACAGCTTCTTCCCCACCATTATTACGAAGGGCAAAAAGAGCACCATATCTCTCATACATGCCCTTTTCTTCAGTTAATAGTGTATCCCTGAAATATAGATCACAGAAAGAATTAAGAAAAAACATTGAACTAATAGCATGCTAGCAACAAGATATGGAATTCCAAGTCAAACCGCAGTTCATGTATAGAGGAACAAGAAGCAGGGGTAGCTGGGTCCACTGATAAAAATGGTGATGGATCTCTTGTACACGGATCATTGCTTCCAACATTCTCCATCTCTTCAATTCGGCTCAGAGCCAGTTCACATGTTTCTCGAACCTCTTGAGCTGGATCTGAAACCAAACTCTTCTTCAGTAGTGGAATATTACTTTCTAAAGCAATTGCACCAAGGGCCTCTGCAGCCTTTTAAATAGATAGTCAGAAAGAATAAAAAATGTCAACTGAGGAAACAGCATTGTGTATATAAAAGTTTCCAAACTTAATACCTCATGGCGAACAATGGGATGCAAAGATAGATCATTTAGAACTGATTCCAAAGCTGGAATTGCATCATCATCTTGCATTTGCCCCAATGCAAAAGCAGCCTCATGTGCCAAGAGATTCGAAGAGTCCCTTGTTGCTGAATAAGGGGACAAAAAGTAACACGCTTGAAACAATGATTGCTAGAACTAGTAAAATCTTGCAAATGAATCACGGAAAAAAACTAGGAAGAATTAAGGCATAGCTTTTGCATAACAACACTAAAAGTATATGTATAACAAATATGGTGTACATGTTTGTACACAGTTTAAGAATTCTGATGAAAGATTCAGCACAATATCCAATTAGAGCATCTTTTCACTCAAATGCAAAGCAAAAAAATCCTTGGCCTCAGTCTTCTTCTTCCAACGAAAAGAAAAACAGATAAGAGAAAATAAAATATTAAGACAAAAGAAGAAAAACAGACGAGAAAATAAAAAATTAAGAAAAAATGAAAACCTCGTAAGCAAAACTTATACTGCATGTTCCAAGAAGTTTCTACCTGGATCTCAACACATGAAGTGAGATGGTTATAAACATAAGCGAGCAGGAGACTGCTCGCTAATATTATGTTTTCTTTCATGCAGTGTCTATTTCTATTTGAAGAATAACAAAACGCTCCTAAAATGATTGATTCGTGGCATTTTCTTATGGTCCAAAATTTCCACTTAAATGAGGGCAAAGTGGAGATATCAAGTCTAGACCTCCAGAAGCTTGGAGAGACACCTATATAAGGGAAGGTTGAAGATATTTCAAGGGGCTTTTGGACTTTTGGAGACTTGGAATAAAAGGTTTGGAGAGCAAATCATGAAGGCAAAAATACACACTCACATACACGGGTTTGCTGGCAGCTTTGAAAAGAAAAGGAAGGAAGGCTCAAACTACACCAAGATCACATCTTTCTAGGGAAGCTTACCCTATTTGTTACTTTAAACCTTTGAATTGTGTTCCTCTTCAGTGTAGTTGGTTAGTTGTAGTTGAGTGAACCTTTATTGCATAACTCAAATAGTGTTTGATTCTTATTAGCCTAGTATTTAGGACAAATAGTTGTGTGAACAACACTTTTCTTACCATTGTAGTACTTGGGTCGGCCGTGTATACTTGCACGTTAGCAATCATCGTCTCACCAGTGACCCATAGGAATCCATTTTACAGTTCTTTCGAATTTATAAAGAGAAACTTGCACTAAGAAAGGAATTAGTACATCGGTTACCTTAACATTAACAACAATATGTGGACATAGTACGAGAACATCCTTAGATGTATGAGGATGCACATTCATTTTTCTTGTGACCAAGACAAATAGATTTACTTACAAAGCAAATCAATCACTAAATAGATTTACTTACAAAAGAACAAAACTTTAAAAATCAACCAAATATCTACAATGCACACTATCAGTTCACAATCACTAAATAGATTTACTTGCAAAGCAAATCAATTAAAATTTTAAACCAATTCTTATCAAGCCTCCATGGAGTACTTATAAAATGCATCAAAGTTCAATTAAAATTTAAAAAAAAAAACCAAAAAACACATTCCAGAGACACATGGAAATACCCACATGCACAAGAATGTTTGGAGAGAGAAGGGAGAGAGAACCTACCAAGTATGAGAGCATCACGTGGACCTGGACCTCGTAGATTGCGAAGAGAGAAGAGAGCTCTGAAACGCTCTGAAATTGGCTTGCTATGATCCAACAACTGGTCACATAGAAACTTCTCCATCTCCGAGGAAGCTACAAATGAGTTCTGCCAACACGACACAAAATGACAGAACTTACCTATATTGCTCAATGCATAACTTTTTTCTGTATTGCAAGAACCAGAAGAGCAACCAGCCCTCAATTTTGAAAACTAACAGGGAGGAAACAAACAAAAAGAAAGTGTTTTTCTGTAAAAGATTACACCTACATATCTTTGGTAGTATGTCAATAAAACCTCCACTATTGAGAGAAAATAAACCATAAATTTCCTATGTAACCCACAAGAAAGTTCCGATGATATGGATAAAAGGATACATTGCAATTTGACAAGGCAGAAAAAAGGTAACAACTTACTATTTTCAGTCAAAGGGGTATCTGATATATCCATAATAGAAAATGCATAGAGTTCATACACACTAATTTTTTAAAACTCAGACTGGGATCCAAACCAGCCAAGCAATCAGAACAGGTACTAAACACTAGAAGATGTCACCTTGATGCCACAATTATACATTAATAAATGAATAAATACCCATATATACTTAAAAGATATGAACATTCTTACATGTTTTCTACTATTTTTTCCACTTGTTAGGTATGTCCAATGTCATTGCTCAGTACCCTTTTGTCATAGATTAAACCATAAAACCACATTGAACTGGATCGACAGCATCTAATTGTTCAAGTGGGCATTGAATGCTTTCCCATGACACCACTAGTTTATTATGTCTCTAGTGCACCTATCAAGTTTTTCTGTCTAATTTCCACAGGAATTCCACATAAATGCTATATATCTACCATCAAACATACTAACAATTGTTCCTCACCAATACCCACAAGCAAAATGCAAGTTTACTGAATCAGAGAAATAAAAACTGAAAGACACTAACTTCAAACAGCATAAAAATCCTTAGCCTATCTAAAAGGCAACAACAACAACTAAAGCTTTATCCCACTACATGGGGCCGGCTATATGGATCATACTTCGCTATCGCATCCTATCGACACACATGTTTTCATTTACATTTATCTAAAAGAAAAAAGCTCCAAATAAAATCTTCATGTTTATGACCTGATATGAGTTACATTCATGAGAAAGTATAGCTAGAATCAAATTTCAATAGACTAACAGACATAATGTGACTGCCATGTATTACAAAGTCATTGGGATAAATGACATAATAGCATCATCTCTGATTCTGTTGGTCTGAAAGATGCTAATACCACCAGTGATTCACACGAGAAACATGGAAGTTTTACTTGAGGAAGGTACAAGCGAAGAACAAAAAAAGACAAACTACCATTGACATTAGGAATTCCAATGTCGAAGTTGGTTGTAGCAGAAGTGTAGGAATCAGTGGAACCAAGAGAGAACCACAAGTCCAGCCCACTACAAGAGCTGCAAATATGCAAAAGATGACAAACTTTCAGAGCCAAAATTCAAAGAAATTGCAAAATTGGAACTCTAAAATTTTTATATCTATTAACCTCAGCCAGAAATGGAAAATCTACAGAAGCTCTTGACCTTGTTATCAAACTTAAAATAAAACTTCTTTTATTCACATTGATGGATAAAACAAGCTTCTTCATAAAAAAGGTGAACACAGGTCAAAAAGGAAAGCAATAAAACTAAAAAATTGTAAACAACAACAACAATAAGAAGAAGAAGAATCAATCTAGACAATGCCTTTCTCTTCCTTCTTTTGTTTCTTACTAATGCTCGGGCAAAATGAAAAGCAAAACAATTAACCAATTTTTTATCTCTTCTGCATAAGAAGACGACAAATACATGTTTTAAAATGACAATATCTAAAAGGCATTAGCCAACAGAATATTTGACAATTGAAGTTAAGCACAGAAACAAGATCAATATCATAATCAGCTGAACATCAGGGACATTGCAAGAAAATCATCAATAGCCTTTTGTTCCAACAAGTCAACATAAAGTTCAAGCTGTCAAAGAGTTTAAAAGGGCAGTTGGGCTGACTGGGAGAGGAGTAGCAGAAGTTTCTCTGACACAATGCAGAAGTCATCAAAGAACAACCAAATGAGCAGCTAAGTAAGAGAGCAATTCAAGAGAATGAGAAAATGTTTAACCTAAAGACCCTGCCATGGATTAACTTGTTGTGAGAGAGGACTCACAAACAAAAATTAACATAAAGACAAGATTCTAAAAGCAAGCCAATGTCTTGATAGTTGTTCCTCTTGGAGTCCAATTGCATCTCAAAACATGGCACTAAATTAATAAGAAATATATCTCCATAAGCTTTTTATTGTCCGATCTTTTACTAAATGATGAAACTTAAATTGCATCCTACAATAAGTAACTAATATCGCCATATATATATATATATGACAGTTCAGTATGTGCATTTTTGCTTGGAAAAAATCTAGGACGTAATAAAGAAACTTCCTTCCCAACCCCCCCCCCCCCCCCCCCCCCAAGAAATATTATGAATAAAAAATAAAATCTTGAAGGGAAAAAAAGGTAGCAAAAATAATTAATCAAACTGGATATTAATTGAAAATTTGTAAAGAGCTATTTCTATCCTAAACAAATTGATGCTGAATTTTTTTCATAATCAATATACAAGTGATTATGCATAGCAAGTGCATTAGCACACAACCACTACTGAATCTCAATTCACAAACATGAAACAACCACCGTTGGATCTTTTTTTTTTCAAACAACAACTAATCCGAACTTTAGAGCAGTACCTAAAAAGTCCAATTTATCACGCTTAAGTAAAATCTGACAGATATGTAAAACGAAAATACAGAAATCATATTTCCATTATGCACCAAAGTTATTTTAACAAGCATGAGAAGAAAGAAATCATTCTTCCATTGTGCAATTGAAGATGGAGCAAGTAAATTAGCAACTCAAAGCAAATTATCCATGTGACCCTGATTCAACAAAGATGAAAGCATCTAAGAACATGGCTGCTCCCAAAAGAAAATAGATAGAACATGTACATTAACAAAAATAATATATTATCATATGATATTTCATTCACTAAAGAAACCATCCAAGCAACAACCCGCAAACAAAATCAGTAATACTGCAAAATAATACAGAATGACCATATTCAAGGACCAAAATGCTGCAGCAAGAATTCAAAAACGCCCCACAAACATAACATCAAAAACAGGGTAAATTTGACATCCCTGTATCAAAATAGTCACTAAAATTTCAATAAAAAATGGAGGCAGAAATGAAAAGAGTTCAGAAAGGAGTGCAGAGCGAAGAGGAATCCCAAAACATATTCACTGCAAAACTAAAAAATTTAAAACAATACAAAACAAGATAACATCCCAACAAGTTCACAAACAGAAAATCATGGACAATTCCTCAAAACTTCACCATATTCTTGGAATCCAGAATAAAAAAAATAAAAAATAAAAAAAAAACAACTCAACAAACACAAAAGGAACTGCCCTAAAATTCAACCAAATTAAAAACCCATCTACAGAGTTAACAGAATAATAATCAATACCAATCATTTACATTTTATTTGCAAACCAAAAGCTTACCTTAATCCCTCCTGGAATTTAACATCGATCAGTCCTAATTAGGACTATATATACAAACTGCCAGAGTCGTACAGACAGGAATTAAAGGATTAGAGTTTGGAAAATCAGTTCGTAGGATTTTTTTGTGAATGTACATTTGGAAATAAAATTAACAGATGAAGAATTCCAATATGAAAATGTTGGAATTTTGTGAATGTACATTTGAGAGAGGGCTATCTCATTGTCTTCAGCAGTGGGAAACCAATTTTAGTGTCTACTGGATCTGGGTCTGCCATTTATATGCAATTTTTGTAAAGTTTAAAAATTCGGCATAAATATGATGAGTTTTCATTGGTAAAGGGCCTCTTACACTAAATTGGGAATTGAATGGATTGTTAGAAATATTTTTTGGCTACTTCAAATGGATCTAATTTAAGATCGCAAAACAATATTTCAACAATTCATTCAATTCCCAATTTGGTATGAGAGGCCCTATTCCAGTGAAAACTCGTCATACTGATACCGACTTTTTAAACTTTACAAAAATTGCTGATATAAATGTCAGACCCAGATCCAGTAGACACTAAAATTGGTTTCCCACTGCTGAAGACAATGAGATCGCCCTCTCTCAAATGTACATTCACAAAATTCCAACATTCCCATATTGGAATTCTTCATATGTTAATTTCATTTTCAAATATAATAAATTTCAGTATGAATTTACTTATTTTGATATGATAGACAGCTTTCCCAGTGTTCTTTTATATCAAAATTCGTTGTTCAAACACACTTGGTGGATTCGAATTGATGACGCCAATTTTGACAAACAAATGCCAAGGTGGTTTCTAAATTGGTTAAAAAATTATGGACCTAAGGAAGAAAATTTTCTGCTGAAAACGGAAAAGAAGGCATAAACCACAATTTGAGCTCTAAAATAAAAACGTTAGAGGATTAATCTTTTGGCAACAAAGGATTGACCTTTGTTGAACAAGAAGCCAAAAACACGAGAGAAATTGTGGATGCAACAAAAATGGAACAAAACCCATAAAGCATATTAACAAGTAATAATCGAATTAATAGTAATTAAACAAGATAATATTGAGATTAAGAGGAAAACGAAGATAAACCAAGAAAAAAAGTAAACCTTGGATTTACTGGCGTTGATTTCATTACTGCCAGCCATGAGATTCAAACCTTTAGAAACCTTTAATTCTCAAGCTGATCTTCAAAAAGATGAATCTTTGACCACTGATACCGTATCAGAGCGACCCAAAGATCGAATGAATGAATGACTAGGGTCTCTTTCTTTCCTTTTGGATAGGTAAGTGGCCGTACAAGGGAGAGGAGGCATGCGTGACTGTGTGTAGTATGTTAAGCTTTGGTGGTTTGATTCCTCGTTTATTTAGAGTTTCTGAACAAGAAGAGACACTTCTGAAATAACAACAGAGGGCTTCAGAACGAAATTGCAGCACCAAATATTTCTCTATTTGAAGTTTGAACCCCCAAAACCACGAGAGTACGAGACTGCGAGAGAGAGAGCCCCAAAACTGGGACACAGATAAAAATTATTTAGTAAATAAAATCAGAGTAAGAGAGGAGTGAGAAAGGAGATGTGAAGTTGTAAAGGATGAGAGTGTTATGTTGAGAGAGAGAAGACGGGGAGAGGGCGTGAAGTCAAACGCAATGGGACGACGGTGGTGGACGGAGACGAAAGAGACGACAAATGGGGGCGGCCGAAATAAACTGTTGGGTTATGACCCACTATTTATAGGAGTACTAGTAATCGGTATAACAAAACGTAAGTTGGGTTTTGGATAATAAAACAAAAAAAAAAAAAAATTAATTGCGATTGTGCGGCCGCTCAGAGTCGTGTTTTGGACTTTATGTTGACAATTATTATTAGTGGCGTAGTTAAATCTTTTACTTTTATTAATTTTTTATTTGTCATTTTTTTCACTAAAAAGGGCTTTTTTTTGTTAGAGTATTATGTTTATTTATTAGGCTAGCTTTTTAATATTGTATGTGGAAAAGGTTATAAATAAATGGTGGCGGCTGCAACCTTAAAGCTTCCGATTTTCAATGGCAACAAATTGACAAATCTAATTGTGCAAAACTGATGTATACGTGTTTAATTTCATACATATATATATACATCTAAATTTTGTGAAGAAATTGTTAGTTCAAAAGATTATGGATGCTGTGAATCGCGGCAGCTGCTTCCCTTGGCTAAAGTAAGGTTTTTCCCCTCTGTTAGCTTTGATTTTGAAAGGTTTTTTTTCATTACTAAATTCTAGTATAGTATAAGTCTGGTTTTGGCAAAGAAGTTTGATAATATTTAAGAAAGAACTTCAGTTTTGTTGGTATATGTTTCCGATATGCTTTTTCTCTGCTTTTTTTTACAGGGATTTATTTACATGCGATATTGGCTACCAATGTAAAGATTTGGGGTTGGACTTAGAGATTCGCTTCTATGAAGCTTAGTAGGGAAACTGGTAATAATTGATATTGGCCAAATAAAGCTTGTAAGGCTGTGAGATAGATCTGATTTGTAAATCAATCAAAGATGGGCCAAAATGACGAGATTTAAAGTAGCAGAAAGAAAGGAGATGGCAAGATAGCAGGTATATTAGTAAATAAGTTAAAGAATTAAAAGCCTCGTTTTTTCTCTATATTATTTTTTTCTGGTGACATGCTTGAACAAACTTTGAATAACTTCCTAAGCTATGATTGGTAAAAAAAATTCCCCTTTTTATCACACTACAAGACTAAGTTAAATGTAAAATTGATATATATGTTTTGCTATTTAACACGAAGAAAAGGTATGTACATGTATAATAATTACAATAATATGTTAGCCTTTGAATTGGTGATAAATAGAAAGAATGAATTAACAAATTTGGTAGATAACTGATTATATTTATTAACATACATAGCAGAATCGATTTTTTATAATATTATTAGTAATTGTAAAACCACCTTAGGCTTTTTAAAACAAAAACATGCTTGATATGGTTTAAAAAAGTATTAAAGCTAATACACGATACATAATTGATGTGGTTTTAAATAGGCAAGCATTTGTGATAAGCAAAGAAACGGCATTCTTTATATTAAGGGCAATAAAATACGTAGCAAACCAACTTTATACAAACTTATAGTAAATTAAAAGCATAATCGAAGGAAAACATATTGGTCGGAAGTAGAAATTCTTATTTATTGGTTTTACCTTGTTTGCTTTCTTTTTCAAATACTGGTTCTAAGCTTCTTTTGGCCTCTATGCTTGTTGTAATAGTTCTTGTCTCTGTTTGCTTTTTGGAAGCTATGGTTTCTTTTATTGGAGTTTGTATGACATCAGGCTGCAAAGTGTAGCTTATTTTTTCAATTTCTTTTGAACATGTACTGTCAAGACCTTTACCTGTATCATCTCGAAATTTTGATGGTAATGCAATATCTGTGAATGTTCCTGCCTCTTTGTTTTGCAATAATTTGGAAGATTGGCTTTCTATGGGCAGGCATGTTATGATGTTATAGCTTGTCACCTGTCATGTTCTTGTCATGAAACTACTGATCCGCAAATTGAATAGTAGTCAAAAGCCCTCAAATTTATTGCAGTAAAGTATTAGGTCTGGAATTAATATTATTATAATTAAAAAAAATGCATAGGCTACAGAACGATAGTTTATATATATAAACCTCTTTTTCCATATTTATAACCTGCTCAATTGTCAATCCAAGCAATAGCTCTGTATTTTTTTTATCGATTGATACTTGTAATCTCGCAGAACCACCAAAAAGCTCAATTTGAAAATGAAGCCTGCGAAAAATTATAACTAATCTATTTTAGTTGCTAAACGAATTGATTCACTAATATAGTTTGTTTTGTAATATGCATCTTACTGAGGTTGAGGTGCTGGACATATTGCGGCACAATATAGACAAGTTAATTCCATATCAAGTCCTGCACCAGTAGGTTTTGAACAATTTGGACAAATAAGATAGTAGAATTTCTGCACAGGGCTCTCTATCTTCACTTCAGCTTTCACTCAGCATGATTTGATCTACATGTAAGGGCACAACTGTTTATTTTTGTTGCCATGTTTACATAAGCGCCTAACCATCTATTTTTGTAATAGTTGCATAGTAAAAATTCTAAAATAGAAAGGTTGAGTTAATTACTGTTTCAGTCAGGCTCAATAATTGGCTTATCTTACGAACCAGAGTGTCTGAAGGAGTACTAATTATCTGATGTTGTTTTTCATACAACTTTTCAGCCACAATCTTTTCAATATGACTTGTATTTGCTTATAACCTACGTAGATAATAACATGGTTTTCAGAATCCTAGAAACAGGAAAGCTTTTTTAAACATGTATGGGTGTTGCTATATTCAGATATAGACTTATAAGTTTTTAAGCTGTATTGCCTATGGTAAAGGTGGATCAAAGAGAATCATGCTGTTTGACATAGTTCGTATTGTAATACCTTTTTTTTATTATTATAAAACCAATACTATTATATATCAATCAAAAGCGGAGCTGGGCATACCCATGCGATTCGTTACAACGTCTCTGATGGAAAGTTTAGTACATGAGACCTACCACTCTATGTGAAGGAACATACAAAGGCATTAATCAAGATTAAAGCCTTTATATCTGCCTTTCTATGAATTTTAATACACAAAAGGAATAAGTGTGGAGTACTTCCTCCATTTACAAGTTGTGAGCAAAATTTGCAATTCTATTTGCACTACCCTATCTATGCCAACCTTTCCTTCCAAAAGCTTTCCAAAGCAGCACCCTGCCAACAAAAACAAAGGAACAGCCTCCCCCCATTCGTCCAGAGTGTGCCAAATTAACTGCCAACAAAAGGAGCTACTCTAACTATGTACCAGCTACCAATCACCCAAAAAGGATATAACTCCAACCGGCAAACCTCCAAAATTTTGGCAGCACCTCCCCTTTATACACCCTCATTTCCCAATCAGCCTCAAAGCACCAAAACCATCAACAGCCCAGGAGCCCCAATGCAAGGGAATTCCACAGAAACTAAACTGTAGCAAATAGATCTACAATTCAGACCAAAACATCCCAAAGATTCAGCCTCACAATCCAGCAGTTCGATTTTAGCTAAAACGCACAGGTGTCTCAACCATAACAGGTATCCCCCTTCAGATCAAACATTAACCCTTCAGCCACCAACCCACAAGGCAGCAAGGGTACCAGTCCAAAAATTGTCCAATAGATCAGTTCTCAGAAACCAACAAACAAGATAGCAAAACCATCAGAAATCCATCCATATTCAGTGAGAATTCTTTTACCACTCATCACAAAGAAAAGATCAGTAATTACCAATAAGAAGCTGGCCAAATGATGTTAACATCGGTAATCATGGGCCTTGCAATACAGTGATCAGGTATTACCTTCGAAGCCAATTTCTGCCCTCGGAATAACAGATTCGAGGATTTCTATCCCTCAGCTTTCTCCCTGGGATAGCTTTAGGACTAATAAGGGCTTCCATAAACTTGGTCGACTTATGCACCTGTTTATGGTTTTCCATTTTGTCGAGGAAGCTGTCGAAAGCATCTTCGGGATCTTCCTCAAAACTAGTTTCCGTCCATTGGTCATCACCCTCATCCTCGTCTTCTGACATCGTTGGGATAGCTTGAAGGCTTGCCAATTCCGATGTTGAGTTGACTCTGTTTAATGACGAAGGTTCCCCTTCTTCCCACATGACCCGAACATTAATGGACCCTCTTGGCTTCCCCTTACTAGGTATATTGAGTGGGAACAGCTTAGCTAGTTCCTCTTTGTCCCACTCAACCGTTTCGATGGCTTGTAAAATTTGAAGATCAGATTTTGAATCTTCATTTATGTGCAGCAATTTGCTTTTGCCTTCACTTGTCAACATATTTGCATCCTTCATATCCAATCGTTTGCTAACAACCACATCTAGATCATTCTCCTCAAGAGCCTCATTTGCTAACGCCGTAATTGGGGAGATTTGAAACTCTTTAGGAAGCCAGTTGGGAGCCAGAGGAGGCTGGGCATCCGTCTCCCCTTTTAGCCAGTTAAAAATATCCAAAAAATTCCTAAGATTGGCCAGGAAATGGCCTAGATTATTCACTGCCAAACTGTCATTTAGCCTTATACCAGTAGAGATAGGTACTACGGCCATTTTGTCATGCGATCCCTCTTTCCCTTCCATTACCATATCTTCAGGAAGTTGCACAATGTTTGGAGTGTCCTTCTGCATCTTTGGGCAGCATCCCCAATTCATAATGTTGTTAATAATCAGATATATCCTGCAGTTATAAGCCTTCCAATTCATTTAGAAGATGAGCAAAATATAGTATTTAGGCCTACACAATCACTTCATAATGTTGTTAATAATCCGATATGTAAAAAAACTATGCTGACTCAATAATTTTTATGAACATATCAGATTTGTATGCACGAAGGCTGAATTGTCTATATATTGAATTTCCAGAATACTTTATATGGAATGGGCAATCTAAAGAATGGCAGCAGCGCAAACAAAGAAAGGTTATTAGAAGAATACATACTATACATCCATCTTAAGGTGAGAAATACTACTTTTGACTACTTTTGATGCATCGACGAGAAGTGACTTCCTTTGCAAATTTAAGAACTGTCAATGGTGAAATTGCAAGTACATATAAAGCAGCAGTTGAATTATTAGGTCTTTTTCAAAATAATATGCAAGAAAGTATTCGCTACATGATGCCGACTACGCTTCGACAATTATTTAAAACTCTTCTGGTATATTCTAATCCAGAACATTCGAATCAATTATGGTCAGACTTTGGAGAAAACCTTTATGAACACTTCAGTCGAAACTGGACCTTAGACCATAGTTTGGTAAGAAAGAAAACATTACATGCAATAGATAACTGTTTGTACTCTATGAATAAAGCCTTAGAAAATTTCAGCTTTATTGATGATCTGAAAGAGTTGGAACAAATTAACAGCATGACCAAAGAATTGGAAGCTGAAGTAAATATTATTGTTTCGCCACAAGAGCTAGAAGAAATATCAGAATTAAATTAGGATAAAAAACATCGGCTTTCTCATAGAAGCCGACCTTACCTCTCAGTCCAGATTTGGAATTTCCAAATGATTTGGATTGCTGCCCTATCGCAATTTGGCTTGAGAGAATAAGGGTAGCATTATCAATTTGAGAGATTTAGCTGGAGCTTTGACTGATCTTGGAGTGTGGTGCCACCGATTCAGCTGAGTTTAGCTCAGATCTCTGAAAGCGAAGTTCAAAAAGTCTCGACTGGTGTGGTCTTCCTTGAGTGACTGTAGCTAGTGAACAGTCTGATCGTTGGAGAGCAGCGTAGGCGTAGCTGGAGAATCAACTGGAACTTTGACCAATCTTAGAGTGTGGCACAACCGATTTAGCTGAGATAACTTGGGAGGTCAGATCTTTGAGAGTGGAGCTGGAGCAGTCCAGCTTAGTGAGCAGCGCCGATCTGAATTATAGCACATGTTTTTTTGGCTAAAATGACAAATCTAAAAAATTTGTAGTCAATGTCCAATTCCGTGTCGTATTTTTCTCCAATCTCAATTGATGATGTATTATCTAGTGAACGATATTAAAAACAAATTTAGAAATATATTTCTTTTGTTATAGCACAAGATTTTTGCCCAAAATGGTAAATCTCAAAAATTTGTCATATGTGGCTGTTTTTGTGTCTTTTTTCACTCATATAATAGCAATATGCTAGCTAACGAATGGTGCAAAGAAATAAAAAGTTAGAAATTTTAAAAAATAACTATTTTTGTTGGTTATAGCATGTTTTTTGACCAAATGGGCAAGTCTAAAAAATTTTCAGTATTAACCATTTTCATGTCGTATTATGTTCCGATCTTTATTTGCGTTGTGCTATCTAGTGAACGGTGTTAAAAACATAAAGGTATAAATATTTTTCATTTGCTATTGCACAAGATTTTTTGTCAAAATGGCAAAAGTCAAAAACTTACCATCGGTGGCCATTTTCGTGCCATTTTTTTCACTCATATCAAATGGCAATGTGTTATATAATTAATGGTGTACAAAAAAGTGTAAAGTTAGAAATTTTGAAAAATGATCAATTTTATGGGCTATAACACACGATTTTTTTGCCAAAATGGTAAGTTTCAAAAATTTTTGTGTCGTATTTTGCTTCCATCTCAATTGGCGATGTGCTATATAGTGAATAGTATTAAAAGAAAGTTAGAAATACTTTTCATGTGTTATAGCAAATTTTTGTTTACCAAAATGGCAAATCTCAAAAACTTGCTATCGGTGTCCGTTTTTGTCTGTTTTTTGCACTTATTTCAAAATGGTGATATGATATTTAATGAATGATGTAAAAAAAGGAAAGTTAGAAATTTTAAAAAATGACCATTTTTGTGGTTATAGCACACGTTTTTTTGGGCAAAATGATAAGTCTCAACAATTTGTAGTTGATGTCCATTTTTGTGTCGTATTTTGCTCCAATAATAATGATGATGTGCTATCTAGTTAATGGTGTTAAAAAAAAGAAAGAAATATTTTTCATTTGTTATATAACAAGATTGTTTTCCCAAAACAAAAATATCAAAAACTTGACGTCGGTGACTATTTTTGTGCCTTTTCCTCATATCAAATGACGATGTGCTATATAATGAATGGTGTAGAAAAAAGGAAAGTTAGAAATTTTAAAAAATGACAATTTTTATGCATAATAACACACGATATTTTGGCCAAAATGACAAGTCTAAAAACTTTTTTGTCGATGTCCATTTTTGTGTCATATTTTGCTCCCATCTCAATTGACGATATGTTATCTAGTGAATAGTGTTAAAAAAAGAAAGTTAGAAATATTTTTCTTGTATTATAACATAAAATTTTTGCCCAAAATGGCAAATCTCAAAAACTTGTCGTCGTTGGTCATTTTCGGGCATTTTTTTCACGCATATCAAATAGCAATGTACTATCTAATGAATGGTATAAAAAAAGGAAAGTTAGATATTTAGAAAAATGACTATTTTCGTAGGTTATAGCACACAGGTTTTTCGCCAAAATGGCAAGTCTAAAAAATTTGTAGTCGATGTCTGTTTCAGTGTCATATATTTCTCCAATATCAATTAATGATGTGCTATCTAGTGAACAGTATTAAAAGAACAAAAAGTTAGAAATATTTTTCATTTGTTATAGCACAAGAGTTTTTTTCAAAGCGCCAAATCTCAAAAACTTGTCGTCGATGGCCGCTTTCGAGCCTTTTTTGGACTCATATCAAATGGCGATATGTTATCTAATGAATGGTATATTAAAAAAAGAGAAATTTTGAAATTTTGAAAAATGACCATTTTTTGTGAGTTATAGCACATATTTTTTTTGCCAAAATGGCAAGTCTCAAAATTTTTCTATCGATATAGATTTTCGCATCGTATTTTGCTACCATCTCAATTGATGATGTGCTATTTAATGAACGGTTAAAAAAAAGAAAGGTAGAAATATTTTTCATTTGTTATTGCACAAGATTTTTGGCCAAAATGGCAAATCTAAAAAACTTACTGCCGGTGGCCATTTTAGTGCCATTTGGCACTCTTATCAAATGGGAATATGCTATCTAATTAATGATGTACAAAAAAAAAGGAAAGTTAGAAATTTTGAAAAATGACCATTTTTTTTGGTTATAGCATACGTTTTTTTTGCCAAAATGGCAAGTCTAGAAACTTTTCTATTGATGTCGATTTCGTGTCATATTTTGCTACCATCTGAATTGATGATGTGTAATCCAGTGAACAATGTTAAATAAAAATTAAAAATATTTTTCATGTGTTTCTTGCCATTTTTGGCACTCATTTCAAATACTGATGTGCTATTTAATGAATGGTGTAAAACAAAAGGGCAAGTTAGAAATTTTGAAAAATGACAATTTTTTGTGGTTATAGCATACATTTTTTTTGCCAAAACGATAAGTATAAAGAATTTGTAGTTGATATATGTTTTCGTTTAGTATTTTGCTCCAATCTCAATTGACAATGTACTATCTAGTGAACGGTGTTAAAAAAAAGAAAGGTAGAATTATTTTTTATTTGTTATTGCACAAGATTTTTTGCCAAAATGACAGGTTTTAAAAACTTATCGTCGGTGGCAATTTTCGTGCCATTTTTTACACTCATATCAATGGTAATGTGTTATCTGATTAATGGTTAAAAAAAAGGGAAAGTTAGAAATTTCTAAGAATGACGATTTTTTCAGGTTATACCACACGTTTTTTTTACCAAAATGGCAAGTCTCAAAAATTTTCTATCGATGCCAATTTTCGTATCATATTTTGCTACCATCTCAATTGACGATGTGCTATCTATTGAATGATGTTAAAAAAATAAATATTTTTCATGTGTTATAGCAAAAGATTTTTGCCAAAAATGGCAAATCTCAAAAACTTGCCATCAGTAGCCATTTACAGGCCAATTTTGGCACTCATTTCAAATTGTGATGTGCTATTTAATGAATAGTGTAAAAAAGGGAAAGTTATAAATTTTGAAAAATGACCATTTTTTGTAATTATAGAATAAATTTTTTTCACCAAAATGATAAGTCTCAAAATTTGTAGCCGACGTCCATTTTCATGTCGTATTTTACTCTAATCTCAATTGACAATGGGCTATCTAGTGAACGATATTAAAAAGGTTAGAAATATTTTTCATGTGTTATAGTACAAGATATTTGACCAAAATGGCGAATCTAAAAAATTTGATATTGGTGGCCGTTTTAGTGCCATTTTTGCACTTATATCAAATAGCGATGTGTTATCTAATTAATGGTGTACAAAAAGGGAAAGTTATAAATTTTTAAAAAATTTAATGTTTCACAATTGTAATTCAGTAACTTTAATAATGACTTCATAGGACAAATTGTATCTAAACTCATCTCTTACCGAATACTGGTACTGGTTTTGTTGCGTGTATTAGCTTTATCAACAGAGAGAAAGGGAGGCAGCAATGTTAGTTAGCATATGCCTAAATGCTTGAATAGTACTAATTATAATTGTTGAATCTGTCCAAAGTTTAATCCCTGTGATATGTTTAGGCAACGTTTACTATAACCATTGACTAGAAATCGATACTATCTTCTAGTTTCCATCTCTCACATTGGCTTGAGAATAGTAGGAAAGCCGGTTTAAATTGTAAGTATGTGATCATTACTTGGATAGTGAGTCTATAATGTCTTTCTTTTTTCCATCTTTGCTATTTTTTGCACTCATAAAAAATGGCAATGTGTTATCTAATTAATGGTGTACAAAAAAGGAAAAGTTATAAATTTTTAAAAAGGACCATTTTGCGGTTTATAGAACATGTTTTTTTTGCCAAAATAGAAAGTCACAAAAATTTCTATCTATGTCTGTTTTTGTGTTGTTCCAATCTCAATTGGCGATGTGCTATCTAGTGAATGGTGCTAAAAAAAGTTAGAAAATATTTTTCATGTATTATAATAAAAGAGTTTTGCCCAAAATGGCAAATTTTAAAAATTTGCCGTCAGTGGCCATTTTCATGCTTTTTTTTGCACCCATTTCAAACGGAAATGGGCTATCCAATGAATGGTGTAGAAAAATAGCGAAAGTCAGAAACTTTGATAAATGACCATTTTTTGTGGGTTATAGCACATGTTTTTTCCCCAAAATGGCCAGTCTCAAAAGTTTTTTTGTCTATGTCCATTTTCATGCCGTATTTTGCTTCCATTCCAATTGACGATGTGCTATATTGTGAATGGTGTTAAAAAAAAGAAATTTAGAAATATATTTCATTTGTTATAGCACAATATTTTTTTTAAAATGGAAAATCTCAAAAAATTGCCATTACTGGCTGCTTTCATGCCTTTTTTGCACTAATTTCAAATGACGATATGCTATCTAATAAATGGTGCAGAAAAAAAGGAAAAGTTAGAAATTTTAAAAAATGACCATTTTTGTGGGTTATAGCACACGTTCTTTTGGCCAAAATGGCAAGTCTAAAAAAATTCTATCGATGTCCGTTTTTGTATCGTGTTTTGCTCTCATCTCAATTGGAGATGTGCTATCTAGTGAACGGTATTAAAAAAAAGAATTTTATAAATATTTTTCATGTGTTTATAGCAACAAAAAATTCCAAAACGGCAAATTTCACAAACTTCCCGTCGCTGGCCGTTTTCATGCCTTTTTTTCACTCGTATCAAATGGATATGTTCTATCTAATGAATAGTATAAAAAAGGGAAAATTTTGATATTTAGAAAATGATCATTTTTTTGTTGGTTGTAGCACACGATGTTTTTGACCAAAATGACAAGTCTCAAAAATTTGTAGTCGATGTCCTTTTTCGTGTCGTATATTGCTCCAATATCAAATGGTGATGTGCTACCTAGTGAGCGGTGTTAAAAAAAAGTTAGAAATATTTTTATTTTATATAGCACAATAATTGTTCCCAAAACGACAAATTTCAAAAACTTGTTGTCGATAGTTGCTTTCGTGCCTTTTTTGCACTCATATCAAATGGAGATGTTCTATTTAATTAATGGTATAGAAAAAAGAAAAAGTTAAAAATTTGAAAAATAACCATTTTTTGTGTGTTATAGCACATGTTTTTTTTTGCCAAAATGGCAAATCTCAAAAATTTCTGTTTATATCCATTTTTGTGTTGTAGTTTGCTACCATCTCAATTGACACTATATTCTCTAGTGAATGGTATGAAAAAAGTTAGAAATATTTTTCATGTGTTATAGCAAAAGAATTTTACCCAAAATGGAAAATCTCAAAAACTTGCCATTGATAGTCATTTTCGTACTGTTGTTTGCACTCATTTCAAACAGCAATGGGCTATCTAATGAATGGTATATAAAAATAAGGCAAGTTAGAAATTTTGAAAAATGATCATATTTTATGGTTATAGCACACATTGTTTTGGCCAAAATGACAAGTCTCAAAATATTTTTGTCTACATCTATTTTCGTCTCGTATTTTTCTTCTATCTCAATTGATGATGTGCTATCTAGTGAATGGTGTTAAAAAATTAAAGTTAGAAATATTTGTCATTTGCTATAGCATGATATGTTTTCCCAAAATGAAAAAATATCAAAAACTTGCCGTCGGAGGCTATTTTTGTGCCTTTTTTCACTCATTTCAAATGGCAATGTGCTATATAATGAATAGTATAAAAAATGGAAAGTTAGAAATTTCTAAAAACGACAATTTTTATTGGTTATAGCACAAGTTTTCTTTGGCCAAAATAGCAAGTCTAAAAAAATTTCTATCAATGTCCATTTTCGTGTCGTATTAAAATCGCTACAAATATAATTTTATTTTAGGAAAGATAGTTTGAATTATGTTTTTTATATGAATTTATTACTCAATTTGCAAAATCTTTTCAGAATTTTTTTTTCTAATTTATTTTCTGGCCTTTTCTCCAATTAAATGACTATCATATAATGTCCTTTCAGAGTATGCAACAATGAAGAAGAAAATTTGATAAAACTACCGTCAGTCGATGCAGCTCAAGAACTGATCGTCCGTTCTCTTCTCAAAGGAAATCATGAAAACAAGATTGATCTGCTTGAAGTAGCAGTTATATCAATTTCGGATCACGAGCATCCACTTACTCTATCATTAATGCAGGTAGAAACCGCCGAAGATGAGAAGATAATTGGAAAAGAAGTAGTAGTAATTTATTGTGACCGCTGCAGCGACCCTATCTCTAACTCTGCTCCTTATTATGGTTGTGAGGAATTGAGGATTGAAGTTATTTTGTTCATGCCACTTGTGTTATACTTCTTGACGAGATACAAATTCTGAACCATCCCCAGCAACCCCTCATTCTTACGAGACGAATAAACTATGTTGGTATTTTCAGATGCAATGCTTGCACGAGGTTTTGTAACGGCCTCTTTTATAAATGCGAACCTTGTGAGTGGTGTGTTTGCGTTAAGTGCGCTAGTGGTGCCTTGACAAAAATTGTTGCCCACACTGCTCATCATATGCACCTCTTCACGACTCAAGCTGAAAATTCAAATCCCACTAGATGCAATGCTTGCGGCTACAATACCAAAGGTAATGTGTTTGGTTGTGAGGAATGTCTTTTTTATTTGGACTTTGAGTGCGCTTTACTACTGCCATCAGCCAAGCTCAGCTGCGATGTCCATCACCCACTCATCTTAATATATCCACCTTACATTAGAGTAAGTGATTTGTGAGCTGCAAATGAATCCCAATGAGTGGATGTATCATTGTAAGGAATGCGACTATTCTTGCCACTTTTGGTGCATTCGTTCAGAAATGTGAAATTCGGGCGCAAACTCTGTGTGGAAATTCACCCTCACCTCTTAAACAAGTTGTAGAGGCAGAGTACAAATCGTTTTGCGATCGTTGTCGGAAGATTTTGGATTGGAAAGAAGCGTTCGAATGTGAAGCTTGCAGTTTTTATCTTTGTCCACATTGTGCTTTGGAAGAGGAAAGTTGCTTTACAAACTTCAATTTTTGATGTGCATGAGTCTTTTCATATGGATGTGAGAATTAGGGTATGTTTGATAATAGGTTTGAAGTTTGAAAATTAATTAGTTCAGGCAATAAATAATTAAGTGTATTTGATAAGAAAAAATTAAAACTCTTAATAGATTAAAGGGTTATCTTCAATTTACCCCCATGAAAGATGATCTTTAATCATTTTCTATAAAAGATTTTTATTAGCACTTTGCATTGATAAGAATATTTTGTTACTATATTTAATGACAAGCGTGTCGCGTACTTGCAATTTAAACCTAGCACTTACTCTAATGTAAGAGTGGTGAGAGGGATAGTATCCTCCGGGAAGGGAATTCGGTTCCAAGAATTCACTAAACATTGCTCAAATTGTGTTGCAAATTGTGCAATATCAAGAACCAATAAAAGTAACAACAAAACCAAAGAAATAGAGGTAACAAAACAAATGCACAAAGAGTAGGAAAATTTGAACACCTCGAGTGAAGTAACAAAATTTGAGACAGACGTCCTAGAGTTTATGAACCAGACAATTGTGAATTAAACACGATTGCTATGCTTTTGATCCCAAGCAAATCAAGTTAGGAGGAGACAAATGTTGCCTAGGAGGCTAGTGAACACTCAGCATGTCGACCGCAATGTCCTCTATACTCCCTAACATCCTACTTTTCCCATGTCAAGGCCTAAGCAAGATGAATGAACACCGCAACGTCTCGACTTCTAAATACTAGCTATTAAATATGCAAAACCTTCCGTCTCCCATGGCGAGGCCCGACCTAAGTTTCTAAGCTTAGCCTAGCATCAAAGAATCATCCTTCATCTAGTTCTAATGACTCAACGACCTCCGATTGGCATGGCGACCACATCTCGGATCATGAACAAAGCCAAACAAGTGAAAAAACTCCGTACTCATACAATCAGTCCTCATTTCATGCAATTTCCACTGTTATTGGTGAATCAAGCCTCGACCTAGCATGGCGACCACAATCTAGGTTCAATTCAGTCAATAAAAGTGCAATTACTATGAAACTTCACTTATTCATGCATTGAAGAACATATATGGTCTCATTCGTAAGGATTAGGTCAATTGCATAGCACTTCATGGTTTAATTACACAATCATCTATTCCAAACCCTAGGACATCATCAATCTAGCCACGAGACTCCATTTCTAATTCACGATCAATAATTTGCATTAAGAAATAGTCCATTTCGATTAAACCGGGAAGACTTTACCGAATAAAATGCCTCAAATGCTTCCAATTCACAAAAGAATTGTGAAAAACCTCCTTAATTGAGTAATGATTTACAATGATTGGTCCAATTGTGCGACCGGAATCGAAATCGGAGTGAAAACAGAAGAGAGAGAAAATGCTAGTGAGAGTAACGTAGAGAGAGAAAGTTCCCGCTCTCAAAATCAAAAGTTCGGTTACAATTCTAGAATGATCACCCATTAAAATCTCTTAATTCCTCTATGTATAGAGGTTACAAAACGTAAACACTACGCAAACGTAAATTTACTTTTGTATTACAAAATTGCCACTACGAGATCCCAAGTATCCATTAAGCAACTCAGTCACTGCCTCACTTCACGCCTGTAATCCACAGAATTCCATGCTTCCCTCATATCTTCTATGCCATCATTGCACATTCCACACTTCCAAGCTTCCATCAACCACGCCTCCTTGCATACACAAAAGAGAGAATCAGCCCGACACATAGAAAATTTCAGCAAATATTCAAGCTTCTCGAATAACCACATCTTGCATGGCATTGCGTCTCAAGACGCGTGGCCGTGTAAAGGTGTTTTTCATGGCGAAGCATCTGTATCCTCCCTAGTGGGCGACTCGTCTTGAGATGCGACACTGTGGACTTATGCGTGCCTGAAGCATTTGTGTGCCGAAATGAAATTTTTGTCCTGTGAAGCATTGTGTGCATGAATCATGAACTGGTTTGTCCTGCAAGTTTGCTTAAGTGTGAATGTTGTGCTAAGTACTTGTGGAATGCATGTGAGCCCGAATGAGTGTGCCTGCATGCATGCATGTATTGCTAGAGTTGTGTGCATGGATCGAAGATGTGTCCATGCTTGCACTTGTGTGGGTTGTGTAGCTGGAATGTGCATGTAATGTGCATGTTGTGTAGTGGGATGTGCATAAAGTACATGCCGTGACGTGCAAGAAGTGGTGGTTGAAGTGCGCTGTAATTGCTACAAATATATGCATGCCTACGGTAGCAAGTACCGAGCATGATATGCACGATTTTATGCTGTGTTGGAGCAGGTGCGGCCTACAAGTGCATGCAAGTGAAGTGCTGAAATGTGTATAAGTGTGCACATGTCGTGTGAGGTCGCCGCATATGGATGTGCAGCTTGGTGTGAGGTCGCCACACATGGATGTGCAGCTTGGTGTGAGGTCACCGCACATCCGTGCGGCGATGTGAATAGGTGGCCAGCAAAGTGTTGTGCGCAAATATACAAATGTGCAGCAACGTCCAACCAAACTCTAGCCCTGATGCGTAGTGAATTCGGAAAAGCTTAAAACATAAAATTTGTAGCCCTATTCTTAGCTTTCCATAGCCGTTTGAATCACTCAATTTGGAGCTTGAACAGAGCGTTTTGGCCAAAATACTGAAGTGTGGCGAGAAGAAGATTTTCATAGTGGCGACGCGTCGCACTCTTAAAATCTCTCATGGCGACATGTCTCTAGCGACACGTCGCCCATTTTTCCTTCCGAATTGGAGATCAAGGTGTACATAAGAGTTTTAGATCTTTCTCTTGACGTTCCATTGGCTCAGGAATCAGCGTCATTGGAGGTCTGTAGCTCAAGATATTAACATTCTACCAAACTGCGGTAGTGAGCTCAATCATTCAAAACCCTAAAGTAGTGATCACAAATATGCCCTAAAGTGCATGCCGTGACGTGCAAGAAGTGGTGGTTGAAGTGCGCTGTAATTGCTACAAATATGTGCATGTCTACGACAGCAAGTACCGAGCATGATATGCACGATGTTATACGGTGTTGGTGCAGGTGTGGCCGACAAGTGCATGCAAGTGAAGTGCTGAAATGTGCATAAGTGTGCACATGTCGTGTGAGGTCGCCGCATATGGATGTACAGCTTGGTGTGAGGTCACCGCACATGGATGTGCAGCTTGGTGTGAGGTCGCCGCACATCCGTGCGGCGATGTGAATTGGTGGCCAGCAAAGTGTTGTGCGCAATTGTGCAGCAATGTCTAACCAAACTCTAGCCTTGATGCGTTGTAAATTTGGAAAAGCTTAAAACATAAACATTGTAACCCTATGTTTTATCTTTCCATAGTCGTTTGAATCACTCAATTTGGAGCTTGGACGAGAGAGTTATGGCCAAAATACTGAAGTGTGGTGAGAAGCAGATCTCACACTCACAAAATCTCTCATGGCTAGAGACGTGTCGCCCATTTTTCCTTCCGAATTGGAGATCAAGGTGTACATTTTTTAGATCTTTCTCTTGGCATTCCATTGGCTCAGGAATCAGCATCATTGGAGGTCTGTAGCTCAAGATATTAACATTCTACCAAACTGTGGCAGTGAGTTCAATCATTCAAACCCTAAAGTAGTGATAACAAATATGCCCTAAAGTGCATGCCGTGACGTGCAAGAAGTGGTGGTTGAAGTGCGCTGTAATTTCTACAAATATGTGCATGCCTACAGCAGCAAGTACCGAGCATGATATGCACGATGTTATGCTGTGTTGGTGCAGGTGTGGCCGACAAGTGCATGCAAGTGAAGTGCTAAAATGTGCATAAGTGTGCACATGTCATGTGAGGTCGCCGTATATGGATGTGCAGCTTGGTGTGAGGTCGCCGCACATGGATGTGCAGCTTGGTGTGAGGTCGCCGCACATCCGTGCGGCGATGTGAATTGGTGGCCAGCAAAGTGTCCAAACTCTAGCTCTGATGTGTTTTGAATTTGTAAAAGCTTAAAATATAAATATTGTAGCCCTATGTCTTAGGTTTCCATATCTGTTTGAATCACTCAATTTGGAGCTTGGACGAGAGCGTTATGGCCAAAATACTGAAGTGTGGCGAGAAGAAGATTTTCATGGTGGAGCGTCGCTAGTGACGTATCGCACTCACAAAATCTCTCATGGTGACGCGTCTCGCCCATTTTTCCTTCCAAATTGGAGATCAAGGTGTACATAAGAGTTTTAGATCTTTTTCTTGGCGTTCCATTGGATCATAAATCAGCATCATTGGAGTTTTGTACCTCAAGATATTAACATTCTACCAAACTATGGCAGTGAGCTCAATCATTCAAAACCCTAAAGTAGTGATCACAAATATGCCATCGTTTCGCCTACTTGCACACAGAATTGGAAGCAAGTTAAAACATATGAATGGACACATGCAAAGAGCTTTCCAGAACATCCAAGAACGCATAATTTGGATTAGTATTGAGACAAGTACACTCAAATGAAGTACACTACCCGTTCTGCCAGAATACCAAACAAGCATATTAAGACACCCTTCAAGCCTTTTTGAATCTTTTCTTGTTCTTTAACTCAAGACACACATTTGTCGTATTTAATCACATTCTTGGTCTTTTTCTTCATTTCTGCACTCCAAAGTTGTCAACCACATAAATGCACACAATGGCACAAAACACTACACAATTGCATGAAAAACAAGGCAAAAGCTAAGTGACATAACACATATAAGTTGGTATAAAACTAACTTATCAATTTCCCCCACACTTGAACTCTTGCTTGCCCTCAAGCAAGGTCACAACACTACACTAACAGAATCTTCACACAATGACTCATCACATGCACTCATCACACTGCCTCCCTATTTATGATGTCAATCACCAAGTTCATCAAAACTTTTCCACATACTCAAAACTTTCCAAGTTGTCCCGGTTTCAAACTTTAAAAATCCAACACAAATTATCAACCAAGGCATAATGAATAAAGACCAAAATGTCATGCGTGCAAGTGTGTGTTGAGGAAAACCGAATCCATTTGCTCTCTTTCTATGTACATTCCTTATTATCTTGTCTACTTATTCACTACACAATAATCTTCTTGTCTACACACATGAACTTACAGCACACGAGATCAACGGTATCCTAATGCATATTGGTGCTTCTATTGGATATTATCCTTTTTCTTTCATCTTGCACTTTGGTGCATTCATTTGTCACACACATTAGTGCATGGCTGCCTGGGTCTTGTGGCTATTTTTTCCCACTTTTTACCTGGGTTTTATGGCCGGCTATTTTTTCCCATTTTTGCTTGCTAAGGTCTTACGGCTTTCATTCCCAATTGCCAAAGGCTTTTTCTCCATATCTCTTCTCATCTGACTGCATGTTCATATGTGTCTTCAAGGGACTATCTATGCAAGAACATCAAAACATAAGGAGAACACATAGAAAAACGCAAACTCAATTTAGGCTTCCTCCTATGTCGATTATTATTGTTTTGCATGGCATATCTATCTTACTTTAACATCATGCCTTGGCCAACAAAATATGCCAAACGCATCAAGCTCAGTGCCATAGACAAAACATTTCGCATGCAAACACAAAATTTTAAAATGATGAACTTGGATCATGGCATAACGACTTCGGAGACAAGTACCCAAATACAGAATGATTTGACACTATTTTCCAACACTCAAGCACACATTCAACTCATTTGATTCATTTTATTCTAGCACAAACACTACATTTCATTTAGGCCCAACACAACCATATTATTATACAACACACATACAAATACTTACATCCACAAGCAACTCAGCACTCAAACTTTCCATGGATAGACACGTTTTTCCACAGAAATGTCAACCACACAAAACTTGTGTTCTTAACATCACTTATTCACAAAAAATTCAAAATTGCACCAAAAAAATTTAAATTGTGCACAAAAATGAAAAACACAACATCTTTGGGTAATAAGCTCAAAATGACACAACAAAACTAAAAAGTCACATGCTTTGCATCACCTAGCACAAAAACCTCATTCATGAAAAAAATAAGCATATAAAGTCAAAGAGACACAACAAAGAGACACAAACCATAGCTAACATTCACTCCCCCACACTTAAAACTCACATTGTCCTCAATTTAAAATAAAGATAGGTTTAGGAGCTCCCTGGTGTGTATATGTCATGAATTTCAATGTTTGCTTGGTGGAGTGTCTTTATCTATAGCTCCCTCTTTGAATGAGAAATTTCCTACACATGGTGAATCAAAGCTTATTAGAAATCACCCACTCAAATCTACTACATGTTGGTGCAAGTTAAACATGACATGGAGATAGTATCCAAGCAAAGTGTTGCACCATGATTACGAATCATAATGGTGCAAAATATATGAAATTAGTAACACTAATTGGTACATGCACAATTCATGCTTATAATGTAAAATAAAGTGATTATGTGCAGCACAGGAGTGGTCCATGGCACCACTCCCTCACACTTAGCCTCATGTGTGCATGGCCTATTTCTCTTGCAACTTCCTTCATGTACATGCCCCTATAACATGAGTGGCCTTGGTGAGCACAAGAAAAATTATTTAAGATAATATGAAAAAGAAGTAGTTCTGGATTTTATTAGTCTCCAGCTAGACTTTATTGTTTAAGCCTTCTTCTTCTTCAAGATTCGGAATATCCATCTCTGCACCAGAAAAATGCTTTCTTATAAACGCTCTTTTTTTACTTGTAGGGCACTTGAAGAATATTTTCAAGGAGGTGCTTCAGCTCATGTACATGGGGAGCACCCCCTACAAATTTCACTTTGAACTACTGAGGCTCCCCCATTGAAGGCATCTCCTTTACTTTTTTCACCATATTAGGAACATCATCTACTTCTTCCACTATACTAAGCATTTTAATCCTGCAAGGCTCAACCAATGGTTGTACATCCATGGTCTCAACACACTCTTCAGTAAGCTAAAAAATAGATGTATCAACATAACAATTTTCCACCATGTTAGATATGTCATTAAAAATGCTAACATCTTCTTCATCTAGACTAACCTCAGTAAGCTCATCTAGACTAACATCAGTAAGCTAAAAAATAGATGAATCAACGAAACAATTTTCCACAATGGTAGCAAGGTCATTAAAAATTCGCACATCTTCATCATCTAGACTAACATGGGGAATTTCTCAAGTCTTTTCTTCCTTAACAACACAAAAAGCATTCTCTTGAGTTAAAATAGGTATCTCATTTTCCATTTCTTGTGAATCACCAATTAGACTATTTGATTCTAATGTTTCTGTAGTTGGTGCCTCAATAAGAGTTTCAATAAATGTTTTGACATTCTCATTAGCAATTTCAACCTCGTCTGCATTCATGATATCACAATGATCATCAAGATTTGTCTCTATACAATTCACAAGGCAAGCAATAGGAGAAACATCTAATGAATGGCTATCAACATCATTTGGCTCTTGGAATTCCCTTACATTAATACAAGACTCAACATTAGACACACTTCCCATCTTTTCACTAAGAAAGCACATGGCTCTAAATGCATCAATATCAAACTCATCATCGGAGACCTCATTCTCACTAGAAAAGCTAAAGTTTGACTCATGCCACAAAGGGTTTTCAACAATGCCTTTTTGTGAGACAACCTCAAAATTTGTAGATTCCACCTCCCAAGGATAATTTTCGCCACGTTCAACATTAGCTTGTATTTCAAAATGATATTCCATAGGAGTTGGTGTTCTAGCAATTAGAGGTGTACCTTGTGGATAGCATGTTGGAAACTCTTCTTCTTGAGAAAAGCTTATTTCTTCCTTTTTGGGGCCTCTATCTAATTTTTCCAAAATTTGAGAAAGCATATCTTCTGCAGAGAGTCTTTGGATCTCAATGAGATGCAACTTGTTGCTTTGTGCTTGATTGTGACATTGCTCCTCATATGGTGGTAGAGAGAAGTCCCCAAATAGTCTAGGTGTTGGTCGTGTGTCAACCACCCCAATTGGTGGGCAAAAATGATAAGAGTCACAATTGTCCCCATACCATCTAGACATCTTGGATACTTGTGGTGTGCACTATTCTCTTTCAATTG
This sequence comes from Ophiorrhiza pumila, assembly GCA_016586305.1. Taxonomy (NCBI): domain Eukaryota; kingdom Viridiplantae; phylum Streptophyta; class Magnoliopsida; order Gentianales; family Rubiaceae; genus Ophiorrhiza; species Ophiorrhiza pumila. The sequence goes on from BLIW01000011.1 coordinate 13,970,646, forward strand.
AGTTCAAGTATCCTGCACTTGCCACAAATAAACCACAGTAGATAGAACAAAACATAAAAACAAAGAAAACAACAAAATTTCCAAAGATGAAACATATCAAAACTACTAATCTAAACAAACAAAACCAAATAGAGCAACTCAAAATTCAAGAAACCGTGCCTTCTCCGGCTGCGGCGCCAAAAATTGACAAACGTGTCGCATACTTGCAATTTAACCCTAGCACTTACTCTAATGTAGGAGTAGTGAGAGGGATCGTATCCTCAGGGAAGGGAATTTGATTCCAAGAATTCACTAAACGTTGCTCAAATTGTGTTGCAAATTGTGCAATATCAAGAACCAGTAAAAGTAACAACAAAACCAAAGAAATAGAGGTAACAAAACAAATGCATAGAGAGTAGGAAAATTTGAACACCTTGAGTGATGTGAAAGGTCGAGGCTTGAACTCCTGGACCAAACAATCTCCACGAACTTTGGATCGTTGCTGCACAAAAGTTAATCACAAACAACACACAAACAAATCCGGGCGGAAGAAACTCAAGGGAAAACAAAAAGAAAAGACTCAAAGCAAATCAAACCCCCACGTTTATCACAAATAGATTCGGCTCAACTCATGAAAATTCAAGAGCTAAACTTAGTCGATTTGGCTTGCTCTTGAAATCAAGAACTTTGGTGAAGTCACCTAAAGGTCACGCTAAAGGTAAACTTGCTACAATGAAGAACTAATTTGAACTTCAAGGTTTTTGACAACACAACGTGTTAATCACGATTTAGCAAAGCTAAAACTTTCGAAAATTCTCTACCCTTAAAAACGTCAAAGGACCACCCTTAAATAGGGAGTAAGTCGGTTACGAAGAAAAGGAAACAAAGCCCTAGAAGTTGCAAAGTAGAACTTGACTTCTTAGCTAACTAACTAACTAACTTAGTTTCCTAAATTGAAAACAAACAAAACGGTTATAAGAAGGAAGCAAAACACGTTCTTGCTTTCCTAATTAATTACTTTCCTAAATCTTTTACTTGCCATTATCATGAAAGATAATTGGGCCAAGTAATTTATTAAATAACCAAAATTAATTAAAGCCCATTTAAGAAGTTCTGACCTAATTAATTACAACATAAATAAATCCTAACAATTAAAGAATGGCGTGATCCAAGTAGAAGCCCAAGGACACGCCTTCTTCTTGGACTTGCACATTCGGCCATGTAAACTTTCTTCAAGGTGGAATTTCCTTAAGTTCCAATGTAGAACTTTGAGGAACATCTTCATGAATAGTTATTGAAGAAACATGCCAAAGTACTTCATGTTGAGATGGTTCGGCCTCCAAGTCTTCACAATGTATGGATAATAAATTGTGCAAGGCTTCTTTCATCCTTTTGCTTCTTGATCTTGTCATTGGACCATCAAGATTCTCCAATGGATTATGCAAGCTCGGCCTTGGCACCATGGACATGGGCAGATTGCTATCATTCCCTCCCTCCTAGAAAGGATTCATCCTCGAATCACCTACATCATACAAAGATAAATCAGAAACATTGAATGTAGATGAAACATTACCATACTCACTAGGAAGTTCAATCTTGTATGCATTGTCGCCTATCCTTTCCAAAACTCGAAAAGGACTATCTCCTCGTGGATGAAGTTTTGATTTCCTCTTTTCAGGAAACCTTTCTTTCCTTAAGTGAATCCAAACCCAATCTCCTGGGTTGAAAATCACTTGTCTTCTACCTTTATTTGCTTGTTTGGCATATTGTTCATTACGCTTTTGAATATTATTTCTAACCTTTTCATGTAACTCGTTAATAAAATCAGCTTTCTTTCTACCTTCAACATTAACAAACTCATTAATAGGCAAAGGCAAATTATCAAGAGGAGTTATAGGATTGAAACCATAAACAACTTCAAATGGCGAACAATTTGTTGAACTATGGACAGTTCTATTATATGCAAATTCAATATGCGGCAAACAATTTTCCCAATTCTTTAAGTTTCTCTGAATAATAGCATGAAGTAAAGTAGACAAAGTGCGATTAACTACTTCAGTTTGTCCATCAGTTTGTGGATGTGCATCAGTAGAAAATAACAACTTAGTGCCTAACTTATTCCAAAGAGTGCGCCAAAAATGAGATAAGAACTTTACATCCCTATCACTAACAATACTCTTAGGAACTCCATGCAACCTTACAATTTCCTTAAAGAATAAATCAGCGATTTTTGTAGCATCATTAGACTTAGAACATGCAATGAAGTGTGCCATCTTACTAAATCTATCAACTACCACAAAAATGCTATCATTACCATTGCGTGATCTAGGCAATCCAAGTACAAAATCCATAGAAATATCAATCCAAGGATGACTAGGTACAGGCAAAGGTGTATACAAACTATGAGGCATTATTTTCGATTTTGCTTGCTTACATATAATGCATTTATCACAAAAACTTTTAACATCTTTAATCATGTTAGGCTAATAAAAGTGTTCATTCAAAACAGCAAGAGTCTTAGCAATTCCAAAATGCCCCATTAACCCTCCCCTATGGGTCTCTTTAACAAGTAACTCACGAATGGAACAAAGGGGTATGCATAACTAATCTTTTTGAAATAAGAAACCATCATGCAAATAGAAATCTCCATTCGACCTTAAAGCACATTCATTAAAGGCGGCATTAAAATCAACATCATCTTTGTATAAATCTTTTATCAATTCAAATCCAAGTAACTTAGCATGCAAATAGGTGAATAATGTATATCTCCTAGATAATGCATCAGCTACAACATTCTTTTGACCAGATTTATACTTAATTACATATGGAAAAGTTTCAATAAATTCTAACCATTTAGCATGCCTTTTATTCAATTTACCTTGAGTTTTCAAAAATTTAAGGCTTTCATGATCAGAATGAATTATAAACTCTTTTGGCCATAAGTAATGTTGCCAAACCTGTAATGACCTTACCAAAGCATACAACTCCTTTTCATAAGTTGCATATTTCAAAGCTGCCCCGTAGAGCTTTTCACTAAAATAAGCCACAGGTCTTGATTCCTGCATTAAAACAGCACCAATACCTATCCCGGAGGCATCACAGTGTATCTCAAAAGCTTTATTAAAATTTGGCAAAGCAAGAAGAGAGGCGTGAGTCAACATGTATTTCAATTTATTAAAAGCGTTTTCATGCTCATCTTTCCATTCAAAAGTAACTTTCTTTTTAACAAGTTCATTTAAAGGTACAGCTATAGAATTAAAGTCTTTAACAAACCTTCTATAAAAACTTGCAAACCCATGAAAACTCCTAACATCACTAGCACATGTAGGCCTTGGCCATTCCATAATAGCCTTGACTTTTGACTCATCAATAGAAATACCTTGAGAACTAACTACATAACCCAAAAAGATAATGGATTCCATGCAAAAAGAACACTTTTTGAGGTTAGCATACAATTTGTTCTCACGCAAAATAGTAAACACAAGTTTTAAATGTTCAACATGTTCATCAAGTGACTTGCTATAAATAAGGATGTCATCAAAATAGACCACAACAAATTTTCCAATGAAAGATCTAAAGACATGATTCATTAGCCTCATAAAAGTACTAGGTGCATTAGTTAGACCAAAAGGCATGACTAACCATTCATACAAATCATAGTTTGTTTTAAAGGCTGTTTTCCATTCATCACCTTCTTTCATTCTAATTTAATAGTAGCCACTTTTTAAATCAATCTTGGTGAAAATACACGAACCATATAATTCATCAAGCATATCATCTAATCTAGGAATTGGATGTCCATACTTAATTGTAATTTTATTTATGGCACGACAATCAACACACATTCTCCAAGATTCATCCTTTTTAGGTACTAGAATAACAGGAACTGAACATGGACTTAGAGATTCACGCACAATACTTTTGTCAAGGAGTTCATCAACTTGACGTTGAATCTCTTTTGTTTCCTCAGGATTTTCTCTATAAGCTGGGCGATTTGGAATTTGAGCTCTTGGTATGAAATCAATTTGATGTTCAATACCTCGAATAGGTGGTAAATCTATTGGTAAATCCTCGGGAAACACGTCACTAAATTCCTGTAAAAGAGATAAAACAACACTAGGCAAAAAATTAAGGTGATCACTATCAAGAATAAGTACAATATCCTTTCGGATCATCAATTACAATGATTGCCTATCTAGTATTGCTCTCTTAATCTCACTCTTAGAAGCAAAATAACAAGATTTTGAACTATCTAACTTTCGGCTATTACAAGATTTATCAACGATGTCACTGCCTAAACTAGATACATTCTTTTTAAGATCTTGTTCCTTCTTTTGCTTTGCTTCTTGTTCAGTCATCTCTCGAAAAGCTTGTACAATCCTTGATTGGTCTTCAAAAGCTTGAATTGGACTTAATGCTCTAAGATTGTACTTTCGGCCTTCATAGTTAAAAGAGTAGTAATTCTTCTTGGCATGATATGTTACATCTCGATCAAATTGCCAAGGTCTACCAAGCAAAATATGGCTAGCTTCCATAGGAACCACATCACATAAAATCTCTTCAACATACTTTCCAATAGTGAATAAAAATCTCACTTGCTTAGTTACTTTACTTTTGGCAGAATTATTTAACCATTGAAGCTTGTACGATTTTGGATGTTTCATGCAATTCAAATTCAATTTCTTAACAAGTAAAGTACTTGCCACATTGGTACAACTACCACTATCAATGATCACACTACAAAATTTTCCTTGAACCATGCATCGTGTGTGAAATATATTTTCTCTTTGAGACAAATCATCATCAATATGTGGTTGTGTATTAAGAACTCGGCAAACAACTAAAGAATAATTACCAACCTCATATAAATCAAGATCTTCACTACCTTCACTTTCGTATTTCTCTTCAAGGGCAGGCATGTCGGCACATTTCACATCACTTTCCACTTCTCCATTATCACGAATTATCATCAATTTTTGAGTTGGACAGTCAGATTGATAATAGCCATAACCTTGACATTTATAACATCTAATGTCCCTTAACCTTTCACTAGGTTTTGAAGTCAATTTTGAGGCAGAATCAGCTACTTGGCGGACTGATTTTGGAGCATTGTTCGAAGCATTTGAGGGCTGACTTTGTATAAAGGACTTTGGTTTGGTTGGTGGAGTGAATGGAGCAACATTCGGTTTTTGCTCTCTTCTCCATGGTGGTTGTGGTTGTTGGAAACTTCGACCCTTTCCCTTCATATGTTTCTCAATTTCGATAGCTTTGTGAACAAGTTCACTAATATCAACATAACTTTGAAGATCAACATGGTAAGCCAATTCCGAATTCATACCTCTAAGGAACCTCTCAATGGTTGAGTCGGGATCCTTTTGAACATTGGCTTTAATCATCAAAGCTTTCATCTCATAATAGTATTCTTCAACTGTTCAGCTACCTTGAACAAGGGAATGCAATTTTCTATTGAGTTCTCGGTTATAATGTGAGGGAACATATTTTTTTCTCATAAGTACTTTTATTTGGTTCCAAGTTTTGATTGGCCTTTCACCATCTTGGCGTCTAGATCTCATAACCTCATCCCACCATAAACTAGCATAATCCTTGAGGTGCATAAAGGCAAGGCGGTATCTCTTACTTTCGGGAACATCATTGCCTTCAAAAAAGTGATCTAGGTCTCTAACCCAATCAAAATAAGCCTCGGGATCTGCCTTTCCATGAAAAGTAGGAATTGTTAGTTTTAAAGAACCAATTGAAATTTCAGATTTGTTACCCTTCTTAGAAGAATCCGAGATCTCCTCCTCATCACTACCATTATCATCGGATTCATCCTCATCAAATTTGAGTTTCCTTGAGGTATATCCTTTAGATGTCGACTCCAAGTTATCAAGACGGAGTTGGAGCTTTTGTAACATGTTGAAAAGTACCTCATTGGCGTACTGTTGTTTGGCTTGTGATATTGGTTTGTCACCCTTTCCTTCCTCCATTGGTACCTGCAAGTTAGTAAAGAAAACGCAAGAATATATGTAGAAAAATCCTCACGGGTTCCTCACTTTGGGGTAGTAGATACTCTCCACTCTATTAGGTAGTGTTTTATCTTGTTTATCCTAGCTAGTACTCTTAAGTAATGAATGTGTTAGGACTGTTGAGACTTACCAAGTTCAATGACTTATAGAACACGTCTCAATCAACAAGTTCCACAACAAGAATTACACAAGTAAAAATCAAAGAATTATCAAAGAAAACACGTCACAAGAAGATTTAAGAACACGTGTGGGTGTAAATTGATTTAACTTTAGAAACTAAAGAAAAAGAAAAAAAAGAAAGAAAAATAGGTTCGGACGGTTGGAGGCGTCCGAAAGGGTCGTCCGAAACTCTGTGAAAATTGTGTCGTCTCAGGTTCGGACGGGTATGGTCGTCAGAAATGGTCGTCCGAAACTCTGTGAAAATTGTGTCGTCTCAGAAGTTTAGGTTCAGACGGGTGTGATCGTCCGAAATGGTCGTCCGAAACTTTTGAAAAAACATTGTGTACTTTTAGAAATTTAGGTTCGGACGGGTCTGAGGGTCCGAAATGGTCGTCCGAAACTTTAATTTAAACGAAATCTTATTTTTTTTGTCCAACTTTCTATATTTGAATTTGACCAATTGCCTTTGGGCTGTATTTTACTTGGTCTTTTCTCACTTTTTTTTTTGAATTTGACCGAATATTTTTTTTACGGTTTTTTTTTAAAATGTGAACAATAGCACTTAAATTCAGCAACAAAGATATATCAAGATCTCACAATATATATGGAATTTGAAGATACCAATTTAGCAAGATATCCAAGATTTGCAACAAAGAACAAGAATCTAGTTCAAGAACCAAATTTCAACACTTTCGGATTTTCAAGAAATTCAAGATTTTCTAGAAAGTGTCCAAGAACTTGTCTTTTTCGGATATCCTAAAAGTTTGATCGAAAGGCAATATATTGTAGACACAATGATGAATCTAACACAAAAGAAACAAAGACAATCGGATAAGAACCAAGGAAGTTAAGAAACTTTGACCGAAACCCTAGTTGATGAAACCCTAGTTTTGACGCAAAAACCCTAATTATTTTTGACGTGTAAAATAGCAAGGAAAAACTTAATGAATTCAGCACTATGATGATGAACAAAACAATGCAGAATTTGACACGAAAAACAGCAACTAAGACGCAAAGAATTAGCAAGAACGAAAACAACAAAGACTCAAAATGCTAAACAGAAACAAGGATGATTCGGGCAGAATTTCAGCAAAGATGTTGCATGCGATTTTGATGAATTAAAAGGCTGAATCTATCACGAATTAAGACAGCAAGAAGGACTCAAAACAGCAGCAATGAGATGCAACAAAAGAAAGCAAAATTTAACGCAAAAATAGAAACAAAAAGTGACACAAAACAGCAAGAAGACGGATGCGGATTAACCTGAATTTTGGAGACAACAACCTATGCTCTGATACCAATTGATGTGAAAGGTCGAGGCTCAAACTCCTGGACCAAACAATCTCCACGAACTTTGGATCGTTGCTGCACAAATGTTAATCACAAACAACACACAAACAAATCCGGGCGGAAGAAACTTAAGGGAAAACGAAAAGGAAAGACTTAAAGCAAATCAAACCCCCACGTTTATCACAAATAGATTCGGCTCAACTCATGAAAATTTAAGAGCTAAACTTAGTCGATTTGGCTTGTTCTTGAAATCAAGAACTTTGGTGAAGTCACCTAAAGGTCACGCTAAAGGTAAACTTGCTACAATGAAGAACTAATATGAACTTCAAGGCTTTTGACAACACAAAGTGTTAATCACGATTTAGCAAAGCTAAAACTTTCGAAAATTCTCTACCCTTAAAAACGTCAAAGAACCACCCTTAAATAGGGAGTAAGTCAGTTACAAAGAAAAGGAAACAAAGCCCTAGAAGTTGCAAAGTACAACTTGACTTCTTAGCTAACTAACTAACTGACTTAGTTTCCTAAATTGAAAACAAACAAAACGGTTATAAGAAGGAAGCAAAACACGTTTTTTCTTTCCTAATTAATTACTTTCCTAAATCTTTTACTTGCCATTATCATGCAAGATAATTGGGCCAAGTAATTTATTAAATAACCAAAATTAATTAAAGCCCATTTAAGAAGTTCAGACCTAATTAATTACAACATAAATAAATCCTAACAATTAAAGAATGGCGTGATCCAAGTAGAAGCCCAAGGACACACCTTATTCTTGGACTTGCACATTCCGCCATGTAAACTTTCTTCAAGGTGGAATTTCCTTAAGTTCCAATGTAGAACTTTGAGGAACATCTTCATGAATAGTTATTGAAGAAACATGCCAAAGTACTTCATGTTGAGATGGTTCGGCCTCCAAGTCTTCACAATGTATGGATAATAAATTATGCAAGGCTTCTTTCATCCTTTTTCTCATTGTCCTTGTCATTGGACCATCAAGATTCTCTAATGGATCATACAAGCTCGGCCTTGGCACCATGGACATGGGCGGATTGCTATGATTGAGTGAAGTAACAAAATTTGAGACAGACGTCCTAGAGTTTATGAACCAGACAATTGTGAATTAAACACGATTGCTATGCTTTTGATCCCAAGCAAATCAAGTTAGGAGGAGACAAATATTGTCTAGGAGGCTAGTGAACACTCAGCATGTCGACCGCAATGTCCTCTATACTCCCTAACATCCTACTTTTCTCATGTCGAGGCCTAAGCAAGATGAATGAACACCGCAACGTCTCGACTTCCAAATACTAGCTATTAAACATGCAAAACCTTACGTCTCCCATGGCGAGGCCCAACCTAAGTTTCTAAGCTTAGCCTAGCATCAAAGAATCATCCTTTATCTGGTTCTAATGACTCAACGACCTCCGATTGGCATGGCGACCACATCTCGGATTATGAACAAAGCCAAACAAGTGAAGAAACTCCGTACTCATACAATCAGTCCTCATTTCATGCAATTTCCACTGTTATTGGTGAATCAAGCCTCGACTTAGCATGGCGACCACAATCTAGGTTCAATTCAGTCAACAAAAGTGCAATTACTATGAAACTTCACTTATTCATGCATTAAAGAACATGTATGGTCTCATTCGTAAGGATTAGGTCAATTGCATAGCACTTCACGGTTTAATTACACAATCATCTGTTCCAAACCCTAGGACATCATCAATCTAGCTACGAGACTCCATTTATAATTCACGATCAACAATTTGCACGATCAACAATTTGTGTTGAGAAACAGTCCATTTCCATTAAATCGGGAAGAGTTTACCGAATGAAATGCCGCAAATGTTTCCAATTCATAAAAGAATTGGGAAAAAACTCCTTAATTGAGTAATGATTTACAATGATCGGTCCAGTTGTGCGACCGGAATCGAAATCGGAGTAAAAATAGAAGAGAGAGAAAATGCTAGTGAGAGATAACGTAGAGAGAGAAAGTTTCCACTATCAAAATCTAGAATGACCCCCAATTAAAATCTCTTAATTCCTCTATGTATAGAGGTTACAAAACGTAAACACTACGCAAACGTAAATTTACTTTTGTATTACAAAATTGCCACTACGAGATCCCAAGTATCCATTAAGCAACTCGGTCACTGCCTCGCTTCATGCCTGTAATCCACAGAATTCCATGCTTCCCTCACATCTTCTATGCCATCATTGCACATTCCACACTTCCAAGCTTCCAGCAACCACGCCTCCTTGCATACACAAAAGAGAGAATCAGCCCGACACATAGAAAATTTCAGCAAATATTCAAGCTTTTGAATAACCATATCTAGCATGGTGATGTGTCTCAAGACGCGTCGCCGTGTAAAGTTGTTTTTCATGGCGACGCATCTCAAGTATCTTCCCTAGTGGGAGACGCGTAGCCGTGGACTTGTGCGTGCGTGAAACATTTGTGTGCCGAAATGAAAATTTTGGCCTGTGAAGCATTGTGTGCATGAATCATGAACTGGTTTGGCTTGCAAGTGTGCTTAAGTGTGAATGTTGTGCTAAGTACTTGTGGAATACATGTGAGCCCGAATGAGTGTGCTTGTATGCATGCATGTATTTCTAGAGTTGTGTGCATGGATTGAAGATGTGTCCATGCTTGCACTTGTGTGGGTTGTGTAGCTGGAATGTGCATGTAATGTGCATGTTGTGTAATGGGATGTGCCTAAAGTGCATGCCGTGACGTGCAAGAAGTGGTGGTTGAAGTGCACAGTAATTGCTACAAATATGTGCGTGCCTATGGCAGCAAGTACCGAGCATGATATGCACGATGTTATGCCGTGTTGGTGCAGGTGTTGCCGACAAGTGCATGCAAGTGAAGTGCTGAAATGTGCATAAGTGTGCACATTTCATGTGAGGTCGCCGCATATGGATGTGCAGCTTGGTGGCGACCACACATGGATGTGCAGCTTGGTGTGAGGTCGCCGCACATGGATATGCAGCTTGGTGTGAGGTCGCCGCACATCCCTGCGGCAATGTGAATTGGTGGGCAGCAAAGTGTTGTGCACAAATGTGCAAATGTGTAGCAACTTCCAACCAAACTCTAGCCCTGATGCTTTGTGAATTTGGAAAAATTTAAAACATAAAAGTTGTAGCCTATGTCTTAGCTTTCCATATCCGTTTGAATCACTCAATTTGGAGCTAGGACGAGAGCGTTATAACCAAAATACTGAAGTGTGGCGAGAAGAAGATTTTCATGGCGATGCGTCGCCCATTTTTCCTTTCGAATTGGAGATCAAGGTGTACATAAGAGTTTTAGATCTTTCACGTGGCGTTCCATTGGCTCAAGAATTAGCGTCATTGGAGGTTTGTAGCTCAAGATATTGACAATCTACCAAACTGTGGCAGTGAGCTCAATAATTCAAAACCCTAAAGTAGTTATCACAAAGATGCCCTCGTTTCTCCTACTTGCACACAGAATTGGAAGAAAGTTAAAACCTATGAATTGACGTACACTTAAGAGCTTTCTAGAACATCCAAGAACTCATCATTTGGAATAGTATTGAGAAAGGTACACTCAAATGAAGTACACTACCCGTTCTGCCAGAATACCAAACAAGCATATTAAGACACCCTTCAAGCCTTTTTGAATCTTTCCTTGTTCTTTAACTCAAGACACACATTTGTCGTATTTAATCACATTCTTGGTTTTTTTCTTAATTTTAGCACTCCAAAGTATCAACCACATAAATGCACACAATGGCATAAAATACTACACAATTGCATGAAAAACAAGGCAAAAGCTAAGTGACATAACACATATAAGTTAGTATAAAACCAACTTATCATTTAACTGAAAAGTTTAAATTTTCCTTCAAAAAATTATTCTTTTTATTTTTTTATGTTTTAGACCATTTTACCCTTAAATTTAATTCTCAAAATCTTTTCCTGCTTTATCATCATTTTGTTTTCTTTTTTCTTCGTATAAACTTTAACAAATTAAATTTCCTATTATTATTTCAAATAATAGAATAAAATATGTAATCTTACTGAAAAAATATTAGATTTTGGACATGGTTTACTATTTTTTTATAATTTGTTAACTATTTTTAATTTACTTAGTCAATAAAAACCTTATATGAATTATTTAATTTTTTTGAAGGTAATAAAATAATACATACTTTGTCCAATTTTTTTTAATTCTTTAATGAAAAATTAATGAAACATTTTCTTACAACTCTGATATATATGGATTTTTAATTTAGAATTAATTAATTTTTTATTAAATTTATTAAGTATAAAAGATATCTCTATTAAGAAAATATATATTTATAATAAATATACAACTTAAAAAAATTTATTAAGCATAATTTATTATGCTGATTAGATTACTTTAATATATATAATAATATAATAAAAAAATTTAAGATATTAAATCAATGCTTTAAATTGTTAATAATACAAATAAGATAAATAATCATATTATAAAGACACAACAAACTAAAATGAGTAAAAAAAAATCATAAATTACAAGAAACATGACAAAAATTTAATTATATAAAAGAAGATGAAATAAACAGAAAATAAAAAAAGATGAAAAAATAAACAAGTATCTTAATTTGTTAAAAAAATTGATCAAATATTTTATGCCTCAAATTAATAATATTTAAGTATTAACACAAAATTATGGAGTAGATAAATTGAAATTAATGTTTAAATATAGGAGCGACAAATATAATTTAATTTGTTTCTTATTGATGGATAAAATTGTCATTTAAAATTAATAATTAATGATGTTATCAATTAACATCTATAATTAATAGTCAACAGTGCAAAGTGCTAATAAAAATCTTTTATCAGAGCAAAGTGATTAAAAGTCGTCTTTCATGGGGGTAAATTGAAGATAATCCTAGACTAATGGTTTGAAAATTCATCCAAAATTATTCTTTGAAATTAAGCGATAAATTTCAGCTTATCGCTTAATTTCAAAATGTGTTAAGTTGTTGGGTTTTTAAAAAAGAATTAATATGACCTAATTATTCTTCAATCTCTTCCATCTTATCTCTTTCTCCCTTCTCTAATTTTCTATTTCTACTATATTTAAAATTATTTTTCTATTTCTACTATATTTCAATCTCTTCTCTTTTTGGACTCTTATAAGATATGCACACAATATATAAAGAGAAATAATATTCGTAGTTTAATAATGAATTTTTTAGATTTTAAAATTTAATTAATCTTTCATATTTTTTTTTTGGATTTAAAATAAAAATTAGTTTCTTAAAATTTATATTCACATTGAGTTTTTAAGTATTTGTTCTATTTTATATATGTATGATTACTTCTTATATATTTGAATAATTTATTTCATTATTTCAATTTTTTTAATTATTATTTTGTTAGAAAATTTTATTTTATTCAAGTTTTATAATAATTTTGATATATAATTTTAGAAAAATAATATATGATATATTTATTGACAAAATAAGTAATTGAAGGGAAAAATCGTACTAATTGGACGATTCAGATATAAGATCAACATGTTTATGAAACAGTTTCAATTAATTCAGATTTAAAATTCAGACATTTAAAATTGTTTCTTTCATTGCTTAAATTTCAGTCACTTAATTATTTCAAATTTCACATTTCAGATTTCAAACTTAAGATTTTAGTTTTATGAAATGACCGCTTAGTGGTTGATAGCGGTTTTGGAGCTAGGGTCAAAAGTTAAGATTTAACCGAATCAAATAAATTTATAACCCTAATCCTCACGACATTTAAGGTGCATCAAGACACCGACATTTTTGTAATTAGAGGAAGTAGGGGTCGAACCCACAGGGAGTGGATGAGTCTACGGATATAGTGTAAATGTGTGTGAAGTAGTGAGAGTTAAAACAAGCAAGGTAACCTAAACTACAAACTAGACAAAATAGAAAACAAAGAATAAAAGCATCAAAGATAAGGAATTATGCAATGAAGTGTAGCCTTGGAGTATTGGTTTTCCTTAACGATAGTGTTTTATGTGGTGCACAAGAATGGGTTAACGAACTAAGAGTGTGACATCATTAATCAAGTTCCACTTTTATGGCGGAAGCTAGAACCTAATCACGTTGACACCTATGGGAAATTGACTTCATAGGAAATCCCCCCTTTATGGCGGAGGCAAGGATTTGCCATTATAGGTCAACCAAGATCCCTATGTTCCCCCCAAGCTCACCTCCCTCTAATTCGGCTCCTTCTTTATGGCGGAGGCAAGAGCTAAACCTAGTCACTCTTTCGGACGTCACTCCCTAACCTATTCCTTCCTTTATGACAGAGGCAAGGTCTACATTATTTCGTACTACCCGAATTCACCAACCCTAACACCAGCATCTCAATGTCCTAACCAATTCCCCCTTAATGATGAAGGCAAGAATTTGCTAGAACATCTCCACTAATCTACTACCCACATACTAATCTACATTAAGCATTACTAGTATGGAATGTTGGATTAGCTTGTAGTTCCTAATTCTTAATTACCTTAAACGTAAATCCACAATAAAGCACAAGAATTCAACAATCAATAACCAATCTCCAAGGGCACTAGCAATTTATCACATCAAGACTAATAAGAACATCACAACTAGAGCTGCTACATGATCGAGCTACTCGCGAGTAGCTCGGTCAACAACCCGGCTCGAGCTCGCGTTGACCGAGATCGAGCTAGAACTACTCGAGCTCGAGTACTTGGCGAGTCGATTCCGAGTGCAATTTTCTTGAGCTCGATGCCTCACGAGCTACTCACGAGCCTTTATGTATTTAATTAAAATTATTTATTAAAATATGTAAATAATATCAGATGATTCAGATCCCCATCGCAGAGCAGAGACTAACACTCCTTCATCGACCGACACTTTTTTCTTCCCCCATCGCAGAGACGACTTCAATTTCTGGCCAAAGTTCTGGAAAATCTATCCAATTCATCCAAAGTCAAGAATCAAGAATCAAAGAGATTTCAATCTATTTTCACTTCTATTGGATTTGTGTTATCAAGATTCAAGATCTAGTGCCCTAAATATGGAAGATATCCCATCTCTTCGTGAAGGTGAAGGTAAGAATTCGACCGATCTTTCTTTTTTTTTGCAGTTCAATATCAATACTAATCAATTGCTAAATTTGATGTGTTTTGGCATGATTGTTTCTTTAATTTAAGTCATCAATTCGAGTTGTTGTAGCCAACTTTGTTCTTCGCACAAGAGCCTCGATAGCACTGTATTCTTGTTCCTTCTCGCTTCCTTGATTTATGGTTCCTCTTCATGCTTGCTTGGTCAGCTCCCAAGGTTACCTCTTGTGGCTGAGGATGCAGATAGGCAAGTTCTTTGAACTAGTACTAAAGATAAAAAGATACCCTTTTTGAATAATTTATTGATATGCTGTAATCATTTTCTAAGTCATTGCATTACTTGATATTAACCATTTACTATTAGTTTTGTGTAAAGGTGGAATCTTTGCTCACTGTTTTCTTCTTTATTTGGACTAGTAATCTTACAAATTGTGTGCTTCCACTAGGAAATGGAATATTGGGAGTTGGTTTCCATTTATGACATGTGGTGAATGTATTCTTGTTCCTACCTAATCTGTCTGCTGGAATTTTTTTATATGACTAAAAGTTCTGTTGTTCAAAGGCACGGTGCAATATTTTGTTTACTGATTTGGTTAGTTTTTTTGGTCGAGGAATGAAGTCATTTACCCTTAATACATCTTTGCACTCAGACTGTAAATGATGTTGAATAAATGATCTTCTTTCCATCTCTATCATGTCTCTAAATTAAAGATTTAAGAAACAATGCTTGCAATGACTTCACTACCGACTGTTGGGAATGGATTTCCTTGTATGCATGCACTTGCTGACATGAACTAAGATAATGTGAGTTTGCTGCTGATTAATAGAATACACATCACATAATTTCCTATGATCTCTGCAGGAGATTAAGTAATGTAGTGCTGTTAGATATGAATTTTGACAGCCAAACAGAGAGATACAGTAGCTTTCTCAAATTTTGATGACTGATGGTAGGATTCAAAGGAAATCATAGTTATCAAGCAAAGGCAGATTTTTAGTCTTAAGAGCATTTCTGGATATTGAGTTGCAATAGCTTTGCTAAGTTTGAGTTTTGTGCATTTGGAATGCATGGAAGAATGATGAATGCATACCTTTCTCTAATGGCTCTATGACCTCCATGATTCCTTTAAAAGCTTTAGCTCAATGCAATATTGTGTTTTCTTCTTATAACTTTAACATTTTGTAGTTTATACAATCACGTCACCAGTGATACATTTAATAGGTGAATGTATAGAAATTTTTTTTGCATTGAGTTTAGAGAATGAGTTTTCTAGTCGTATAGTAAAAGATTTTAATCATTTAAGAATCTTTATGCCCTCATCCTCTCATAAATAAATTCTTGTGCTCAACTTGATGGTTTTTTTGCACTTTTCTGAATTGGTTACATCAAATATGTTATAAGTATAACTGTTCAAAAGATAGAATGCATGAAAATGATTCATGATATTAACCCCCCCAAAAAAATGAAAGAGAAAAACTAAATGATTAAACTCATTTCCAGCTCCCATGTGTATTTAAAACAGTTTCTTAATTTGATCACCTTTCTTATATACTTTAGTCTTTCCATGTGCACTCATGTCAACTTTGTTCAATCTTTCACCAGTTTTTGGTCTTAAAGATTTAGTGCCGTAAACTTCTCTTTATTGTTTAATTTTTTGTATTCATTTTACACTAACCTCTAATTTATAATGGATTATCATTTTCAATTGGTTTTTCAAGTCAACCAACTTCCACAGCAGATTCAAATAGTCTGATCATTGCTGGTTCAACTATTCCTATACGTAATGAGAGCGTACCAGAAGAACCTTGTATGCAAACACATGATATAGACGGTGAAGACGAGAATAGTGAACAACAAAATGAAGATAGTGATGCATTCAAAGGCAAAAAAAGATCTAGAAAATCACAAGTTTGGTTAGAATTCAAGGATATGGATGTTAATGGTGTCAAAAAAGTAGAATGCATGCATTGCAAAACACAAATGGCACTCAGTCGAACCAAGAGCACAGCGAGTTTCAAAAGGCATCTAAACAGTTGTTTAGTGAGAAAGATGAACCAAAGAAAAGCTCAACAACAAACTCTGCTCAACTTTCAACCTTCTAGTTCAGGTTTGATTTCTCAATCAGCTTTGCAATCTGCGAAATTTGATATGGCAAAAATGAGAGAGGCAGCTGCTCATTGGATACTCATGCATGAACATCTTTTCACAATCTTGGAGGAAGAAGGCTTTAATTTAATGATGAGGCGTGCGAATAT
Organism: Ophiorrhiza pumila; assembly: GCA_016586305.1. Taxonomy (NCBI): domain Eukaryota; kingdom Viridiplantae; phylum Streptophyta; class Magnoliopsida; order Gentianales; family Rubiaceae; genus Ophiorrhiza; species Ophiorrhiza pumila. Next base: position 13,987,452 of record BLIW01000011.1, read on the forward strand.
TGAGTGGCAAAAAATTTCAAGAGCAACAGGTAAAAATGATTGCCAGACAGTTTATGAGTAGGAGAAAAAAAAGCTTAAGAATTTGTTGAAAAATGTGCGAAAAGTAAGCTTGACAACAGATTTGTGGAAATATAAAACTCAGAAGATTGAATACATGGTCATCACTGGACATTGGATTGATCAGATTTGGAAGTTGCAAAAGAGAGTTCTAAATTTTTTTCATATTCCTCCCCCCCGAAGAGGTCAAGAAATTGTAGATTCGATTTTCAAGTGTTTAAAAGAGTGGGGAATTGAGAACAAGATTCACACAATTTCAGTTAACAATACAAAGACCAATGATGTGTCAATTAGAATCTTGAAAGATAATTTCTCAAGGTCCAGAAAGTTGTTGTGTGATGGAAAAATATTTCATGTCAGGTGTTGTGCACATATCTTGAATCTTATGGTTCAAGATGGATTAAGTCAGATTGTTGACATCACTAACAAAATAAGGGAAAGCGTATATTTTGTGAATCGCTCAGAAGCAAGATTGTCATTATTTGCAGAGATTGTGCAGCAATTAGGTTTGCCCGAAAGAAGATTGATTTATGATTGCAAGACAAGATGGAATTCTACGTTTGAGATGTTGAACTGTGCACTCAAATTTAAAGACGTTTTTCCACGATTTGAGGATTGGGATTCAAGTTTCGATTGTTGTCCATCTATTGAAGACTGGGAAAAAGTGGAGAAAGTATGTTCTGTTTTAGAATCTTTTTGGACAACCACAAATATTATTTCAGGGAGTGATTATCCGACATCAAATTTATTCCTTCAAGAAGTTGCTATGATCAAATCCGTTTTGAATACAAAATTAGCTCAAGGAGATGACTTTATCCAAAGGATGGTTCAAAAGATGAAGGACAAATTTGATAAATATTGGAGCGAATGTAATTTGTTGATGGCCATAGCTTCCATTTTCGATCCACGAAAGAAGATACGAGTGATAGAATTTTGCTTCCCTAAGCTTTATCAACCTTTTGAAGCACAAGATAATATTGCAAAAGTTAAAGAATCTCTTTTTCTCATTTATGATGAATATGCTTCAAAGGTCATTGATGTTTAAGCAAGTGGACAACATGGAAATATTGGGTCAACGGGGAAAGTTGTTGAAGATCAACACTCCGATGTTAGTAAATGGAATGCTGCTCTAGAGGAGTTTGTTGAAACTATTGAGATTTCTGAGCCTCAAAAATCTGAATTAGCCGATTATTTAGAAAAGCCTTGCATCAATAGAAAAAATCTTTCTGAGAAATTTGATTGTTTGGAATGGTGGAGGGAGAATAAATCAAATTACAGTGTGTTATCTTTGATGGCTTGTGATATTTTAGCTATTCCTATTACAACGGTAGCTTCAGAAGCCACAGTTAGTGCTGGAACGAGAGTGATTAATGCATATCGTGCTTCAATATCTCCAGAAATTGTTCAGATGTTGATGTGTGCGGGAGATTGGTGTCGCAATATTCATGGAGTGAAGAAGAAATTGAAAGTAAGTGTACTTAATAGTTCAAATTTTTTTATTTAAAATAATATTTATTTATATTATCTCGTTTATTTATTGTATCTATTTATATGCAGCAAGGAAAAACACCAATTGACATTCAACTCCCAATCAAGTGATGATATATTATTGAATGAATGGTGCTTATGTGAAGAGGTTACTTTTAAAGTTGTTGAAGGATAAACTTGTGTTATTATAATTTGTATTTGCAAATTTTATGTTAGACATATTTTGATTTTAAGCTTTTTCTAATGATTGTCGGTATTGCATTTTAATTATGTGACTTGTTATGCGAATGATATTTGATTGAATTATCGCTTGTTGGGTTATTATATTATTTTTGGGTTGATTGTTTTATAGTTATCAGGGAGTTTATTTCCAAAAATAGGGGATACTCTGTCAAAATTTAAAAAAATATAAAAAATGGACCGACAACCAAAGTTTTGAATGAATTATATTTCATTGAGTTTTGTAATACAACAAAGATTGTTTTAAAATATTTTTTTCACAAAACAACCTCGAGAACTCGAGCTCGAATTGAGCCCAATCGAGCTCCAAACGAGCTCAGTCGAGCTGCATCAGCTTCCGAGCTCGTTTGGAGCTCGATTGAGGTCAATTCGAGCATTAGCTTTCGAGCTCGAGTGGCTCGAGCTCGATGAGCTCGCTTGGAGCTCGAGCTGGATCGAGCTACTCGCGAGCTCGATTAGCTCTTAGTCGAGTCGAGATCGAGCTCGATTAATGGAGCTCGATCGAGCTCGAGATCGAGCTCGAGTAGGGAATTTTGCACAACTGAGCTACTCGATTAGGGATGTACTCGAGCTCAACTCGACTCGATTACACCCCTAGTGGTCCCTCTTGAACTAAACAAGCTTTTATTTATTGTTGATTTGTTGTCCGTAGACATTGACTCCTTTTCTTAATGCACTAGGACGAAAGGCTGTTTTACTTCTTAGCAAGAAATTTGTACTTCTAATTAGCAAGAAATTTGAGCAACATGATGAAAGTTTATTATAGGTATGCTATCAGCTTCAGCAAGGCTGCTTTTGTGTTAGTTATAGGAAATAGGAATTGGTGTAACAAACATTTAATTTATGGACTATTCTTCTCTGAAACCGTCTCATATATGAGACTTACATATGAATTTCACTTTAGCGCATAAAGTATAAAAAATTAGTATATAAAAAAAAATAGCGTACAGTATCAAATATTAGTGTATAATGTATAAAAAATAGCATATTAGCGTATAAAGTATAATTCATGTATCACGTTTCATATATGAGATGGTATCATAAAAGTTTTTGTATTATTTTATTGTAGGGATGCAATGAGCCATACCATGTAAATAGGTCTATGGTTTTGTATTAAATGTTTGGCTTAAGTATTTGCAGTTATAACTAACTTGGTCATGTATTTTGGTGTCTTATAATCTTATATTTAAAGAATGAATTTACTTTATGGATGATTTCAATTTAAAAGATGAACTTATTTTACAAGAGAAAAAAATTGCAAGCAAACCATATATTATAGTCAAGCAAAATACAACAATCGTCTGAGGCTATTAGAAACATAGGATTTACTAGTCATTCAAGCAGTAAAACTTTAATATTTTTATTTATATTTTTTTTTCTCGGTCATAGAGTTCAAGTTATGATCTTTAATATATATATATATATATAGACACACATTAATAATTATCAACCAAATATTACAAATACTATATTATTGCATAAAAAAAATCCTTACCATTTATGGAAAATTGCAAAATAAAATGTGTTAAGCTATGTTGTCGATCACTTCAAACTTTCGATTATTCATGGAATGAAAAAATTTTTAATCATGTTAACATCTAAAAAATATTATAGTGGCAAACTAAAGTAAATTCATCACATTGTTTTAGCAACTTTTACCACAAACAAAACAAAGTTAATTATGATGTCGATCACTTCAAACTCTCGATTATTTATAGAATGAAAAAAAAATCTTGATCATGTTAACATCTAAAACATATTATGGCTGCAAAATCAACTAAATTCACCACATTGTTTTAGCAACTTTTTACCACAAGCAAAGCAAAGTTAATTGAAAAATGTGTTCGGTAGGTATCAACTATAAAGTTTTCTTTTTTATTTTTATCCCCCTTCCCAACTAAACTTACATCACAAGCAAACTCCGAGTCTCGAACATTATAGCTAGGACTTGAGAATCCTTCTTTGGCCAATATAACATTTTAAAAACTTTCTCATATGATATAATTAGCATGATTTTTTAACACACTATGGATATTAATACATACTACATAAAGTTTTACACACTATACATATTTACACATTTTCACACACTAAATATTTTTTTTACATACTTCACATATTCTTACACACTAACATATTTACATGCACTTCACACATTTCCACACAATATACATAATTACACATAGTACACATATTTTCACATAATACATATATTTATATATACTACATATATTTTCACACATAGGTTTTAGAGAAGTCGGAATAGGAGAGCAATTATCTTGGGGTAGGACTGGCATTGAATGCTGGTCTGATTGAAGATAAAAGTACATCGAACCTATATGAAGTTTTACCATGACCTGATTGTATCCATTGAGCAAATATAGGTTCGATCAAGATTTGCAAAGGATGAAGAAAGAAAAAAGAAATACATATGGATTATTGAAAATAATAAGATATTAAAAAATGTTCAATTTTCATAAGATCTTCTTGACCATTATTCAAAAGGTCTAATATATTTAAACATAATAAGCACATTTTTACACGCTATATATGTTTATATATACTACACATATTTTTGCAAACTATATATATAATATATTTACACATATTTCATATATTTTCATATACTATATATTTACATATACTTATACATTTTCACACTCTATACATCTTTACACATACTTTTCACATTATGGCTAACCAGTCTTAGCATCAACTGACTGGGGCCTTTAAAAATACCAGACTTACCTTGCAGACTGAATTGAGTGCCACCAAGCTGATTTGCAGCTGTAGTCATGTTCCTTTCTGTCATTGGATGATATAGCCCTTACCTTTTTTAAGGATTAAAGTAGGAGTTTGATTTCTGTCCATTCTGATAATCGATGGCAGAGTAGCTATAGCCTTTGATCTCTGTTGAGTGGCCAGGAGCCTGGCAGGTAGATTAGCTTCTTTAGGTACTACCTTCAGAATAGCTGCTCGATTTATAAACTCCATTATAGCTTTCATTTTCCAATCCCTCCACTGTCTTAGCCCTTGAGTCAGTGCGTGTGAATCAGATTCAATCAGGATGGCATTAAATCCCAACTCTTGACTCCTTGTAATGTAGCTATGTACAGCTAAGGCTTCCACCTGCAACCTTGTTAGAAGAGGAGGAAATTGGAGAATAGGAAGAGGAAAAAGCAACTGACCTGAATGGTTTCTAGCTAGGCCTCCAGTCCTCTAGTAGTGTTCCTCCTTGTTGGCTGCATAGTTTATCTTTATGCTATCCCAATCCGGGGGATGCCATTTTATGCTTTGCAATTCCATCTTTTTTCTGATTTTCTGGCATGTATCCCAAAAGGAGGCCCATTCTAAGTCTATGAGCTTCAATCCCTTGAATTTTAAACTCACGATCTCCTTGATAGACTTAAAGATGTTCCCCACTAGGGCCCCTTCCTCAGGTTTGTCTTTGTCAAAGGTAATTCTGTTTTTGAGTTTCCATATCCACCAGCAAATCATCGAAGGGCAAATTTTCCAAAGAAATTTCATGGTTTCATTTATGTCATTGTTTGGCCTCCACCAGATGTTGAGAGTGCCTTCAAAGTTTTCAGAATGTTCCAGTACTCCATTTTCAGCAGCAAAAATTCTCCATATGTTTTTAGCAAACTGGCAGGACACTAGCAAGTGATTTACTGTTTCCCCACTCGCATGGTACCAAGGGCATGTGAAAGGGCCTATGATGCCTATTTTATGTAAATTAGAGCCCAGGGGGATTTTGTTTCGAATGAATCTTAGCATGAGAAAAGATACCTTAACAGGGATTAGAGGATCCCACAGTTCCTTGGCTTGGGGAATAAGAGGAGTGTTGTGGCCCCTGATCAGTTGAAAGGCTGAGTTTAGGCAAAATTGTCCTTTTTGATTAGGTTCCCAGATCATTATATCCTCCATTTCGCCACTAATGGGGACCTCCACAAAGAAATTTCTGGGGACTTGAGGTAGGATGATGTTGATTTTAGCCCAATCCCAGCCTTGGTTCCCTAATACTTCTGAAACCTTGTAGCTTCCTTGGCAACTAAACAATTCAGATATTTTGCCACTAGAATTCCATTTATCATGTATGAGATTGCACTCTCCATTTCCTAATTGGAAATGAATGTGCTCCTCTGCCAGGTGGTCTTCCCCACATATTCTTTTCCAAGTGTGAGAGTTTCCTCTTTTGGGAGTAATCTGTGATGGATGCTTCAGGCCACAATATTTTACCCACATGAAGTGAGACCACAGAGAAGCTTTAGACCTAAACCTCCACCAAAGTTTTAGTGTTTGAGCTCTGATAATATGATGCCACTGCCGGAATCCTAGCCCCCCTTCCTCCTGGCTATAGCAAAGTTCTTTCCAACTAATCCAATGCCTACGAGTCCCCTTGTCCATACCTGACCACAAGAAATTTGAAAGCAAGGATTCTATCTGATTTATGACCTTTTTTGAAGGGTCTAGGCTCATAGTCCAATAAATAGGCATAGAAGAAAGGACACTTTTGATCAAGGTGATTCTACCCCCTACTGTTAAGAACTTGGACCCCCAATTTCCTATGGTTTGCCTAATTTTGTCCACTAGAGAGGAGTAAAAGGAGGCTGGAATTCTCTTGTAGTGCAAAGGTGTGCCTAGGTAAGTAGTAGGAAGAGAACCTTTAGGAAATCCAGTTAGCCTACCAATGGAGTGTTTTCTGAAGTCTGGTAGCCTATCGTGCACTAAGTAAGAACTCTTGGCTGCATTGATCTTCTGTCCAGATACACTTTCGTAGTGTCTCAGTTTATCCATCACATTCTTGAATGCCCTAGGCTTTGCTGAGGAGAATATTATGAGGTCATCTGCAAAGGCTAAATGGGAAATCCTAGGACATCCTTTAGGTACACAGAAATCTAGCTTCCTGTCATTGCTGCTATTTAAGGTTCTAGACAAATATTCTGAACTAATTACAAATAGCAAATGAGAAATAGGATCTCCTTGCCTTAAACCTCTAGATGCTTTAAACCAGCCTTTATTTGCACCATTGATTATTACTGAGAACCAATTATTTGAGATAAGCCTCCACACCATATCCACCCAAACCTCTCCAAAGCCAAGCTTTCTCAAAATCTGTAACAAATAAAGCCAGTTGACCCTATCATAGGCCTTTTCCATGTCAAGCTTTATTGCCACATTTCCTTCTTTGCTTTTCCTATTTAGGGTTGTCATCATTTCACTAGCCAATAGGTAATTATCTGTGATCAACCTTCCAGTAACAAACCCACTTTGGTTCTCAGAAATTATCTTAGGCAGAACTAAGGCTAATCTCCTAGCTAACAGTTTGGAGATGATCTTGCTAAAGAAATTACATATGCTGATGGGTCTAAAATGTTTGAAGGATTGAGGATTAGAAATCTTAGGTATGAGGACTATGGAGGTAGCAGTTGTAGCTTGATTCATTTCATCTCCATTTATAAAGGCTTGGACTGCTTTGAGTAAGTCATCACACAGAATCTCCCATGCAGTAACATAGAAGCTACCTGAGAAACCATCCGGGCCTGGAGAGCTCTCTGAATTCATACTAAAAACAGTAGCCTTAAGCTCCTCCATATTAGGAATTCTAGTTAGCTCATTTCTGTCTCTCTCTGTCAGGACTTCAGGCAGTAGTGACTGGTCTATATGTGGGCTAACAGGTTCTGATGAGTATAGTTCTGAGAAATATTGGACAGCAATGTCAGCAATTATGTCCTCCCCTTCTACCCATTCCCCTTCCTGATTTTGGATTTTGTGGATGTGCACCTTAGCATGCCTAGACTTAACATAAGTGTGGTAGAACATGGAGTTCCTATCCCCCTCCTTAGCCCATTTGATGTTAGCCTTTTGAGCCCAAAAGGCTTCTTCCAATCCCAGTTGATACTTAGCCTCAGCAGCAGCTTTGCTCATAATTTCCCTAGTAACAGGACTAAGCTCATCCTCTTTTTCAAGTCTAAGGAGTGCCTCTTCAGCCTGTTCTGCTTTCGTGAAAATGTTCCCAAAAGTCCTCTTATTCCAGGCCCTTAGGGCCTGTTTGACCATCTTTAGTTTTTCAGAAAAGGTTCTCATAGGACTTCCTATGGTGTCTTTCTCCCATGCCTGCTTGATGATCATTAAGTATTCCGGATGCTTAGACCAGAAGGCTTGGAACCTAAAGGGCTTCACAGCTTCCTTTCCCTGCTGAATTTGTAGTAGTAGAGGAGCATGATCAGAAGGGGATCTAGCTAGATGAGTAATATTAGCTTTTAGGTTCTGGTTGTGAAAGTTTGAGTCCACTAGTCCTCGATCTAGTTTCTTCCAAATTCTTGCCCTCCCCTCTCGATTATTACACCATGTAAACATAGCTCCATTTGACTGTATCTCGGTTAGTCCTAAGGATGACATAATTTCTATTAGTTCCCTAGATTCCCTCATGTTATAAGCCTTGCCCCCTTTCTTCTCCTCACTAGCCTTAATGCAATTCCAATCCCCCCATAGCACCCAAGGTTTATCTACCGGTTGCAGATTAGTTAATTCCTGCCACAAGGTCTCCCTTTCCCTTTCTATGCACCTAGCATAGATGATTTATGTAAAAAAAACGACAACCAAAATTTTTTCGCCAAACCTCCAATTTTTAGGGTTTTTTGGTAAAAAACGGGAACTCCAAAAACGCGTTTATTTTGACTTTTTTCGTCCGTTTCTTTCGCGAACCTTAATTTGAACATGAAATCTAGTGATTTTTTTTCTTTTTTTTCTAAAAACCGATCTTTATATTACCTTGAGCAAAAATTGGGGCCGGCTATATCCGTCACCCCGTTATAAAATAAAAGCCATTAAAGTGGAGTACTACTCCATTACATGCGGTTTTCTTAAAAAGCAAAATAGAGTCTTAATCCTTTCATGGACTCCGAAGACCAAAGCCATAATTGTAAGTGTGGATTGAGATTCTAAATAATTTGAGCACCAAGCCAAATTATATCAAAATCTCAATCCCTATTTTCACTACTTCCAAAACATGTGTAACCATAAGTATTAACTACCTACTTAAATACAATCTACAGAGTTATGTGCTCATTAGCAGATCACCGAATCCTTCGACACACTATGCGGCAGCCAGAAGTCAATCCATTCACAAAACAGTGCCCCATTCACATTTCATTGTTTGCACAAAAAAATATAAATTGTCCCCTCTTCATTGAAGCCTTCCACTTAGTTCCGTTTTAGAACCAGCAGTACCAAAACATGAAATCTAGTGATTTATGTAAAAAACGACAACCCAAAATTTTTCGCCAAACCTCCAATTTTTAGGGTTTTTTGGTAAAAAATTGGGAAATCCCAAAAACACGTTCATTTAGACTTTTTTTTGTCTGTTTCTTTCGCGGACCTTAATTAGAACATGAATTCTAGTGATTTATGTAAAAAAATGACAACCCAAAATTTTTCGCCAAACCTCCAATTTTTAGGGTTTTTTGGTCAAAAACGAGAAGTCCAAAAACACGTTCATTTTGACTTTTTTTTGTCCGTTTCTTTCGCGGACCTTAATTTGAACATGAATTCTAGTGATTTATGTAAAAAAACGACAACCTAAAATTTTTCGCCAAACCTCAAATTTTTAGGGTTTTTTGGTCAAAAATTGGGAAATCCCAAAAACACATTCATTTAGACTTTTTTTTGTCCGTTTCTTTCGCAGACCATAATTTGAACATGAATTCTAGTGATTTATGGGAAAAAAACGACAACCCAAAATTTGTCGCCAAACCTCCAATTTTTAGGTTTTTTTGGTAAAAAATTAGAAAACCCCAAAAACACGTTCATTTAGACTTTTTTGGTTCCTTTCTTCCGTGGACCTTAATTTGAACATGAATTCTACTGATTTATGAGAAAAAACGACAACCCAAAATTTTTCGCAAAACCTCCAATTTTTAGGGTTTTTTGGTGAAAAACGGGAAGTCCAAAAATACGTTCATTTTGACTTTTTTCGGTCTGTTTCATTCGCTGACCTTAATTTGAACATGAATTCTAGTGATTTATGTAAAAAAACGACAACCCAAAATTTTTCGCCAAACCTCCGATTTTTAGGGTTTTTTGGTAAAAATTGAGAAATCCCGAAAACACATTCATTTAGACTTTTTTTGGTCCGTTTCTTTCGCGGACCTTAATTTGAACATGAATTCTAGTGATTTATGTTAAAAAAACAACAACCCAAAATTTTTCGCCAAACCTCCAATTTTTACGGTTTTTTGGTAAAAAATTGGAAAATCCCAAAAACACGTTCATTTAGACTTTTTTGGTCCGTTTCTTTCGCGGACCTTAATTTGAACATGAATTCTAGTGATTTATGTAAAAAAACGACAGCCCAAAATTTTTCGCCAAACCTCCAATTTTTAGGGTTTTTTGGTCAAAAACACGAAGTCCAAAAACACGTTCATTTTGACTTTTTTTGGTCCGTTTCTTTTGCGGACGTTAAGTTGAACATGAATTCTAGTGATTTATGTAAAAAAACAACAAGCCAAAATTTTTCACCAAACCTCCAATTTTTAAGGTTTTTTGGTAAAAAATTGGGAAATCCCAAAAACACGTTCATTTAAACTTTTTTTTGTCCGTTTCTTTCGCGGACCTTAGTTTGAACATGAATTCTAGTGATTTTTGAAAAAAACGACAACCCAAAATTTTTCGGCAAACCTCCAATTTGTAGGGTTTTTTTGGTAAAAACTTGGTAAATCCCAAAAACACGTTCATTTACACTTTTTTTGGTCCGTTTCTTTTGCTGACCTTAATTTGAACATGAATTCTAGTGATTTATGTAAAAAAACGACAACCCAAAATTTGTCGCCAAACCTCCAGTTTTTAGGGTTTTTTGGTAAAAATTTGGGAAATTCCAAAAACACGTACATTTAGACTTTTTTTGGTCCGTTTCTTTCGCGGACCTTAATTTGAACATGAATTCTAGTGATTTATGTAAAAAAACGACAACCCAAAATTTTTCGCCAAACCTCCAATTTTTAGGGTTTTTTGGTAAAAAACGGAAACTCAAAAAACGCGTTTATTTTGACTTTTTTGGTCCGTTTCTTTCGCGGACCTTAATTTGAACATGAATTCTAGTGATTTATGTTAAAAAAACAACAACCCAAAATTTTTCGCCAAACCTCCAATATTTAGGGTTTTTTGGTAAAAAATTGGGAAATCCCAAAAACACGTTCATTTAGACTTTTTTTGTCTGTTTCTTTCGCGGACCTTAATTAGAACATGAATTCTAGTGATTTATGTAAAAAAACGACAACCCAAAATTTGTCGCCAAACCTCCAGTTTTTAGGGTTTTTTGGTAAAAAATTGGGAAATTCCAAAAACACGTTCATTTAGACTTTTTTTGGTCCTTTTCTTTCGCGGACCTTAATTTGAACATGAATTCTAGTGATTTATGTAAAAAAACGACAACCCAAAATTTTTCGCCAAACCTCCAATTTTTAGGGTTTTTTTGGTAAAAACTTGGTAAACCCCAAAAACACGTTCATTTACACTTTTTTTGGTCCGTTTCTTTTGCTGACCTTAATTTGAACATGAATTCTAGTGATTTATGTAAAAAAACGACAACCCAAAATTTGTCGCCAAACCTCCAGTTTTTAGGGTTTTTTGGTAAAAAATTGGGAAATTCCAAAAACACGTTCATTTTGACTTTTTTTGGTCCTTTTTTTCGCGGACCTTAATTTGAACATGAATTCTAGTGATTTATGTAAAAAACGACAACCCAAAATTTTTCGCCAAACCTCCAATTTTTGGGGTTTTTTTGGTAAAAACTTGGTAAACCCCAAAAACACGTTCATTTACACTTTTTTTGGTCCGTTTCTTCTGCTAACCTTAATTTGAACATGAATTCTAGTGATTTATGTAAAAAAACGACAACCCAAAATTTGTCGCCAAACCTCCAGTATTTAGGGTTTTTTGGTAAAAAATTGGGAAATCCCAAAAACACGTTCATTTAGACTTTTTTTTGTCCGTTTCTTTCGCGGACCTTAGTTTGAACATGAATTCTAGTGATTTATGTAAAAAAACGACAATCCAAAATTTTTCGCCAAACCTCTAATTTTTAGGGTTTTTTTGGTAAAAAATTGGGAAATTCCAAAAACACGTTCATTTAGATTTTTTTGGGTCCGTTTCTTTCGCGGACCTTAATTTGAACATGAATTCTAGTGATTTATGTAAAAAAACGACAACCCAAAATTTTTCGCCAAACCTCCAATTTTTAGGGTTTTTTGGTAAAAAACGGGAACTCAAAAAATGCGTTTATTTTGACTTTTTTGGTCCGTTTCTTTCGCGGACCTTAATTTGAACATGAATTCTAGTGATTTATGTAAAAAAACGACAACCCAAAATTTTTCGCCAAACCTCCAATTTTTAGGGTTTTTTGGTAAAAAACGGGAACTCAAAAAACGCGTTTATTTTGACTTTTTTGGTCCGTTTCTTTCGCGGACCTTAATTTGAACATGAATTCTAGTGATTTATGTTAAAAAACACCAACCCAAAATTTTTCGCCAAACCTCCAATTTTTAGGGTTTTTTGGTAAAAAATTGGGAAATCCCAAAAACACGTTCATTTAGACTTTTTTTGTCTGTTTCTTTCGCGGACCTTAATTAGAACATGATTTCTAGTGATTTATGTAAAAAAACGACAACCCAAAATTTGTCGCCAAACCTCCAGTTTTTAGGGTTTTTTAGTAAAAAATTGGGAAATTCCAAAAACACGTTCATTTAGACTTTTTTTGGTCCTTTTCTTTCGCGGACCTTAATTTGAACATGAATTCTAGTGATTTATGTAAAAAAACGACAACCCAAAATTTTCGCCAAACCTGCCAATTTTAGGGTTTTTTGGTAAAAACTTGGGAAATCCCCAAAAACACGTTCATTTAACTATTTTTTGGTCCGTTTCTTTTGCTGACCTTAATTTTGAACATGAATTCTAGGATTTATGTAAAAAAACGACAACCCAAAATTTGTCGCCAAACCTCCAGTTTTTAGGGTTTTTTGGTAAAAAATTTAAGGAAATCCCAAAAACACGTTCATTTACACTTTTTTTTGGTCCCGTTTCTTTGCTGACCTTAATTTGAACATGAATTCTAGTGATTTATGTAAAAAACGACAACCCAAAATTTTTCGCCAAACTCCCATTTTAGGGTTTTTTGGTAAAAAAATTGGAAAATTCCCAAGAAACACGTTCATTAGACTTTTTTGGCCGTTTCTTTCGCGGACCTTAATTTTAACATGAATTCTAGTGATTTATGTAAAAAAACGACAACCCAAAATTTTTCGCGAAACCTCCAATTTTTAGGGTTTTTTGGTAAAAAACGGGAACTCAAAAAATGCGTTTATTTTGACTTTTTTGGTCCGTTTCTTAAGCGGACCTTAATTTGAACATGAATTCTAGTGATTTATGTTAAAAAAACAACTAACCCAAAATTTTTCGCCAAACCTCCAATTTTTAGGGTTTTTTGGTAAAAAACTTGGAAAATCCCAAAAACACGTTCATTTAGACTTTTTTTGGTCCGTTTCTTTCGCGGACCTTAATTTGAACATGAATTCTAGTGATTTATGTAAAAAAACGACAACCCAAAATTTTTCGCCAAACCTCCAATTTTTAGGGTTTTTTGGTAAAAACTTGGTAAATCCCAAAAACACGTTCATTTACACTTTTTTGGTCCGTTTCTTTTGCTGACCTTAATTTGAACATGAATTCTAGTGATTTATGTAAAAAAACGACAACCCAAAATTTGTCGCCAAACCTCCAGTTTTTAGGGTTTTTTGGTAAAAATTTGGGAAATTCCAAAAACACGTACATTTAGACTTTTTTTGGTCCGTTTCTTTCGCGGACCTTAATTTGAACATGAATTCTAGTGATTTATGTAAAAAAACGACAACCCAAAATTTTTCGCCAAACCTCCAATTTTTAGGGTTTTTTGGTAAAAAACGGGAACTCAAAAAACGCGTTTATTTTGACTTTTTTGGTCCGTTTCTTTCGCGGACCTTAATTTGAACATGAATTCTAGTGATTTATGTTAAAAAAACAAAACCCAAAATTTTTCGCCAAACCTACAATTTTTAAGGTTTTTTGGTAAAAAATTGGGAAATCCCAAAAACACGTTCATTTAAACTTTTTTTTGTCCGTTTCTTTCGCGGACCTTAGTTTGAACATGAATTCTAGTGATTTTTGTAAAAAAAACGACAACCCAAAATTTTTCGCTAAACCTCCAATTTTTAGGGTTTTTTTGGTAAAAACTTGGTAAATCCCAAAAACACGTTCATTTACACTTTTTTTGGTCCGTTTCTTTTGCTGACCTTAATTTGAACATGAATTCTAGTGATTTATGTAAAAAAACGACAACCCAAAATTTATCGCCAAACCTCCAATTTTTGGGGTTTTTTTGGTAAAAACTTGGTAAACCCCAAAAACACGTTCATTTACACTTTTTTTGGTCCGTTTCTTTTGCTGACATTAATTTGAACATGAATTCTAGTGATTTATGTAAAAAAACGACAACCCAAAATTTTTCGCCAAACCTCCAATTTTTAGGGTTTTTTAGTAAAAAACGGAAACTCAAAAAATGCGTTTATTTTGACTTTTTTGGTCCGTTTCTTTCGCGGACCTTAATTTGAACATGAATTCTAGTGATTTATGTTAAAAAAACAACAACCCAAAATTTTTCGCCAAACCTCCAATTTTTAGGGTTTTTTGGTAAAAAATTGGAAAATCCCAAAAACACGTTCATTTAGACTTTTTTGGCCCGTTTCTTTCGCGGACCTTAATTTTAACATGAATTCTAGTGATTTATGTAAAAAACGACAACCCAAAATTTTTCGCCAAACTTCCAATTTTTAGGGTTTTTTGGTAAAAAACGGGAACTCAAAAAACGCGTTTATTTTGACTTTTTTGGTCCGTTTTTTTCGCGGACCTTAATTTGAACATGAATTCTAGTGATTTATGTTAAAAAAACAAAACCCAAAATTTTTCGCCAAACCTCGGATTTTTAGGGTTTTTTGGTAAAAATTGGGAAATCCCGAAAACACATTCATTTAGACTTTTTTTGGTCCGTTTCTTTCGCGCACCTTAATTTGAACATGAATTCTAGTGATTTATGTTAAAAAAACAACAACCCCAAATTTTTCGCAAAACCTCCAATTTTTAGGGTTTTTTGGTAAAAAATTGGAAAATCCCAAAAACCCGTTCATTTAGACTTTTTTGGTCCGTTTCTTTCGCGGACCTTAATTTGAACATGAATTCTAGTGATTTATGTAAAAAAACGACAGCCCAAAATTTTTCGCCAAACCTCCAATTTTTAGGGTTTTTTGGTCAAAATCGCGAAGTCCAAAAACACGTTCATTTTGACTTTTTTTGGTCCGTTTCTTTTGCGGACGTTAAGTTGAACATGAATTCTAGTGATTTATGTAAAAAAACAACAAGCCAAAATTTTTCGCCAAACCTCCAATTTTTAAGGTTTTTTGGTAAAAAATTGGGAAATCCCAAAAACACGTTCATTTAAACTTTTTTTTGTCCGTTTCTTTCGCGGACCTTAGTTTGAACATGAATTCTAGTGATTTTTGTAAAAAAAACAACAACCCAAAATTTTTCGCTAAACCTCCAATTTTTAGGGTTTTTTTGGTAAAAACTTGGTAAATCCCAAAAACACGTTCATTTACACTTTTTTTGGTCCGTTTCTTTTGCTGACCTTAATTTGAACATGAATTCTAGTGATTTATGTAAAAAAACGACAACCCAAAATTTATCGCCAAACCTCCAATTTTTGGGGTTTTTTTGGTAAAAACTTGGTAAACCCCAAAAACACGTTCATTTACACTTTTTTTGGTCCGTTTCTTTTGCTGACATTAATTTGAACATGAATTCTAGTGATTTATGTAAAAAAACGACAACCCAAAATTTATCGCCAAACCTCCAATTTTTAGGGTTTTTTAGTAAAAAACGGAAACTCAAAAAATGCGTTTATTTTGACTTTTTTGGTCCGTTTCTTTCGCGGACCTTAATTTGAACATGAATTCTAGTGATTTATGTTAAAAAAACAACAACCCAAAATTTTTCGCCAAACCTCCAATTTTTAGGGTTTTTTGGTAAAAAATTGGAAAATCCCAAAAACACGTTCATTTAGACTTTTTTGGCCCGTTTCTTTCGCGGACCTTAATTTTAACATGAATTCTAGTGATTTATGTAAAAAACGACAACCCAAAATTTTTCGCCAAACTTCCAATTTTTAGGGTTTTTTGGTAAAAAACGGGAACTCAAAAAACGCGTTTATTTTGACTTTTTTGGTCCGTTTTTTTCGCGGACCTTAATTTGAACATGAATTCTAGTGATTTATGTTAAAAAAACAAAACCCAAAATTTTTCGCCAAACCTCGGATTTTTAGGGTTTTTTGGTAAAAATTGGGAAATCCCGAAAACACATTCATTTAGACTTTTTTTGGTCCGTTTCTTTCGCGCACCTTAATTTGAACATGAATTCTAGTGATTTATGTTAAAAAAACAACAACCCCAAATTTTTCGCAAAACCTCCAATTTTTAGGGTTTTTTGGTAAAAAATTGGAAAATCCCAAAAACCCGTTCATTTAGACTTTTTTGGTCCGTTTCTTTCGCGGACCTTAATTTGAACATGAATTCTAGTGATTTATGTAAAAAAACGACAGCCCAAAATTTTTCGCCAAACCTCCAATTTTTAGGGTTTTCTTGGTAAAAACTTGGTAAACCCCAAAAACACGTTCATTTACACTTTTTTTGGTCCGTTTCTTTTGCTGACCTTAATTTGAAAATGAATTCTAGTGATTTATGTAAAAAAACGACAACCCAAAATTTGTCGCCAAACCTCCAGTTTTTAGAGTTTTTTGGTAAAAAATTGGGAAATCCCAAAAACAAGTTCATTTAGACTTTTTTTTGTCCGTTTCTTTCGCGGACCTTACTTTGAACATGAATTCTAGTGATTTATGTAAAAAAACGACAACCCAAAATTTTTCGCCAAACCTCTAATTTTTAGGGTTTTTTTGGTGAAAAATTGGGAAATTCCAAAAACACGTTCATTTAGATTTTTTTTGGCCCGTTTCTTTCGCGGACCTTAATTTTAACATGAATTCTAGTGATTTATGTAAAAAAACGACAACACAAAATTTTTCGCCAAACCTCCAATTTTTAGGGTTTTTTGGTAAAAAACTAGAAAACCCCAAAAACACGTTCATTTAGACTTTTTTGGTTCCTTTCTTCCGTGGACCTTAATTTGAACATGAATTCTAGTGATTTATGAGAAAAAACGACAACCCAAAATTTTTCGCAAAACCTCCAATTTTTAGGGTTTTTTGGTGAAAAACGGGAAGTCCAAAAACACGTTCATTTTGACTTTTTTCGGTCTGTTTCATTCGCTGACCTTAATTTGAACATGAATTCTAGTGATTTATGTAAAAAAACGACAACCCAAAATTTTTCGCCAAACCTCCGATTTTTAGGGTTTTTTGGTAAAAATTGAGAAATCCCGAAAACACATTCATTTAGACTTTTTTTGGTCCGTTTCTTTCGCGGACCTTAATTTGAACATGAATTCTAGTGATTTATGTTAAAAAAACAAAAACCCAAAATTTTTCGCCAAACCTCCAATTTTTACGGTTTTTTGGTATAAAATTGGAAAATCCCAAAAACACGTTCATTTAGACTTTTTTGGTCCGTTTCTTTCGCGGACCTTAATTTGAACATGAATTCTAGTGATTTATGTAAAAAAACGACAGCCCAAAATTTTTCGCCAAACCTCCAATTTTTAGGGTTTTTTGGTCAAAAACGCGAAGTCCAAAACCACGTTCATTTTGACTTTTTTTGGTCCGTTTCTTTTGCGGACGTTAAGTTGAACATGAATTCTAGTGATTTATGTAAAAAAACAACAAGCCAAAATTTTTCACCAAACCTCCAATTTTTAAGGTTTTTTGGTAAAAAATTGGGAAATCCCAAAAACACGTTCATTTAAACTTTTTTTTGTCCGTTTCTTTCGCGGACCTTAGTTTGAACATGAATTCTAGTGATTTTTGTAAAAAACGACAACCCAAAATTTTTCGCCAAACCTCCAATTTGTAGGGTTTTTTTGGTAAAAACTTGGTAAATCCAAAAAACACGTTCATTTACACTTTTTTTGGTCCGTTTCTTTTGCTGACCTTAATTTGAACATGAATTCTAGTGATTTATGTAAAAAAACGACAACCCAAAATTTGTCGCGAAACCTCCAGTTTTTAGGGTTTTTTGGTAAAAATTTGGGAAATTCCAAAAACACGTACATTTAGACTTTTTTGTTCCGTTTCTTTCGCGGACCTTAATTTGAACATGAATCTAGTGATTTATGTAAAAAAACGACAACGCCACAAATTTTTTCGCCAAACCTCCAGTTTAGGGTTTTTGGTAAAAAATTGGGAAATTCCAAAAACACGTTCATTTAGAACTTTTTTTGTCTGTTTCTTTCGCGACCTTAATTTGAACATGAATTCTAGTATTTATGTAAAAAACGCAAACCCAAAATGTTTTCGCCAAACCTCCAATTTTAGGGTTTTTTGTAAAAATTGGAAATCCCCAAAAACACGTTCATTTAGACTTTTTTGGGTCCGTTCTTTCGCGGACCTTAATTTGAACATGAATTCTAGTGATTTATGGTAAAAAAATGACAAAACCCAAAATTTTTCGGCCAAACCTCCAGTTTTAGGGTTTTTGGTAAAAAATTGGAAATCCCAAAAACACGTCATTTAAACTTTTTTTTGGTCCGTTTCTTTCGCTGACCTAATTTGAACATGAATTCTAGTATTTATTAAAAAACGACAACCCAAAATTTTCGCCAAACCTCCAATTTTTAGGGTTTTTTTGGTAAAAATGGAAACCCCAAAAACACGTTCATTTACACTTTTTTTGGTCCGTTTTTTGCGGACCTTAATTTGAACATGAATTCTAGTGATTTATGTAAAAAAACGACAACCCAAAATTTGTCGCCAAACCTCCAGTTTTTAGGGTTTTTTGGTAAAAATTGGGAATTCCAAAAACACGTTCATTTAGACTTTTTTGGTCCTTTTTTTCGCGGACCTTAATTTGAACATGAATTCTAGTGATTTATGTAAAAAAACGACAACCCAAAATTTTCGCCAAACCTCCAATTTTTAGGGTTTTTTGGTAAAAACTTGGTAAATCCCAAAAACACGTTCATTTACACTTTTTTTGGTCCGTTTCTTTCGCGGACCTTAATTTGAACATGAATTCTAGTGATTTATGTAAAAAACGACAACCCAAAATTTTTCGCCAAACTCCAATTTTTAGGGTTTTTTGGTAAAAAAACGGAAACTCAAAAAACGCGTTATTTGACTTTTTTGGTCCGTTTCTCTTTTGCTGACCTTAATTTGAACATGAATTCTAGTGATTATGTAAAAAAAGAACAACCCAAAATTTGTCGCCAAACCTCCAGTTTTTAGGATTTTTTGGTAAAAATTTGAAATCCCAAAAACACGTTCATATTAACTTTTTGGTCCGTTTCTTTCGCGACCTTAATTGAACATGAATTCTATGTGATTTATGTAAAAAAATGACAACCCAAAATTTGTCGCCCAAACATCCAGTTTTTAGGGTTTTTTTGTAAAAAAATTTGGAAAATCCCCAAAACACGTTCATTAGACTTTTTTCGTCCGTTACTTTCGCGACCTAATAATTTGAACATGAATTCTAGTGATTATGTAAAAAAACGACAACCCAAATTTTTCGCCAAACCTCCAATTTGGGGGGTTTTTGGTAAAAATTTGGGAAATCCCAAAAACACGTTCATTTAGACTTTTTTTTGTCTGTTCTTTCGCGGACCTTAATTTGAACATGAATCTAGTGATTTATGTAAAAAAACGACAACCCAGAAATTTTTCGCCAAACTCCAATTTTAGGGTTTTTTGTAAAAATTGGGAAATCCAAAAACACGTTCATTTAGACTTTTTTGGTCCGTTTCTTTCGCGGACCTTAATTTGAACATGAATCTAGTGATTTATGTAAAAAAACGACAACCAAATTTTTCGCCAAACTCCAATTTTTAGGGTTTTTGGTAAAAATTTGGAAATCCCAAAAACACGTTCATTTAGACTTTTTTTGGGTCCGTTTCTTTCGCGGACCTTAATTTGAACATGAATTCTAGTGATTTATGTAAAAAAACGACAACCCAAAATTTTCGCCAAAACCTCCAGTTTTTAGGGTTTTTTGGTAAAAAATTTGGAAAATCCCAAAAAACGACGTTCATTTTAGACTTTTTTGGGTCCGTTTCTTTCGCGACCTTAATTTGAACATGAATTCTAGTGATTTATGTAAAAAAATGACAAACCCAAATTTTTCGCCCCAACCTCGCCAATTTTAAGGTTTTTTTGGGTCCAAAATTGGGGGCAAATATCCCCCAAAAACACCTTGTTCCATTTTAGACTTTTTTTTGGTCTGTTTCGTTTCGCGGACCTTAATAGTTGAACATGAATCCTATGGATTATGTAAAAGACGGATAACTCACATTTTTCGCCAAAACGCTGCCATTTAGGGTTTTTGGTAAAAATGGGAGAATCCCCAAAAAACACGTTCATTTAAGAGACTTTTTGGCGTCCGTTTCTTTTCGCAGACCTTAATTGAACATGTATTCTAGTTGATTTATGTTAAAAACGAACCAACACCCAAAATTTTACCGCCAACCTCCAACTTTAGGGTTTTTTTGGTAAAATTGGCGAAAATCCCGAAAAACCACGTTCATCCTTAGGATCTTTGGTGTCTGGTTTCTTGTCGCGGAACCTTAATTTGAATGAATTCTCAGTTGATTTATGTAAAAAAACGACAACCCAAATTTTCGCCAAACCTCCAATTTTAGGTTTTTTGGTAAAAAATTGGGAAATCCCAAAAACACGTTCATTTAGAACTTTTTTTTGTCCGTTTCTTTCGCGGACCTTAATTTGAACATGAATTCTAGTGATTTATGTAAAAAACGACAACCCAAAATTTTTCGCCAAACCTCCAAATTTTTAGGGTTTTTTGGTAAAAAATTGGGAAATCCAAAAACAGCGTTCATTTAGACTTTTTTGGGTCCGTTTCTTTCGCGGACCTTAATTTGAACATGAATTCTATGATTTATGTTAAAAAACAACAACCCAAAATTTTCGCCAAACCTCCAATTTTAGGGTTTTTTGGTAAAAAATTTGGAAATCCAAAAAACACGTTCATTTAACTTTTTGGGTCCGTTTCTTTCGACGGACTTAATTGAACATGAATTCTAGTGATTATGTAAAAAATGACAACCCAAAATTTTTCGCCAAACCTCCATTTTAGGGTTTTTTGGTAAAAAATTGGAAATCAAAAAACACGTTCATTTAGACTTTTTTTGGTCCGTTTCTTTCGCGGACCTTAATTTGAACATGAATTCTAGTGATTTATGTTTAAAAAACAAACCCAAAATTTTTCGCCAAACCTCCAATTTTAGGGTTTTTGGTAAAAAATTGGGAATCCCAAAAACACGTTCATTTAGGACTTTTTTGGGTCCGTTTCTTCGCGACCTTAATTTGAACATGAATTCTATGATTTATGTAAAAAAATGACAACCCAAAATTTTCGCCAAACCTCTCAGTTTTTAGGGTTTTTTTGGTAAAAATTTGGGGAATCCCAAAAACACGTTCATTAGACTTTTGGGTCCGTTCTTTCGCGGACCTAATTTGAACATGAATTCTAGTGATATGTAAAAAATGACAACCCAAAATTTTTCGCCAAACCTCCAATTTTTAGGGTTTTTTGTAAAAATTTGGCAAATCCCAAAAACACTTCATTTAGACTTTTTGGGTCCGTTTCTTTCGCGACCTTAATTTGAACATGAATTCTAGTGATTTATGTAAAAAATGACAACCGCAAAATTTTTCGCCAAACCTCCAATTTTTAGGTTTTTTGGTAAAAATGGGAAATTCCCAAAAACACGTCATTTAGACTTTTTTTGGTCTGTTTCTTTCGCGGACCTTAATTTGAACATGAATTCAGGGATTTATGTAAAAACGACAACCAAAATTTTCGCCAAACCTCCAATTTTAGGTTTTTGGTAAAAAATTGGAAATCCAAAACCACGTTCATTAGACCTTTTTGGGTCTGTTCTTTCGCGGACCTTTAATTTGAACATGAATTCTAGTGATTTATGTAAAAAACGACAACCAAAATTTTCGCCAAACCTCCAATTTTTAGGGTTTTTTGGTAAAAAACTTGAGAAGTCCCAAAAACACGTTCATTTAACGACTTTTTTTGGTCTGTTTCTTTCGCGGACCTTAATTTGAACATGAATTCTAGTGATTTATGTAAAAAACGACAACCCAAAATTTTCGCCAAACCTCCAATTTTTAGGGTTTTTTGGTAAAAAATTGGGAAAATCCCAAAAACACGTTCATTTAGACTTTTTTGGGTCCGTTTCTTTCGCGGACCTTAATTTGAAACATGAATTCTAGTGATTTATGTAAAAAAACGACAACCCAAATTTTTCGGCCAAACCTCCAATTTTTAGGGTTTTTTTGGTAAAAAATTAGGAAATCCCCAAAAACACGTTCATTTAGACTTTTTTGGGTCCTGTTTCTTTTCGCGGACCTTAATTTGAACATCGAATTCTAGTGATTTATGTAAAAAAACAGCCAACCCAAAATTTTTCGCCAAACCTCCAATTTTGAGGGTTTTTTGGTAAAAAATTTGGGAAATCCAAAAACACGTTCATTTAGACTTTTTTGGGTCCGTTTCTTCGCGGCCTTAATTTGAACATGAAATTCTAGTGATTTATGTAAAAAAACGACAACCAAAATTTTTCGCCAAACCTCCAATTTTTAGGGTTTTTTGGTAAAAAATTTGGAAATCCCAAAAACACGTTCATTTAGACTTTTTTGGGTCCGTTTCTTTTCGCGGACCTTAATTTGAACATGAATTCCTAGTGATTTATGTAAAAACAACAACCCAAAATTTTTCGCCAAACCTCCAGTTTTTAGGGTTTTTTGGTAAAAAATTGGGAAATCCCAAAAAACACGTTCATTTAGACTTTTTTGGGTCCGTTTCTTTCGCGGACCTTAATTTGAACATGAATTCTAGTGATTTATGTAAAAACAACAACCCAAAATTTTGTCGCCAAACCTCCATTTTAGGGTTTTTTGGTAAAAAATTTGGAAATCCAAAACCGTTCATTTAGACTTTTTTGGGTCCGTTTCTTTCGCGGACCTTAATTTGAACATGAATTCTAGTGATTTATGTAAAAAATGACAACCCAAAATTTTTCGCCAACCTCCAGTTTTTAGGGTTTTTCTGGTAAAAAATTGGGAAATCCCAAAAACACGTTCATTTAGACTTTTTTGGGTCCGTTTCTTTCGCGGCCCTTAATTTGAACATGAATTCTAGTGATTTATGTAAAAAAAGCGACAACCCAAAATTTTTCGCCAACCTCCAGTTTTAGGTTTTTTGGGTAAAAATTGGAAATCCCAAAACACGTTCATTTAGACTTTTTTTTGGTCCGTTTCTTCGCGACCTTAATTGAAACATGAATTCTAGTGATTTATGTAAAAAAGACAACCCCAAAATTTGTCGCCAAACCTCCAAGTTTTTAGGTTTTTTGGTAAAAAATTTGGAAATCCCAAAAACACGTTCATTTAGACTTTTTTGGGTCCGTTCTCTTTCGCGGACCTTAATTTGAACATGAATTCTAGTGATTTATGTAAAAAAATGACAACCAAAATTTTCGCCAAACACTCCAATTTTTAGGGTTTTTTGGTAAAAAATTGGAAATCCCAAAAACACGTCATTTAGACTTTTTTGGTCTGTTTTCTTCGCGGACCTTAAATTTGACATGATTCTAGTGATTTATGTAAGAAAACGATCAACCCCAAATATTTTCGCCAAACCTCCAATTTTTAGGGTTTTTTGGTAAAAACTTGGGAAATCCCAAAAACACGTTCATTTTAGACTTTTTTTTGGTCCGTTTCTTTTCGCTGGACTTAATTTGAACATGAATTCTATGATTTATGTTAAAAAAACAACAACCCAAAATTTACTGCCCAAACTCAGTTTTTAGGGGTTTTTTGGTAAAAATTGGAAATCCCACAAAAACACGTTCATTTAGACTTTTTTGGGTCCGTTTCTTTCGCGGAGCTTAATTTGAACATGAATCTAGTGATTTATGTAAAAAAATGACAACCCAAAATTTGTTCGCCAAACCTCCAGTTCTAGGGTTTTTGGTAAAAAATTGTGGAAATCCCAAAAACAGGATCATTTTAAACTTTTTTTGGTCTGTTCTTCGCGGACCTTAATTTCAACATGAATTCTAGTAATGTTATGTAAAAAAACACAACCCAAATTTTTTCGCCAAACCACCAATTTTTAGGGTTTTTTGGTAAAAATGTGGGAAATCCCAAAAACACGTTCATTTAGACTTTTTTGGGTCCGTTTCTTTCGCGGACCTTAATTTGAACATGAATTCTAGTGATTTATGTAAAAAAACGACAACCCAAAATTTTTCGCCAAACCTCCAGTTTTAGGGTTTTTTGGTAAAAAATTGGAAATCCCAAAAACACGTTCATTTAGACTTTTTGGGTCCGTTTCTTTCGCGGACCTTAATTTGAACATGAATTCTAGTGATTTATGTAAAAAAAACGACAACCCAAAATTTGTCGCCAAACCTCCAGTTTTAGGGTTTTTTGGTAAAAATTTGGAAATCCAAAAACACGTTCATTTAGACTTTTTTGGGTCCGTTTCTTTCGCGACCTTAATTTGAACATGAATTCTAGTGATTTATGTAAAAAAACGACAACCCAAAATTTTCGCCAAACCTCCAATTTTTAGGGTTTTTTGGTAAAAAATTGGGAAATCCCAAAAACACGTTCATTTAGACTTTTTTGTCTGTTTCTTTCGCGGACCTTAATTTGAACATGAATTCTAGTAATTTATGTAAAAAACGACAACCCAAAATTTTTCGCCAAACCTCCAATTTTTAGGGTTTTTTGGTAAAAATTGGGAATCCCAAAAACACGTTCATTTAGACTTTTTGGGTCCGTTTCTTTCGCGGACCTTAATTGAACATGAATTCTGGTGATTTATGTTAAAAAACAACAAACCCAAAATTTTCGCCAAACCTCCATTCTTAGGGTTTTTTTGGTAAAAAATTGGAAATCCCAAAAACACGTTCATTTAGACTTTTTTGGGTCCGTTTCTTTCGCAGAGCTTAATTTGAACATGAATTCGAGTGATTATGTTAAAAAAAATGACAACCCAAATTTGTCGCCAACCTCCAGTTTTTTAGGGTTTTTTTGGTAAAAAATTGAAATCCCAAAAACACGTTCATTTAGACTTTTTTGGGTCCGTTTCTTTCGCCGGTCCTTAATTTGAACATGAATTCTAGTGATTTATGTAAAAAAATGACAACCCAAAATTTTTCGCCAAAACCCTCCAATTTTAGGGTTTTTTGGTCAAAAATTGGGGAAATCCCAAAACACTTTCATTTAGACTTTTTTTTGTCTGTTTCTTTCGCGGACCTTAATTTGAACATTGAATTCTAGTGATTTATGTAAAAAAACGATCAACCAAATTTTTCGCCAAACCTCCAATTTTTAGGGTTTTTTGGTAAAAATTGGGAATCCCAAAAACACGTTCATTTAGACTTTTTTGGGTCCGTTTCTTTCGCGGACCTTAATTTGAACATGTATTCTAGTGATTTATGTAAAAAACGACAACACAAATTTTACGCCAACCTCCAATTTTTAGGGTTTTTTGGTAAAAAATTGGGAAATCCGAAAAACACGTTCATTTAGACTCTTTTGGGTCTGTTTCTTTCGCGGACCTTAATTTGAACATGAATTCTAGTGATTTATGTAAAAAAACGACAACCCAAAATTTTTCGCCAAACCTCCAATTTTGAGGGTTTTTTGGTAAAAAATTGGGAAATCCCAAAAACACTTTCATTTAGACTTTTTTTGTCTGTTTCTTTCGCGGACCTTAATTTGAACATGAATTCTAGTGATTTATGTAAAAAAACGACAACCCAAAATTTTTCGCCAAACCTCCAATTTTTAGGGTTTTTTGGTAAAAATTGGGAAATCCCAAAAACACGTTCATTTAGACTTTTTTGGGTCCGTTTCTTTCGCGGACCTTAATTTGAACATGAATTCTAGTGATTTATGTTAAAAAAACCACACAACCCAAAATTTTTCGCCACAACCTCCAGTTTTTAGGGTTTTTTGGTAAAAAATTTGGAAATCCAAAAAACACGTTCATTTAGACTTTTTTGGGTCCGTTTCTTTCGCGGAGCTTAATTTGAACATGAATTCTAGTGATTTATGTAAAAAAATGACAACCCAAAATTTGTCGCCAAACCTCCAGTTCTTAGGGTTTTTTGGTAAAAAATTTGGAAATCCCAAAAACACGATCATTTAAACTTTTTTTGGTCTGTTTCTTTCGCGGACCTTAATTTCAACATGAATTCTAGTAATTTATGTAAAAAACAACAACCCAAATTTTTTCGCCAAACCACCAATTTTTAGGGTTTTTTGGTAAAAATTGGGAAATCCCAAAAACACGTTCATTTAGACTTTTTTGGGTCCGTTTCTTTCGCGGACCTTAATTTGAACATGAATTCTGGTGATTTATGTTAAAAAAACAACAACCCAAAATTTTTCGCCAAACCTCCAGTTCTTAGGGTTTTTTGGTAAAAAATTTGGAAATCCCAAAAACACGTTCATTTAGACTTTTTTGGGTCCGTTTCTTTCGCAGAGCTTAATTTGAACATGAATTCTAGTGATTTATGTAAAAAAATGACAACCCAAAATTTGTCGCCAAACCTCCAGTTTTTAGGGTTTTTTGGTAAAAAATTTGGAAATCCCAAAAACACGTTCATTTAGACTTTTTTGGGTCCGTTTCTTTCGCGGTCCTTAATTTGAACATGAATTCTAGTGATTTATGTAAAAAAATGACAACCCAAAATTTTTCGCCAAACCTCCAATTTTTAGGGTTTTTTGGTCAAAAATTGGGAAATCCCAAAAACACTTTCATTTAGACTTTTTTTTGTCTGTTTCTTTCGCGGACCTTAATTTGAACATGAATTCTAGTGATTTATGTAAAAAAACGATAACCCAAAATTTTTCGCCAAACCTCCAATTTTTAGGGTTTTTTGGTAAAAATTGGGAAATCCCAAAAACACGTTCATTTAGACTTTTTTGGGTCCGTTTCTTTCGCGGACCTTAATTTGAACATGTATTCTAGTGATTTATGTAAAAAACGACAACACAAAATTTTACGCCAAACCTCCAATTTTTAGGGTTTTTTGGTAAAAAATTGGGAAATCCGAAAAACACGTTCATTTAGACTCTTTTGGGTCTGTTTCTTTCGCGGACCTTAATTTGAACATGAATTCTAGTGATTTATGTAAAAAAACGACAACCCAAAATTTTTCGCCAAACCTCCAATTTTGAGGGTTTTTTGGTAAAAAATTGGGAAATCCCAAAAACACTTTCATTTAGACTTTTTTTGTCTGTTTCTTTCGCGGACCTTAATTTGAACATGAATTCTAGTGATTTATGTAAAAAACGACAACCCCAAAATTTTTCGCCAAACCTCCAATTTTTTAGGGTTTTTGGTAAAAAATTGGGAAATCCCAAAAACACGTTCATTTAGACTTTTTTGGGTCCGTTTCTTTCGCGGACCTTAATTTGAACATGAATTCTAGTGATTTATGTTAAAAAAACAACAACCCAAAATTTTTCGCCAAACCTCCAGTTTTTAGGGTTTTTTGGTAAAAAATTTGGAAATCCCAAAAACACGTTCATTTAGACTTTTTTGGGTCCGTTTCTTTCGGCGGAGCCTTAATTTGAACATGAATTCTAGTGATTTATGTAAAAAAATGACAACCCAAATGTTGTCGGCCAAACCTCCAGTATCTATAGGGTTTTTGGTAAAAATTTGGAAATCCCAAAAACACGATCATTTAACCTTTTTTTGGTCTGTTTCTTTCGCCGACCTTAATTTCAACCATGAATTCTAGTAATTTATGTAAAAACAACAAACCCCAAATTTTTTCGCCCAAACACCCATTTTTAGGGTTTTTTGGTAAAAATTGGGGAAATCCCAAAAACACGTTCATTTAGACTTTTTTGGGGTCGTTTCTTTGCGGACCTTAATTGAACATGAATCTGGTGATTTTATGTTAAAAAACACAACAACCCAAATTTTCGCCCAAACTCCAGTTCTTAGGTTTTTTGGTAAAAAATTTGGAAATCCCAAAAACACGTTCATTTAGACTTTTTGGGGTCCGTTTCTTTCGCAGAGCTTAATTTGAACATGAATTCTAGTGATTTATGTAAAAAAATGACAACCCAAAATTTTTCGCCAAAACCTCCAATTTTTAGGGTTTTTTTGGTCAAAAATTGGGGAAAATCCCAAAAACACGTTCATTAGACTTTTTTTTGGGTCCGTTTCTTTCGCGGACCTTAATTTGAACATGAATTCTAGTGATTTATGTAAAAAAACGACAACCCAAAATTTTTCGCCAAACCTCCAATTTTTAGGGTTTTTTGGTAAAAAATTGGGAAATCCCAAAAACACGTTCATTTAGACTTTTTTGGGTCCTGTTTCTTTCGGCGGACCTTAATTTGAACATGTATTCTAGTGATTTATGTAAAAAACGACAACCACAAAATTTTTACGGCCAAACCTCCAATTTTAGGGTTTTTTGGTAAAAAATTGGGAAATCCGAAAAAACACGTTCATTTAGACTCTTTTGGGTCTGTTTCTTTTCGCGGACCTTAATATTGAAACATGAATTCTAGTGATTTATGTAAAAAACGAACCAACCCAAAATTTTTCGCCAAACCTCCCAATTTTGAGGGTTTTTGGTAAAAAATTGGGAAATCCCAAAAACACTTTCATTTAGACTTTTTTTGTCTGTTTCTTTCGCGGACCTTAATTTGAACATGAATTCTAGTGATTTATGTAAAAAAACGACAACCCAAAATTTTTCGCCAAACCTCCAATTTTTAGGGTTTTTTGGTAAAAATTGGGAAATCCCAAAAACACGTTCATTTAGACTTTTTTGGGTCCGTTTCTTTCGCGGACCTTAATTTGAACATGAATTCTAGTGATTTATGTTAAAAAAACAAACAACCCAAAATTTTTCGCCAAAACCTCCAGTTTTTAGGGTTTTTGGTAAAAAATTTGGAAATCCAAAAAACACGTTCATTTAGACTTTTTTTGGGTCCGTTTCTTTCGCGGAGCTTAATTTGAACATGAATTCTAGTGATTTATGTAAAAAAAATGACAACCCAAAATTTGTCGCCAAACCTCCAGTTCTTAGGGTTTTTGGTAAAAAATTTGGAAATCCCAAAATACACGATCATTTAACTTTTTTTGGTCTGTTTCTTGTCGCGGACCTTAATTTCAACATGAATTCTAGTAATTTATGTAAAAAACAACAACCCCAAATTTTTTCGCCAAACCACCAATTTTTAGGGTTTTTTGGTAAAATTGGGAAATCCCAAAAACACGTTCATTTTAGACTTTTTTGGGTCCGTTTCTTTCGCGGACCTTAATTTGAACATGAATTCTGTGATTTATGTTAAAAAACAACAACCCAAAATTTTTCGCCCAAACCTCCCAGTTCTTAGGGTTTTTTGGTAAAAAATTTGGAAATCCCAAAAACACGTTCATTTAGACTTTTTTGGGTCCGTTTCTTTCGCAGAGCTTAATTTGAACATGAATTCTAGTGATTTATGTAAAAAAATGACAACCCAAAATTTTGTCGCCCAAAACCTCCAGTTTTTAGGGTTTTTTTGGATAAAAAATTTGGAAATCCCAAAACACGTTCATTTAGACTTTTTTGGGTCCGTTTCTTTCGCGGTCCTTAATTTGAACATGAATTCTAGTGATTTATGTAAAAAAATGACACCCAAAATTTTTTCGCCCAAACCTCCAATTTGTTAGGGTTTTTTGGTCAAAAATTGGGAAATCCCAAAACACTTTCATTTAGACTTTTTTTTTGTCTGTTTCTTTCGCGGACCTTAATTTGAACATGAATTCTAGTGATTTATGTAAAAAAACGATAACCCAAAATTTTTCGCCAAACCTCCATTTTTAGGGGTTTTTTGGTAAAAAATTGGGAAATTCCCAAAAAACACGTTCATTTAGACTTTTTTGGGTCCGTCTTCTTTCGCGGACCTTAATTTGAACATGTATTCTAGTGATTTATGTAAAAAACGACAACACAAAATTTTACGCCAAACCTCCAATTTTTAGGGTTTTTTTGGTAAAAAATTGGGAAATCCGAAAAACACGTTCATTAGACTCTTTTGGGTCTGTTTCTTCGCGGACCGTTAATTTGAAACATGAATTCTAGTGATTTATGTAAAAAACGACAACCCAAAATTTTTCGCCAAACCTCCAATTTTGAGGGTTTTTTGGTAAAAAATTGGGAAATCCCAAAAACACTCTTCATTTAGACTTTTTTGTCTGTTTCTTTCGCGGACCTTATTTGAACATGAATTCTAGTGATTTATGTAAAAAACGACAACCAAAAATTTTTCGCCAAACCTCCAATTTTTAGGGTTTTTTGGTAAAAATTGGGAAATCCCAAAAACACGTTCATTTAGACTTTTTTGGGTCCGTTTCTTTCGCTGGACCTTAATTTGAACATGAATTCTAGTGATTTATGTTAAAAAAAACGACAACCCAAAATTTTTCGCCAAACCTCCAGTTTTTAGGGTTTTTTGGTAAAAACTTGTGGAAATCCAAAAAACACGTTCATTTAGACTTATTTTGGGTCCGTTTCTTTCGCGGAGCCTTAATTTGGAACATGAATTCTAGTGATTTATGTAAAAAAATGACAACCAAAATTTGTCGCAAACTCCAGTTCTTAGGTTTTTTGGTAAAAAATTTGGAATCCCAAAACACGATCATTTTAAACTTTTTTTGGTCGTTTCTTTCGCGGACCTTAATTTCAACATGAATTCTAGTAATTTATGTAAAAAACAACAACCCAAATTTTTTCGCCAAACCACCAATTTTTTTAGGGTTTTTTGGTTAAAAATTGGGAAATCCCCCAAAAACACGTTCATTTAGACTTTTTTGGGTCGTTTCTTTCGCGGACCTTAATTTGAACATGAATTCTGGTGATTTATGTAAAAAAACAACAACCCAAAATTTTCGCCAAACCTCCAGTTCTTAGGTTTTTGGGTAAAAAATTTGGAAATCCCAAAAACACGTTCATTTAGACTTTTTGGGTCCGTTCTTTCGCAGAGCTTAATTTGAACATGAATTCTCAGTGATTTATGTAAAAAATGACGAACCCCAAAATTTGTCGCCAAACTCCAGTTTTTAGGGTTTTTTGGTAAAAAATTTGGAAATCCCAAAAACACGTTCATTTAGACTTTTTTGGAGTCCGTTTGCTTTTCGCGGTCCTGTATATCTTGGCAACGATGAATTCTAGTGATTTTAGTAAAAAAATGACAACCCAAAATTTTCGCCAAACCTCCAATTTTTAGGGTTTTTTGCGTCAAAAATTGGGAAATCCCAAAAACACCTTTCATTTAGACTTTTGTTTTGACCCTCTGTTTCATTCGCGGCCTTAATTTGAACGATGATCTCGGTAGTGACTGTTATGTAACAAAAACGACTAACCCAAAATCTTCTCGCCCAAAGGCACCTCCAATTTTTAGGGTTTTTTAGGTAAAAATTGGGATAATCCCAAAAAACACGTTTCATTTAGGACTTTTTTGGAGTCCGTTTCTTGCGCCGGACCTCCTACACTCTTGAACATGCTATTCTATGTGATTTATGTTAAAAAACGACAACACAAAAGTTTACTGACGCCCAAACCTCCAAATTTATTAGGGTTTTTTGGTAAAAATATGGGAAAATCCGAAAAAACACGTTCATTTAGACTCTTTTGGGTCTGTTTCTTTCGCGGACCTTAATTTGAACATGAATTCTAGTGATTTATGTAAAAAAACGACAACCCCAAATTTTTTCGCCAAACCTCCAATTTTGAGGGTTTTTTGGTAAAAATTGGGGAAATCCAAAAACACTTTCATTTAGACTTTTTTTGGTCTGTTTCTTTCGGCGGACTTAATTTGACATGAATTCTAGTGATTTTATGTAAAAAACGACAACCCAAAATTTTTCGCCCAAACCTCCAATTTTTGAGGGTTTTTTGGTAAAAATTTGGAAATCCCAAAAAACACGTTCATTTAGACTTTTTTTGTCCGTTTCTTTTCGCGGACCTTATTTGAACATGAATTCTAGTGATTTATGTAAAAAAACTGACAACCCCAAAATTTTCGCCAAACCTCCAATTTTTAGGGTTTTTTGGTAAAAATTGGGAAATCCCAAAACACGTTTCATTTAGACTTTTTTTGGTCCGTTTCTTTTCGCGGACCTTAATTTGAACATGAATTCTAGTGATTTATGTTAAAAAAAACAACAATCCCCAAAATTTTTCGCAAACCTCCAATTTTTTAGGGTTTTTTTGGTAAAAACTTGGGAAATCCCCAAAAACACGTTCATTTAACTTTTTTTGGTCCGTTTCTTTGCGGAGCTTAATTTGAACATGAATTCTAGTGATTTATGTAAAAAAACACAACCCAAAATTTGTCGCCAAACCTCCAAGTTTTTAGGGTTTTGGTAAAAAATTTGGAAATCCCCAAAAACACGTTCATTTAACTTTTTTGGGTCGTTTCTTTCCGCGGACCTTAATTTGAACATGAATTCTAGTGATTTATGTAAAAAACAACAACCCAAAATTTTTCCCGGCCAAACCATCCATTTTTAGGGTTTTTTGTAAAAATTGGGAAATCCCACAAACACGTTCATTTAGACTTTTTTGCGGTCCGTTCTTTCGCGCGACCTTAATTTGAACATGAATTTCTAGTGATTTATGTAAAAAAACGACAACCCAAAATTTTTTCGCCAAACCTCCAGTTTTGAGGTTTTTTGGTAAAAATTTGGGAAATCCCAAAACACGTTTCATTTTAGACTTTTTTTGGTCCGTTTCTTTCCGCGACCTTAATTTGAACATGAATTCTAGTGATTTATGTAAAAAAACGACAACCCAAAATTTTTCGCCAAACCTCCATTTTTAGGGTTTTTGGTAAAAATTGGGAAATCCCAAAACACGTTCATTTAGACTTTTTTGGGTCCGTTTCTTTCGCGGACCTTAATTTGAACATGAATTCTAGTGATTTATGTAAAAAAACAGACAACCCAAAATTTTTCGCCAAACCTCCAGTTTTAGGGTTTTTTGGTAAAAAAAATTTGGGAAATCCCAAAAACACGTTCATTTAGACTTTTTTGGGTCCGTTTCTTTCGCGGACCTTAATTTGAACATGAATTCTAGTGATTTATGTAAAAAAATGACAACCCCAAAAATTTGTCGCCAAACCTCCAGTTTTTAAGGGTTTTTTGGGTAAAAAATTTGGAAAATCCCAAAAACACGTTCATTTAGAGTTTTTTTGGGTCCGTTTCTTTCGCAGACCTTAATTTGAACATGAATTCTAGTGATTTATGTAAAAAAACGACAACCCAAAATTTTCGCCAACCTCCAGTTTTTAGGGGTTTTTTTGGTAAAAATTGGGAAATCCCAAAAACACGTTCCATATTAGACTTTTTTTGGGTCCGTTTCTTTCGCAGACCTTAATTTGAACATGAATTCTAGTGATTTATGTAAAAAATTGACAACCCAAAATTTTGTCGCCAACCTCAGTTTTTAGGGTTTTTTGGTAAAAAATTTGGAAATCGCCAAAAAACCACGTTCATTTAGACTTTTTTGGGTCCGTTTCTTTCGCGAACCTTAATTTGAACATGAATTCTACTGATTAATGTAAAAAACGACACCCAGCCCAAATTTTTCGCCAAACCTCCAATTTTTGAGGGTTTTTTGGTAAAAATTGGGAAATCCCAAAACACTTTCATTTTAGCTTTTTTTGTCTGTTTCTTTCGCGGACCTTAATTTGAACATGAATTCTAGTGATTTATGTAAAAAAACGACAAACCCAAAATTTTTCGCCAAACCATCCAATTTTTAGGGTTTTTTTTGGTAAAAATTGGGAAATCCCAAAAACACGTTCATTTAGACTTTTTGGGTCCGTTTCTTTCGCGGACCTTAATTTGAAACATGAATTCTAGTGATTTATGTTAAAAAAACAACAACCCAAAATTTTTCGCCAAACCTCCAGTTTTTAGGGTTTTTGGTAAAAAATTGGGAAATCCCAAAAATACTTTCATTTAAAACTTTTTTGGTCTGTTTCTTTCGCGGACCTTAATTTGAACATGAATTCTAGTGATTTATGTAAAAAACGACATCTCTAAAATTTTTTCGCCAAACCTCCAATTTTTAGGGTTTTTGGTAAAAATTGGGAAATTCCAAAAAACACGTTCATTTAGACTTTTTGGGGTCCGTTTCTTTCGCCGACCTTAATTTGAACATGTATTCTAGTGATTTATGTAAAAAAACGACAACCCAAAATTTTTCGCCAAACCTCCAATTTTTAGGGTTTTTTGGTAAAAAATTGGGAAATCCCAAAAACACGTTCAATTAGACTCTTTTTGGGTCTGTTTCTTTCGCGGACCGTAATTTGAACATGATTCTAGTGATTATGTAAAAAAACCGACAACCCAAATTTTTCGCCAAACCTCCAATTTTCTAGGGTTTTTTGGTAAAAATTGGGAAATCCCAAAAACACGTTCATTTAGACCTTTTTTGTCCGTTTCTTCTTCGTGGACCTTAATTGAACATGAAATCTAGTGATTTATGTAAAAAACGGCAACACAAAATTTTACGCCAAACCTCCAATTTTTAGGGTTTTTTGGTAAAAAATTGGGAAATCCGAAAAACACGTTCATTTAGACTCTTTTGGGTCTGTTTCTTTCGCGGACCTTAATTTGAACATGAATTCTAGTGATTTATGTAAAAAAACGACAACCCAAATTTTTCGCCAAACCTCCAATTTTGAGGGTTTTTTGGTAAAAAATTGGGAATCCAAAAACACTTTCATTTAGACTTTTTTTGTCTGTTTCTTTTTGCGGACCTTAATTTGAACATGAATTCTAGTGATTTATGTAAAAAAACGACAACCCAAAATTTTTCGCCAAACCTCCAATTTTGAGGGTTTTTTGGTAAAAACTTGTAAAATCCCAAAAACAAGTTCATTTACTCTTTTTTTGTTCCGTTTCTTTTGCTGACCTTAATTTGAACATGAATTCTAGTGATTTATGTAAAAAAACGACAACCCAAAATTTGTCGCCAAACCTCCAGTTTTTAGGGTTTTTTGGTAAAAAATTGGGAAATCCCAAAAACACGTTCATTTTGACTTTTTTGGGTCCGTTTCTTTCGCGGACCTTAATTTGAACATGAATTCTAGTGATTTATGTAAAAAAACGACAACCCAAAATTTTTCGCCAAATCTCCAATTTTTAAGGTTTTTTGGTAAAAAATTGGGAAATCCCAACAACACGTTCATTTAGACTTTTTTTTGTCTGTTTCTTTCGCGGAGCTTAATTTGAACATGAATTCTAGTGATTTATGTAAAGAAACGACAACCCAAAATTTTTCGCCAAGCCTCCAATTTTTTGGGTTTTTTGGTAAAAATTTGGAAATCCCAAAAACACGTTCATTTAAACTTTTTTGGGTCCGTTTCTTTCGCGGACCTTAATTTGAACATGAATTCTAGTGATTTATGTTAAAAAAACAACAACCCAAAATGTTTCGCCAAACCTCCAATTTTTAGGGTTTTTTTGGTGAAAAATTGGGAAATCCCAAACACACGTTCATTTAGACTTTTTTGGTCCATTTCTTTTGCGGACCTTAATTTGAACATGAATTCTAGTGATTTACGTAAAAAAATGACAACCCAAAATTTTTCGCCAAACCTCCAATTTTTAGGGTTTTTTGGTAAAAACTTGAGAAGTCCCAAAAACACGTTCATTTACACTTTTTTTGGTCCGTTTCTTTTGCTGACCTTAATTTGAACATGAATTCTAGTGATTTATGTAAAAAACGACAATCCAAAATTTGTCGCCAAACCTCCAGTTTTTAAGGGTTTTTTGGTAAAAAATTTGGAAATCCCAAAAACACGTTCATTTAGACTTTTTTGGGTCCGTTTCTTTCGCGGACCTTAATTTGAACATGAATTCTAGTAATTTATGTAAAACAACGACAACCCAAAATTTTTCGCCAAACCTCCAATGTTTAGGGTTTTTTGGTAAAAAATTGGGAAATTCCAAAAACACGATCATTTAAACTTTTTTTTGTCTGTTTCTTTCGCGAACCTTAATTTGAACATGAATTCTAGTAATTTATGTAAAAAACAACAACCCAAAATTTTTCGCCAAACCTCCAATTTTTAGGGTTTTTTGGTAAAAAATTTGGAAATCCCAAAAACACGTTCATTTAGACTTTTTTGGGTCCGTTTCTTTCGCGGACCTTAATTTGAACATGAATTCTAGTGATTTATGTAAAAAAACGACAACCCAAAATTTTTCGCCAAACCTCCAATTTTTATGGTTTTTTGGTAAAACCTTGGGAAATCCCAAAAACACGTTCATTTACACTTTTTTTGGTCCGTTTCTTTTGTTGACCTTAATTTGAACATGAATTCTAGTGATTTATGTAAAAAAAGACAACCCAAAATTTGTCGCCAAACCTCCAGTTTTTAGGATTTTTTGGTAAAAAATTTGGAAATCCCAAAAACACGTTCTTTTTACACTTTTTTTGGTCCGTTTCTTTTTTTTTTTTTTTTTTTTTATTTGGCAACGGACCTTATTCGAGGGTCGCCACTCCCTCTTATATTAATATCTATTTTGGGTGATGGACTTACCCTAAAATCACCCTTATAAAAGAGACCCGATTTGATCGCAGCACCATTTACAAGCAAAAGCCTAATGGTGAAGAGATCAATCGGGGAACACAAAGGAGGAGCCCTGCTCCTTTTACCTAGCCTATTACATTTACTATACACTAATTCATTAAGCTTAATAAACAAAATAGGAGAAGAACTCCTTAACCAGTTACATAATAGTTTTGAACCTGAGCCTAGATTACAAGGGAATTGGGTCCAAGCTGGTGTGATTCTCCATTTAATCTGAAACTTCCATTCAAACAGAAACTTCAGTTTTCTGATTCCATGTATAAACTTTCTGCTTTAACTTGATAGTGGTTGATGAGTCTTTTGCTGAATAAATAGAAGAGCCAAGGTCCCAATTCGAGAGGACAGCCACCTGGAGAATAGTTTGGCTCCCATTCTCTGAGTAACAGCCTCCTCTCAGCAGGTCCTACATTTTCTTGGGGATTTGGAATTCGAATGTTTCTCTGTCTTTCCTCAACAATTTCCAAAGAAAAACTCCAAACCAAAACAGAAGGAGCCAACAAGACAATGGACAAAACCAGTCCTAGCAGATCTTTGTCAAGGGGCTTCATTTTAGCCTGTTGCAGGGCTGGCAGATTTACTTCCTTTGGCCCTTTAGTTCAAATAGGTGTTCTGATGATTGTGGGAATCCCCATTTGTTCTCTTAAAACAATGCCTTGGAACTGCTTGTTTTGGATTATCTCCCGTACCACATTCCCATTATTCAGTATCCAGTTTGCAGCCTGATTCTGTCCCCCGTCTATTTTCCTTTGAATGCTATGTTGTTGTACCCACTCCATTTGTTTCCACCAGATTGATAACCTCCAGTGATTGTCTGTCGTATCTACCAAGCTTTTGATGAAGCCTTGAGAGTTAGATTCTATAGATATCTGGCTCCATCCTTGTTCAAGACACAGAGATATTCCCTGTGAGGTTACTTCCAGCAAACCTGCCAGATCAGAGAAACCTGCATTTAAGGATATATCAGTTATAGTAAAAAGAACTTTAAGGACATGACCTCTGCTGTTTCTAATTACTGCAGCTGCTTTTGATCTTACTCCTTCAACTTTTGCAGCCACATTTATTTTTACCCAGTTTTCATCCGGGGGGTGCCATTTGATCATCTTGATCTTGATCTTTCTTCTGAAGTTTGACACTGAGTTCCAAAAGCAATTCCAATCTCCAAAGGTCCATTCTGCCTCTGGATATTTTAGCTGTAATGTGTCGGATGCTGATGCTAAGATCTGCAGTTTCAACTTTTGAAGATCCACCTTTTCATTTTCCATTGCAGCTTTGTTTCTGGTCTTCCACAACTCCCAGCATATTATGGATGGAAGTGTCTTTAGCAGACTCTTATGTGGCCCATTTTTGGCTTTTGTTTCCCACCATGTTTTGCACATTTGTTTCAGAGAGTTTGACTGCTGTGATACCCCCACTTCTGCTGCAAAGATCCTCCATACCTGTCTAGCAAAGTGGCAGCTTGCAAAGGAGTGATTAGAGGAT
Organism: Ophiorrhiza pumila; assembly: GCA_016586305.1. NCBI lineage: Eukaryota > Viridiplantae > Streptophyta > Magnoliopsida > Gentianales > Rubiaceae > Ophiorrhiza > Ophiorrhiza pumila. The sequence goes on from BLIW01000011.1 coordinate 14,025,628, forward strand.
TCCATGTTCTCATAACAGAAAAAACAGATTGAAGGACCATTAAAGTTTATCCTATTCATAAGATATCCCAATGGTAATCTATCCTTAAACAGTCTTAACATGAAAAATGATACTTTAATAGGGAGCTGTGGCTTCCAACAATGTTTCATCCATTCATCTCTTGGAGCCCTTTGTCTAATTTGTTGGTAAGCTGATGCCAATGAAAATTCTCCATTCTCTTCCAATGTCCACCTAGGTCTATCATTCCCTCTCATTTTGGGGATGGGAAAGTTTAATATTCTTACCTGTAGCTCCTCTCCTATTTCCCCCAATTTGCCTATATCCCAGTTTCCATTTGTGATGTATTCATTGATCTTTCCTATCCTCTCATAAGGAAGAACACGATTCAGGCAGCCCCTACCCATCCAATTATCTGCCCACATGTCGCAGTTTCCTTGACCTACCTGAAAAACAATGAACCTCTCAGCTTCCTTACCATGCTTAAGTATTCTTGACCAAGTATGGGAGTCTCCTCTATGTGGGACAATATGAGTTGGGTGAGACTCACTACAATATTTTTGGTGTAGGAACTCAGCCCATAATGTGTCCATTTTCCTGAATCTCCACCACAGTTTCATAGCTTGTGCAGTGATGATATCACTGAGAGTTCTGAAACCTGCTCCACCCTCATCTGGAGGGAGACATAGCTTATCCCAACCCACCCAATGATACTTTTTCTGATCCTGGTTGTTCATCCAAAGAAAATTAGCAAAGAGAGCCTCAATTTGATGTATTACACTTTTTGGAGGACTGATTGCCATGGTTGTGTAGATTGGAATTGAAGCTAGGACACTTTTAATTAGAGTGATCCTCCCCCCCTTAGTAAGAAAATTAGAATTCCAAGTATGTAATTTCCCCTGGATTTTCTGAATCAACTCTCCATAATGCCTAGCCTTAATTTTACCATAATGAAGAGGAATACCTAGGTACTTCAATGGCATGACACCCCTTTGAAAATGAGTTATTCTCCTAATCATATGTCTTTTTCCACTAGGTAGAAGGTGGTGGGTTAAAAAGCAACTTTTTTGTGCATTTATTCTTTGGCCAGAAACTGATTGATAATGATCTAGATTCTTCATCAGGATATCAATCGCTTTTGGTGTAGCTGCAGAGAAGATGATTATATCATCAGCATAGGCCAAGTGTGACACCTTTGGGCAACCTCTTGGAACTCTGAAACATTGCCCCTCAATGGAACTATTCAGAATTCGAGAGAGGTAATCAGAGCCTATAATGAATATCAACGGTGATAAAGGGTCCCCTTGTCTTAAACCTCTTGAGGTCTTAAACCATCCTTGAGGAGTCCCATTAATTAGAATAGACATCCATATATTGGAGAGAATTCTCCATATGGTATCTATCCATCTCTCTCCAAACCCCATTTTTCTCATTATTTGAAGTAGGAATGACCATTGCACTCTATCATAAGCCTTCTCCATATCAAGTTTTATTGCAACTTTCCCTTCCTTATTCTTCCGTGACATAGAGGAAACTAGTTCACTAGCTAGCAAGTAATTATCCATAATTTGCCTACCTTGGACAAAACCACTTTGGTTTGGGCTAATAATATCAGGCAGAATTCTACTTAACCTACTTGCTAAGAGCTTTGACAGAATTTTATTTATGAAATTACATAGGCTAATGGGTCTAAAATGTGAGAAGGTGGAGGGATTGGGAATCTTAGGGATTAACACTATTAGGGTGGCAGATATAGCATTAGGTATCTCTTCCCCATTCAAAAAGCTGTTTACTGCCCTAAGTAGATCTGTCTTGATTATATCCCAACAAACCCTGAAGAATAGGCCATTATACCCATCCGGCCCTGGAGCACTACTCTTATTCAAGGAAAAAACAACCTCCTTCAAATCCTCCATAGATGGGTAACTCATTAGGGACTCATTGATTTCGGCATTTATTTGAACTGGACAAATCCCTGTCCTGATTCCTGGAGAGGTTTCTATTGCGGAGAATAATTCTGTGAAGTGTCTAACTGCTTCCTCACCTATTAATCTTTCTCCTTCCATCCAGTTGCCACTCTTCCCTTTAATTCTATGAATGTGATTCCTCCTTTGCCTCTGTTTGACCACAGCATGGAAAAAGGAAGAATTTCTGTCCCCCTTGTGCAGCCATTTTATCTTAGCCTTCTGTTTCCAGTATCTTTCCTCCTGTTTCGTAGCAAACTTAAGGTTAGCTGCTGCCTTATTCAGGATCTCCCTAGGTACTGGTCTGACTTCATCCTCCTCTTCAAGCCTAATCATTTCCTTTTCTGCCTTATCTAACATGGTGAATATATTACCAAAGACCACCAAATTCCACTGTCTCAAAGCTATTTTAACAGCTTTGAGTTTTTCAGCGAAAACTCTCAGTGGCCTACCTCTCGCTGGTCCATTCCATGCCTGCTCAACTATGCTCAGGAAGTCATGATGCTTAGTCCAGAAATCCTGAAATCTGAATGATTTTGGGCCTGTGTCTCTATTCATGGTGAATTCAACTAAAAGTGGAGAATGGTCAGAGGGGGATCTCATAGAGTGCTGCACTTTAACATCAATGCATGAGTTGACTAAAGGCTGATTTCCTAGGCATCTATCTAGTCTCTTCCAGACCCTAGCCCTTCCGAATCTATTGTTGCACCAAGTAAACCTAGGTCCAGAGAAGCCTAGATCAGTAAGGCTACAATGCCCTATAAACCTATTTAATTCATTTGTGTCTCTAACAGTGCAGGGTTTCCCCCCTTTCTTTTCTGTTTGGTCAACAACACAATTCCAATCTCCCCATGACATCCAATAATCTGTCTTGGTCTTATATTGCCCCAATGAGTCCCAGAGTGTCTCCCTATCCTTACTCGTGTTTTTAGCATAGATAGTCGATAGAATAACAGGTTGTGGGAATTGTGCATGTGTGATTTCGCAGGTTATGTGTTGACTGCAGTTTTCTAGCATCTTACAAGTAAAAGGGTCTCTCGTGAATAACCATATTTTGCTTTCTGGATTTGAGATGACTGATTGGAAGTTTAACCTTCGTTTTATTAATTCCATATAGCCCTGATCAGCAAAGGGTTCAACTACTGCCAAAAGGTCAACTTTATTTTTCCTAATCATTTTTTTTAGTCTGTTTAATTTATCACTAGCCTTCAAGCCTCTTATGTTCCAGAATAGAATTCTAATCATTATTACTTACCTCAGTGTAGCAAGTATTTGGATCTTTTGGCCTTAGCAGCCTACTTGGTTCTACCTGGCTCTGAGGTTTGTTCATGGCTGTGACACCTTTCCTTGGCCTGCCCCTTGATCGTTCAATCTTCTTTTCTATCACCAGCTCCTCCAACTTGCCATCATCTTCTATCTCACCTTCTTTTCCTTTCTCCCCCTCAGAATCAGTGAGCACTATCTGTAGATTAGAGCATGAATTAGATTTATTGATTGGCTTTTCACATAATTCATCACTTACCCCTTTTTCCACCTGCAGCTGCTCCTCTGTTTGTGTCTTAGTAGGGTTTAAATCACCATTTTGCGTTTTTGTGCTCTCTTCCCCTAGCTCCTTAAGTTCAATACTGTGAGTCTCTGATTGTCCAACTGCTTGGATTTCCCCTGTAACTGTAGGGCACTCCTCAACTAGAGTAGTCGCAGGACTTGGGACCCCTGGCTCCTCTATCAAAGGACCTTCCTCAACCCCTTCATCTTGTTGGTCTCTGTCACTGGATGATCCGGGATCATTTAGGGGTTCAATAATAAATGTGTCTGCGGAGACCATAGGTTCTTTTCCTTTAGAGCTTTGGGGATCCTGATTTGTTGCCATATTTCCTGTCTTAGTAGCAATTTCAGGCGGAGCTTGAGTTCCTTTCTTCTTGACCAGGGTCCATTCTGTAGGCGTCTTCCTAGACTCCTGAGTAACCCGAGTCGGTACTTTGTTGGCAATTAAGATTTTTGGGCTCTGCTTCTGAGGATTACAATTCTTTAGGTCATGCCCTAATTTCTTACACTTGGAGCAATACTCCGGTTTGTCCTCGACCTCAAGGTTCTGCCATTTTCCAGAGGTCCGATTCCCTATCCAAATTCTTGCTGGGATGGGTTTGGTGACGTCCATTTCAATGCAAATTCTCGCTTCACTAGGGCGAGCAAGATTTGTAGGAGAGGCAGTGGCGGCGTCCAGTTTTAGAGGTTTGCCTGCCGCTGACGCTAAGGAATATAACGTTTCCTTATTATATAGGTGCAATGGCAGGAGGGGAAAACGGATCCAGACGGGAGCTACAGTTGGTTCTATGGAGGGGTCAAAATCCCTAGTCCATTTGAAGATTCGCGCAGGGAACCCACTGAAATGCCAAGTTTTCCTCAACCATAGTCGTTGGAAATCCTGTTCTTTGTCGAATTTTAGCAGTACATGTCTATTATCTAGTAAACCAGCATGGCATTCTCCAAGGAAAGCAGCAGCTAATATCTCTTTTCTGAGATTTGCCATTGACGGCCGACCCCAAGAGAATTTGGCCACCAATGTCCACTGGAATGGCTCTGCAAGTTTATCTTCCTCATCCTCAGATAGAAACAGAGCCGGTTCACCTTTGTGCTGTGATAGAGGTTTCTTGTTCTGTAATGTAGCGAAGGAGATGTTATTGTCTTGGGTAGATTGTTGCCCTACCGCGGCTTTGTAAGACTGTGGTGGAGGAGTTTCCTCCACCTCCGCCATAGGCGGCAGGGACAAGGTGGGAACAGATAACCAAGTTTGTACGTTAGAGACTAATAATATTTAACGGTAGTTATTTAACTGATGGACCAAGTAATTGTAACTTCAAGTAGAGAGCATATATAGCCTACTAAAAATAGCGATTTTTCAGAAAATTTACATTTTGGTCCGTTTCTTTTGCTGACCTTAATTTGAACATGAATTCTAGTGATTTATGTAAAAAAACGACAACCCAAAATTTGTCGCCAAACCTCCAGTTTTTAGGATTTTTTGGTAAAAAATTTGAAAATCCCGAAAACACGTTCATTTATACTTTTTTGGGTCCGTTTCTTTCGCAGACCTTAATTTGAACATGAATTCTAGTGATTTATGTAAAAAAATGACAACCCAAAATTTGTTGCCAAACATCCAGTTTTTAGGGTTTTTTGGTAAAAAATTTGGAAATCCCAAAAACACGTTCATTTTGACTTTTTTGGGTCCGTTTCTTTCGCGGACCTTAATTTGAACATGAATTCTAGTGATTTATGTAAAAAAACGACAACCCAAAATTTTTCGCCAAACCTCCAATTTTTATGGTTTTTTGGTAAAAACTTGGGAAATCCCAAAAACACGTTCATTTACACTTTTTTTGGTCCGTTTCTTTTGCTGACCTTAATTTGAACATGAATTCTAGTGATTTATGTAAAAAAAGACAACCCAAAATTTGTCGCCAAACCTCAAGGTTTTAGGATTTTTTGGTAAAAAATTTGGAAATCCCAAAAACACGTTCATTTAAACTTTTTTGAGTCCGTTTCTTTCGCGGACTTTTATTTGAACATGAATTCTAGTGATTTATGTAAAAAAATGACAACCCAAAATTTGTCGCCAAACATCCAGTTTTTAGGGTTTTTTGGTAAAAAATTTGGAAATCCCAAAAACACGTTCATTTAGACTTTTTTCGATCCGTTACTTTCGCGGACCTTAATTAGAACATGAATTCTAGTGATTTATGTAAAAAAACGACAACCCAAAATTTTTCGCCAAACCTCCAATTTTGGGGGTTTTTTGGTAAAAAATTGGGAAATCTCAAAAACACTTTCATTTAGACTTTTTTTTGTCTGTTTCTTTCGCGGACCTTAATTTGAACATGAAATCTAGTGATTTATGTAAAAAAACGACAACCCAGAATTTTTCGCCAAACCTCCAATTTTTAGGGTTTTTTGGTAAAAATTAGGAAATCCCAAAAACACGTTCATTTAGACTTTTTTGGGTCCGTTTCTTTCGCGGACCTTAATTTGAACATGAATTCTAGTGATTTATGTTAAAAAAACAACAACCCAAAATTTTTCGCCAAACCTCCAGTTTTTAGGGTTTTTTGGTAAAAAATTTGGAAATCCCAAAAACACGTTCATTTAGACTTTTTTGGGTCCGTTTCTTTCGCAGAGCTTAATTTGAACATGAATTCTAGTGATTTATGTAAAAAAATGACAACCCAAAATTTGTCGCCAAACCTCCAGTTTTTAGGGTTTTTTGGTAAAAAATTTGGAAATCCCAAAAACACGTTCATTTAGACTTTTTTTTGGTCCGTTTCTTTCGCGGACCTTAATTTGAACATGTATTCTAGTGATTTATGTAAAAAAACGACAACCCAAAATTTTTCGCCAAACCTCCAATTTTTAGGGTTTTTTGGTAAAAAATTGGGAAATCCCAAAAACACGTTCAATTAGACTCTTTTGGGTCTGTTTCTTTCGCGGACCGTAATTTGAACATGAATTCTAGTGATTTATGTAAAAAACCGACAACCCAAATTTTTTCGCCAAACCTCCAATTTTTAGGGTTTTTTGGTAAAAAATTGGGAAATCCCAAAAACACGTTCATTTAGACCTTTTTTGTCCGTTTCTTTCGTGGACCTTAATTTGAACATGAAATCTAGTGATTTATGTAAAAAACGGCAACACAAAATTTTACGCCAAACCTCCAATTTTTAGGGTTTTTTGGTAAAAAATTGGGAAATCCGAAAAACACGTTCATTTAGACTCTTTTGGGTCTGTTTCTTTCGCGGACCTTAATTTGAACATGAATTCTAGTGATTTATGTAAAAAAACGACAACCCAAAATTTTTCGCCAAACCTCCAATTTTGAGGGTTTTTTGGTAAAAAATTGGGAAATCCCAAAAACACTTTCATTTAGACTTTTTTTGTCTGTTTCTTTTGCGGACCTTAATTTGAACATGAATTCTAGTGATTTATGTAAAAAAACGACAACCCAAAATTTTTCGCCAAACCTCCAATTTTGAGGGTTTTTTGGTAAAAACTTGTAAAATCCCAAAAACAAGTTCATTTACTCTTTTTTTGTTCCGTTTCTTTTGCTGACCTTAATTTGAACATGAATTCTAGTGATTTATGTAAAAAAACGACAACCCAAAATTTGTCGCCAAACCTCCAGTTTTTAGGGTTTTTTGGTAAAAAATTGGGAAATCCCAAAAACACGTTCATTTTGACTTTTTTGGGTCCGTTTCTTTCGCGGACCTTAATTTGAACATGAATTCTAGTGATTTATGTAAAAAAACGACAACCCAAAATTTTTCGCCAAATCTCCAATTTTTAGGGTTTTTTGGTAAAAAATTGGGAAATCCCAACAACACGTTCATTTAGACTTTTTTTTGTCTGTTTCTTTCGCGGAGCTTAATTTGAACATGAATTCTAGTGATTTATGTAAAGAAACGACAACCCAAAATTTTTCGCCAAGCCTCCAATTTTTTGGGTTTTTTGGTAAAAATTTGGAAATCCCAAAAACACGTTCATTTAAACTTTTTTGGGTCCGTTTCTTTCGCGGACCTTAATTTGAACATGAATTCTAGTGATTTATGTTAAAAAAACAACAACCCAAAATGTTTCGCCAAACCTCCAATTTTTAGGGTTTTTTTGTGAAAAATTGGGAAATCCCAAACACACGTTCATTTAGACTTTTTTGGTCCATTTCTTTTGCGGACCTTAATTTGAACATGAATTCTAGTGATTTACGTAAAAAAATGACAACCCAAAATTTTTCGCCAAACCTCCAATTTTTAGGGTTTTTTGGTAAAAACTTGAGAAGTCCCAAAAACACGTTCATTTACACTTTTTTTGGTCCGTTTCTTTTGCTGACCTTAATTTGAACATAAATTCTAGTGATTTATGTAAAAAACGACAATCCAAAATTTGTCGCCAAACCTCCAGTTTTTAAGGGTTTTTTGGTAAAAAATTTGGAAATCCCAAAAACACGTTCATTTAGACTTTTTTGGGTCCGTTTCTTTCGCGGACCTTAATTTGAACATGAATTCTAGTAATTTATGTAAAACAACGACAACCCAAAATTTTTCGCCAAACCTCCAATGTTTAGGGTTTTTTGGTAAAAAATTGGGAAATTCCAAAAACACGATCATTTAAACTTTTTTTTGTCTGTTTCTTTCGCGAACCTTAATTTGAACATGAATTCTAGTAATTTATGTAAAAAACAACAACCCAAAATTTTTCGCCAAACCTCCAATTTTTAGGGTTTTTTGGTAAAAAATTTGGAAATCCCAAAAACACGTTCATTTAGACTTTTTTGGGTCCGTTTCTTTCGCGGACCTTAATTTGAACATGAATTCTAGTGATTTATGTAAAAAAATGACAACCCAAAATTTTTCGCCAAACCTCCAATTTTTATGGTTTTTTGTTAAAACCTTGGGAAATCCCAAAAACACGTTCATTTACACTTTTTTTGGTCCGTTTCTTTTGTTGACCTTAATTTGAACATGAATTCTAGTGATTTATGTAAAAAAAGACAACCCAAAATTTGTCGCCAAACCTCCAGTTTTTAGGATTTTTTGGTAAAAAATTTGGAAATCCCAAAAACACGTTCTTTTTACACTTTTTTTGGTCCGTTTCTTTTGCTGACCTTAATTTGAACATGAATTCTAGTGATTTATGTAAAAAAACGACAACCCAAAATTTGTCGCCAAACCTCCAGTTTTTAGGATTTTTTGGTAAAAAATTTGGAAATCCCGAAAACACGTTCATTTATACTTTTTTGGGTCCGTTTCTTTCGCAGACCTTAATTTGAACATGAATTCTAGTGATTTATGTAAAAAAATGACAACCCAAAATTTGTTGCCAAACATCCAGTTTTTAGGGTTTTTTGGTAAAAAATTTGGAAATCCCAAAAACACGTTCATTTTGACTTTTTTGGGTCCGTTTCTTTCGCGGACCTTAATTTGAACATGAATTCTAGTGATTTATGTAAAAAAACGACAACCCAAAATTTTTCGCCAAACCTCCAATTTTTATGGTTTTTTGGTAAAAACTTGGGAAATCCCAAAAACACGTTCATTTACACTTTTTTTGGTCCGTTTCTTTTGCTGACCTTAATTTGAACATGAATTCTAGTGATTTATGTAAAAAAAGACAACCCAAAATTTGTCGCCAAACCTCAAGTTTTTAGGATTTTTTGGTAAAAAATTTGGAAATCCCAAAAACACGTTCATTTAGACTTTTTTGAGTCCGTTTCTTTCGCGGACCTTTATTTGAACATGAATTCTAGTGATTTATGTAAAAAAATGACAACCCAAAATTTGTCGCCAAACATCCAGTTTTTAGGGTTTTTTGGTAAAAAATTTGGAAATCCCAAAAACACGTTCATTTAGACTTTTTTCGATCCGTTACTTTCGCGGACCTTAATTTGAACATGAATTCTAGTGATTTATGTAAAAAAACGACAACCCAAAATTTTTCGCCAAACCTCCAATTTTGGGGTTTTTTGGTAAAAAATTGGGAAATCCCAAAAACACTTTCATTTAGACTTTTTTTTGTCTGTTTCTTTCGCGGACCTTAATTTGAACATGAAATCTAGTGATTTATGTAAAAAAACGACAACCCAGAATTTTTCGCCAAACCTCCAATTTTTAGGGTTTTTTGGTAAAAATTAGGAAATCCCAAAAACACGTTCATTTAGACTTTTTTGGGTCCGTTTCTTTCGCGGACCTTAATTTGAACATGAATTCTAGTGATTTATGTTAAAAAAACAACAACCCAAAATTTTTCGCCAAACCTCCAGTTTTCAGGGTTTTTTGGTAAAAAATTTGGAAATCCCAAAAACACGTTCATTTAGACTTTTTTGGGTCCGTTTCTTTCGCAGAGCTTAATTTGAACATGAATTCTAGTGATTTATGTAAAAAAATGACAACCCAAAATTTATCGCCAAACCTCCAGTTTTTAGGGTTTTTTGGTAAAAAATTTGGAAATCCCAAAACACGTTCATTTAGACTTTTTTGGGTCCGTTTCTTTCGCGAACCTTAATTTGAACATGAATTCTAGAGATTTATGTAAAAAAACGACACCCCAAAATTTTTCGCCAAACCTCCAATTTTTAGGGTTTTTTCGTCAAAAATTGGGAAATCCCAAAATCACTTTCATTTAGACTTTTTTTTGTCTGTTTCTTTCGCGGACCTTAATTTGAACATGAATACTAGTGATTTATGTAAAAAAACGATAACCCAAAATTTTTCGCCAAACCTCCAATTTTTAGGGTTTTTTAGTAAAAATTGGGAAATCCCAAAAACACGTTCATTTAGACTTTTTTGGGTCCGTTTCTTTCGCGGACCTTAATTTGAACATGTATTCTAGTGATTTATGTAAAAAACGACAACACAAAATTTTACGCCAAACCTCCAATTTTTAGGGTTTTTTGGTAAAAAATTGGGAAATCCGAAAAACACGTTCATTTAGACTCTTTTGGGTCTGTTTCTTTCGCGAACCTTAATTTGAACATGAATTCTAGTGATTTATGTAAAAAAATGACAACCCAAAATTTGTCGCCAAACCTCCAGTTTTTAGGGTTTTTTGGTAAAAAATTTGGAAATCCCAAAAACACGTTCATTTAGACTTTTTTGGGTCCGTTTCTTTCGCGGACCTTAATTTGAACATGTATTCTAGTGATTTATGTAAAAAACGACAACCCAAAATTTTTCGCCAAACCTCCATTTTTAGGGTTTTTTGGTAAAAAATTGGGAAATCCCAAAAACGTTCATTAGACTTTTTTGGTCTGTTTCTTTCGCGGACCTTAATTTGAACATGAATTCTAGTGATTTATGTAAAAAACCGACAACCCAAATTTTTTCGCCAAACCTCCAATTTTTAGGGTTTTTTGGTAAAAAATTGGGAAATCCCAAAAACACGTTCATTTAGACCTTTTTTGTCCGTTTCTTTCGTGGACCTTAATTTGAACATGAAATCTAGTGATTTATGTAAAAAACGGCAACACAAAATTTTACGCCAAACCTCCAATTTTTAGGGTTTTTTGGTAAAAAATTGGGAAATCCGAAAAACACGTTCATTTAGACTCTTTTGGGTCCGTTTCTTTCGCGGACCTTAATTTGAACATGAATTCTAGTGATTTATGTAAAAAAAACGACAACCCAAAATTTTTCGCCAAACCTCCAATTTTGCGGGTTTTTTGGTAAAAAATTGGGAAATCCCAAAAACACTTTCATTTAGACTTTTTTTGTCTGTTTCTTTTGCGGACCTTAATTTGAACATGAATTCTAGTGATTTATGTAAAAAAACGACAACCCAAAATTTTTCGCCAAACCTCCATTTTGAGGGTTTTTTGGTAAAAATTGTAAAATCCCAAAAACAGTTCATTTACTCTTTTTTGTTTCCGTTTCTTTGCTGACCTTAATTTGAACATGAATTCTAGTGATTTATGTAAAAAAACGACAACCCAAAATTTGTCGCCAAACCTCCAGTTTTTAGGGTTTTTGGTAAAAAATTGGGAAATCCCAAAACACGTTCATTTTGACTTTTTGGGTCCGTTTCTTTCGCGACCTTAATTTGAACATGAATTCTAGTGATTTATGTAAAAAAACGACAACCCAAAATTTTTCGCCAAATCTCCAATTTTTAGGGTTTTTTGGTAAAAAATTGGGAAATCCCAAAACACGTTCATTTAGACTTTTTTTTGTCTGTTTCTTTCGCGGAGCTTAATTTGAACATGAATTCTAGTGATTTATGTAAAGAAACGACAACCCAAAATTTTTCGCCAAGCCTCCAATTTTTTGGGTTTTTTGGTAAAATTTGGAAATCCCAAAAACACGTTCATTTAAACTTTTTTGGGTCCGTTTCTTTCGCGGACCTTAATTTGAACATGAATTCTAGTGATTTATGTTAAAAAAACAACAACCCAAAATTTTCGCCAAACCTCCAATTTTTAGGGTTTTTTGGTGAAAAATTGGGAAATCCCAAACACACGTTCATTTAGACTTTTTTGGTCCATTTCTTTTGCGGACCTTAATTTGAACATGAATTCTAGTGATTTACGTAAAAAAATGACAACCCAAAATTTTTCGCCAAACCTCCAATTTTTAGGGTTTTTTGGTAAAAAACTTGAGAAGTCCCAAAACACGTTCATTTACACTTTTTTGGTCCGTTTCTTTTGCTGACCTTAATTTGAACATGAATTCTAGTGATTTATGTAAAAAACGACAATCCAAAATTTGTCGCCAAACCTCCAGTTTTTAAGGTTTTTTGGTAAAAAATTGGAAATCCCAAAAACACGTTCATTTAGACTTTTTTGGGTCCGTTTCTTTCGCGGACCTTAATTTGAACATGAATTCTAGTAATTTATGTAAAACAACGACAACCCAAAATTTTTCGCCAAACCTCCAATGTTTAGGGTTTTTTGGTAAAAAATTGGGAAATTCCAAAAAACACGATCATTTAAACTTTTTTTGTCTGTTTCTTTCGCGAACCTTAATTTGAACATGATTCTAGTAATTTATGTTAAAAACAACAACCCAAAATTTTGTCGCCAAACCTCCAGTTTTTAGGGTTTTTTGGTAAAAAATTGGGAAATCCCAAAAACACTTTCATTTAGACTTTTTTGGTCCGTTTCTTTCGCGGACCTTAATTTGAACATGAATTCTAGTGATTTATGTAAAAAAATGACAACCCAAAATTTTTCGCCAAACCTCCAATTTTTATGGTTTTTTGGTAAAAATTGGGAAATCCCAAAAACACGTTCATTTAGACTTTTTTTGGGTCCGTTTTCTTCGCGGACCTTAATTTGAACATGAATTTAGTGATTTATGTTAAAAAAACAACAACCCAAAATTTTTCGCCAAACCTCCAGTTTTTAGGGTTTTTGGTAAAAAATTTGGAAATCCCAAAAACACGTTCATTTAGACTTTTTTGGGTCCGTTTCTTTCGCAGACCTTAATTTGAACATGAATTCTAGTGATTTATGTAAAAAAACGACACCCCAAAATTTTCGCCAAACCTCCAATTTTTAGGTTTTTTGGTAAAAAATTGGGAAATCCAAAAATACTTTCATTTAGACTTTTTTTTGTCTGTTTCTTTCGCGGACCTTAATTTGAACATGAATTCTAGTGATTTATGTAAAAAAACGACATCCAAAATTTTTCGCCAAACCTCCAATTTTTAGGGTTTTTTGGTAAAAATTGGGAATTCCAAAAACACGTTCATTTAGACTTTTTTGGGTCCGTTTCTTTCGCGGACCTTAATTTGAACATGTATTCTAGTGATTTATGTAAAAAAACGACAACCCAAAATTTTCGCCAAACCTCCAATTTTAGGGTTTTTTGGTAAAAAATTGGGAAATCCCAAAAACACGTTCAATTAGACTCTTTGGGTCTGTTTCTTTCGCGGACCGTAATTTGAACATGAATTCTAGTGATTTATGTAAAAAACCGACAACCCAAATTTTTCGCCAAACCTCCAATTTCTCGGGTTTTGGTAAAAAATTGGAAATCCCAAAACACGTTCATTTAGACCTTTTTTTGTCCGTTTCTTTCGTGGACCTTAATTTGAACATGAAATCTAGTGATTTATGTAAAAAAACGGCAACACAAAATTTTACGCCAAACCTCCAATTTTTAGGGTTTTCGGTAAAAAATGGGAAATCCGAAAAACACGTTCATTTAGACTCTTTTGGTCTGTTTCTTTCGCGGACCTTAATTTGAACATGAATTCTAGTGATTTATGTAAAAAAACGACAACCCAAAATTTTTCGCCTAACCTCCAATTTTGAGGGTTTTTTGGTAAAAAATTGAGAAATCCCAAAAACACTTTCATTTAGACTTTTTTTGTCTGTTTCTTTCGCGGACCTTAATTTGAACATGAATTCTAGTGATTTATGTAAAAAAACGACAACCCAAAATTTTTCGCCAAACCTCCAATTTTGAGGGTTTTTTGGTAAAAACTTGTAAAATCCCAAAAACAAGTTCATTTACTCTTTTTTTGTTCCGTTTCTTTTGCTGTCCTTAATTTGAACATGAATTCTAGTGATTTATGTAAAAAAACGACAACCCAAAATTTGTCGCCAAACCTCCAGTTTTTAGGGTTTTTTTGTAAAAAATTGGGAAATCCCAAAAACACTTTCATTTTGACTTTTTTGGGTCCGTTTCTTTCGCGGACCTTAATTTGAACATGAATTCTAGTGATTTATGTAAAAAAACGACAACCCAAAATTTTTCGCCAAACCTCCAATTTTTAGGGTTTTTTGGTAAAAATTGGGAAATCCCAAAAACACGTTCATTTTGACTTTTTTGGGTCCGTTTCTTTCGCGGACCTTAATTTGAACATGAATTCTAGTGATTTATATTAAAAAAACAACAACCCAAAATTTTTCGCCAAACCTCCAGTTTTTAGGGTTTTTTGGTAAAAAATTTGGAAATCCCAAAAACACGTTCATTTAGACTTTTTTGGGTCCGTTTCTTTCGCAGACCTTAATTTGAACATGAATTCTAGTGATTTATGTAAAAAAACGACACCCCAAAAGTTTTCGCCAGACCTCCAATTTTTAGGGTTTTTTGGTAAAAAATTGGGAAATCCCAAAAATACTTTCATTTAGACTTTTTTTTGTCTGTTTCTTTCGCGGACCTTAATTTGAACATGAATTCTAGTGATTTATGTAAAAAAACGACATCCTAAAATTTTTCGCCAAACCTCCAATTTTTAGGGTTTTTTGGTAAAAATTGGGAAATTCCAAAAACACGTTCATTTAGACTTTTTTGGGTCCGTTTCTTTCGCGGACCTTAATTTGAACATGTATTCTAGTGATTTATGTAAAAAAACGACAACCCAAAATTTTTCGCCAAACCTCCAATTTTTAGGGTTTTTTGGTAAAAAATTGGGAAATCCCAAAAACACGTTCAATTAGACTCTTTTGGGTCTGTTTCTTTCGCGGACCGTAATTTGAACATGAATTCTAGTGATTTATGTAAAAAACCGACAACCCAAATTTTTTCGCCAAACCTCCAATTTCTAGGGTTTTTTGGTAAAAAATTGGGAAATCCCAAAAACACGTTCATTTAGACCTTTTTTGTCCGTTTCTTTCGTGGACCTTAATTTGAACATGAAATCTAGTGATTTATGTAAAAAACGGCAACACAAAATTTTACGCCAAACCTCCAATTTTTAGGGTTTTTTGGTAAAAAATTGGGAAATCCGAAATTTAGACTCTTTTGGGTCTGTTTCTTTCGTGGACCTTAATTTGAACATGAATTCTAGTGATTTATGTAAAAAAACGACAACCCAAAATTTTTCGCCAAACCTCCAATTTTGAGGGTTTTTTGGTAAAAAATTGGGAAATCCCAAAAACACTTTCATTTAGACTTTTTTTGTCTGTTTCTTTCGCGGACCTTAATTTGAACATGAATTCTAGTGATTTATGTAAAAAAACGACAACCCAAAATTTTTCGCCGAACCTCCAATTTTGAGGGTTTTTTGGAAAAAACTTGTAAAATCCCAAAAACAAGTTCATTTACTCTTTTTTTGTTCCGTTTCTTTTGCTGTCCTTAATTTGAACATGAATTCTAGTGATTTATGTAAAAAAACGACAACCCAAAATTTGTCGCCAAACCTCCAGTTTTTAGGGTTTTTTGGTAAAAACTTGAGAAGTCCCAAAAACACGTTCATTTACACTTTTTTTGGTCCGTTTCTTTTGCTGACCTTAATTTGAACATGAATTCTAGTGATTTATGTAAAAAACGACAATCCAAAATTTGTCGCCAAACCTCCAGTTTTTAAGGGTTTTGTGGTAAAAAATTTGGAAATCCCAAAAACACGTTCATTTAGACTTTTTTGGGTCCGTTTCTTTCGCGGACCTTAATTTGAACATGAATTCTAGTAATTTATGTAAAACAACGACAACCCAAAATTTTTCGCCAAACCTCCAATGTTTAGGGTTTTTTGGTAAAAAATTGGGAAATTCCAAAAACACGATCATTTAAACTTTTTTTTGTCTGTTTCTTTCGCGAACCTTAATTTGAACATGAATTCTAGTAATTTATGTAAAAAACAACAACCCAAAATTTTTCGCCAAACCTCCAATTTTTAGGGTTTTTTGGTAAAAAATTTGGAAATCCCAAAAACACGTTCATTTAGACTTTTTTGGGTCCGTTTCTTTCGCGGACCTTAATTTGAACATGAATTCTAGTGATTTATGTAAAAAAACGACAACCCAAAATTTTTCGCCAAACCTCCAATTTTTATGGTTTTTTGGTAAAACCTTGGGAAATCCCAAAAACACGTTCATTTACACTTTTTTTGGTCCGTTTCTTTTGCTGACCTTAATTTGAACATGAATTCTAGTGATTTATGTAAAAAAAGACAACCCAAAATTTGTCGCCAAACCTCCAGTTTTTAGGATTTTTTGGTAAAAAATTTGGAAATCCCAAAAACACGTTCTTTTTACACTTTTTTTTGTCCGTTTCTTTTGCTGACCTTAATTTGAACATGAATTCTAGTGATTTATGTAAAAAAACGACAACCCAAAATTTGTCGCCAAACCTCCAGTTTTTAGGATTTTTTGGTAAAAAATTTGGAAATCCCGAAAACACGTTCATTTATACTTTTTTGGGTCCGTTTCTTTCGCGGACCTTAATTTGAACATGAATTCTAGTGATTTATGTAAAAAAATGACAACCCAAAATTTGTCGCCAAACATCCAGTTTTTAGGGTTTTTTGGTAAAAAATTTGGAAATCCCAAAAACACGTTCATTTTGACTTTTTTGGGTCCGTTTCTTTCGCGGACCTTAATTTGAACATGAATTCTAGTGATTTATGTAAAAAAATGACAACCCAAAATTTTTCGCCAAACCTCCAATTTTTATGGTTTTTTGGTAAAAACTTGGGAAATCCCAAAAACACGTTCATTTACACTTTTTTTGGTCCGTTTCTTTTGCTGACCTTAATTTGAACATGAATTCTAGTGATTTATGTAAAAAAAGACAACCCAAAATTTGTCGCCAAACCTCAAGTTTTTAGGATTTTTTGGTAAAAAATTTGGAAATCCCAAAAACACGTTCATTTAGACTTTTTTGAGTCCGTTTCTTTCGCGGACCTTTATTTGAACACGAATTCTAGTGATTTATGTAAAAAAATGACAACCCAAAATTTGTCGCCAAACATCCAGTTTTTAGGGTTTTTTGGTAAAAAATTTCGAAATCCCAAAAACACGTTCATTTAGACTTTTTTCGATCCGTTACTTTCGCGGACCTTAATTTGAACATGAATTCTAGTGATTTATGTAAAAAAACGACAACCCAAAATTTGTCGCCAAACCTCCAGTTTTTAGGATTTTTTGGTAAAAAATTTGGAAATCCCGAAAATACGTTCATTTATACTTTTTTGGGTCCGTTTCTTTCGCGGACCTTAATTTGAACATGAATTCTAGTGATTTACGTAAAAAAATGACAACCCAAAATTTGTCGCCAAACATCCAGTTTTTAGGGTTTTTTGGTAAAAAATTTGGAAATCCCAAAAACACGTTCATTTTGACTTTTTTGGGTCCGTTTCTTTCGCGGACCTTAATTTGAACATGTATTCTAGTGATTTATGTAAAAAAACGACAACACAAAATTTTTCGCCAAACCTCCAATTTTTAGGGTTTTTTGGTAAAAAATTGGGAAATCCGAAAAACACGTTCATTTAGACTCTTTTGGGTCTGTTTCTTTCGCGGACCTTAATTTGAACATGAATTCTAGTGATTTATGTAAAAAAACGACAATCCAAAATTTTTCGCCAAACCACCAATTTTTAGGTTTTTTTGGTAAAAAATTGGGAAATCCCAAAAACACGTTCATTTAGACCTTTTTGGTCCGTTTCTTTCGTGGACCTTAATTTGAACATGAAATCTAGTGATTTATGTAAAAAACGGCAACCCAAAAATTTTCGCCAAACCTCCAATTTTAAGGGTTTTTTGGTCAAAAACGGGAAGTCCAAAAACACGTCCATTTTGACTTTTTTTGGTCCGTTTTTTTCGCGGACCTTAATTTCAACATGAAATCTAGTGATTTATGTAAAAAAACAACAACCCAAAATTTTTCGCCCAACCTCCAATTTTTAGGGTTTTTTGGTAAAAAATTGGGAAATCCCAAAAACACGTTCATTTAGACTTTTTTTTGTCCGTTTCTTTCGCGGACCTTAATTTAAACATGAATTCTAGTGATTTATTTAAAAAAACGACAACCCAAAATTTTTCGCCAAACCTCCAATTTTTAAGATTTTTTGGTAAAAACTTGTGAAATCCCAAAAACACGTTCATTTAGACTTTTTTGGGTCCGTTTCTTTCGCGGACCTTAATTTGAACATGAATTCTAGTGATTTATGTAAAAAAACGACAACCCAAAATTTTTCGCCAAACCTCCAATTTTTATGGTTTTTTGGTAAAAACTTGGGATATCCCAAAAACACGTTCATTTACACTTTTTTTGGTCCGTTTCTTTTGCTGGCCTTAATTTGAACATGAATTCTAGTGATTTATGTAAAAAAAAGACAACCCAAAATTTGTCGCCAGACCTCCAGTTTTTAGGGTTTTTTGGTAAAAAATTTGGAAATCCCAAAAACACGTTCATTTAGACTTTTTTGGGTCCGTTTCTTTCGCGGACCTTAATTTGAACATGAATTCTAGTGATTTATGTAAAAAAACGACAACCCAAAATTTTTCGCCAAACCTCCAATTTTTATGGTTTTTTGGTAAAAACTTGGGAAATCCCAAAAACACGTTCATTTACACTTTTTTTGGTCCGTTTCTTTTGCTGGTCTTAATTTGAACATGAATTCTAGTGATTTATGTAAAAAAAGACAACCCAAAATTTGTCGCCAAACCTCCAGTTTTTAGGATTTTTTGGTAAAAAATTTGGAAATCCCAAAAACACGTTCATTTAGACTTTTTTGGGTCCGTTTCTTTCGCGGACCTTTATTTGAACATAAATTCTAGTGATTTATGTTAAAAAAACAACAACCCAAAATTTTTCGCCAAATCTCCAGTTTTTAGGGTTTTTTGGTAAAAAATTTGGAAATCCCAAAAACACGTTCATTTAGACTTTTTTGGGTCCGTTTCTTTCGCGGACCTTAATTTGAACATGAATTCTAGTGATTTATGTTAAAAAAACAACAACCCAAAATTTTTCGCCAAACCTCCTGTTTTTAGGGTTTTTTGGTAAAAATTGGGAAATTCCAAAAACACGTTCATTTAGACTTTTTTGGGTCCATTTCTTTCGCGGACCTTAATTTGAACATGTATTCTAGTGATTTATGTAAAAAAACGACAACACAAAATTTTTCGCCAAACCTCCAATTTTTAGGGTTTTTTGGTAAAAAATTGGGAAATCCGAAAAACACGTTCATTTAGACTCTTTTGGGTCTGTTTATTTCGCGGACCTTAATTTGAACATGAATTCTAGTGATTTATGTAAAAAAACGACAACCCAAAATTTTTCGCCAAACCTCCAATTTTTAGGTTTTTTTGGTAAAAAATTGGGAAATCCCAAAAACACGTTCATTTAGACCTTTTTGGTCCGTTTCTTTCGTGGACCTTAATTTGAACATGAAATCTAGTGATTTATGTAAAAAACGGCAACCCAAAAATTTTCGCCAAACCTCCAATTTTAAGGGTTTTTTGGTCAAAAACGGGAAGTTCAAAAACACGTCCATTTTGACTTTTTTTGGTCCGTTTTTTTCGCGGACCTTAATTTCAACATGAAATCTAGTGATTTATGTAAAAAAACAACAACCCAAAATTTTTCGCCAAACCTCCAATTTTTAGGGTTTTTTGGTCAAAAATTGGGAAATCCCAAAAACACTTTCATTTAGACTTTTTTTTGTCTGTTTCTTTCGCGGACCTTAATTTGAACATGAATTCTAGTGATTTATGTAAAAAAACGATAACCCAAAATTTTTCGCCAAACCTCCAATTTTTAGGGTTTTTTGGTAAAAATTGGGAAATCCCAAAAACACGTTCATTTAGACTTTTTTGGGTCCGTTTCTTTCGCGGACCTTAATTTGAACATGTATTCTAGTGATTTATGTAAAAAAACGACAACACAAAATTTTACGCCAAACCTCCAATTTTTAGGGTTTTTTGGTAAAAAATTAGGAAATCCGAAAAACACGTTCATTTAGACTCTTTTGGGTCTGTAAATTTCGCGGACCTTAATTTAAACATGAATTCTAGTGATTTATGTAAAAAAACGACAACCCAAAATTTTTCGCCAAACCTCCAATTTTGAGGGTTTTTTGGTAAAAAATTGGGAAATCCCAAAAACACTTTCATTTAGACTTTTTTTGTCTGTTTCTTTCGCGGACCTTAATTTGAACATGAATTCTAGTGATTTATGTAAAAAAACGACAACCCAAAATTTTTCGCCAAACCTCCAATTTTTAGGGTTTTTTGGTAAAAATTGGGAAATCCCAAAAACACGTTCATTTAGACTTTTTTGGGTCCGTTTCTTTCGCGGACCTTAATTTGAACATGAATTCTAGTGATTTATGTTAAAAAAACAACAACCCAAAATTTTTCGCCAAACCTCCAGTTTTTAGGGTTTTTTGGTAAAAAATTTGGAAATCCCAAAAACACGTTCATTTAGACTTTTTTGGGTCCGTTTCTTTCGCGGAGCTTAATTTGAACATGAATTCTAGTGATTTATGTAAAAAAATGACAACCCAAAATTTGTCGCCAAACCTCCAGTTTTTAGGGTTTTTTGGTAAAAAATTTGGAAATCCCAAAAACACGTTCATTTAGACTTTTTTGGGTCCGTTTCTTTCGCGGACCTTAATTTGAACATGAATTCTAGTGATTTATGTAAAAAAACCGACACCCCAAAATTTTTCGCCAAACCTCAAATTATTAGGGTTTTTTGGTAAAAAATTGGGAAATCCCAAAAATACTTTCATTTAGACTTTTTTTTGTCTGTTTCTTTCGCGGACCTTAATTTGAACATGAATTCTAGTGATTTATGTAAAAAAACGACAACCTAAAATTTTTCGCCAAACCTCCAATTTTTAGGGTTTTTTGGTAAAAATTGGGAAATTCCAAAAACACGTTCATTTAGACTTTTTTGGGTCCGTTTCTTTCGCGGACCTTAATTTGAACATGTATTCTAGTGATTTATGTAAAAAAACGACAACACAAAATTTTTCGCCAAACCTCCAATTTTTAGGGTTTTTTGGTAAAAAATTGGGAAATCCCAAAAACACTTTCATTTAGACTCTTTTGGGTCTGTTTCTTTCGCGGACCTTAATTTGAACATGAATACTAGTGATTTATGTAAAAAAACGACAACCCAAAATTTTTCGCCAAACCTCCAATTTTTAGGTTTTTTTGGTAAAAAATTGGGAAATCCCAAAAACACGTTCATTTAGACCTTTTTGGTCCGTTTCTTTCGTGGACCTTAATTTGAACATGAAATCTAGTGATTTATGTAAAAAACGGCAACCCAAAAATTTTCGCCAAACCTCCAATTTTAAGGGTTTTTTGGTCAAAAACGGGAAGTCCAAAAACACGTCCATTTTAACTTTTTTTGGTCCGTTTTTTTCGCGGACCTTAATTTCAACATGAAATCTAGTGATTTATGTAAAAAAACAACAACCCAAAATTTTTCGCCAGACCTCCAGTTTTTAGGGTTTTTTGGTCAAAAATTGGGAAATTCCAAAAACACTTTCATTTAGACTTTTTTTTGTCTGTTTCTTTCGCGGACCTTAATTTGAACATGAATACTAGTGATTTATGTAAAAAAACGACAACCCAAAATTTTTCGCCAAACCTCCAATTTTTAGGGTTTTTTGGTAAAAATTGGGAAATCCCAAAAACACGTTCATTTAGACCTTTTTGGTCCGTTTCTTTCGTGGACCTTAATTTGAACATGAAATCTAGTGATTTATGTAATAAACGGCAACCCAAAAATTTTCGCCAAACCTCCAATTTTAAGGGTTTTTTGGTCAAAAACGGGAAGTCCAAAAACACGTCCATTTTGACTTTTTTTGGTCCGTTTTTTTCGCGGACCTTAATTTCAACATGAAATCTAGTGATTTATGTAAAAAAACAACAACCCAAAATTTTTCGCCCAACCTCCAATTTTTAGGGTTTTTTGGTAAAAAATTGGGAAATCCCAAAAACACGTTCATTTAGACTTTTTTTTGTCCGTTTCTTTCGCAGACCTTAATTTGAACATGAATTCTAGTGATTTATTTAAAAAAACGACAACCCAAAATTTTTCGCCAAACCTCCAATTTTTAAGATTTTTTGGTAAAAACTTGTGAAATCCCAAAAACACGTTCATTTACACTTTTTTTGGTCTGTTTCTTTTGCTGACCTTAATTTGAACATGAATTCTTTTGATTTATGTAAAAAAACGACAACCCAAAATTAGTCGCCAGACCTCCAGTTTTTAGGGTTTTTTGGTAAAAAATTGGGAAATTCCAAAAACACGTTCATTTAGACTTCTTTTGGTCCGTTTCTTTCGCAGACCTTAATTTGAACATGAATTCTAGTGATTTATGTAAAAAAACGACAACCAAAATTTTTTCGCCAAACCTCCAATTTTTAGGGTTTTTTGGTAAAAAATAGGAACTCCAAAAACGCGTTTATTTTGACTTTTTTCGTCCGTTTTGTTTCGCGGACCTTAATTTGAACATGAAATCTAGTGATTTATGTAAAAAAACGACAAACCAAAATTTTTCGCCAAACCTCCAATTTTTAGCGTTTTTTGTTCAAAAACGGGAAGTCCAAAAACATGTTTATTTTGACTTTTTTTGTTTCGTTTCTTTCGCGGACGTTAATTTGAACATGAATAGTAATTTATGTAAAAAAACAACAACCCAAAATTTTTCACCAAACCTCCAATTTTTAGGGTTTTTTGGTAAAAAATTGGGAAATCCCAAAAACACGTTCATTTTGACTTTTTTTTTTGTCTGTTTTTTTCGCGGACCTTAGTTTGTACATGAATTTTAGTGATTTATTTAAAAAACAAATACCTAAAATTTTTCGCCAAACCTCCAATTTTTAGGGTTTTTTGGTAAAAAATGGGAACTCCAAAAACGCGTTTATTTTGGCTTTTTTCATCCGTTTCTTTCGCGGACCTTAATTTCAACATGAAATCTAGTGATTTTTTTTTTTGGCAACGGACCTTATGCGAGGGTCGCCACTCCCTCTTATATTAATAATTTTTGGGTGATGGATATACCCTAATATCACCCTTACATATATGAGAAGTCTTGATCCCCACACCATTTACAAGCCTAAACCTAATGGTGTATGGATCAAGCGGAAAGCACAAAAGAGGAGTACTACTCCTTTACATTGACTAGCATGAAATGAAGAGCTTATACGAAAACATAAATATGGAGTACTTACTCCATTTACATGTAGCTCGAGTATTACTCTATAGTACAAAAGGCTCCTTACATCACAAGGAGTGACAAAAAACCCCTTATTATTGGGATGACATAACCTATCAAAAGGGAGTTGCAAGCTGATACTACAATCCAATGTCGCAAAATGAGTAAATCCCTTAGAGAAGATTGCAGCAAGTGTAGTCCCATGGAACTTCAGGGACTGCCTTTCGTCTCTAGGAGTGAAGCTGGAGTTCCTGTTGAGGGCAGTAGCTGTGCATTATTGATCCATTCCAGCCCTCGAGGCTTCTCCTTTTAGGAAACAAATTCTGGGGACCTGCTGTAAGCACTTCCGCAGTGATGGTCGTGTTCTGATCCTGGATGTGTGTGACTGGTTGGAGGTGTTGGAGGTGCCCTGGTTTGCACTGCTTAGTTCCAATGGGAACTCCTGGTTAAACTGAGTACTCATCAATTTCATGGACAATGATGAAAGATGTTTGCTCCCTGTCCATTCTGAGCAATGAGGCCAGGGAAGAAAGGGCTACAGATCTTTGTCGGCCTGCCAATGCTCTAGCTGGAAGATTGGCTTCTTTCTGAACTACTTGCAGGGTTGCGTTTTTTAAAATGAGTTCAGTAAGGCTTTTTAG
Organism: Ophiorrhiza pumila; assembly: GCA_016586305.1. Taxonomy (NCBI): domain Eukaryota; kingdom Viridiplantae; phylum Streptophyta; class Magnoliopsida; order Gentianales; family Rubiaceae; genus Ophiorrhiza; species Ophiorrhiza pumila. The sequence goes on from BLIW01000011.1 coordinate 14,049,617, forward strand.
CTGCTTGTCTCTCCATGCTCTGCTACCATGAACCAAAGCTGAGGAGTCAGATTCCAGGATAATACCTGTCATATAGAGTCCCAAAGAATTTGAAATAAATCTGTGAGCTGCTAGGGTCTCTACTTGAATTCTGGTCAAAGAAGAAGGAAACAGCAAAATAGGAAGGGGTCCTAGTAGTTGACTTGAGTGATCTCTGATCAGTCCCCCCACTCTCCAGCTTTGACCCACTTTTGCTGCAGCAAAATTCAGTTTGAGGAAGGCAGGATCCGGGGGTTGCCATTTAATTTGCTTAAGTATCAGCTTCTTTCTAATTTTCTGACAGATCTCCCAAAAAGGGGACCACTCCAGATTCTGAGTTTGTACACCTCTGAATTTTATGTACATGAGTTCCTTGATCGAATTGAAGATTCTCCCTACCAGTAGTTTCTCATTTGGTTGGCCTTTGTCAAAGGTGATGGTGTTCCTCATCTTCCACATCCACCAAACTATAAGTGAAGGGCAAACAATAGTGATAAATTTCTTGGCTTCAGATAAGTGATTCTGAGTTGTCCACCAAATGTTCAGAGTCCTATTGAGACTATTTGAGTGATCCATAATCCCCACTTCTGCTGCAAAAATACTCCAAATTCTCTGTGCAAAAGGGCAGGATGCTAGAAGGTGATTTACTGTTTCCTCGTTAGCCAGGCACCAAGGGCATGGAAAAGGGCCCATGATGTTTACCTTATGAAGGTTTGGGCCTAAGGGAATTTTGTTTCTGATGACCCTCAGTAGTAAAAAAGATATCTTTATAGGCAGTACAGGATCCCATAAAGCTGAGGTGTTGGAGCACAGTGGAGTAATCTGGCCCTTGAGAAATTTGTAGGCTGAGCTGAGCTGAAATTGTCCATCTATTGTGGGGGTCCATATCATACAGTCCTCCCTTTCTCTGTTGAAGGAAACTGAGCTGATAATATTGATGGGACATTGAGGGAGCACCTGCCTTATTTTGTTCCAGTCCCAGTCTGAGTTCCCCATGATTTCAGAAACCTTTAGGGATCCTTGACAATCAAACAAGTCAGCTAGCTTACCAGCAGGGAGCCACTTGTCATAAAACAAGCTGCAGTCCCCTTTTCCAATCAGGAATCGTATATGATCCTCAGCCATAGGAGCAGCAGCCAACAATCTCTTCCATGTTTGGGAATCCCCTCTACGTGGACTGAGTTGTGAAGGATGCTTGGTCCCGCAATACTTTGCCCACATGAAGTTTGCCCATAAAGATGTTTTCAATCTAAACCTCCACCATAGTTTGAGATTCTGAGCCAAGATTATATGGTTGAGGTCACGAAATCCCACTCCACCCTCCTCTTGGGAATAGCACAACTCTTTCCAGCTGATCCAATGTCTTTTGGTACCACTGTCGGCAGAAGACCACAAAAAGTTAGATAGCAGAGATTCAATCTGGTTAATTACTCGCTTAGGAGGGCTCAAACTCATGGTTAAGTATAAGGGGATTGAGGAAAGAACACTTTTAATTAAAATAATTCTACCACCTAAGGAAAGAAACTTAGTACTCCAACTGCCTATGGTGTGCCTAATCTTGTCTATTAGGGGGGAGTAGTAGGAGGCTGGAATTCTCTTAAAGTGGATGGGGATACCTAGATAAGTAGAGGGAAGAGATCCCGTAACAAATCTTGTAATTCTACCAATGGAGTGTTTCCTAGAATCAGGCATCCTGTTGTGCACTAGGTAGGAGCTCTTGGCTGTATTAATCTTCTGCCCAGAAGTGCTCTCATAGTGTTTGAGTTTAGAGAATATGGTCTTAACAGCTTTGGGGAGAGCAGAAGAGAAAATTATCAAGTCATCAGCAAAAGCTAAGAGGGAAATTCTAGGGCAGCCTCTGGGGACAGTGAACTCCAATCTTTTGTCTACCTTTTGGTTGAGAACTCTATATAGATATTCTGTGCTGATCACAAAGAGTAGTGGGGATATAGGATCTCCTTGTCTTCGGCATCTAGTGGCTCTAAACCAGCCCTTGCTTCTTCCATTAATGAGAACCGAGAACCAATTGTTTGAGATCAATCTCCAAACTATATCAATCCAGATTTCGCCAAATTCCAGCAGTCTAAGAATCTGTAATAAATACGGCCAATGTACCCTATCGTAAGCTTTTTCCATGTCAATTTTAAGGGCTACATTGCCTTCCTTGCTTTTCCTATTAAGAGTAGACACCATTTCACTAGCTAATAAATAGTTATCCGGGATCAATCTCCCAGCTACAAATCCACTTTGGTTCTCAGATATTAGCCTAGGCAGAATTGGAGCTAACCTCTGCTCTAACAACTTAGAAACAATTTTATTGAGGAAATTGCAAAGGCTAATAGGTCTGAAATGCTTGAAGGAAAGGGGATTTGAGTTCTTTGGGATTAAAACGATGGAGGTAGCAGTCGTGGCTTGATTTAACTCAGCTCCATTTATGAAAGATTGTACTTCCCTAAGAAGGTCCCTACTTATGATGTCCTAAGCTTGTACGTAGAAAAAACCAGGGAAGCCATCAGGCCCTGGTGCACTGGTTTGGCTTATGCTAAAAACAATCCTCTTAAGCTCCTCTAAGTCTGGGATTTTAGTCAATTCCTGTCTGTCCTCTTCAGTCAATATGGCAGGCAATAAAGATGGGTCCACTAGGGAGTTCACCTGTTCTGAAGTGTACAGTGAAGAGAAAAATTGGACAGCTAGGTCAGCCACTTGGTCTTCCCCTTCAATCCAATCACCATTCTGGTTCTGAATTGAGTGAATGTGGGATCGGGCATGTCTATTCTTAACATAGGCATGAAAAAACCTAGAGTTTCGATCACCTTCCTTAACCCATTTTATGTTGGCCTTTTGGGACCAGAAAATTTCTTCCAAACTAAGGTGGAATTTAGCTTCAGCAGCTCCTTTTTGTAAGGTGGCCCTAGGGACAGGTTGGATTTCATCCTCTATTTCTAGCCTATGTAGCTCCATTTCAGCTTGCTCAGCTCTAGTAAATATGTTCCCAAAGATGGTTTTATTCCAATCTCTGAGAGCTATCTTTACTAACTTAAGTTTTTCAGTGAAAATTCTAATGGGGCTCTCTAATATCTCCTGGTCCCAAGCTTTCTTAATTGTGGGAAGACATTCTACATGGTGGACCAAAATGAGTGGAACCTAAAAGGTTTTGGCAGTCCTCTTCCAGGCTGAAGACTTAATAGCAATGGCGAATGATCCGATGGAGATTTAGCAAGATGTCTAATAGAAATCTGAAGGCCCTTATTTTGGAAATTTGTATCAATCAGAGTTCTATCCAGCTTTTTCCAGATCCTGGCCCTTCCCTCTCGGTTGTTACACCATGTGAACTTGGAGCCACTCCTTTGTACTTCTTTTAAATCCTGGGACGACATGATCTCCAACAACTCACTAGAGTCTCTAACATGGTAAGCCTTACCCCCCTTTTTCTCCTTCCTAGCCTTAATACAGTTCCAATCCCCCTATAGCAACCAAGGCTTGTCTTGGTGCTGCATAGAAGCCAATTCCTGCAACAGAGGCTCACGTTGAGCTGCAGTGCACTTAGCATAGACATTAGTAAATAGCAAGGGGCAGGACACTTCAGGGTGACTAACTTCCAAGGAAACATATTGCTCATGGACAGCATAAAGATTCCAAGTAAAGGGCTTTCTGATCATCACCCAGATGGAACTGTCTGCATTAGAATAGGCAGAATCAAACTTAAGTCTATGCTTGTAACTATCTAAATTTGAGGCATCCACAAAAGGTTCAGCTATAACTAGTAAGTTACACCTATGCTTAATCAAAATTTTCTTCAGTCTCTTAAAATTTGGTTTTCTATTTATACTCCTAATATTCCAATAAAGACAACTAATCATTGGAAACTGTTTGTCTAGAACCAGTAAGTGCATTCCTATCTCTGAGTTCCCTAGAGGATTCAAATTTTGCCCAAGACATTGGTTTTCGATTGCCAGTTTGAGAATCATCTACATCAGAAAGTTGATCCCCTACATGAAGCCTAGCCTCCATTGGCTGGTCAATATGCATAGTATCATGGTAAGGTTCCTTTCTTTCAGCAGATTGAGAAGCCTGTGCTATCACAAGAACAGAATCATTAGTTAAACATTTAATAATCTCATCACAATATAATTGTTTTTGAATTTCTTGGCATACCGCTGCATCCTTCTGAGCTATTGATAACTGGCAAACCTGTTGAATCTCTTGAGCCCTTGATTCCTGGATTTGCTCCACCATAGGGGTACTCTCTGTTATGATCACCCCTGCCTGGTCCTCCAAGTCCACAGTATCAGTGGGCACCGCAAATTGATTATTTCAGGAAGGGAGAATAGGAGCATTTGAGCATGTAGTGCCAACTTTCCTTTGGGAATCAATAGGGATTTGCTCCATAATAGGGGAACTGTTTGTTAAGATCAAACCTGCCTGGTCCTCCAATTCCACAGAGTCAGTGAGCAGCGCAAATTGATTGCTACAGGAAGGAAGAATAGGAGCACCACATTTTCTTTGGGAGTCAATAGGGATGACTTCAATATGAGGTGGAGGAGATGTCTGGGCTCGACCACCTGTTGGTTCTTCACTAGGAGCTGGACCTGTAACAGGTGGTCCATTTTCTTTAGCGATACCTGAGCCATCTGGAATTTCTATTATAGGGCAAGTAATTGGGGTTGGATCAATTTCCTACCCTTTCCTCATACGTTGAGCATCTTCTGTCTCTTTACCCCTTTCAGTTGATTTTCGAGTGACCACAGTCCATTCCTTTGAAGGTTGCTTAGTAGCTAGGATGGCTTTCTTAGGGTCGACATGAGCATTCTTTTTCCCTTTTTGAGGATTACAGTCCCAGATACTATGCCCAAGTTTCCAGCATTTAGAACAATACTCAGGTCTCTCCTCAACCTCCATAACTTGCCATTTTCCTTTTTCCTTGCTTCCTGTCCAAATTCGTTTAGGAATAGGCTTGGTCAGGTCCATTTCCACACAGACTCTGGCCTCACTTGGTCTGATTAATTCCGATGAAGATCCAGTAGCAGCATCTAATTTCAGATGGTGACCCGCAGCAGATGCAAGGATATACAGTTTCTCTTTGGTACACAGATGAAGAGGGAGGAAAGGAAATTGCACCCACACCGGAGCAATCGAGGGTTCCACAGCTGGATCAAAATCCTTCGACCACTTGAAGATCCTTGCTTGAAAACCATGGAAATGCCAGACCTTTCTCGTCCAGAGTCGTTGAAAGTCCTCCTCTTTGTCGAATTTGAAGAGCACATGGCGTTGGTCCAGCAACCCCACTCTACACTCGCCTAGGAAGCCAGCGGCTAGGACCTCTTTACGGATTTGAATCACAGTGGGTCTGCCCTAGGAAAATTTGCCGATTAATGTCGGTTGAAAAGCTTGGGCTAGATTGTCCTCGTCCTCTTCTATTCTGAATAATGCCGGTTCACCTTTGTAGCTTGACAGTGGCTGTTTGTTCTTGACAGAGGAGAAGGAAATATTCGATTCTTTATTTGCTGATTCCGATTTCGTTGCTCCAGCGTAAGTCACCGGAGGGGGAGCCCCGCTCACCTCCGCCATAGGCAGCAGGGCTTGGGCGCAGGGATCTTACTGTTAGGGCAGTCAAACGGTAATAAAAAAAGAATAACGGTACTTTAATTAGTTAAAGTCAGCTAAGGTTTGTAGAGAGAAGTGAGAGTAATTTTTTAGAGAGAAGTGAGAGCATAACATGAATTCTAACATGAATTCTAGTGATTTATGTAAAAAAACGACAACCCAAAATTTTAACATGAAATCTAGTGATTTATGTAAAAAAATGACAACCCAAAATTTGTCGCCAAACCTCCAATTTTTAGGGTTTTTTGGTAAAAATTGAGAAATCCCAAAAACACGTTCATTTAGACTTTTTTGGGTCTGTTTCTTTCGCGGACCTTAATTTGAACATGAATTCTAGTGATTTATGTTAAAAAAACAACAACCCAAAATTTTTCGCCAAACCTCCTATTTATAGGATTTTTTGGTAAAAAATTGGAAAATCCCAAAAACACGTTCATTTGGACCTTTTTGGTCCGTTTCTTTCGCGGACCTTAATTTGAACATGAAATCTAGTGATTTATGTAAAAAAACGACAACCCAAAATTTTTCGCCAAACCTCCAATTTTAAGGGTTTTTTGGTCAAAAACGGGAAGTCCAAAAACACGTTCATTTTGACTTTTTTTGGTCCGTTTCTTTTGCGGGCCTTAATTTGAACATGAATTCTAGTAATTTATGTAAAAAAACAACAACCCAAAATTTTTCGCCAAACCTCCAATTTTTAGGGTTTTTTGGTAAAAAAATTGGGAAATCCCAAAAACACGTTCATTTAGACTTTTTTTTGTCCGTTTCTTTCTCGGACCTTAATTTGAACATGAATTCTAGTGATTTATGTAAAAAAACGACAACCCAAAATTTTTCGCCAAACCTCCAATTTTTAGGGTTTTTTGGTAAAAACTTGTGAAATCCCAAAAACACGTTTATTTACACTTTTTTTGGTCCGTTTCTTTTGCTGACCTTAATTTGAACATGAATTCTAGTGATTTATGTAAAAAAACGACAACCCAAAATTTCTCGCCAAACCTCCAGTTTTTAGGGCTTTTTGTTAAAAAAGTGGGAAATTCCAAAAACACGTTCATTTAGACTTCTTTTGGTCCGTTTCTTTCGCAGACCTTAATTTGAACATGAATTCTAGTGATTTATGTAAAAAAACGACAACCCAAAATTTTTCGCCAAACCTCCAATTTTTAGGGTTTTTTGGTAAAAAATTGGAACTCCAAAAATGCGTTTATTTTGACTTTTTTCGTCCGTTTCTTTCGCGGACCTTAATTTGAACATGAAATCTAGTGATTTATTTAAAAAAACGACAACCCAAAATTTTTCGCCAAACCTCGAATTTTTAGTGTTTTTTGGTCAAAAACGGGAAGTCCAAAAACACGTTCATTTTAACTTTTTTTGGTACGTTTCTTTCGCGGACCTTAATTTGAACATGAATTCTAGTAATTTATGTAAAAAAACAACAACCCAAAACTTTTCGCCAAACCTCCAATTTTTAGGGTTTTTTGGTAAAAAATTGGGAAATCCCGAAAACACGTTCATTTTGATTTTTTTTGGTCCGTTTCTTTCGCAGACCTTAATTTGAACATGAATTTTAGTGATTTATTTAAAAAACAACAACCCAAAATTTTTCGCCAAACCTCCAATTTTTAGGGTTTTTTGGTAAAAAATGGGAACTCCAAAAACACGTTTATTTTGACTTTTTTCATCCGTTTCTTTCGCGGACCTTAATTTGAACATGAAATCTAGTATTTTTTTTTTCGCAACGGACCTTATGCGAGGGTCGCCACTCCCTCTTATATTAATAATTTTTGGGTGATGGATATACCTTAATATCACCCTTACATATATGAGAAGTCTTGATCCCCACACCATTTACAAGCCTAAACCTAATGGTGTATGGATCAAGCGGAAAGCACAAATGAGGAGTACTACTCCTTTACATTGACTAGCATGAAATGAAGAGCTTATACGAAAACATAAATATGGATTACTTGCTCCATTTACATGTAGCTCGAGTATTACTCTATAGTACAAAAGGCTCCTTACATCACAAGGAGTGACAAAAAATCCCTTATTATTGGGATGACATAACCTATCAAAAGGGAGTTGCAAGCTGATACTACAATCCAATGTCGCAAAATGAGTAAATCCCTTAGAGAAGATTGCAGCAAGTGTAGTCCCATGGAACTTCAGGGACTACCCTTCGTCTCTATGAGTGAAGCTGGAGTTCCTGTTGAGGGCAGTAGCTGTGCATTATTGATCCATTCCAGCCCTCGAGGCTTCTCCATTTAGGAAACAAATTCTGGGGACCTGCTGTAAGCACTTCCGCAGTGATTGTCGTGTTCTGATCCTGGATATGTGTGACTGGTTGGAGGTGTTGGAGGTGCCCTGGTTTGCACTGCTTAGTTCCAATGGGAACTCCTGGTTAAACTGAGTACTCATCAATTTCATGGACAATGATGAAAGGTGTTTACTCTCTATCCATTCTGAGCAATGAGGCCAGGGAAGAAAGGGCTACAGATCTTTGTTGGCCTGCCAATGCTCTAGCTGGAAGATTGGCTTCTTTCTGAACTACTTGCAGGGTTTTATTTTTGAAAATGAGTTCAGTAAGGCATTCTAGCTGCTTGTCTCTCCATGCTCTGCTACCATGAACCAAAGCTGAGGAGTCTGATTCCAGGATAATACCTGTCCTATAGAGTCCCAAAGAATTTGAAATAAATCTTTGAGCTGCTAGGGTCTCTACTTGTATTTTGGTCAAAGAAGAAGGAAACAGCAAAATAGGAAGGGGTCCTAGTAGTTGACTTGAGTGATCTCTGATCACTCCCCCCACTCTCCAGCTTTGACCCACTTTTGCTGCAGCAAAATTCAGTTTGAGGAAGGCAGGATCTGGGGGTTGCCATTTAATTTGCTTAAGTATCAGCTTCTTTCTAATTTTCTGACAGATCTCCCAAAAATGGGACCATTCCAGATTCTGAGTTTGTACACCTCTGAATTTTATGTACATGAGTTCCTTGATCGAATTGAAGATTCTCCCTACCAGTAGTTTCTCATTTGGTTGGCCTTTGTCAAAGGTGATGTTGTTCCTCATCTTCCACATCCACCAAACTATAAGTGAAGGGCAAACAATAGTGATAAATTTCCTGGCTTCAGATAAGTGATTCTGAGTTGTCCACCATATGTTCAGAGTCCTATTGAGACTATTTTAGTGATCCATGATCCCCACTTCTGCTGCAAAAATACTCCAAATTCTCTGTGCAAAAGGGCAGGAGGCTAGAAGGTGATTTACTGTTTCCTCGTTAGCCAGGCACCAAGGGCATGGAAAAAGGCCCATGATGTTTACCTTATGAAGGTTTGGGCCTAAGGGAATTTTGTTTCTGATGACCCTCAGTAGTAAAAAATATATCTTTATAGGCAGTACAGGATCCCATAAAGCTGAGGTGTTTGAGCACAGTGGAGTAATCTGGCCCTTGAGCAATTGGTAGGCTGAGCTGAGCTGAAATTGTCCATCTATTGTGGGGGTCCATATCATATAGTCCTCCCTTTCTCTGTTGAAGGAAACTGAGCTGATAATATTGCTGGCACATTGAGGGAGCACCTGCCTTATTTTGTTCCAGTCCCAGTCTGAGTTTCCCATGATTTCAGAAACCTTTAGGGATCCTTGACAATCAAACAAGTCAGCTAGCTTACCAGCAGGGAGCCACTTGTCATAAAACAAGCTGCAGTCCCCTTTTCCAATCATGAAGTGTATATGATCCTCAGCTATAGGAGCAGCAGCCAACAATCTCTTCCATGTTTGGGAATCCCCTCTACGTGGACTGAGTTGTGAAGGATGCTTGGTCCCGCAATACTTTGCCCACATGAAGTTTGCCCATAAAGATGTTTTCAATCTAAACCTCCACCATAGTTTGAGATTCTGAGCCAAGATTATATGGTTGAGGTCACGAAATCCCACTCCACCCTCCTCTTGTGAATAGCACAACTCTTTCCAGCTGATCCAATGTCTTTTGGTACCCCTGTCAGTAGAAGACCACAGAAAGTTAGATAGCAGTGATTCAATCTGGTTAATTACTCGCTTAAGAGGGTTCAAACTCATGGTTAAGTATAAGGGGATTGAGGAAAGAACACTTTTAATTAAAATAATTCTACCACCTAAGGAAAGAAACTTAGTACTCCAACTGCCTATGGTGTGCCTAATCTTTTCTATTAGGGGGGAGTAGTAGGAGGCTGGAATTCTCTTAAAGTGGATGGGGATACCTAGATAAGTAGAGGGAAGAAATCCCCTAACAAATCTTGTAATTCTACCAATGGAGTGTTTCCTAGAATCAGGCATCCTGTTGTGCACTAGGTAGGAGCTCTTGGCTGTATTAATCTTCTGCCCAGAAGTGCTCTTATAGTGTTTGAGTTTAGAGACTATGGTCTTAACAGCTTTGGGGAGAGCAGAAGAGAAAATTATCAGGTCATCAGCAAAAGCTAAGTGGGAAATTCTGGGGCAGCCTCTGGGGACAGTGAACTCCAATCTTTTGTCTACCTTTTGGTTGAGAACTCTAGATAGATATTCTGTGCTGATCACAAAGAGTAGTGGGGATATAGGATCTCCTTGTCTTAGGCCTCTAGTGGCTCTAAACCAGCCCTTGCTTCTTCCATTAATGAGAACCGAGAACCAATTGTTTGTGATCAATCTCCATACTATATCAATCCAGATTTCGCCAAATCCCAGCAGTCTAAGAATCTGTAATAAATACGGCCAATGTACCCTATCGTAAGCTTTTTCCATGGATTATCCACAAGGCTTCTCGGGTTAGCTTCCTCATCAATGAGTTGTTGGCATGAGTCTTGCGTTTATGAACGACAGCCAGGTCTTTGCCTCTGCGGTCAAATTTTTCCACATAACATGGTTTGGGGCACCATGATGATTTCGCACCCAGGTGGATCCTGGAAGTGTCACTGCTTGCAAAATTATGTCTGGGTCGCCTGCTTCACTCAACTCGCTTAGCTCATCTTTCTCATAATCTGGGAATTTATAGTGCTTGTTCACCAACTAGCTTGTCAACTTCAAGTACTTGCCTCGCACATATACACCATTGTTCTTGATCTCTTTCGAATCAACCCCGATAGCGTTAGAATAGAACTCTTTTGCGATAGCCACGTTGCAGTTCTCAGTGGCCACTGTTAACAACTGCCAATCGTAACTTATGATGGTGTCAATGTATAGTTTTTCTGTGATAGAGAATGGCCTTTCAATATGAATGGGTCTCATGGCAAAATTGCAGAACTTGTCCTGAGCTGCGTCGTTGATAAAGCGTGTCGATGAGGCATACTGTGAAGTCTTCCTCTTTCTTGGATCGGGGTCCTGCTCCTCCCCTTCCTCAATGTCCTCTGGCAGGTATTCCTCATCGGAGGAGCTAGAATCATCCGACAAAAGAGTGGGAATAACAATCTTCGCTTTTCCTTTCGAGCCTTTCTGACTGGATGTTGAGGCATAACAGGTCTTTTTGGGAGGCATGGCACCTACAAAACAGTGACCCATATCAATGTTGGAATTTATCCCACACTTAATCAGTTCATTTCCACAAAGCCCACAACTCATGTGTATACTTGAAAGATAGCATTAGACCTTGTCTATCAACAAATCACATAATTGCAATTCACACACATTGACAATGAAATTTCAGCTCTAAGACTCATGTTCAAAACACATTACATGGGGACGTCATACATGGTCATGGAAGCTTGACATGAATTAAACACAGAAAATCGTCCCTTTTCCATGCTTAAGGATCATTTTCTTCGAGAGTGTTCAAATGGCCATTTTCATAGCATTGTAAATCGATTTGGACATTGTGCTAAGATATCAGCTTGCATGACCAAATTAAACACCAACACATTCATAGGATATGGATATTTCGACATTTACAATTTATTCACAATTTAGCCCAAACAGTCGAGTATACTTAACCATTATGCTTACAATTTATCATGAACATTCTCACAAACATTACTACTCACGGATTTCTCATTTATGCACTATCTACTCAACCGTTAATTCAAAGCCATTCACACACCATCAATTCCACTATCAATTCCAAACCATCAAGACACGCCTAAAAATCATGAATTTCCCAAGATAAAATCAACAAATGCACAAGATGGGAGGACTTACTTGTTTGGAGATTAACCCACTAAAATGCAAAGCAAAAGGAATAAAGCTTGTGCAGCCCTTTGGTCTTTGAAATGGATTTCGTCCACTTCCTTCACTTGGCCGAATTCTACTAGAAATGTATATGAGAGATGATGAATGTGTTCATGCATGTTTATGGCATTTATAGAAGAATTCTTGTGCATGAGTCGGCTATCCAAGGCTTAACTAGGAGAAAAATATCATGTGATTGCACTACAAGGCAAATGGCTAAGTGACGAAATGCATGCAACAAAATTGTTCCATCTAATCACTACTTTTTCTTGCAATTTTTGGCCACTTGGAATGCTTTTACTACCAAACGAAATGAGTGGCCCCATATGTCATCACATTATCACCATTTTACAGCTCCACTTCTTGCATTGTTCATGTCTTCCACAAACTTTCGGTCAAAACACTCAAATTGCAAGTGGGAATGTTGTGTGCAGTGATGAATGCATGCATGATGAATTTATTTGATTTTTCTGCAGCTGTTTCTCCTCTCTGGATGATTTGATTTGATTCTTCACTGAAATACTCAGAGAAATTGGTCAGTACACGCTATCTTAAATCAAGAAGGGAAAAAAAATATCAGCTTAATGATTTGAAGCGTGGAAGAATCAAATATTTTCCTCTATACCAGATCTTGAATCTTGGACTTACCCTTTTGTCTCTTGATGGTGCAGAGAATATTTTCTGGATTTTTACCTGTTATGACTTGTGACTTTTGGATACAATGTCCACCTTCGCGAATTCACCCGTACAGACTCGTGTTGTCTTCCCTCCATGTTGGTCCTAGACATGATACCCCAGAGAAGGAGTAATGTTCGGTTGTTTATTAAAAGAAAACATAGTTTCGAAAAAAAAAACAGAACAAAGATAAGAAATTGAAATTGTTGGGTTGCCTCCCAACACAGCGCTTGGTTTATTGTCCTCAACCAGACATCAAGGAGTTTTGGTCATGATGAGGGATCATCAAGGAACTGAGCTTGTCCCTTGTCTTCCAAAGCTGACTTGAATATTTTCTCCCTATGTCCATTCACTTTCCAACACGTACCAGTTGTCCCATTCTGTACTTCAAGAGTTCCATAAGGGAAAATCTTTGTGATAGTGAAGGGTCCAACCCACCTGAATTTCAACTTACCAGGGAACAGTCTCAACCTGGAATCATAGACAAGTACTTGTTGCCCCACTTCAAATTCTTTCACTTTAATCCTTGCATCATGCCATCTTTTTTTTTCTCCTTATACAGACTAGCACTGATATACGAATTGCATCTGAACTCATCCAACTCATTTAGCACCATCATCCTTGCCTCTTGAGCCAGACCTAATCCATGTTCAGCTTCTGCACTGCCCAATAAGCCTTGTGCTCCAATTCAACTGGAAGGTGACACTCCTTCCCAAATACCAGCCTAAATGGTGAAGCTCCAATTGGAGTTTTATAGGCTGTCTTGTAAGCCCAGAGTGCATCATCCAATTTGAGTGCCCAATCTTTTCTCCCAGGATTCACTACCTTTTCTAATATGCTCTTAATCTCTCGATAGGATACCTCAGCCTATCCATTTGCCTGGGGATGATATGCTGTGGAGACTCTGTGTTGAACCCCGTATCTGGCTAAGAGTTTATTGAAGATCTTGTTGCAGAAGTGACTACCCCCATCACTAATGATAGCTCTTGGAGTCCCAAATCTGTTGAAGATATTTCTCTTGACAAATTCCATTACACTCCTACTATCATTGTGGGGTAAAGCTACAGCTTCTACCCACTTAGATACATAGTCAACAGCAACCAGTATGTATTCATTCCCACAAGATCGTGGGAATGGTCCCATAAAGTCCAAGCCCTAGACATCAAATAAATCCACTTCTAACACATTGTTGCGAGGCATCTCATCTCTACTGGATATATTTCCCACACGTTGGCATTTGTCACACTGGCTTACCCAAAGCTTTGAATCTTTAAATATATGAGACCAGTAGAATCCAGTTTGCAAGATCTTGTGCCCAGTTCTTGCTACTCCAAAATGCCCTCCAAAAGGTGATTCATTACAAGCCCTGAGAATTCCCTCTTGTTCTTCTTTTGGCACGCACCTTCTGATTACTTGGTCGCTACACCATTTGTACAGACTACCATTCTCCCAAAAATGATATCTGGCATCATGTTTGAGTCTCTTCTTTTGATCAATGGAGTAATGTTGTGGCATCTGTCCCGCAACCACAAAATTAGCTAATTCAGAAAACCAAGGTAGTGCTTGAGTGTGAACTCTGAAGATTTGCTCATCCGGGAAGTGCTCCTTAATCCACAACTGTAATTGTTCCTCACTCAAGGCTCCCAATTCGAGCTTAGACAAATGGTCAACCACCACGTTTTCACAACCCTTTCTGTCCCGGATCTCCACATCAAACTCTTGAAGCAACAAGACCCAACGGATAAGCCTTGGTTTGGCTTCCTTCTTTGCCATAAGGTACTTAAGTGCTGCGTGATCCGTATGGACTATGACCTTTGAACCCAGGAGGTAAACTCTGAACTTATCGAATGCATACACCACAGCCAACATCTCCTTCTCGGTGGTGGTGTAATTTAGTTGCGCCCCATTCAGTAGCTTGCTTGCATAATATATCGCATGAAAGATTTTCCCTCTCTTTTGGCCTAGCACAGCTCCTACCCCGTAGTCACTAGCATCACACATCACTTCGAAGGGCTCCCCCCACACTGGTGTGACTACTATCGGTGCTTCTACCAATCTGACCTTTAGCTACTCAAAGGCTCTCTTGCATTCCTCATCGAAAATGAATTGTGTGTCCTTCTCTAGTAATGCACATAGGGGTTTGGCTATCTTGGAGAAGTCTTTGATGAACCTCCTATAAAAACTCGCATAACCCATAAAGCTTCTCACCCCTTTGACATTGGTCGGTGCAGGAAGTTTAGCTATCAATTCTACCTTGGCCCTGTTCACTTCTAATCCAACTTTGGAAATCTTGTGCCCCACCCTCAGTTACCATAAACTGACATTTCTCCCAATTTATGACTAGATTGGTGTCCACTCATCTCTTCAATACCAATGACAAATTCTCCAGGCAATTTTCAAAGGTCATCCCGAAAACTGAGAAATCATCCATAAAGATCTCCATGATGTGTTCCACCATATCTTGAAAGATTGCCATCATGCAGCGTTGAAAGGTGGCTGGTGCGTTGCACAATCCGAAGGGCATCCTTTTATAGGCATATGTACCAAAGGGACAGGTAAATGTGGTCTTTTCCTGATCTTTGGGGTCTATGGCTATTTGGTTGTAGCCAGAATACCCATCCAAGAAGCAATAGAATAAAAATCCCGCGATTCTGTCCAAAAGTTGCTCCAGGAAAGGCAGGGGAAAATGATCCTTGCGAGTGGCCTTATTCAACTTCCTGTAGTCCATGCACACTCTCCAAGCATTGATAATTCTGATTGCCAACAATTCATTAGCCTCGCTAGTCACCACTGTTACCCCACCTTTCTTGGGTACACACTGCACCGGGCTGACCCATTCACTGTCAGAGATGGGGAATATCATTCTAAAATCCAGCAGCTTGATCATTTCCTTTTTCACCACTTCCATCATCTGAGGATTCAACCTTCTTTTCTTATCCCTAGTTGGAATAGCCCCTTCCTTTAACAAGATCTTATGCATACAGATACTAGGGCTTATTCCCTTTATGTCTGCGATGATCCATCCTATTGCCTCTCTGTGCATTTTCAGAACATTCATCAATTTAGCCTCCTGCCATTCCTCCAACTTAGATGATATTACCATGGGAAGGGTTTCATTCTCTCCAAGAAATGCATACTTCAAATGCGGATGTAGAGGCTTCAACTCTAATTTGGGTGGTCTCAAAATTGAGCGCATCAGCTTCTCATTCCTGTTTTCAATGATCTCAGGCCTCACCTCAGTGGGCACAACTTCAGCATTCACATCAGTCTCAATAACAGAATTAGGCAAAAATTCACACGATTCAACATTTTCACATTGGTCATCAACATCATCCATAGAAATCATTTCTACACTAAACTCATCCATCACACAACATTCGATCATGCTTGACAATTCATGCATAATTACAGAGTCTTCATCATCATAAGCAATTTCACTTTGTTCAATTTCATCTTGTTTTTCATGCTCAGATGATTCAAGTAAAGCAAGGGAAAAATTATGTTTATGCTCAAGTTCCAAAAGATGTTGGTTACCTTCCACAAGATATACTGAACAGCATTGCTCCACAGATTTGGGATATTTCATTGCATAATCTACATTGAAGATCACCTGCTCTCCATTCACCCTGAATGTGATGGTTTTGCTTTTTACCCCTATAAGGGCATCTCCTGTGGCTAAAAATGGCCTGCCAAAAATTAGAGGAACCTCTGGGTCCTGTTCCATATCCAAAATGATGAAATCAACTGGGAGTACAAACTTGTCAACTGATACCAGCACATCCTCCACCATCCCTGTGGGTTGTACAAGGGATTTATCAGCCAATTGAAGAAGTACAGCCACTGATTTTATCTTGTTACCAAGTCCAACATCCTCCGCAATAGATAGGGGCATCAAGTTGATCCCCGCTCCTAGGTCACATAGGGCCTTGTTGAAAAATCGAGTCCCAATCGTGCATGGTATTGTACAGCTCCCAAGATCTTTAAGCTTTGGAGGCAACTCATTGTTCATCCACGCTTGACTCTCCTCCGTGAGTGGAATGGGGGCCTCACACTGGAGTATTTGTTCTTTGTTTGCGATCAAATCCTTCAAAAATTTTGCATATCTGGGTACAGCAGGGACCAAATCCAGCAATGGCACATTCACATTTACATTCTTCACCATGTCAAAGAACCTTGTGACTTGCATATCTGGTGCCTTCACACTTTCCTCTTCAACTTCCTTATCTGATTCTTCCTCCTCTATGGACTCAACTTTCGTTTCCTCTGTGACTTCCTCCATTGGCAGTTCTTCCACTTTGTTTTTCTTGCCCCCACTCAGTTGCTTTCCACATCTTAAAGTTATAGCATTGCACACCTCTTTTCCTTTTGGATTTGGCTCAGTGTCACTTGGAAGGGTGCCTTGGGTTCTTTGGTGACTTGCCTTGGCTAGTTGGCCCATCTGCATATCGATGTTCTTTATGGATGCTTCGACATTTTTCACTTGTGTTTCCAGTGTTGAAGTTCTCTTCTCATACAGATCAAATTTGTCCAAAATCTTGTGGAGCAATTCCTCCTCATTGGTCCTTCTGGTTTCCCTGTTGCTTGATTCTCCACCTTGGAAGTACTGTCTCTGTTGATTGCCTTGATTGTTCTGTCCCCAAGTACCTTGACCACTCTGATTCCTATATGTTCCATACTGCTGTCTATTGTTGTAATTATTGACATATTGGACAGATTCTTGAGTGAGTTCACATTCGTCAGTATGATGCTCCCCCTTGCATAGGCCACACATGAGCATTTGGGCTGTTTTAGCTGCTTTCAAGGTCTGAACCTTCCTGGTCAAAGCCTCTATTTTAGCTTCCAATGAAGTCTCCTCGTCCAAATCCAACTCTCCTCTCTGTTTCCTCACAGGGGTTTTCCTGGCTTCTTGGAACAAGTATTCATCATCTGCGATTGAGTCGAACAACTCCCTAACTTCTAGAACACTTTTGTCTTTTAGAGCTCCGTTGGCACAAGCCTTAACCATCAGTTAAGCTTCTGGTTACAGCCCTTTAAAGAAGGTGTACAATTCTCTTACTTCCCCAAGGTCATTATTGGGACATTGCCTTAGTAAATCGTTGAACCTGTCCCAAGCCTCCTTGAATGTTTCACCATCCTACTGTTGGAAGCTTCGGATCTCCATTCTCATCCTTTCCAGTATAGCAGGAGGGAAGTATTTGGCCAGAAATTTTCTTTCTAATTCCTCAAAAGTAGCTATGGATGGCCCTCCTATAGAATTGAACCAATGCTTTGCCTTCCCCTTGAGAGACAATGGAAACAGGACCCTTCTCACATCATCAGGTGTAACCCTTTGCAATTTGAAAGTATTGTATAGTCCTAAAAATCAATCCAAGTGTTCGTTTGGGTCTTCATTGCTCAAACCTTGGAAAATCTACCCTTGAGTAATCATAGATACAATTTGGGTTGGTATCTGATAGTTCTCTACGTCTATTCCTTGGCACGATTATTCCTTCTCTCAAAGTTTACTGCGAAATGGTCCCCGAACCGTGGTGGTTGGGGCCTAGTCTATCCTCATTCTGTTCAGCCATTTCTAGTGCCCTTCTCCTCTGTCTCAGAGTCCTTTGTAATTCCAGATCAAGCTCAAACTCCGGTACTTCTCCACGAAGTCGTGCCTCGGGTTGCATAAACTAAGATTTCTCTGCAAAAATCCAAAAATCCCACAAAAGTAGATAGATCAATAGTACCAAAATCAAGAAGAGTTTGCACGTAATGGAACAACTCAATAACGTAAAATCAAGACTCAACAAAGAATCAGAACAATCAAACCACAGATACTCTAACACAAAATAAACACCAAGAAAAAAAACGCAAAACACAAAAACTATCACAATCAATCTCTAGCACCTAGCCTCTCCCCGACAACGGTGCCAAAAATTGGAACGAGCTGTCGTCGGCTCTCCAATTTAACCCAAACCACTCAAAGATGTAGTAGTGGTGATGGGATCGTATCCATAGGGAGAGGGGAATATAGTGGTTTTGATAATGATAGAAAACAAGCTAAGACTCAAACAGATCTAAGAACTCGACAAAACTAAAAAAATAGACTACAACCAGGAGAGGAAATTGTGTTGCCTTGAGGGGAATTACTCGGTACTGATTACCCTAGTTATCATGGACCCGTGTGGAGGTGTGTGAGGGGACTAAGCTGCTAATGAGATGTGGTTGTTTAACCGGGGCGATTCTCACAAGAACATCTCGTTTACTCCTCAGACTCCCCTTGGCAGGGCAAGTTCTTAGCTCTAATAGGAAAACCCATATCCCTATTCAGTACTACAACCCTAGTTCTTTCCTAAGCCAACTCCCTTGTTAGGGCAGATAACTAATTCAAGCCTTCAAATTGTGGTACATGAATAAGCTTAAGTCGCTTCTATTGAATCGAACCAGTTTGTCGGTGGGCACCGCACAAAATAAATTCACTATAAGTTACAGACCTTAAGACTCAAACACACATGTATTCTTGACCCATTCTATGTTTTCATGCAATTTACTTCGGTAGATCCAAACTGGTTTAAGTGGGCACCACAAATCAGTTATAGATTTAAACACAATCAAATAAACCCATTGAATAAAAACATAGCATGAACAAAGAACAACTGAGCACAGATTAATGTAAATTCAAATGTCTCAAACTGGGTAAAATCAGTGACCGGTGAATCCTCAAGGCAACACACAGATGTTTAGCCGATCATATTGATCGGCTTTGAAAATGGAATTGACAAAGCTCGATCAAATCTGGCCATTACAAGGGATGGATCCAATGTATATGCTATATTGTTCTATCTGTGTAACCCTAATTGGTTTTCTTCTCTCTCTTCTTTCCTCTGCTTTTTTCTCTCCCTCCCGATCTCCCTTTTCTCTTGATCTTCTCTTCCTTTTTATACCTTTTTCCTCCTCTTGTGGGTTGATCATGCTAGCTGGACATCATCTCCATCTGTGATGCTTCCACGTGTCCTGTACCATGCCAATCAAATAATAAAATGAGATCACGTTGGCTAGCACATAACTTAGGAATTAAGAATTATCAATGCAAAATTACAAACACTTTGTGATCATGTGAATCGCTACATGCGGTTGTGTGTATGCTTTTGTGCATTTTGTGTATGCTTTAACGTAGTGTGCAAATGAGTGAGAGTGTGTGGGGATTGTGAAGCGAATGTTGTGTGTGTAAGTGTGTGGTGGTGCGGTCAAGAGTGTGTTGATGTGTGACCGTGAGCTTGAGAGTGTGTGTAAATTAAGGTGTTGATACGAAATCATGTGTGATCACATATTCCGAAAAATCCAAGGTACTTGTTCCAATTGTTAAAGATGAATCTCATGTATGGAGGCCTGGAATAAGATGGAGAATAAGCCTCATGTTAGTCCCAAGGAGGTTCGAGACTCAAAAATGGGATAACAAAGGAACTCATGACAAGAGACGTCAAATATTGTTTGTTGAGAGATTCTGCCACGTTTTAGTAATCTGCCTAAATCTCTCTCAATTTAACTCGGAATGGATTGATTCTAGCGGCATTAGAAAGCTAAGATCCAGAGCTAAAACTTTGATGTTTTGTATTTTTCCATATTCTGACGGGATCAAGGTGAAAACACGCCGTGAAGTTGCAAGTCATGTAATGACGCGGACAATTTCGGGAATTTTAGTATTTTCGTTTTTTTAGTTGTTTTAGGGTTTAATTTGTGTTTTAATAAGATTAAGTCCAAACGTTAATTATGGGCTTATTAATTTCGTGATTAATTAGTTAATTACATGGCCCAAATTATCTTGCATGATAAATGGCATGTAATGGGCTTAATGGATCTTTAATTCATTAAGGGTAGTTTTTAGGAAACATTGGCAATTATCCCACATCGGGAAAATACCAAACATTAACACTTCTTGTAGCCTATTTAAAGGGCACACTCCATACATTTTTTAATGGAGAAGAATTTTGAGAATTGAAAACACAGAGTTGTTTTTACGTGAGTTGTTTTCCTGAGGAGGGAAATTCAATTTACTTTGTGAAGATTATTCCTGAGGAGGGAGTTCTCTTTACACGACTGTCTTGTTATTTGTTGGTGAGGAGCCATCAAATAATCGTGCATACTGTCAGTCTACAGAGATAGATTGATTCAAATTTTTATTCACATTGATTCTCGAAAAGATCGTGACCAATATTTCGCAACAACTATCAATCTACGTGAGGAGCGTGGTGAGATCATTATCAGGTGTGTTAGTGTGTGTGTGTGTGGTCAAATGTGTGTGTAAGTGTGGTGTGTTAATGTGTGTGTGTGCGGTCAAATGTGTGTGTAAGTGTGGTGTGTTAGTGTGTGTTGGTGTATGTGAGCAAGTGGGTAAGTAAATATGTGAATGTCATTTAGTGTGCAAGTGGGTGAGTGAGTGTGTGAAGATGAAGGTGCATTAGTGTGTGTAGGTGCGTCTGCACCTTGTATTGTGTGTTTGTGTGTGTTTTTGTTATGCTTGTGTATTGTGTGTTTAGTGAGTGTGTGTAGGTGTGTGTGTAAGGAAATCAACATAGTAACAACGCAGCGGAAAATATAACAATTATATTATAATTGATTTCCATAGGACCTTTAATGATAATCTATACAAAATATACCTCGAGAGATGCTAGCGAAATCCTTGAGCGAGGTTTAATCGACCAACAAGCCGCACAAGTGTCCGGCCTCTAACGGTAATCCACACGAACTACTTTCGGGATCCTCAAAGGATTGATTTTAACGTTAGGTTAATAAGTTAGATCCCTCTAAACAACACCTTGGAAATCTAATAAGAAAACCCTTTTCTTATTTACGTGATTTCTTATTGAGAGAGTTGTGTGTTGTATTGTGTTGTCTTAACCTAACATTAAGCATCTATATATAATAATTCAGCCTTCCAAAAAGGTTGTCTTGTCAAACAAGAAACGAATTATTACCAAACTCAATTCACTTTCCAAAAGTGAATATAAGAGTATAATAGATGCCATAATTATCATATAATTATGTAAACCATTTTAACCCAAGAAGTAATTCTATTGTGTGTGACCCTTTAGGTTCCTAATCACTTGGCAATAAATATAAATAATAATCTTAGAATTAAATTGGCTTTTGTACAAAACCAACAAACTCCCACTTGGACTAAAGACAATTTAGTCACAGAGCTTCTAAGATAGGATAAATTAAACAACTTTAATTTATCATTAATTCAACAATTAATTCATTTATATTCATAGATCAAGAGCGGCCTCTAGCCAAGACATCATGACCACCCAAGAGTTAGAAAAAGTCAATTGATCGACTTCACCTATCCATGAACTAGGTACCATGTAATTATCATCCTTTCACCATCCTATATTCCAATTAGCACAAGAGTAAAGTCTAAGTGCCAACTCTTTATTGTACTAATTATATTTCTTTCTTGTACCGAAATTCAACTCCTTGTAAATAAATTTAGAACTTTTCCAAATTTACTTACTAAATATGTGCACTTTGAGTTGAACTTCAACAAGTGGCGCCAGAAAGGAATATACTCTCCCACTATTAGGAGTGGTGAATCCTATATCGATCATAAACTATCAATCCGTGCTTCTTGTTATATCCAACATCTACCGCTCGCATATCCTATTGCGGTTATGGACAAATAGGGTCAAAACATAACATCCACACTAAAGATACTCTTATGATCTCAAGTCAAAGGATCGCTTACACTACTGTCACGTAGAGATTATA
Source organism: Ophiorrhiza pumila (assembly GCA_016586305.1). Classification (NCBI taxonomy): domain Eukaryota; kingdom Viridiplantae; phylum Streptophyta; class Magnoliopsida; order Gentianales; family Rubiaceae; genus Ophiorrhiza; species Ophiorrhiza pumila. The sequence continues at coordinate 14,071,824 of BLIW01000011.1, forward strand.
CCATTGGCACTCAAATAGTTAACGATATGGAAATCTCTAAGCGGATCATTCCAGTGAACACATTCTCTAATGATTCACCCATATATCACTATATATACTAGTCTGTCCGCATTAACAACGTCCTTATTATTGTTAATACTATGACCAGGGAAATTTAAGAATAATAAATATTATTCTAAGGACTTTATCATAATGTATATATATCGACATATATATGTTACAAAATGATAAATATGCCATATCTTTATTGCATAAAATTACATAATCATTCTTCCATTATGACTCAAACCAATCATTCAGTACTTCAAACCAAATGAATAAACATGACCATCATGTTTCTTTTGGGATAATGATTTAGTCAATGAATAATTATATTATCCTTTGCAGGAATCTCTTGTATCTTTACTTAAATTCTATCAGTGATTACTCTAATCAAATGATAAAATTTTAGTACATGTTTGGATCATTGATGAGACCTTAGTTCCTCAACTATTGAAGAAACTATTTCCATCCAAACAATCTTGTAGTTACTTCTCAAGCAACTATATACTTAATATCTATTGTAGAATATGTTGTTATAATTTATTTGAAACATTTTCAAATAACAACATTTATATTTAGGATAAATACTTATCCATCTTGATACTTGCAATCATCTCTATAAGATTGAAAACTAGTATCTATGAATCCATATATATTAAGCTCATCTTTCAAGAATAGATCCTTAATACTTCTCAAGTACTTAAGAAAATTCTTGACCACTTCTAGTAACTCTCACTGGAATTGGATTGAAACATGCTAATAACACTTATAGCGCAGGAGACATTTGGTCTTATATAATATACATAAATGATCTTATTTCTTAAGAACATTTTGCATATTATATTTCTTAATATCAGTCTTTGGACACATGTCCTAAGGTAAATCCTATCAAATATAGGAATGTAAACCTTTTAAACTGATCCATGCATGTTAAACGTCTTTAACATTTTATCAATATATATACACATATATTGATTGTATATGACCAAACAACTTATCAAATCTATCTCTATAGACTTTTCCCAATGCATAAGTTGTTTCTCCAAAAATCTTTTACTGAGAAGGTTTTTGAACAACTACATCTTAACTAATTAAGAGTAGTTATGTAAATTCTCATTATTAATATGTCATCTACATATAATATGAGAAATACAATAATATTGCCAATAATCTTTTGTATACACAAGATTCGTATTTGTTTTTGATTAAATCAAACTTTTTGATTATCTCATTAAAACAAATATTTGAACTCTTAAAAGCTCGCTGTAGTCCATAAATAGACTTTTATAATTTGCATACTTTGTTAGGGTATTTAGACATAAAACCCTTAGATTGTATCATATACTAATCCTTTTGCAAATTACAGCAAGTAAAATCTCAGTGGATTTTAACACGATAATTGGTGAAAAGGTTTTATCATAGTCAATACTATGATTTTGTGTAACCTTTAGTGACCAATATTCATGCTTTATGGGTAACAATATTACCATCCATGTTTGTCTTCTTTTGAAGACTCACTTGCACCTTATGAGTTTTATCCCTTTAGATGCATTGACTAAGGTCTATACCTTGTTGTCATACATGGAATCCATTTTAGATTTCTTATCAAATAAGACTTCTTTGTAGATAGTAGGTTTATCATTCTTAATGATAAACACATCACCCCATATGGATGATTTATCCTACTAAACATACAATTTACTTGTGTATTGAGAGCTTCATGTCCTATCACATCACCATGAGGTACAAGCTCTAATTCCATCTTATTTTCATTCCTAAATTATGGTTTAAGACCTTCATCAAGTTCTATATGCTCCCACTTGCCTTTTCTAGAATAAACTATTCTTCTAGAAATTTTGACATATTTTGAGACAAACATTTTGTGCTCATTGGGATCATTGAAATAATATCCAAAACTTTCTTTTGGACATTCCACAAGATAGTATATATGAAAATTTTGTATCAAACTCATCAGATTTTACCTTTTATATATAGGATACTCCCAAACATTTTGGCTCTTTCCTATACCATATCTCATATGAGGTAGAATCGATAGGTTTAAATGGAACATACTTTAAAAGATCAAATGCAATATTTATGGTATATTCTCAAAACAATTTTGAGAGAATTGTATGGCTCATCCTTAATCGAATGATATCTAATAAAATTCGATTATTACGTTAATAAAGAAACAAGCTCATTTATTAAGATAATTATAAATTCTTGGCTCAAGTATTCTCTATTTCGATCTAATCGAAATATTTTAATACTTTTATCAAGTTGTTTCTCAACTTCAATTTTGTATTCTTTGAACTCTTCAAAGAATTTAGTTATATACTTCAATAAGTACATATATGACTATATTTAATATAATCATTTGAAGTATGAAAAACTTTCTCTAATTACAATTAACATAGGTCTACATCAATATGTATTAGACTTAGTAATTCAGTAGATCTTTCACCTTTTAAGTAAAAAGGTAAATTGGTTATTCTCTAATAAATAAGATTCACATTTATCAAATGATTCATAATCAAGTGATTCCAAATAAACATTTTAAGGCAATTTGGCTATGCGTCTCTCATTTATATAACCATATCTACAATGTTAGAGAAATAATTATCAATTATTGTTTCTTTGTATTTATGTTAGAAAATAAGATTATCCAAATCAAATATATAAAGTTTGTTATCCAATTAACCAGCACCTTAAAATATTGTCATAATAAAAAGAACAACATTTATTCTTTTGAATTATTGCAAATCTATTCATGTCAAACATGAAATAGAAATAATATTTTAGTAAGTACTGATAATAACAATCCTTTATATTAAGGATTAATCTTTTAAATAAAGAAAACTCTATATTCATGTAGTTAATGTAACAACTTTTGTCGCATTCAACGACCACATATAAGAATATATTTTCTTTATTCAACTTTCTACTTATCCTTAAATCTTGCATATTTATGTAAATATGAGATCCAAATCTGGTATCTAATACCCAAGATTTTATTTATAAGCAGAAACATCTATTTCAATTATAAACATATTTGAAGTAGAAACTTCACCAAGTTTCTTCTGCTTCAAAATCTCGATAAACCTTTTAATTCTAATTCTAATGTCTATCTTAATAGACCGTAGTAGAATTTAATACCATTTAAACATCTTGTCCTTATTATTTTGTATTAAATTTGAGTGCCCTTTTATTGATTTTCTTAAAATCAGGGTCCAGCTTCACTTTCTTGGAAAACTCAAGTATTAACACAATTTCCTTTTTCTTCTTGATTGAATCCTTTGTTGTCTTATTGAGCAATTCAAGCAAATATTTAGATCTCAACTTCGTTCATAACAAAATTTAAAAATTAAATTTTTCAATGAGACTAATCACCTTTAGTACATTAGATGATACTAAAGATTATTTGCCATTTTGCTCTAAATGAGTTCATAAGAGAGATATCATATATCTTCAATTTTAACTCTTATTTCATACAATCATTTCATCTAATGAAATATTGTAAAAGCATACATGTTCACATACAACTATTGTAATTAAGATTCATGAATGCTTTTTAGCATAAGACAATATACATTATCAAAATCATCTTTATGTTTTTGATATGTATCTTTGATTACTTGATCAATATCATCATCAAGAAAAAAATTTTAAGGACATAAAATAACTTCTCATACCTAAAAACAATTTTAGGTTGTAAAATTCAATCCATAAAATTTGAGCAATTAATATATTGTCAAACAATATATTATAGATAATTTTCTACAACAGAAAATAAAGATATAAAAATATTTCATATTTATGCAATAAGCAAAACCAAAATAAATAAATATGGACTTATGAAATTTTTGGGTTTTGCTCCCACTATTTTATTCAAATCAATATCCCTTAAATTGATTCGAGAATTTCACAAAATTCTTAGTGGCTAAGATCTTATTTTAATTATTTTTAACCTTGAGGTAACTCAACAAGTTAAAAATAATCTCAACAAGTAGGTAACAATTGCCAATTACAACAAATTGTAACTCTTATTTTAATTATTTTTAACCTTGAGGAAACTCAACAAGTTAAAAATAATCTCAACAAGTAGGTAACAATTACCAATTACAACAAATTGTAACTCTTAGATAGTTAGGCCATCAACTCTTGATACACATATCTCATATGTCCCCTAACTCTTTGCCTCAAAAACACTTTAACCTTGAGGTAACTCAACAAGTTAAAAGTCTTTGTTAAATCAAACCCATTATTCAAAGATCTAATCTCATAGCATAAACGTATTTAAAGTAAAACAACCTTGAGGTAACTCAACAAGTTGCTCTAATAAAAACTTGTTTAAACTATAATAATGGAAGGCAACTAATTATGATTTAATATTTAATTAAGGGATTAATTTATGGTCTCATCATACATACATATCATATGTGAAAATTATTTGATCAATTGAACATACAATATGCAATTAAATAAATATATTATTTTATCAAATATAAATCACATATGACATGTTATTCAAATAATCATATTAAATGAATATTTAATATATTTATATTAAATATAAATCACATATGACACATGTTACTCAAATAATCATATTAAATGAATATACAATAAATTTATATCAAATATAAATTGTATATGACACATGTTATTCAAATAATCATATTAAATGAATATACAATAAATTTATATCAGATATAAATTGTATATGACACATGTTACTCAAATAATCGTATTAAATGAATATTTAATAAATTTATATCAAATATAAATTGTATATGACACATGTTATTCAAATAATCATATTAAATGAATAGATTCATACCAAATATAAATTACATGTGGTCTTATTCACATAATCATATTAAATGAATATATAATAAATAATCACATTAAATGAATATATAATTTTTCTCTCATGAATCTATATGTATATTATTTCTAATAACATTAGAAATCATTTAATTGAATTTTTGAAACTTTATGGGTTAAAATATAGTTTCCAAAACTATAGGTCTGACTGATCAGAATAAGAAGTAAGTTTTGGGTCAAAACCATAATTAAAAGAAAATACTTTCTTTTGGCACCAGAAAGCGTCACGCTGCAGTACCATTCTCCCTTCTTTTTTTTTGTATTATTATTGATGATGACATCATCACATGACGTCATCATCTTCATCAGCCATAAAAAAAACGCAGAGCAACTTCTTTGACGCAGAGCAACTTCTTTGACCCATTTTTTTTTTGAAAAATTTAAAACTCAATTTTAAATAAAACAAAATTCACATAATTAACCCATAATATTTAAAACGAATTTTTAAATATATATGTCTCAAATCCATCAATTAAATCCAATATACATACATAAACAATTTATCATTCATGACATGATATATTTCGTATAGATAAATCAAATTAGGCTCTGATACCACTGTAAGGAAATCAACATAGTAACAACGTAGCGGAAAATATAACAATTATATTATAATTGATTTCCATAGGACCTTTAATGATAATCTATACAAAATATACCTCGAGAGATGCTAGCGAAATCCTTGAGCGAGGTTTAATCGACCAACAAGCCGCACAAGTGTCCAGCCTCTAACGGTAATCCACACGAACTACTTTCGGGATCCTCAAAGGATTGATTTTAACGTTAGGTTAATAAGCTAGATCCCTCTAAACAACACCTTGAAAATCTAATAAGAAAACCCTTTTCTTATTTACGTGATTTCTTATTGAGAGAGTTGTGTGTTGTATTGTGTTGTCTTGACCTAACATTAAGCATCTATATATAATAATTCAGCCTTCCAAAAAGGTTGTCTTGTCAAACAAGAAACGAATTATTACCAAACTCAATTCACTTTCCAAAAGTAAATATAAGAGTATAATAGATGCCATAATTATCATATAATTATGTAAACCATTTTAACCCAAGAAGTAATTCTATTGTGTGTGACCCTTTAGGTTCCTAATCACTTGGCAATAAATATAAATAATAATCTTAGAATTAAATTGGCTTTTGTACAAATTCAACAGTGTGTAGGTGCGTTTGTGTGTGTGTTTTAGTGTGTGGAGGTGCGGCCGCATGTGTGTGTGAGTGTGTGTAGGTGCGGCCGCACCTTGGGTTGTGTGTTTGTGTGTGTTTTGTGATGTTTGGAGTGTTTGTGTATTGTGTGTGTAGTGAGTGTGTGCTAGTGTGTGTAGGTGCGTTTGTGTGTGTGTGTTAATGTGTAGAAGTGCGGCCGCATGTGTGTGTGAGTGTGTGTAGGTTCGGCCGCACCTTGGGTTGTGTGTTTGTGTGTGTTTTGTGATGAGTTATGTGTGAGTGAAGGTGTGTGAGTGTATGTTCATGCATTTAAATGTGTTGTGTGTGCAGCTTCCAACTTTCATCACCTTTTGACAACTCTTTTCCACATATTTGCATTCAAAGGTTCAAGTAAACAAAACAAATAAGTCGTATAACCCTGACTCATCATGAGTCAACGGTGAATGTTTGTTGGAGTGAAATACCGATAGAGACATTACCGTATGGATGCGAGAATTGATAGTGATGGAAAATTGTTGGAGTGAAATAGCGATAGAAAATAGAGAAATTATTGTATTGATGGTGGCAATTGATAGTGATCTCAATAGGCAGCAGCCCACGAAGGTGGCCACAGTAGAGCTTGAATCGAAGAAAGAGAAAACAATGATGGGATGAAAGAAGATAGTGAATATAAAAGGTTGACGATGTTTATAATAGTCATGATGAAATCGATTAGATTACAAATTGATGGGATTTGATAGAATACAATGAGAGGGAAGAGAGAAAAAGATAAATAATACAAAAAAACAATTGCTTTTAACTGAATTTTTAGAAAAATATTTTTTACTCATTCTAATTTGAAATCTATGTAAATTTATAATTGTTTTTAATATTTTACCCTAATTTTAGAATTAAGATAAAAAAAAACAATGTCACTTATAAAAATAAATAAAAAAATTAATCACAAAAGTAGAAAAAACTCTCAAAATTGGTATGAAAAGAAGTATTGAGTTATAAATAAGTACTATGCAATAAGCTATTGAGCAATTTCATGTTAGGTTTTTTAATGCTAGGTTTGGTAAAAATATGTATATGTATGGGCTAGTTTGAATTACAAACTCAATTTTAATTTTTTTATTCTATTTGAGAATCAAATTCAAAAATTACAAAATTGGGTTAGAAAATTATAGATATGCTCTTTTCGCTGTTTTTCTTTTTTTTTCCTCTAAATTTTGGTATCTAAAAATCCATTAATTTATATTTGTAATATGATGGAATTATATAAAGACACTTTTTACAGTGTCCTAATAGAGATTTGATGTAATGCCCTATTTAATTTATATTGAGGCACATATTTTGTAGTGTCTTATATATTACTTTATAATGGCACTTTTTTTCAAGTGTTTTCAAAGAGTACTAATAAAAGTGTAGTGATAAATATTCGACAATACAATGCCTAATAGATTCTTTATATGGCATTTCTTTTATAGTGATTTAAAAGATGTGTACTAATAGGTTTTTTTCTTGTAGTGAATTCAGAATATATTTTCTCTTGCAACTCTTTTTTATACCAACCATCAACATGATTATAAACATTTATTCTCTTATGCTCAATTGCACAATAAGCATGTCATCATGGAATATTCTTCTTAAATATACACGTTTGGATTAGAATACACACATGTTAGGGAAAAATGAATCTCACGTTGTATCTAATAGTCCAAAATAATAATAAGAACAATAATGAGAAAAATAAATAAAACAATGGACACAAAGATTTACGTAGTTCGATCAATGTGACCTACATCCACGGCTGGAGGCAAAACCAGAATTTACTAATATGTGGAGACAATTTACAAAAGGTGACAACACCTATTATAAACATTTAGCAAAAGAATTTGGGAGAAGGAACTAAAAGGCTTTGGAATAGAAAATTTTTGAAACTTTTTCGTTTGGAATGATTTTACTGGCTTCTACACCTATACTTTTATAGGCAACATTTGAAGGATAAGTTGCTGTAGCATTTATGAGGCTCATGTTTCGGCCATTCTTTTTTTTTTTTTATGTCTCAGGTTCCTAACTTTACAACTCCATATCTATCCGCTATCCGCCACTTCACTGCTGTTGAGTCAGACTAATCCTGCGCCTCAAGCCGACCGTCCCCTAGCCACCTGAGGAATGTAAATCGCAGGATGTGCACGCAATGGGTACTAACCTTACGGTAGTAGCCCAAGCTGGGTACCAGGGTCAGTTTTTCAATCATTGGTTACCAAGTCACATACTTCCCGGCCCAAAGTGTTGACGATGCTCCACTAGCGAATTTCGACCCCACACGGAGACCAAAGTGTTGACGATGCTCCTCCGGCGAATTTTGACCCCACACGGCCTCACTCCTGCACACAGCCACCATAATTATTCTCCATTGCGTATGTACTCCGGGAGAACTTGGAGCATCTCACAAATACTCTTTCTCCACCCATTTATCCATAAATAGGTGGAGATTTGTTCCAAATGGAATTCAAACCATGATTGCTATGGTGGAATCCCACTTAGGACACCATTTGAGCCATGCTCAATTGGTATATTTCGACCATTCTAATTTTATATGTGGAGCCGATTGCTTATGCTGTCCAAATTAGTCAAGAATGTATGCTTGAGGGTTGCTGAGCATTAATTACAACACCTAACTAGTAAAACGTATTAAAGCAATAATATAATAATATAATGCATTTATAATGCTGCAAATATTAATAATTCTTAACATAAAGAGCATCACTTGAAATTGTAAATAAGTATATAAAAGAAAAAACCTAATGCGAATAATGACATATTAGTTTTGGCCTCCAGTTCTACTAGTAGTTTCAATAGTTTCTTCCCATTTCAATTTGATCAATATTTGATGATGATTACTACATGTTAAATACTAGCTAAAACTCTGTTTGGATGCACGAAAATTAATGATTTATTTCACAAATGCAAAATGAGTTGTTTGTTTTGTTTAATTTTTCCATCAAAATTTTTAAAAACAAAAACAATGCTACAGTAATTATTTTTGCTACAGTGTTTTTTATAAATAAAATATTAAATTTGAATTTAAATTTTAAATTTTAATAATAAATAATTCTTTCTAACACAATTTCCACCAAAATAAATTAATAAAATATTAATTCAAATTTAAATTTCAAAATTTTATTAATAAAAAAATCTTCAATACAAATCCCAACAAAACTAAATCATTCATTCCAAACACTCCTAAAATATTCTTTTCTCATAACAAATTCTAAGAAAAAAAATTTCATGATAAAATCTAAAAATACCTCGTCCAAAAAGTTCATGATATTCTTTTCTAGAACTATTGATACTTACCATCACAATGTATATAATTTTGCTAAGAAATTTCTATTTGATGTTTTAGGCAAGTTTTTTTTTTTTTTTTTTTTTTTGCGGAAAGTTATTTTTGAACATAACAACAATCTACATTTTTTTGTTGACAAGTTTGTAAGTTAACATTGTTTTTCTCACATAGAAATGACATTACTCTAATAGGAGTTGAGAGTCTAGGCATTTTGTATATTTTCCTTATGAATTACTCCAATTGTGTATTAAGTGAGTTCATTTAAAATCAAACTACTAACAAAAATTCTAAGTCATCATACTATTTTATAGATAACAACTTAAAAAAAAAAAAAGAATGGCATGACATGACTCCTTGTACGTGACTTTTTTTTTGTTTAATGTGAACACTAAATTCTACTAAGAAATGACAATTATCTCAATCTTCATATTCCATATTGTATATGATTTTATTTCAATTCTATAATATTATATTAGCATCTTATATCCATCAAATGAAGGCTATTAAAGACAACAAAGGAATTTTAGGTTACCAAGTAAGAAATTTTATGTAGAATATAGGGAGATTATGTTAAGCAACAATTGTATATTTAGCTTAACTTAAAATTAGAATAATTAATGGGTAAGTTTATCAAACAATAGTATGACAAATTCACAATTTTCAAGTTAAAGTTCACAACTTTAAAATTTAGAAACTTATTTTAAAAAGAATTTAATTTCCACTCTTACTATACAATTGAAATTAGCAAAAAGCAACAATTGTGTATTTAGTTTAACTTAAAATTAGAACAATTAATGGGAAATTTTATCAAACAATAGCGTGACAAATTCACAATTTTCAAGTTAAAGTCAACAACTTTAAATTTAGAAACTTATTTTAAAAAGAATTTAATTTCCGATCTTACTATACAATTGAAATTAGCAAAAAGCAACAATTGTGTATTTAGTTTAACTTAAAATTAGAAATATTAATGGGAAATTTTATCAAACAATAATATGACAAATTCACAATTTTCAAGTTAAAGTTAACAACTTCAAAATTTAGAGACTTATTTTAAAAAGAATTTAATTTCCACTCTTACTATACAAATGAAATTAGCAAAAAACATAACAACAAATAACTTTATAGTCAGCAAACATATTTAATAAATTAATCCTCATTTATGACAATATTTTATTCAACAACAAACGTACCTTTATCTTTTGTGTTCTAAGAGCATCTCCAATGCACACTTCATTTTGCAGCAAACCTTTACTCTATTTTGCAACAACTACAATAAATTCATTCAAACCATAACTCTATTTCTTACTCTAACAATAATAATATTCTATATAAATTTTTTTTTCACTCCATTTTATATTCATTTTTATCACTTTCATACTTCATTATTTTACAAAACAACTCTCAATCTTTATTTTCTTTTATAAATTAACCTAATACAAATAAATATTATTGTAACAAATAAACTGTATCACTCAAAATTATTAATTATGTTAATATTAAGAAATAAATAAAATGTAAAAATATAAATATTAGATTAGATAAATTAGACAAAAAAATATTACAAACACAAAACTAAAATTACAATTCATTCAATATAATGAAATTCATCAAGTGATTGAAATTAAGATGAAATTCATTTAACGGTTGAAATTTAGATAAAATCCATCAACCAGCTGTGATGAGGAAGAAATTCATCCAACATATGAGATTAAAATAACTCCATTTCTTACTCTAACAATAATAATATTCTATATAGATTTTTTTTTCATTCCATTTTATATTCATTTTTATCACTTTCATACTTCATTATTTTACAAAACAACTCTCAATCTTTATTTTCTTTTATAAATTAACCTAATACAAATAAATATTATTGTAACAAATAAACTGTATCACTCAAAATTATTAATTATGTTAATATTAAGAAATAAATAAAATGTAAAAATATAAATATTAGATTAGATAAATTAGACAAAAAAAATATTACAAACACAAAACTAAAATTACAATTCATTCAATACAATGAAATTCATCAAGTAATTGAAATTAAGATGAAATTCATTTAACGGTTGAAATTTAGATAAAATCCATCAACCAGCTGTGATGAGGAAGAAATTCATCCAACATATGAGATTAAAATAAAATCCATCTCACGGTTGAGATAAGGATATCAATTATAATAAGAATAGATAATATACAAATTCATCCAAAGGTCACTACTACAAAATGAGTCCATAGCATCAATACAAAAGTGTTGTTTTATGTCTTTAAAATGTTGATATAGGCCTAAAATAACAATTTCCAAAGTGTGTTATAAAAATGCATTTTCTTAGACTTATGACAACACTTTTGCCATTTTATGCAACACTTTCTAAATGTGTTGCAATTTTAAACATATGCAATATACAACACTTCTTTTTCTTCAAATGCAACACTTTTTTATCTATTACCTCTAAGCAATTGGGACATTGATTCTATCAAATGCAACACTTTTTACAAATTTTTAACCCAATAATGCAACACCTTTTCTTTTAAAATGTATCACTTTTATATATATTTCACCTCTTATATATATATATATATATATATTATTGCTAATTCAATATCATCCATTGAAACGCAATTTTATAAAATAAATAATCCAAAATGATAATTGTATTACAAAAGTATTTGTGTAAAATACAAATATAATGATAAAATTAGTACCAAACTATATACCTAAAAGCAAATTTACAAAATTTAACCTAACTAATGACACCTTCTAAAAATAGCATTACAAAAAATTAGTAATGATACTTGTTTTAGCGATGTGACACCACCATGAATATGCACAAAAGCATTTGTATATAGAACTATACATCCTTTACCAAAAGTATGATAATTTTCTCAAACAAATAGAAACAAAAAAATAAGAATAAGTTATTTGAGCAAGTTAAATATACAAGTGCAAGCACAAACAAAAAAGATTAATAGACAAATTTTTCATAATAAATATCTTGAAATCGAAACATCAACAAATTATAAGTGTGTCAAGAATTAAAAAAAATATGATATTTTCTAAATTCCTTGAAATATCAACAAAATCATGGAAAGCATAATCGAAATATTTTCTTTCAACAAATTAGAATCCACATAATGTCAAATATAAAAGTTAATTCTGGAACCCATAAAAAATATTTCAAATGATTAACTCAATTATTTATTGCTAATGTCCTTAAAGTTGCAAGCAAAAAGGTCCGCCATCATTTTGGAGTCAAATGAATTTGTATGAGAAAGTCTAATAAAATCCATTATCTACAAAGAATTATCTTTTGCTAGAATTTTAGCTATTATATTTTTGTAACGAGTTGGAGATTTATTAACAAAAATTGCAAGAGCATGTCATGCCACATGCATTTGTAAGTATTATCATAATGTGTTAGCACTATTTGTCATCATCAACTTGAAAGTAACTTAATACATTGAATCATTGCTTGAATTAATAGTTTCTTCTAATGTCACAACAATTATTTATCATATTCACCCTTAAAAAAAACCTTCAAGTTATTGCTAATCTAGCATGTTCATTTTTTAAGAATCTAGAGCATATGTTGAGATGAATTTCTAATGTGCCCCCATAAAAATCTCAATTCAAAAGTCAATGAAGCATGCTCACAACCCTACATTATTAGTTTTCATGAATGATACGGGATTGAGGATTAGTGAAATTCAGTTTTTTGCACTTCAGTTATTTTCTGCAATCTTACAATAATGTCACGTTTTCTTCAAGTTTGCATTAGATTGGAAGCTACACAAGCACATCTTTAAGGCTTAAAATGCAAGCTTCCCAAAAATAATGTTAATGAAATACATCCAACTCCAATGATTGAGATGTTAATGAAATACATCCAACGGTGATAAAATACATTCAACGGATGAGATTAAGATAAAATCCATCCAAAGGTTGAGATATGGATAGCAAGTATGATATGTTAGATAATATACAAATTCATCCAATGGTTAAGATTATAATGAAATCCATCCAATGACTATAATGACAGATATGATATTTCATCCTCTATATATACATTGGTTTAGGTTTATGTAATTTGCCAACTTTTATATTTATTTATAGTATTTAACTCTTTTGCCAACTTCTATATTCATTTGTAGTATTCTAGTTTTCACACTCAACTTGGAAAAAATGGTCTACTCGAACTTCAAACTATAGTGTTGAGGAGGACATGCTCCTATGCCAAATGTATATGGACATCTCCCAAGATCCAATTATTGGAAAACACCAATCTAGCGAACATTTTTGGTCTTGTATAGAAGATGCATACAACAACCAAAAAGATAAGGGATTTGAAGTTCGTAGCAAAAGATCTATACAATGTCGAATTCAAACGATATAGAAAGCTATTCAAAACTTGAACGGTTGCATTTGTCAAGTTGAAAACATGCATCAGTGTCTTGAAAAAAGATATTGTGAGTATATTATCTAATAATTATTTCTTTCAATTAATGTTTATATTTAAGTAAAAATCACATTCTAATGGTTCAAATATATTTCAGGTAACTATAAAAAGGGTTTCAAATTCGACCATGTGCGAGATTTTGTGAAAATTTTTGAGAAATTTAAAGATAATGTCACACCATCAAGAAGTGCAACACGACTCTAGAATGTTAATGTCTCATCCGAGTTGGATAATCCCAATTTTGAATCTCCGATATCAACATCTCCCAACTTGTCATCATTTTCTATAAATTTGGATGATATTTCAAGTGGTTCGCTATCAAAACGCCCAATGAGAGTAAAAAAAGTCAAGTCAAAGAGAAAAATTGATGGAGATTGTTCAAATATCACTGATAGCATCAAAGAGGGAAATCAACCGATTTTAAATATAATGGAGCAAAACAATTTGATGAGGCAACAAGATCTTGATATTAGAGCAAGAACTTTGGCACACAAAGAATTGAAACAAGAAGATAAAATGTTAGCGAGGGATTTAAACGTAATTATTGATCCAGAAATGTATACGTTTGTCAAATATGAGTAAAGACGAATTATAGCAAAAAAGTTTTCAACAAAATAAAGAACCCTCACCTTTTGAAAATGATGATTTTGGCAATTATTTCACAAACATTGGTGGATCTAGAACCGATTACTAGATTATTAATTGAATACTGTACATTGTTAATTTAATATTATGTATTTCTATATTTATTTGCAAGTTTATTTTAAATCTTATGTATTTCTGGATAATTTGCAAGTTTATTTTAATTATTATGTAATGTTTGTGTGTTAATATAAAGATGATTGCTTTTAAATTTAATATTTTTATATTATCATATTTTAAATTTAATTCATGTTTTTAATTAATGTTTAATAATACTTTTTATTTAATTAAGTACTATAATTATTAATTGTTAATAATGAAACAAAATATAAAAAATAAAATGAATTAAACAAAAACTAAAAGTCTTTAAAAACAAAAAGACTATAATGCAATTTCAAAAAATTATTAAACGCAAAAAATTTTATGTCAAAATAGCGCGCAGGGTTGGACCTGCTATTTTGATATTTTTGTCATATGCTATCTCCAACGTTATTTTGCAGCTACGTTGGAGATGGGCTAAGAGTTGAAAAGAAAACTATTTTGATAGACACTTTAGTAGAAAGAATTGATGAACTTTATGGTTAGAGAAGATTAAGCAAGAGTTCAATAATTGTAGTGGTTTACCGATTTTTCTTATCAACCCCATGTTTTATAAAAATATATTGCTAACCCCACGTGTTTTGGTATAAAGTAGAATTTGACGAAAATTTGATTTCGTAACATTAATATTTAAATTTTCATAAATACCCTTATTAATATAATAGTCTCCCGTTCTAACTTGTTTCCCTTTCTCTCTCTTCTTTCTTCGTTTTCAATTGTTACTTCCTTTCTTCTCCGCAACCTTTCTTCTATTTTTTTCTCCCTTCTCTCTTCTCTTTCTTCTCAAAGTTTTCCTTTTCTTTCTCTTTCTTCCTCTTTTCTTTTCTCCTCTCTCTTTTTCTTGCGATTTTCTCCTCTTTCTTTTTCTTGCAATTTTCTCCTCTTTCTTCTCTTTTGCAATTTTATCTTTTACTTTAAAAATCAATATGGTTTTTGATTATTTTTTGTGGGTTTTGTTTATACATATAAGAGATTATTTTTTGTGGGTTTTATTTTTCATATATGTGATTAAAATTTTTGTGGCTATTTGCTGGTCATATAGATTTGGAATTGATTTTGTGTGGGTTTTGTTCTTATATGCACATGATTGATTTTTTTTTTGTTGGATTTTGTTGTTCATACAAATTTGAGATTAAATTTGTTCGTGTATGCATGTGATTGATTTTTTTTTTTTTGGGTTTTGTTGTTCATACAGATTTGAGATTGAATTTTTGTAGATTTTTTGTTCTTGTATGCATGGTATTTGAATTATTTGATAAATTAGTAAATTTTTGTGGAAACAATGCAAAGATGAATAGGGAAAAAAAGTTTTGATGTTGATTTAATTTGCTCAAAACATGGGAATGGTTTACTAAACTTGAAGAAAGATTTGATGTGAGTGGAACATTGATAGAAGTTGCTATAGTGAATCTTGTGGGTTGGGGAATATTAAGGTTTTGGGGGATTTTGAAATGAAAAGTAACATGATCATCCAATTGAATTGTGCAATCGAAAAAGAATTTAATTAGAATTATGAACTAAAATGGATTTTTGTTATGTGTATTAGTTGTAGTCGGATAAAAATTGAAAAGGAAAATGTATAAAACTGTTTGATTTGTTTATTTATATTAATTTAAAATACTCAATAATTAAAGAAGAATAATTTTAGAAAAGAGATTGATTTACCTTAAGTATCTAACATTTCAAGATATGAAATGATAATGTTTAAAAATTCAATAATTGAAATAAAAAAAAGGAATAAAAATGAGGGGGAAAGACTTGATATGCACAAAAAATGAAGGATGAGACAAAAATGAGAAAAAAACAAGAAATGAGATCAGTGGAAAGAGAAATAAAAGGGAGAAAAAAATGAAAAAAAAAAGAAAACGAGAAAAATCGAATTGGAAAAAGGAAAAAAAGGAAGAAATGAAAGAGCAAAAAAGGAAAAAGAAAAACTGGAAAAAATAAAATAAGAAAAAATAAGGGAAAATAATAAGAAAGAGAAAAAAGGAAAAAAGAAAATAAAAAAGGATTAAAAAATGGAAGAAAGGAAAGAGAAATAAAAGGAAAAAGAAAAACCGGATATAAGGAAATAAGAAAAAATAAGAAGAAAGAGAAAAATGGAAAAATGGAAAAAAGAAAAAAAAAAGAAAATAAAATAGGATAGAAGAGGCGGCTTTAGTATTAGAATATTAGGGTTTTGAGGAAAAGATAAATTTAATTCAATAAGTATGCTATCCAATGTCAAAAAAGGGTAATTTATAAAATTTACAATCATTAAATGAGTTTTAGTATATCACACTTACATAATTAGGCGCGTGTGACTCAATTTCCATTAGTGGACATGTTTTCCATCCAAATTCTGCTTCATACCAAAACACATGGGGATTAGCGGTATATTTTTATAAAATATGGGGTTATAGAGAAATTCGGTAAAACACAAGGGAGTTCTTAGTAATTAGCCCATTTAAAATAGACGGAAACAAAACTTTTATAATCTTATGTTGTGTTTGGATTGAAATAAAGGAAAGGAAAGGAAATGAAATGAAAGGATTCAGTGGAAAGGAAAGGAATCTGAGGCTGTGTTTGGATTGAAAATTAAGGGAAGGAAAGGATTAAGTGGAAAGGAAAGGAGGGTAGAACAGAGGAAAATAGTCTCCTTCAGATAGGTTAGAAAAAAAAAGGAAACGATAAAAAATATTGTTGGTAGATTGGAAAAAAAAGTAAGAGATAAAATTTTGTTTTACATTATTATCTCCAATAATTCAGGAGTAATTTAACAACTAATATAGTAAGATAAAACACTTAACTAATACTTACCTTTTTTTCTTTTTAATCTTAATCTAATCTCTATTTTTTTAATGTTAACTTTTTTATACAAGATAAATTAAAATAAAATAATAGATTCAATAAAACAAAAAAAAATATAAACACAACAATCAAATAAAAATATGTTAATTTTATATACATGTTATTTTTGTATAAGAAAAAAAAATGAGTATTTTTTGATAACTTTGATGATAATGTTTTAGGAGACTACTGTAATTTTATATGGGACAATAATGTTTGAAGCATAGATAAACTAATCTTTCCATGTTGGTCAACTTCTAATTGATATATGATTATTCTAAATTTTATGATGATAGTTTTTTAACATAAAGTTTCAAAGTTAGTTTTATTAAAGTTAAAAAAAGTAGTGAGATTATTAAAATTTTATAAATACAAATTGAATTCTAATAAAATAGAACTCTATTATTATTATTATTATTATTTTGTGAGAGGGCAGAATTTGTAAGAGATTGAAAGTTTCATTTATTAATAAATCATAATAATTAGAATAATCTTGAGTCAAACATAAGAATTATTAAATTTATAGAAATCAAATCAAATTTTAATAAAATTAGAACTTTAAATGTAGATAAACTTATAAGAGATTAAAATCTAATTTATGAGTAAATGGTAGTAACATGAATCAAGAATTTTCCTAAAAAATTAGAACATTATATGTAGATAGAATTATAAGAGATTAAAATCTAATCTATGAGTAAATGGTAGTAATATGAATTAAAAATTTTCCTCAAAATATCATAAGAATCGTGCCTATACTTTTGGAATGATTAATTATTAATAATGAAAAAATTATTGTTTTCTTATGCTTTCGCTGGACTTCGCAAATTTATTTTCGTATTTTGCTTTTGCAAAAGCGTAAGATAAAAAAGGCCCTTTTTATTAATTTTTTGAGAATTCTTAGTACCAATCTTAGTATTTTGATTCTTCGTGGTATCGATCTTGACCCAAGTCTCAATATCGACTTTTTTTCTAAGATAAAAATGGATAATTTTCCAATCAAAATATTTTCTATCGTAATTTTTTTCCATATATCTAATATCGCCTTTTCCCAGATAATGATTGATAGGAGTATTCCCCCATATATCAAAAGGGTTGTGGTTATGTGTGTTAGAATTAGAAGAAAAATCTTGGTTCTTATTTACTTGTAGTTGAAAGGGTGATTCATAAATAGATGAGTTCCCCCTATTTTCATAATTAATAGATTTATATGACAAAAGATCATATCTAGAGTTTTTTTGAAAATTCTCTTTTTGATTCAATATCAATAATGAATATACTTCTGAATCCTTTTGTTTTTTGTAATGAATTAATTCGTCCTTTTCATATGAATGCCATTTGAAATTTAGATTTTGACCCATACTATGTTGGTTAACTCTATTTCGCCATTTTTCTGATATTAATTTAGACCATCTAATTGGGGATAAATCATATTGATAATGTTCTTTTAACCAACTTTTCCATTGATCCATTGCATAATTCGGAAGCTTCTTAAGACTTAATTCAGAATGAATTAGTCCTTGTCTTTCGAAAGAATGTTTTATTTCAGTCTTAAGAAAAAAGGACGTCCCGGGGTACTGAATATCAGACCTGAATTTATATAAGTTAAAAGTTTGAATTTGTGATAATTTGTAAAATACATATGCTTGAGACAAATAGGATAAATCACAAAAAAGATGTGAATTGTTCTTATTGCTAATATTATCAATTGATTTTTTTATAGTCGAAATAAAGTAAATTGTATTGTGATTTTGTTTATTAATTCTTTCGTAATTTGTTTCATTAATGGATTTATCCATAATTTTTTTTATTGATTCAATAAAAGGTTGTGTATTGAGTCTGGGAATATTAATGATAAATAAAAAAATCTCTATGTATATTCTTTGGACAAAAATTTTTGTAAACGAATCAAATTTAGAGATTAATCATTCATTTCTTCTTTTTAATATTTTCCAAATCTTTTTTGGAAATTCGAATCTCTTAGTATTAGAACTATAACTTATTTTCTTAGGACTAATATAGATTCTCGGGATTATTTTTGTTTTCTCTTTTGTAATTTTTTCTATTTGATTTCTGATTGTGCTTGTTCTACCAAGCATATCCTTTTTTTTTTTCTGTCATTGAAGAATTTGTCCAATTTAGAGATTGAATTTGACTAAAGGATTCATGAATTATCTGATTGTTGATTATAGAAGATTTTTCATTTTTACTTTCAATCGAATCATATACTTTTCTTAATCTAAATAACATAATTGGATTTAATTTCGAAAGTTCTTTTATTATTCTTTTTATAAATAAAAAACTTTCGACAAGCCGTTTTTTTATTTCTTTTAAAACTGTTAGAAGTAATTTTGTTTTTCCCCTTAAAACTTTTAGGGTTATAAAATATGCCCTTTTGCATTTTAAAATTTTTGTTTCGAGTTCGCTAAAAACAGGCTCAAAAAAGTCAAAAGGGGAAGATGCTTTTCTGGGAGAACCAAAAGGAAGTTCAGTTTCCATTCCCCAAACTGTTAAAAAACAAAAATCATCTTTTTGTTTTTTCTTTAAATATCTATGAGAGAATCGTAGTTTAGATCTGTGCCAAGGTTTCAGACAGAAAGGAAATAGGATTTTTATCTGAATACCGTCTGTTAACCAATTTTTCGAAAATTCTGTTTCCGATAATTGAACACCATTATAGGTACATTTAATATGCATTTCTCTATTCCATTCCTGTAGATCCTCAGACCATTCGGGAAATTGCAATAATACCATACGTCCAATATTTTTGGCTATTATGTAAAAAGGCAAAATAATATATTTTCTAAGAATCGATTGCGTTATTAACATGGAACCTCTTATTACTTGCGCCAATGGAATGGTATCCCAGGCTTCCGCTATCTCTATCCGTACTTGTTCCTTTCTTTTGGTTTCCTCTTTTTTGTCCTTCTCTTTTTTGTCTTCCTTTTTTGTTTCTTCTTCTGTTTACTCCAAAATTTCAAATTTGGACCCTTTACCTACCCAATTTCTAAAAATAACTTTAATTAGTCCAGATATTTTAAACGAAAAACGGGGGGATTTTTTTATCCTGTCCAAAAAAAGGGGAGAATGCACATTTGCTTGAAAGAGTTCCCAAATAACAATTTTACGTCTTTGAGCGCGCATCGAACGTTTAATTATTCCTCTTCGAAAATCTGACTATTGGGAATAGCGGATCAAAGCTGCTTCGTTTTTTTGATCTGCAATATTAGTATCCTTATTATTAGTATTAGGATCGGTATTCTCCTTGTTAGCAGTAAAAATCACTACACGTTTGGCTTTTCTTGAGCGAATGTGATGATCGATGGGCACATTTTCTTGATATTCTCCTGATTGTTGTTCTAAATCGGTGATTAAATTGTATGACCATCGAGTGACTTTTTTACTGATTTGTTTTAGTCCAATAGATTCTTTTTGAATTTTTTGATCATTGAGATGGGTTTGAATGACATTAAATAAAAATTTCAAATTCAAAATTTTTTTTTCTTGGTCTAAAAAAAAAAAGAGAAAGACTTTTCAAATTAAAATTGGATTTTTGTTCTATATCAAATTCACCAGATAAAGGTAAAAAATTGTAAATTTCTATTAATAATTATTTTTTATCAAACAGATCTCTTTTTTGTTCCAATTTTTGGTAATCAGTAAGAATACTATGAATCCGATTTATACCAACTGTCTTTATTAAATTTTCTATCGAAGTTTTAGAGGGTAAAAACCTTTTTTTGATTCTTCCTCGATATGGACCCCTGAAGATAGGATCATACATTTTTGGCAAATATTCGTTTTTAGTATCGTCATTACAAAATCGAGTTTTTGTTTCAAGTATATTCAGAAAAAGAAATTCCTTGTCTAGAGCTTCAATTCTATTTCTAAACTCATTATTTAGATTCTTTTTTTTTTTTTGATTGTTCGTATAAACCCAATGCTTGTCAAATTCATTAAAGGAAGTTTTATCTAGTGTGCACAGACATAGTTTTCTTTGTATCATTTCCCAAAAAGTTGACAAAATGGGTAAGTATGTAAAAGATATTCTTTGTTTTCCATCATTTTTGCATGTCTCAAAGAAATATTGTGAGATTTCTTTTCGTACAGCTCTGTTAAATCGATTATTTTTTATGTAACGAAATGGGCGATTCCATCGGTTATAATCGAAAAGAATAGTTACAAGAGGTTTTTGAAAATAGAAGAGTTCCTTTGTTTCAGCATCTTTTAATTTCGAATTTTCTTGATTCCCATTCATAGTCAGATAAGAATCCTCATAATCATAAAATGGGCTATTGTTATAGCCTGTCTCTGTAAAGTGAAAATGGAATTCATCATTTGTTTTTTCCTTTCCATTGACTCGGATTTCTTCCGTTTCATCGATTTTGTCCGGATCCTCTTTTTCTTCCGAAAAAAGGGAAGAAGAAGGATCTTCTTCGGTGGATCCCTCTTGTTCCTGTTTAGTCCCCTTCATTTCGGAAGTTGTTTCTATTTCTACATCTCTTTCTTCCTCACTTTCCACCCCTTCTTCCACTTTTGAGGTTTCTTTCAGTTTCTTAGTAAGAATGGGGGACGGTATTCTGCCTAAATAGTAGATACAGGTAATAAATAAGAGAATACTAAAGATCCGAGCCATAAAATTTCTCAATTCTGACACAATTTTGAACGGAAACAGAAATGAATTCAAACAGGTATAACTAATCCATTCTAATCCCTCCCTATCCTCCTAAAAATTTTTATTCGCACAAATCCTAATAAGTTCCTTTCATTTTCTTTCCTCTCTCCCTTTACTTCCATCCAAACATAGTTTTAAGGTTTCTTATGAAAAATAAATAATGACAATAGAAAACTGTTTTCGTTAATAAATTTGAGGGTATTTATGTCTATGTAAATATATTTCTATTTTGTAATTTTTAACAAACAATTTGCTATCCCTTTTAAAAATTATGTAAAAATTATACTCTTTTTGGTAATTTTGAAACCTTCACTACACATCATAAAAATTTTCCCAAAACTTTAAATTTTAGAATCTAATTTTCAAATGAATTTTGGTTCCTCAATTTACTTTTCATTGCATGAATTACATGTGTACTCATTAGGGCAGCTAGTCAACTATTCAACTCGAACTCGGTTTGACCGAATTTGAGTTGAGCTCAAGCGGCTCGAGTTCGAAGTCGAGTCGAGCTCGATCTCATATTAGGAAAGCTCGTAAGCTACTCGAGTAGCTCGCAAGCTACTCGAGTACATATATATATATATATATATTTTATTTTTTATTTATATTTAGGTTTTAATCCCTGAAATTATGATATATTATAGTTTAACTTACTTATATTTATGTTTTAGTCCTTAATTTTATGGTAAATTATAATTTGACCATATAAAATTTTAGAAAATTACAAATACGTCCTAATTTTTTTAAAAAAAATTAAAAAATTCGAGCTCGAGCTCAAAAGTTGGTTCTCGATCGAACTCGAGTAGCATCTTTTAGAGCTCGAATAGTTCTATTAGGGGTGTACTCGAACTCGATTTGGCTCGATTACAACCCTAAACTACTCATATTGATAGGCCACTGTTGATAATTGTATCATTTTCTACTATAGTCTTTTAATGTGTGAATTTTCTATTGTATTTATTATACAATTAATGTATCACTCAATATTACACTCTTTTGATTGGGGCTTCATCAAAATAGTAAAATAAATTTAATTGGCATATATTTTTTTAAAAAAAATAGATAGTTGTGAAAAAAAAATTTATTTATTTATGTATTTTAGACATATATCTTTTTGAAAATAATAATAATAATAAATATGGGTTGGGCAGTAAATGGACCTAAGGATTGAGCTTTACAACGCTATAACTGAAATTCTAAGACACAAAAATTTTTCGTGTAGATGAATATGATTCAGACTCGAAGACGCACAACAAATTCGTAAATATTCCATCGTCATAATAGAGAATGCCGTCACCATAACACACTGTCAGAAGTCGCCGCCGCCGCCATCACTATATTCGGAACCGCCCAGACGACGAGATCACCGAACGGAGCTGCATCACACAGAGCTGTAAGTACTGTGTTCTCCGTTTTCATGTTTTATTATTTTATCCCTACTTTCAACGAATTGCGGTAGATTATTATATTGAAGCTGAAATTGTGTTAAGTAAATTTGAGGTTGAGGTTGAATTATGAGTGAATTTGGGTTGTTCAATAGTTTTGGGCTGAGAATATTAGATGGTGGAAGAAGAAATAGCAATATTTTTTTTCTTGTCCGCAAACTGTTTGTGAAATGTCCCAACGAGTCTTTTACACCCGTTTTAATGGATTTTTCTTACCTTTCTTTGGTTGTTATGGAGAGTTTTTTTTTTCTTCTCTCGAGAAGTCTTGAGGTCTTCAAAAGAGCTATCCCTCGCATCCTATGATTCTATGTGTAGATGTGTTTTAATGTTTATTTCAATTTCTATTTTGTATTACATTTTCCGGTTCTAAACTAGATAAAGTGTATAGGTTATTCTTATGTAATATAATTTCCTTTTTTAGATAGGTTTTATTTTGTTATCCTTTTCTTTGATTAATTTGTAGGCTTATTCTAATATAATAGATTACTATTACTGCAACTATTTGCATGTTTATGTGTTTAGTTGTTTATTTTATTTATGTTTAGTAGGATAAGAATGTATTCGTACCAACATAGAGTGCAAACGCTCGCAATTTTGTTATATTATCCTGAGCTACTAAGCTGTAATTAAGTCCAACTATATGCTCTAGATGAACTATATGTATCTAAATAATTTTGTTATTCAATTAATTAAACTTTAAACTTATAGTGACAGGTTCTACATATGAGTAAACTTTTTGAAAGAAAATAATGGCTCTCTTAATTGTCATTGCGAAGAAAGTGGGTATAAAAGGATATATGTAAGGCAAAATTAACCCAATTACACCAACGCTGTAGGAGGCTAAGTGAAAAGTATAAGTTAGGCAAAATTTTATGCACTTACACCAACTTTTATTCAGGATTCAGCATTTCGACTGAGATCACTTATTGGGGTTTGAGTCTAATATTGCACAACTTGACACATCTAAATCATACATGAATGAAAGATAGAGGATTTGGGTTCGACAAGTGTCAACATGAGGAAGCCTACACCAACATTGCTGTCAGTTCTCTTAAGGCCTCAGCTGGAGTCATCCAAGGAGAAAATTTCTCCAAAAAAAAAATCACTAAATTATGTCTCCGCCCTTTTTATGTGCTTGTAATTGTGGAGTTCGCTTTTTTTTTTTAAAGCGTCTTAAAGAAATGTAATCGGATATCTGTAGATGTTTGGCTTGAGAAGTTTATTTCAGATTGTTGGGTCTGTGGTATTGAAAAAGAAATACACGTAGCTATAGTTATCGGTTTGTGCTTAGAAAGTGCTTGCTCAAAATTTCCCATGGAATAGTAGAGTATAATTGAAATTGTAACTCAATGAAGTTAAAATGTTTTCATTGTTCCTGTGCATTTTAGTTTTTCATAGCAGATGGTAACAAACTGTGTAGAATGATGCATTTGGTGTGCATCGTATTATAATAGTATGATTGATGCATTGGAAGCCTTTAAAAAAAAATTGTGATGTAATTGATGGTTGCACCATCTTGATGGGTAGGAAAGATAATAGCTAAAGTCGTATTAAAATCATAGGTTTGATTTGATTGGGGGGAAAAGTTTTTATCTTTTATGAGGTGGTACTTTGTGAAGAAATTAGTTTAGGATTCATTGCATGCCCAACTCAATGAGGTGTGGTGGTGGGCATAAAGGGCATAAAGTGTGGGTAGTAATTTGTAGTTTATCACAGAGGAGAAGTTCTATTCAGTTCGACTTAGGTGATTTCATACCTGGTCTTAGAGGGACCATGGTGAAATGTAGAGGGTAGTAGAAAAAGCAGTTTTTACCGGGGTGGCAAGCGATGACCCAGAATAACATTAAAAGGTACTTTAGAACGCGATTTCAGGCACACTTGAAGTGATATGTGGTGGTTTGTGTGGGGAGACATAGATACTAGTAGTGAAATTCCCCGTGTATTGAAGCATACTTGATGCATAAAGGTACACTTAACGAAGAAATCATAGTCTTAGATTTGTTTAATTATACAAGAAATTCATGAGGCGGTACTATCACTATGCAAAGAAATTAGTCTAGGACTGGCTTGCATGCAACGAGTTGTAATGATGTGCCAAAATGGTATAAGAATCGGAAGCATGCTTTTACCTGTAGAAGTTGAGAGACTGTTTGAGTAGTAGTTATATTTTATCAATGGCACCAAGTTCCAGGCTTGGATAATTTTTGTAAGGAAGAAGGTTTCGTCAAATGGAGTGACTGAGCTGGGTGACTTCTGTAGTTGGTCTTCGAGGCGCATCTGATTGGGAAATAGTGGATAGTCTAAAAGCAATAAAACTTGATGGTGCAATAGATTGACTTGGGTCTGATCATTTTTTATTTTGTTTGACATCATTTCTTGAGAACTCATAGGACTAATGCTTTCATTGTATGGGTTGGTATAGTCTGGGTATTTAGCTCCTTTATGGGAAATGGACTGGTTAAACTTGACCTTTTGGCTGGTTGGAAATTACAAATCGAACGTCAATTCTTGCAAATAGTATTTTCACTCAAGACGGTTAACATTTGGAATTAAGTTCCTCAGCATTTTATTTTATTTTTAGTTTCTCTTTCCTTCAGCTAAAATTGAAGTCTTAATTGTTTCCTTTAGGTCTTGTTTGCTTGTTGTGTACTACTTTTGTGTGCTTCCTTAGTTCTCTTTAATTATTTCCATAATTTCTTTTATAACATCCAACAAACAATTCTATACCTTTTACCGAATATTATTATGCCATTAATTGGGTATTTCATGCAATAATTGGTAATTCACTCTCCTCACACCTATGGAATGTTTGTTTCAAGTTATCAATGATATGATTTTCATTTCATGCTTTTTGTGGTAGTTGATTTATTGTCTTTAAATTAGTGGGCATCCGGTCTTGTACTTTTAGCTTGTGTTGTATTTTAGAATTATTAGCTTGACTATTTGAATCTTAGTTTAGGGGGGAGTCGGCATGCTCTTCATCATGTCTTATTAGTGAATCCCATTCTAACGATTATAATGCAACCTCAATAGTAAAACACTAAATTAAACTGGCATAGAGCAGAAAGTAAGAACACATTTCTGCTTTCAGGTAGCAAACTCCTGTTTTCAAATCATTTCTCGGCTTGTCCAGCTCACAAAGTTACTGCTTTTGGCGGAGCGTATTCTCCCTTCAATTTATGGTCATTTGTTGATGATGGGAAAAACACAAGCAGAATCCTTCTCAAATCCTAGTACTAGTAGTACTAGTAATTGTGCTAGTCCAAGAAAAATAGGTGTTGATTGTATCAAATGCCCTCATTGTGCTGGTCCTCTCTCTAAAGATATGGTATGCACTGTTTAATCTATTTACATACATGTTCAGTCGCTAACTAATTTACAGTAGTTCTTGCAATGGTTTTGCATATATTGTGTGTGTGTGTGTGTTGATGGATTGGTTAATTGGTGTTCTTTAGAAGCTGAATTTGTTAGTTTGATTTAATTGCCAGGAGACTAGCCACTGGACTGTTCCACCACTCATTAGGGACAGTTTTTCTATGGTACTTTTAGTTTTCTATTTGTTTTTCCATCAATTCTTTTGAATTCATTGAAAATATGCAGTGCAATTTGTTTGTTTATGTTTCTTTTTTCTCCTTTTTTGTTGAATTTTGTGATTTAGATTGGTTCTGCAGTTGGTGGTACAACAAGTGCATTTTATGGGTTCAACTATGGTATGATGCCGACTTCTTTTTTATTTTTCTATTTTTAGTCATTGATTTCTGTTCGTTAACTTTAATTGGTCTGTTGTTGATGATTTTAGAATAAAGCTTGTACCAGATAACATATTATCTAAATAAAATGTTCAATGCTAAAAATTTGCTCTCTTTTCTAGTATAGTTTATTAAAATCTGGTTTTACATTCTCTAACACAGTAAGGATCATGAATTAAAAGAACTGACTGCAGATGTTGTTAGACAAATTGTTAAAACATTTGTCATGCCTTGGTGGAGTAATATTCAAATTTTCATGGTCTTGGATTATTCTTTTTGTAGGGGCTGATTAAGTTTATTATGTATAAATAGATTAGCTTGACAAAAAGTTGGTTCTATGTTGGTGGATTAATAGGTTTATTCCATGCATTTTCATTTGAGTTGAAGTATATTTTTAAGATCAAAGCAATTTTTAGGTTCCTCGTAAATAGAATATAACATGGTGATCTAGCAGATCTCTTGGTGAATGTGATTCCATTTACCTTGATGGTTTGGTTTATAAGATTTTAGTTCCTTATCTATTCTTGGATGTTTGTTCATATGTTTCTGTTTTCAAGATGAACTATTGCCATCAAACAACTGACACAAAGTTTTGGTCCTTTATTTTTCTGTGATCAGTTAGTTGCATGAATATTCTGTTCTCGTCAGAAATTACTTAGCATTTAACATCTTAACATTGTTGCTTTCTCTCTCTCACACAGTTATGCCAATAGTTCAGAGGAGGATTAAAGGACCTATGTGGGTGCATTTCCTTATTGGTGTAAGTGCTTATCATCAATTGTTTTAATTGCTTTCTATAAAGATTTTTGGTTTTAATACTGAGTGATCCTTTGGCAGAATCCCTTTGACTTATTGAAGTAAAAACATGCAATTTCACACATGCACCATAGTTTAAGCTTTCAAATGCAGTTCGAGATGCTTTGTTGTGATTGAACAGTTTAAAGGCAAAGCTTGATGTTATCCTATATTTTTTTCTAGCATCATTTCCTTTGGCCAATAATTCCAAGTAGAGTGTGTTTCGATATTGAATAATCTGTCAGAATTTTTCCATATGAATTTCATTCTGAGTACCACATTTTGATAGATTTTATCTTCTTGTTTGTTCAAATGTTGATGCTAGTTTTGGATGATTTAAATATCTTAGGACTCAATAACATGTATTGATCTTAATTTATTGAAACAAAAGTACTAATTGTAAAGTTCGTGTGGATATGCTAACTTCTTCCTTGAGAAGCAGATCTGATGGTTACATTTGTTGCATACTTGTATTCTGCAATTTACGTTGCATTTTGCTTTAATGCTTTCTACCAACAGATAGTTGCCCATATCTGTAAACAGCTATTCGTATCTGGGCTATTTCACTTCCCCATGGTTTTCTCAGAAACTACGATGTTGGATATTTTTAAAAATTCAGCTTTGCAATCCCAAGGCTATTTGCTTTTTAGAAGTAAATGGTTCTAACTTTGACAATGTTTGGAAATCTTGATTTCTTGCCCATTAGTCTCATTCAGGCTGTTTCCAGTACTGATTAGCTGGTTTAAAATTTTGTAATCAGACAATCTAGTTTGGGAACTCCACCTGCTTATGAGGAACCTTCCTGGCTCCTGCATATAAGCAGTTGTTCCGAAACCCAGAATAAGGAGGAGGGTTGTGTTAAGTTGACGGCAAACGTAAAATTTTGTCACATATGATATAGATCATATAAGAAATCAGGTAAGAGAATCTAATCTGGGAGCTTTCAAAAATATTTTTCTGTATCCAAGTCATTGTTGGTCAAACAATTTGACAATTTCACCCTCAATCCATGAGGTTTTTTATAGTGACGGGACATCTTTCGTTGTGTTGTCTTAAAGCTAACCAATTAGCTGAGACATCCACTTTAGATTTTTACCCTTGATCCATGAGGTTTTTTTCTAGTGACAACCAACAACTCACCTTGTCCTGAAACTATGCAATTAATTGGGACATCTCTTTGAATTTCCTTCTTCCCTCTGTTGGCCATGCTACCTTACTAGTAGAGTTGAAAGCGAGACAGTGCAAACCATGCCAAATTCATGTGGAACCTGTGACAAAAAAGTTCTAATCGCATTGGTCCCTTTCTATACTTCCAACCTTAGCTCCTTATCTTCTTACCCTCTAAACCTCTCTTGAGGTTTTGAAAATAAGTTACATCATTCTTGTCGGTTCCACGGCAAAAAAGTTCCATTTAGCATGACACTTGTAGAACACAACACCCAACTATGAGGTTTATGCATGCGGGCGTCTATCACTTTCAATAATAAGTTTGAGATTTTATTCTTTTTATACATAGTGGGTCCCACAATAATATAAAAGCTCCATAAAGCTTTGGCTATGTCAAATAATTTGATGGTTTCTTTTGCTATAGATGAGGGAAAAGTTGGAAGAAAATTTTCAAACAAAATAATTTTGTTACTTTTGATAAAGAATTGGTTTTTTGAATTGTGGCTTTTTATTTCTGGACGGAGGGAGTCTGTAATATTCATGGTATACCCATGATTTTGGACTAGGCACCCATTTTTACCAATTGTGTCAAATGCGCTAGATGCCCTAAAGTTGTTGCTTGAAAAACTAAAAAGGTGTATATACAAACCATTGTATGCCATGTTATTCCTTGTTGCTTTCTTTTGTCAGCATGTTTTGAAGTCATATTCCTTTTCTTGCTAATAGCCATTACTCTTCTTTTCTTTCTTTCATCTGTCTCTTACTGCCTACACCCTTGTTTCTACTTGATGTGTTCTTCAAGAAATAGTTGTCTTTATTGTTGCAGGCCCCACCAGTTATTGTATTTTCTTCAGCATGTGCTGGTTTAGTAGGTCAGTATTTCTCTCCTGAGAATTCTTTAATTATTTTTGGTTTGCTCTGCATACTCCCAGAAGAGGCAGATACTCTTCTGGAAAATTTGCTTCTTCGCCTTGTATTAAGGGGAGAGTACGTTAACTCTTAGAAATTCACAACAAGGGATTACTTCTGATTTGAATCATGTTCTTTCGTCTTTTCTTTTATGGGGAATAAGAGTTGACACGCAATTGATAACTCTTAATTTGTATGTTGTCCATTCTAAATGATCATTGAATATTCAGTTTGCTTCTGGTATATTTATCCAATTATCGAAGAATTCAGATCATACTGGATTTCTGTTTCCAGGTCAAACATTGAAAGATTGGATACTATGTAGATTCCCTAAGGTTTTGATGAATCTTTACGCAGGACTTTTCATACATTAAGGTGTACTGATGTTGAAGTGGATCTGACATCTATTAACTATGAGTCTGCATAGCAACTTAACATTCACCTGTGTCTTTATGTGGTAGAAGTGTTTATAGGTTTAACTTTTAAATGCACTTCAGCTGATGTGATTCTAGAGGGAGAAGTTATTTTGCATGGGCATAGATGGTTGAAAACCATTTTTCCATTCTGTGAATTTTTCAGAGCAATGTTGTCCTTCAAGAGATTTGTGTTTATAATGGTTGTAAAACTGTAAATTACACACTTGGATTTATTTTTGGCATATTCAATGAGAGGAGTTGAAGTCAAAATGTTGGAACTGGAAAAGTTAATGAAGGAGAAAAACATGTATTCAAAAAATTTCATCGAAACCGTGGTGAAATTAATTAAATGCTTACAATGTATAAACTTCTTTATCACTTAGTTTTACAGGAGATATTTGACTACAATGTTTCAGTAATGTCAGCTAATATACATTCACATACATTCACATACATCCCCACATACAGACATTAGTATGTTTTGCCCACTGCAATCCCAACATTCATAATAATGAATATGCTTAAATGTTTCGCATTTTGCTTTTGGCAAAAGAATACATATATGCTTGTTCATGTCATGACATGTCCCTACCTTTTTGTATATGTCATGCTGTAGAACAATGTCATCATTGTTTTTCACTGCGCTATTGTGATCATATAGTCAGAATAAAACATATTATTGACACCTTCATTCATAATCCTAGTACAATTTGGTTGGTGGCTTTGATTCTTGCTTCTTCTGGTTCTTTGTCATGCAAAATTGCTAGGGAGTTGGGTGATGCATGCTCCTATTTAAAGCAATTATGAAAGATAGTTCATTTTGAAATTTTCCAAAATGGATGTGCTAAGGATTGTGTTTGTCAGTTTTAGATGGCTTTGGATCTTCATTCTGACTCTCTGCGTCCCACATCCTGTCACAACTCTTTACCACTTGTCCTCTCATTTAATATGGGAATTGGATCATTCTTGTGTGCTGGCAATGGGGTTCTCTACTGGTTTGCATTCATTTATAAAATATTTATGAGATCTGACCTTTGTAATCTTACTTGAAATGTGAACTCTAAGAAGATGATAAATTTCAGCCTTTTGAGAACATGTCCCCAACTACTTGAGATATTCAGTTTCCTTTAAGATGGGCATAACTTTTTCTTATGGAGTAGGAAGCTCTCTGTCACATATCAGTGTAACAAAATCCATAGCTACTCAGATAGTAACCCCGAGAATTTTCTAGAATCAAGTAAATATGGTTTTTGAACAATCAATCTCTGTTGATTGGCTTCACAATACTGAACCCAACTTATCAATCCCAGTTGATTAATTGAAGTTACCAATTGATGAATTATCATCCTAATAATCCAAAACAAGTCCTTAACAATGAACTCAAAAGGAAGCTCTCTCAATTTTTATTTCTTAACTTCTAGTTATCTTTCCCACAACTAATAACAGGCCTTTAAATAGGGTTACAAGAAACCTTAGAAACATTTGGGAAACAAAGACAATAAGGAAACCCACTAGGATGGGAACACACTCCTTTCTTTATTTTAAAACAAGACTTGAAACACAAATTGGAAACTAATTAATATACTCAGCTAAATAATAGACTTATAACACGTTTTTGGTCTAACATTACATAGAAACAACTTACGTAAGAAACTAGACAAAACCACTCAAAAAGGAAACAAATTAAAACATCAATTTTGAAATTCCGTGCCACGACAGCATTTGGCACCCTGTCACAGAGCTCCTGGGCTGCAATACTCCGTTTTGCAGTTCTTTCACACCCTCACTGGCTTGATTGACCTCCTTGACACCTTGGAGCTTGTTTGAACCTTCTTCCACCTTGTTCTTGGACTTATTCTAGGATTGCAAATAAACGCCATGTCATGAACACCCAGTGTAAATCTCATAAACATCTCATTTGGCAAGATTACATATGATAGCCCAACTCGATTGCTATCTCTGGTACTGAATGATGAATGCGTTAGGATTGTGTACCTTAAATTTGTTTATTTTCTAAACCCGAGAACTTCCTTTCCTCATCAACCATTAAACACCTCTCTCCTTGTGCCTTCTTTTACTGTTTTGTCATAGATGTTGTTGCTTTATTCCATAGTAAAAGGTAGAAAAATCATCGAAAAGGAATTCAGTTACATCAGTAGTTGGAAAATAATATTAGCAGTTCCAGATTATGTAGCTCTGACTGTCTTGTTAGGACACCTACAAATGAATGGTCAGAATCAAGATGCAAAATTTCCACTCCCAATAGTATTTGTACTGTTTTTATAGATACTATAGGGAAATTCCACTTCTCTTGTACTTGTTTAAACTTATACATTCATATTGAATGCTATAAATCAGTTCAAATTTAAGATCTAGATGATAAAATATTCAACAGTTAAAATTCGACATCTTAAATGATTGAGCACATTAGATTTCCTATATTGTGATTACAGGCTAATGAGATAGCCCTATTAGCTCTTTTACATTGCAGTTTTTGGCAATCCCCCTCCCCACCAAACCCCCTTAAAGTATAAAAACTTATAAAAAGTGTTGGGGGAAGCTGTGCAAGTCTATTCATTGCCAAAACTTTAAGAAGTTTAAGCCTCCATCACTGACTGTCCTCATTTTGTAAAAATCCCAGAAAAGGTTGCAACTACCCTATTTTAGTTAGCTTCTATAATTGCTATCAAGTTTGAACTCATTAACCCTGCACCGTATTACTGTGGAAACAAACTTACTGGGACCTTTTTGTTTCAATGAAATGTATAACCACCATTGAAGGGTTCTAGAATACTAAATTCCCCTGTATTGGTTAAAGTTCAGTTCTCTGTTTGGAAAATGGCATAATGCATCACATTCGAATATTTATACTATTGTCTGGAACATCTGTTAATTTAAGGAATGTAGCACACGGTCATCAGCTGTACACATGAAGGATTTCTGTGCTCTTTGTTATGCTGTTGTTCTAAATCATATACTTACAGATAAAATTGTTAGCTGCTTCAATATTGATCTTTTGCTTACAGTCTTGAGGCTTCTGATACGGAAAAGAAAACAACAATTATAGGTTTCAGTCTCTTCTGAAGTAGTCGAGGCTCTCAGTATGTTTTCAGACTGATTTAGTTATGTGGATTTTAAATGATCTTCATAATTTGGTTTCCATGGCACATATCTATATATCATAGCTTTAGCTAGGGCTGATTTCTTATTGAATGCAACTTCAAATTGTGCAGGTGGTGGTGTGCCAGCACTTGCTCAGCTTACATCTTCATCGTATCATGCTGTGGTCTCTTCCTTATCATTGCATCCTTCGTCTCCAAAGGATGAGAATATTAGCAAACCAAGTACTTCACCAACTCCTTAAATTTTGTATTCACAATGAAAAAATGAAGGGTTCTTACATCTTTGAAGGATTAGGCTTCGGTTCACCAGAGTCATGACACATCAGAATATGTAACTCCTGTGTGGCTGCTATTATGGGATTATGTAGCAGTTTACTATGGATGCAAAAATACTCTGTTTGGATGCACTAAAATTAGTGATTTATTTCACAAATATAAAATGATTTATTTGTTTTGTTCAATTTTTCCATCAAAATTTTTAAAAATAAAATGCTACAGTAATTATTTTTGCTACAGTATTTTTTATAAATAAAATATTAAATTTAAATTTAAATTTAAATTTTAATAATAAATAATTCTTTCTAACACAATTCCCATCAAAATAAATTAATAAAATATTAATTTAAATTTAAATTTCAAACTTTTATTAATAAAAAAAATTTCAATACAAATCCTAACAAAATAAAATTATTCATTCCAAACACTTTTAAAATATTCTTTTCTCACAACAAATTTGAAGAAAAAAATTTTCATAATAAAATTAAAAAATGTTTCATCCAAACGGAGCCTAAGTAATCAAAGCTCTTCTTTCTATTCTTCCTGTAGATAGATCGAAAGGTGAGGCTTTTTACCACAATATTGTGGTATTGAAAAAAAAGAATCATATAAATGTTGTTAAAATTTTTAATTGATTTTTCCAAAATAAAAAGAACTCGACTTTGAAGTCAGGGTTCGAAAAAAAGAAAAAAAAAGGATTTTATTGTCCCTAGATTATACACTAGAAGTTTAGAATACATGAGTGGGTAGTATGTTTATCTTTGGGTCTCCGTTGCGTGCTCGTTTAACTGCAAAATCGAAATCCAAATTCTTTTCACAAGTTGAAATCGAAACCGAAAGCAGAATGATAATTGAAGTAGAATGGGTTTGTATAATTTTATTGTTTAACTATTGACATAGAATTGGAATTGGAATAGTAATGAAGTATTAATGGTTTGTTTGTTTGTATCAAAATTTCAATTTTACAGCTAATATTATATATATATATATACTAAAAATAATTATATAACAGAAAGGCCACAATTTTTTTAATAGTTATTCCCCGGTCAAATGGATTCATATATGTTGCATTTCAAATATTGATATTTGCTATACGATTTTTTTTTTTAAGTTATTCTCCGATTAAACAGGTTCATATATGTTACATTTTAAATATTGATATTTATTTTGCGAAAAGATTTTTTTTAACAGTTATTCTCCAGTCAAATGGGTTCATATATGTTACATTTCAAATATTGATATTTGTTAGTTATTCTCCGGTCAAACTAGATCATATATGTTACATTTCAAATATTGATATTTGTTAGTTATACTCCGGTCAAACGGGTTCATATATGTTACATTTCAAATATTGATATTTGTTATACGAAAAGATTGATACTTTATACGCCAATTAGAATGATGCACTTTTGTAATTTTTTTTACACTTACATCCTCATATATACTTTATTAGAATGATGCACTTTTGTAGATGTCTTTTTTTTTTTTACACGTACACCCTCACATATACTTTACATTAGGCTTGGAGGTTGAGATGCTAACTCCCTAACTACTAAGCTCTTTGTAGTTAATATTAATATGCAAAAATTGATATTTGATATGCGAATAATGCAAAATAATTTGATATTTTATACATGATACGCAAAAATTTGATACATGATACGCGAAAAAATTGGTACTTTATACATGATAAGTGAAAAATTGATACATGATACGCAAAAAAATTGATACTTGATATACGCAAAAAAATTGATACTTTATACGCAAAAAAATTGATACTTTATACGCAAAAAATTGATACTTTATACGCAAAAAATTGATATATTATACACAAAATAATATTTGTTATGATATTTTATATGCTAACATTGATACTTAATACGCGAAAAATTGATACTTGATACGTGAATTATAATACACTTGTGTGTGAGTACGCGTTATTAATCTCGTCGCATATATAAACCTGTCATATAGGAATTTTTGTGTATTTTAAATACTTCTTTATCAATCTCCAATGAAATAGCACATTTTACAATTCAATATGTTATTTATGAAAGACATCAAGTATTCAGTTAAAATGAAAAAATAATTTTAAAATGAACATAAGGGCGAAATTTCATGACACTTATTGAGATAAAGGTTTGATTGTCATTGTTATTATTATTGTTATTAGGACATTAACCAAACGTTTTCAAATAATAAATAGTCCAATTTTAATATAGCCAAAGAGATGAATTTGGTTGTGGGGAAAAGAATGAGTTTTTTTTTTTTTTTAAAAAAAAACAACCGGTCTTATAGATATAGTGGGCAAAAGACGATGCTGGATATACCCAAATGAGTTGTTGACACTGAAATAGTTGTAAGAAAATATGATGTGCATTTTGTGTTAGAGTTTTAGGTCAAACAATTCAATATGCAATTGCTTGAAGCATTACACCCCAGGTATCTAATTTGGAATACCCAGCATGCTGCCTCTAGCTAACATATAAATAGTAGTACACTAGGGTTAAAATACAGTTAATGGACTCTTGCCCATTCATGCCCATTACAAATGTTTATTATTTATTGGCTTATATTAGAACATATTATTGGATTATATTACATATCCAACAATCTCCCTCTATGTTCTACATATAACACAATCCAATAGATAGATAATGTAATGTTCAAAACAGATGATTGAATCATTCATAGCACAAAAGATTCATTACTCAAAATTATGAATTCTTTAAACGCAGTTATGAGTTTTAGAAAACAATCTAAACTCGACCAAACACAAACAAAAGTGTTACCAAGATCAAAGTTTTAAAAATCTCTAAACTTCGAAAACAAGAGTTTTAGAAATATTCTAAACTCAAACTAAATGGGCAAAGCATATGTAAGTGGACCAATTATTCAAATAATAGTCCTCTACAGTCCATAGCTCTAGAGGAATTATCCATCAAGTAGATCATCCTCTTCAGGATTCCAGTTCGAATTAGCTCCTCCATTTCCATCATTTTCTGTAAGTTAACAAATATGAACTTAATCATTTGTGTAACAAAATAAAGCGTCTAGTTCAAACAGAAGAACTTAGCACAATATCTCAATGATTGAAAATAAATATATATCAATGTCAAAAATGCATCAATACCATATTCCAATAAGCATCAATGTCCAGTTTCTTTATAAGAACAAGACCTAAACAGTTTTTTTTCAAAAGAACCATTTCATATTTCTATGTGGAATGTTACAGTTGTCAAGTTCCAATTTAGTTAAGCAGCATCATCAAATATGAAATGATACTACCGCTCTAAACAGAATATCCATAGTGAGTAAAATCACCTCATCATATGTGGAATGAGTCAACGCACCCAAAAAGGATATATCATCAAATGTGGAATGATATATTGACAACCATAATCATCGTCAAAATATTATCAAGTGCTTATCTTAGCTATCAAAGGGAGATTCGAAAAATTCAAAATTAACATGAATGTAGGTTAAGACATATCTATATAGTCTTTAACTTCATATCCCCCACAATTTTGAAGATTCGAGCTTTGTTCAGTCCCTTTGTGAGAGCATCAGCCAGATTATCCTTCGATCTTACATCGACCAAAGTAATAATACCATGTTCTATGAGATACGTCAGCATGGAATGCCTCAGTCGAACATGTCTCCTCTTACCATTAAAGAGTGAGTTTTTTACTACTGAAACTATAGCCTGATTATCACAGAACATACTTAAAGACGTAATATTTAAGTGGGTTAGTGAAATATCCAGGATCAGTTCTCTTATCCACTCTGCTTCTCCTCATGCGGAAGCTAGAGCAGAAAGTTTCGATTCCATAGATGACAAAGTAATGCAAATCTGCCTTTTGGATTTCCGCGCAATAGCTGAACCACCCAGTGTGAAAATATAACCACTGGTTGACTTACTATCCCCCAAGGATGAGCGCCACGAAGCATAAAAAAATGCTTCCAAGATAGGAGGATGACTACTATAACATAGTGCATGGTTAAAGGTACCCTTCAAATATCGCATAAGTCGCGTGAGGGCATTCCAATGTTCATGGCCGAGATTACTAGTGAAACCACTCAACATGCCTACAGAAAAGGCTATGTCTGGTCTAGTGCATGTCATCGCATACATGAGACTACCAATCAATTTAGAATAAGCCAATTGATTTATGCTAGCTCCCTTATTGGGGCTCAGCCGTTTATTAGAATCATACGGTGTCTCAACCATAGTATATTCACTGTATCCCCATATAGAAAGCAGTTTTTCATGATAAACCCTTCAGGTTAGTTCATGTAAATCTACTCAGTCAGATCTCCATTTAGGAAAGCTTTTTTTACATCAATTTGATGCACAACATAGTGCTCAATAGATGCCAAAGCAATAAGAATTCTTATCGTAGTCAAATGACAGACCGGGGAGTAGACATCAAAATAATCTATCCCATATACTTGGGTATAGCCCTTAGCTTCTAAACGTGCATTATACCGAGTTATAGATCCGTCAGAATTAAGTTTCTTCTTCAAAATCCACTTACAACTTAAAGTCTTAGCCCCTTTCGGCAAATCGACTAGGTCCCAAGTTTGATTTTGTAACAGAGAGCTCATTTCATCATCAATGGCTTCTGTTTATAATAGCAACAAACATAGCATGTTGCCCTAAAATCTAACCACCATCCTGAAGAAGTACTGGCCTTTCCAAGATTGCCTACCATAGCAAGCTTCCAATGGTGTGTCAGATTTGTCCTTTTTTGGTAGCCTACAATTTGCTACAAAGTGGCCCTATTTCTCACAATTATGGCACTTGCCCTTCTTTTTCTTAAAGATAGGCTTTTTGGCCTATAATTGTTCAGACTCACTTTTAGGAGACTTGGATTTCTTAGGAAATTTATTGGGATATATCACTGCGTTAGCAGCTGACTGTTGTTGTCTAACCATCTCCAATGTATTTCTAACCCGATTCTCATCCTCGATTCTAATGAATCGTTTAAGATCATCCAGTCTCACTTGAACTTTCTTCCTGTACATCTCAGTTTTGAAAGAAAGTCATGCAGATGGTAATTTATAGATAATGGCACCAATGAGAAAAGGATCACAAACATTAATGTTTTCAGTAGTCAATTTAGATTTCAAGTTTTCTAGATCAGTGACTTGAGGAGTGATTTCCATATCTTCCTTGAATTTGAAATCCATGAATTTGTTAACAAGATGTGTTTTTGACAATTTCTCCTCATTCTTAAACTGAGTATCTAAATTGTCCCAAATTTCTTTAGCAGTCAGATTCATCAACATCCTTAGTGGTATCAGCAAAAGTACCCAAAACAGTATATAAAATATTTTCATATTTTAAACCAAACTGAATCTTTCGTTTTCAGGAATTAAAATCAGACCCACTAAAAGACTGAAGTTTAACCATTTCAATTGGTACATGTTTTTCCATTTTTTAAATAAAAATTGGAAGGAATGCACTTGATGAACAGTGCCGCTACAGTGCCGATACTACAGTACGCTGTAGTGCCGCCGCTACTGTTCCGCTATAGTACCGCAGCTACAGTGCTGCCGCTGCTACAGTACTCTAACTTTCTAATGCTTCAAGATTGTTAGAGGTTTAGGTCAAGCAATTCAATATGCAATTGCTTGAAGCAATACACCCCAGGTATCTAATTTGGAATACCCAGCATGCTGTCTCCATCTAGCATATAAATAGTAGTACACTAGGGTTAAAACACAGTTAATGGACTCTTGCCCATTTAGGCTCATTACAAGCTACAGTGTCGATGCTACAGTACGCTGCAGTGCCGCCGCTACTGTTCCGCTACATGCCGTTGCTGCTACAGTACTCTGACTTTCTAATGCTTCAAGATTATTAGAGTTTTAGGTCAAGCAATTCAATATGCAATTGCTTGAAGCATTACACCCCAGGTATCTAATTTAGAATACCTAGCATGCTGTCTCCATCTAGCATATAAATAGTAGTACACTAGGGTTAAAACATAGTTAATGGACTCTTGTCCATTCAGGCCCATTACAAAGGTTCATTATTTATTGGGCTTATATTAGAACATATTATTGGATTATATTAAATATCCAACATTTTGTTCCCCTTTTGTCGCACTTTTTTTTCAAAACTAGAGCTACAAAAATTTGATTAGTAACAATAATTAAGATCAACATTAACAAATAAACATTTATTTCACTATGTAGGATCGACACTATGAGTCATATTTAATATTGCATTACATATATTTATATATATATATATATATATATGGGAGAACGACCTTAGAAGTCCCCTACATTTCACTAAATAATTTGTTTAGTCCCTCACATTTAAAATGAGATAAAATGGTCCTTTATATTTCTAAAGTGTAAACTTTTCGTCCATTGTGACGGATCTGTTACAAAATCCGTTAAATGAAGTCACGAGCTCATCACGTGACCCATTTTTTAGGGTTAAAAAAATCCGCACACATCTTTAACTCTATCCTCTCCCTCCTTCTCTCACCTTCTCCTCCAACTCTTCATCTCCCTCAACCTTCTTCTCCTCCACCAACCCATCTTCGACAACCTCTAAATTCCACTCCAAGAAGTCACATATAATGTCCCTTTTTAGTTTCTTTTTCTCCTTATATATAGTTTATATTACAGTAAATTATAAATACTTGTAATTAGCTCATAAATACTTGAATT
This sequence comes from Ophiorrhiza pumila, assembly GCA_016586305.1. Lineage (NCBI taxonomy): Eukaryota > Viridiplantae > Streptophyta > Magnoliopsida > Gentianales > Rubiaceae > Ophiorrhiza > Ophiorrhiza pumila. The sequence continues at coordinate 14,112,534 of BLIW01000011.1, forward strand.
GACGACCCTCTGTGCTTAGGTAAGCATTACAGAAGTAGAGAACTTTTTTTAGTAGAATCTCTACTGTATGATTCTTGATTTCTTTCATCTCAAAATGATTAGAATGGCGAGTTTTACAAACTTTGCTCCCAACCAAAGCCATCATTTTCATTTTCCTCCTATATGGACCATGAACTAACTTTATGGACAAAAAGGTTATGTTGGTCAGCTGCCATGACAGAACCAATCTCCACTTCTAATCTACAACCATAATATTCTTGGTTTATACTTAATCAACACATCAAAATGTAAATCCCACAAGTGAACCTTGCATATTTCTGGAGCAAAAACTAATCAGCCGAAGGATTAAATAACGCGTGCTTCGTTCTTGAGCTTGTCGATCAGTTCATCCACAGATGGCACTTTGAATTTAATTCAACTCCACAATAGTAATAAAAAAAATTGGGTAAGAGGTGTAGAACGAGAAAGATGTTGAATTAGGGACGGAGTGAGAATGAGTAGTAATCTAAAATTATCTTGAATTTTTTTGTACTTCTTGACTTAGCAGTTCTTTCGGTCATTTAGGTATGAGTGAGCAGGACGTTGATGATTACAAGAAGAGTTTAGCTATTCGTGTTTCTGGTTTTGATGTTCCAAGATCTATAAAGATGTTTGGAGATTGTGGATTTTCCATAGAGCTTATGAAAGCAATTGCAAAACAAGCATATGAAAAGCCAACACCAATACAGTGCCAAGCTTTGCCCGTCGTGCTTTCTGGTAGAGACATTATTGGTATTGCAAAAACTGGTTCTGGAAAGACAGCAGCTTTTGTTCTTCCAATGATTCCACATATTATAGATCAACCAGAACTTGCGAAAGAAGAAGGTCCTGTTAGTGTAATATGTGCACCAACTAGGGAACTAGCCCATCAGATATATTTGGAGGCAAAGAAATTTTTTGAATCCTTATTGTATTATCAGCTTATTGAAAGCTTTGTTTTGGGTTGCTCTCAACATTGGTGGTCTTAACTCATCATGGAGAACAAATTTAGAGGTTGTGAAAGATGGATTGGTGGAGGAGAAGGAGGTTGGGGGAGAAGGAGAGGTAAAGAAGGTGAGAGGAAGAGAAAAGATAGAGTTAAAGATGTGTGCGGACTTTTTTAACCTTGAAAAATAGGTCACGTGATGAGCTCGTGACTTCATTTAACGGATTTTGTAACAGATCCGTCTTGAAGGACGAAAAGTTTACACTTTTGAAATGTAAAAGACCATTTTATCTCGTTTTAAATGTGATGGACTAAACAAATTATTTAGTGAAATGTAGGGGACTTCTAGGGTCGTTCTCTATATATATATATATATAAACGTATGGAAAGTCCAATTAAGAGTAAGAGATGCTGCCCATATTTTATTAATGTTGAAATCATAATGGGGATATACTCAAACCTCCTATATACATATGAAAGCGAAAGGAAAGAAATTTGTTATTGATCAAGCTTTGTTGGTCGAATAGCACACTAAGCAGTGTCATTTGAAAACTTTGACAGCATATTCACAAAGTAAGTTTCTATTTCCTAATTCAGAAGTTGTAATCAACCAATACAGAAATGTGATCATTCAATAACTTGATTGCCTACTTTTAAATATGAAAACTTTGTGCAAATATTTATTTTGAAATTTATTCTAATTGAGACTTTAAAAAGTTAAAAATTTCTTGAATTAATTGAACAAATTAGGATTTAAAGTTAGGGATTTGACCTAGTATACCTAATTTTTCTTTCTCTTTTAAATTCAACTATTTTCTTCACTCACCAATATCTTTAAACTTTATTTTTTTGTTTTTTCTATACTTGTCACATCGAAAACATATATAAAATTATTAGTATTTACATACTTATTTGTTAATTATCAAAATAAGTAGATTAAGACACTAGATCTTCCAGCTAGAACTCGTGGTTCCTTTCAATTGTGTGTTCTCAATTTTTTAGGAATCTGCAAGGTGCATTTGAGTGACTCTAATTTTTGTTTTGGCATTGTTTTCTCATAGCCATAATCCATCTATTCATTATTGGATGCTTATGGGACTTAGTGGGAGGAGCCAATGTTTCCTCAACTTTTTTGGGTTTTGGTGAAAGATTCAACTGTTGGTTTGCAATAATTGTTACGCCCTTGGTACCTGATGTAGTTAGGTACTAAGCAACTATTTCATCACTACCCAATCCCTTATTCTTGTTATCCATTATCTTGATTTATTAATATCTAACTTCTCAGCAGAAGATTTAGCAATATCAAAGTTCAACAACTTCAATTCAAAAATCATACACCAAAGAGAACATTTATTATTATGTAGATTCAACTATAGATGTTGTAGAGAGGTATGCTCAGGTTATCAGCATATATTTTAAAGGTGTATAAACTTGTTGTTGTCAATGTCGAGGATGGTTCTTTTTAGGATTGGGGAGCAGCTGGCCTTGAGAGCTCTTTAAATTTGCATTTCCCAAACACATCAATTCAGAATTTCCCTGAACAGATGCAACTATTGTCAAAACTGCGGATTCGTTCTGAGTGTCCTGTTCATATGGAGGCATATATACAATTAGGTTTTCAACCAATGTCGCAGAATTATCAACCACTTCATTGTGGGACGGGCTTATTGATAGACAAATCTCCTTACGCTCCTCACGTAGATTGAATTGTTATTGTGGAATACACAAAATAGACTTTTGAAGATCGATGTAAAAGGTATAAAATAATTTATCTATGTAGATTAGCAATAAAGCACGATTAATTGGTTGCTTCTCACAATCAATTAATGAGAAAAATCAAAGTACAAACGAATCCTCTCCTCAAAAAAACTTCCCACAAAATAAGATGAAAACCTACAAAATAAGATAAAAACCCTCACCAGATATTCAAACTCACGAAAAGAAAACAACTATGTATTTCTCCAAAATTTTATTTCTCAAATATGTTGTATTATACACAGCAAATAGTCCTATTTATAGGCTTAAAAAACCCTATCAAATCTATTATAAAAACGTAACAAGACCCTAAAAATAATTTTAAAAAAAATAATTCTATTTTCGTTGCGCGCCAACGTCGTGACACATGATGCTCAACATCGAGATGCTGATCTTATTTGCCTAAAATAAAAAAAAATCTATCCAGTGATTTGCGTCGCAACGTAGATGGATTTTCCGAAGCACGCTGTTCTACATCGCGATGTAGATTGATGTTTGCATCTCCTATCCCAAACCTCTAAATGTATGATTCATCTTCCATAATAAGAACGACTATCTCGGATACACCAACATGATCTACTATCATCCCCTTCCACTTGAAGAAGATTCGACCTCGAATCTCGTATACAAAAATCTGTAAAATTATGAAGACAAAAGAAAATTTGTAAAACATACAACAATATTTCCAATATTCCGTCTTTTGCCTTTTTCCACAAAACTCTCATGAAGGCTTTTTCCACTCAAGTTTTCATTCTCTTCTTTTGCTTGCTTCACTTATTGCACATTATCATTGCCAATCACATTACAATAATCTAAAGTAGAAAAAGAAAACAACTCTCCTTGAGATTATTCATCAAGGAAAAAAATTGGAATCACCATGTCCTCTTGAATTGCCTTCGCAGGTGATGATTGAACTTCAATTGAAGGAATCACACTCTCCACTGTCTCTTGCTCATTGTCCACCGTTGGTTGTTAAACTTCTTCAACCAACTCCGACGAAGATGGATCAACAACATTATAGGCATTGGGATCCTTAAATGAACAACCCCATCCAAGATAACCACATCAAAATGATTGGCACATTCAAAGTCATAATGACCATAACCAAGACACTTACCACACTTAAGTGTTTTTGGTTTGGATTTCTTTATAGCACGTAAAGCATCACAAAGTTCTTGATCAATTTCATTCCAAATTTTAGTTGTGGGAGACGACATAAACTCATTCCGTTACGTCCAACTCAAATCATCACATGTTAATCCATAATCCACCCTTCTACTGGAATAGGACGACATCACAAAATAGAAACCCTAAATACCTACTTGACATCTATAAACAAAGAATCATTTTTTTGTCTTCTTTTTTTTCACATGAACCAAACAAAAAAAAATCAAAATGGACCACTTGGTAATTATGTGTAGTGTGTAAAAATGTGTAATATGTGAAAGTGTAGTATGTGTAAATATGTATTATGTGTGAAAAAGTTGTAGTATATGCAAATATGTGTAATGTATGTAAAAATATATTTAGTGTATAAAAATGTATATAGTATGTATAAAATATATGTGTGCGTACGTGTGTGAAAATATATATAGTATGTGTAAAACATGTGTAGTATGTGAAAATTGTATTATGTGGAAAATGTGTATGGTGTGTGAAAATATATGTAATTAATATGTGAAAAATACGTGTAGTGTGTGAAAATATATGCAGTATGTGCAAAACATATGTGGTATGTGAAAATTGTACTATGTGGAAAATGCGTATAATGTGTGAAAATATATGTAATTAATATGTGAAAAATACGTGTAGTGTGTGAAAATATATGCAGTATGTGTAAAACATATGTGGTATGTGAAAATTGTACTATGTGGAATATGCGTATAGTGTGTGAAAATATATGTAATATATGAAAAATACGTATAGTGTGTGAAAATATATACAGTATGTGTAATACATGTATAATGTGTAATGTGTATATTATGTGTAAAATACATGTAGTGTGTAAAAATATATAGTATGTGTAAATGTGATGTAGTATGTAAAAAATGAGTATTATATATAAAATATGTGTAATATGTGAAAATGTATATAAAATATATGTAGTGTGTGAAAATGTGTAAAATATGTATAGCATATGTAAATGTGATGTAGCGTGTCAAAAATGTGTATTATATGTAAAATATGTATAATGTTTGAAAATGTGTGTACTAATGTAAAATATATGCAGTATGTGAAAATATGTGAAAATATGCGTAGTATATGTAAATATGAAGTAGTGTGTGAACATATGTATTTTATGTAAAATATGTAAAAATGTGTGTGTTGTGTGTAAAATATGCATAGTCTATGAAAATGTGTATATTCTGTATAAAATATGTATAGTGTGACAAAATATGTAGATGTGAAAAAAAGGAATGAGGGTTTTTGCTAAAGAAAAAAATAGAATAATTGAGGAGTTTAATTATAGGAGGAGTGGTAGTTAAACAAAACTACGTAATGATTGAGGAATTTTTATTCCCATTGAGGTATTTTTTTTTCCAACCAAATAGTAATAATGGTAATGAACTAACGATTAAGGGTTGATTCCCATTACCTTGTTCTATTATATACTCTACCAAGTATCCCCTTAAATACACAAAAACTCTTGTAAAACAGGTTCATATATGCGACGTGATAAACTAATTTTGTTGAATTTGATATGCTAATTTTTCTAGTGTTGATATACTAATATTATATTTGATACGCTAATACACTAATATTATATTTGATACGCTAATTTTTGGTATTTAATTGATCTGTTTGGATTGGAAATTTGTTGCGCTAAAATGAATATTTGTTACGCTAACGTGAAAATTTATTATACTAAAGTGAAAATTTGTTACACTAAAGTGAAAATTTGATACGCTAATGCTAATTTTTGGATTTATACGCATGTGGCATACATGAATCCGTTTCACAGGAATCCGCCTCCTTAAATATTATAGCGAATGAACCCATCTAACATGAGACCAACCCGAGCTCTATGTATTTTATCCAACAATAGATAAGTTCAAAACGGTAGAAATGGGCAAATAAAAAAATACAAATACTCCACACGCGTGTATTACACTTTCGTGTATGAATTATAAATTTTTCGCATATCAAATATTAATATTAGCGTATAGAGTATCATATCAAGTATTATTTTGTGTGAGCAAAGTGCTAATTTGGTCACTAAACTGTAACAAATTAGGAGTTTTAGTCACTAAACTATTTTTCAGTCAAAAAGGTCATTGAACTATTTTAATGTGTTAATAATCTTGTTAATATTTGATATATAAAAATTATGTTAACTTTAAAGTTAAAATACCACGTCATTATAAGCATTATTGTGAAAATTAAGATCGCACAATTAAGCACAAAAAAAAAATTAATTATTAAGTTTATAGTCTTAGTTACAATTTTATAAGAATAAGAAGGGTGTAATTGCATAGCTTAATAGTGATTTTGGGTTTTGTTGGACTTTACATAAATTCAAGGGTTAAATTATAAATTTAAAAAAAAAAAGAAAAAAATCTGGCTACCAAACGTGTAACCATTAAAGTCTACACGCCAGGCAGCCTCAAAATTGGTATGTCATGACTCATGACAAAGCCTTTGTAAAGCCTTCAAAAGAAAAAAAAAAGGAAAAGAAAGACGGGAAGCAGAGAACGGGAGAAGAAGGAAGGAAGAAAAGGGAGGAAGAAAAGAAAAGGAAAGAATAGGGGAGAAGAAGAAAAAGGAGAAGAGAGGGCAGCGGGCAGTAAAGAAAGAAGAAAATGGAAAAAGGTGGGTGTGCTTTAGTTTTCAAAATCTTTGGTAAAATTTGTATGACAAAATTAATATTTCTTGAGAAGCTCAATTGATGAATTGTTGAAGTTCTTGTTAGATTCATTAATATATTGTAAAATGAATTGCTATTTGTGGGTAAAACGATTTTCAACTTTAGATATCTTGTGACCCATAAGGGTGTGTTTCTCTTGCTGACTAAAAATCGAATTATACAATTTGATTGAACTATTGAAAAGAATGCAGTGGATATTCTGTGTTCAACTTTCTAATGAATTTGTGTTCGATTTTCTTACAAATTGGTGCAACGTGTGAATTCTACTGGGTTTGTTCTAAGATTTTGTGGAAGGCTATCTTTATGTCTTGAATTTGTGAAAGAGGGATGTTGGTGAGTATTGGGTTTTAAAACTCTATAATTTAAAAAAAAAAAAAGAGAGAGAGATGAGTTTTCTTTACTGGGCATGCTTTTGTTTTGGTGGTGTTTAAAGTTTAATTTTTGCCTATTGTTCTGGAAAATTTGATTGTTCTGGAGTTTTCCCTTTAATCTTGAGGTTTGTCTTTGGTAATTGTTTCGTTTTCCCTGGGCTGCACTTAAGTCAATTGGTGGCAACTTGTTACAGAAAAATTTGAAGGATACAAAATCTTGTAAAGGGACTGTTTTGAACTGTCTTAAGTGCTTGACTAAGTTAAATAAGAGTGTGAAAATGGCAACATGGTGAAAGGAGACCATTGTGTTGTGTATTTAAACAAGTGGTTAATGGAACATTTCATCCTTGGGTGTAATTAGTATATGATACTTAAGTTTATATGCTAAAGAAATTCAGACAACAAACTGATTGATTTTAGCTCTATTCATTCTTTAATGGTAATATGCCTTTCTAAATCTGCCTAAAGACTACATTAATAGGATTGTGATATGCTTTACTAGAGCAATGGATTCTGAATGGTTGAAGATGCAACTGGCCTGTGAAGTGTTTGTGAAATTATGTTAATGAATTGGGTGGAATTGTTTTGTGTGGGAATTGAGTTTCTATAACTTAATTTACAAGTGGACTCTTAGAAATCCTCTTACGGTGTAAAAGATTTGAGTTCACTATGAAGACCACAATGGTTATACAGTTAACGTGGTAGTTATATATGCTCACTTCTCTAAGGACTACTACTTAAGTAGGATGTCTAAACACGAATTGAGGTTTACACAATTTTTCTTACATGTTTGACTGGAAGTTCATACTGCTTTTTGACCCAGTAGATCAAGGAATTTGGAAATTCGTATTACACAGTAAATTGTAGAACTTTGAGTCTAGTTCAATATGGTTTTGATTTCATACTGTTTGGATTTTTGGTTGCCAAGATATAGCCAATTGAAGCAACCCTGTCAAGACTGAATTCTGTTACGGGATTTCAGCCAATACAACAAGTTTGAACAATTTTTACACCACTTTGTAAACTGAATCTCGGGTTTTCTAAAACATAAAAGTTCTAGCCTTTTGAATTAAATTTTACCCAGTTCTAGTTTTACATTATTTGGATCTTTTGTTACAAAGTTATGAACTTTTGAATTTGGTTTGGCAGAACTGAAACCTGATACGGATTTCGGTACTCCACGAAGTTTCAACAATTTTTACCGTTGTTGTGGAATGAATTTGAGGTTTTCTAAACCATAAAAGTTTTAATACTCTAAATCTGGTTTCATATGCTTTTGGTTTCATATGAATTAGGTCATTGATTAAAAGGTTATATCTATTTGAAACCACATTGACAAAACTGAACTTCTATGAGAAGATTTTAAATCTCTAAAACCATGTTTGTTGGTAATTTCAGCACTATGCAAATAGAATCTGGAAATTTCTACAACACAAGAATTTGTGTATCCTGAACATAGTTCCAAATAATTTCGGTTTCATATCATTTTGATACGTCATGGCCAAGTTACATTGATTTGAACTAAACACGATATTTCTGAATTTTGATACAAGAATTTCAGACTATTTCTTTAAACTAACTTTTGAACATGTTCTATGTGGAACTTGGTATTCAAAGAGACTTGAACATTTTATTATTTGAAATCTAGATTACATTTTATTATCTGAAATCTAGCTTTATATAGTTTTAGTTTTACATTATTTGAGTTCTTAACTATAAAGGTTTAGCCATTTGAAACCACGTTGGCAAAGCTGAAACTTAGTTTCAAATCTGTTGTGACCATGATCGAAGACGAATTTAAATGCCTTCATTACAAATTTTGAAGATTTATAAAATATAATACATTGGGGTTTGAGTTTAGCTTTATTGGGTACTAACCCTAAATTTATCCGAATTGTTCCCATCACCCTTGAAAGGGGAGAATGAGTCTTATTGATTACGAGCAATGTGGTGTTTGTTTGTACTTGTTATCATTATCATGATTGAAACTTTCTGATATTGTACCAACTTGTTTCTACTGTGCTCGATATATTAGAAAGTTATTCCATGATAAGTGAATTTTCATAATTCACTGTAATCTTGCATTTATTGAATTTGTTAAATATAATGTGATATAATTGAAATATTGGTTTGGTGCTGTGTGGAACTAAGTGCTTCGCTGATATGAATGCGAGAGCCACCTCTAGAATCCACACATGCCGCTATTGATTGTAGCACACCTACATGGTGTGAAATATTTGTGTATGGCATGAGTTCGCATGTACTGTGACTACCTGACTGACTCGGGCCCAGTCATGAGTGGCTTATTGATGGTCAGGAAGGCAAGGGCCGACGAGTTCTTCATAAGTCCACCGTGACGTTTAACCCTTGTCAAGTGGAACTAAGGAGGTTTTAGTTTCTTGAGAAAGGGTACTGACTATGCGGATATATCATACTGTGCCTGCGGGGCAATTACTAACTGTGGAGGATAAGGTAGCTCTAAGTCGCGCATGCAATTTTTACCGAGAGTCATATGGCTGGTACTGGGTCAGCTGGGCTAACCACAGGTAGCAAATCTAAACTATTATGTGCTCCCTTTTGGGACATTGTGTTACCTGAGTTGAATAGTCTCTGTGACTGTTATTGTGAATTTCTCTTGGAATGTATAAATTATTTTGGCACTTGATATTTTGAAAATGTAGTTCTAAATTATTCACCATTTTGAAAAAAAAACTATACCCAATTCTCCACCCACTGAGCTATAAAGGCTCACCCCATTTTTCCTTAAATGTTTTCAGTAAAGTAACCAGAGAAGGCCGCGGAGGATGGATGAGTGGAGGTACCGTCAGTGACGGTGAGACGTTTGGCGTTGAACCTTGGAGTACAAATTAAGTTGTAAAATAACATTGTAAATGTGAGATTACATTGTACTTGTTACGGTTATTGGTGTTGAGAAGAAATGAATAAAAAAAGAAAATTTTTCCTCAAGGTTTTACTATATATTCAGGATTGTTAGACTGATTGGATTACCCGATCCGCTTTCCAACTAGGGGGTGGGTCGGGGCGTCACAAGGATGAAGTGGGTTTAGTAAGCGAGCACTAGTGAAAAGAGTTTTCTTTAAATTCTTGAGTCTTTTTCAACATCAAATATTCACCTTTTGAGAAAGCAGTACAACATGAAGGAATCGACCTCGATGGGTTTAGAAAAATAAACATTGACGATTGTGATGTTGATGGAGTAGAGTAGGCTGCTAGTGAGCAAGTTAAAGGATGAGATTTATAAGAATGTCAAGAGTAAATGGATAAAGCCGTGTGTGCTTTGGATGGACAGATTCGTTGGAATGTGGTGGTGGTGGGTATTGTGTTTGGATTGGAATGTGGTGGTTGTGGTGGAAAAGTGGTGATGGTGGGCGTTGTGTTTGAATTGGAATATGGTGATGGAAAAGTGATGGTAGGTGTTGTGTTTGGATTGGGTAGATGGGTTGTGATGTTGGTGAGTGTTGTATTGCTAGTGGTGATGGATTTAGAAAAATGGATATTGACGGTTTAAGTAGAATTGAGTTGTTGATGGTGAAGGTGGTGGTAAGAGGTGTAGGTGGTGAAGGTGACGGCGATAGGTTGTGTTGGCAGTGAGTGACGTGAGTTGGGATATGGGAGAATGGAAAGAAAAAAAATAGAAAATAAAATAAGGTCAACTGTGGGGCTATTTACAAAAATATTACTAAAATGTAAAGAAATTAAAAAAATTTTGTCATTTTAATTAATCTTCCAGAAACAGGGAAGTGCAATTTGAACTTGCAACTTCTTAAGTCGCAATTTCAAATTGCACTCACTAAATGCCTAAGTCATCGGCTAATCTTAATTGTCAAACTAAACAAAAAGACGATGGAGATAAGCTATTATGCAAGTTGATCACCGTCTCCTTAATCTGAAGGCTCTCCGACAAGGAAGGGCTAGCGACCTTAAATTTTTCTGCTGGTGCTACAAAAACCATTAAGGGTGGTGGAAATGGTGGAGGCATCATGAAGAAATTGCCATTGCCATTGATTGCTTCTTGCTGACAACCTAATTTGGTGAACATTAGGTAATTTTTCCTACTCTTTCCAAAATTTTTGTGGTATTACTACGAATATACACGGAATTTGTGTATAATTTTTTTCTGTTTTGTTTGATGATATTAGTTCACACAAAATTGAAACTCTCTCGTGGTTGTGTTGTTGTCTTCTATCCGTTTGAAGAAACATTGTAAATTGATAAACTCTGTTAAGGCAAAATATATTATAGTATAATTTCTTTTCAAACTATTTGCTGAAACTCCAAGGACCAAAATGGAAGAAAGGGAAAAGTAGATTCCCACTTCACATGTTATTTTTTATAGAATGTCTATTTTTTCTTGGCTTGGGTTTTTTGGACCAACTTATCTTATCTTTCTGCATCCATTATGATTACTGTAAGTTTAAATAACAATAGTGTGCAGATTGATTAATCAATTCATTATGATAATCATTCATTTTGTTATGGTGGTTTTCAGCCACATTGTAATCAAAGTTAGACAATCAATATATATGATAATGATCTCATTCATGTAGAGATTCTTGCATGTATAGTCTTCAGTACTGGAGAAACTAATGCTAACTTTTCCTTGTTGATACTTATTTGCGTGAATTGCTCTTTTTCCTTGACCTAGAATTTTTATGAAACATTGAGAACAGAACAAATAGAAAGGAAGAACTAAACTGGAATTCTTGAGACCTCTACACCTTCCCTGTGGATTCGATCCCTACCTCCACTGCTACATTAGTGATTTAGGGTTAAAATTGAAGAGTACGCGATATACTCGTTTCATGTGTGAAAATATGTGTATTGTGTAAAAATATATGTGTAATGTGTGAAAATGTGTGTAGTGTGTGAAAATGTGTGTAGTATGTGGGTCATGGGTCGTGAGTCGTATGTCGTGAATCTGGGTCGTGGGTCGTGTGTCGTGTGTCGTGGGCCTGGGTCATGGTCGTGGGTCGTGGGTCTGGGTCGTAGTCATGGGTCTGGGTCGTGGGTCTGGGTCGTGGGTCTGGGTCGTGGGTCATTGGTCTGGGTTGTGTTAATTTGTGTAAATTGTGTGTAAAATATATATATTGTGTGAAAAATATGTGTAGTGTGTGAAAATGTGTGTAGTGTGTGTAAAATATGTGTAAGGTGTGAAAATGTGTGTATTATGTGTAAAATGTGTATAGTGTGTGAAAATATGTTATGTGTAAAATATGTGTAGTGTGTGTAGTATATGAAAATATAATTAGTGTGTGTAAATATGTATAATAAACATTTAATTTAAAAGTAACAAAAATTAAAAAGAAAAATTTGAGTTAACTAATGTATTAAGAAAGTAATAGTTCAATTGACCCGCGGGTCAAAAAAAAAGTAATACTTAAATTGACCGCGAGTCAAGAAAAAAATAGCTAAATTGACCCGCGGGTTGAACTAGTTATAACCCAACCCATGCATGACCCGCCAATAGGCGGGTTGGGTTGGTTCATGACCCGCCAACTACCACTCCTCACTCAACCCGACCTGCGGAGTGACCCAACCCGCCCATTTGCCACTCCTACTTGTGGGCTTTGATGGGGTGTATAAAGCAGGACATATACAGCTAGATCATTCACTTATTACAACATTGGTTAAGAGGGGAAGGCAGGAGACACACACATTCCATCTTCCAGTAAGAGAGACGACAATTACATTGTAATATGTTGGTGTGTTGTGGGGATTACCTATAGATGGTGAGCCAGTGACTGGTGTAGACCCACATCTTTCAGTTTTACAGTGGCAGGATGAATGCCTTGACTTGTTGGGATATATGCCAGACCCAGATCACTTTGATGGCGATTGACTTTTACTGAAGAGTATTTCTGTATATTTAGACCAGCATCCACTTACACCAGACTCGATAGACATTGATGTCATCCGACATGCTAGAGGTCGGATTATGCAGTTGATTGGTTGGATCATGGCAGATAAATCAGGAACCAAAGTCAAACTGATGTACCTACCACTACTTAGAGATATAGATGCAGCTTCTAGATTTAGTTGTGGTAGCTCTATGTTGGCTTTGTTATATCGGTCTCTGTGTAAAGCATCTCGTGGGGGGGGGAGGGGGGACAAATTTGTGGGTCATTAGGTATACTACAAATTTGGGCTTGGGAAAGGATACCGAAAATTTGACCTGATCGATATAATGGTGATGCTTCTCCCATGATCTTTCCAGACTTACCTGTTGGACCTCACGGATGTCGGTGAGTTTATTATCATTCAATAACAAAATTACTCTTATAAAATTGCTTGTTTAATATATTGGATATATATATACAGGTGGAGTACTAGACTCAGTTTTGTTGATATTGGATCACATATACTTCGCAGTTATCGAGACTAGCTTGATCATGTATTTGATGGCGAGGTTACTACTTAATTCATTTATTTATCTATACCTTTTATTATTTTAATAACATGTTGACTTTTTTGTTCATTCGTATTTGTTACAATTTATGTGGAAGCTATATACAGATGATATATTGTAGCAGCTACCCAATTACTGCTTACAGGGTAGAGAAGTATGGTGTGCATGTGTGCTATTGATAAATTTTGACATTGTTGAAATTTATTATCCTAATAGGGTGATGCGACAGTTTGGATACCAACAACCAGTTCCGAGCGATGCTGACACGAGCATCAAACTTCATCATATTGATCGACGGGGTAGAATAGGTTGTGATTAGGCAGTTCAACATCAGCAACATATTAACAAGTGGGTGATGCGACATGACCATATTGTTCAAGGCAATTCTCTAGTTGGACAACTACCTTTCTGGTTTGATTATATGATTTGGTATCATGATATCACTCGTCTTTTAATAGGCAATCCATCACATCATCCAGAATATGGATTTCATACGTCTGCACCCACGGAGTTTTGGGTATGTTTGGAAACAAATATTTTCTCATGAATACTATGTGTTGTAGTTTTTCACTATGCTATCAAATTCATATGCATATTTGTTAATTCTGATATGTGGATTCATGTTTTGTTTGACTTAGATGTAGATTCATGTTTTGTTTGTCTTATGTTGTTACATGGTGAGTTACTTTTCTTTCTTTGCCCTCATTTTATTTTCTTTGTTCATTTTCTTTTCTTTTAATTTTTTACAAGCATACTTGACGAGTTTCTAGTGTGAATGTTGACTATTATATGACATAAAATTATTTTGACTACTAAATTTTTAATTTTATTTTATTTACATTATTTAGGGGCAGTGTATGGCACATATCTATCATCTATCGGCTGACGCATTACAAAGTGCTCCTACTGATAATCCACTAGTCTCTATTCTTGGGTCTATACGTAGTATATCCGCTCAAGCATTAACTTTAGTTGGAGAGAATCGTCGGATTACAGTTCACATATCTCAAATGGCGGATACACAGGAATAGATGGAAGACGTGTCACGCCAACAACCTTTACAAACTACGCCTAGTCAACCATCTATATCTGGACATGAATGGAGAGATAATGTGGAAGATATTATCATTGAATCTTCATTTCCACATCAAAGGGAAGATTTTGAGGAACAAATATAGATTCAAGTAGATCGCAATATTTCACCTATAGTACCGGGTGGGACTATTGTATGCAAATATCGTAGTAGGTTACCCACCCAGCGTCATAATAGGGAGTTCCCACCACTTAGGCAACAACCCTGTAGAAGTAAGAGACATCCTCCATGTGGTACTTAATTTTGTTGGTGAATTACTTTTTCACAATTTAGATATTTTGCTTTGAATTAACTATTAGGTTTTGCATATAATAGTGTGTTCTTTATCCAATTGCAAAATATTTTATTACAAATAATTTTCATTGTTGATTCCTTTACTTCAATTCATGTAAGTATTCAAGTTGAATAGGTTGGATTTTAAGAATTGACAATTTCATGTTTTCGGATCTTGTTTAAATTTGCAGTATTGAATTTTTTCAAACTTACACAAAATATGCACTTAATTTTTTTATTTTTTGTTTGAAAACATTATATATGTTTTGTGTATCAATTAAGAAAAGATATGAATCTTATCAAATTATAAAATTTATATATTTTTGAAGTAAACAAAAAATGTTTCATGCCAACAATGAAAATTAGGTCATTATGTATTTATTGTATATCAATTAAGAAAAGATATGAAACTTATCAAATTATAAACTTTATATATATTTGTAGTAAAAAAAATGTTTCATGCCAACAATGAAAATTAAGCCATTATGTATTTATTGTGTATCAATTAAGAAAATATATGAATTTTATCAAATTATAAAATTTATATATCTTTTAAGTAAAAAATAATGTTTCATGCTAGCAGTGAAAATTAAGTCGCTAACAATGTTTGAATTGAATTTTTTTTAAAGAAACTCGTCAACATTTTAAATATTAAATTTATATTTTATTTAAATTAAAAAAATAATCAAATAACGAAGTCGCAATCTGTAAGGTCGCAATCTCAATTTGAGATTGCGACTTCCTTATTTTTGGAACAATATTAAAAATAGCATTATTTCTTTAATTTTGGTTTGTTTTAGCATTATTTAAGTAAATAACCCGTCAACTGTGAATTGAAAAGAAAGAAAAATGAACAAATAAATAAAAAGAATTTGGGTTCAAAGCATCTTGGGTTGATTTTTTTTATCATTTGTTAGACAATTATAACCCTAAAAATACACATGTGATGTGCATGTAATTGTATTTCTGTTTTTCCAAACAGACTAAATAGACGGAATGACTTTTTTCGCAAAAAAAAATAGTTGAATGACTTTTTTGGCTGAAAAAATAGTTTAGTGACTAAAACTCCTAATTTCTTACAGTTTGGTGACCAAATTAGCACTTTGCTCTATTTTGTGTAGCATATAAACTATCAATTTTTTGCTTATAAAGTATTAATTTTTTCGCCTATCATGTATTAATTTTTTGCGTATCAAATATTAATCTTTGGCATATAAAATATTAAATTTTCACGTAAAAAATATAAATTTTTCGCATATCAATTTTTGTGTATTAATATTAATTATAAAGTATATCATTTTGATTAAGGCATAAATTATTAAATTTTTGGCATCTATTAATATTCACAATAAAAAATGATACACGAAAATATAAATAACCGCTTATATGTCGCATATTGTCACAGAGAAATGATAGGGGACTGAAATTCTGGAGTGACTGACGTAACATGTATAAAAAGACAAATTAATACCTTCACACATTATTTGGTTAGGGTATTAGTTTGTCTTTTTACATATGCCAAGTCAGTAAATCCACAATTTCACCCAAAATTTCACTCCCGCTCATTGGTCATTGTCACATATATGAACATGTGAAGATAGCTGATAGAAAGAACATGAGATGCAATTGTGCCGTCGTTTCAGTCTAAATGACAAAACTATCCCACCGGTAAAAACTACTTAATCTTACCTCCCGCTCACTAGCTTGCTTCCTCGTTCGGTCGATCCAAAACTCCGAATCAAACAGATCACACAACCGACGCATTGAGAACAATGGCGACTTTCATTAGGCTAGAGGATTCACCAATGTTCCACAAGCAGGTTGATCTTTACTCATCATTTACTTGCTGCTTCTTCCTAACATTTACTGTTCTCATTGTTGTTTTTTTTGCTAATTTTAATAATCCGGCATTGATTTATTTGATTTCATGGAAATTTAGATACGATCTTTAGAACAGACTACGGATGAGTTAAAAGATCGATGCCAAAAGCTCTATAAAGGCAGTAAGAAGTATATGTGAGTAATTTTTTTTTTTTTTTTTTTGCATTAATGATTTTTTTTTTGTGCTTTTAAAAATTAAAATTTTAATTCGATCAATGTGAACTGAGTTTTGAACATAATGAATTTCTTTGCTACTGATGTTCGCGGGAGTATTTTAGATTAGGAAATTTCGGATGTTGAAATGATATAGATTGAAAAATTTGACCTTTCTGGATATTTTTGATGGTTGGAGGACGAGGACAGGATTTCGGTGATATTTTGTATATTTGAAGTTGCTTCATAATTTGATAAGATAACATTTTATTGACGAAGATGATAGTAATTCTGAGAATGTGACACATTATTGCAAAAGAAAGACCTTGTGAATGAAGTATACACCAGGATGGGATGAAGGAAAGTGTCCTTCCAACTTCATTCTTTCTGTGAGAGGTTGGGATGGGGGTGGGGGATGGGGAAGATGGCCAGAAATGACTGGAACGCTGGTGGATTTCAGTGTTATTTTGGATAATATCGGTTCGATTTCAGTTTTTGTTGTTTATATGTGCCATAGAAATGATTCATGTTCTTCAACTCTTAAGTTACATTTAGCTATAGGAAGGATAAAGGGGTACTACCTTTATGGTGAAGTCCTTGTGAGGATCATTTGGTTAGGCAAAATCTTGATGCCTTTGTTTGGGAACTACTTTTTGCTCAATCAAATAGAGCTTCAGAATTGAAAATCGTTGACTTACAATTTGTCTTTTGGACTATTGTGACACCTGTAGCTAATGGTTTGAGGTGATTTATGGACATTTCATGTCTGGAAACCCTTTTGTTTCCATGATAGTAAATAGTTTACATAGTTCTGGAAGCGACTGAGTGCTTTTCCACCTAGTCATGACAAATTTGTGTGTCATTTGAAGAATTACAAAACACAAAGAAATAGTTTGAGGGAATAGCTTTCAGGAAATCTTCCTTGAAATCGTTTGAACATCACCTAGATTGCTCCAAAGAACTTCTTCTTAGATTTTCAGAAAATTACTTCAAACAGTTTCTTACAATCCATGTTAAATGGAAAGAAGTTCAAGCTATCCCTTTAGTACTGACTGCTGTTGAATACAGTTCCAATCTTAAATAAATTGGACTCCACTTCTATCCATAGTTGAATTTGCGCAAGAGTTTGTATTACTATTTGTGATACGCTGCTGTCTAGTTTATTTGATGGTTAATCTCCATGGTTTTGGGTTTACTATGTTTAAATGGAGATTATTCATGCATACTGATTGCTCTCTCTCTCTCTCTATATATATATATATAATTGTAAACTAAGACTTTTGCAGAATTCCTGTCTGTGCCTTTTCCCCTTCATACTAGTAGTTTTCCTGGTTCTTTCACTGTTATAATCTAATTGAACGTTTTATCTCTCACTCTTGGACCTTCTTTGTGATGATCAACATTTTGCTGTCAGTACAATGGAAATTGGCAATCAGTAACATTTCTGTTTCTTTTCTGTTTGTCTCCAGGGAAACACTAGAAGAAGCCAGCAACAGTGACATTGTTTTTGCAGAATCATTGGAAGCATTTGGTGGTGGACAAGATGATCCTGTTAGCGTTTCTATCGGAGGTTGTCTAAGTTTTGATGTTCATTGCTGTGTATTTCATTTATAAATGGCATCTGGCATGGCAAATAACTATGGAGAAGTACCCCCACATGATGTTATTTGGCTTAAGCATAAATTACCCACCACTAAATGAAGTCAACATCGATTTTCTACTTAATCTTTTTTTTCCCTTTCCTTTTTGGGTAATTCTGATCCACATTGTGGTACCTTTTTTCACATAATATTTGATTGCTAAATGCTCTTTCCATCCTTTTATCATAAATGATTGCTAAATAATATTTCCATCTTGTTCTTGTATCCTAGGTTATCTAGATCTCAAGTTCCGCAGCATGGAACACTACCTGTTACAAAATGTGGAATAGTATTAGGTTTCTTTGGAGCACATAGAAGTAATGTCAACGAGTCAGGAAGAAATGGGCAAATTTATACGTGTGCAAATAGAAAACCCTTTAAAAATGGAACAGATAATTAAAATTTCTCATTATTATGAGTCATCATCAAGGATTTATTGAAACTTTAAAATAAAAGTATGAATTTTATGCATACGAGTTAGTTTAAAATCACAGGTGTGCCAAATCGCGAATGATTCATGTTTTTGAAACTAATGATTCAATTCCAAATTCAATAAGGGTTAATAGAATTCTGGTGATATAGGCATCAGATCTCCATGATATACAGTTGCAAAAGATTGGCCTGATTATTATATTATCGCTTTAGTCTAATGCAACCTTTTCAAAATAGTTGGGATATCATTGGGGCCAATTTGGGTTTATTGCTTGCAACATGCTACTGGTGTGTCGAGCATTATGGAATTTGGAATTTTGTGAGGTCGAAGTTCTTTAACCCTGAAGTCTTTTATCTTTTCCAGGTGGTGTTATACCTAGATCTAATTGAGTTTTTACTTGTTTGATTTTTCTACTACAACTTATTGAGTGACTATATTGGTTTAAGCTTCACTACAACTTGAGTATTTGAAAAGAAATTAGAATGTTCAAATGCTTTATTGAGAAGCAATGCTAAGTAAGAAAATATGGTGTAGACCTCCAGCACGAAGGAACATGAGGATTTCACTGGAATGGTGAATTTTGCCAGTTAAGAAATATGGTTTTTACCTTTGAGTTGGAGCTATCCCAAACTCCTAAAAATAAGGATCCCTTATTCTCACATGGTGTATTCCTAGTAGACCTTGGAAGTGGTTGATGAGATCCTACTTTTTTGTTCTTTTACTTCCGGTTAAGTTCAATTTCATCGTTATAATCATCAAGTGCTGCCAAAATCTGGGATAGCGAGATCTCATCTGCAACCTGTGGTAAGATGATGAGGAGCTAGTCACAGGGAGCTTATATTTAAGTATATCACTTCTTTTTTAATAGTTTATTTCCAATTCTTTTTAGGTCTTCCCATTCCCGTTTTAATCTGAGTTAATGATTCTCTGTTTCCGACATGCCATACTGAGGAATATAAAAGTGTCCTTTGCACCTATCCAAACCATCATAAGCAGACTTCTCTCATTTTCTCATCTATTGGAGTTAACCTCACTTTCTTTCTAATGCATTCATTACTTATTCTATCTAGTTTAGTGTGTCTACCCTTTTTTTGTTCATGTTCATATTTAATCACCCAACACTCTGATCTATAAAGCATCGCTAATCTTATGGCTGTTTTATAAAATCTTCCCTTCAATTTTCAGTTTCAGTTGTAGCTTTACCATTAAAGGATGCACTTCTCCATTTGTTCTAGCATGCTTGAATCTTATGTGTGACATTTATCAATTTTCTTCTTTTCTTCAATGATAGATTCTAAATATTTAAAACTTTTAGATGCATTGAATGCATGCCTACCAATTTTCACATTTATCCTGTCACATTTCTCCAAAGATGATAATACATAGAGCAAAAACAGCAAGGTGGAGTTATTTTCTCCACAAAGGGTTGGTGCTGAGAGTTATTTCTTTGTTATGTAGTTATATCTTATATACAATATGCACACAAGTTATAAGCATGGACAGCATCTTTTTGATAGGTTTTGTTTACATTTCCATAATGATATTTTTTCTTGACCATGGAAAAGTGACTGAAGTTAAAGGTCTCCATGGGCAATGCTGAAGCTTACTGGGCAAAACCTGATGTGCCATATAATGGTTATTATTTTAGGAAACCCGGTCTGTGTATTGTCAGAGAGCTGAGAAACCATTGTACTATGTTAAGTGTATTGGTTTAGGAATCTTGATCTCTGTATAGTCAGAGAGCCCGAGGAACTAAGTATCATACTCTGGGTTCATGCTAGAATGGGAGTGAATATGAGCAGAGACGCCTTTTTCCGCTTTAATTTTACTAAAGTGAATGCGAACTTAACTTTCTCTTTCATCCAATACTTATCTGTTCTACAAGTCATTATTTGAGCAGATAATTGTTATTCATGCCATAGAGAGATCATTTTAACTTAGTTTGTTTGCCTAGTTGCTCACCATTTGGACTGGTGCTTCAACTGTTCTGTATTCTGCTCAAGCTTAAGATTGGACGCATTAATTTTGTCCCTGTTGGTTGGATTTGATTGCACAACTGTTCCCATTTTTTACTGTTTTTTTTTTCCTCTGTGAAGGGCAAAAAAGTTATGGTAAAATTCTTTTTAACATCACAATCACTGGATTGAAGTTCATTTTATCTTCTATTTGTCAACCTTGTTGCAGGCCCAATCATGTCAAAGTTCCTTTCTGCATTCCGTGAGCTAGCTACGTATAAGGAGCTTCTACGTACTCAAGTGAGTGAAAGCCTTATATTTCTTCTGATGTGAAATGCAAGATTCAATGATTTTCTTGTAGAAAATTCAGCTTTGAGCACTTTTTGTATTACTTTGATGTTTTACTGATAACCGCAAGTATTTCTTCTGTTAATCTTTTTTAACCAGTCTATTTCTGTCTCAAATTGGCGTTTCAAGTTTGTAGTGCATATAACTACTCTGATGTCTTATTTGTGCTTGTATATGTTAGTTTTATTGAACTTCTAAATGAAGACATAGATCAGGTTGTGATGCTTAGAGATGCTTGAACATTTTTAAAATTCCTCAAACACATTGCAATTAGCACAAGTGTTTTGCTTCAGATTATTATTATTTTTTTATCATAAAATCTCATTCCTTGCCTTTCCAACTTTAAGTCTTTGATCCATAACTGATCAGACCTCCCTCTTAATCATGATTTTGAGCTACATAAAAACAGAAAAGGGGGATGTATAGCCTTTACCTCTTAGTGAATACATTTGCATTGGAGCACAAATACATCTCTCTTTGTTTGACTCCACATTTTATTTTGTGAAGTGCTCATGATGCTGAGCTATTAGAATTGAAACAGGTATTCTTGTTTGTATATACATATTTGAGTTATAATTCCGGTCTACTCTTATTCTACTCTAGATAATGAAAATTTTGTGATATTCTCCTGATGCTTAGATGTTCATGAGCTATTAGAAATGAAGTTCTTGTGCATATGGTCATATTTTTGCAGCAATTAAGTATGCACCTTGAAACGTAATAGAGAAAGTCCGAAGAACTATATCGTAATTATATGAGATCTTGTCTGGTGAATGTGAATACATGATTGATGTATAAAGTGATCAAGATACCTTGTTCGAACACTTCAAAATTATATATGTGCATGTATGATGCTGGATAGCAAGGCTTTGAATATAGCAGAACCACAGAAGAACAAAAACTTGAATTATGCTTTCACCTTTGAGCTGATCTAGTAGGTTTTTTTAATTAGGTTGTAGGTTAAGGTGTTTTTGTGCTTTTAGCACTTGTTTAGTAGGCAAAAGAATTGCAGAAATGAAACCACTCTCTTTCTTAGGTGCAAAGCCTAGGCTATTCCTTCTGCCACTTCTTTCTCTTCTCCTTCTTTTGTAGTTTCTGTAATCTTTCTAAATCCTGGAATTCTATTTTCCACATACTTATATATCACATTATTATGCGTTCAGCATGCATAGTCAAGAACCCATAGTTATGGTGGTGAAGCCTAAATGATTCTCCATCAATGTAATGGTTCTACATCTGTCTATTGTTGTATCTGTCTTCTCCAAAATAATAACTGATATCTCATGTACCGGATATCCACTACCTTAGTTTTATGCTTGCACAAGAAATCATAGAACAAAAAGAGGTTGTTGATTTGTTTTCCATGGCATTGTGACTTACCAATGGCAATGTACTTTGTTTCTGATTGGAGTTTAGTGTTGCCTCCAATTTGACTCCTTGTCCATTTGATTTCAACTTCGGTTCTTTGAAACCAGACTGAGAAGTGAAGGCTCTGTCTTACTTTCTTTTAAGCAATGTCTGAATATTTTGATGAAGTCCATTTTTCTTTGTTCACCTAGCTCCCAAATAAATGTGGATCTGATTTCTGAGGAAAATAAAATTATACAGCTCAATTTCCAAGGAAGACATCAGCGATGAAGGACAGGTCATGAAGTTGCTAAAGAATGGAGATTTTAGTTGATAAAGTTTTGATCTTTTTCTGGATCAATAATGCAGCAGATAGGTGCTTTCATGATGAAATTTAGCTTTAATCATTGCACGGGAGACAATGACTATTAGAAACCAAGTAATCATATCTGTGGTTTACTAGGATTTATGTGTAGTAAGAACCAAGGAAATAGTCCTTTGGAAATATGTTCTCCCACAAAGTGCTTGAAAACTGAATTATTCTTTTTTCGAATTCCCGTAATGAACTTTCCAGGTCCTGTAGTGGAGGTCTACAGTGTATTGGCATGTCTTTAGCCTTTTATAGCAATTGGAACAACTGTTTCCACATGTCTATATAACAGTTTCAAACAAGTAACTTGTTAGGTATGGCCGCTTCCCAACATCACTGATGGAGGATCGGCTAGGTTTCAGCATCAAACCTAAGTTTCTCAACTCTGTGTGCCAAAAATAGAAGTTATCAGATGTCTATGTAGGCAGAAAATTGTCTTTCAGGATTTAGAAACATTGCAAAAATCAGGGAGAGGGAGAAGGAAGAACTCAGGCTTCACACGTAGGGGGGGTGGGGCGGTGCTGAGTCAAACTGAAAGCCAAGTTTCTGCATTTGCAAAAACTTGCAGCGGCCAATCTTGATCTTCAACCCTGAAGCTTGAACTGGAAAAAAAACACCTTAAACTTGGAGATAAAAGTAAAACTCTTTCTCTAGCTAACAAAAGGCAAAGTGTCTGTGCAGCAGTGTCTTGTTTCAGCAAGTGCTTAAATCACAAAAATACCCTTCGTCTATAACCTAATTAAGCCAGCAAAATAGACCTAGATTAACAAAAACCGAGATAATTGCAAATTGGAATCTTGCCATCATTATTCTAATACTGTCCTAGCATTTCTGTCCTACAGAGCTTTCTATGGCTTCCATATGTTTGCCCCAAATATACCATTGAAAGAAATTATTTATCGGCACATTTGTTGGGAACTTTTGGTTGATGTCCCTATGATGTTGCCTGTTGCATTGTGGCTTCACCTTTGCTATTTCCTGTTGGATAGTTGGTAGTTCTGCATGTAAATTGAGTAGCCTTTTGGTGAAACTACAGTTTGCTTGTGTACCAGCAATGCTTGTGGTTCACCAAATCAGTGAAGTAATATGCTTGAATAATTAGAACCCATATATTTCCTTTAGTCAAAAGGGACATTTTTGCATGCAATTTACTTCATTGTCGATCTTCTTTATTCTCTAATTGTTACTGAGGCAGTAGTGTTGAGAGAAACCAGAGGATTTAAATCATTTCCGCTAGTTTCTGAAAATAGGAGAGAACATAAAAGTAAGTAGCGGAGAGTTTAACAAATATGTGGACTGCTAGAATCAAACTTACGGAGGATTTATTTCTTAATTTGATTTCTAACTTGCAAGTTTCACCTCTATCTTCCTTATAGTATGACACATTTTTTATTATTTTATTTTGGACTGTTGATTTGCTTAGTTCTAACAGACAATTTGGACGGATGTCCTTTTTGCAGGTAGAACATGTTCTTGTTGATCGTCTGACTCACTTTTTGTCTGTTGATTTGCAAGATGCAAAGGTACATTTCCCACTTTTGGTGTGACCTTTGTCGATTGTTGCTATATGATTGTTGTTCATTTGTTGGTCGGTTCTGGATGTGTGAATATCTTCTATCTCATTTATGCTAGAAGGTGCAAATTGTCCATTGTTATTGACTTGGGCCATAAATTATTTGCTTCCTAAATAATTTAATGGATTGTAAGAACATGTTTCATCAATGTCTTACAACTTTGAGATGAGAGAATAGATAAAGTGTAGAAATGTGTCAGCTATCGGGCTGGAGTGCAATTTTGTTGCAGTAATAAAAGTGGCTAAAGAAATAATCTTGAACCTAATTGTGTTGGAGATCTTTCTAAGGTTTATGAAGTTGAAATCCTTCTCAAAAGAAATTCTGGTGCTACTATACTTATATCTTCGAAAAACTATAAGAATTGGACTGACTGATATTTGGTTTTTAAGTTTGTCGTTCAGTTTTTTCAGTTCTTTACACAATAAAAGAAAAATGATGATGGGAAAAATTGTCATGCACGACTTTTTGTCCCATTTTGGTCATTATTTGTTCTTGTGTATATTATTGCAGGAATCCCGTCGGCGATTTGACAAAGTAATAAATAGCTATGACCAGGTAATCTCAATGTCTCCAGAAGAAAATGGTTGGAGGGAGAGGAATGGATTGAATAATTCTTAGTTGCATTCATTATATATTCATCGATTATAATTCTGTTAGAATAGATCAGAGGTGTGACCTACATTCAAAACAAGTTGTGTCAAGTACTGAAATAAAGAGTTGGACTTAGTTTTTTAACTTCTTCTAATTTCATTTTTAGTAATGTGCAATACAACAAAAATGTTCCTTTAATGGTTATCCTTCATTCTATCTATTCTAAGACTCTAAGTGAAAGGCTGTAGGTGCGAGAAACTGGAATGGTGATTGCATATTCTCTGTCTCCCTGTAATGGGTGCCAAGAGTGTCAGTTGCTGTTAAAAGAAGGCATGTGTTGGCGATTAATGTTATTTTGGTGAACCAGCCATGCTCTGTGTTAGAGGTTTATCGATATAGCATGTCAAACTGGTTGTAAAATCAGCTAATTTGAACTAGTTCATAAATACATACTGAATTTTCCAAACTTGTTAATGCCAAATCTTCAATTAACCAGAACGAAAAACTTAATAGGTTTTGGACTTGAATCGAAGAACAAAATATGTTAATCTTATCCGACTACTATCAGTTAACATTAAAAATCCCAATAAAAGTATTTAGTATGAAATAATTTTAATTTCTTTGAAATTCCTGGATTTAGCTTTACTTAATCTGGATCAGTGGCCATAACTTATTCTTGGAACTCTAGAGTTTCTAGATAGATCAGAATTCCTATTAGGGGAGGAGAGTTAACTTCACTGAGTTTTCCCAAAGCACAATCATCTTAACATTAATTTAAGTACTCTTTTACCCTTTCATTGTTGTGCCTGTATCAGCTAGTGAAGGCATTATTACCATTGCCCTTTCACCCTTTAATAATTTTCCTGTATCAACTAGTGAAGACATTGTTATGGTTCACTATATGTTGTGAGTGTAATAGTTAGAAATTAATGAAAAATACGACAGCTATTGGATCATTGAAGTCTTAGCAAACTTGTGAATTCAAAGCATAGATATTATATGATGACAAACAAAAATTTGGGTGTACCTAAGGCTGGAACTCAAGGAAAAGAATTTATGATTCCTCCTTGATTCAGTTATTAGTTTCTTGCCTAAATATGTGACATGAGTATTCTAAAGCGTATATTGCAATAGATTGCGAATCCTCAATCATTTTCAACAAATTGTAAAAATTTTGCTTACACAGCAATCGCTGCATGAGAGCTTTCTGAGATGCCAGCTCAAAGCAACAACAACAATAACAACTACGCTTTTATCCCACTAATTGGGGTCGGTTATATAGATCATATTTTGCTACTGTGCTCAATCTAAGCTCATTTATGTTTAAATATAACATATCTTTTCTTATAGTTTCTCTATCAGTCTTTTTTGGTCTTCCTCTTCGCCTTTTAATTTGAACTAATACAACAACAACAACTAAGCCTTTATCCCATTAAGTGGGTTGGCTATATGGATCACATTTCACCACCGTGCTCGATTTAGACTCATTTACTCATTTATATTTAAATATAACATCTTTAATTATAGTTTCTTTATACTTATTTTTTTTGGGCACCGTGCTCGATCTAGTCTCATTTTCTGGTTTTATATTCGCACTTTAGTTTACCTCCTCCCCCATCCCAAAGAAAAAAGGAAAAAAAAATGTACTTAGCTTCTGATTCTGGAACTGATTTATGCTTTAACACGAATGATTCAGGCTAGAGAAAAATTTTCTTCATTAAAGAAGAGTACCAGGGATGAGATTGTTGCTGAACTGGAAGAAGTAAGTTCTGCCCCCTGATAATTTTCCCTTATGAAATATTTATATATTAGAAAGGTTGTAAAATTTGGGACTTGCTCATGCTTGTGTTGCCCTGACATTTAAAAACTTCTTGTTAAGATTACACCAGTGTGCTTTTACTGCTCAGTGACAACACTGCAGCAAGCAAAAATGAATGACTTTTTGATTTTTCAATGATTTGGTTCCAGCAGCAGCTGTTAGATACTTTCTAATGTAGGCCTCTCTTGTAGTGGTTGTTTGAATTTGGCTGAAATGCTGCAACTGATTGCAGTCAACCAATAGAAAAATTCGCGTAATGTGTAACTTTTCAACTAACCTGTTCATGCATTGCTTCATGTGATAACTAGGTATGCTATTTTGCTAGATGCAGAAGATAACAACAAAATTTCTGTGAAATTGGCATGCTAACATGGTTCTGGGGTCAAATTGTCGTGAAATTGAAGTTTGGAGTGGAATGAAACAATTTTTTGTTGGAACTGAATTGTACTCTGAAGTTTGGGAATTACTGAAACAATTTGAGGATGCAAAATGGAATTAGTCTAGTGAAGAATCAGATTTATGATTCCATTGTTTCTAAGAACAGAAGTGCATAAATAGGTTAATAGTATTAGACAACACGCCACCCCCCGCCGTTCTTGCAGTAAAGCAAGAATAGAATGGACACTTGGGGCTTTGCTCCCTTATGCATCTTCTGGCTACACAACAACAACAACAACTAAGCCTTTATCCCACTAAGTGAGGTCAGCTATATGAATCACACTTCTCCACTGTGCTCGGTCCAGGCTCATTGTCTGGCTACTTTGGAGGAAAAAATAACAGCAAAGTTTTTGAAGCAGTTCATAAAAGTTTAGAGCAGTTAAAGGCTGAGTTCTGGGTACCTTATTTTTCTGGTTAACTGCAGCTGTCCATTTGATTGCTTATCATTTGCTGACTTTCTTGAAGAAGCATTTCAATGTATAGCTTGCTAATCAGCGCCATGTATTTCATGTGCAGCCACTCATGCCTCATTTGTATTACTACTTTATATTCTCCACCTCACCCCAGTCTTCCCAAATAAGAAAGAAAACTCTAGTTGAGAAGAGTTTGTCATTGAGTTTTATGGCTGCAACAATCAAAAGCATTGCCAGATATATAGCATGAGAATATTCCTCCTTAAGTTTTGTTTGGCTATCAAATTTTTTTTTTTGTTTGGCTATCAAGTTGCTGGACATAAATTCCATATGTGTCAGAAAATGCTTTTTCTTCCCAACCGGCAAATATTACAATGGTGCTCCTATCGCAAGCATGGATTCTCTGTTTGGAACTTTGTCAAGACTTTGTAATCGTCATATTTTCAACGGTTATTTTTGTACTAAAGCTCATGTCAACAATTAGATAGTGCTAATTTCCCATCGTATTTTGAAGATGTTGGAAAAGGAAATTATCAATTGCAGTCATTTTCATTTGAGTAAACATCAAAGGTTGGTGGAGAACTCATCTTATAGATTTTGTCCTGCATCATTTTATATTCTACTGATTAGGCAAATCCCCAGCTGATGTGCCTTTGGAATGTTGTATTCGTTATCTTGTCTCTGTCTTTCAAAGTTCTGCTCCGGTTTGTGGTTTTTATTTTCTATTTCAAATTTGTATTGATGCTTTCCTTCCTTCAGGCCTATTCTCATCAAAGTCTCCTCGTCATAGTTTATGTATGGTTTCCATTTTTTCACTTTTTAGTTGGTTTTAACATAAGAAATGCATCATCGAGGTATCACTAGCCAATTGCTTTTGATTGATGTATATCATAGATGTGAAAGTATGCTAGACTAAAGACTTGGCTTCATCTTTTGCACAGATTTTGTCTTTCTCCCATTGTAAAATAATTAAAGAACTTTGGGAGTCTATCACAGATTCAGACGAAAGAATAATTATTCCACATTGGACATTCGCACTGTACCATTGTCTTCATTTTCTGCACACATTTGTTGTGTTGCAGAGGAAAAGATTTCAGAATTGCCTTCACCTACACTGATTTGTGGTACGCAGGAAATTGGCTGGATGAGTGGAAGAGGGTGTACATTTCTTTATGAGTGCGAAGATCATCATTACAATTTGCTTTATTACTACTTTTTTATGGTATCTTTTTTCTGGAATCTAGGTTAGGGTTGCAGATAGAAGAACAATGATGGATCATTGTCTGATATTGGATATGCTAAGAATCATCATTTTGTTAGTTTTGGAGCTGCACTAGACCTATGTTTCGGGGTACTAGGGGAGTGTGTCTTATAACTTTTTTTTTTTAGGAAAAGTAGTCCATATTATTTGACAGGTGGACATGCACTGGTACATTTGTAAGAGCAATTGTGGTTTAGAAGAAACTAGGTGCTATGATATTCTGATTGCACATGCTGTAATTCATGGCACGAGTATGCTATCTTTTCTCTACCGCCTAGTTTCAAGTTTGGATTTTTAATGTTGGTAAGATCTTTAAGTCAGGAACCTCTCTATTGATTATCTTATCCTGATGAAGCACGAATATATTTATTCTTTTTCCATTCCTTTTTCTGAAGTTCTCATTTCTAGGAACACCAATTTTTGTGTTATCTATTTGAACACAAATGGCTTTTTCCTTTCCTTTTTCTGAAGTTCTCATGTCAAATGGCTTAAACTATTTTTCAATGGCTTTTACTGGGTTCCCGCTCATTTAATGGAGGTTAGCGGCATGTTTAAACACCTGAGATGGCCCCGGTTAAACGTGTTTACAAAATGGTGGCTGTGTACACTTGGAGACAATTGTTGATTTTTTGCGGGTACTTGTAGGTTTTATCCACTTGTTAACTCTGAATATTGAAGTGAAGCTATCAAGTGTTATATTTGTCCCATATCGAATAGATAAATGGTGTCCATGGATCATACATTGTTCTGCAGTAGTTATTATTTGGATTGTCATACAACGTGCTTTTCTTAATGAAAGCCACTTCTTACAAATTACTCTGCACATTAGTGTCATTGTCTTGTTCTCCCTTTTTCTCATGCTGTACACTTCTCCCAATGGACGCAAGGAAAATTAAAAGAAAAAGGCCAAAAGGTTGGAAAAGATCCAAAATGTGGGAAAATGTTCACCTCCTTGAAACATTTTCATTTCTATCCTTGGATTGGCACAACCATTAAATAATGAATTAAAATCAACCAAGTTAAATTTGATTCTCTAGTTTGGGACTTCATTGAGGTCCTTAAATATTGCAAAACTATTATCAAATGACATACTGATTTGATCATATGACATACTGATTTGATTAAGTTGTTTGCCTATGTTTTTGTGTCTTTGATGTTGCAAAACTATTATCAAGTTCCTTTGTGAATTTTGGAAGAGGATCATTAAACGAGCTTCAGTAGAGCATAATCAGGGGCTCTAGGATAGAAATGATATTTTCACTCATCATGATATGATTTTAATATGTGAAGGTCATGTACTTGAGATTACAATGATCGTACAATTCCTGTCTTGTGTAAGTTATCAAATCTTTAATCTCTTCCAGAATGAAAATGCTTTGGCGATTGCAAATAAAGCCCGTTTGTGAACCTCCTCTGATAGTGATTCCAGATATTCCCTTATCCTGTTACTGCTACAGAAGGACACTTTCTTTAGCTCCTGATTTGTTGATGGCCTCTGTGAAGGACAAGATTTTATTTTTCTTTTTTTCTGCCCATGCAAGAGGAAGGAAAAGGGGATGGGTGATATTGTTGGAAGTGCTGCTTGTATACTAAGGATGACCTAAACCAAATTCATAAAGATTACATATTTCTTGTTGCAGCACAACCTTTTGTACCCTTCAAGTTATAGCCCGTTGTCAGTTATAAATAAATATTTGGTTGGACTTTAGCTTTTCTATCTGTTCATCCTTATATGAAAGGTGGCTACTTATGAGCTTAATTTTTAACAGGACCTTCATAACTCAAAGTCTTCATTCGAGAGAAGTCGTTTCAATCTAGTATGTCTTTTACACAAATGCTCCTATTGCTACTTGTCTGCTAATTTCTTCTCTCCTTTCTGGCATTATAATTAAATTTGCTTCTTTGTGTTAAGGATTTCAGGTAAATGCTCTCATGAATATTGAGGCCAAAAAGAAATATGAGTTCTTGGAATCTTTTAGTGCTATTATGGATGCTCATCTGAGATATTTTAAGTTGGTGAGTGTCCAATACTATGAATATCCTATCTGCTACTGCTATGTGTTAATTCCTTGGCCTGCAGTTGATTAATTTGTTGATCTGTTTGTTAGGGATATGACTTGTTAAGTCAAATGGAACCATTCATTCATCAGGTATGCTTCTCTGTGTTATTTGTGAATACATAATTTACTGATTAAGAGAGAATGAGCTGTGGATACTATTTGTTAAAGATGTGAAATCCATTTTGTTCATATTCTTTTGCATCTCTCTCTCTCTCTCTCTACCAAAATTTATCTTACTTTTGGTAAGATTAGAAAAAAAAATAGGGCAGTTGTTATACCATTTTGGTGATTGTGATGCACATACACACATAGACTAGTTCTACCATCAAGCAAGCTGAACATTCCCCTAGCAAAATCCTGCTTGAACTTTTAAGTGATATTCATCAAACAACAATGATGACACAACAATTAAGCCTATTATCCAACCATGTGGGGTCGACTATATGGGCCATAGCTCTCCATCTTGTCCAGTTGACATATATGTTCTCATTTATATTCCATTATAACATATCTTTTTTAATAGTTTCTTGCCAACTCTTTCTTCCTCCATTTTTAATTTGAGTTAATGATTCTCTATTTTCTATACGCTGTATTGGGGCATCTAATGCTCTCCTACGCACATATTCAAATCATTTTAAACGTGTTTATCTTATTTTTCTCATCTTGGAGCTATCCCCACTGTCATTTTAATGCATCTAGTATTTATTTTATCTAGTTTAGTTTGTCCGCATACCCATCTAAAAACTCTTTTTTCTGTTACACTCATTTTTTGTTCATTTTAATATTTAGTCACCCAACACTTTGTTCCATAAAGCATCGTTGGTCTAATAGCTGTTCTATAAAGTTTTCCCTTCAATTTCAATGATACTTTACTTTCACAAAGTATGGAGGACATAGTTCTCTATTTTTTAAGGCCTACTTGAATCCTACGTGTAACATTTTTATCAATTCCTAAATTTTCTTGAATGATAGATCCTACATATTTAAAACTTTTAGATGCATTTAATTCATGCCGGCCAATGGGTGTGCATCAAACATTCTTGTTAAATTCTCACAAGGTTTTTTCATTGCCATTAGACATTACAAAAAACTCCGCCTACTTATAGGTAGCTTGCCTACCTATAAGTGGCTGGTTCCAAGCCTGGGAAAAGGAGGAGGGTTGCATCAGATTGGCAACCAGCATAAAAACTTTGCCACTCAAATGACATGGACCATATTAGAAATTGTATAATGGCTAGATATAAATGAAACATGTGTAATGATAGAATACAATGGTGAAATATGATCCATGTAGCCGACCCCATATAGTGGGATAAAGGCTTAGTTGTTGTTGTTAGACATTACAAAATTTGTTCACATCTGTTGCTATGTATGATGCAAAATATATGAATTCATTGATATGAGATAAGCTGTAACAGGTATTAGCATATGCTCAACAATCAAAGGAGCAGGCCAACGCTGAGCAAGATAGACTTGCAAAAAGAATTCAAGAATTCCGGACACAAGAAGAACTGGATCATATGCGTGCATCTAGTAATATAGAAACATCAACAAGTGCTGTTGGCATTAATGGAGTTACTATGAATTCTTACAAAAATGTTCAATCAATCATACTAAGCACCACAAAAGGCGAGGTGAGAAAATTCATGTGGTCTACTATTCTGTATTTCATGATGTGGTAGTTTTGGTTTCCCATGATTTCTTTCGAAGCATCCTTGCACATTTAAAAGGTTAATTTGAAATATCACTACTTGAGACAAAAAGTCGTTTACCTTCTGTAGGTCCAGACAATCAAGCAGGGATATCTTCTAAAAAGATCTTCAAGTTTGAGAGCAGATTGGAAGAGGCGATACTTTGTACTGGACAGTATTGGAAATTTATACTACTATAAAGACAGGGGATCCAAAGCAGCAGTATGTTTCTAAATCTTATTGATGATTTTGTTACATGTGTTTTCAGAAGAATGAGATATATCATTTATATTGTAAGGGTTTTCCTTTGTTTATTTCCTGCATATATAAATGAGTACTATGCAATACTCTATCTTAAAAGGCAATCTGAAGCCCGCCCCTTGGGGCCTAAAGGTGTATGCCTATCCCATGAGGTGAGGCTGGTAGCAAAACAAAAAATATAGATGTGCTGAGACACGCTTGAGTGTAAAGAATAAGAGGTGGTTGGGCTGTGGAGGAGAAATTGAAAACAAAAGGAAAAGCAATTTTAAAGAATCAGATCTTGGAACCCTTGCCTCATAAATGGAAAATGTCCCGCTCAAGATGACCGCCTTTTTAACACACTTTCTATACTTGCAAATAAAGAAGATTGAAAGGTGAATGATGTCTAAGTCAACAATTGATTCCAAAAATTTGATTTTGGTTTCGTTCTTGCTTTTTAGATACCTTGAGAACTATGGAGTAGAAAAAATTATTTCCATAGAAACTTGTCTTCTTTTCTGCAGCTGATTGCTTATTGTAGACCATGTGTCCTAAAACTTGAAAAGTATCTAAATTATAAACAGTACTGTGTTCCATTGTTCTTTTAATAAAGGTGAAAGAAAGTGGCCATTATGAGGTTGTTTGCTTTCTATTTTGGTTGGAAATGTAACTGTTAATCAGAATCATCTTGAACATCATTGTGGTCTTATCTCAGGCCTTCTGTTATTATTTATTCATGTGTCAAGTTCCACTGTTGCTTTTGGTTTTCAGAGAGAGAAGTGATGCGAAGTTGGTATATTTTGCATTGTTTGATATGGCTATTATCGAATCTACATTCAATCTCTCTCTCTCTATCCCTCTCTCTCTCTCTCTCTATCCCTCTCTCTCTCTCTCATACACACAAACAGTCTGACTCTGATTACTGACATCATTCTGGTTTATGCCACTGGTTAACATGGGGATGACTAAATAGTGTGATACTTCACCTGCTCTACTGATACTTCAATGTGTTCATGAAGCCAATTCCTGTGGATTTTCTTTTGTGATTGCGAACCATGTTGGAAGAAGTTTGTGTTAGCACCAATTCTTGATTGTATCAAATTGCTTTTTATTGTTTTTTATTTTTTTCGTGTTTCTCAGGGTTCTCAATCATTGAATCCCAGTACCTCAGGTGAACAAGGTAGCCGTGTATTTGGTAGATTCCGAGCAAGGCACCAGAGAGGATCATCCCTTAGTGAAGAGAGTTTAGGATGTCGAACCATCAGTCTCCATACTTCAATCATAAAGATCGATGCTGAAGATACAGATTTGCGGCTGTGCTTTAGAATAATTTCCCCAGCAAAAACTTACACATTGCAGGTAAGTGTTTGGCCGGATTTAGTCATATGTTAATTTAGAGCCCTTGGTAATGATGAACATGAAAATTCAGGTACACCTATAGAGAGGTTAATCAGGTATTACATTTATAACATAAAACTCCGATCAGGTAGAAGACAAATTGTGTTAGACTTCAATTGTGGGGAAAATTAGCAGTTCTCCGGTTATTGTCCTTTTTAGTTTGGTTGATTTGCTTTGACTTGTTGAAGTTTTAGTTTCTGAAAGCTGGTTAATCTATAACTGTGAATGGCTTCCTTCTTGAGCTCCTTTTATTTTGGTGTATATCATGAATCTTTTGGTCTGTAACTTACCTGCAATACTGCCTTTTGAATTACAGTGATGAAGTTTGTCATTTGCTTAGTATGACCCACAAATTTTTATTTTATTTAGCTTATGACATACATTAGAATAGCTCAATCATACAAAAACTAATGGAGCAGTGTTCTTGTTGGGCAGGCTGAGAATGAAGCTGATAGGGTTGATTGGATGAACAAAATTACTGGGGTGATTGCAACCCTTTTGAATTCTCACTTGCAGAAGGTTTGACTTTGAATTGAAACCTCAATCAATTTTTCAAAAGATCACTCTGATAGTACCAATGCCGACCCCACATAGTGGGATAAAGGCTTAGTTGTAGTTGTTGTACACTGATAGTGCCAATAAATTCTGTTATATGTAGCTATTTTTGTTTCTGTGCAGTTAGATTCTGGTAAAAATAACGCGGACAAGAAGAATGGTTCATCTGGTGTTTCTTCAACATTGACATTATTGGACAGCAATGAGAATGTGCAAGATGATACGAGACTAAATCGGCCGTATTCTGTATCTAAGATTCTCAGAGAAATACCTGGAAATGCTCATTGTGCAGAATGCAAAGCACCTGATCCTGAATGGGCATCTCTAAATCTTGGCATCTTGATGTGCATCGAATGCTCTGGCATTCACCGAAATCTTGGCGTTCACATATCAAAGGTGAATCTTTATACTGTTAATGATAACTGTGAACAGCGATAAAGAAAGAAACACTCTCTACCTTCTTCTCCTTATTTCCATAATGCAAAGAAAGTCATACAATTTAAGTAGGTAAATTAGAAACCAATAACTAAGGAAAGTCCTAGAATATTTATCAATCAAGGAGTGATTGATTCTTTCCTTTAATCCTAGGATATCACTTTCCTAATTTATCAAGTTCAAATCAAATCAAATCATAATCAAATCCAATCTTGTCAATTTTCTTGACACTCCCCCTCAAGTTGGTGCAAAGATATCTATCATGCCCAACTTGCTAACTTGAAATTCAAATGGCTGTCTTAACAAGCTCTTAGTAAGCATATCTGCCACTTGTTGTGACGTTGGCACAAATGGAGTGCAAATAATTCCAGCTTCAATCTTCTCTTTTATAAAGTGTCGGTCAATGTCAACATGTTTTGTCCTATCATCCAAAAATCAGTTAAACCTCAATATCAAAGATTCAGACGTGTTTTATTTTCTATGGCATGGATTACTCCACTTGTATAGTTTGGTAGTCAAGTCTTTTTGTTTTTTATTCTGCCATTGAGAGCTCTCATATATATATGTTGGACAAAATGAGAGAGATCATTTTTTTACTCATAAATGTTGTCAGGCTTGTTTTGGTCAATTCATGTTTGACTTTCTGCAGAAGCTAATGCTGGAAAGTGCTTATTCAGTAATTAGTTTAAGCAACAACTACTACTAAGTTTTTATCCCACTAAGTGGGTTTCGGCTATATGGATCACATTTTGCCACTGTGCTTTACACAATTTCTAATGTGGTCCATATTATAGGGTTTGGCAAAAATTTTATGCCAGCTGCCAGCCTGTTGCAATCTTCCTTCTTTATTATGGCTTAGGACACGGTACTTGTAGGCAGACAGACTGGTAATAACTAGGCGGAGTTTTATTCAGTAATTAGTATCTGAGACCAAATTCCTTATAATCGTTCTAAATTGGATCTTCAATGGAAATGTCTCTTCTTCTATATGTTAATTGTACCTCGCTACTATTAGGTTGTTGAAAGTAATTTGCATGGCTTTCCTACCTTGCAATATGGTGATGACATAAAGTTCTCTACACATTGAATTATTCAAATCCTTGAAATTCAATCATGTCCATAATAGTAGCATTCTTCAATAGTTAGTGCTGCATGTATAGTCTTCTTTTTATTGGCTTCAAAATGTTACATAGAACAATTTAGTAGAATCTTACCATTTTTGTTTTGTTATCCTTTCCTATGGTTGCAAAATGCATTTGAGTTGAAGGATGCCCTTCACAATTTAGCACTCGTTCAATTTAGTAAATCGTTGATACATTTGGGAATTATACTAGTACACTGAGTTTGATATCCCGAATAAGTTGGCTTCGAGTTATAATATAGTGATAATAAAATATTGAACTTGAATTTAGATAATGAGACATTTTTCATCCAAATTACCCAGGTGAGATCCATAAACCTTGATGTGAAAGTTTGGGAACCTACAGTTTTGGATTTATTTCAAGGTTTGGGCAATGCTTATTCTAACTCTGTTTGGGAGGAGTTGCTTTTACATCAGAATGACAGGTAAGATCCTTCAGTTTGCCACTGTTCATGGAAAAGTTATCATTAGGTTGATTTATTGTCTGTTGATGATACTCTTTGACATAGACTATGGTTACTAGAATCTGATATTTCACCTCCCAATGAGTTTGGGGTCATAAGCTGACCAAGAAGTCTTGTGAAGATTCTCTCTCTCTCTCTCTCTTCTACCACAACCCCAACCCCACCCTCCCCCCCTGCCCCCACCAAACACCCCCTGGGAACCTGAAGTACTGGTTGGTTCACATCTATTTAATGTGTACTTGCCTAGAATGGAAAAGGAAAAGGTGCTTGCAGCTGACATTCAAATAAACAAAATTTTTTACAGCATGCTTGAATCTACTGCATTCCAGTCAATTTCCAAACCTAGCCCTGGTGATGCCACTCAACAAAAGGAGAAGTACATTCAAGCGAAGGTACTATTGTTTAATTTTCCAGACATTAACTAATTTTTTGCTTCACAAAGAATTCTGATTTATCCTTATTATACTTTATAAATATTATAAATATTTATGTATTTTTAATCAAATAAATTTTGTAGGGTACATATATTATAAAGAGGACATGCAGTTTTGTGCATATGTGTAAACAATTTGATGAAAACATTGATGTGATATGTTTCTATATTGTCAATATAATGGTGGTTCAATCATTTGGGTCCTGCATCAGTTGTAGAATGAACCGCTTTCCTCATTTTGTAGCCTTGTGTGGTGTTTATTTGATGTGCTTTATTTTTTGAACTTGGTGAAAAAATATTCACAAAGAGAGTTTTGTGATATTTGGTTAAGCGATGCAGCATTTACGAGAAAATATATCATTCTATTAATTTTGTTGTTTTTTCCCTCCGTTCGTATTTTTAAAAAATGACTTCTCTAATATGGTTAAGTGCCATAAAAAGTTTTATGAATAATGAAATTGCAAAAAAAAAAAAGAAAAAAAAACCAACTGTTATCTTTTTCTAACCATTTGTGCGAGTATTTTGGCCTCAGGGTTGTACTACCAAATTTCTTTCTGATGTAACACTATTTTTATTTACATCCTTTATGATCCCTGTCAGCAGATGCTGGGTGGGAGAAACCTGGTTACAATGCCTAAAAATTTATCCTTTGCTGTCCTATCTTCCATGACGTCTTCAGCATTTTACCCTGATCCAAACAAGTCTAAGAAAGAAAGAAAGCTAAAGAAAAAAAATAGTACAATGACAATGTAACTAATTTTCTAATTTCTAATCAATGAAGTCATGATGGCATCAGCTGAAGCATTCATTACATTTGACAAACAAAAGAATGATGGGTAATTGTCAGAATCAGGAATTGATGAATTTTTTTCCTCTGTCCTTTGTTTTTTTTTTTCCTGTATTTCAATTCATCTCCGTATTTTGTTGAGATGTTTAAACACGGGACTTTTGTTCATCAGTTTTATTTTTTTATCTTAAGCTATATCATGCACATCGACCTATTTGTGATAACCAGTTTGTTATAAATGCCTATGGCTTTATAGCTACTATTATGATAAGCATGGTCATTCAGCTTGATAATATGTTGATAATTTAAATATTTCTCTCTCAAACCGAGGGCTTAACCTGCGTGATTTTTTCAGTATGTTGAAAAACTCCTCGTCAACAAAGAATCTGAATCCAGCAATTTCTCACAAACCACCAGAATTTGGAAAGCAGTTACGCATAACAACTTGCGGGAAGTGTATAGAATAATTGTGACATCAGATGCAAATATTATCAACTCAACCTATGATGAGGTAGCTGGTGCGAGTCTCTATCACAATGTTCACAAAGAGGACTCACATACAGGCTTGAATGATTTTCAAAAGCAAAACTATGATCCAGCACTCTGCCTCAAGTATTCTGATGAACTAAGAAGCTGCCTTCAAGGATCTTCCTTGTTGCATCTGGCCTGCCACACTGGCAATGCAGTAATGCTTGAACTGTTGCTGCAGTGTGGTGCTGATATAAATTGGTGTGATTTCCATGGAAGAACTCCTCTACAATACTGTATAGCCAGAGGGAATAACAATCTGGCAAAATTATTGCTTCGAAGGTAAATATTCTAGATGGATGTTTCATTCATTAGTTATAATTCTTTGTTGAACATCATTGATTGGTTCAGTCTTGTCATGGATCATACGTGTCTTCACAAGATTCTGTCTGAAAAAGGTAAAAAGTTCAAGAATTGTTGCTTTTGATGAAGTGTTTGTTTTTGTATGAATTTTTTGTGATGAAGGAAGATTTCCCAGGAGAGAAGGCAGAAATGGGTTTTTCTGTCTACATGTCTGAATTGATTAACCAATGCAATCACAATTAAATGTCAATCTAGTGAACAAAGAGCATGCTAGTTGGTGGTCAGATGTCCTAGCACAGTTCATTAATAGTAGGGTTAATTCCACTTTACCACCTTAT
This sequence comes from Ophiorrhiza pumila, assembly GCA_016586305.1. NCBI lineage: Eukaryota > Viridiplantae > Streptophyta > Magnoliopsida > Gentianales > Rubiaceae > Ophiorrhiza > Ophiorrhiza pumila. Next base: position 14,151,878 of record BLIW01000011.1, read on the forward strand.
GGTTTGGGAAAATTCCCTTTTTTACCTCGTGTTTTCATAGTGTCCACATAACTCCCGTATACTTTGGACTGATGTGGAAAGCTGACGGAAATCATCTAAACCAACGGAATTAGGTAAAATTACTATAAAACTCATAAATTGAATCTTTCTTTTATTAAAAGCTTCAGACGTGAAAGAGGAAGAAAACAGAAAAAAGAAAGAAAAAAAAATCCCTCTCTAAATAAGGGTAATTTTGAAACAAAAATTTGGCTTTAAACCCTTCTTATTTTCTTACACGCATATCCTAGCGCGTGTAACACTCCTCCGTTAGTTTAGACGGTTTTCATCTGTTTTCCACATTAGTTCAAAACACATGGGGGTTATCTGGACATTATAAAACCACGAGGTAAAAAAAGGAAATTTTCCCAAACCTCAATGGGGTAAAGTGGAATTAACCCTTAATAGTAAGCTCATCACACCATTTTGAAATATCAATTGAAACTCCCAAACTTGCATTCAAAAATAACAACTTTTTCTTGCATGGTGACCCCTATCATTTGAAGATGATGGTCTCATTTATTAACTGTAATTGCCTAGTCAAGTGCCAAACCAATGTGTCGAAAAACTTTTGATATCCATGTGCATGTTTAGCAACAATTTCGGCACTCTTACTGGCCTTGACCTTCTAATATTTTGCTATAGAGGTTGCTATTTACTCATTGTTTTGGATGGCACTAGCTTTCTTTGGTCAAACAAGTGGTTCACAATGAATATGTCTTTGTGGTAGGCCAACAGTTGTAATTCCATGTTGGTTAACTTTGTGCATTCATAGACAATTTGCTCTCATTGGATGGCTTCAGAAACCATATATCAAGAGTAGAAAGATATAGCTAACCTTGCCTGTCGGCTTATTTGTTTATTTTTATTACCTTTGCATCATGTATGACGAGTTCCAGTCGGTACTTTCTCTTGGGATTGTGGAAAGCCCTATTAGAAATTTAGAATTTCTTTTTTTTGTTTTCCGTGTATTAGAATCCTTTGCTTGATTTTAACATTTGGATGAGCATCATCAGATGCCATTCTTAAATTTCAAGATAGCACTATGTACAATCTGCATATTGGTGTGTCATGTAATATTTGGGTTTCATTTTTCGTTTTGCTTTATGACCTCAAAGTCAATTGTTGGTTTTATACTACACTTGCCTTTTGGATGTTTCATTTCCTTGATAACTCAAGATGTTAAGCAGTTTCTGTTCTGAATCATGTAAATGCTGGCTCATTCATTTCCTGGTTTCTTAAGCCTCATCTTTCCTTGTCTATCAGCTGTTTTAGATTTCAACAACAAACTTTATCATATAGAATTGGATGTCCAAAGTTAATGACAAAAATAGAGAAACAAATGTTCTGAAAAAGCTTAGTTTGCACAATGTGAGTTTCTCCTAGTTAAGGATTATGGTTCCTCATTTTCATTGTGTGTGTGGGCGCTCATGTTAGGATTAGTACTCCACACAATACCCGCTGGTATATGTGCTTAAACCTATGTTTGAGGCTGAAGACAATGTGAAAACCTTGAGCTAAGGCAGAGTTTTTCCTTTCAATTTTGAAGCTAATAAATTGTGCAGCAATTCTCGTATTACTTTCTATGGACTTAATATCAAACTGATCTTTTTCTGTGCAGTTATCTATTTCTAGATTTTGTTGTTTTCTGTGTTCTAGTGTTTCATCATTCTGAAGTTTTCCAAATTTGCCTCAGTAATGTCTTTCTTTTGGAATTGTAGGAGTGTCTAATAGATTATCACCATGGGTAACTTCATATCTCTGCATGGTCTAGCTTGTAATTCCTATCATGTCAACATTATATTGCAAACCTATGAAAACGATTAAATTTCTGCTTTTGCAGTCTCAGAAATCCTTTTTTGCTTTTCCTTGATGATTTGCTATCTCAAAAGTGGCTGTAGATCATTTTCCAACTGTATCCTACTCCTTCCTCAGATTCTTGTGAACAGTTTGTTACTTCTTGTTAGAATACCTCTAATTCTCTCAAGGAGTTACTAACTGTATTTTTATGTTGCCATAAAGCATCTTTCATATTAAGTACAATCATTCTTTTGACAATAAACCTCGGCTGGACATTCAGACTTGGCATTAACAAGGATTGTTGGAAAATGCTTACATGTAGTTAATTTGTATTTGTAAACGTTGTCTTCATAGCCAAATACTGTATTCATCTCTTTCAACTAGTATGGCGATGTATTAACATGAATATTCTTCAGAGGTGCACGTGCATCAGTCAAAGATGCTGGAGGTCTTAGTGCTTTGGAAAGGGCTATGGAGATGGGAGCAATTACTGATGAGGAGCTATTTGTCTTGCTTTCCGAAAGCGACTGAATCGATGAATACTTCTGCAACATCATGAATTACGACACACAGGGTTGGATAGATTGCCCTTTTGGTGTATATTTGCCTGTTTCATATGGGAGTTTATTTTTTTATAATTCTCCTGATGGCTTGTGTCTTTCTCGTGTTTCTTTCAATTTTGTGCTGTTTGTTGACTTTCACTTATTTAATTTACTTATTTACCGTCCTCAGGGAAAAAAATGTTTTCTTGTTTGTAATACAAGGACTCTTGATGTTGGGCTTGATAGACAAGCTGAAGCACTATGTAGCTCAGAAGTGAAATAATTTCAAATTTGTAATGTATTCATTTTTGTGTACTTCTCTTTTCTTCTTTCCATTATGAACCTTTTGGTTGAATCCAGATTACTTATTCTTTCAGATTTCTTTTATTATGGTGCTTTATATGCATAAATTGTGGGTGATCATGGTTCAATTACAAGTTAATAGTCCATGAAATGCATAGACCCAGTCATGTACTCTCCCCTTTTAGTTGCGAACCAAATTGAATGGTAGCATCATATGCTACTACATTTACTTGCTTGATAATTCTCAAAATGTTTCCGGTAACTACCTTTGAATAATTGTAATTTCCGAAGTCGTCGAGTTTCTTTATTTTGATCTTCACTACCAATTCAATGCCTTAGTTTAACCACTCAGGATCTTTAATTTCATTCTTTAATCCTTATTTTAATTTATAAATATATGTAACGTGTATTTAACTAAAATTTTATGAAGTAAGTGATTAGTAAATTATGAGGAATACGTGTTAAATAGGTGGCATATATTTATATATATTAAAATAGGGAATAACCAAAAATCTATTGGGTAATTTAACGGAGTGCAAGTAACTGAGTATGGATTCAGAATGAAGATTTAATAAGGTTTATGCCATAACTAAATTTAGGCTACTCGGATTCAGAATGTAACTAAATTTAGGTTTCTCACTCATTGCCCCCTTGAAAATTTCGGATACCAATTATCCAGTACACCAGTGTAATGCATGTATAAAGAAAATAAATAAGCATTGGGTAAATTATATTTATCACTATCGAGCTTTGTTCAAACTACCAAACGAACTCTGAGTGTTGATAAAACTATCAAACAAACCTTTGATTTATGAAAGGATAATAAAACCAACCAAAAATTGAGCTAAAAAATAGGAAAAAATAGAGTTTTTTTAAAAAACACATAATGAATAAAAAATCAAACATTTTGTGTTTTAAGATGAAAAAGTTGGTGATCTTTTTAACTAATATTATTTTAAATATAAATATATCCAAATAAAAATATTTTTTTAATTTAAATTAGATGGGTTTTATATTCTTCAATAGTATTTTAATATAATAAATTTTATAATTTATTAGTAAGGGCATAATTGTTAACACAATGAGATTATAAGTTAGTAAAGGGGAAATTGTTATACTATTGATTGGTCAAATGTACGTTTGGTAGTTTATCAAACCTCAAGGTTTGTTTGGTAGTTTGGACAAACCTCGAGGGGGTAAATGTAATTTATCCATAAGCATTTTTGCATAATACTTTTGGTGAGTTAATTCATATTAAATTAGTGTTTTATTATATGGGGCATTCTCTTGTGAAATAGTTCATATATTTGATTTGTGTATCAATTCAAAAATTAGAGTATCAAATATAAAAAAATTAGCTTATCAATTTTCACTTTAGAATATCAAGTTTTTAGCGTATCAAATTTTCACTTTAGCGTATCAATTTTCACTTTAACATATCAATTTTTTACTTTAATATATCAAATATAAAAGATTAGTATATCAAGTATAATATTAATGCATCAAGTATAAAAAAAAATTAGCGTATCAAATATAACAAAATTACCCGTTTCACAAGAGTTTTTGTATTACTATATTTATTGAGACAAACATTGGCCCGTATTACAGTGGCTTTTATTTCTAAGCAAACAAGCAAAATAGGACTTTTACAAAATAATGTGAGTTTTAATAAAATTTATAAAAAATATTATTATTCTCATTCTTCTTCCAAAAAAGTCTAAGTTGCAATTGAGGATTGCAATTTTAAAGTTGCAATTGGTAATCTCCGTTTTAAAGTCGAGATTGATAACATAGATTTCAAACTCGAGATTGGCAATTTGAAATCTAAAGTGCAAATTGACAATTTTGACTTTAAAGTTGAGACTATCAATTTCGAGTTTTAAAGTCTAGATTGGCAATTTCTATTTTAAAGTTTAAAGTTTATTTTCAAAAAGAATGTAATACTAAAAAATATGTGTAATATATAAAAAAACTGCATGTAGACAGTGGCGGAGCTAGAATAAAATTTTAGCGGGGGCTCAATTTAAAGTAAAATTTTTTTGTGACAATCAACTAAATGTATTTAAAAACTAAAATTTTAAATTCATTATTATGAAAATCATAAAAGTATATAAATACACACTATTCGTTAACATTTAATAAAATATTAATTTTTGTTGTGCGATGATGAAAAGGTCTAGTTGTATAGCATATATCCCTTAATTTCAATTCACATAACCAAAATAAGAATTAATCTAACACCTATAAATTATAATTACTTAAACACCCAAATTTATTTATTAATTTACAAATTAAAATTTGCAATAAATAAAATTCAAATAACAAAACATTTAAATAAAACTAATTTAAGCAAATACTCAAGAGAGTAACATGAATCAAAGAAAGGAGAAATGATTTAAATAGAGAATTAAAGATGATATGTTATTTTTGAATAAGAATTAGGAAATGAAGAATTTTTAAAATGTGATTTTTTTTAAAAGTAGTGTATGATTTTTTGTTATGAACTTGGCGGGGCTGAAGCCCATGCCAGCCCCGCCTGGTTCCGCCCATGCATGTAGAATGTGTGAAATATGCGTACAACAATAACAACTAAACATTAATTCCAGTATTTGGGGTCGACTATATTGATCATACTTTGTTTTACTATTCTATCTATACTTTATACAGAATCTAATATGATTTATCATGAAATATGTGACAAAATTTTGTGTTGGTTATCAATTTGCCGCAAGTCTCCTCCTTTATTTGGGTTTGGAATTGGCAGTGTATGAAAATATGTGTAACATGTGTAAAATACTTGTAGTATACAAAAAAATGTGTATATATAAATGTGTATAGTGTATGTAAAATGTGTGTAATATGTATTATATATGTATACTATTTGAAAATATTTGTAGTATGTTGCAAGTAAAACACTGTGTAAAATGTACAAAAATAAGTGTAGCACATAAAACAAAGTGTGTAATATGTGAATTTGTGTAGTGTATGAAAGACAATGAGATAAGTGTTTGTTTAAAAAGGAGGTCTCCTCTGAAACAATTTTATATATGTGACGGATACACACTCATGATTATTTATTTGCGTATCACGTTTTACTGTACGCAGATAAATGATATGTTATATGTGAATGCAAGATATTTTATCAACGAATCCGAATGATACTTGGTTAATATTGATAGACTAAAACTTGATACGTTATACGCGAATTTGAGTGATACTTGATTGGTTAATATTGATAGGCTAAAACTCGATACATTATAGGTGAATACATTATACATTATACGTGAATCCGAGTGATACTTGGTTGGTTAATATTGATAGGTTAAAACTTGATATGTTATACGTGGATACATGATACGTTCGTTATACGCGAATTCGAGTGATACTTGATAGGTTAAACCTTGATACGTTATGTGCGAATATGAGTTATACTCGGTTGGTTAATATTGATAGGCTAAAACTTGATACGTTATACGCTAATCCGAGTGATACTTAGTTGGTTATTATTGATAGGGTAAAACTTGATACATTTTATGCGAATACATGATACATTATACGTTAATCTGAGTGATACTTGGTTAGTTAATATTGATATGATAAAACTTGATACGTTATATGCGAATACATAATATGTTAATTATATGTGAATCTGAGTTATACTTGGCTAGTTAATATTGATATGTTAAAACTTGATACGTTATACGCGAATACATGATACGTTATACGCGAATACATGATACATTATATGCGAATCCGAGTTGTACTAGGTTGGTGAATATTGATAAGTTGGAACTTGATACGTTATACACGAGTCAAAATAGAACTTTATACGTCAATGCGTGAACTATTGATATGTTAAATGCGAATCTGAATATTTCTACTTGAATGATGACAATTGATAAAATTGATACATAAATGCGACAAAAATGATACTTTATGCGTGAAGTGTAATACACATATGCGTGGTGGTGGGTCATTAATTCTGTTGATATAAAACGGTCGCACAAGAGATTTTGTGTAGTTTAAATATTGGTTGAAAAGTATGATTAAGGGGATGTAATAGATGCTCTTGAACCCAGATAGCATGCATTCTTGACTTTGATGAATTTGGATGGCATACGCATTCGACTCTGGATGCAAAAATGAAATGGGCAAAGTATGTGCCTCATAAATACATAAAGCAATGGTTTTTAACATTTGCTTATAAAAGGGAAGCTTTGCGGCATTTTGAAATCATCCCAAATGAAAAGCCTTCAAAGGCATCCCCTCAAGCTTTTAGTTATCTTTCCCAAATTCTTTTGCTTAAAGATACATTCATTTTCTTATTTGGGATTCATTAATTCACCAAAATTCCAATTATTCAACTTCAAATAAAATGGAAATTTTCCAACAAATTTAAAAGTGAATTGGAACAATGTTAGGAGGACTATGTCCCTTTTTTTTTTGAGGACTATGTCCATGTTAAGAACCTTTGCTAGCATTTTATGTTCAGTGAGTGGAGAGAAAATTTTTATTGAAGTATTACAGTTTGATTAATCTTTAATATATATTTAAAGTATAGCATAATAAGAAACTAAAGGCCATAGATGTCCAAGGTTAAATGTATGAAATATATGTAAATATGTATAGAGATGTCCAAGGTTGAATGTGTGAAATATATGTAACTATGTATAATGTGTAAAAATGTGTGTAAATATATATAGTGTGCAAAAATGCATGTAGTGTATGTAAAAATGCATAATGTGTGAAAATATATATAGTATATGTAAAAATTTATACGCCTAGAAATATGTTTAGTGTGTAAAATTGTGTGGAGTATGTGTAAATATGTATAGCGTGAATATGTGTGTAATATATGTAAACATGTTTAACGTATAAAAATTTGTATGATATGTGAAAAATATAGTGTGTAAAAAATGTGTAGTACTAGTATATGTAAATATATATTGTATCAAAAAATATATAGCTTGTGAAAATGTGTATACTATGCATAATATGTATACTATTTGAAAATACGTGTAGTATGTATAAATATGCATAGTATGTTAAAATGTGTAATATAAGTAAATAGGTGTAGTATGTGACAATTTTATGTGATATGTATAAATATATGCAATGTGTAAAAATGTGCATACTATGTGTAAATATGTATAGTGTGTGAAAAAGAATACATATATATAATTTATAAAAATATGTATAGTATGTATAAATATGTATAATGTGTAAAATGCATATAGTATGTGTATATATTTGTAGTGTTGCAAAAATGTGTGTAACATGTATAAAAATGTATAGTGTGTGAAAATGTTTAAATATATATTGTGTAAAAATTTATCTAATATGTATAAATATATATGTATAGTATGTATAAATATGTATCGTGCATGAAAATGTGTGTAATATATGTAAATATGTATAGTATTTGTAAATATATAGAATGTGAGAAAATATGTGTAATATGAGTAAATATGTATAGTATTTGTAAATATATGTAATGTGCATAAATATATATTGTGTGTGAAAATGTGTGCACTATGTGTAAATATATATGTATAAAAATGTGTGAAGTATGTATAGTATACGTAAATATATATTGTATGTAAAAATGTGTGTGGTATGTGCAAATATATGTAGTTTTTAAAAATGTGTAATATGTGTAAAGTGCGAAAATATATGCAATATGCATAAATATGTATAGTGTGTTAAAAAATGTATAGTTTGTGAAAATATGGTACAGTATGTATAAATATGTATAATGTGCAAAGCGTGTGAAATACGTATAAATATGTATAATGTGTGAAAATATGTACGGTATGTATAAATATATATAGAGTAAAACATTTATCAGGATCATCCTGATAAACTCCTTGTCAAGCACCAATTATTTTGTGCCATGTCAGCATTTTTTAAAGTCTCACCCTAATAAAAATGTACCCTACCTACACCATACAATTAATTATTAAACTCTTTGATTTTACTCTCAGATAGTAGGGTTCACTCACATTTGGGTTAGGGTTTAATAATTGTAAATTTTAATTTTTGTGATATTTTATTCTTGTAATTCTTAATTTTTGTGAAACAATATCGTAGGGTTCACTCACATTTGGGTTAGGGTTTAATAATTGTAAATTTTAATTTTTGTGATATTTTATTCTTGTAATTCTTAATTTTTGGGTGAAACAATATCGTAGGATTCCTCATATTTGTGACTTAGGGTTTTACATAATTGTAGATTTCAATTGTCTAATTGATTATTTTATTTTTTAATTCCTAATTTTAAATGAAACGGGGTTCACTCACATTTGGGGGGTTAGGGCTTAAATAATTGTATATTTAATTTTTTTATTTTTTAGTGAATTATATATTTAATTTTAATGATATTTAGTTTTTTAATTTTTTTAGTGATTTGAATTAGATAGAATAAATACATTATAATTTTAAACAAATGATATGGATGAATTATGGAATGATTTATGTGCATTTAATGTTTTTAAACAAATGATATGGATAAGTTATGGAAGGATTTATGTGCATTTATTATTTTTCCTAAATTTAAAGATTTTAGTTAATTATATGGTATAAGTGAGGTGTATTATTATTATTATGGTGAAACACTGAAAAAAAGCTTACATGGAATTCAATGATTGGTGCCTGATAAAGGCTTTATCAGGCTCATCCTAATAAATGCAACCTTCGGAACAATAATTGTAATACATTCCAATTCATCCACATAGTAAATTGAATGACATCACAGCAGGTAAAACAAAATGACACTTACATTTGTATCAATGAAGCAGAGCCCAAGACAATACAAAATTCACCTTCCATATTCAAACCATTGAGAATACTATAAATTAATAAAACAAAACAAACTGGTGTTAGCAGTTTAAAATGCATATCACAAACGTCAAAATCAACAAACTTTCACAATCAGGAAAACAGGAAATGGAAAAAAAAACTGCCTGCAAACAACATAAGTAAATACGCCTTGAGTTCTAAAGAATGAACTTTCGTCATCAATCTTATTGTGTAGACCGAAAATAGTGGTTTTTGTTGAATCCTCTTGATCTGACAATACAACCTTTAAAACCAAAATTATCACGTAGTTGAATCCGCAAGTACAAGCATCCTAAGATATAAAAAATTCATAGTTGAACATTCTTAGAAAAATCATATTAGAGATAGACCAGATAATATGCAAACTGATGAAGGAAACATCATCTAGTTGAATCTCCAGTTGCAGTACATTATTAACATATATGAGCATGATGTTGTCACCATAATGCATGCTTGTACCATCTTAAAGAAAAAGAAACACTTCCCCTATGTGGCATCACATAAAACTAGACATGACCACGGTTCACGAACCGCCGGTTACGGTTCGTGAACCGCCGGTTCACGGTTCCACGAAGGGTGGAACCTGAACCGACCCTTGGCCTCAAGGTTATGGTTACGGTTCGTGAACCGCCGGTTCACGGTTCCGTCACGGTTCCGGTTCGTCACGGTTCCGGTTCCGCGTTTGTTTAACGGTTTTTTACGGTTTTCGAATTTTTTAACATTAAAATTTGAAAAAAATAAATACAATATATACAAATTTAATATAATTGAAAAGTAACTTAAATTAATATGTAGATGTAATGATGTAGTAAACAAAATATAATAAAATGAAAAATACTCTATAATTTGTTATTGAGTTAAGTATTAATTACCATAACATGTTACTAATAGTTGTACCATAATGAATATGAATAATAATTGGGATATTATTTGAATATTAAACTATGAGTTTAATTATGTATTTATATGAGATTTATCCATTCATGTACACACAGAACACGCAATAAGTCAAGTTAATATAGTTAAATTTATAAGTAATGCTTTTATTTTAATATACCTTATAGTTTAATAATCAATCATTAATAATATTAGATAATGAGAAAGTTCTAATAATTCAATTGTAACATGGGCTTTATCAATTATACAAGGTGATCCAAACAATTAAGTCTAAAGCAATGGGAGGCCTACATCATGGACTTTTGGTTAGCCCCATGACAGAGGTGTCTTTCCAGATCAGGGTCCAATAGCTTTTTTTTTTTTTTTTTTCAAAAACCGGCCGGTTTGAACCGCCGGTTCACGGTTCACGGGTTGGGCCGGCATGGGCCGGTTTCGGTTTCGGGCCCGGCCCGCCGGGCCGGTTACGGTTAAAACCGGAGCCGTGGCCATGACTACATAAAACTATCCCATACACAGAGAAAATCATAATTATGCTAAAACTGAAACAAGCTTTTGATTTTAAACCATAGAGATAAAAGTCCATATCAATATTCATCATTTATGTAGCCTCAGTATTAGAAACACAGTGACAAGAAATTCATCAAATAGGACATTATCTCCTCAGAGATTTCAATATGGAAAATATAAATGGCTCTTATTGATATAAAAACACATATAAAGGATCAAAGTCAGTAATGCCATCAAAGCAACCAGTAACATCTAAAGCATTAAAGGAAAAAGCAATTCGACCAAACAACTAAATTGAATAAGGCAAAGGAAAGTCATCAAAGATCAAAATTTAATTCTATATGCACGAGGATGAATCAAGAAATCTCCTTGGCTTTTTGAAAGAAAGTAGCAGAGCAAAACTCATTCCCAAACCAAGATATTTCTTCCCTTTCTGGGAAGAAAGCAGCAGAGCTCAACTGGTACATACTCAGAAGAGGAGATACATAAAGAAATTGCAATAATGAATAAAATTTTAGATCTAAGAAGACAAAAGAGACCAAATTTCAGTGGAAACCCTTCCCAAGGTATCATATATACTGCAGGTTTCAGTGGGATCTTAAACATAACCTAAGAAGATAAAAAAGCAACTTAGCAGGATTCTTATATTAACTAATACTCCAGCTTCCTTTTGCAAAGTTTGGTATAAACTTCTATTCAGTTTTCATTTAAGGGGGACTGGGAGGAGAGGGTGCAGGAAAGAGAATGATGCTCATGAGAATTTTTTTTTTCTTTTTTGAATCAAAACCTCATGGGATTGATTCTATAGAAAACCAGAATCAAATGTAAGATCTATCAGCAATAAAAGCCAAAAGAAGAAAATGATTACAACCACAAACCAGACATTTGCGCACCACAACAAGCCCCAGAACACATGATTTAATGACTTCTTGATTTACTGCTTCCAAAACCTCAAGAATAATTTCCGCCAACAGTGTTTCGGCGCCTTCAATAAGGTAAAGATATACTTCATGAATTGAAACATGCTCAATCTATTTCTCTTGGAAGAGTTGAGTACAGCTACAAAAGATTTAAAGAACGTCAGGAGATCATTGTGATTGGAAGCCTTAAAAGAGTTTTGAAGTCAGGTGAACCTCTGAACCAGGCTTCCCAAGCAGGAGCAACAACAGATATTGTGAGCTAATACAACTTCCACAATTTTAGTACTTCTAAATTCTAGCTTTCATTCAAACAAAAAATTCAAGTGATTCACTGAAATTATAATCACACGGCATTTTACTAATATTTACCATAACAAAATCACTTATTGCAGAAATTGTGGGGCCAATCACCATGGACTATGGAAACAAGATTGTAAACTTTTGCAAGACATGCAACTTCTATGTCACACAATTGTTGTTGACCTTGAAGAAGAAAGAGACATTCATTCAACGTAGAAATTTTACAAGAGATCCTGTAAAATTTTATCAAAATAACAACTTTGTACTAGAGACTAATCATAGCTAAAACAAAGCTTAATACAATAAGCGCAAAAATAGGCACTGCATACAACACTATTCTGCTTTAACAACTCAGGTGGCAAAACTTCCTCCCTACCTAAGTTCGATAAACAGATTACCCACATTTAAGTCGGCCACTCCAAAACATCAATACACTGATCTCCCATCACCCTCAGTAATCACGTCTTTGAATGCTCCACCACTAGGAATCATAGGTAAAACATGCTCTTGATGTGGCACAATCACATCCAGCAAATATGGACCAGGAGTATCCAACATCTTTTGAACTGCTGCTCTAAGGTCTTCCTTCTTTGTTACACGGGCAGCAGGGATATCACAAGCCTCAGCAAATTTCAACATATCAGGAAAAATCTCCGACTCTTTTGAAGGATTTCCCAAATAAGTATGAGCTCTATTAGCCTTATAGAACCTATCCTCCCACTGAACAACCATACCAAGATGCTGGTTATTCAACAGCATAATTTTAACTGGCAGATTCTCCACCCTAATAGTAGCCAACTCCTGCACATTCATGATAAAACTGCCATCCCCATCAATATCCACAACAACTGAATCAGGTCTTGCAACAGCAGCTCCAATTGCAGCAGGCAATCCAAAACCCATAGCTCCTAATCCCCCAGATGTCAACCATTGCCGAGGCCTGTTATACTTGTAAAACTGTGCAGCCCACATCTGATGCTGTCCCACACCAGTACTAACAATTGCATTCCCATTTGTCAACTCATCAAGAACCTGAATTGCATACTGCGGAGGAATAGCATCTTCAAACGTCTTAAAACTTAATGGATACTTCGCTTTCTGTTCATTCAACTCTTCCCTCCATGCTGAAAAATCCAACTTGACCTTACTCCTCGCCTCCAGCATCGAGTTCAATCCCTCCAATGCCAACTTAACATCAGCACAAATAGACACATGTGGCTGCTTATTTTTCCCAATCTCTGCAGAATCAATGTCAATGTGAACAATCTTAGCTCGACTCGCAAAAGCCTCTAACTTACCTGTCACACGGTCATCAAACCGTACTCCAAAAGCAAGTAACAAATCACTCTTATCCACAGCATAATTTGCATAAACAGTCCCATGCATTCCCAACATCTGCAATGAGTACTCCTCATCCGAACATGGATACGCTCCCAACCCCATCAAAGTACTCGCCACAGGAATTCCCGTAAGCTCTACAAATTGCCTAAGCTCCTCACTCGAATTCAAGCACCCTCCACCAACATACAATACGGGCTTTTTAGACTCCCCTATTAACCTCAGTACCTGCTCTAAATACATCTCATTAGGCGTCCTAGGCAGTCTAGACATATAACCACCTAACCTCATTGGCTGATCCCAGTCAGGAATCACCATTTGCTGCTGTATGTCCTTAGGAACATCAATCAAAACCGGGCCAGGCCGGCCAGTTCTTGCAAGGAAAAATGCCTCACGCACAATTGTAGGAATATCTTCAACATTCATAACCAAATAATTGTGCTTTGTAATTGACCGAGTTACCTCAACAATAGGCGTTTCTTGGAAAGCGTCCGTGCCGATCATTCTCCGAGGAACTTGGCCAGTGATAGCTACAATCGGGACACTGTCAAGCAGCGCATCAGCTAAACCACTGACGAGGTTAGTTGCGCCGGGGCCAGAAGTCGCTATACAAACGCCTGGGATGCCAGAAGCGCGAGCGTATCCTTCTGCAGCAAAAACGCCCCCTTGCTCATGGCGGGGAAGGACGTTGCGAATGATTTTCGACCTGGTTAGAGCTTGGTGGATTTCCATGGATGCGCCGCCGGGGTATGCGAAGACGTCTGTGACGCCTTCCCTTTCCAAGGCTTCCACGAGGACATCGCTGCCTTTTCGTGGCTCGTCAGCGGCAAATCGCGAAACATACGGGGTTCGGGTTTGGGTTTGGGTTTCTGGTTCGGGCAATGATGATTCCGTGGAGATTAAGCTGGAAATGATGGGGGTGTAGCGGCATTGACGACCGCGGTGGGGTTGACGGAGAGTGGCTCTGTGAGCAATTTGTGAAAACGGAAGGGAAATTTTGGAAAAAGGAGTGGTGTTGTTAGAGGGGTGAGTGAGGCGGTTAGAGGCGGCGTGGGTGGCAGAGGAGGGATTGGGAATGGTGGCGGCTGTGGCCATTTTGTATTGCGACTTTCTTTTACAAATGTGGTGTGCAGACGTGCAGTGACTGGTGAGGAATGATTATGGTACTGATATTAACAGGTGTATTAAATTATACATTGAATTAAATGACCTTTTGGCTCCCCAAAGTAATCAAAAATCTCAATCAAACCTCTCAAAACTCGAAAATTTTGATTTTGAAGCTTTAAACCCGAAATCTCGCACCACTATAGTCATTCCATCTAAAAACAATCATAACCTAACCTTTTTCTTCTAATGCAACAACTTATATATTACCGATTCATATGAAATGTGATTCATGCTTACACGCACATTTGTATATTTTCGTTTTTTTTTTATAATCTTTAATACAAAATTGATATGAGAATTTTGTATTGGATTAATATTTTTTAACATAAATTTAATACTCTAATTTTATTTAATATAAACTTGATACTAGAATTTAGATATTTTATTGTAGAAGTATGAGATTGGTACTTTTTAATATAAAATTAATACCGCGAATTTTGTATTAAATTAATATTCTTTAATATAAAATTGATGGACGAATTTTGTATTTGATTAATACTCTTCAACACAAAATTGATAAGCAAATTTTATTCAATATAAAATTGATACGCGAATTGTGATACTTCATTGTAAAAGTATTAAATTGATATTCTTCAACGTAAAATTGATACACGAATTTTATTCAACATAAAATTGATATGTGAATTTTGTATCGGATTGATAATCTTCAATATAAAATTAATACGCGAATTTTGTATTAGATTGATACTTTTCAATACAAAATTGATATGAGAATTTTGTATTAAATCCATATTTTTCAACACAAAATTAATATGCGAATTTTGTATTTGATTGATGTTCTTCAACATAAAATTGATACGCGAAAAATATGATCCATGTAGGCGATCCCACATTGTGGGATAAAGGCTTAGTTGTTGTTATTGTTATATTGTACAAATATTGTATTGAAACTTTTAAACATAAAATTGATACACAAATTTTATTTAACATAAAATTGATACACGAATTTTGTATTGGATTAATACTCTTAATCGTAAAATTGATAAGCGAATTTTATTCAAAATAAAATTGATACACAAATTTTGATAAAGTGATACGCAAAAAAGAAATACATGTGCGTAGATCACATATATGAATCTGTTTCACAAAAGACTACATTTTCTTCTAATCAATTAAGAATTTAAATACACACGAAATAGCTTTACCAATGCAATCTATATCTTTCATACTAGAAAAAGAAAGTTTGGGCTCATTTATGCCTCTATTCAGTATCAAAGGTAGGTAATCCATCGATTTTGAAACTTTGGTATATGTTTTTTATTTTTACTTGTTAACTTATCTATTATTCATTTCGACCAGTACGTTATCAATGAAACAATCATACACATATGATGCGAAATCCCAAAATTTTCACATAAATAAATATCATAGTTAATTATTTAAAATGTTACGTTTTTCATCATATGAATTTTAGTTTAAAATTGAATGTATATTTAACTAGTTTTTTTTAACAGATAGGAATTTTGATTTAAGATTATTAAGTAAATTGTTAATAGTGGGCTTATGAACCAACACAATAAGATATTGTAATTTAATTGTAAATTCCAAAAGCTACAAGAGACTTAATTGTATAAACTAACTAAAAGATGTGGGTTCTAGTTAAACACTTTAAACCCTAAGGACTATGTGAAAATTTAGAAGACTTGAAAAAAAAAAGAAAGAAAAAGAAAAGACCGCCCATCGTTGTGATTATAGGGTATTTGACTTCCTATTCTGTTTTCTTCGTTAGTAGTAAACTGGCAGACTGTAGAAAAACGAGCACCAAGGATTGCAACTGGAGTCTAAAGAGAATCAAGTAGAGCAAAGCTCAAATTTTGTTAGGTGAGAGCCGTGAAACAGATTTGTTTAAATTGAATGCAGTTTTTTTCTTCTAACTGAACATATGATTGAACTCATAATTGGTTTGGGTTTCCTATTTGGTGAAAACTTTGATAATTTCAATTATTTTTTTAGTTGATGGGGTATTAGAAGAACATATGATTGAACTCATAATTGGTTTGGGTTTCATATTTGGTGTATGTTTTGCTCTGTAACTATGGCTGAACCGTTTTAATTCTATTACGTTTAGGCAAAAAAAAAAGTTGTTTTTTGAATTGTGTATTCTTTGTATTGGAATTGGTTTGAGTTACTTGAGAACTGTTGAATTATAAGTCTTTTTTGGGTGAGATGTGGATGGAAAATAAGAATAGACTACTGAATTACTTAATTATGAAAAGGCAAACTTTGGCAGATGAATTTGAATAATTCTTTATAGGGTATGCCTTGGTAAAAGATTAAAAGGTGTTTACATGATCGCAGAAAATTCCAATCAGCAACCTTAATAGTTTTCCTTGCATTTACTTTTACTTGAACCCATCAGATTATCCAATACCTATCAGCTTTGATATGATGCCTTGAACCAAAGAAACTTAGCAAAGAGAAATGCATTTTATTTTTGGGGTTTAATAAATTTTCCGAAAAAGACAAGGAATGGATTCTTAGTTAAACAAGACAAAAGGATGAAAAATTGTATTTATAGTGGAGCTACATGTGTATTTCAAACTGATTTTCGTGAATAATTTGAAATAAATTAAAACATAAAAGTTTTAGTCTTATAAATCTAGCTTTAAATAGCTTTGGTTTCATCCCATTTAGATATTTGTTTGCCAAGTTCTGGCCAATTGAAGTAGTTCTGCCATAACAGAATTTTGTGACAGAAACTTAAGGTTTTTGACAGTTTTGGATGGTTTTGTTTTACTTTTTGTAGGCAGAATTTTGGAATTGGTGTAATACAAGAAATTCTGCATATCAAGTTTAGTTTTATACCGTTTTGGTTTTATGTTATTTGGATATGTAGTCACAAAGTTATAGCTAATTTAAGCTACTTTAGCATTGAAAATCTGCTCAGGCATTTCCAGCCAGTGTAGCAACTTTGAGCTGTTTTTACCTTAACTTGTAGATTAAATTTGGAATTTCGTACAACACAAAAGTTCTAGCCTTTTGATTCTACTTTGACACAGTTTTGGTTTCACATTATTTGGATCTTTGGTTACAAAGTTATGACCATTTGAAATCACTATGGCAGAACTGAAATTTGTTACGGGACTTACATGAAGTTTGAACAATTTTTACAGCCATTTGTAGAATGAATTTGGGATTTCATAAAACATAAAAGTTTTATAATTTTGAGTCTAGATTTATAAAGTGTTGGTTTCATATCATTTCGATAATTTGTTGAGAAGTTATAGCAATTTGAAACAGTAAAGATAGTGCTGAGTTTCTGTTTCATGATTTAAATCATTATAGCAATTTTGAACAGTTTTTCCAACATATCGCAAACTGAATTTTGAAAATAATGCAACATAAGAATGTTGTTATTATGAGTCTAGTTTGATATAACTTTAGTTCCACTATGTTTGGGTATTTGGTTACCAAGTTATAATAGTTTGCATCAAACATGGCAGTACTGAAATATATGATGTCAAGTTTAGGATGCCTTCTAGAACAGATTTTTCAACACTTTTCATGTTGAAGTTGGAATTTTGTAAAACATAAAAGCTTTATCATTTCAAGGCAAGTTTCAAATGGATTTTATCTCACATCATTTAGATGTTTCCATTTGAGTTACAATAGAGTGAATTAGACATGGCAAAACAGAATTTTGTTTCGAGATTTCATTTTTTTTTGTTATTTGGATTGTTTTTGAACAATTTCCATGCAGTATTTGGGAGTTCTTATACCCTAAAAGCTTTTGGATTTGAGTTTAATTGTACTTGGTACTAATCTTGAAATTTTCATTTTCTAGACCATATTACAAAACTTTGTATGAGGCATAGGTCTACTAGCAAAAAGGGACTTAACAATTTCATCTGAGTGAGTGAACTTTTCAGAAGTGCGGTTTGAGATAGGAAGCGCGATTAAAATGTGGAAAACAATAGTGAAAAACATGTGGGATATTTGTTTCATGTTTGTATCTTTTAGGTATATGTGGGTTTATTATCCATACATTTATAATTAATATATATTTATGACATCATGTTGATTTCATTCAGATAGGAAGCGCGGTTAAAATGTGGAAAATAGTGGAAAACATGTGGGGATATTTGTTTCATGTTTGTATCTTTTAGGTATATGTGGGTTTATGATCTATACATTTATAATTAATATATATTTATGACATTATGTTGATGTCATTCAGTTTTTAGTACCAGTCTCATTGATTGACCCTAACCTGATAGCTTTGACCACGTTGCATTTCAGTCCGAGTTAAGGATGATTTGTGTATGTTAGCTTGTTGACCTCTTTGTTGGCTTGAAAACTGTGGAACATAAGTGAGCAGTGACACCTGAAAAACAAGACATGTTGACAAGAAAATATTAGGCTCCGTTTGGTTTCCCACTTTTTCAACCTATTTGTAAAACAAATTGAAATTGTGTTTGGCACTACATTATTTCTTTGATTGCAATTACGATTGCAAAATTGCTCAAAATCACGAGCAGCCGTCAGCAGATGTCAGACTAGAGCAGATGTCAAAATCACCACCACCCACTTTTTGCTGTAAAAAATTACTACACTTTTTTTGTTTTTTATGCTACTGGTTTTTTTTTTCTTCATGTGGTCAAGAGCAGATGTCAAAAGTTAGCTGGAAGACACTTTTATCAATGTGCATAAAGTCATGAAAATCATGGTGCAATGATTAAAAAAAAATACGGGTCCCACTTTTTGTACACATTTAATTATACATATATACAATATATTTTATACACACTTTTCAATAAATTAACCAAATTTATCAATCCAAACACATCTAATCATTTTATAAATATTCCTTTCTCATTACAAAACCCAATAAATTCATTTCATAAATAAAACTAAAAAACACTATATCCAAGCTGACCCTAAGCTTCTTGAAGATCTTGTCATGAAGCTGGAAAAATTAATTTTTACTATTCATATGTGCATTTTGATAATTATTAGCCCAGATTGTTGATTTTTACTAAGTCCAGTTGTACAACAAGAATGCCCTAGGGCTAATGTCGTAACTAGACATTTTAGGTTAAGATTCATGGTTTTAGTCTTAAAAGGTGGACATTGAAGGGTATTTCAAAAGATAGCATGACCATCCAAAGGAATGAAGTTAGAGTCATGACAGTTCTTTGCATTGCCCTGCCATGAGCTTGTTAAGCACTGTTTGTTACTTCTAGCAGAGCATGTTGATTGTCATCTTCTTTTGTACTATTTCAGCATATCTATGGTTTCATTGGTCGTAGTGCTATTTCTTCATCGAGTTCAGTTAATCTAGCTTTCTATCTAATTCAAGAACAGAGACATTCTTATGCTAGCATGTGCTTTGGTAGAATTTTATTTCATATTAAGAACTTGCATCTAAGAATTTGGTTGAGGTTCTGGTGGAATCCTGTCATTGTTTGGCCAGTTTCTTTTTTGCTTGGTGCCTATTCTTGTGAAATATCTCTCTTTGTAACATGATTAAGCTGTTTTTTTTTCTTGAGACCAAAGCATTTATTTTTGTTGCTTCAATGTTTATTTTTCCATTTTTAAGTTTTTCATGATGCTTTTTACAACACATCAGGATTCCAAGTGTTTTTCTTTTCTTGCAATTTGTGCATCTGCTGGCAGTGCTGAGAACTCATCAATTCTATAATGAAAATAGGTATTTCTTGGGTGAAGCGAGACAGTCCATCAAATGGCATTGACCAACTTAATACTCACAGTGGCAGGTGTCAGTGCTGTGATTTTGCTGATGAGGAGTGATGTCAGACAATCAGCTTCCATCTTCAGACGCAATGTCCGCCACATACGCCATTGGCTTGAGGAAGAGTCTGCCACTGCTGCCAAGTGCATAATCCTTTTCTTTTCTAATATTTCTAATAATACTCTGTCATTTTAAGCTTTCTATATCTTAATCAGTTTTTTTTTTCTGTTGTATGTTTTCGTTTCTTTTTTTTTTGTTTTTCAAGAAGCAAACGATGCCATTAATTTGACTTTGTATCTTTTTTTATGGGATTAAATTTTGCAAGGCATAAAATTTCTTGGTTTGATTCTTCCGACTTCAATAATGTACCAGAATGTTCCAAACTGCTTTGGCTGGAAATATTGTTCTAAATGAATAATTTACTTTCCAGATCAATTAGGTTTATAATTGACTCTAAATCAGTTGCCATGGTAGCTAGAGTATGTGATTTTTTCTTGTTTGCTGAAACGATAATATTTGCCGATTCATTCTATGTTCCTGCATTAGGTAGAAGACTTGATTAATTATCATGATTAGCTTGCGGTTTGGGTGAATGCCTCCAGGAAAACAATAAATACTCAGCTTAATAGCATTCTTTCCTTGATTTAGACAACATAGCTAAGAAACTGTTTCATTTCTCTTGCACGACACTTCCAGTGTGTGGAATCTTCAAGGACATAGTTGATGTAATTTGCTTAATTGCTTTATTCATGATGAAAGAAACATGGTGGCTGGAAAAATTGTCGGAGATCCTGGGAATTATAAAGAAATTATAAGAAAAGATGTGTTGTATTTAAAAATAAATGAGCAAATATGTTTAGATCGAACACGGTGGTGAAATATGATCCGTGTAGCCGACCCCACATAGTAGTGGGACAAAGGCTTAGTTGTATCCTAGGAAATTCTTTATGGCTGAGTTCTCCTTATAGTTCTTACTTTGTCTATTTGCATGTACACAATGTTCACATGTTCTGACTGTATTTGTTGCTTAGTTTTCTTCTGTTTTCTGGAATGTAGTTTCAGTCACTCTTTTATCTCATTTTGCATAAGCATCAATATGATCCCATCTTTGATCTCACTTAGGGAGATGGAGAAGGCAAAGCCAAAGGAGATTCCTGGAAAGGATGTACACAAGGAGGAAAAGCACTAGCATATGCATCTTTTCAAATATTTTGAGCCCAAGAGCGTGTGAATTTTGTTAGTTGGTTCTTGTGATCGATATTATACCAGTAGAATCCCAAGGGATTTCCCTTACTTGTCCAAGAGATTTGTTGAATTCAGCAAACAACTCATTGGCGTTACTGTTGGTTTGGTCTTGGTATCATAATCAGCATTACACCATGTAAATAATTTCTTGTTCCTGCCTAATAACTCAATAGAACAGCATAGCTTACATGTGGTTGAACTATCTTGACATTTACCTTGCCAAAGACATATTTCTGTTAATAAATCACATCTGCATCCTTGTGAATGGAAACTTTAGGCATTCTTATCAATTGAACAGCCTTAAGTTGCGACTGCAAATTGCAGTAGAAGTTGGATTGGCAAAGGGAATATTGGGGTATGCCAATGGTGCATGTTCACAATGATACTATGTTTTTCATGCATGGAAAGTCCTTGCATCTTTTAACACAATTTGACATTCTTACATTTGTTGTTGCTTGACCAGTACAGTTGTCCAATTTTATCTCAAATGTGCCAATACTATGTTTTTCATGCATGGAAAGTCCTTGCATCTTTCAAGGCAAATTGACATTCTTACATTGGTTGTTGCTTGACCTTTAAGGTTGTTTAATCTTATCTCAAATGCGTTTAGTGTGGTTGTCCAATTTTATCTCAAATGCGTTAAGTGTGTAGCGCAAACCAAAAAGGCAAGGGGCTGCGTCAACCATTATTGTCATGCTCTTAAACATGAACTCCCGTTAGTAATCCTAGACTCCTAGTTCAGCAAACAGGATATTTTGTTTGATGTTCATATATTATTATTATGGGAAAATTTTTGTAAAGGGCACGTCTCAGATAAATAAATTTTCACAGCCAACATATTCGACTACATTGCTGCCAACAGATTCGACTGCGGCGGCCATCATCATCAGTAAATCACTGAATTTTATTTTTCATCATGGGTAGTTGTTTTCCAACTCTTCCATTGAAACATGACTCTTGAGTTTTACAAGAGCATAAGTAAAAAAGCAAACCTTGAATGACCATCACTGATCAAGGCATGAGTTTTGAACAAATTGCTTGTTGCAACTGCACACTCAAGGAGATATCAATTCATCATTATTTTAGCCATTGCTTTCGAAGCAAATTTTACAAAGAAGTAAGGAATCAGTCTCAAGATCCTCATTCCACAAACGATTTTGTTATTTGTTTGAACAATTGAAACCCATTTTGATAGTTACAGTCCAGTCACGCAAAACTTTCTTCACCCATATTGTAATAAACAATGCAGTAAATTTTAAATTATATTAATTAAGATCGATTATATCTTCATTAATTAAAATTATGTCATCAATTATGTCAATTTTTAATTTTTAGCTTTTACTCATTAATTAAGATTGACTTGAATACACTAAATACCTTTTGAGGTTAATACTGATGAACCAGTTACATTACAGTTTGAATCAAATACTATTACTATTTTGTTAATTGAGATAGATTATATCTTCATTAATTAAAATTATGTAATTAATTATTATGTCAATTTTTAATTTTTAGTTTTTACTCATTAATTAAGATTTATTACGTTTTGATATCATCTATTCAGTACAACCTACACGAATAGTAAGTATTCTGCCTCACATACCCCAAACTTTATATTTCTTTATCTTGGTTGTGCAATTAAAGAAGTTTATATCCCACATACCCCAAAAACACGAGCCATCACACTTTGTAGGCGTAAATTATTGTACCATCTATTCAGTGCAACCTACACGAACATAAGTAAACGTCAAAACCACGCACTCTAAAGCTAAGAGTAGAGCCAGATGTATTACGTTAAGATCCATAGTTTTAGTTTTTGAAGATGGAGATTACATGTTATTCTGAAAAATAGAATGAGCATATGAAGCCACGAAGTTAGACCCAGATTAGTACTTTGCATTGTCCTGGCATGATTTTGTCATACCTTTTTCCTTAATAATCACGCCTTTTATGGGTCTGCAATGGCAGAACCAGAAAGAAAAATTAGCAGGGGCTATTTTTTTTTTTTTTGTGTGATCAAATAAAATATATTTAACATCTAAATTTCTAAATACATAATTATAAAAACAATAAAAAAAATAAAAAATTCTCTTCATAATAATAATATATATTTACATCTATATATATTATTTTTATGAATTCGTTGTTCAATTATGTTGAAAAAAGATTTTTCTATGATATTATGTGTTTTACTCCTTGTTTCATTTTATGATATTATATGTTTCACTCCTTAGTTATTTTATATAAAGATGACATGTGTTGTTTTTTATTAAAGTTGAAATTAACACTAAATTGTGCTAATTTTACAATAAAAGTTTATAACTTTCTCTTTTTATTTGAATTTTATATCTCATCTTTATTTTAACAAAAATTCATTCTTTCTTAAAAAAATTCTTTTTCTTCAATTCTATTCATCATCTTTATCCTAATATTTAAATCATAAATACTCTTTTCAATAAGAGAATAATTTATCATCGATTTTGTAATCAAGTAATAGAATTTTTGGAGAATTTTTGTAATTCTTTAATGAAGAAGTCTATTAAATGTAAAAGGTCAGGTGAACTTGATAGGGGTTGGAAGGAAAATTTTGTAATCTTTATTGAAGAATTCTATTATATGGAGAAGTTCACGCGAATTTGGTGGGAGATGGAGCCCCCTTCAGCCCTCAGGTTCCGCTAATGTGGGTTGAGATTATAACATTAGGAATAAGCAAAATGAAAGATCTAGGGGACACTTGGTCCAGTTCTTCAATGACAATTACAATGAGTCGGTTTGATTTAAGAGTTAATCACAATGAGAATCACAATGAAAAAAAAAAAAAATCACAATGAGAATCACAATTGTATTGTTACTATTTGATTCAAATTTTAGAATAGCTATAACTGTGATTGATGATACTTGGTTCAACCCCACTTTAGTAATAACAATTAGTCAAAATTTTAATTTTACCTCAATATCTCTTACCATATTACATAATAATCTCAAAATTTCTCACATTTGTGTTATGTAAAGTAATGTGCGTGGTATGTGAAAATGAATATAATATGTGTAATACATGAAAATATGTACAATATTTATAAGTCATGTGTAGTGTGTGAAAATAAATATATGTGTAGAGTATTATGGTAGCCCCTAGAGTAATTTGACAAAAATAATATCCCCTAGTGGGTGGTAGGAGACTTTAAAGTGAAAAGGAATTAAATTAAGTGTGAAAAAAAGATAAAGAATAAAATAATCAAGATTGTAGAGGAATTTTACTTAACTAAAGTCAAACTTAAGAAACTCCTAAGTATAGAAGGAAAAGTTGGCCCAAAATGTTAGGATAAAATGGACAAAGGAAGGTGATAGAAATATAAAATACTTTCGTGTTGTGGGCTTGTGGCTAATCAAAAGAGACTTCAAACCAACATTCAAGGGATAAAAAAAGATAATGGCATTATGGTAAATCAAGATGAGGAGATAGGACAAAAGACTATAAAATATTTAAGTAATATATTTTTTTTGAGGAGATAAATCTAAATTGTCCTAACCTAGAACAAGTCCCAATATTAACTCCAATAGAGAATAATTTACTCTAAAAACCTCCATGTTGCCTCCTAGAACTTAATAGCACATTTTTTTTAAAAGATAGTTTTATGGGGCCTTCTTTATGGCAGTTTGAAAGTCATATCCAATGATTTTTTCAAAGTTGTGCCACATTTTTTGACGGGAGAACATTACCTAGAGCAATCATAACAAAAACCATTTTCTTAATCTTCAAAAAATAGTTGCCAGACCACTTCTCCCAATTTCGAAAAATTAGCTTGTGTAATTTTGTGAATAAAATTCTTTTTAAGATTTTGGTAAAAGGACTAACTAATATTCTTCCCAAACTAATTTTAGAAAATCAAAGTGGCTTTATGAAAGAGACCAAATCCTCTGTCCAATATTTATCGTGTTTTATTCTGTCTAACATTCAAAACAACGTAGTTTCACTAAAACTAGCTACTAAATACATAAATATCACTAAAATTATTTTACAATTATTAGACCTTAACCAAGAGATGAATGAAGCCTATGACGTATTACCCTCACAAATTCTTCAAATCTTCTAGAGGTCTACGGCAGCGGGATCTACTTTCTCTTACGTTGCTCATACTTGCAACCGAATTTTTCTCTAGGTCTTGGAATAGGCTTTAACACATCCTAAATACATCAACTTTAGATTTCATATAGGTTAATCAGTAGAATCACATCTAGCATATGCAGACAATGTATCATTTATAGGTCGGCAAGCTCAAAATCACTAAAGATAGTCATGAGGTCAATCAAAGAATATGAATAAGTTTCTAGGTAGAAAGTCAATCCAACCAAAAGTTGCTTTCTAACACACCATTCTCTCTAAAAGAAGAAGAAACATATTCTAGTAAGGATAACTGGATTCACTCAAAAGTCCTTCCCTATCAAATATTTGAGTATCCCGCTATTTTATTATAAATATAAAGTCACACTATTTTTGGATTTAAGCAAAAAGTTGGCTTCTAAAATCTCATTGTGGAGCTCTAAACTCCTATCCTCATGTGAAAAAATCAAATTAATAAAAAATGTTCTTATGTCTATCCCTACCCACATCCGCAATATATTCTCTAACTTCCTACAATGATATGATAATAACAATAATAAAAACGGTTAGCTCTAATGGCAACCTAAGTGGGAGAGGGGGATAAATTAGGTTGAGCAATTAAAATTATTACAAAAATAAATGAAATTAAAAATATACTTCTTTAAGAAATTTAAACAAACACTTGGTGTCTATGGATGTCATGACCAATTTTATGAAATCAATCAATCAAACTTTCTCAAACTTCAATTCACAACAAGTGGCATAAACTGCATCAATATAAAGAACAATCAACTTAAATAAATAGTGAGGTATGATCATAATTTCAATAAGATAAGAAAGAACTACAAATAGAGCATAAAATAGACAAAAGATTTAGAGTAGTTCAAGTCTCTTTTTGGAGAACTCTACATTCACTGCCCAATATTTCTAACTTAAAATTTCAAATCTTTGTACTAAAAGGTGATCTTTTCTAGTGATGAAATCAAAACCACTTCATACAACAAACCTTTGAAGGTTGAACTAATCTTATTAACAACTTATGCTATGAAAATTGGTTTTTACTCTCTTTTTGAAAAACCTTTCACTATCTACACTCCATACCTTAGTATACCCCCTCACAAATTTAGAGAGTTACAAGAATGTTTACACTCTTTGTAGTGTGGATAGTACAATGATAGCTCAAACTATTTCAATTAAGAAATGATTACAACTGCAATTTTAGCTCAAGAATGAAAAGAAAATTAGTTAAAAACAAATATGAATGCTCTTAAAAGATTAGAATAATTCTTACTCAAATATGATATTTCAAGAGTGTTTTTCACCATTTTAAAACTCCTCAAATCATAATATAACTGTTGTATATGTCTCTTGTATTTATAAAATAATATATGGAGCATATGATATTTCAAGAGTGTTTTTCACCATTTTAAAACTCCTCAAATCATAATATAACTGTTGTATATGTCTCTTGTATTTATAAAATAATATATGGAGCAAAATAGGGACAAAATATTTAGTTTCACAAAACTAGCAATTATTGAAAAAATAGATTTGGATGGCCAAAACTTTAGAAGGTAGTCCAAATTTAAATTTCATAATTGTAAACAAACTTTGCCAAACTAAATCTAAATCTCAAAACTGTTAAAAAACTTAGCCAAACTAGTTTTGGACGATAAACATTTTGGGGATAGTCCGAATCTATTTTCCAAAAACTCAAGAAACTTTGCCAAACTAGTTTTGAACGACCGATCGTTGCTTGAAGACATCTGAACCTATCTTTTTGTTAATTTTTTGAATTTTTTTTTCAAAATATTTTTTACAAGTATAAAAATTTGGTGAAATCACTTTCTCAAAACATTCACTTTGAAATCTATTTTAATTGTTCTTTTAAGAATTTAAACTTTTCTTGAACTATTGCACAAATTAGGATTGGAGTTGAGAATTTTGACTTAATTTATCTAACTTTTCTTTCTCTCTTGCATTCAACTATTTCTTCACTTCACCAATATCTTCAAACTTAATTTCTTACTTCTTGAATATCTATCACGTCAAAAACACTTATAGAATCATTAGCATATACATAGTTTTTTGTTAATCATCAAAATAAGTGATTGAGACGCTAAGTCTTTCAATCTCTCAATTTAATATGATGACAAACTAATTATGTGATGAGATAAATAATAGTATAGAAAACAATTCATATAGTTCATAACATGAAAAGTTCTCCCCCTAAACACATGCTTAATCTTCAATCACATAGTTAGGCTAAGTGCTTTTTCTCCAAACATTCATTTTGAAATCTATTTTAATTGTTCTTTTAAGAATTTAAACATTTCTTGAACTATTACACAAATTAGGATTAGGGTTGAGAATTTTGACCTAATTTACCTAACTTTTCTTTCTCTCTTGCATTCAACTTTTTTCTTCACTTCACCAATATCATCAAACTAATTTCTTCTTGAATATATATCACGTCAAAAATACTTATAGAACCATTAACATATACATAATTGTTTGTTAATCATCAAAATAAGTGATTGAGACACTAAGTCTTTCAATCTCCCAATTTTTTTATGATGAAAAACTAATTATGTGATGAGATAAATAATAGTATAAAAAATAATTCATATAGTTCATAACATGAAAAATTCTCCCCCTAAACATATGCTTAATATTTAATCACATACTTAGGCCAAGTGCTTTTTCTCCTTTTTATATCAACATATGAAAAATATTTTCTTATTTCTCTCCCTTGTTTTTTCTCATTTTTATAAAAAAAATTACATAATTTCTAATTTCTCCTCATTTGGCATCAACAAAAAGATTTCTAAGATTATATTTCATTGAGGGAAGTGAGAATTACTCACAAGATTGTTAAACTTATATAAGCTCATAATTATCATAACAAGTAAAAAAATTGATTATCAATATAACTCCAAACATTCATTTTGAAATATATTTTAATTGTTCTTTTAAGAATTTAAACTTTTCTTGAGCTATTACATAATTTAGGATTGAGGTTGAGAATTTTGACCTAATTTACCTAAATTTTCTTTCTCTCTTGCATTCAACTATTTTCTTCACTTCATCAATATCTTCAAACTTAATTTCTTACTTCTTGATTATCCATCATGTCAAAAACACGTATAAAACCATTAGCATATACATAATTGTTTGTTAATCATTAAAATAAGTGATTGAGACACAGTCTTTCAATCTCCCAATTTTTTATGATGACAAACTAATTATGTGATGAGATAAATAATAGTATAGAAAATAAGTCATATAGTTTATTACATGAAAAATTCTCCCCCTAAACATATGTTTAATCTTCAATCACATTGTTAGGCCAAGTCTTTTTTCTCTTTTTTATATCAACATATGAAAAAACTTTTCTTATTTGTCCCCCTTGTTATTTCTCATTTTCTTATAAAAAAATTACATAATTTCTAATTTCTCCCTATTTGTCATCAACAAAAAGATTTCTAAGATTATATTTCATTGAGGGATGTGAGGATTACTGACAAGATTGTTAAGCTCATAATTATCATAACGAGTAAAAAACTTGATTATCAATGTGACATACAATTTTTGTTTGATCATGAAAACTCTTATACTCTATTGTTAAAATGATACTCTTATTCCAAATTTTCATTTAGAATTTAACGTTATCATCAATAAAGTCAAGTTCTAAACTAATTGATGCTAACTAATCTTATTTTTACTTTGAAAGGCTTACCTCCACTCCTTGGAAACTTTATAGGTGTCTAGGTTTTAGATTTTTTCAAATCTCAAAATTTTGGTTAAATATATTATTTTGAAAAAATTTGGCAAACTTTTCCCTATTTTTGGACCATTCTCCACATTTCAACAACTTAATTTTTCGCACACAAATGCCATAACTTAGAGCACAAACATTATCATGCAATATGCAAGCATCATAGTCAATATATGCACAAAGTGTATATCATTTAGGATTGAATTTATTAAAAATAGGTAATTTTATAGATAATCAACTAGCCATTAGGCTCATACTAGTAATGAACTCACTTCAATCATTTTTCATTTTTAACAAGTTCAAGACGACCAAAGGCAAAGTCAATGTTGAATGAGTGAGGTGAGTACCCTAAGCAACTTGTGACTCTTAGTAATATAAAAATCTATCAAGTTGTAACACTTAAGGGAATGAGTAAACAAAAGTCCTATTGATTTTCTTTGATGTGTGAAGGCGCATGACTAGATGACAAGTAATTATTAAGAAGAAGATACACTTATTTTACTTAATTATTAATCTTCTTTAGTTTCACTGAAATCATGAGTTAAGCTTGTACTATGGGGAACTCATCGCACACTACTCAGACAAAGAGTATAAAATATTGAACATTTCCTTTGTATTAAACTAAAGAGTTTGGACAATAATGGCACTAAATCGATCCATTGACTATATGAAAAGCATTTAGAAGTGATATGCATGTTTCTTAATTGCAATGTTCATCATATGTTTCGAAATTGTTTGTTTTAGTATTTGTTTGGGGACAAGCAAAATTTTAAGTGTTGGGGGTGTGGAGTTTGTCTTAGACTAAGGGCCTGTTTGATAAAACTGTAATTTGAAATATGAAATTTGAAATAATAAGTGACTAAATCTGAAATAATTAAGGTTGTTTGATAAATATATTAATATGATAACTGAATGACAAATTGTACGATTTTATTTTTTAATTATTTATTTTTCTTAATAAATATGCAATATATTACTTTTCAAACAACAAATCAAAATTATTAAAAAAATATACATACAATATATTTTGTAAAAAAAATAAAAACTTCAAAATTAATAATTTTGAATATAAAATATTATCAAAAAAATGCATATATTTATTAACACTAAATATTAATGGTTTTCTAATATATTGAATGTTATTAAAAATATAATTTTTAATTAATCAAAACTTGATTGAAATAAAAAAGAAAAGATAAAAAAGATTAATCAAACTGTAAACATAATTTTTTTTTATCAAATCAAGTATATTAAATACAAATATTAAAATATAGTAAAAATGTATATTGAATAAAATGTGTTCTATTATAGTGGATGTTATTTTTTAAAAATTTTAAAAATATAATATTTAATTAACCAAAATTGAATTTAAATAGAAAATATGAGGTTAAAAAGGTTAATCAAGTTGTAAAACATAATTTTTTTTATCAAATCAGGTACATTAAATAAAAATATAAAAAATAGAAATAATATTTATTGAATAAAAATATTAGCATATAAAAGGAAGAAAGAAAAAACAATAAATAAAAATATTAAAATATAGAAGAAAAAAGGAAATTGAGATTGTAAAAGATATTAAAGAGATATTATAGATATTTATGGTATATTAAATTTTAATTAAAGACGTTTAAGCGTGTTGTGATATTAAACGATAAGTTAAATTTTATCGCTTAAAATGATAGAAGAAGTTTGCTTGTCTTTTCAGATACTCTTAATTCATTAAGACATCCAACTTTTAGTTATCAAACAAATTTAATTGGTTAACATCTGAATCAACTAATTTTCAGACTTAAGTTAGTTTATCAAACGGGCCCTAACCCTATCATTCTTTTTATTTAGGTTTTGCTTGGTTTTTAAGTATTAAATAAGTACATAAAAGCTATTTTGTGTACTTTTTATAGTTTGCAAGATGGAGAGCTCAAAATTGTGAAAAATTTTCTTTTGGATGTGTTTTGCTATAAAAGAAGTCAACAAGTCAAGGGAAAGTCAAAGAGCAAAGAAGATGCAAACCCTAAGCCCCATGGTTGAACAAGGTAAGAGGTTGGAGCTAAAAGATGAAAAAGAGCATTGATAATGAATTTTGGCTAAGTTTAGCACTCTTGGTTGACGTAGGGGTTAATGCGAAAGTGAGACTTGGTATGGCTTGACCTAAACACTAGGAATCTTGCCATAAAACCAAACCCTCATGGTGTAAGCATATAGCCAAAACCATGTTGTAAACACCTTAGGAAAACCATGCTAAAAAAACTATAGTTTTGAGTTAAGCCCTACTCTAAACCTAGGAAGCCAAGACTAAAAATCATGGCAAAAAAACATGGTTTTTGGCACCAAGAAACCATTAACCACAGCACAATCCTTAGAGTTCATACCTGTACACACTTGCACTTAGGCGAGTTTTGTAGATAGCTTAGTATTTCTTTAGCTTAGTAAACCCTAGAACATCTCTAACCCTAACTTAACCCTTAGAGGTCACATCTAACACACAGTTGCATTTAGGTCTTGGTTCCTAGTTAACTTAGTTTTTCTTCAAATAGCATACCTTAGACATCCCCAAACTAGACCTTAGGCCATTCCCAACACTTTTAGAGCCAAAACTAGAATACAATACACCCCATGCATATTGATGTCATGTAATCTATGCTGTGACATCAATACACTTGCACATACTCACTTAGTTTCATTCTTTATTTTGATGTAGTCTTAACTTGAAACCAAATAAAACTTATGTTGAAGGGTTAAGTAGTTTCACCCCGAGAAAATATACCCTAACTCTAAATATGTAGCACTTGGAAGTAAGGGTTCAAATCCTTGGAAAGAGGGGTTAGGTCATAGAGTTCATGTCTAGTATACAAAGTAGTAAATCATGCAACTAAAAAGTAAAAAAAAAGTAAAGATGCAATGAAACTAAACCTACGTTAAAGTAAGAGTAATTGACCTAGGACTTTAGCCGTAAGATTATGGAGTAGAAATCAAGTAGAGATGAGCATCCTTGGAATATAGGCTTAGGTTTCTCAATTCTTTGTAGCATTGGTGATTCATGTCATTACTTGATGAATGTGGTTTAATGTTGTCTTATAGGAATTTGGCGTCTAAGACTATTACTCGACCAAAATTAATTGATCAAACTATCCAATTGATTCTATGCCAATCCAAATCCACAACTTACCAAGTCAAGTCCTCAACTAGGTTTTCATACTAGTCTAGAGTTAGTTTTTATATGCTTAGGAGCCATTCATGGAATAGTATCAATTAACATTCACATGGACAAAGAAGTCCCTCTATCACAACATGCAAATGGACTAACAGTCTACTCACAACATGACACAAATCACACCCAAATGTAAAGGTTATTTCACAAAGAGTATGGCATAAAACCAAGCAAATGAAACAAAAAATCAAGCCCATTATAATTTATCACCATACAAACAAACTAATGAAAGCCCATAGCTTAATTCCAATGATAGAACACAAATTAGCCTCTCATGGCTAAGAATAACATCACAATTAGTAAATTAAGTAGGGATTAAGGTAGAGAAATTGTAAGAAAAGAGACTACCCAATACAAGAAAACCTTCCAAATGTTGATTTTAATCGAAAGATCCAAACTTTCATTTGATTTCCACTCCAAATAGCCAAGAGTTACAAGATTTCTCTCTTAAGAAATGAAAACACTAAGAACACATACTAAAAGGTGTATTCTTATGAGCTATTATTAATTGGGTACTAGATACCTAACTTGGCCTTAAAGAGACCTTAAATAGTAAGTGAAATGGTTAAAAATCAATCCGCTTATTTTAAAATAGGGATTGAAATATAATTTTTGTAAATATTGTCCCGCAGCCACAATTCTTTAGGATTTCAAACAATACACTTGAGATTTGACCTTCATATCAAACCAAAACACATAGTCTTGGGACTTAAACCTAACCTTCCCAACATGAATCATAGGACCTAGTTTAGTCATTAGGACTAGCCCAATGGTTAGGGAGTTAATATCCTGACCTCAAGGTTTAGAGTTTGATTCATCGGGGATGCATGTAAGAGTGTGTGTGTGTGTTAACAAAAAAAAAGAGTCATAGGACCTAGTTTAGACCCACTATGGATAGAACCCTTAGGTTTGACCTAGTTTGACAAGTCAACTATAGTTTAACCTAGTTAACACTAGTGAAACTAAATTAGGACTAGTTAACTCTAATTAGCCCTAGCTAGTTAGGTCAAGTTAACACTAGTTTGACCAAGTCAACTCTAATTTGATCATAGTTACCCCTAGTTAGGTTTAGTTAACACTAGTTTGACTAGTTTGATTGGTTTGATCTAATTTGACTTAGTTAGCACTAGTTTAACCTTGGTTGGTCAAATTAACCCTAGTTAGCCCTAGTTTGGTCTAGTTAGGTTTAGTTTGGCAATTTAAGTCTAGTGAGGTCTAGTTTTGTCTAATTAGGTAGAGTGTAGTCAATTTACTAAAAACTCTAGTTAACTATAATGAACCCTAGGAACCTTAGGTTTACCCTAATTTTATCACTTAGGTCAAGTTTTCATACTTTATCTTTACTATTATCTTACACTCTTTACCTTGGTTCCATCTTGAGGGTACGTATGACACTTAACCAAAGCTAGCCATCATGGAGAAATTTAATTCAAGATGTCAAATTAAAAAAAGTCAACCATGGGCCAAGTACAAATATAAAAACTTATCCTTTTGTGAAGTACCATATTGTAAATACAAAAAGAACAAGTACAGTGTGCATTGTCTAAATTAGAAATAGCTTTAAATTTCTTCTTTTTCAAGTTTATGTAATGCATAAATAGTAGGAGTAGAGCATTATAGAAAGGGTATAAAAACTTTTGGCAAATGAGAGGTTCGAATCTTTTGAACAATAGAGAGAGTTGTCAATATTCAGAGAGTTAATTTAGAGTTTTATTTTTTGTTTTTCGAAAAACCTTTGCAAAACGATCAATTTAACACTGGATAAACTTGATTTGTGGATTTAATTGAGAATTAAGGAATTATATTTCATCTCTTGTTGAGTAATCTCTTAATTTATTTCATTATGTCTTTGTTTTATGCTTTAATGATGAACTTGTATTGTGATCCTTCCATACAAGGTTTAATATTCATGGTGTTATTGGATAACTGTTATGGGATTTTGAGATCTGGTTGAGTTAATGCCTTTTGTGTTCTGAAAATGGTTATTAATCCATTTTTATGTGATTTCAATTGTAGATTTTATAGATCCATGGCCATAAACGCTAGATCTGTTACTTTGAGTGATTGGGTTTGTTGAATTTGTGTATTTCATGTGTTTGTGCAATTTGCAAATTGACTTATATGTAAAAATGAACAAATCTAATAGATTGATCACTTAAAGAAGAGAACTAAATTGAAATGGACAATAGTTTATCTGCTTGGTCAAAGAGTTCCATATACACCAGCGTAAACTGTAATTCACCCAAAATATGTATGATGTTAAGAAACTTGCATGCAAAGACTAAGTTAATGCATAATTAAGGTTGAGATTAATAAGTCTTTGTCTTTGCAAGAGAAGAGCCTTAATTGATCCTTTTGTCTAATATGTAAATGGTGCTTAGTTGTGTTAGTTGACTTAATCAACGGGTTGTGGGATTAACTTATAATTTGGACTTGTCTTCGACAAGAGAATGAACAAATTTATAAGATCTAGATTTAGGTGTGTCTGGCAAGGTAACTTCAACCTGGTCCATCTAGACAACTTTTAACTCCTTGAAGAATTAATAACCATACCATAATACAAGGCACTGATTCATAAGATAACAAGCCCCACAATAATATTTAGGAACACATTTGCCTTTAATTGATTACTCTTGTTATTCTCTATTTAGCGTTAATCTCTAATTACTCTCTTTAATCCTTATTTCTATTTACTTGAACAACATTACACTTCATTTGACACGTAATTAAGCCATTTATACCTTCTTGTGGGTTTGACACCTCTCACCCTGTACATAAGGTGTGAAAGATTATAAAGTCACTTGTACTTCACGTTATACCGACAAGCATATTTGCTTTCCGACAAGTTGGTGCCACTATCGGGAAGGGCATTTGGTGCTAAATTTTGTGTTTATGTGTGTTAGTAGTTGTTTATAGTATTGTTTTTTATCTTGTATAGTTTGCCTTATTTTTGTTCTATTTTTTTTCTTTGGTAGTTATTCTTTGATTGCCCAAATATGTCTCGGTTATTTGGAGATTATTTTGAACCTTAACATATTGATCCACCCAAAGGGGGATGACACATAAACAATAATTAGACTATTTGGCAACTTCTATTCTCTAAGATATTGGGAACTCTTTGAGTGTGATACTAGTCAAATTTTAGGTTATCATTCTTTATCATCTTTTGAAAATTATGTGTATAATGATAGATCTTTTAGGTTTGAAGCCTCTATGGCAAATATGACAAATATGTTTAGTGATGGACTAAATACTTTGAGAATGGAAGTTTGTATTTTCAAGAGTCAAGGAGGTTGTCACACTTTTAAATGCTACTACACTACCCATCGAGTTTAATGTAGGCATGAGTATAATGCTCAAGGTTATAGTGAACCAAATGGGATGGAGCAAGAGTATAACACGTGTAGGAGTGATAAATAATTTGGTCAAAAACAAATTTCCATCTCTCAAATAGATCCTGGGGATCAAATGAGCTATAATGATCAATGGTCATACAAAGAACAAAGCAGAGAGTCTCATTTTAGAGAAGAAGAGAAGAAAATTCCATAGAGAAAGCTATGTATGAATTTGGGAAAAGAGTGAACAAAGCGGCTCAGGAATTTCAAGAGCTATTCGAAATGTATGAAAATGAAGAGCAAACATCTCAAGAGGTAGAGCATATAAAAGAGCGAAGGTTACAATAACTCGTTCATTAACAAAATGCACTCAGTATAGGCTACATGGAATACTCTAAGCCACAAGCTCATGAAATACATAGCTATTCATAAGGTATTTCTATATGTACTAGTATTTCAACTTCTATGGATAATCATTTTGAAGTTAATGATTATATTGAAGGTGGTGCAAAGTGTCTTAAGGAGTTGGAGTTTTCAAGTGTTGTGGATGGCATAGATCAATGCATGGTTAACAATTCTTTGTTGTATGAGTCTAATGCTAATTGCTTGAGACATGAAAACACCCTTCACCTTGATCTCTTTGTTGGTTTAGATGGAAATGATTTTTTAATTGTTAAAACGATTTCTAGCATTGTGGAAGGTACATGTGTGATTGGACTAGATTTTTTTAGAAGAATGATTTGATGAATATATTTGGTTCCACACATAATGTGAAGTTGGTATATTGTCATAAGATGCCCTTGTTAAATGAGTCAGAGGCTTCATGTTTTGTTAATGATGACAAGTCTGAAAGTGATTCCCTTTTTAGCTTAAATGATTGAGTTTGTTCAGTTGCAATGACATAGCTAACATAATGGAAAATTACTTTGTTCATGCATCTAGTTTTGAAATGTTTGATGAATTTGTTGAGACCTTTGATGCAAAGCCATTGGGTGACCCTTGCAAGAAATTAATGCAAAGCATGGTGAAGAAGACAACCTTGAAGAAAAAGAGTAAATAATTGATGATCGCAAAATCAATGGTGAAAGAAAAAAAAGTGATGCCTACAGTGGAGGAACAACAATGGCATAACGTTGAGTTCATATAAGTTATTCCTCATGTATGTGAGCTTACTACCTAAAAGAGAAGCATATGACTAAACCCCAAACTAGGAAGAGAAGTGTATATGAAAGAGCATTTTTCTGATACAAAGATGGTTACTCCGAATCTTGAAGGAGGAAGCCACAAGAATAAAGTCTAGTTGGAAACTAAATAAATCCAAAACTAACCTTAATCATTCTTAATCTTGAATAAATTGGTAGATTTAATTTAGTTTTTAAATTTCTTTCTTTCGAATAATTAGTCATGTTTCCATGTTGTAGGATTTCTAAAAGATACCACACAAGGATTCTATCGTGGAAGAGAAAGAAACCAAGGAGATATCAGCTATAAGTTAAACCGTGAGTAACAATAGAGCAACTTCCTCACAGCTTGAACCAAACTTGGAGTCCCAAGCGTCGTGACCACTTTCAAGGAGTCACATTTCAATTTAATTCCTTACATTTAAGACAATACATTAAGTGTGGGGTGGGGAGGGGGGTTTGGTATATGTGAAGCTGTGATGTATTTGGTGCTTGAAGTGAAGTCTTTGTGCTATGAAGTGAAGACTTGTGTGATGATTTGTGTTCTACTTATGTAAGAATGTTTTGTGCTTTGTCTTAATTAGGGTTTAAGTTTTTAAACTATAGTTTTTTTAGAATAGGTTTAGGGTTGATAGTTAGTTAACTTGTAGGCATGTTCAATGTGTTATGTGTTGTGACTATGAAATATATGAAATATTTGTTGTGTTTAATGATTATTTGGTTTAAGAGTATGTTTTATCATCTAAGAATATACTAATATAAGAAGTGGATTGATATGTCCAAAATGGAAGCTTTTATTTTTAGGCTAAATGATTAAGAAAAACTCATCACTAAATAGTAGTTATGGACACTTAGAGTGGAAAGTTCTAGTCTTAACAACTTTGTTTTTAACATTAAAATGAGGAACTTACATGAATAATTGAACTTTTCAAATAAGTTAAACTTAGTTTTATTTTGTTGAAACCATAATGAATAAAAGTGATACTTTGATTTAATGATCACTTGGAGATTAGTCTAAATCATGACCATTCCTAGAAATGATATGGGTAATGCTTATGCTACATTTATGTTAATTTTTGCTCCACTCTATGACTCCACTCTTTGATAGAAGATGTGAAAAACAAAACTCAAATGAGTAAGAATAGAATAAAAAGCCAAAAAACCAAAGGCAAAGTCGCTTAATGAGTAAGGTGAGTACCCTAATCAACTTGTGACTTTTGTTGATATAAAATTCCATCAAGTTTTGACACTTTGGGGCAAAGAGTGAATAAAAGTCCCATTGAGTTTGGTTTGGTGTGTGAAGGTACATGACTATATGATAAGTAATTATTAGGAAGAAGATATACTTATTTTACATAATTGTTAATCTTCTTACGTTTCACTGAAATCATGAGCTAAACTTGTATTGTGGAGAACTCATTGCACACTACTCACACAAAGGATGTTAATACTTTGAATGAGTACTACTATGTTAAATGATTATTATAAAATATTGAGCATTTTATTTACATTAAGCTAAAGAGTTTTGAGAATAAGGGCAATAAATCAATCAACTGTGTGAAAAGCATTTGGAAGTGATATGCATGTTTCTTAAGTCCAATAGCCATCATGTGTTTCGAAGTTGTTTTGTTTTAGTTTTTGTTCTAGTATTTGTTTGGGGAAAAGAAAACATTTAGGTGTGGGGGGTGTAGAGTCCGTTTTAGACTAACTCTAATCACTCTTCTCATTTAGGTTTTGCTTTGTCTTTGACTATTAAATAACTACTTAAGTATTTTTTTTGTGTACTTTTTAGCGTTTACAAGATGAAGAGCTCAAAATAGTGAAAATACTTCTTTTGGAGGTGTTTTGATATTAAAGAAGTCAACAAGTTAATGGAAATTCAATGGTTAAACAATGCAAGAGGTTGGAGCTAAAAGGTGAAAAGGAACATTGATAGTGAATTTTGGCTAAGTTAAACATTTTTCGTTAAGGGTAAATATTAAAGTGAGACTTGGTATGACTTGACCTAAACCCTAGGAACCTTGCCTTAGAACCAAACCCTCATGATCTAAGCATATAGTCAAATCCATATTGTAAACACCTTAGGAAACCTATGCTAAAAAATTGTGACAAGAAACTACAGTTTTGAGCTAATCCTTAACCTAACCCTAGGAAGCCAAGACAAAAAACTATGACAAGAAACCATGATTTTTGAGGCCAAGTTATGCATATGTTAAAGTTTGAAGAATTCCTAAGGGTCCGACATATTTAGGTCCAATACGTTGTTGTATCCCTGCAGATATTTCTTTTTCTAACCAAACAATCACAAGTACACATATTGTGATTCCTAAAATTCTAAACTGGAAAAGGGATTAATAGCTTGTATTTCAGTTGTATCAATTATCATTTTAACGATCAACTTTTCCCATAATGATATCTATACTACCTAGTATTATCATAATATCAGCCAATTTCATTCTTTTAACTAACGAAGGAAGAATTTGCAAATTGATAAACCCTGGTGGACGAATTTTCCATCTCCAAGGAAACACGCTCAGATCTCCTATTAAAAAAATTCTTAATTCTCCTTTTGGGGTTTTGACTCTAACATAAAGTTCTTGTTTCGACAATTCAAAGGTCGAAGAAGGTTTTTACCATAAACCCTAGCACAAACCTTAGAGCCCATACCTCGCACACGCTTGGAATTAGTCTAGTCTTGTAAATAACCTAGTATTTTTTTAGTTTAGCAGACCTTAGAACACTCCAACCTTAACGTAATCCTGAGAGGTCACACCTAGCACACACTTGCACTTAGGTCTTGGTTTCTAGTTAACTTAGTTTTTTTTCAACTTAGCTTACATTAGGCATTCCCAACCTAGACCTTAGGCCATTCATAAGACTTAGAGCCAAAACTAGGACACAACACACACCATGCACATTAATGTCACAGCATAGATACCAAAATCACACACTCTTTACACATCTAGGCATTTGATGTCACGACATCTATGTTATGACTTCAATACACTTGCACACACTCACTTAGTTTCATTATTTGTTTTGATGTAGTTTTGACTTGGAATCAAGTAAAACTTACTTCCTAAACCTTAAGCACTTAGAAACCATACAACCAACCATTCTCTTGGATCAACTTAGAACACCTTGAGCAAAACTTAGTAACCATAGAGCCTAAAAACTTAGGACTCTAGACACTCAACTAGAAACTCAAACTAACAAAAGAGGTACACAAATGGTGGCTCTAAAATCCTTCTTTTGTGGCACCCAAAATCCTCATACAAGAAAGACTCACATAGGTAGACATTTCTCAACCCTCAATCTCTTCTCGTTGGGACAAAAAACTCCTAGAGAACCAAATACTTTATTCTCTCATAGGTTGGCGTCTCCTACCTCAAAGATCCAAATACACAAATCTGTAGAGAGATCAATATCGGTAAGTACTAAATGCTCTCTTATGGGTTGACGTCTCTTACCCACAAGGCCTACTAGGGCTCTAAAAACCTAAACCATTCACTGATTTTACTTAGATAGTCCTATCCCAGTACACTTAACCTTAGAGGTTAAAGCCTCTATTTATAGTCTAAAGAGGAGTCACGACTCTTTTACAAAATTAATATAGAGAAAAGTGTCAATTTGGTCACCAAACTGTACGCAATTAGTAATTTTAGTCCCTGAACTATTTTTTCAGCCGAATTGGTCACTAAACTACTTTTTCTTAGCGAAGAAAGTCCCTCCATCCATTTAGGCCGTCTGAGCTAACGGAAATACAATCACGTGATTTACACACACATATTTGTAGGGATAAAAATGTCCATTTCAGTCCCCATCTCTGCATTTCTGTTCCTGCACACAGTCACACACTTCCTTGTCTCTTTCCTTCTTCTCTCCAATTCTCTCTTTTTCTCATCTCTCTCAGCTCTCTCTAAATCCCACTCCCACTCCTACTCCTACTCCCATCGTGTCTATCCATGATCCATTCTCTGTCTTCTTTGAATATTGCTGTATTTTTGTATAGATCTCACACTCAGAGAACTCACCCATGGCATTTATCAAGAAGTTTGCATCGATCAAGAAGGCTAAGCCCATAAAGCTACTTAAGAAACTCGTCATCAGAAATATGGATGCCGATCCATACTTGATTGCAGTGATCTTGGACGACCCTGCTGCTGATTGTGATTGTAGTCCCAAAATTGGAATCAAAAGTCCATTAGTATTGGGAAGAGGATCCGAAGATGATCGAATGCTTACATAAAAATCTAATATTTGGAAGAAGAAAAATATATAAAAAGAGTTACTGTGTGATTCTGTGACGGAGAGAAAGAGAGAAGCCCAAAAACTAAAAATCTCTCTCCCTCTGTGTGTGTTGCCAAGAAAGTAGTGGTATTTTGATGGCTGACGTGAATTCCAAAACTAGGAAACTATCTGTAAACCTTTCCCTTTTCACTTTCACTGAAACCTCAGCAAAATCATCCATCAAATCCCCAAAGACCTTTGAAGAGCCAAATGGGGTCGTTGGACTTGGAATTTTTGCAGCCATGAATAGCAGCAGCAATGGTGAATATTGTTCCCAAGATCCCTTTTTTAATAGAGCTGCCTTACTTGCAATCTCCCCAAGATCATTATCAAACCCAATCCCAATTCTTAGCAACAAAAAGTTCACTTCTTTGTCATCAGCTAAGACTGATAAAAATGCTACTGATATTAAGGGGAGGATAAATGTTGAGGAAATGGAATTGTGTGAGGAGTATACTTGTGTGATATCACATATTGGGGACAATCAAATTAAGAAAAAAAGAGTACTTTGACAATGGTGGGTTTTTGGGAAGTACTAATATTTTTATTACTGGAACTGAGAAAATCAGTGATAATAGTAATAGTAATGGTCATTGGGTGAATTCTGGGCTGGTTTCTGCTTCCTTTGCAGAATCAGTGAGTTATGTAAGAAAGGAGGTTAACCTGGTTAGTGTTTTTTTAGAATTGGAAAACCCAACGAAGAAGACGATGAGATCGGTTGATTTTACATTTTTGTCCCTTCAAATTCATACCGTCACATATTTGACAGTTTGAATTAACAGAAGGACTTGTTCCGCCAAAATATAATAGTTGAGTGACTTTTTTTGCTGAAAAAATAGTCTAGGGACTAAAAGTACTAATTTGGTATAGTTTGATGACCAAATTGGAACTTTGCTCAATTAATATGGGACAAAGAGGGTTGTATACAATTTGGAAACTTCTTAACCACCAAAGAGATACAAGACAAACCCAAACAAATCTCTACCTTAGATTGTATCCCAAAACAAATCCTTGCACATAGGAAAATAGCGTGATTCTTTAAACGTCTCCATGAAACCCTAAATGGGTTAAATTAGCTTCAATTCAAAATCCTCATCCTTGATTTCCTTCCAAAAAGTTGATCATCATTAAATAAATTCTTCAACGCCATCAAAATCAAACTTGAAATCACGAACAAATTTATCCATAAAGATTGTCATCAAAATTAACTAACTAATATAGATTTAATAACTCCGCTTATCGTCAAATATCACAAGTGGCTAACCTAGAACTCTAATACTCTAATTACCCAAGACCACAAATTGGAACTCTAATACTCCACTTGCTCATTACCACAATTTGATCTCTGATAGCCCAATTGTCAAAGACGACAACCTGGATCTCTGATACCACACTGTTGAGAGAAAATTGGTGAATCGACAAAAATCAAAACACCCAAAACACAGAATAAAATCTCCCCCTTTGGTAGAAATCGTAGGAACACTATCAGAACGTGAATACACTTGTTGGTATAACGTGAAGTACAAGTAAATTTGTAATACTTCACGCTTTATATATAAGGTGAGAGATATTGAGCCCACAGGGATGTATAATTGACTTAATTATTTGTGA
The DNA here is from genome assembly GCA_016586305.1 of Ophiorrhiza pumila. Lineage (NCBI taxonomy): Eukaryota > Viridiplantae > Streptophyta > Magnoliopsida > Gentianales > Rubiaceae > Ophiorrhiza > Ophiorrhiza pumila. Next base: position 14,194,988 of record BLIW01000011.1, read on the forward strand.
AATGAATAGTGTAATATTGTTCAAGTAAATGGAAATGAGGATTAAAGAGTAATTGGACATTAACACTAAATAGAGAGTAAACAAAAGTAATCAATTAAAGACATGTATTCCTGGATATTGTTATGGGACTTGTTATCTTATAAATCAATGCCTTGTATTATGGTATGGTTATCAATTCTTCAAGGAGTTAAAGGTTGTCCAGATGGACTAGGTCGAAGTTGCCTTACCAGATACACCTAAACTTGAATCTCATGAATTTGTTCATTCTCTTGGAAGCGACAAGTCCAAATTATAATCCTGCAATCTGTTGATTAAGTCAATTAACTCAACTAAGTATCATTTACATATTATACAATAAGATCAATGAAGTCTCTTCTCTTGTCAGAGACAAACTCATTAATCTCAACCTTAATTATGCATTAACTTAGTCTTTGCATGTAGTTTCTTAATATCATATATACTTTGGATGAATTTTAGTCTACGCTGGTGTACATGAAACTCTCTGACCAAGCATACAAAATATTGTCAATTTTCATGTTAGTTCTCTTCTTTAAATGATCAATCCATTAGATCTGTTCTTTTTCACATATAATTCAATTTGCCAAAAGCACAAATACATGATTCCAAGAAATTCAACAAACCCAATAACTCAAAGTAATAGATCTAGAGTTTATGGCCATGTATCCATAAAATCCATCATTGAAATCACATAAAATTATATTAGTAACTATTTCCAAAACACAAAGGGCATTAATTCAATTAGATCTCAAAAACCCATAACAATTATCCAAGAACACCATGGCAATTGAGCCTTCTATGGAAGGATCAAAACATAAGTTCATCATTAAAGCATAAAACAACGCCATAATAAAATAAATTAAGAGATTACCCAAAAAGAGATGAAAGATAATTCTTTAATTCTCAATGAAATCCACAAATCAAGCTTGTCCAATGTAGAATTGATTCTTTTGCAAAGGTTTTCTAAAAAAAAGAATAAAACTCTAAATTAACTCTCTCTATTGTTCAAAAGTTTTGAACCTCTCCTCTGCCAAAAGTTTTTCTCCCCTTTCTATAGTGTTCTATTCCTACTATTTATACATTACATAAACTTAGAAAAGAAGAAATCTAAGCTATTTCTAATTACACAATGTACCCATACTTGTACTTTTTGTATTTATAAGATGGTAATTCAAAAAGGATAAGTTTTCACATTTGTACTTGGCCTATAGTTGACTATATGGAATGTGACATTTTGGCTTGAACTTCTCTATGATGTCTAGCTCTGGCTAAATGTCATACGCACCCTTAAGATGAAAACAAGATAAATAGTATGAGATAATAATAAAAACAAAATATGAAAACTTGACCTAAATTATCAAACTAGGGAAACCTAAGATTCCTAGTTAACTATGATTTCTAGAGTTAAATTGACCAAACTCTACCTAACTTAACCAAACTAGACCTTATTAAGGTTAAGTTGACCAAACTAAACCTAACTAGGCCAAACTAGAACAAACTAGGATTATTTTGATCAACAAAGATTAAACTAGTGTTAACTAAGTCAAACTAGGTCAAATTAGTGAAACTAGTGTTAAATTAACCTAAATAAGGCTAACTATGATCAAATTAGAGTTGACTTGGTCAAATTAGGTCAAACTACTTAAAATAGTATTAACTTGACCTAATTAGTACTAATTAGGGTTAATTAGTCCTAACTTGGTCATAATAGTGTTAATTAGGTCACTTACAAGTGTTCTACCCATAAACTAGCTAGGTCCTATGGTTCATGTTGGGAATGCTAGTTTAGCTCTCAAGACTATGTGCCTTAGTTTGAAATGAATGTTAAATTTAAGGTCAAAGGTTGGAGAGTTGCATTTTTAGTGTATTAATGTCACGGCACCTATGACGTGACATCAAATACCAAAGGATGAACGAAAATTATTCTAATGATGTTTCTAGTGAATTGATGTCACGACAAAGATGTCGTGACATCAATAGCCTTGGTGATAGTTTTTAGGTTAGAATGTTAGGTTTTAGTTGTTGTTGAGACATTAGGTTAGTGTTAGACTAGTCCTAGGGTTAGGTTAGTGTGTTGATTTCACGATATTGATGCGATGACATCAATAGCCTAGGTTAATTTGCTTCATGTCGTGACATCAATAGCCTTGGTGATAGTTTTTAGGTTAGAATGTTAGGTTTTAGTTGTTGTTGAGACATTAGGTTAGTGTTAGACTAGTCCTAGGGTTAGGTTAGTGTGTTGATTTCACGATATTGATGCGATGACATCAATAGCCTAGGTTAATTTGCTTCCTCCTTAGCAAATTCAAATTTCCAAGCATAAATCCAAGATAAAGAAAAGATTGAATAGAAGTGTAATAATACGGGTATATACACTTCTGTGGTTGTGAATTTGTTTGAAAAAATCTGTAAACCCAGCTGAACATCTGCTGGTAAGATTTGTTGATTAGGTCCAAAGCAGTTCCACCATTGGACAAACCAAATTGGAAAATTGTACTTAGTTCCTCTCTTAAAATAAAAGAACCAAGAGTGTTTATTTGCGTTATTCTGTGTAGAAAAAGCATTGAACCATGCCTGTTTATAATCCCAATATGTAAATCCTGGGGGTGAGAAGGCTTGGGAAAAAGTTTTGGGAGTACTAAGGTTAGGTCCCCAATCAGAAGGTCTTAGGATTTTTAGGATTTGTGTAGTTGAATGCGTTATCAAACTCCTATCCTTTTGATCAATGTATTGCTTGAGTGCAATAGACCCAGTATCTACAAGGATAAATTCATAGAACTGTTGGGTTATATTTGGTGTTGGGGGAATAAAATTGGTAAATTTTTGCAATATTTTCTCTGCAACTTGGTTGGGGTCGTTGATAAAAATATCTGGTTCTGTTTGGTAGATCAAAACAAAAATTTGATTTTTGAAATATTTATGATCTGTAGATGTTTTTCTGAAAACATTTGTTTGAGTAGAAATTTGTTTTGTGGAGCTGGATGCTACCACGTTTGAGTAATTAGTAGGGTTTGCAACCACTACTGAAGTTTGAGAGGTTTTGAAATTAGTAGGTCTTGAAGCCACTACTGATGTTTTAGGAGATTTCAGAAGTTGAAACCCAGCCGATGCAGCCCATTTTTGGATAGTCTCCAACTCGGCCTTTTCATCTTCTTCTACCATTTCGGCCCAAATTTTTGGTTTAATGATTGAAATGGGTAATTTTGAGGTTTCTGTTTTTATGGTTTCTAATTGGATTGGGCTCAAAGCATAATCTTTGGGCTGTTTGCCTGCTGATGTTTGTGCAGAGGTTTGTTTTGAAGATGAGACTTCAATTTGTTTGGTTTGGAGAGTTTGGACAATGCGTTTAGGCATTGGGGGTGGTTCTTCTTCTTTCTTCTTTCTTGGTGGCATATTACCTACCCTGCAAAAATTCACGAGTCAAGAAGTCAGGCAAAGAATTTGTTTCTCCTTTAATATAATCAATATCAAAATCAAAAACAGATAAAATAGCTTGCCATCTTGCAAAAATTTGTTTAGAAGCAAGATTTTTAACATCTTTTTTCAAAACATCTTTTGCAGATTTACAATCTACTCTAACAAGAAATTTCTGGTTAAGCAGATCGGAGTGAAATTTTGAGATACACAAAACAATAGCTAACATTTCCTTTTTGATTGTGGAATAGTTTTGCTGAGCACTATTTCAATGTTTAGAAGTAAAGGAAACAATTCTTTTTTTGTTGTCTTGTACTTGTTTAAGAATCCCGCCATAACCCAGATCAGATGCATCAGTTTCAATGATCTTTGGAAGACTTGGGTTTGGCAGAATCAAGCAAGACAGAGCCTTGACTTGGGCTTTCACCATTCTTACCGCCTCTGTATGGACATCAGTCCATGGTGGGGGTGATTTCTTCAACCTGTCATGCAACGGTTTAATAATATTAGCTAATTCAGGAATAAAATCAGCTATATAGTTCAGACATCCTAAAAACCTTTGTAATTTCTGTTTTTCTAGAATCTGGTCAGGGAACCTATATGCAAACTGAATAGATCTTTCTATAGGAATAATTGTTCCTAGGTGGATATAATGTCCTAAAAACCGAATCCTAGTCTGGAATAGACTAATCTTCTTTTTTGATACAACTAGACCATTTTGTTTAACAACTTGTAAGAAGATGTTAAGATGTTTAAAATGTTGATCTATGTTGTTAGAAAAAACTAAGACATCATCTATGTAAACAATAGTAAAACTTGAGTAAGGATTAAAAATGTTATTCATAATCCTCTAAAATTCTGATGGAGCATTTTTTAAGCCAAAAGGCATGACGTTCCATTCATAGTGTCCAAATGGTACTGTAAAAGCTGTTTTGTACCTGTCAGCTGGATTAATCTGAATTTGCCAAAATCCAGATTTCATGTCAAATTTAAAGAATACCTTTGCTGTATTATGCTTTTGCAAAAGATCTCTTTTATTTGGAATTCGATACCTGATCCATTGAAGAGCTTTGTTTAGGGCTTTGTAGTTTATTACCAGTCTTGGCACTCCTCTTTCGATTTCTGAACTTTTGTTCACATAGAATGCCGGGCAACTCCATGGAGATTGACTAGGCCTGATAATATGTTTTTTCAGAAGATCATTAATTTATGTCTTACAGTGTTCCAGAAGATCTTGATTCATCTGAATCGGTCTAGCTTTTGTTGGGATGTCACCTCCTTAAAATCCTTTTCGTAGGGAAGATAAACAGTATGTTGCTTTCTTTTCCAAAAAGCAGTTGGTATCTCAGCACGAACTTGCTTCTCAATTTTATCTTGCAATACCTTGATTCTGTTCTGAATCAGTGGTTGAGCTAATTGTGCCTCGATCCTTTTATACTCAATTTCTTCCTTCAAGAAATTAATCTGTTTGATCTTGTTAGACAAAGGATTCTGATACGAATGCAGTAGCTTTTGAGTTCTAATCCACACGTTTTCCACACCCTTTGGATCGTTGTTTCTTAACAATCCACGAACAAGTAACAAGCAACACAATGCGGAATGAAACAAAGAAACAAAACAAGATATTGAACGAGAAGGAATGGAAGAAATCAACCAAACCCCAACGTTAACACAAAAAGATTCAGTCCAACTAATGTAAATCAAAAGTTAAACTTCCTCAGTTCGGCGTGTTCTATAAATCTAGAACGGGTAAGCTCAACCTAAAGCTCCTCACTTAAGGTTTTCGCGGGTCTTATGATTGTTCAACTAAACTTAGAAGAACTCTCACATTTTCTCTCAACTTATCACAGCTGGAAGAAGGTTTTTAGCAAAGCTAAACTTTTATCAAATTTCATCTTCTTAAAAACGTTAATGTGAGTGCCTTTATATAGGCTACAAAAGCAAAACCCTAATGTTGATTTAGGAAACTAAAACTTAAAAGAATAACTTTCCTAAATTTACTTTCCTAATTATCATGTAAGATAATTGGACAAGTAAGTTTCCTAAAAACCGAAACTAAAGCCCAATTAATTAATGTTAATGGACTTTAATTATTACAACTTAAATAAACCCAATTAAAACATTAAAAGTGGCGTGAACAATTAATGAAGCCCAATACGCCATTACTTGGTCTTCAATATAGTCCATGGATTCGCGACGGTAATTTTCCAGAATCACGTCACTCATCTTGGTAGGCACTTTTGACGCTGCTAACTTCCGAATCTCGTAAAATATAAAGCAGAAAAGTTGTAGCCCTATCTCTTATCGTTCTAGGGCTTCTTGAATCACGTAATTCGGAGTTATATCGAGTGAGATATGTGAATTATACCAAAACGTGACAGAAACTTTCAGGATGAATAATTGACTTAAACACCATGGACATGGACACGGGCTCATTCTCATCATTCCCTCCCTCCTCGAAAGGATTCGTCCTCGAATCTTGAAATTGAGCTCCTGGATCAAACACCAATATTACGAACTCCACAAGAATCAAGTCGAGTTGGAATGACTCACATCTCGGCCAACAATGCATTATATTCTGCAAGATCAAAACAAGTGTATAAGATAAACTTTCTTTGGCAGAATATTTATGTATGCATGAAGCATACAAACACGATATTGTTAAAGAAAATTCATAACAATTATGCAAATAAACATCATGTATTAAATGCAACAAGTTATTCTGATTTGCATCATGAAACAATATTAATACTTCATGTAAAAACGAATTTAGTAATTTTGTCAATATTGAAGTATTTAAGATAAACTTAGTAGTATCATGCATAGATACACCAGTACTAGCATAGAAAACAATTGCATTATTAACATGTAATGTAAGAAAAGAACTTAAACATATATGAATGTAACTAAAAGGATTATCCAAAGATACATAAGAATATTCATAGCAACTAAACAGATATGCATCTCGGATAGAATTTAAATCACAAAATCGTTGGAAATAATTTTAAAACATGTGAAAGTTATCAATTATAAAAATACAATTCCTTAGATTAAAAACAGAATGTAAACAATCTAATAAATAGATGTTAACACCATACTTTACCTTTTGAAATTGAAAAGAACTTAAGAATGTAGATAACTTACCAGACAAGTGTTGAACTACTTGATTACCTCTTGGAATTTGATGATTTTGGCTACGGAACGGATTGACAATGACTAGTACAAACTCACGAACCAAAAATTCAAAGGAAAAATCATTCCAATAAGTATAATCAATATATTTAACACCTTTATACACAAGGAATTAATTAATCTCGAAATGATAAACATTAAGATCAAAATATAATTCATGTATTAGATAAGCAACATAGCATGTTAAGAAACTATACATAAACTCATTCAATACAAAATAGTTAGATTTCATAATTGAAGAATTATGTGAAAGAATTTGCTTACTAAAACACAAACCATCAGACTTTAATTCACATGGTAAAAATTTTCGAACTAATGTTTCAAAGGTAGTTTAAAGACATTGAAATTGATTCAAAATAGGATTTAAACTTTGAAAATCAATATGAATGACGTTATCCTTCTTGTCATATAAACCATTGAAATCAATCAAAAAGCTTTCATACTTACCTAACTTGCCTTGCTTACCTTGTGGAAAATAACCTAAGGCAGATTGGACTCCTTCCAATTGATAATGAGTTGTTTGCAACTCCATTAGATATCTAGGAACTCCATAAAACTGCAAAACAAAAGAACTAGGCAGCAAACAATACAAATCGTGATCACTAGAATTCGTAAGTACAAGATGTTGTTGTTTAGCACTCAATGAACTCTCATGCTCACTCTTTCTATTACACTTATTTCGCTCACAGCCTATGCTAACTAAGTCACTCTTTTGACTTTCTTTTTCATTTTTTTCTTTCAATTCTTTTTTCCTCTTTTGTTTTTCTCTCATTTCAGCACAAGATTTACAATTCGTGCTTGATCTTCAGAAATTTCACAAGGTGTTGAAGCTCGGAGATTAAACTTCGTACCATCCTTCATGAGTGAATAACAATTTTTGAGATCATTATAAGCACCATTGTAATCAAGCTGCCACGGTTTTCCCAAGAAAAGACATGATGTTTGCATAGGACATATATCACATAGTACCTCATCTTTGTACCTTCCAATTGAGAGTGCAACCTTGACTTGCATTGACACCCATACTTCACCACAATTATCATTCCATTGCAGCAAGTAAGAATTTGGATGTGGAGTGGTTTGTAAATTCAACCTTTCTACCATGAGCTCATTAGCAAAGTTAGAGCTTTTCCCACTGTCAATCACTATAGCACACACTGTACTTTGAACATTGCACCGGGTATGAAACACCTTTTCACATGATGTAGAAGTGGTTTTAAACTCCTCCATTTGTACCTGCAAGTTAGTAAAAACAAGAAGAAAAACAATTGTAATCCTCACAGGTTCTCACTATATGGTGAGTAAATGCTCTCCTGTCTAGTGTAAAGGCTTTTCTCGTGTATACTCTATCTAATCTCTCAACAATGTTTCTCTCTGACTAATTGAAACTTACCGTTCAACAATTTATATAACAATCTCAACCAATTAGTTCAACAAGTCAATTCACACAAGTTAAACCAAAGAAGTTTGAAAAGAAACACGTCACAAGAGTATTTGAAAGATCACGTATGGGGTATAAAGTGAATTTCTTCATTTTTCGCCCGTGAATGCAGGTCAAGTTGAGCGAACCACGTTAAATCTTGGTGTTCACTCTTTTATTGGTGCTCTCCATATTTGTTATTAGATTGTCTATTTTAGTTCTACATATTAACCGAGCTTAATTTTTTAACAGTCCCGATTAAGACATTAGTACAAATGTATGATTATTTTACTATATTTGGAGTAATTAAAAATGCAATTAATAATTTTAGACTTGATTCACAAAAAGGAAAAACTAATAATATATGAGTATGAATTGCTTCACTATTGCTTTGTGGTTCGTCTTGCTCATCAACACAAACTATTGCTTTGTGGTTCGTCTTGCTCATCAACACAAACTTGATCTATGTCTAAACATGAAGTCTACTAATAAATAAATGTTTAATTTGTTTAATTTATAATTTGAGTTTTACAATGGGGTGGAAATTAATTCGTTTGTGTTAGTTATGTTTACAATTTAGGCACCATATATGTCATAATTCCAAAGAGCAAACTGCCCAGATGGTCACTAAACTTTCACTATGTTCGGCTTTTGGTCACTAAACTTTTAAAGTTGTAAAAAAGGTCACCAAACTCTTCGAAAGTGCAACTTTTCGTCCTTCCGTCCAATACGTCTGTGAGTGGTAACAGAAATCAACTTTTTGAGGGGCATTTTTGTCCTTCTTCTTCTTCTTCTTCTTCTCCTTCTCCTCATTCTTCTTCTTCACAGTAATCAGAATAAAATCACGAACTGAGATCGATCAGCACCGAATCTCCAACTCAGATACACGATGAATTACTGGATCATCGCCATTTGATTCTTTCTTCCATATTTTTCACAAGCCAATTCCTCATTCATTAAAGAACATTGGTGCCCTCTGTATCATAGGTAAGATTCATTATCTTTAACCCATTTTCCCTAAAAAAGATTGCATCTTGACAATGAGGATCCATTGCTGTTACCATCACCGTTCTCATCAAACATTTGTTCAGAACTGTTATTACTTTCTTTGAAACTATAGAAGCCCATAACCACAAACACCACTACCACTGTAACTGCTATAGGCAAATTAAAAAAATTAAACTTCAAATTACTCGTTACATTCAAAGAAGCCTTTCGATTTTCCTTCATGACTGCTGGAGCTGTGCTGGTCGTCGTCCAGGACGAGATCTGAAAATGGTTTTCGACGATGTTAATGATTAATGATGTCGGGACAGACTAAACTTGAATTCTTCAAAAATTAAAAATGTCGAGGCTGCTTGAAAGAGTCACCATCAATTCTTAAGTGCAGATACTGACCATGTTGGTTTATATTCTTGTGGACTAGTAATGATTAAGCCAGCCTCTGGGTAGCTTGTCACGGCACAAATTTTTTATCACTCAAATTTGATGTCATATATAGAGATTGAAGATATTACACTAAGAAATTTCAGATGTTGTTGTTGAAAAAAGGGATTTTCTATGAAAAATTGAGATGTTAAGCCGATGGATTTACCGAGAATGTGGTGTTTGGTGGATTTACCGTTCAATCAGTAGTGAAAGTGGTATTTGGTGGATTTACCATTCTAACCTTGTCGTTGTTCTGTGCGGACAAAAATAACCTTGTTTCCGTTTCCACTCACGGAGCTGTTGGACGGAAGGACCAAAAGTTGCACTTTCGAAGAGTTTGGTGACTTTTTTTACAACTTTAAAAGTTTAGTGACCAAAAGCCGGACATAGTGAAAGTTTAGTGACCTTCTAGGTAGTTTGCTCTAATTCCAAATATATAGCATTTTCAGTTTGGCTAGAATGTCCTTCGATTAAGTTGATACAACCTTTTATTTATACAAGATAAAATACTACATGATTTGAATGGATTCCTCAAATTGTTCAGTTTTGATTTCTACTCTGTCTGTAAGTATGAAATATGAACAAGGAGGATTTGAGTGATAATGTGTAACAATTCAGCTTGAGACAAAGCAATAAATTTTTTGCATTGATACCTTTTAGCCTATTGAAAATTTCTAATCAATAACTAATTACAATGATTAAAATTTGAATGATAATCTACTTCCTCATTTATATTTTTAAATTTTTATGAAAAGAAAATGTTACTTAATTTAGTCACTAAGGTGTTCTATAATATGAGTAACTATTAGTTCAAAAATAATCACCAACTCATAAACTCAAATACTGATTTATTATCAATACTATGTACTATAACATGCCACTATAAGGTGATTTTATCCATCAAATAAAGAACTATGCTTACACATAGATAATTTGTATTGGTAGTGTGACCCATTCTTATTACTCCCCTCCATTTTAATTTCTAATGGACTAAAGCCCAAACCGCTACTGTAAAGTGGCCCATTCTTATTACTTCACATTCGTTTTAGTTCTTAATGCACTGAAGCCAACTTGATAAGGTAGAAGGCCCATTCTTATTACTTCACATTCCTTTTAATTCTTATTGGACTAAAGCCCAAACCAGTATTGCACTAAAGCCCATTCTGAAAAAAAACCACTTCCTATTAACCCCTAAAACCCCTCAATTAATCATCATTGCAGATAAAGCCCATTTTATTAGCCACATCCAATCAATAAATTCCCCAACCAATACTAATTCTTAATGGACCCACCTTACCTTACCACAATGAAACAAGCAACATACATTCAAATAAAACAAAACCCCTTATCAATCACCTCCAAATACAATTGGAAGCCTTCACAACTTATTCAATATACAACCTCAAATTTTTCCTCTCTCTGTTTGTCATTCATTCATTGAAGACATTCAGAAGCATAACCGTGCAAGTCTAATGGGTTCTCACAGAACAACCCATTTTATTTCTCTTTTGAATATACACATATATCAAAGATCATTTTTCCACAAATTTCAAAATTAAACTGTAAACATGTATCCACATAACAATAATAGATTCCATGATGCTTTAATTTCACTCAATCAACTAATCAAAAATCATAGCAGTTCACGGGATAAATTCCAAAGAAGGAGACAATTTCTTTTCCTTCTTCCGCCCCTGTTTGATATTCTTTTCAAATCAGAATTTAAAGACAAAATTCACCCATATTTCTCTTTTGACGGTTTAGCATCCAGCTATTATCATGTTTTACCCATATTCCAATAGGAATTAGTTAACAAAATATATATGCTAAAAGAATAAATTTACAAACCCAGAAGCAAAATCATCTTCCCCTTTTCCTTCAACAACTTAAAGAGTTATAAAACCAAAATCTTTCCACCAATCAAGAACCCAAATAATTAGGAGTTCAAACAAGCCTCCACTAAATTCAAGCAAGAATTTCAGTTGAAGATCAGCTTTTCATTAAAGAATAAATTTTAAACCATGTAAAGAATTATTCTTTAAATTGTAAAAATCCTTGCCAAACAAAAAGAATCCTTTTTTTACCCACCGTTTTCAAGCCTTCACAGATTTCCTAAGTTAACCAAAGTGTTGCCAAGCTTTTCTTCCTTTTCTTCCTTTCCTCTCCTTTTCTTCTCTTCTTCTCGCTGCCCTTTTTCCTTCTTCTTCCATTCTTTTTACTCTTTTCCTTGTTCTGTTCCCGTCTCTTCTTTCCTTTTCTTCTTTATCTTTTTGAAGGCTTTACAAAGTCCTTGTTATCATCATATACCAATTTTTAGGCTGCCAAGCGTGTAGCCTTTAATGGTTACACGTTTGGTAGCCATATTTTATTTTATTTTATTTTATTATATATATATATTAATTTCCCCTTTTGGTCCTTGATGTTTCATAAAATTTTATGAAAATCCAAAATTACTATTAGCTATGCACTTAAATTCCCTCACAATAGTGTCTTGAGTTTAATATTATGTTGACACAATTTTGCCTAACAATAGTCAAGGTTATTAATTATGTTATGAATTCTGGGGTCTCACACTCTCACTCTTCAACAAGCCAATGTAGTAGAAAAGAACTTGAATACTACAACAGTGGAAATGTCAGATCAATCATAGCAATCTCTGACAATTTCTTTATCGCATTTTTGCCTTGCAAATGCTCATTCACTAGCCCTTTAGCAAAGGTGGGATTGCAATATACAGAGAAATCCTGAGCAACATTCTGGAGATGTTCATTCAACTACTGAATACCAACTTATGATTTGATGAATACCTCAAACACAACTAAATCTCTGCAGCTCTTAGGGGACTAGCTGAGGAATCTTGTATAGAGATGCTCGTATTTTATCCTCTAAAAATGACAAATCAACCATAGAGCCCTGCAAATACTTCTCATAAGCAGGCAAATCAAAATGGCCAAGCCTACACATTGCCATGAGAATCACTTTTGACTCTCCCGTCTCTTTACATCTAAGAGCTTCCTCTATGGTGACAGCTATGGCATGAGTTGGTTCCGGTGCCAGTATCAATCCCTCAGACCTAGAAAATTGTATTGCACCTGCCCAAATTTATTAAAATGGATAATCCTTAATCAACATCTTCCTCTAATAAACTATACAACTACGAGTGATGCCCACTCTTGATGGCAGAAGTGAAAGAGGAAGGAAAACATGCATTGTGCCTTGAAAACGTTCGGTCTGGGGAATTGATATTACTTTCATATACCCTAATTCATAGACGTGTGAAATCAATGGATCCACGCCATAGTAACGCAGACCTCCTAAAACACAGTTCAATCTAGATGAAATGAAAGTAAACGTAAAAAGAGTAGGTATCCTTTCCTAAGTCTACAAATTTTTACCTGCATGAATTGGGTCCAGTATGAAGTCATGCGGAAGTGTATGCATCTTCATCAAAGGAGTCATCCCTGCTATGTCGCCATAATCGTAAGCGTATACACCCTTTGTTAACGAAGGGCATGCTGTCGGTTCAACTTCTTTAATAAGAGGATTGATTTTTTCCTTTATTTTCTCTCTAATAAATGGAAATGCAAGTCCAGTGAAATTGGATCCACCTCCAGTGCATCCAATAATAATGTCCGGAGTCTCCCCTACAGTTTCTATTTACTTGATACAATCCTCACCTTTCACGGTCTGGTGTAATAGAACATAATTGAGAACACTTCCTAGACAATACTTGGTATCAGCATTTTTAGCTGCAACCTCCATAGCCTCTGAAATAGCTATACCTAAACTTCCAGGGCTTAATGGATCCAGATGTAGAATTTTCCGACCAGCTTCAGTAACAACAGAACGTGAAGGATGAACCTTGGCTCCCCAAGTTTGCATCATCAACCTACGATATGGCTTTTGATCATATGATGCTCGAACTTGCCATATCTATAATCCTAAATCAATTTATGAGTTGTATATGACTTATATACAGTGCTTGGAAACATTAACTGTCATAGTCATTTCAATGTTCAAAGCCTCAAGTTCACAGAAAAATTGAATGAATTAACCAACACCCAATGATTAAAATAAAGTTTATATCTTAAATAATATGGCAACTGAGAAAATCTTTAAAATAAAACTTACTTCACAGTTGAGACTAATTAAACTGGAGACAAAAGCCAAAGTACTTCCCTATTGCCCAGCGCCAGTTTCAGTTACTAAATTCTTCACTCCTTGCTGAGTATTCTACCAGACTTGAGGAACATAAGTATTGACTTTGTGTGACCTAGCTGGGCTTCTACCTTCATATTTGTAATAAATTCTGGCAGGCGTGTTCAGCAATTTCTCCAGCCTCTTCACTCTACATTGAATGCACGCACGAGTATAAGATTCCCATATTATCGCTCAATAAACATAATCACTGGAAAGATAGAACCAACCTGATTAGAGAAGTTGGACGCCAAAATCTATAGATATCTATAATATTTTCTGGGATATCAATAAACTGGTCATTTGTTACTTCCTATTTAATCAATTCATCAGGAAATAGAGGAGACAAATCCTTTGGTTTCACTGGTTCAAAAGTTTTTGGGTGTAGGGGATGAGGAGGTTTAACTGGAAGATCGGCAATTATATTGTACAATTGACGAGGAATTACAGTTGCCTGGGGGTTGGCATTATAGGTTGCTCTTATTGAACAAGATGAAGTTTTTAAACTGCTCGACTTTTTCTTCAATTCGGAACACCAAAACCTATGTTCTTCGCCTATAACGACCAAGAAAGAATTTGATGGCACATACTACTAAAGAAAAGCAAGAGAACCTTAACTAATCAATTTTTTTTTAACCTCAACTAAACAATTGAAATGCAAAATAGAACACAAGGCTAAAAATTCTTTCTTTATGTCATCTATAATTTTTCTCGTGAATTCTTGTTAGTACTATAATATTTGTCCGTTAGCAGCACAATAAATCGAAAAGTTCTCTCCAGAGAACAACTAAGGGCAGGTTATGTTTCGGTTCACAAATTGAAAGCTCTAGTCTTTGACTACTCCCAATATTTAGCCATATCAGACAAGACTAAATTTTGTTTCTCATATGATGCACTCTCTTTCAAGACCATTCCATAACTAGCCAAACAAGCTGAATAATTGACTCCATTAATTCCATCTTAGAAGAAAATAACATCTTTAAATATAGCATATCATAAGATAATAGCTAGACAGAAATACATAAATAACCATAATTTTATGTTAAGAAAATTAAGTTAAAAATACCAATGCTGGAAATCTTGGAGCATAAACTTGTGGCCACAAGCAGAGATTGTGCCATTTATTTCTGCAAAAGAGCTCAATAAACTTGGTCTACTGGACTGAACTGAGTGGCCAAGAATCCACCTTATCATAAATATTACACATGAAGCATTACAATTAATTAAGAAACTTGTGAAGAAACACAAGAAATCACTCACATTTGTTTTCAATTCTATTTGTATTCTTGAAATTAACGTTAATTAACAAACATCCATCCATTCTCCTCAGAACAAAGCTCTTCACTAGAACATAGCATCCAAACTTTCTCCATCCGTTCTCCTCGCTATTAAAAACGTTTTCCGCCTGCACTCTCACATCTTCATCTTCTCCATCAAACCATCCTCAATTTTCTTGCAGATATCTTATTTTCTCATATATTGTTGAATTCATACCCATGTTAGCTTTCTTCTTGTATCTGGGTTTGGTCTTGAAATAAATGAACCTATCAGCATCATATCTTGTATCTTCTTTCTCTACTTCCATTCCATAAACCAATGTTACTAACCTTCTTACGCAAGCATCAACAACCACCACATTGCTTTCGTTGCCTTCATTTTCGTATGAATAAATTTGTTCCCACCATTGCTTAAGCGTCAATTCATAAAATAGTGAAGTTTTCATCTATTCTTTAACTTTGGCCCTCTATTTTTTCACATATACAAAAGGGCAATGCCACTTTCCTATGACTAGTGGAGATGATCAGTAGTGGAAAATCTAATTCCGGGGCATACAATAGAGAAGCAGTGCGGAGGCCTTGAGCTTCTCCTAGTTGAATTCTGAAGGAATGAGCAGTGTGAACTTCCCATTCTCTAATTCTGAGGAATTTTGGAGGTAAATCATCCCAAGCAACTGTTGTCACGTAAAATCCACCATTTAGATAGGGTCGAATCTCTGCTTGCTGATGTATATCCTTGTGATCAAAGGCTTCGGCTTTAAATCCGCTCCAACACTTTTGTAGCATCACTTCTTGATAAAATCCTTATCTCTAGAACACGTGTATGCTTTTCTAAGGAAACGGCAAACAAAATGGTTTACAAAATTTTTATAAGCAATCACTTCTAATCAAGAAAAAACTGAATTAGAAGTGTAGTTTATAAAGACTGTGTAGTTTGATTCAGAACCATGAATGGGTGCAGTGTATACCCTTTGTGGAAGCCTCTAGCATTAATAACATAGTATCGGTTGGATGACAAGGGTTGATAAGGAATCGGTATGAACCAGACCTTTGAAATGCTTGTCTGTTCTTGATGTTCTGAAGTGTGAATGATCTTTAAGAACCTGTCTTGCGGAAAAGGGTAGCCTATTGATTCTGCTGTTTTTGCATACACCCCAACAAAAATTATCCATTTCTTCAGATTCCTCATCGCTGATCACTATGTACCCTGAATATGGAGCTTCTGATGAGGGGCAAACATGGAGGGTGGTGGGAGAGTTTCGATAGAGAGAACGAGGTCTTGTGACAAACATTGCTGCTTGTGAATGTATGATCTGTATCTAAATTTCTGTTAACTGGAACAATATCCTTTGGATTTGAGATGATAAATCTTATTTCCTTAATAATCTGACATTGCAATCTTACAAGTTACAATAACGATAGTGGTGGGGCAAAGAAAATGACTTAGCACTTTGCAGTATTACAAATTTACAATTTTTACGATGCAGGATATACCAAGCTAGTTATTTGTCAGTGAATCAAAACATTATTACTGTAAGTTATTAAATTCCTAAATATGATAGCACACAAAGGTAAAGAAATGAAAGATTGAAAAGTTAACAAGAAACTTTGTGGCTTCGTCTTCCACTTCTTTTTTACGCCAACATCCCCATTACCATCTAAAGTTATACAAGTAGTGCTAAAACTAAAAGCTACTTTGAGTTGATAATTTCATTCCCTTGCCAAGGACTTGATGATCTGATTTTTTAAAAAATTATATAGATTGACTAAATGAATACTTAAATGCATTAGAAAGAAAAATAAGTGAATGCATTGGAAGTGCAATAACTCAAAGATATAATACGAAAATCATGTTTAAAATAGTTTGAAAAAAACTTGCTCTAAGTTAAAAAATTAGCAACTCCAATCGAAATGGGAAGAAACAAACTTTGTTTGTCTAGGTCGAGATCAAATACTCTGTATTATTCTGTCTAATGTCCAATACGACATAATTTAACTAAAACTAAAACCAGGGGCTAAAACATAAATATTACTAAAATCACTTTATAATTATTACACTCTGGCGAAAGAATGAGTGAACCTTACAACTTATTTGAATCTTAGACACGATAAAATACAGATAATTTTGGATAAAAGATCTCTACTCAAGTTGGCCTTCAATAAACAGTTAAAGATTTCAATGTTAGAGTAAATTTTGGAATTAATTTTCGGGGACAGGCTTATTCAAATGGTAAGAGAAGAGAATTTGAAAAGTAGTTAAAAAATAGTGTTTATACTTTATACCAACGTGTAACCCATTCACTAATAAGTAAATACAAAAAAAATGAACCATATCATTATCATGATTCATGGACCAGAGATAATAGGTGCTATAAGTAATTACGTCCAAATTCAGGTGCCAAACACAAGTTTGGCTAATATTACGAATTCACGCCCCCGTGTCTTCTATATCTGCCACCAAAAAAAGTATCCATAAAACAAATCTACGCTCTTCTCAATGGATCATTAAACCTGCTAAAAGCTGTTCATCCTCTTTGGAGCAAAATCTAACTGAAATTACTAAGTATTTTAGTTGGAACAGTTTTAGACATCCATCGCAACCCCCTCTCCCCGGTCCCTCTTGACACAAAATAAGATTACATTCAATGGTGGATCTAGGGGGGTGCGGGGGCGTGCGGCAGCCCACTGGGATTTGAAAAATTTTACCCGCACCCCCCGATATTTGAAAAATTATATTAGGTCCACTACTAAAGAATTCACTTTCTAAAACGGTTAAAAGTAGTTATTTAAAACGGGTTTTAGATTTTCCAAACCGTTTTAGATATTGGCAGACTAGAAAGTCCTACATTTTTTAAAACGATTAAGAACCGTTCTTAAAAGTCTGTTTTCTAACACTGTTGATGAACCATTCTTAAAAGTTGTTTTTTAACACACCCAAATTTCTGCACACCCAAATTTCTGTACACCCAAATTTCAGCCTTTCGACTAAGTACTTTTGCTGCACACCCAAATTTCTAGATTCTGAATGTTTTAGCATAAGTGTTCATGAAGATTAATGATAGATGAATGGAACAATATAAACTCAAAATTAAGGAGCTTACACTAGTGATGTGTTTTTGCCGTGTAAAGCTCTAGTCCATGGACAGCACTCACAAATCATCTAGTTCATCAATAGCATGACCATAAAGTACATGACTAACAACAAATCAGGATCCAATAAAACAAAGTTCAGACAAGCTAATTCCCTTCAAGAATTTTAAATCTGCAACCTCAATTAAAAGAGCAATCGACATAGACTTCACATTCAGTAATTAAATAGCAGCAGAAACCAATTACTGGATCGTTTTGAAGCAGAAGCAGAAGTCTTTCGGCCGGAAAGGACTTCCTGTAATGAACTCGGCTTCCTCAAGCAACCTGCAAGGCTTTGGCTCTTGGTCGTAAAGATATAACCTTTGAGCAATCGGAGCAAAAAATAAGTCGGCAAAGATCGGAGCTCTCTTCGTCTTGAGCCCAAAAATACAGCAAAAACTGAGAAAATACAAAGATTGTGGCTTTGACGAGGGAAAGAAAAAGAACAAAATATGGTGTTAAAAAAAATAAAACTCGACATTCTCAGTGGAGAGAGTCGGCAGAGAAAGGGGAAGGAGAGCGGCAGATAAAAGTGTGAAGATAAAGATGAGAAAAAAATTTCAGTTTTCTAACACGGTTACATGCTAACCGTACTAAATAATTTAAAATTTCAGTTTTCTAGAACGGTTAAACTCTTAACCGTGTTATAAAACTGAAATTTTCTAAAACTGTTAGTTAGAAACCGTTCTTAAAACGGAGATGATAACAGTTTCTAAAATGGTTGTCTCCCGAACCGTTTTAGAAACTGACATCAAGAGACTTTCTAACACGGTTATAATGTAACCGTTTTAGAAAGTTTGCGTTTTCCTAATTCTTATTACAAAAATGCCACCGCCCCAATTATCTAAAACGGGTTATTAATAACCGTTTTAAATAGACCGTTTTAAATTATATATTCTGTAGTAGTGGTCCCTATAAAAATTTAAAAAAATTCAATTGAATCCTTAAGAAAATTAGAATTTCGCACCTCCAAAATTAAAATATAACTTCTGCTATGTAATTTTGCCCCCCCAAACCATGATTTCTGGATCCGCCACTGATTACATCCATGCATCTTCATAGAGCCTACAAAACTCTTCCAAACAAATAAAAGAAGAAACTCATAAACATAACCGCAAAATTTTAAAGAAATTGTTTATTTAGATTAGAGGAACTCACACTTAGTCAATTATTCTTGTTCCTGTTACCTAATTCCCTATCTTGAAACCACAAGAACTGGTAAAATTCCTAACCAGAGCTGTGCTCATAAATGGAGTTTAACATATCCTTTTATAATTTCCATCATTTTAGATCTAGGAAACCTTTCAAGACATCCTCTTGCTGCTGCTGCCTCGTTATACTAAAAAAATAGTATCGCCAGCAGAAGCTTCAAATACTTTGCTTTCTTAACTTTCTTCAACTCCCACATTGTTCGTTATATCCTCACTAGCTCCAATTGTTTGGAGTGGAATAGGTCGAGGGAAGTTTCTGAAAGGCACAACTCACCTAATGCACCCGCAAAATCTTCTAATCGACACGATCCCTAGTTGATTGTGTCTGCCAGAGGAGTATAGCATGCTGACCTATAGCTCTATCGACAGCTTCTTAACCTTTCACTTTGAAAATGCTGGATTTATCATGACCAAGATCATCTAGTGCCTACAGATTAGTATATCTGAATATCAAGATTTTGATTAAGTAATGAGAATAGCCAATAAGCAATTTGGACAACTACTATGTCAAAAGACTCATGAACCTATTCAATAACTTTAGTCCTTTTCAAAGGATGTATATATATTTTTAGAATAAAATGGAGAAACTATACAAGGAATCATCTTAATGAGAAGGAACCCAAAATTATAGCTGCCTGATCGATCTGGTTTATTTTCATCCTCCCCGATTACAAAAACATTAGGACAAGACTGTAAAGGAGCCGAGAGGGCATTAGCTATGGCTTTTGCTTTGGAAGTCAACAAAGTTCGGTAGTCCCCTGTAGCTCCGGGAGCTTCTAGAATATCAATGCCAAGAGATAAACCCAGGCCATCTATAATTTTTGTTGGAGCCACCTTGCATGGCCACAATCCGTGCATTATTTCAAATTGAGAAACCTGCAATACATAATAAATGAACGAGAAACTTCCCAAGAAATAATTGATCTGAACTATAAACTGTTAAATGCTTTTCAATAATGAATAATTATTTTCCCACTTTTTCCTAGCTAATGAAGCAATTTTGCTTCACGCAACCATACACCCAAAGAAAACATGACCAGATAACTCTTATATCTCACGAGACATACCTAAATTCTAATACTGCATCATCGTAAAAGAACAACATTAGCAATGCTTTTTCCTTCTGCAGCACTTTTTGCATTTAATGGATGTGCAATCAAAATTCGAGACATTTCATTGGACAAATCATTAACAACTTTAGTTGTGTGCTTCGCTTCATTGGTGTCATCAAGAGCTTGAGCTTTTAAAAGTAAACGATTATCCTTTAAGGGATCAGTTCCTGATATATTTCCACTTAAATTAGGTCCTTTTACAACTACCCCGCATCTATGCTCTGTTGCATATCTGAAAGAGACATTTTGCCATGCTCGTCACCTTCAGAACAAGACAAAGAAGCCAAAGTTTACCCTTATTGTGATTGACATTTCGTAAAACTTCACATAAGATCTTGTGGAACATTATGAGTATGATAAAATGATGATTTTTAAATCAAGTTACAATTTGACTATTGAAAACTAGCCAATATTATGCCTTTCATTTTTCCTTTTTTTGAGATATAACAGATCAACAAACTTGCCAATTTAGATTTAATACAAGAGTAAGTGATGAGAATGACAAAACTAAAAAAATAAAATAATTACACAACTGCGAATTCAAAATATTAAAAACAAAACAAAGATAGCGAGTAAGAAACGAGGAATGCAGACAGCGAAATCTTAATTTGAACAATCAAAGAACGTTTTTGACAAAACTCATACCAGTCACTCAATTCCTAGAAATCATATTAACCAAAACCTAGTCAAAATATCATGTACAAATATGTATCTACGGCAAAAATAGAAAATCAATGATTACCAGAGAGCAGAAATCTCACGTCTTTAAAAAGCGAGATCAGTTGTGCAGATTGGCAAAATACAGAATGAAATTCAAAAAGCCCTAATTTCGAATTCTAGATGAGGAAATTTTGACTCAGAAGCTCAGAGAAAGAGAGAGAGAGAGCGAGCGATAAATACTTCTCACAAATACTTCTCACAACACTTAATTACATCTCATTTCATTTCACAAATACTTCTCACAACACTCAACATACCAAGTTTCACTCACACTCACACACTCGCACAAGCTGGCGAGACCTCGCCGCGAGGTCCCGCCAGCCAACACATTTGCCGTGCGAGGTCTCGCCGCGAGACCTCGTCAGCAAAGGCACAAACGGCGAGACCTCGCGGACACACACTTCACGGCGAGACCTCGCCACGATGTCTCGCCATGCAATCTTGCCATGAACATTTCAGTTTTTGTTGTACTTCAGTAATTGGGTTGTAACTCCTTCATCTTAGCTCCGAATTGGGTAATCCAAACGGCTATGTAAAGCTAAGACATAGGGTTACAACATTCATGTTTTAAGTTTTTCCTAATTCACGGTGTATCATGATCAGATTGTGGTTGGAAATTGCTGCCAGTTTTGTGATATTCTTGGATTTCCAGAAAAATGGCTAAGTGTTGGAGCTTCTGATTTTTAGGTTTTGGGCCGGCAGCTGAAGGCGTGAAGTGTCGGAGCAGGAAGGCGTGATCTCCTGAAGGCTGTTCTACGAGAGGACGCACAGGGACGTTGAAGGCACGATTTCTGTAATCTTGAAGGCGCTGGAAAGTTCTATTTTTCCAGCCTGGAGTTCTTGGAAGCAAAAGCGTGAAGAGCTGAGCCTGAAGGCGCGACATAGGTTGGCGAGGATGTTGAAGGCGCTGAATTTGAGCCCAAAGGAGCTGGAATGCTGAACAAATTCTTCAACTTCGGATTTTTTCACAATTTGAGCTGATTTTCAGTATCTCAATTCAAGGGCACTTATGTAATACTTTAGATATTTTTAGTTAGCGTATTAGTTACATTTCTACTCCTCTATATATAGGAGATGTAGTTAGAATATGAAGGAGGAATATTCTAGATTAGAAAACCATCTTTTGAATTCTAGCGGGAATTCTCATATTTCCCTCATTTTCTCTCTCTAGATCTATTTTCTCTCACTAAACATTTCTTCTCCGATCTCCATTCCCGGTCACGATTGTGAACCAGAGATTTCATATTAAGCTCAACCGAAGCGACATTGAATTTTCTTCTACATTTTAATCGGTGAATTTTTCTCAATTTGATGGAATTCAATTGCTCAATGTTGGAATTTAATGCTTACGAGTTGAATATGGAGTTTCCTGGCTAAGTATATGATATCTTAGGGTTCTAAACGGATGAATACATGATTTAGAAGATTTCATGCTATGCAATTGACTTAATTGATAAAGATTGAAATCGCACATGAATTTACTACTTGAATTCTGTCAAATTTCATTTCTCTACAATGATTTTGATTGGATCAAGCTTCGATTGTGATCGCCATGTCAAGTTGCGGATTGTTTCACCGACTTAGTGAAGATACATGAGATGAGAACTAAAGTGTGATTGTTTGAGTCTTTACACTTACTTTCTATGATTATATCATTCTGAGATTCAGTCTCGCCATGGGAAGCTTCGATGAATTGAAACATTAGAAAAAGTGTGAAATAAGATCTCTGTGTTATCAACGAAGACATAAGAAACTTAGGTCGGGCCTCGCCATGGGATTTCCTAGGTTTTGCATGTTAGAGTAGTTAGCCCGGAGAGTTGAGACGTTGCGGAGTGAATTCCACTATTCTCAAGCCTCGCCAAGGGAGAGGATGGTGTCAAGAAGTACAGGAGGTGGTGTGGTCGCCATGCTAACCACAGCTTGAACTTCTAGGCAATTTAAGACTCCAATGCGGTTAATTGCATATTGATTGCATAGCATAGATTTACTAAGCTTGTGTTCATCCAATACAAGAATCCTGAGATATCTGCTTCATCTTTGTTTGTTGCTACCTTTTGTTTTTTCTGTTCTCGTTCTTTTGTGTCGAAATTACATTTTTTTAGTGCTTAGATTCTGTGACAAGACTTTAAAAACAATTTGCTCAATATTCTTGACCTAAACATTCCCTGTGGATACGATCTCTACTTCCACTACTACATTAGTGTTTAGAGTTAAAATTGCAAGTACGCGATACGCTTGTTCAATTTTTGGCGCCGTTGCCGTGGAAGGTAATCGGTTCTGGAATTTGTTGAATTGTTCTTGATTTTTACTTGTTCTACTTTGTGTTTTTGTGTGTGACATTTACTTTAGCTTTCATTTTGTGTTGTGTTTTGTTCTGTGCATTGTTTTGAGTACGTGTTGAGAATTGTGGTGTGTTTCTTTGCTGCACATTTGAAGTTGTTGATTCTTTGTTATTATACTCCAAATTGTGTGTTGTGTATGCCAAGATCTAGCAGGTCTGCAGGAGAACCACAATTTCAGTTGGATCTTGAATTGGCAAAGACTTTGAGAGCACAGTTGAAGCAACAGAGAGATATGGCTGCCCAAGGAGCACAAGCACCTCGGTTTGGAGACCACTATGCAGTAAACTTCGATAATTGATTTGGTCATCAGGACATCGATGTGGAAAGTTACCATATACCTCCACAAATTGTTTCCATGATAACCCAGGGACAATTCTTCCAAAGCCTTGACAACGAGGATCCTAACGACCACCTCGATTGATTTCTCGATTTATACAGCACTTTCAAGTTGCCAAGGGTAGATAGGGGTGAAGTTCACAGAATTTTGTTCCCTTTATCTCTGCGTGGTAAGGCCAAACACTGGTTTAAAATTATTGGGGGAACAAATGCTGGAATGTCATTTGATGATCTACAGAAGAGGTTCTTGTCCAAATACTTCCCTCCAGCTAAGCTTGAAAAGAGAAGGTTGGAAATTATGAACTTTTAGCAACAAGAAGGTGAGACATTTAGAGAAGCTTGGGAGAGATTCAACGATCTAATCAGACAATGCCCCAATCATGACTTGGGAGAGATCAGGGAACTAAACACTTTCTTCAAAGGCCTAACTCCTGAATCCTCTTTGATGGTTAAGGCATGTGTTAACGGGGCACTCAAAGACAAGTCTGTGCCTGAAGTACGGGAGCTATTTAATCGAATTGCTGAGGATGAGTATATCTTCCCAGAGACCCGCAAAACTCATGTTAGAAAACAAAGGGGGTTCTTGAGGTAGATGAGGAGACTTCTCTTAGTGCGAAGTTTGAAGCATTGGTTAAGCAGGTGCAGACTCTTAAGGCAACACAAACAAAAGCTCCACTTCTTTCATGTGGTATATGCAAGGGTGAACATTATAGTGATGACTGCTCTGTCACCACTGAGTCCATTCAATACGTGAATGACTATGGCAACAGGCCACAGTACACTGGAAATTACTCAGGAGGCAACAATAGAGGCTATGGTGGTAATCAAGGAACTTGGGGACAACAGAATCAAAGCCAAAGAGGTCAATATACTCAAGGGAATGATCAAAGGAGAGCTTCCAATCCTCCACCAGGGTTTGATCAGCAAGCTAGTACCTCAGAGCTGAGGAACTCATCAGTGGAAGAAATGCTCCGGAGTCTTATAGAAAAGGTGGATAAAAATGAGGAAAGATTTGTTGCTTTGGAGACATCCGTAAGACATCATGATGGCACATTCAAAAACATTGAGATGCAATTGGGTCAACTCGCGAATGCTATACATCATAGACCTAGTGGATCCCTTCCTAGTGATACGGTGCCAAATCCTAAGAACAATATTGGATGTAAGGCCATAACCTTGAGGAGTGGGAAGCTTTTTCCTGGGAACAAATCTTCAGAAGTTAAGAGTGATTGCTTGGAAGAGGACCAGAAAGATGAAGCTGAGGAAGTTTTGGAACTTAGGAAGGATAATGAGCAAGAGGCTAGTAAGACTGTGGAGAAGGAAATACCAGCAAGGGTAGGAAATGAGATCACCAAGAACTCCAATCCTTACAACTACCCTGAATATGCTCCTAAACCTCCTTTTCCAAAGAGAAAGAAACCATCTCCAACAAAGAGCCCTCAATTCAATAGGTTCCTGGATGTACTCAAGCAAGTGAATGTAAATATTCCCCTGATGGATT
Organism: Ophiorrhiza pumila; assembly: GCA_016586305.1. Lineage (NCBI taxonomy): Eukaryota > Viridiplantae > Streptophyta > Magnoliopsida > Gentianales > Rubiaceae > Ophiorrhiza > Ophiorrhiza pumila. Next base: position 14,220,285 of record BLIW01000011.1, read on the forward strand.
TAGTGACTTCAATGCCAAAGTATGCTAAGTATCTCAAGGATCTCATCTCCAACAAAGAGCAAATCTTGAGATGTGAGGTACCCATGATGGTTTCTGAGTGCACTCAAGCATGGATGGTTCATGATCTTCCTCCAAAGTTCAAGGATCCAGGCAGCTGTACAATTCCGTGCAAGATAGGCACGAGACATTTTGCAAAGGCCCTTTGTGATCTTGGTGCTGGGATTAATTTGATGCCACTGTCAATAGCTATTAATGTTGGATTGGAAAGCCGGATTCGCTCAGTTGAGTAACACTCCAATTGGCAGATAGGTCCTTGGTGGCTCCTACAGGCTTGGTAGAAGATGTTCTGGTAAGAATTGACAAATTTACTTTGCCTGTTGATTTCATCGTACTTGATATAGAGGAAGACCTCGAGGTACCACTCATATTTGGTAGACCATTTTTAGCTACTGGTGATGCCTTAATTGGAGTTCGAAATAAAACTGTCACTTTTAGGATTAATAATGAGGAAGTAGTTTTTGATGTGGATTATGCAATGAAACACCCTATGCCTTTAGAGTCTTGTTGTTCCATTCAGGTTGTAGAATGTTCCCCAATTTTAGTTGATATTGGTGTTAAGCATGACTATATGTCTGTTGATAGCATTGTTGGTGATGCAGAGATTGGTTGTGATGAGTTTGATGAAGAAGATTGCATGATTTCATCCGAGAGTGTATACATAGAAGAATGTGGTTTCATGGATATATCAAGCTTTGATTTGCCAAGTCAATCGTCTGTAGAACATACCTCACAGGAAGCATGTGTTAAGAATTGTTCAAATGATGGTGGAGGTCATGCTATGTTTGTTGATGTTGATGGTTGTTCTTTTCTTGATACTTTGATAAATTTCATAGAGTCACATCTGGAAGAACGTTATGATACCATGAATCATGATAAAGTGGAAATTGCGGGGACTTTTTGTAAAACATCAACTTTTGAAACTGTGAATGAATCTCAGTGTATAATTGGTACCTCACCTCCAGTGCATAATGAGCAAATTTTGTTAAAAGATGACCACAATGTTGTTTGTGATGATAATTTTAAGATAATTTGTGGAGTCAATAATGTTAGTTTTGATGATAAAGATGTTAACATTTTGAAGGATAATGATAACATGGTGAACAATTGTGAATTTGAGACTTTTACTTTTGCACTTTCTGATGAGCTTGTTGAGACCATGGATGTGCATTACTTGGTTGAGCCTTGCAGGACTACTATGGATAGTGTGGTATAAGAGGGCTATGATGTGCTTCAAATGAATGTGGTATTTGGAGAAAGTTCTTCTCATGATCCTGTGCTTACATATCTCCTCAACACTCCAGTGTCTTCTGGAAAGAAGGAGCATGCTTATGAGAGTTCATCTTTTGTGTGGTGCAGAGATGGATTTACTGAGTTCTTTTCATGACCAAGACATACGTTGTGGATGAATAAAGTCTAGCTGGAGACTTTCTAAATCCATAACTATTTCTTTTCCTTTAGCTTTAATAAGTAGTTTGTTTTCTTCTTTTTGTTTTGTCTTTACGTTTCTTTCATTTTGGAATTCATTCATAAAAAACACTCATGTAAAAGGCGTTTGCCCAGGAAGGACATTGCAAGAGATTAGCCATGCACTCCAAAGGCTAAGTGTGGGGGAGTGATGCTATGGAATTTTTCATATGAGGAAGATGGACCAAGACATCTCCACAAAGCAAACATTGGAATTCATGACAATATCAATACCAGGGAGCTCCTAAACCTATCTTTTATTTACATCGAGAACAATGTATGTTTTAAGTGTGGGGGAGTGTATGTTTGCTATGGTTTGTATCTCTTGATGCTTATTTGTCTTGCATGAGTGAGGAAATTTTGATGAAATTTTTTGTGAAGTCTTTTGTGCTATGTGATGAAGAATATGTTATTTTCTAAGTTTTGTGGTGAATTTTGAGTGTTTGCATATTATGTCCAGTTATATTTGGTGTTTTTATTGTTGTGCACGTTTTTAATTTTTGTGGAAGTTTTGAAATTTTTGGTGAATAAGTGATGTTTGAACACAAGTTTTGTGTAGTTGACATTTCTGTGGCAAAATGTTCATAACCATGGAAAGTTGTGGTGTTTGTGGTGCTGTTTTGGTGGGTTGAAATTCTAAGTGTTAAGGAGTGTGAGTGTGCTAGAAAGTGTCAAAATTAGGAAAAAAGGGTGGTGTTAGTGAGAGCAAAGAAATGTAGAACACTTTGTACTATGCTTGGCTCCTTTGGAAATCTTGTTTGAAATTTGAAGTTCATCCATCGTTATTTTTTTTTCTTGCATGCGAAAGTGTTTTTTTTCTTTGGTTCCAATCTTGATAAAATCAGTGCATTTTGTTGGTCAAGGGCATCATGTTAATGTAAGATAGATATGCCATGCAAACTGGTTCTTGGACACAGGAGGAAAATGATTCAATTCGTTTATATGGTTATGCATTATTTTGGTTGTTTTGAATGTTCTTGCGTACATAGTCTTTTAGAGACATTTAAGGACTCTTAGACACACAAGAAATGATATGGAGAAAAAGCCTTTGGCAATTGGGAATGAAAAGCCGAAATACCCTTGGCAAGAATGATTGAGAAAAAACAGCCATAAAACTCAGGCAGCTTAAGGGAAAAAGAAGCCAAAAGACCCAAGGCAAGCACACCAATGTGTGCAAAAAGTTAGCAAAAACAGTAAAGAACAAAAGCAATGGAAATGTGAAATCAATAGAAAAGCACCAATGTGCACCATTGATCTTGTGTGATTTTGAGTTCTTGAGTGTGGATATTATGATTGTTTGTGCAGAGAAATGTTTTGGAACAAAAGCAATAGGAATGGATGAATTAAGATTCCTCACACACACTTGCACCATGACATTTTGGTCTTTATTCATCGTGCCTTGATTGATAACTTGTGCTGAAATTTGATGGTTTGGTATGAAAGACATGTAAAAATGTTATTGCATGTAAAAATTGTTTTGATGAACTTAGATGAGAACAAGCTTGACAGAGGAGTGAGGTCTAGTGCTAAGTGATTTTGAAATGTGAGCTTTGTGTTGTGTTTTTGCTTGAGGGCAAGCAAAGGTTCAAGTGTGGGGGAATTTGATAAGTTGGTTTTATACCAACTTATATATGATTAATTCACTTGGCTTTTGCATTGATTCTCATGCAAATGTTGGTGCAATGTATTATTTTGTGTGTTTATGTGGGTTGCAACTCAGAGTGCTTAAATGGTAAAAAAAAGATCAAAAACGATAATTAAAAGAGACAAATGTGTTGAAGAACAAAGCAAGGGTTGAAATTGAGCTTGTGAAGATGAAAATGCCATTATATGCCTACTTTAGGGTTTGGACAGCTTTGTTGTGCATATTCATTTGAGCATAACTTCTTCAATTCTAATTCAAATGAGGAGATCTTGGATGATTCGGAAAGCGCTTTGTTTGTACTTCAAATGCCATGTTTTAACTTTCTCCAAATTCTGTGTGCAAACATGAGAAACGAGGGCATCTTTGTTGTGTTTAGATTAGGATGTGATAGAGTTTTATCTTTCTGCCACAGTTTGATCAATTGTGTATATCCTGAGCTACAGGTATCCAATGAGGTTCATTATTGAACTTATAGAAAGCCAAGAGGAAGTTCTACAACTCTAATGTTTACTGGGAATTCTGATTTCGAGGCTAAGACACTCAAAATCTTGCATGAAGTTGGCTGTCTTTCTGGCTCACCGCACTCCACTCTTGCATTCACTTCACTTCACTCACATGCACTCACTGCCCAACACTCCACTACACTCTCGCGCACACTAGCACTTCACTCTCTCTGCTACACTCGTACACACTCATGCGGTGAGGCCACCTCGCCGCATTCACTCTCGTACACACCTCACCAACACTCGCACACATGCACACTACACTCAAGCACTCACCGCACACACCTCACATGCGGCGAGGTCACCTCGCCGCAACACTCACGCACACACTCCATGCGGCGAGGTCACCTCGCCGCATGAAACTTCACACACTCACTGCACTTCACACACAATAACACATCCACTCTTTCACAACACATCCTTCATATCATTATTCAGCAATCATACATTGCACTTCACATTTGTTTTGAAAATTTCACAACACGCACCCACAACATTTCTCACTCATTTCATAACATTGGCATGTTATGATTTTACCATTTCATATTTTATCAATTCCTTTCATTAGGTTTTCAGTTTACATTGTTTTCATTTAGTATGAACGCCTACCATTTCATAACATCCATTTTATCACACAAATCTAACAACATTGTTCATTCATGTTTTTCAGACTTCATTCTTCATTCTTCACTCTTCATCATTTCGTTACACATCTCACAACACTTCATTACATCTCATTTCATTTCACAAATACTTCTCACAACACTCAACATACCAAGTTTCACTCACACTCACACACTCGCACAAGCTGGCGAGACCTCGCGCGCCAGCCAACACATTTGCCGGCGAGGTCTCGCTGCGAGACCTCGTCAGCAAAGGCACAAACAGCAAGACCTCGCAGCGAGGTCTCGCCACACACACACACTTCAAGGTGAGACCTCGCCACGAGGTCTCGCCATGCAATCTTGCCATGAATATTTCAATTTTTGTCGCACTTTAGTAATTGGGTTGTAACTCCTTCGTCTTAGCTCCGAATTGGGTAATTCAAACGGCTATGTAAAGCTAAGACATAGGGTTACAACATTTATGTTTTAAGTTTTTCCTTATTCACGGTGTATCATGATCAGATTGTGGTTGGAAGTTGCTGCCAGTTTTGTGATATTCTTGGATTTCCAGAAAAATGGCTAAGTGTTGGAGCTTCTGATTTTCAGGTTTTGGGCCGGCAGCTGAAGGCGTGAAGTGTCGGAGCAGGAAGGCGTGATCTCCTGAAGGCTGTTCTGTGAGAGGACGCACAGGGACATTGAAGGCGCGATTTCTGTAAGCTTGAAGGCACTGGAAAGTTCTATTTTTCCAGCCTGGAGTTCTTTGAAGCAAAAGCGTGAAGAGCTGAGCCTGAAGGCGCGACATAGGTTGGCGAGGATGTTGAAGGCGCTGGAATTTGAGCCCAAAGGCGCTGGAATGCTGAACAAATTCTTCAACTTCGAATTTTTTCACAATTTGAGCTGATTTTCAGTATCTCCATTCAAGGGCACTTATACTCCTCTATATATAGGATATGTAGTTAGAATATGAAGGAGGAATATTCTAGATTAGAAAACCATCTTTTGAATTCTAGCGGGAATTCTCATCTTTCCCTCATTTTCTCTCTCTAGATCTATTTTCTCTCACTAAACATTTCTTCTCCGATCTCCATTCCCGGTCACGATTGTGAACCACAGATTTCATATTAAGCTCAACCGAAGCGACATTGAACTTCCTTCTACATTTTAATCGGTGAATTTTTCTCAATTTGATGGAATTCAATTGCTCAATGTTGGAATTTAATGCTTACGAGTTGAATATGGAGTTTCCTGTCTAAGTATATGATATCTTAGGGTTCTAAACGGATGAATACATGATTTAGAAGATTTCATGCTATGCAATTGACTTAATTGATAAAGATTGAAATCGCACATGAATTTACTACTTGAATTCTGTTAAATTTCATTTCTCTACACTGATTTTGATTGGATCAAGCTTCGATTGTGATCGCCATGTCAAGTTGAGGATTGTTTCACTGACTTAGTGAAAATACATGAGATGAGAACTAAAGTGTGATTGTTTGAGTCTTTACACTTACTTTCTATGATTATATCATTCTGAGATTCAGGCCTCGCCATGGAAAGCTTCGATGAATTGAAACATTAGGAAAAGTGTGAAAGAAGCTCTCTGTGTTATCAAAGAGACATAAGAAACTTAGGTCGGGCCTCGCCATGGGATTTCCTAGGTTTTGCATGTTAGAGTAGTTAGCCCGGAGAGTTGAGACGTTGCGGAGTAAATTCCACCATTCTCAAGCCTCGCCAAGGGAGAGGATGGTGTCAAGAAGTACAGGAGGTGGTGTGGTCGCCATGCTAACCACAGCTTGAACTTCTAGGCAATTTAAGTCTCCAATGCGGTTAATTGCTTATTGATTGCATAGCATAGATTTACTAAGCTTGTGTTCATCCAATACAAGAATCCTGAGATATCTGCTTCATCTTTGTTTGTTGCTGCCTTTTGTTTTTTCTGTTCTCGTTCTTTTGTGTCGAAATTACATTTTTTTAGTGCTTAGATTTTGTGACAAGACTTTTAGAACAATTTGCTCAATATTCTTGACCTAAACCTTCCCTGTGGATACGATCTCTACTTCCACTACTACATTAGTGTTTAGAGTTGAAATTGCAAGTATATGCTTGTTCAAATTGGATTCTACATTTGCATCAATGGAGTAAGCATTAATCCTCCAATCAACGTTTTTCTTATAGAAAAAATAATTTAACTTTAATAACAAATATAACAAGAAATCAATCTTACATATTAACTTCTTGTTATATTTGTTATTTATGTTAAATTATTTTTTCTATATGAAAAATGTTGATTAGAGGATTAATGCTTCCTCCACTGATGCAAATAAAGAATCCAATTCCTCTCCTGTGTGTACATAAACATAAATTGAATAAAATATTAACGGATGAGATTAAGTTAGAATTTAATCCGCTTTCATTTATTTGGCATTGGTGAATCCGAACAACTTTGATTACGTTTGTAGATGCCGAATGCCATTTGTGGAAATTGGGAAAGTACGCCAGCAAGAAAATTGGTGACGCCGCTTTACTAAGGCTGAGTGAGAGAAAGAACGCAGCAGAATCTGAAACACGCACACAATTCAAAGGCCCCAAAGTCCAAATCATTTCTTGCTAAGGCTCTCATTGCCCGTTAACTCCAAGAGGTGCCATTTCTTTTTCTACTCACCATCACCCCTGCTCTTGTTCAGCCGTCCTTCACAGTCCACAAAAAGATTTATCAATTTTTGCATAATAATTTGACGGACCCAAATTTAGTTTTTTATTCTTTTTTTCCAGCCTTTTTGGGACTTTAATAGAAATTTATTTAGGATTATTTTCCAAACCAGGGTGTAACGTTATCACTATAATGTAAGTTTAGCCAAATTTTTGAATTTTCTATTTTTCTATATCGTAATGATTGCTGAAAGTCTGAAACAGTAGTTTGGCATGAAGTGTCAATGCCGAGTATCCATCTTAAAGCCGTTTTACTGAGAAGAAAGTGAATAGCTTTTACCTTATAGGGGATGTTAACATTCTGCTTTGTATTTTATTTTCCTTTCAACAATAATATTGTAGTTATATTCTTCAAATTTTGACGGGAATATTAAGTCTTTCTTTAGTTGTTTAAGTTGAATACAAATGGTAATCAGTTAAGCCTCTTAGATATATACTTTTATGGTTGATTTGTTCTTTCATTCTTAGATTATCATTAGGAAATTATCGGTTCCTTGATTTGTTGTATAAATTGATTGTTCTTGTTTATTGCTTATTCCAACAGTCGAATGTATGTGCTTTAATTTTTGTAAGGACCATTTATCAGCTGATTTTTCTGAGTATTGCCTGATTGATAAAATGCTCCATTTTTGTTCAGATAATCTTTACAAAGAAGTGTCCTTTGGGCATTGCTGTTGTTTTTACATGCATAATTTCTAGATCAAGGTGTAGTCTTTATCCCTAGGATCTGTAGAGATCCTATTGCGTTATCCACTGAAGTTGTTTGTTTTTTATTTTGGTAATCGAATTAATTGTCCCATCCAGCCCTCGCTCTTGGAACCTTTGCAAATAATTGTGCTCAAAGCTTCCACGATAGTTCCATTGAATGGAGCTTAATTAAGTTAGTGATTTAACAGAAGTAAAATCTTGTAGCCAATAAACCACTAACAGAAATATCCTCTTCAAATAATAAGTGAGGAAAAAGCTACCATTAGCCCACAATAATAACTAAAATTGAACGGGAAAACCTAATGGTCGCATATGATTCAGGTACCGAAAATTATCAAGAAAACATGCAGATAACACAGAAATTACAATACGCAGTAAATAACTCAGTCAAATTCATATTTAAAAATTTACCTCGATTCTTGTGGCCGTGGCAGAGTATTCAAAAAGCTTGCTTCCTGCTTGTTTGACTAGATGGAGGAGCTCGGTAGTTTTCGATGGTGGCAGTAGCCTGGCGTTAGTCCGTGGAGCTTTTGAAGCCTTGATTTTCCTTTGATCCTCCAACCTTATTGAAAACTAGAATGGCACAATCCTGTGGATGCGTAAGTATACGAAGAAAACTATATATATATATATATATATGTATATGTATATATTTTTTAATTTTTGAAAAAGAAAATTCTGTTTAGGGTGGAATTGTCTGTGTTATACTGTTACGAGATTTACATTTTTGTTATTTTGGAATTTTAGGAGTATCTTTAATTTTTATTATTGTTGTTATTATTAATTCTCAGGATATATTTTTCTTTTTAAATTAATTTTCTTAATAATTAATTATTAAAGCTTCTAAATGTGTTGGGAAGTAGTGTATTCTCGTTGGGAATGATGACTGCAAATAAAAGATTCACTCTCAACTACCAACCTCATAATTCATATATAGCACTTAAAAAGTTTCCTTTTACTTGAAGAATGTTTATAAGGATATTGAAACTTTTTTACAGTATTATTTTCCTCAGCAGACCATTAAATATTGCATATTATCCAACTGATTTTGTAGTTTTTCCTATATCAAAACTTGTTCCACGGTGCATCATCTTGGTTTTAGCTTGTTCTTTTAAACTGCAATTTTCACAAGACTCGTTGCTTTCAATAGCACTCACTCACTCACTCAGTCACTCTTCAACTACTGAATACCAATGATAAAATTTTAAAGACACATCCAACTAAGCATCACTCACTCTTCAACAAGCCATTGTAGTAGAAAAGAACATGAATACTACAACAGTGGAAATGTCAGCTCAATCATAGCAATCTCTGACAATTTCTTTATCGCATTTCTGCCTTGCAAATGCTTATTCACTAGCCCTCCAGCAAAGGTGGGATTGCAATATGCAGAGAAATCCTAAGTAACATCCTGGAGATGTTCATTCAACTACTGAATACCAACTTATGATTTGATGAATACCTCAAACACAACTAAATCTCTGCAGCCCTTAGGGGACCAACTGAGAAATCTTGGATAGAGATGCTCATATTTTATCCACTGAAAATGACAAATCAAACATAGAGCCTTGCAAAGACTTCTCATAAGCAGGCAAATCAAAATGGCCATGCCCACACATTGCCATGAGAATCACTTTTGACTCCCCCATCTCTTTACATCTAAGCGCTTCCCTTTTGGTGGCAGCTATGGCATGAGTTGGTTTCGGTGCCAGTATCAATCCCTCAAACCTAGAAAATTGTATTGGAGTTCAGTGTTGAATGTGTTGAAGCCTTTGAAACATTGAAAGTCAAGCTTGTAGAGGCTCCAGTTATAATCACTCCTCAATGGGGTGAGCCTTTTGAAATAATGTGTGATGCGAGTGATTATGCTTTGGGAGCTGTTCTTGGACAGAGAAGGAACAATATCTTCCACACCATCTACTACGCAAGCAAGCTTTTGAATGAGGCTCAACTAAACTACACAACTACAGAGAAGGAAATGTTGGCCGCAGTATTCGCCTTCGACAAGTTTAGGGCCTACCTTTTGGGATCAAAGGTCATTGTTCATACAGAACATGTTGCTTAGAAGTATCTTCTAGCCAAAAAGGAAGCAAAGCCACAACTTATAAGATGGGTGCTTTTACTTCAAGAGTTTGATGTTGAAATAAGAGATCGTAAAGGGTCAGAGAATGTGGTAGCTGATCACTTATCCAGATTGGAATCTCAAGAGCAAGACAATACCAAGTTGTTTATTAAGGAACACTTTCCTAATGAACAAGTCTTTCAAGTAGAACAAGGATGTTTGCCTTGGTATGCAGAAATCCAACTTCGTGATTGCAGGGCAAGTACCTCCTATTATTCTAGTGAGCAAAAGAAGAAGTTAAAGAGTGATGCCAAACATTTCTTTTGGGAGGATAATGCTTTGTACAAGGCATGCAGTGACCAAATCATAAAGAAATGTGTCAAGGATGAGGAGAAGGATGCTATCTTGCAGGCTTGTCATGAAGGTCCTTGTGGAGGGCATTTTTGTTCCGCCAGGACTGGATTCAAAGTGTTACAATGTGGTTTTTATTGGCCTCATATATTCTTGGATTCAAAGATTTGGGTAGGTAGCTGTGATAGGTGCCAACGAACAGGAAATCTTCATGGAATGAAATGGCTTTGAACAATATTCTTGAAGTGGAGATATTTGTCGTTTGGAGTATTGATTTCATGGGCCCTTTCCCGAAATTAGGTGGAATGGAGTATATCTTGATTGCTCTAGACAATGTCTCAAAATGGGTTGAAGCTAAAGCTCTTGCACATAATGATGCTAGGAGTGTTGCTGCATTCTCAAAGGCACACATTTTCAACCGATTTGGGAACCCAAGGGCAATCATAAGTGATGGAGGCACACATTTTTGTAACAAGATCTTTGAAGCCCTCTTAGCTAAATATGGAGTGAAACATAAAGTGTCTACTGCCTATCATCCACAGACCAGTGGGCAAGCTGAAATTTCCGACAGGGAAATCAAACGTGTGTTGGAAAAGGTTGTCAATCCAAGTAGGAAGGATTGGGCTATAAAGTTAGATGATGCTCTGTGGGCATACAGGACTGCCTACAAGACACCCATTGGTGCCTCACCCTTTAGGCTTGTATTTGGAAAAGAATGCCACCTCCCAGTAGAGCTTGAACACCGAGCCTATTGGGCCATTGAAAAGCTCAACATGCATTTCAATGGAGCTCAGTCTAAAAGAATGATGGAGTTGAATGAACTCGATGAATTCAGATTTCATTCTTATGTGAATGCAAAGATGTATAAAGAAAGGACAAAGAGACTTCATGATGCACAAATTCAGCAAAAGAGTTTTGCACCAGGGCAGCTCGTGTTGTTATACAACTCTCGACTGCGACTTTTTCCTGGCAAACTGAATTCCAGATGGACTGGTCCTTTTCGGGTGATTAGTCTCAAGCCTTATGGAGTGGTCGAGGATCGAAATTAACAAAATGGCAATACATGGTCAGTAAATGGTCATAGGCTTAAACCCTATGCACTCCATCCGGACCAAGGCGCGCTCATAGAATCCCAAACTCCACAAGAGTTGTTCCTGGTTGATCCAATATCGTCGCACTGACCAAGAACATGGTCGGGCTGTCGACCTTAAAAACAAGTGCTATTGGGAGGCAACCCAATGATTCCTTCTAATTCTTTGCATTTCTCATTTTTTGTCTTCTTTTTATTTGTCGTTGCTTATTTTGATTAGATCTTTGTTTTACAGTTTGTTTAGATTTGTCACGGACTACACTCGAGAAGACAAAGCCAAGCTACTGATTGAAGGATAAGCTATTTGCCAAAGAATCAATTGGGAATTGGTAAGCTTGATCTAAATTGTGAAGCTATACATGTAATGGAATTTGAACCCGTGAATTACTCCTGAACACAAGTCACACGGTAGTATTGACATCCCGTGAAGTTGTTTGTTGTTATTCAAAGTGCTTGAGCCGAGTTAGGATATGTGTCTTGTGGGGATTACATGCACACTTTGTCTTCATGTGTGTTATCATTTTGCTTCCATCACTTGTCTATGTCGTGTAGCTAGATTGGATCTAACTTGTGCTTTAAATTCATTATAAATATCTTACACTTGGCTGGACATTCTCCATTCATCTCCGAATTATTGGTGTAAACCTCTACCTAGGTTGATTGCACACTTCCCCAGCATGTACTCCTATGAACACGAGAGTTTCAGTGACGAAATGAGAAGTTCTTCCTCTTCTAATACCGAAACAGAAATAGATGATGATCCAGCAGAGTCTCCCCGCTTTGTGAGTGCTAGTGCAGAGCGACAATATCACCGGTCAATTCGTAGATATGTCTTGATGGAAAGAATATTTGAAGCACCTTCCCACAGATTTTTTGAGACTATTCGATTCCACAATTGGGAGTTTTTCATATCAGCCCAAACTATAGTTAATCTGGAAATAGCTAGAGAATATTATGCGAATGCCAATGCCTACCATGGGAGAAATAATGTAGTGTTTTTGAGAGGCATTAATCTGGAGGTGAATCGCCATAGTATCAACCAACACTACCTCTTGCCAGATTATCCCAATGATGCTTATAGTCAGTTGGTGCAAACAGAGAACACAGATCATCTCTTGGCAGCTGTGGGATTGCCAGGCGCTTCATGAGTGAGAAATGCCCGAAATGAGGCAATTTATGTTCTCACTAGTGATTTATCAGCTGAAGCAAAATTATGGTTGCTCTTTGTAAATTCCCGGCTAATGCCTACGAGACAAACCACGAGAGCAAACAGAGAAAGAGTCCTTCTGGTATATGCCATCCAGCATAGAATGTCGATTGATGTCGGACATTTAATTCTGGGGTACATCAAGCATGCACAATGCTCTGAAGCTACACCCATGTTTTTTCCTATTCTTCTCTTGGAAATGGCCAGAAAACAGGGAGTGGAAATGGATCCATCCGAATTTTGGCCACCCTCTGAGGGCACTATGGGCACTCCTCAATGGCTTTGTTATCTTGAGGAAGAGCATCACACTAGACTCCGCAGGGGCCTTTAATCCTGCTTTCCTTTCTTAGCAATGAAGACCATTACCTAGTTTAAGTGTGGGGGAGAATAAATTGCTTTTGGGGTGTTGTTATCTCTTGGTGCTTACAAAAGCATGCTTTGAGATGTAGTTAGGTATATGTTGTAGTGTGCGTGTGATAATTCAGAGAAGTTAAGTGATGATGTGAGTAGTGTAATATAAGGAAATGGATGGAATGAATTATCATCTTGCATTTTCACTGTTTTATTTACATGTCATGTTTGCACTAATATGACGTGAGTTTTCATGATAATAATGCTTTGGAATTTTTGCTGAGGCATGAGTACATAGCCGTGGAGTCTAAACAGATATGGAGGTCAATTAATGCATTAGTACAGGTTGGTAAGATGCACACACTCAAGCATTTAAGATGATACGATATGACCTAGGAGAGATCCTTGATCACACGTTTTCCACACACTTAAGATCGTTTGTTGCACCAAAACGCACGAACAAGTTTCAAGAACCAACACAATTGCGGAAAGAATTAATGGAACGAAAAGGCAAGATTAAAATTAACCAAACCCCAACGTTATAACATAAAGATTCAGTTTAACTAATGTAAATCAAAAGTTTAAACCTATCCGTTTGGCCTGTTCTATAAATCTAGAACTTGTAAGCTTCACCTATAGTTCCTCACTAAAGGCTTGGCGGATCTTATGATTATTCAACTAAACTTAGAAGAATATTCACGTTAATTCTTAACAACTTTTCACGGTTGAAAATGTTCTTTTAGCAAAGCTAAATTTCAGCAAAATTCTTCATAATAAAAACGTTTAAGTGAGGTGCCTTTTATAGGCTACAAAGAGTGCTAATGGTAGGCATTTTCCCGATGTGGGATGATTGCCAAGCATGTTTCCTAAAATTTAGGAAACTCCTAAAAGTAGGAGACTACTTTCCTAAACTTATTAAAGCCCATTACATGCCATTATCATGCAAGATAATTGGACCAAGTAATTAACCTTAAATAAAAACGAAATTAATTAACAATAATAAGCCCAATTAAAATGTTTTGGACTTACTTATTAAACCCTAAATTAATCCACGAAATTATAAAACATAAATAAGCCCAATTAATTAACGTTTAATGGACTTAATTAAAAGTGGCGTGGTCCATAAATGGCAAAGCCCAAGCACGCCATCTTGGTCTTCAAAAAGGTGAATCCTAATCTTTTTAGGATTTAACTTGGAAATCCTACTCCCATTAGGATTGAGATTGGTAATCCTATTCCCATTAGGATTGAGTTTGGTAATCCTATTCCCATTAGGATTGAGTTTGGTAATCCTATTCCCATTAGGATTTGGAGTAGATTGCTTGGTTGATAATCCTATTCCCATTAGGATTTGGAGTAGATTTCTTGGATGGATTCTCATCAATTCCTCCCTCCTCGAAAAGGATTCGTCCTCGAATCTTGAAATTGAGCTCCTGGATCAAACACCAAAACAATGAACTCAATGTAAACTCAAGCCAAATAAAATTGGACAGAGGTACATCTCTGGCAACGAACATTTAAATTCTGCAAGAACAAAACAAGTGTATAAGGCAAACAACCTTGTGCACTTTCCTTCCCCAAAAGAGTAGGTCGGGCAGAATTTATATACATGCTTAAAACACATAAAGCATTACGATTATTAACAATGTGTGCATGATTTATAACTTAAAAGGAATAAACACAACATTGGAAAGAAAAATCAAAACAATGATGTAAAAAGACATCACTTAATAAATGCAAATTAGAAATCCTATTATGACATGCATTATAAAACGACTTGAAATATAACACTTCATATAAAGGAAAATGTATTGTTTTCGAAAATATGAAAATATTCAAGACAAACTCATTAAAAACATGCATGGACACACTAGGATTAACATAGAATGCAACTTTATTAATGTAATTACAAATTTTATCCAAGGATTTATAAGAATATGCAAAGCAATTAAATATATATACATCTTGGATTAAATGTAAATCACAATACACAAGTCTTAAACTCGTTGCAAGCATTTTTAAGTTATCAAATAACAAATTACAATTCCAAAGAATAAGAACAGAATGTACATTTTGAAATTGAAAGGAAATTCGAAACTGAGATAACTTACAAAAACAATTGTTGAACAACTAGATTACCTCTTTGAAGTTGATACATTTGATTAGGGATTGTTTGGAAAACCGTATGAACAGAGTCACGAATCAAATCATCAAAACAAAGGTTATACCAGCAAGTATTATCAACATTAGCATCACTTTGTTTAGTGTACACAAGGTTTTGGTATTGCTCGAAATGATAAGCACTAAACTTACCTTGCTCACCTTATGGAAAACAGGTTATGGCAGATTGAACTCCTTCCATGGCATATTGAGTGGTTTGCAACTCCATTAGATGTCTAGGAATTCCATAAATCTGCAACAAAAAACTTCTAGGCAGCAAACAATGTAAATTGTGATCACTAGAATTCGTAAGTACAAGATGTTGTTGTTTAGCTTTCAATGAACTCTCATTCTCACTCTTTCTATTACTCTTGTTTTGCTCACAGCCTATACGAACTAAATCACTCTTTTCTTTCTCTTTTTCATCTCTCATTTTAGCACAAGATGTAGCAATTCTTGCTTATTCTTCAGAAACTTCACAAGGCTTTAAAGCAACAATATAGAACCCTTTACCATTATGCCTAAGTGTATAGCAATTTTTGAGATCATTATATACCCCCTCGCAAGTAAGTTGCCATGGTTTTCCCAACAATAGATGTGTTGTTTGCATGGGAAATACGTCACAGAGTACCTCAGCTGTGTATTTTCCTATTATGAATGCAACCGTAACTTGCTTCATCACCACAATTATCACTCCATTGCAGCAAGTAAGGATTTGGATGTGGAGTGATTTGTATATTCAATCTTTCCACCATTAGCTCACTAGCAAAGTTAGAGCTACTCCCACTATCAATTACCACAACACACACTTTATCTTGGACTTTGCACCTTGTATAAAACTCTTTTACATGTGCTGAAGATGTGGTGTTGGACTCCTTAATTTCATCATGAGATTGTATAATCTTTTGGAGTGTTTGCATTAATTCATCAATCTCCATGTTAAGAGTATTTGCACTTCCTTTCACCATTGATTAATAAATCTGCAATATTAGTAAAGAAAACAAGAAGAACAACAATTGAAGTCCTCTCGGGTTCTCACTATTTGGGTGAGTAGATTCTCTCCTCTCTAGTATAATGGCTTTTCTCTCTTGTATACCCTATCTAAACTTTCAACAATGAATCTCTGAAACTAATTGAGCTTACTGTTCGTTAACTTTTAGAACAAATCTCAACAGATTAGTTCAAACAAATCAATTCACAAAAGCAAAACCAATGAAGTTTGAAAATTTATCACGTCTCAATAGTATGTAAGAACACGTACGGGGTATAACTTGGTTAACTTCAGAAAATACGAAAACACAAAATAGACCAGAAAAGAAGAAGATTGGTTTTTTAATCACTCAATTCCGATTTAAAATGAGCAAGATATGGCACTTTTAATATTGGTGATTTTGAAAGGGCAAACAAGAACTTAGTTCTTTTCTTGGGCTGTTTTTTTTTTTTTTAATATGGTCCGAAATTTCTTTTTTTTTTTCACTTTAGACCAATTGCTTTTTAAGACAAGAATGGTCTTAACCTTATTTTCTCAAAAACTTCAGCCAACAAGAATTGTAAATAACTCACCAAATATAATGAATTTCAAGATGCCACTTAAACAAGAAATCCAAGATTCAAGATAAAGAACAAGAATCAAGCTCAAGATTTCAATGTTATCAATTTTTGATTTTCAAGAAGTTCAAGAACTTCAAGAAAGTGTGCAAGAACTTGTATTTTTGACTTATGGTAAAAGTTCTATCAAAACACACTTTGATAAGAATGAAACAAAGAAACTAGCACAAAAGAAAGATCAAGAATCGGATGTGAAACAAGGAAGTTATGAAAAAAAATTTACCAAGAAACCATAATTTGACAAACCCTAATCTTGGACGTGAAGAAGCAATAAAAATTCAGAAATTCCACACTATGATGATGACAAAACAATGCAGAATTTTGACACTAAGAAGAGCAAGGATAACGTAAAAACAGCAGCAAAATAAGACAACACAAAAGACGCCAAATCGGCAAAAGAACATCAACCTAAATTGATGCGATTTTTGACGAATATTTAACAAGACTCTAAACGATTTTTACTCAACAATTATGATTGAATTTAGAGCACGAAAGACACGAATTTACTGCAGCAATAAGGAATCTAAAACAGCAGTAAAAATGGATGACACAAAACAGCAAGAACGGCAATAACAATTTGGGACAAAACGTGAAAAACTGAAACAAGAAAACAAGAAAGATGAAACCTGAATTTTTCATGAACAACCTTTGCTTTGATACCACTTGATACGATATGACCTAGGAGAGATCCTTGATCACACGTTTTCCACACACTTAAGATCATTTGTTACACCAAAACTCACGAACAAGTTTCAAGAACCAACACAATTGCGGAAAGAATTAATGGAACGAAAAGGCAAGATTAAAATAAACCAAACCCCAATGTTATAACAAAAAGATTCAGTTTAACTAATGTAAATCAAAAGTTTAAACATATCCGTTTGGCCTGTTCTATAAATCTAGAACTTGTAAGCTTCACCTATAGTTCCTCACTAAAGGCTTGGCGGATCTTATGATTATTCAACTAAACTTAGAAGAATATTCACGTTAATTCTTAACAACTTTTCACGGTTGAAAATATTCTTTTAGCAAAGCTAAATTTCAGCAAAATTCTTCATAATAAAAACGTTTAAGTGAGGTGCCTTTTATAGGCTACAAAGAGTGCTAATGGTTGGTATTTTCCCAGTGTGGGATAATTGCCAAGCATGTTTCTTAAAATTTAGGAAACTCCTAAAAAGTAGGAGGCTACTTTCCTAAACTTATTAAATTGGGCCACGTAATTAACCTTAAATAAAAACGAAATTAATTAACAATAATAAGCCCAATTAAAATGTTTTGGACTTACTTATTAAACCCTAAATTAATCCACAAAATTAATAACATAAATAAGCCTAATTAATTAACGTTTAATGGACTTAATTAAAAGTGGCGTGGTCCATAAATGGCAAAGCCCAAGCACGCCATCTTGGTCTTCAAAAAGGTGAATCCTAATCCTTTTAGGATTTAGCTTGGAAATCCTACTCCCATTAGGATTGAGCTTGGTAATCCTATTCCCATTAGGATTGAGTTTGGTAATCCTATTCCTATTAGGATTTGGAGTAGATTGCTTGGTTGTTAATCCTATTCCCATTAGGATTTGGAGTAGATTTCTTGGATGGATTCTCATCATAAGAGATTGAGTAAATTTAGATCACAAGACACTAAATGGAAAAGCTAGAATTATTGGGAAGTGGCGTGATGTAAGAAAAAGCTGAAACAATTTTTTTTTGGTTATACATGACATGTGAAGTCTTGAAGAGAATAGTAATATTTGCATAGTGCATGAGTTGCCAACATTCATAGAAAGGCTGCACTAAATTGGATAGTAATGAGAGTAGGTCCCACAAATTAAAGTGACATTGTCATGTTGTAGTTGGAGGCATTTAGTAAGGAATGAATTGGGTAGGCTTTGAGCCTATAAATTCACCATGTAAGTATGTTTACATCCAACCTCATACATTCCATTACATAACAAATAGTGCAGCTTGGCGTTTTTTTCTTCTCCTTGGATATCACCAAACAACACAACATTTCCTTTGTTCATCTTAGCTTCCAAGGTATGAGCTCTTGTACATTTCTTCTTCACGATGGTATGGAAGTACAAAGTGTTTCATGTTCTATGAGTAATGCTCCCTAGTTGCGTTAATGCTCATTTTGTGCTGGGTTTGTGAGGCCAAATTATGTGAGGGCGTAGACTATTTTGCCCAGTTTGACACCTTTCGGTATTGTGGCCGTAATTTGCTCAATTTAAATCCAAATTGGGTGATTCTTGTCCCCAAATTTAGCTCAGATCATGTTTTTCAACTTTGATGTTTTACGTTCTGACTACTTCTCCCTGCTTCGCACATTATTTACTCTGTCTTATGATGATATGCAGCTGAAAATTCTGTCTTGAGTAATTGCTCCAATGTTGTCACAAATAGTTAGCCTATGCATTGGTTGCTTAATTTTGCACAGTATGAGGTGTGTCCAGTTGCTATGTGAAATTTAGATGACGAGATTGCACGATATATGTTTGAGTGGTGATTGAGTGTTGTAATTTCATGTTTAATTTTAGCTATGGCTTTGGACCAACAATTGGAACCCAACCATCATTCTGATAAATGAACTAGTCACTTGAATGTGGTTTTAATGTTTTGGAACTTGGAGTATTCCGGCTCGGCTTGTCTAAGGTGATTGTTGAGATGCTCATGGTTATGGTTGATATTCACAGATATGGCTCCTGAAAAGGATTCTACTCCACAAAAGGGAAAAGGGAATGCTTCTAAGAAAAGAAAAGGCAAGGCACAAACACCTCTTGAGGACTCCGATTCTGACTATTGCCCCGAGAAAGATTTACCACTTTTTGAAGGACCTTTGGAGTATACTCTGCAGGCATCCTCACTGAAGAAAAGGAAGGGTTCTTCAGAACTATCTCTGTTTGTTAATCCGGCGGCACAGAAATGCTGGGAACAGGGAATGGGTATGAAAATGCTACACCTTGAAAGGGCATTCGTTGTGGAAAAAGGACCGTTCCAGAAAGTGATGGAGTTTCATCGTTTTGACCAAAAGCTTACTGGAGCACCGGCCTTTTGTAATGCTAGTGTTGCTAGAGAGTTCTATGCCAATGCCAAATTTCTAGATACAGATGAAGCTTTTTTTGTAAGGGGAAAAATGGTACAATTCACAAGTGAGATCATTAAAACTCATTTCGGCACCTCTAGTTTCCCCAAGGATCCTTTGCCATTTTTGAAAAATGACGATTCGGACTGCGCTTTGTTTGAGGAACTTGCCCTACCAAGAGCAGAGTGGATACTCAACACCAAGGCAAATCATAAGAATATTCGTGGTGAGTGGTTGAAGAGTGATGTTAAGATACGGCCAATGCTCGTCATGTCTCGTTTGATGCCAAGGTCACAAACAACTGAAGTGTCGGGCAAACGGTTATATCTGATATCAGCAATCCGAGGGCGGAGGTTAATAGATGCTGGAAGGATTATTCTTTCCAGCCTAAAAGCTGGTATTGATGCAGATAATGCAGCCCTCTATTTTCCGGTTTTGAATGAAGAAATTTGTGTTGCTCAGGGTGTTGATAGTGAAGTAGGTGAATGGCGCAGGAATCCGAGGCCGATTGGTACACAACTGTATTCAAAATATCTGCGCATCGAAAATGAGATATTGCAAGAACAGATAGTGGGAACTACAGAACCTCGGGATGAGGCTAGACCCTTAGCAGATGGATCATTTGATGCACAACAACCTTATGATTTTCGTAATTTTCATGGAGCATTACAGGAGTTTCAACATTCGGTGGACACTCATTTTCAAGTCATGGATTAGCGTTCGGGCAGCATACACGAGATGGTGAATGATATGCAACAAGGATGGGATTCACATGCTTCTACAACGATGAACAAGTTGGATGATATTTCTTCCATATCCCAGTGATGAGGTGAACTTATTCACCTTTTATCTATTGTTTTATACTTAATTCTTTGGTCGTTCTTGTTATTTTTGATTCGTTTTGGTGTTTTATTTGTAGGTTTGTTGACCATGGTGTATGTTTGGAAGAGGAGAATCATATAAGAGCCAAATCAGATGCAAAAAGGAGGAAAAGTTGAAAAAATCGCGAAAATCGTGAAGAGATCCTCCACATCGCGATGTGGAACCTCCCACGTCGCGACGTCGGTGAAGTTGAATTAAATTGGATTTTTCGTGATTTTTTGGACGAATTCTCGAAATTGGCAGAGAGTTACGTCGCGACGTGGGTGGACGTCGCGATGTGCACGATCGCGCATCGCGACATCGGGAAAACGTCGGTAAACGTCGGTTTCGCAACTGAAATTTGGAAATTTGCGATTTTGGCCCACTTTGAGATTTCTTATCCGACAAGACTTCCGTGAAGGACTTATTTACGAATATTTTCATAGAATAACTATAAATAGGACTAGGGTTACAGCTGTTTGGGGTGTGACAACTTTGAGAGAGCAAAAACCAAGGATTTTCCTCTTTGTAATAGCTAGGGTTTCATTATTTTGGTTATTGCACGGAGAGTTTTTGCAGCTGTACAGATTGAGAACATCGTCAATTATTGAATTCATTCTTTTACGAGTAAAGATTTCTTCCAAGGATTCTTAATTCAAGGTGTTATCTTTCCTTTTATTTTATGTTTTCAGTATTGTGCTTTAATTCAAATACTATGATGATGTTTGATTTAGCCATGCTCAGCTAAAATTATTGTGCTCCCGAGATTATGAATAAGGGTTTTTGTGCTTAATTTACATGCTAAATTCTATCTTATGGTCTTTGTTGAATGAGTTTTGCTATGTTCTTCATAATTATGCATGATTTAAGGCCTTAATTATGTATGATGAATATCTTGTCAAAGTGCAGTAAATTACTTGGAGATAACTTGCTTTAATCTTACCTTTAGCCTATTAGGAGGATTAGAGTAGGTTTTTTGGGATCTATTGTGGGTTGGTTGTGAATTTGTTAGATTAATTTACCTTAATTCCTTCCTTTAGCCTAATAGGAGGAATTAAGGGGATTAGTTTAGCATTAGCATGACTAGTTCGGGCGTTGCCTTAGCCTAATGGAGCGGTTGAACTTGAGGGTTTGGTTGAGTTGGTAGTTGCAATAGATTCTGGGTTAATTAATGAAGTAAACCTTGCCTTTAGCCTAATAGGAGGGTTTAACGAATTAATTAATATCTAAGTAGGTAAGTGCTTAATTTATTCCTTGCCTTTAGCCTAATAGGAGGGCATGAGTTTGGTTATCTACCCTTATTTTGCATGACCATAGATAGGATGTGTGTATGTGCTTTTTATGTAACCATAAAATATAATCTCGGGAGTACACTTGCTTAACTTGAATTTTAATCAAATAACCATTTTAGTTTTATTATTTGTTATTTATTTTCTTACTTAGAGTTTGATAAATACTAAAACCAAAAATTATTTTCTTTAAGATTTCAACACAATCCTTTCTCTGTGGGAACGAACTTGCTATACTAACACCTTTTAGGGGTTGTTTAGCTTGAATTTTGATTAGGGGTATATAGCAACCACGATCACATTTATACCACATATTTGCCCCCATCAAATTTCGGCGCCGCTGCCTGGGAGAGCAATTGTGTTGGAATTTTATTTTATTTTATTATTTATTTTGAGTATTCTTTTTACTTTTTCTTATTGTTCCTTGTATGCCCGGGACAAGATCCTTTGTTCTAGCAGACTACCAGTACGACCAGAACTTGCTAGGACTTTACGTGTTAAGAAGAAATTGGAATTTGAAGCAATGGCTGCACAAAGTAATCAACAGAATGTGGGTATTCCTCAAGGGGATCCTCCGGTTATTCCACCAGCACAACCAGTGGTACCGCGGCGTCGGTATGGTGATCATTATGAGCCTCGAATGGACAACTTGAATTCACCTTTTATTGACACTGGGGAGCACTTCCAAATTCCGCCGGCTTTCATTAATTTGATTCTAAATGGCCAGGTTTTTCATGGGATGAGTACTGAAGACCCACTTGCACATTTAAGGACATTCCTTAAAGTGTGTAACATGAGCAACCTCCCACATATCCCACATGATGTTTTAAAGAGAATGTTGTTCCCTTTTTCTCTTCAAGGAGCAGCTGAGAGATGGTATGACTCTATTAATGGAGCGAGGATAGAAACTTTTGATGAGGTTGCGAAGAGATTCATCACCAAATACTTTCCTCCCTCCCGTATGGACAAGATCCGGATGGATTTCATGCAGTTTCGTCAAGGTGATAATGAGTCATTCACTAAAGCTTGGGATAGGTTTCGAGAACTTTTCAATAAATGCCCAAACAGTGGGTTGGAGCCAGGAAGAGAGCTAAACTTCTTTAGCAATGGACTCAATTTTGATACTATGCAACTAGTAAATCTTTCAGCTAGAGGAAATTTGCGTGATAAATCACCAGAAGACGTTGAAGAGATTTTTGAGCGTATAGTAAGTAATGAGCTGATGTTGCCCACTGCAAGAAGTACCTATGGGAGACGGCAAATTAGCATGTTAGATTTGGATAAAACAGCCAACTTGGAAGCACAAATGACAGCCATGCAGAGCCAACTTGCTAGTATTCATGCATCCTTGACAAACAAAATCACGCCATCTTGTGGATTATGCCAAGGAGGGCATCATATGGATGAATGTCCTCAAGTCATTAATGAGCCAGTGCAGTATGTCAACTACAATCGGAATTCTAATTCAAATCAATGGAAGCCATCCGGTGGGAATCAATGGTCTCAAGGAGGACAAAATCGCCCACAGTATAATGCATCAAGACCACCTTATCCACCTGGCTATGGAAACCAACAAAACACACAGAGTGGTACTTCTCAAGCAACAATTAATGATGTTATAATAGTGTTGGGGACCAAGATGGAAAAACTTTTTGGAGAGTGTCAACAGCAACAAGCCAATGTGGAGAAAAGAATCGAGATATATGATGGGATGTTCAGGGAGCATAAAGCTCTCCTTAAGAATATGGAGACTCAAATAGGCCAACTTGCCAATGAAGTGCATAATAGACCTGCAGGAACTTTACCAAGTGATACTTTCCCCAATCCAAAGGGAAAAGAGCAATGTCATGCTGTTACACTTCGAAGTGGTAAGGAATTGCAATTTCCAACTCTTATTGAAGATGATTCTCCAAATGATGATCAAGAAGTTGGCAAGGTTCATATTGAGACGGAAGATGCACCAATGAAATCTGAACATAAGAAAAGTAGTGCAAGTAAAGGGAGAAAGCAAAATCCTCCAAGTGCCTTTAATTTTCCAGAATGTTCTCCACCATTACCTTTTCCTCAAAGGATACAGCCAGCAAAGAAGAAGATTCTGTTTAGCAAAATCCTCCAAGTGCATCCTAGGGACATTAACACTTGCTTTTTCATGGATGTTGTTTAAACTTCAATTATTGCATGCAATCCTATGAAAACATGTAGGGTTAATGATGATGACTCTTTAATGCATATGTCTAATTATGAACTGTTTAAGATTGATGAAAACATAGCATTAGAGTTGCAAAATATGGTTGAAAATGTCTTCATAGATGCTTCAATTTTTGAGATAACTGATGATGTTTGTGAGGAGCCCATTGAGGTGAGGCCCATTGAAGTTCTTGATTGTAGGGACAATAGGCTGAAACCTTCAGCTGAAGAACCACCAAAATTGGAGCTCAAGCCACTCCCTTCACATCTCAAGTATGCCTTTTTGGGGGATAATAAAACTTTGCCCGTAGTGATCTCAGCTACATTGGAACCATGGCAAGAAGAGAAGCTTATTATGGTGCTGAAAATGTATCAATGAGCAATTGGGTGGACTATTGCTGACATTAAGGGAATTAGTCCATCAATCTGCATGCACAAGATTCTTTTAGAAGATGATGCAATTCCAGTATGTGATAGGCAACGTCGGTTGAATCCGGCAATGATGGATGTGGTAAAAAAAGGAGGTGATCAAACTTTTGGACTTTGGGATGATTTATGTTATATCTGATAGTGAATGGGTAAGTCCAGTCCAATGTGTGCCAAAGAAGAGTGGGGTGACAGTGGTAAAGATTGATAATGACGAGTTGTTGGCAACACGTATCATCAATGCATGACGAGTTTGTATGGATTATCGCAAGCTCAACAAGGCAACCCGCAAGGATCACTTTCCTCTACCATTCCTTGATCAAGTGTTGGACAGAATTGCTGGTTATTTATTTTATTGCTTCTTAGATGGTCACTCCGGTTATAATCAGATCACTATTGACCCAAAAGATCATGACAAAACAACCTTTACTTGCCCTTTTGGTACTTTTGCATTTAAGAGAATGCCTTTTGGGTTATGCAATGCACCCGCGACATTCCAAAAGTGTATGATGGCCATCTTCCATGACATGGTGGAAGACATTATTGAGGTATTTATGGATGATTTCTCTGTTTTTGGCCATTCTTTTGATAGGTGTTTGGATAATTTGGCTAAGGTGCTTAAAAGATGCGTTGAGACTAATTTGGTTTTGAATTGGGAGAAATGCCAATTTGTGGTGCAAGAAGGAATTATCCTAGGCCACAAGATTTCAGTTAAAGGAATGGAGGTGGATAAAGCAAAATTGGATCTTATTGCAAAGCTACCATATCCTATAAATGTCATGGGAGTAAGAAGCTTTTTTGTGCCATGCCGGGTTCTACCGCAGATTCATTCGAGATTTCTCTAAAATCACCAAACCCTTGTGTCATCTCTTGGATAATGATGTCATATTTAACTTTGATGACGACTGTAAGGCAACTTTTGATTTTCTTAAAGGCCAACTTGTAGCAGCTCCGGTGATTCAACCTCCAAATTGGGGAGCCCCCTTCGAGATTATGTGTGATACTCGTGATTTTGCTGTGGGGGCAGTTCTTGGTCAGAGGACAAATATAATTTTCCACACTATTCATTATGCCAGCCGGTTACTTGATCCAGCTCAGTGTAATTACACTACAACAGAAAAAGAGATGTTGGCAGTTGTTTTTGTGGTGGATAGATTTCGTTCTTATTTGCTGGGAGCCAAGGCGATTATTTACACAGATCATGTAGCAATCCGCTACTTAATGGCCAAGAAGGATGCAAAATCGAGGTTGATTAGATGGGTTCTACTTCTACAAGAATTTGATTTGGAAATCCGTGATAAGAAGGGAGCTGAAAATCATGTTGCTGACCACCTTTCTCTATTGGAAAAGCACGAGCATTTGGAAGAGGATATTAATGTCCAAATTCAGGAAATTTTCCCGTATGAGCAGCTATTCCAGGTGGAAGAAGCAGAAAAAGCTCATGGTATGCTGATATTGCCAATTATGTGGTCTCACAAAAAGTTCCCCAAAATTTGACTAGCCAACAACGGAAAAACTCATCCATGATGCAAGCTACAACTATTGGGATGAGCCTTATCTTTTTAAGGTTTGCAGTGACCAAGCTATAAGAAGATGTGTTCCTGAGAAGTACCAAAAAGACATTCTTCGGTCATGCCATGAATCTGACTATGAAGGACATTTTGGGGGCCGAAGGACAGCATACAAAGTGTTGCAGTCGGGTTATTATTGGCCAAGGCTATTCCATGACACTCACGAGTGGATCAAACACTGTAATGAATGCCAAAGGACAGGAAATATTTCATGGAGGAATGAGATGCCATTAAACAACATTATGGAGGTGGAGATCTTTGATGTTTGGGGCATAGATTTCATGGGACCATTCCCAAAATCCAGTGCTAACTCTTACATTCTTGTGGCTGTGGATTATGTTTCTAAATGGATTGAAGCAATTGCTTTGCCGACATTTGATGCGAAAAGTGTGGTGGGGTTCATCAAGAAGTATATTTTCACACGTTATGGAACCCCAAAGGCTATTATCAGTGATGGAGGCACTCATTTTTGCAACAAGGCTTTTCAACCATTATTGGCTAAATATGGAGTCCGGCATAAAGTGGCAACTACTTACCATCCTCAAACAAGTGGTCAAGTGGAGATATCAAATTTGGAGATTAAGAGAATATTAGAAAAGGTTGTGAAACCTTCGCGGAAGGATTGGGCAACAAAACTGGATGATTCTCTATGGGCTTATCGCACAGCTTTCAAAACCCCAATTGGTACATCTCCATATCGTATGGTTTTTGGTAAGGCTTGTCATTTACCTATTGAGCGTGAGTACAAGACTTTCTGGGCCTTAAAGGAGTTGAAAATGGATTATGGGAAAGCAGCTGAGCAACGGTTGTTGGAATTCAATGATTTGGATGAGTTTAGATTTGATGCATACCAAAGTGTATCTCTCTATAAAGAGAGAACTAAGAACTGGCATGATAAGCACATCCTACATAAAAAGTACGAGCCCGGGCAGCTGGTTTTACTTTATTATTCAAAGTTAAGACGTTTCCCAGGAAAGCTGAAGTCAAGATGGAATGGTCCCTACAGGGTGAAAACAGTGTTTCCTTATGGCACAATGGAGCTTTTAAATGAGAAGACGGGAAATTCTTTCATAGTCAATGGGCATAGATTGAAAATCTATTTTTCTCAAGGCGAAAAGGTTTTCCGCATTGTTGAAAAGGTGATTCTTAGGGAAGAATAAGAAAAAGGTGTCGAGCTTTCGACGATAAATAAAGCGCTCCTTGCGAGGCAACCCAAGAATTTCTTTTATATTTTTAAGTTTAATTTAGTTCTTTAGTTTCTTTTGAATTTTAGGCTGAAAATTCCATTAACTAATAGTCTTTTTGTGCAAATGTTTTGTTTTGTAGGTTGAAGAAAGGTTTAAGGGAAGATTTTGAGGATCAAATTTGCAAAAACGTGGAGAAATTTGCCAACATCACGACGTGCACGGTCGCACGTCACGATGTCCAGCAACGTTGGAAAAACTGTGCAGAATTATCCCACGTCGCGACGTGCATGATCGCACGTCACGACGTCCAGGTACGTTTTCTAAAACCTCTAGGGTTACCCACGTCGCGACGTCCAAGTGATCTACGTCGCGACGTCGGGCAAAATTTGGTTTTAAATCGAAGAACGGAATCTGTTCTTCACCGAGCAAAACTAAAACCCCAAAATTCTCTCTAATTAATTTTTTCTTCTCTAGTTTTTTTTTCTGCAAATTCACTCGACAATATTGTTATAGGTTGAGATAGGATCACATTAACACCAACAATTCATAGGTTCACCGATTAACACACCAAAAATCGTCATCTTTTGAAATTTTTCTCAAAACCTACAAATTCCAAAAACCGAATTTCTAGTGAAATTCGTTAGAGTTTGGTGGTTCCATTGTGTTCTAGGAGCCGTTGGGACAGTGTAGGAGGCTCGAATTCATCACAAAACACAAGATTTGTCCATTTTGATTTTGTTCTTCAAGAGGTAATTTCGAAATTTTCTCTTAAATTCGTGCAATTTTGTGTCTAGTTGTGCTTTAAATGTTCTATTTACACTGTTGGTGTATAGTTATGATGAATGGATTCATGAGAAGATTTGTTGAATTTTGGGAATAATTTTAGTCACGGTTTTTGGCCAATTTTGATTCCTGTGATTTGATTAAACACATACGAGTTGTGTAATTGGATTGCATTGGTGATTTTGATCAGTGTTGTTATATTGATACGAATTGTTGTGAGTTTTTGTTGGGCAAATATAGTGAATTGTTGTGTTAACAGGAGTAAAACACAAATACATGCTAAGTGTTTGTCAAAATGCTTCAATGACTTATGTTTGAATTTGATGCACTGTGGCAGGTTTAAACATAACATGAATGCCATGTGTTTGATATTATGCTTCTATGGAATCCTGTTAACACTAGATTGCCTTCATGCTTTAAATATTGTGATCCCAGAGTTACATATGTTGTGAAGGTTGAATATTTCATTTGTAATGTGTCAACACTTAGATTAGTTGTGTTTTAGGATTAGTTTTGTTTTTGTTCTTGCATAAGTGTGGTAATGGTAAATGTATAGCATGGCTCGTGTTTGCGGATCTAATATTGCATCAAGTGTGGGGGATTATATCAACGTGTTAAGATTAATCATGTTTTGATTTCACATTGATTTGTCCAAGGGTCACTACTACAAAATGAGCCTATAGCAACACCCATAAAGTGTTGTTTTAGATCCTAAAAATGTTGCTATAAGCCTAAAGCAACACTTTACAAAGTGTGTAGTAAAAAGGTATCTCCTTAGATCTACAGCAACACTTTTTCCTTTTTAAGCAACACTTTTTAGATGTGTTTGCAACTGTCAGAATATGCAACGCTTTTTTTTGTGCAACACTTTTTCTCTGAAAATGCAACACTTTTTTATTTATTACCTTTGAGTAATCGCGCAACGTTTTATGAGACGAAAAACAACACTTTATGCTACGAAAATATAACACTTCTTGCACTCTTTTAACCCAATAATGTAACACTTTTTCCTATCAAATGTATCACTTTTACATATATTGAACCGCTTTAAAGCATCACTTTTTATGAATAAGTAACACTCTTATTTGTGTTTCATTTTGAAAAAGATAATACTTGTACACGTCAATAGCAACATTTATTTTCCAACTAATATTATTACTAATTCCATATCATTTACTCAAATGCAAATAATATAAATTATATAATCCAAAATAATATTCGTATTACAAAAGTACTTCTAGTGTCAAATACAAAATTAATATATGAAGTAATGCCAAATTATATTCCAACAAGGAATTTACAAAATTTAGTCCAACTAATGGCACCTTCCAAAAATCTCTATCGATGTTTGTACTATAGATGTGATGTTGTCGTTCAATATCCACAAAAGTATCTTTACAAAGCAATAAACATCCTTCAGCAAAAGTCTTATGATTTCCTATGTAAGAAAGAAAAAAAACAAAAAAAAAACTTATTTAAACAAGTTGAATATATAAGCCCGAGCACAATAAAAATGTAAAATAAAAAAAATCTCATTTTAATGAATATTAATGAAATAAAGGTTTGAGGTGAGTTTGATGGTGACAATTGTATCTACTATAGCCTACTATGACTCTACATTGATCATTATGAATTCAAACCAGGAATAAATAAAAGCCACAACAGTGCTGCCACACATTTGGTGCAAATCAGCAAATGCAAGCAAGATGTATGTTGTAACAGTAGCGGTTAGGTGCATCATGGAAGCAGAAGTACATGGTTACTAGTGTATTTACTACTAGTATTCTAATAGGAGGCCAGAAATTAATACGTAGGGAGCAGAAGCAGCATATGCATACTCCTGCCCTTTCCTAGCTACTGCACCATGCTTCTTGCGTGTTACTAACCCATCAATTTCCATCTATGGAGACTGGAGTAGTCTTAATTTCCATGTCAATTATACATATAACATATGAATGAAAAAGAATGGTGACAGACATGGGGATGAGAGGATTAAGGATAGCATGATTGTCATAGTTGAACAAACAACTATTAATAGCATTCATGATAACCTTAACGATCTAATCCTCTATTGGAAAAGATTCCCTAATTGTTTAATTCAGTTTGTGCGACATATCATTCACCACAAGTAAGAGTTCAATTTGATAACTTATGATTGGATGTAAGAAGAGAAAAAGCAGACAATGTAAATGGCTTGACTAACCTTGGTAGCTATTGGCCTTTTTTAGTTTTTGCTTACTATAATGCAATTGAAATGCCTTAACAGGGCTGTCACATATTTGTATACGGAAAATTACGACAAATAGACCTAACACTAACAACCTATGAACTCAAACATTGGTAAAATACCCTAAAATTAGCAGTTCTTAATGATTCATTTTAAACATTTTTAAGTGCTATTGCAAAAGAATCTCTAATGACTTAATTCAGTTTGTGCATCATTCAACTAGAGTTAGAGTTCAATTTGAAAAACTGTGATGGGATGCAATAAGAGAAAAAGCATATGTGCATGGCTAAATGGCCTAACATCAGCAACCATTTGCCTTTTTTATTTTTTCTTACTATAATGTAGTTGAAATGTCACAACAGGGCAGTCACATTTATAGACAAAAAATTACTGCAAATAGACCTAACACCAACAACCTATGAACTCAAATATTGGTAAAATGGCCTAACATCAGCAGCCATTGACCATTCATTGTGAGCATTTGTAAGTGTCAAGTAATGGCATGCACCCTAAGCTCTTCATCATTATTCAGAACTAAAATCAATAGCACGAACATGTATATTAACTACTTCTACAACACTAGGCATTAGTAGAAAACATACCTTATCATAGATATTCTTTAGCAATTTCAGGAGGTAGTCTTGCAAGAACCATCTTCACAGCATCATCAACAATTTTAGCCCGTTGATTTTCAATGTTCTTTCGCATTTCTTCCAACTCCACCCTTTGCCGTTCATGATTGGCTTCAAATTTCTTTTGCAACTGCTCCAGCTCTTCCTTACCTCTTTGATAACTTTTTTCAACCTCAGCAGCATTAGTTAATGACTCAAAAACCTCCTTAGACACTATATATGATGTCTCAGTACCATTTACTTTCTTCAACATCTTGGTAGTAACTCCCCTACCATAGAGTCTATGACGTCCATCGGACTCCTTGCCCATAACAGCAGGAAAAGCATCCGCACCACTACTTCCCTCAGCTGGAGATAATTTTTAACATGATACCGTTAATTTTTAATTATTGTATGAGCAGATTTGCCCTTTAAACATGAACAAGTACAGAAATCTCTTTCCGTTTTTGTGTTTTGTGGTTGTCTTTATGTAACATTACACAAACTAGGGCCATCTAAAGGTTAACACAATCATTTGCAGTTTTATACCTTAATATCCTATCTCATGTACCTATCCAAATAATGCCCTAACAGAAAAAGAGAAGTAAAAATAACTCCAGAGCCCTAAAACCCACCAAGAAGTAAACCAGAGGTAAATCCTAATGCTTCAACTTTAATAAACGTAATTAAACAAGAGTCTTGATAATGGCAACACCAATAGGATTATTCACCACTTATGCACTAATGAAAAAGAAAAAATATTTAGCGGTCTGAAATGTATTATGAGATACAGACAAGTAGATAGAACTGATACATGCATTTGCCAATCAGTGAGTTATTTAGGTTGCAGAAAAGATAGTCAAACCTCTGCTTGGAAATTCTGTTGTCTGAAACTTCTCCAGTATTTGCAGCACTGAAGTTATACTATTTACTTTCCGTCTGAACTGCTGTGTCTTGGCTTTGAGGAAGATTCAGAACCCTGCATATAAAAATAGCAGTATGTAAAGTTTGGAATACAGTCAAAATCAGTCCTTACTCTTTAAAAATGAATTAGCCCTTACTCTTTAAAAATGAATGCATGTCTAATTTGAGAATATTAATCTAAGGTCCTAATAATTAAATTCTAGCTTTGTTTCAATATTTATGTAGCATTCCAACTCAGAATGAAATTCAAAGTAACATGTTATGTTATGTGTGTTTTCATGCTGTAAATCACGACAAAGACTAAGGGCAAGCAACTGATTCTCAACCAGCTCATCAAAGGCAACATCAAATGAATCAGAAGATTCAGAGCTGAAAGCCATCATCAACAAATACCTCTTCTTGCAAAACTAATCAAAAGTTCTAACCTTCACCAGCACAAGCACAGACAGATTTATGTTTCGACACAAAGGAAATCAAGTGATAGTATCCCTCTGACTAGATCTCAAAATGATTGTGAAATAAAAGAAGAAAACAAAAGCAGGAATCAAGATGATTTATGGGCTTCTCCCAATTGAATCTCTTTCTGCCCACATTATTATAAACAAATTCAAGAAACAATGTAAACATAGAAACGTATAAGTTGAAAAATGGAATCCTCAGGACCTCAAACATATAACAAGTACTTTGCACTACTCAAGATTTACGAATCAACTGCCAATTATGTCTAGTAAAGCTTCAAGATCAGTGCTTAAAACTTTCTAAATTAAAATATCAGTTTTTGCACTACTCAAGATTTAGGAATCAACTACCAATTATGTCAAGTAAAGCTTCAAGATCAGTGCTTAAAACTTTCTAAATTAAAATATCAGTTTGTTGGCATTTAAAACACTTTTTTTCTTTAATGAATTTCGAGCTTACATAAATTCATTCGTTTTAAGGCAGCAACGAGGTCATAGTTCAGTAGGATGGCCTGCAGAAAACAAGACTTGCTGCCCTGCACCTCTGAACCCAAAAATAGAATAGTTTTCAAAAGCCTGTTCATATATATTTAAGTGATTTGTGCATTAACCAATGCATCAACCCAGAATAGTCTGCCAAATACTTTTGATTTATACATATAAGTTTTCCAAACCATTAGTGTGCGGAAGAGCATTAATTATTTGACTTCCAAACAAACCAAACCAGAAAAAGAAAACCAAACAGAAGGATTGGCAGAAACATGAGTCTAAAATTAAAACTACTACTAAATTAATGGAATTTGATGTAAAACCAGTTTTGTAATGACTGGGTTGTGATTTGTTGCTAAAGAAGTCAGGAACATTTCAAAGCAGAACTCTGTGAGAAAACAAAAATTTAACAAAACCTTAGACAAACATCAAGCAAATTTGGCAAGTTATAGTGCACCAGCGATAAGAAGACAACAAATAAAAAGATTAAATGAGAAGAAGGAAAGAGCTAATGCATTTCATTCCCAGAACAGACAGGTAAACGTTCATCTCCACACAGACAGAATTTCTTTAAAATCAATAAGCCTGATTGGGAACACTAACCCTAAAAGGCCTATCTTTCACCACCCTCCCCAAAATCAAACAGATTTACATAAGTTTCAAAATCAAACCAAACACTTATGATGACTAAACACATCCTTTCATCATAACGACAAACCCATTTCGAAAAAACGATGTAATTGAGTTAATTAAGATGAATAAATCTCACCTTTCACCAACATTAAAAGAACGAATAGAAGAGCAGAGGTTAACCCTTCGCTTCACATAAATCTCTTCCGCAGTCTACATATAATTTTGACGTTTGATTGCTTCCTTTTTCGCTTTGTCTTTCCACCAATTTTTCACTTCTTTCTAACAGAAAAATCGAACTAGTAATTTGAAGTTTTAGGGGTTTAGGGTGTAGAAGATTGGCGAATGAATGGGTGATTTTAGTGTATTTTGGTTGTAAGGGTGTAGATGGTTGAAATAGCTGAAGAAGTCTGAAGTGTTCATGGCGAAATCGTGCAACGGGCGAATCGCATAAGGGCTTAGGGCGAGTGTGAAGTGTGAAGAGTGAAGAGCTGAAATTTGCTTAAGTTAAAACAAGGTCTAAAGGCGTACGACGTCGTTTAGGCATTTTTTGGCAATTTTTTGTGGGTATTTGTTATATTTTAATAAATTGATAATTATTTATTTTAAAAAATATTTATTTAATAATTATTTATTTATATAAAGATAAATAAACAATTTGTTATAATTATACCCAAAAACATTATCTTATTAAATCTATACAATACATATAAGAAGGAGTTTGTTAAAGTTGTAAGCAGGATCCTCTTCAACGTGCTTGCTTGGGAGGGGTACAATTGTCATTTCGCTGTACATACGCACATACACATACACAGGTTGGGGAAATTGCTCAGGAAGCTTGTCTTCAAGATGGAGTTGGAAAATGGAAGCAAGCTGGACTTCAACATGGCTGCTTCTGGGGCTACAAGTGTATTTTCGCGCGATTTCTGCTCCCTCTAGCAGATGCAGGACCTGTCTGTTTAGGATGGGAGGAGCTGCCTGTTGGACAAGTGTTCATTCACTTCTCAGACTCTACCTCTTTCTCGAAGAGAGCCCGAAGCTTCACCGATTGAAATGCTCTTCTCAGCATAAGAGGTAACAGATGACGGCGGCAGGAGGGTCAACTGATTTGCCGATATACTATCCATGCCGTTCAACCAGCAGATACTTCACCCTATTCCTCCGGTACAAAGCAAAGACCGAAAAATTATTGTTTTCAGCTGACCTTTTTCATGGCTACAACCATTGCTCTAGAAATGGTCTTCATTTCCAAAGGGGGGCTTTTAAACCCTTTTCAATTTTAATGTTGTGCGTGTGGTGTATATTGTGGTTGGTTTTCAATTTGAGACATGAAAATTCAGATTCTTAATTGGTTTGCTTGGCAGTACAAGGATGCCAACTGAAGAGAAACTCGAGCTGCTCATTCAAGTTTTGCTGTGATCCGATGATTGAAATGTGAATGCCATTTGCTTTCAAATTCAAAAAATGTTTCTGGATTTTGGATGTTGGATTTTCGATTCATTTACCTCAGCAAATTCTTTTATTTGGTATTGGGAGTGAAATGTGATCTGCCAGATACTTCACCCTGTTCCTCCAGCACAAAGCACAGACAGAAAAATCATCGTTTTCAGCTCCTCTTTTTTCATCGCTACAAGCATTGCTCTAGCAATGGTCTTCATTTTCAAAGGGGAGCTTCTAAATCCTCTTCAATTTTAATGTTGTGCCTTTCGTGTTATGGTGGTTGGTTTTCAATTTCATGCATGAAAATTGAGATTCTCAATGGGTTTGCTTGGCAGTACTGAATGTTTTTGAGCATTGAAGTTTTGCTGTGATCTGATGATTGATATGTCAATGGCATTTGGTTTCAAATTTCAAAAATGTTTCCGGATTTTGGATGCTGAATTTTGGATTACACTTTCGTGAGATGTGAACTTTGGTATTGGGACTGAAATGTGCTCATGTAATTTAGGTTACACTTTCGTCAGATGTGTAAATGGACTTCAATATTTCTAAACTAATTCTTAGATCCTTGCACAAGGTTGGCTAATCTTCTCCAACGATCTTGTTCAACTTCCTTTGTCATCGTGCTTAATTGGAGACATATTCGCAAGGCAGAGGCAATTGATTGATTAACAGTTAATGGTGTCCATCAAGAAGTTTTATGGTTTGAATGTCCTATTTCTTCGCAAATTGCAAGCACTTGCTGCCATGTAAATTGCATATGCTTTTTAATGGTGTTTATATATTACTTGGTAAGTGTCCTTTACTTAGAGATAAAAAATATTATACTTTTGGCCTCTTTCGTCCAAAGTAGACTTATTCTTAATCTTATCAATTGCTTAGGAATTACTTGTAATGGAGTAGTACTCCAATTTTACTGCTTTCACTTTGTAGAGGTGCGTTCGGGTATATCCGGCACTTGGTTTTGCTTACTATGAATAGATGGCTGATTTTCTGTGGGGGATAAAAGGTGCTGTTAATGCTAAACTTTCACAGGTGTTCGACACTTCATGTCTCCCATTCATCAACTTAGTTCTTCTTTTTTCCACCATATGTTTTCTCTATGATCAAATTCCCACTCTGCTTTTATTACTTTTTGGTGTTCGTTCTGTTCTCATGTTATATCTCTATAGTGTTTGATTATGATTTACGCTTTTTTATCTCGCGCGGATCATTTTATTAATCAATTTGTGTTGCACTTGTAAAAAGATTGAACTTTTATTGGATGCTGCAAAATTTTATTGATTTTTATTTCGGATGGTTCTCTTCTTTCCCTTGACGTCAAGGTATAAGAGAAATCCTTGTGTTTTTCTCCTCTTATGGTACTATTTTTCAGGTTACTAATCTGAATAATTCACCTGGACCTGGGAAAAAAGAATTGAGGATTGCCACTAGGCAGGCTCTGCATTTTCTTGAAGACAACTATTCTGAATTTGTGGCCAAGCAGGTATCTTTCATCATTGTTTGTTGAACTGAAGAAATAGTATTTCAATAATGGTCCCTCTAATGGATTCTTTTATTTTCTGATTTAGCTAACAGTGTACTCTGTGTTAATCTTTTGGGAGGTAAAATGGCTTTCAAAAGTGTTTCTTTTGTATGATGGTATGTTTCTTTGATGATTCATCATCAGAATGATGACACAGATATGGAAGGAAGAGCATTGGAATTCATAATTGTCCAGCATAAATTAAGAAATTCCGCGCAAGTCTAGCATTGCAGCCTGTGAGAATTTCTCTTCATGTTTCTAAACAAAATAAAAAAGAATATTTGGATTTTTGAAAATCTAACAGTTTCAATAAAACAGGTTGCCACAGCTTTATTTGCAAACTCTCCCTTCAATGAAGGAAAACCAAATGGTTATCTAAGCATGAGAAGGTTTCTTTCAGTGGATTTACAACTATTATTCTTCTAAAATCTCAGAAGACTGCTATATATGTTTGAAAAGGCATGTTTGGACCCGTACAGATAATAATCGCACTGGTATGATTCCATTTGTTTTGAGTGATTCGTTTGGTTAAGTTCTTGAAGTTTTTAAGTGAAAAAAAAAGATATGGCAAACAATTAATACACAACTTCACTCTCGTATTTATAGCAAACAAAATTCATGAATCAGTTCATGCTTAAACATTTCCATTGTTACAGGTCTGAGCAGTATGTTTATTACGCTGTTGATGTTCCGATGTATTTTATCTATCGACGAAAAAAGTACATAGATTGTACTGGAATGTCCTTCAGGATTTTCACCTAAACTCAACAATCTTCTTTACTGATTATACCATACTGTCAGTTCTTTGTTTAGTGAATGTTAAAAGAAAATAAACATTCAATGGAAGAATGAGCGTATATACATATATGAGAATGGTGGATAATTTGTCTGTTGGGAGGTCTCATGAGCTTTGGCCTATTTACTAATGAAAAACTAGGACTATTAAACTACTTGTATACCTACTTGTTTTTGTGATTCAAAATCATCATTACCAAGACAATACCAAGGTTTAGATGTAGAAATTGGTGTTCTTCCTGCCAAACTTCTACAAGGTGTCTTTCTATTCAAGGAAGTTCCTAGATGATGGTTATTATTTGTTTTAAACTATATGTACATAATTTGGGTCCCAAACTCTTTCTTGACCATGCTATTTTTGGATTTACACCTTTTCCAATTTTATTTAATATTTAGTTTGAATTTTTCTTTATAAAAGTTAACTTCCCAAACTTTAATTCTGTCGCATTTCTCAATTACCTTACTATTTCAGATATAAGACTTGGCAGGACAGTGGCTAATCTTGAGGCTAGTAGTTTAGAAACAATTTTGTTTAGGAAGTTGCATAGGCTAATAGGTCTAAAGTGTTTAAAGGAGGAGGGGTTGGGAATTTTAGGAATCAGGAATATGGAGGTTGCAGTCAAGGCCTGAGGAAGAGTCTCTCCATTCACAAAAGCTTGAACAGCCCTTAGCAGATCCAGTTTAATAACCTCCCATGCAAAAGTGTAGAATAGACCTGGAAAACCATCCGGGCCCGCTGCACTATGGGGATTCATTTGTTTTACTGTGTCCTCCACTTCGTTCATGTCAGGGATCCTAGTGAGAAATTCCTTATTCTCATCAGTAAGGATAGTTGATAAGAGCTGTGGGTCAATCCTATCTAGGACCTATTCAGCCTTATATAATTCTGTGAAGTAGTTGACTGCTAATTCTGCAATTTCCTCCTCATCTTCACACCAATTCCCTTCCTGGTCTTTAATTTTGTGGATATAGGCTCTTGCATGTCTATTTTTCGCATAGGAGTGAAAAAACTTAGAGTTTCTATCTCCCTCCTTGACCCATTTTAGGTTTGCTTTCTGCGACCAGTATTGGTCTTCGAGCCCTACATGGTATTTTACTTTGGCAACAGCTTTGTTCTGTTCTATCCTAGGTACAGGACTGATCTCATCATTTATTTCAAGCTGTTGAAGCTCTTTCTCTGCCTCTTCTGCTTTAGAAAAGATGTTCCCAAAGGTGGATATATTCCAGAGTCTCAAAGCTTTCTTCACTAATTTCAGTTTCTTTGTGAAGATCCTAATGGGATTCCCTGTAAGCTCTAATTCCCATGCCCTCTTGATAACTGTGATACACTCAGAATGACTAATCCAGAAAGACTGAAATCCGATGGGTTAAGGGGGAGTTATTTTCTTCCTCTTAATTTCCAAAATGAGGGGGCTATGATCCGATGGGGCTCTAGCAAGGTGAGTCAAGTTTGCAGCTAAGTTGCTATTCAGAAAGTGACTATCCACCATAGCCCTATCTAGCCTCTTCCATATCCTACCCTCCCTATTATTACACCAAGTGAAAGTAGCACCACTAAAGTTGACCTCAGTTAATCCTAGGTTGGTAGCTAAGCCTAATAATTCCCTGGCTTCCCTAATGTTAAAAGCTTTCCCTCCTTTCTTTTCCTCCATTGTTCTAATGCAGTTCCAATCACCCCATAGAACCCAAGGGAGATTGAAATGATGCATAACCTCTAAAGATTGCCACAGATCTTGTCTCAGATCCTATGTACATTTCGCATAAACATTGGAGACTAGAATGGGACCAGGTAGCTCAGGATGCATAACTTTTAGAGTTATGTGTTGTTCAGAGGAATGGATAAGTGTGCAGGAGAAAGGTTTCCTACACATCACCCATATGGAGCTTCCTATGTTGGAAAAAGCTATTTCGAATTTGAGTCTTCTTTTCATTGATTCTAACCTATGACTATCAGCAAAAGGTTCAGCTAATGCAAGAAAATCACTTCTATGATTAGACAGGATTTTTCTCAATTTCCTAAAGTTTGGCTTCTGGCCAATGCTTCTAATATTCCAATAGATGAGCTTAATCATTGAATAACTCCTGATTTGGAGCCCGTAAGTGCACTCTTATCTCTTAATTGTCTACTAGATGGGAATTGCGGCCAAGACTTTGGATTTTTCCATCCATTACCTTCTTGCTCTACTTGTACCCTATTCCCAGTTTCCTGTGACCCCTGTGACACCCTTAGAAGGGTAGATTGTGGACCTGGTTCCTCCAAACTTAGTGAAGGATCCAACACCTCCTCCTCCCTCCTTGCTCCCTGCAAATCATCCAAACATGCTAGATTAGTTAACTGAATTAATATCTGTTCACAATATACCTCTTCCTGCATTTGATGGCAAATCAATTTGTCCTGTTGCACATCCTCCTGGGATTTCGTCTGTGTAGATGTTGGTTCCACTGTTGCCCCTTCCTTTGAAAGATCTTCCATATTTTTTTGGGGCAGTTCATTCTCTTCCTCTTGGGCATTTTCCAGAGCTGCAAATTTATTGCTACATAAATTCTGTGTCTCAGTCATAGCTGCACTTACAGCCACCTTTTTGGTTGCAGTCTGGGTCCCAATCTGATCGAAGCCTTCAGAGGTTACTTCCAACTCCAAATTTCTTTTTGACGATTCAGGGATTCCGCTAGGCGAATGACTTATCACCTCCTTTCCCTTCGAAGCCCCTTGTTTCTCTGTCTGTGTATCATTCCTTGTGACTACCACCCACTCTTTGTTTCCTGGTTTCAGTGCAGCAGTGTTCTTGCTTTGTTCCTGTGCGATGTTCTTGTTCCCTGGTTGCTTCTGTCTTCGCAATGGATCACAATCCTGAGCATCGTGTCCCAATTTCCTGCATTTTGAACAGTAACTGGGGTGATCTTCAACTTCCACGTGTTGCCACTTTCCTTTTTCTTTGGTGCCAATCCAAATCCTTGAAGGTGTTGGCTTTGTTAAATCCATCTCAACACAAACCCTAGCTTCACTGGGGCGAAGTAGGTCAGATGCCGCTGCGGTGGCTGAGTCCAGTTTGAGGGGTTTTCCGGCGACCGAGGCTAATGTGTACAGTCTTTCTTTTTGAACAAAATGTAGTTGCAATAGGGGAAATCTAATCCAAATCGGTGCAATCGAGGGTTCTATTGCCGGATCAAAGTCTTTGGACCATTTGAAAATTCTAGCCTGAAAACCCTGGAAATGCCAAATCTTTCTGGTCCAGAAGCGTTGGAAGTCTGACTCTTTATCAAATTTGAACAGCACATGTCGGTTATCCAGGAGCCCTACTTTGCAATCTCCCAAGAATCCGGCAGCAATTATCTCTTTTCTAATTTGAGCCATGGCCGGCCGTCCGCAAGAAAATTTGCCTACAAGGGTCCATTCAAAATGCTGAGCTAGGACGGTCTCTTCTTCTTCAGTGATAAACATAGCAGGCTCTCCTTTAAATGTTGAT
Source organism: Ophiorrhiza pumila (assembly GCA_016586305.1). Taxonomy (NCBI): domain Eukaryota; kingdom Viridiplantae; phylum Streptophyta; class Magnoliopsida; order Gentianales; family Rubiaceae; genus Ophiorrhiza; species Ophiorrhiza pumila. The sequence goes on from BLIW01000011.1 coordinate 14,260,762, forward strand.
AAAGGGGTTTTGTTTTGTATAGATGAAAAGGAAATGGACTGCTCCTTAGTGGAGGATTGCTCCACCGCCATTGCATACGAGGGAGGAGGCGGAGTTTCCCCTCCCTCCGCCATGGGCAGCGGGGAAGAGGGCGATAATCTGACCGTTAGGCAGTAATATTGTATGTAACTGTAATAATTAAGGAATACCGATGGAAATTTTGTGTTCAATACAAATGTATTTTTTGAGAGCAAAATTTGTTTTTAAAGTGCAAACTACTACCACTATGTTAAAGTGCAAACTTTCCCACTATGTTTTTAACTACTACCACTTAGCATTGAGCTATCATCACCACTGAGCATGTTTATTCAAGTTTTTAAACACACATCCAACTCTAGTGCTAATGCACTTTCTAGAGATATATAAGTTCTTCCACAAAAATACCAATTATCAAACAAAACTTCACTTATTCACAAAAGTTCAGAATTTTGCACTAAATGCAACTAAATGTAAATTTGCGCAAAAACTTGCTAAACAGAACATATACGAGATATAATATTAAAAACAAAATAACACCAACTTGGCACCTGAACTACAAAGTGATTACTAATTCTCTACATTTCATCACACTCTTAACACTTATTCAAAATACTCACAACAACAACAACAAACACAACACAAACTTAGACCTTCCACCCTAACAAAGCTAAATTACTACATCTTCAACACCACATGACACCATGGTACACTTCTTAGAACTTGCATCATCTTCAAAGCTCAGTACTAGCCTATAGCGCAGACAAAATAAATTAAACAACATGCCTGGACTTTAGAATCATCACGAAAGCTACAAATAATAACTCTCCCATACTTATTGCAAAGGCTTTCCCGTAATCATAGCAACCCATGTAACAATATTTCAGCAAAATTGCATCAATTCCAGCAACAAAATTAGGACATGAATCTTCAAACCCAACAAACATCCCGTTAAAAAAAATAATACGGCATCATCATCATCGCATATTCATCAGCATCATATTAATCGCCATCAGCATCGGCATCATATTAAACACCATCCCCCGATACTTGAAATAAACATGGTCCCTAATATAAAAGTTTAGGGAGGAGGATCTCCCTGAGAAGAAGAAGGTGCAGAAGTCGAGGGTGAAGAGAATAATGCTGTAGTAGAAAAGGAAGTTCCACTGAAAGGCTGTGCCACCCAATGAAAAGGTCCATGAAGAGGGCCTTAGAGTGGTTGCCCTGTACCAAACATCGGGATCCTGGTTGCTGGCATAAATTCCAGATCCATGCGAAAAGTTGGGGTAGGATGGGTTGATGGAATCCGGCCAAAAGTGGGCAATGCTGGGAAGGAAGACCTAGCAGGTACCCCAGGTGGGAGCTCATGTATATCACCACTGATGTCATCCCGAGTTAAATTTGGAACTCGGTAACCAGCCAATTGTGCCGAAGTTGGTGGTGGTTTGGGTGGCCCAGGATTAGAATGATAATAGATTGACATCTTGTTGCACCTGTCCAATTCCGTTTGCATTACCACTTGCCGATGATATAACACCTCAAATTGTTGCTGGGTGATGGGGGCAAATATGTGGTATAAATGTGATCGTGGTTGCTATTTACCCCTCATCAAAATTCAAGCTAAACAACCCCTAAAAGGTGTTAGTATAGCAAGTTCGTTCCCAAAGAGAAAGGATTGTGTTGAAATCTTAAAGAAAATAACTTTTGGTTTTTGTACTTATCAAAATCTAAGTAAGAAAATAAATAACAAATAATAAAACTAAAATGGTGATTTGATTAAAATTCAAGTTAAGCAAGTGTACTCCCGAGATTATATTTTAGGGTTACATAAAAAGCACACACACACATCCTATCAATGGTCATGCAAAATAAGGGTAGATAACCTAACTCATGCCCTCCTATTAGGCTAAAGGCAAGGAATAAATTAAGCACTTACCTACTTAGATATTAATTAATTCGTTAAACCCTCCTATTAGGCTAAAGGCAAAGTTTACTTCATTAATTAACCCAGAATCTATTGCAACTACCAACTCAACCAAACCCTTAAGTTCAACCGCTCCATTAGGCTAAGGCAACTCCCGAACCAGTCATGCTAATGCTAAACTAATCCCCTTAATTCCTCCTATTAGGCTAAAAGTAAGAATTAAGGTAAATTAATGTAACAAATTCACAACCAACCCACAATAGATCCCAAAAAACCTACTCTAATCCTCCTATTAGGCTAAAGGTAAGATTAAAGCAAGTTATTTCCAAGTAATTTACTGCACTTTGACAAGATATTCATCATACATAATTAAGGCATTAAATCATGCATAATTATGAAGAACACGGCAAAACTCATTCAACAAAGACCATAAGAAAGAATTTAGCATGTAAATTAAGCACAAAAACCTTTATTCATAATCTCGTGAACACAATAAGTTTAGCCAAGCATGGCTAACTCAAACAACATCATAGTATTTGAATTAAAGCACAATATTGAAAACATAAAATAAAAGGAAATATAACACCTTGAATTAAGAATCGTTGGAAGAAATCTTTACTCGTAAAAGAATGAATTCAATAATTGACGATGTTCTCAATCCGTACAGCTGCAAAACCTCTCCGTGCAATAACCAAAATAATGAAACCCTAGCTATTACAAAGAGGAAAATCCTTGCTTTTTGCTCTCTCAAAGTTGTCACACCCCAAACAGCTGTAACCCTAGTCCTATTTATAGTTATTCTATGAAAATATTCGTAAATAAGTCCTTCACGGAAGTCTTGTCGGATAAGAAATCTCAAAGTGGGCCAAAATCGCAAATTTCCAAATTTCAGTCGCGAAACCGACGTTTACCGACGTTTCTCCATGTTTTCCCTACGTCGCGACGTGCGACCGTGCACATCGCGACGTCCACCAACGTCGAGACGTGGGAGGGGTCCCCCACATCGCGACGTAACTCTATGCCAATTTTAAGAATTCGTCCAAAAAATCACCAAAAATCCAATTTAATTCAACTTCACCGACGTCGTGACGTGGGAGGTTCCACATCGCGATGTGGAGGATCTCTTCACGATTTTCTTCAACTTTTCCTCCTCTTTGCATCCGATTTGGCTCTTATATGATTCTCCTCTTCCAAACATACACCATGGTCAACAAACCTACAAATAAAACACCAAAACGAATAAAAAAAAACAAGAACGACCAAAGAATTAAGTATAAAACAACATATAAAAGGTGAATAAATTCACCTCATCAAATTCACCCACACTTAACCTTTGTTCGTCATTGAATAAGCTAAACTAAACATGACAAACCTAAACCAAAAATCCAACACAAAATACTTCACAAAATACTAACACATAACAACAAAACGCATCCAACTTCATCAATTCGATCTAAGGACAAATGCCACGTAATACCTCATAATCTCATGTATTCAAATGTCAAGTACACATAATATACGTCCCCAAAAGTTATAAAAGTACATTAACATACTCACTTAGACACGTTGAGCCAACCATGTGTGTGTGTGCGATAGGTTCCACCTCAGTTCATAACTCATCTACAACCACGCCATAAGCCAGGGTTCCAACAACTAAGTCTTTGTCTCAACTCTTCCTCACTAAACATATTACAAATTCATTATTCAACTCATATGAATGAGGATTCGCTCGGTAAACCTTTAGGTTTCAATAATAACACTCGTTCCCCCAGACTGTCACACTTAATTAGGGTATTTCACAAGAAAACCCGTGACACCCACCTGGAGTACTGTCTCACCTTCGGGTTTTAGACCTATTCCCACTCATGCAAGTTCTGCATTAACTTTTTGTTTAAGAGCAGTCTCGCAGAGGAGTGACAATATAAAGCCAGAGTCTTACGGCTTCTAATCTCCGTTACCATCCATATGAGTTCTCTTAGGGTTATTATTAAAAGCAGTCTCATAGAGGGATGATAGTATGAGCATAACAAGCTTAAAAATGTAAAAGCATTAAGCGCAAACAATTATGCAAGCACATTTATTAAAGAACACATTTTAAGCGAGTTATATAAGTTTCAACTAAACAAAGCGTTAAAAACACACCAACCACTTAATGATTACAAACTCGTCAATCCCCTTAGTAGTTCCCCTAAGTGCATAAAAATGATTGACTCAAAATGCTAAACTTTCCATCAAAGACCCGACTCCCTCTAGATAGCATATTATTTTCCTATCCCACATCGAATCTTTCGATAAATTCAAATCATCGGCACATGACACTTATCACAACAAAATCAAAATTTTAAAAAATTAGATACAACACAAAAATACCTAAAACCATGGTGTAACTATGAAAAGAATTATCATTACCCAATGACTTATTTACGAACTAAGGTGAACTCAAAGGAATAACTAATACAAATGAGACATCATTAAATATATCCTAATTCCATAAAATTCAAAATAAATCATAATTCCATTAACTTTATTGTCTTAATATGGCACTAATTAACAAAAAATAACAATCAGATGATGAAAAACAAGAAAGAAAAATAACATCCAAACAATGAAAACATAAAAACATAACCAAGAAAACAGAAAAACATAAAAACATAAAAACAGAAAAGAAAACAAGACTACTCTCATAACTCCCCCCCACACTTAAAATCCACATTGTCCTCAATATGGTAAAGAGAAACACCACCTAGTCATGCTGCATGTCATCACTGGGGATGGCTGCGAACTGGATCCCTCGCCGCGTGAAATCTGCCACTGACGACTCATCTGGTAGACCATATCCGAAATCTGAGACATCTGATGGGAGAGGTTGGCAGACTCCATCTCCATCTGGTCAAACCGCTCATCAAAATGAGTCGTCTGCTGCGTCATCATCGCCTCCATCTCATCCATGCCCGTATGTATGCCTATAATGTTAAATAGGCGGTGGGGTGGGGGTGGTGGTTGAGGAATTGGCTCCTCGTCTTGTTCTTGCCCCTGCTCCTGCTCCTGCCCTTGCTCCTGGTGCTGCTCCTGCTGATGCTCCGGTCCTTGCTCCTGTGGCGGTGGCACTAGAGGTTGTCCTAAACTCTCATATGAACTGATCTTATAACCATGAAATTGGGAAGTGGTGATGATGTCACGCACTCCACATAACTCACCTGTGCCTAATGCTGGCACCCCAGCTGCATAGCACATGGCCGTGATAGCGGATGGATAGTACAATCCGGTCCTGACAAAACGACGGGCCTTCTTGATCTCAATATCCATAATCTCCCCAACATCAATTGAAAGGCTCCTTTGAATTGCATAATTAAGAACAGCCTTGTCGTTGTCGCAGGAAGCTTGATGAATGCTGGGAATGAGCTTTCCAATGATAAAGTAGTGCCACCCCTTTGTGACCTTAGTCATTTGTGCCAACTTAAGCTCAGCAATCCGAAAATGGAGGGAAATAGCATTAATCGGCTGAGCTGTGATTGTGGAATACACCTGTGGGACCGAAGATCATCCGTTCACAAATACCCTGTACTGGCTATCTTCTATGTCGTGCAAGCCGTAATACTCATTGAATCGAGTACGGCCCACCGGAACATCGACACCTCTCATGCGAAGGACACCATTACGTGCAAATGGGTAGTTTGCGTAGAATTCCCGCACTAACGTAGCATTACCGCCGGTAGGTTGCTGGCAGAGTTGTTGCCAGCGTCGACGCCTAATCTACGTGGCTATCGGTGCAGCTGTCACTTCAATGCCGCGCTCCCCAACCATAGCCTTTTGCGCAAGCTTGTCGTTATGGAACGTTTCCGCCTCCAAACACATGAAGCGGAAGTCATCAAAGCCAGCAGAATTGGGCTGTGGCGGTGGTGGAGGAGGTGGAGGTGGTGGAGGTGCAGCAGCCGCCATGGACCGTGTCCTTTTTGGTGCCATATCTGTCGAAATTAAAAGTATCAAAAACGAACACAAAACCCACTACTACAAAATGAAGCTATGGTATCACTTTCAGAGCAACACTTTAAAAATATTGCATTTGAATAGAATTTTTAAAAAAATTGCTACACTTTCAAATAAGTGTTGCCTATATGAGTGAAATGCAACAATTGTGTAAAAGTGTTACAATTATTATAGGAATATGCAATACGTGTAAAAAGTGTTACCTTTATTGGGTATTTAAAGCAATACTTATATAATATATGCAACACTTTATATAATATGTAACACTTTATAAAATATTACATATATATATATATATATACTAGGGAGGTAGCCTGCGCAAGGCGCAGGAGGTGCCCGTGGGTTGTATAGTTTATGCATTTGAAAGTGGTGAGATAGCAGTGATATGTTTTTGTAAGCATTGTCTTTCAGTTTTCCGTTGTTGATCGTGCTCAGACTTATGAAAATAGGTAGCTCTGGTGCAGCAGAAGCCATAAAGGATTGTAATTGAATGTGAGCAGGACAAACTTCTTCTTTTATGTTCAAAAGCTTAGAAGAAACTAAGGAGGAAGAAATGGAAAGCAATAAAAGCAGAGTGCGAAATTCATCAGAGAGAAAAGAGAGGCTGAGGTAAAGAATAGTGAAGAGTGAACACTTATGAAACTTGAGCATTTACAGCACAACTTGGACATTTTAAATGAGCAGCTCCCTCAATTCCAAGCGGTGAAGACACACACGCAGATATACACCTTCTTTGCAATTTCCAAAAAAAAAAGAAATTACATATGTAAAGGTAAGTGGATTCAAATTTTGTTGATGCTAAACTTCATTAACCCAGGTTTTAGTTACCATTTCATTACCTGATGAAATGTATTTTGTACAGTTGTTTGTACAGCTATATCTAGTTTTGCTGTTCAGATGTAGTTGATGTAGGCACGGGTTCTAGTTATGCAAATAATCATCTTGTTGATCATTCTTCATAAAGCATTTCAGTTGATAAACACTTAAAACACTTGCATCAGAGAATTATTTCAGGATACTACTAACGCTACATCTCGTAGCAACATGATGAGGTCCATTTTATTTGACACATACGAAATAAGCTGAAGACCAGAATGCTTACCTTTTCTGTTCCTTGTTCGAGGCCTTATAACTTCGGTATACAATCTATTGTCATCAGATGAGACATAGCCAGTATTAGTTAAAGCTTCATGAGCATTCTTCTGAGATGACTCCAATAATGACTCCAATAATAAGAACATGATTTTTACATATATGTTACAGAAATTAGAACATGAGTATACAATATGAGCAACTTGGAAAAGGAGAAAACAAGATTTTTACATATATGTTACAGAAATTAGAACATGAGTATACAATATGAGCAAAAACAATATGGTCTCAGTAACATGGATTGAGTGGTATCAAATAATCTAAACCTGAATCTTTTTTTTCTTCCTTCCTTCTGGGTAATTCTAAATTCTTAATTATAAATGCAAACAAATCATTAATTTAATAAAAGCTTTAATGGATGGATATATCATCCTACTCCTCTTCTCTCTTTAATACAAAATACAACATCAATCTATTTTTCTGAAAAAAACTAAAAAGGACTTAACATTATAATTTCCCTTTAGTTTTGAACAAGGTAATTTATGTAGGCCCAAACCAATCATTGTGATATTTTCTTCATCTTTTTCTTGTTCCAAAGGTGGAATCGCCCACCTTAGGTACCCCCACCAACCGGCCCTACAGAGATCGTGGATGAGGTAAATCATGGTGACTCAACTGATCGACAGAGGCTAGACCTGTGCCCACTATGCACAAGGAGCCCCCCTCACTTAGAGAGGTTGCTCCCACACTTCCGCTGGTGGGACTCGATCCTTGGTCTCTTTTTTCAAACATCACCTCTACAACCAGCTGAGCTGCCTAAGCGGGTTTCTTCTTCTTCTTCTTCTTCTTCTTCTTTTTCTTGCTACCGTAACTAGTTGTTTGGTTCGTACGTTGGATACGTAAACATGTAGGATTTTGGCAAAGTGCAAAAACAACGTAATAAACTAGAATTTAAATCACAAGGGATGTTTCTTTGAAAGTTGAAATTTAAATCACAAGAGATGTTTCTTTGAGATTCGTGTACAATACGTAAACATTTACAATTTTATTAATGAAAACAATGTGAAAACCACAAAAAAAGAAAAAAAAAGACACTAATAAGAGTTGCATTCTATATCACAAGGGAGCTGTGCAATATGCAATTATCCAATACACCTAAGAGTCAAAAAATTGACGATCAACCGGGATTTGTACCAGTATTAAAAAATTATATATTCCTTTTCAATTACAAGAGGAAAATGATACTAGTTAAATCCCTGTTTAATTACTCCATGAGGAAAGAAACAATAAGAAATTGAGAAAAAGCTTAAACACACACCACTCACTAATACTCCTCTTCCTGTTTTGAATCCATCGAGGATCAATATGAAAATAATTAGGGAGGCTCTTATTATTGTTCTTATTATTAATTCATAGGATATATTTTTCTCTTTAGATTAATTTTCTTAAATAAAAGATTCACGCTCAACTACCAACCTCGGAATTCATATATAGCCCTTAAAAAGTTTCCTTTTACTTGAAGAATGCTTATAAGGATATTTAAACTTTTTTACTGTATTATTTTCCTCGGCGGACCGTTAAATATTGCATATTATCCAACTAATTTTTGTAGTTTTTCCCATATCAAAACTTGTTCCACGGTGCACCGTCTTGGTTTTGGCTTGTTCTTTTAAACAGCAATTTTGACAAGATTCGTTGCTTTCAATAGCTCTCACTAACTCACTCTTCAACAAGGCAAGATTGGCCTATAATAACCAATGTAGTAGAAAATTACATGTATAATACAACAATGGAAATGTCAGCTCAGTCATATCAATCTCTGACAATTTCTTTATTGCATTTCTGCCTTGAAAATGCTCATTCACTAGCCCTCCAGCAAAAGTGGGATTTCAATATGTAGAGAAATCCTAAGCAAAATCCCGGAGATGTCATTCAACTACTGAATACCAACTTATGATTTGATGACTACTTCAAACACAACTAACTCTCTGTAACCCTCAGCGGACTAGCTGAGGAATCTTTGACAGAGATGCTCGTATATTATCCTTTGAAAATGACAAATCAACCATAGAGCCCTGCAAATACTTCTCATAAGCAAGCAAATCAAAATGGTCATGCCCACACATTGCCATGAGAATAAGTTTTGACTCTCCCGTCTCTTTACATCTAAGAGCTTCACTTATGGTAGCAGCTATGGCATGAGTTGGTTCCGATGCCGGTATCAATCCCTTAAACCTAGCACATTGTATTGCACCTGCCAAAATTCATTCAAAAGGATAAACCTTAATCAACATCTTCCTCTAATAAACTATACAACTATGAGTGATGGCAGAAGTGAAAGAGGAAGGAAAACATGCATTGTACCTTGAAAACATTCGGTCTGGGGAATTGATATTGCTTCCATGTACCGCAATTCATAGACGTGTGAAATCAATGGATACCCCGATATAGTAGGTATCCTTTCCTAAGTCTACAAATTTTTACCTGTATGAATCGAGTCCAGTATGATGGAAATCAGCCCATGTTACCTAGTCCACCTTCACGAGATCCTTTGGAGAGTCTTGATGGTCCAATGACAAGATCAAGGAGTACAAAGATGAAGGCAGCTTTGCATTCATTAATGGCGACAACTTGTGAAGGACTTGAGGAAGCTCTTGCATCACCATCTCAAGATGAAGTTATTTGGAATGTTTCTTCATTAACAATTCAGGATCCACGTTGAAGAAATTCCACAAAGGCCGAGAAGACCAAGCAATGGCGTGTTGGGCTTCATGATGTGTTCACGCCATTCTCATTATTAATTTTAGGATTTATTTTAAGTTGTAATAATAAGTCCATTATCATTAATTAATTGGGCTTTAATTTCGTTGATTAATAAGTCCATTACTTGTCCAACTATTTTGCATGGTAATTTGGAAAGTAATCTTTTAGGAAACTTTTAAGTTAGCCAAGAAGTCAAATTGTAATTTGCTTCTTGTTTCCTTTTTCCTTATGTTGGCCGAATTCTTCCCTATTTAATGATGGCCATTGTAACGTTTTATAGATACATGAAATTTGATAAAGTTTAGCTTTGCTAAAACCTTCTTCCAGCTGTGATAAGTTGAGAGAAAACGTGAGAGTTCTTCTAAGTTTAGTTGAACAATCATAAGACCCATGAAAACCTTTAGTGAGGAGCTTTAGGTTGAACTTACCCGTTCTAGATTTATAGAACACGCCGAACTGAGGAAGTTTAACTTTTGATTTACATTAGTTGGACTGAATCTTTTTGTGATAACGTTGGGGTTTGGTTGATTTCTTCCATTCCTTCTCGTTCAATATCTTTTGCCTTGTTGTGTTTGTTGCTTATTCGTGATTATTGAGAAACAACGATCCAAAGGTTGTGGAAAACGTGTGGAATAGAACTCAAAAGCTACTCCATTCGTATCACAGTATGAAGTCATGCCCAAGTGTATGCATCTTTTTCAAAGTAGTCATTCTTGCTCTGTCTCCATAATCGTAAGCGTATACACCCTTTGTTAACGAAGGGCATGCTGTCGGTTCAACTGCTTTAATATCAGGATTGATTTTTCCCTTCATTTTCTCTCTAATAAATTGAAATGCAAGTCCAGCGAAATTGGATCCATCCTTAGTGCATCCAATAATAATGTTCGGAGTTTCCCCTACAGCCTCCATTTGCTTGATACTCTCCTCACCTATCACAGTCTGATGTAACAAAACATAATTGAGAACACTTCTTAGACAAAACTTGGTATCAACATTTTTAGCTACAACCTCCACAGCCCTCGAAATGGCTATACCTAAATTTCCAGGGCTTAATGGATCCATTTGTCGAATTTTCTGACCAGCTTCAGTAACAACAGAAGGTGAAGGATGAACCTTCGCTCCTCAAGTTTGCATCATCAGCCTACGATAAGGCTTCTAATCATATGATGCTCGAACTTTCCATACCTATAAAGGGTTCCTAAATCAATTTATGAGTTGTATATGACTTATATATAGTGATTGGAAACATTAAGTGCCCTAGTCATTTCAATGTTCAAAGCATCAGGTTCACAGAAAAATTGAATGAATTAACAAAATGGAGTTTATATCTTAAATAAGATGGCAACTGAGACCAAATAAACTGGAGGCAAAAGCCAAAGCACTTCCCCATTGCCCAGCCCCAGTTTCTGTGACTAAATTCTTCACTCCTTGTTGCGCGTTATACTAGGCTTGAGAAACAGAAGTATTGGCTTTGTGCGATCCAGCTGGGCTTCCACCTTCATATTTGTAATAAATTCTGGCAGGCGTGTCGAGCAATTTCTCAAGTCTCTTAGCTCTACATTGAATGTACACACGAGTATAAGATTCCCATACTGTGGTACAATAAACATTACTACAGGAAAGATAGAACCAACCTGATTAGAGGAGTTGGACGCCAAAGTCTATAGATATCTATAATATATATCTTCTGGGATATTAATACACTGGTCATTGGTTGCTTCCTACTTAATCAATTCTTCAGGAAATAGAGGAGACAAATCCTCTGGTTTCACTGGTTCAAAAGTTTTTGGGTGAAGGGTATGAGGAGGTTTAACTGGAAGATCTGCAATTATATTGTACCATTGACGAGGAATTTTAGTTGCCTAGGCATTGGTGATATAGGTTGCTCTTATTTTTACTCTGGAGCAAAATGAAGGCTTCAAACTGCTCGATTTTTTCTTCAATTCAGAATGCCAAAGCCTTTGTTCTTCACCTATAACGACCAAGAAAAAATTTGATGGCACAAACTACTAAAGAAAAGCAAGAGAACCTCAACTAATCAATTGAAATGCAAAATAGTGCACAAGGCTAAAAATTCTTTCTTATGTCATCTATAATTTTGCTTGTGAATTCTTGTTAGCAATATAATATTGGTCCGTTAATAGCAAAATAAATCGAAAAGTTGTCCAAAGAACAACTAAAGACAGGTTATGTTTCGGTTCACAAATTGAAAGCTCTCATCTTGATTACTTCCAATATTTAGCCATCCCACAAGACTAAATTATGTTTCTAATAAGCAGCACTCTATTTGAAGACCATTCCCTAACTAGCCAAACAAGCTGAATAATTGCATCTTAGAAGAAAATAGCATATTTAAATACAGCAGATCATAAGATAACAACTAGACATAAATAAATAAATAGCCATACTTTTATGTTAAGAAAATTAAATTTAAAATACCTATGGTGGAAATCTTAGAGCATAAACTTGTAGACACAAGCAGAGATTGTGCCATTTCTTTCTGCAAAAGAGCTCAATAGCCTTTGGTCTACTGAACTGAGAGGCCAATATATCAATATATGGCTTTATACTCTCCACAATGTTGTTAAGTCACAGCCAGCCAGCCAGGAAGACACACATCTCTAAAACGATATTTATTAGAGAATAGAGGGAGTACACATAAAGCATTACAATTTATTAAGAAACTTGTGAAGAAACACAAGAACTCATTCACATTTGTTTTCAATTCTATTTGTGTTTTTGAAATTAAAGTTAATTAACAAACATCCTTCCATTCTCCTCAGAACAAAGCTCTACACTAGAACATAACACCCAAACTTTCTCCATTCATTCTTCTTGCTATTAATAACGTTTTTCGCCTGCACTCTCACATCTTCATCTCCTCTATCAAACCATTCTCGATTCTCTTGCAGATATCTTATTTTCTGATATATAGCTGACTCAAACCTATGTGAGCTTTCTTCCTGTATCTGGGTTTGGTCCTGAAATAAATGAACCCATCAGCATCATATCTTGTATCTTCTTTCTCTGCTTCCATTCCATAAACCAATGTTACTAACGTTCTTACGCAAGCATCAACAACCACCACATTTCTTCCGTTGCCCTCATTTTCACATGAATAAATTTGTTCCCACCATTGCTTGACCGTCGATTCATAGAACAGTGAAGTTTTCATCTATTCTTTCTCTTTGTCCCTTTGTTCTTTCACATATACAGAAAGACAATGCCACTTTCCTATGACTACTGGAGATGATCGCCTGGAAAATAGTGGAACATCTAATTTCGGGGCATACGATATAGAGGTAGTGTGAAGGCCTTGAGCTTCTCCTAGTTGAATTCTGAAGGAATGAGCAGTGTGAACTTTCCATCCTCCCTTCCTGAGGAATTTTGGAGGTAAACCATCGCAAGCAACCGGTGTCGTTCAAAATCCACCATTTAGATAGGGTTGAATCTCAACTTGCTGATATATATCCCTGTGATCAAAAGGCTTCGGCTTTAAATCCGCTTTAACATTGTTGTAGCAGCACGTCTTGATAAAATCCTCATCTCTTGAACACGTGTAAGCTTTCCTATGGAAGCCGCAAACAAAATGGTTTACAAAATTTTTAATAAGCAATCACTTCAAATCAAGAAAAAACTGAATTAGAAGTGTAGTTTATAAAGATTGTGTAGTTTGATTCAGAACCATGAATGGGTGCAGTGCATACCCTTTCTTGTAGCCTCTTGCACTAATAACATAGTAGCGATTTGATGACAAGGGTTGATTAGGAACTGGTATGAACCAGACCTTTGAAATGCTTGTCTGTTCTTGATGTTCTAAATTGTGAACGATCTTCATGAACCTGTCTTGCAGAAAGGGTAGTCTATTGATTCTGCTGTTTTTGCAAACACCCCAACAAAAAGTATCCATTTCTTCAGATTCCTCATCACTAATCACTATATACCCTGAATGTAGAGCTTCGGATGAGGGCGGTGGGAGAGTTTTGATAGAGAGAACAAGGTCTTGTGACAAACATTGCTGCTCGTGCTCTACATTGGGATTTCTATTGATTAACTAGAACAATGTCGTTTTGATTTGAGATGATAAATCTTATTTCCTTAATAATCTGACATTGCAGTCTTACAATTTCGATAGTGATGGATCGAGCAAAGAAAATGACTTTGCACTTTGCAGTGTTACAATTCGTGCGATGCAGGATATACCAAAATAGTTAATTGTCATTGAATCAAAACATTATAACTCTGTAAGTTATCAAATTCCTAAATATGATAGCATAAAGGCAAAGAAATGAAATATTGAAAAGTTAAGAAGAAATTTTGTTGCATCATTTTCCACTTTATTTTTACACCACCATCCCCATTACCATCTAAAGTTAAACAAGTAATGCTAAAAGCTACATTGAAGTTTGAATTTATAATTGCATTCCCTTAGTATGCCATGATGATCTGATTTTTTGAAAATTATATAGAATGATTAAATCACTACATTATAGCATTAGAAAGAAAAAGTAAAAAAAATAAAATGAATGCTCGTAAAATGATTTAGATATGTGTATAACAACTCTAATTAAAAGCCATTATTCTTGGAGTTTTGGATCTTCTTAATCATTTGGTCTATCACTCTCTATAAATGTAAAATGTATCGTTAGGTTATGTTGAATAAAATTTGCTCCATTTTTTTTATTGAAAAAAAGAGATCACATCCCCCCGCTTTAAAAACTTGATGAATATGAAGTCCAGGTTACGTTCCCAAGTCTCGCCAGTGTTGCTTGTAGGTCGTGATGTGCCTTGAGATGGAAGTCTCACATCCTCCTGCCGGTGGGGAATCCGCTTCGGGTTGTTCTGTTGCATCTGGCCGGTCCTCTATGTCCTTTTATATGTGTCATTTTATATAAAACTAAAACTATATCAAGTAGTTAGTGAACTCTCAAGGATAAGTAATTGTACATGTGTCAAAATCGTATAGGATGATATAGGAAGTGATACAGAAGATCCATTACCAAAATGGGTGAGTTTATCTCCAAAAAAAAATTCTAATTAAAAGGAAAGAGAAAAAATGAAAAACAAATTGCATTTATATCAAGACAAATTAGTCGTTGTTACTTACTAAATAAATACATAAAAAAACGGGCCATGTCATTATCATGGGCAAGAGAGTAGGAAGATTTTTACACTTCGTCCCACAACCCACAAGAAGTCAGGAAGTAACAAGTAAGAACCAGTCGGCATTATGAATCAAACATTCAGGTTTGACTAATATAATAGGGTTAATTGCATTTACCACCCTCGTTGTTTGGTGAAAATTATGATCACCCCCTACTGTTAAAATTGACTAATAAAATTGATGAAAAGACCGAAATGTCATAACATCTTTTGTTAAAAAAAATTAACAAAAATATATGAGTAAATATGAAATGATAATAAATACTTTTTTTACTTTTTAATTCTTTGTTATAAATTATCAATTTCATATTCTTTATTATAAATGGTTTTATCAAATTAATCAAACTTTAATAAAGAAAATTTTTCTATATAAATTTTAAATTTTGGAAGAAAAAGAATTATTTTTGGAGAATAAAATAATTAGTTTGATTAATTAAGAAAGAGGATTTTTTCTTTTTGAGTTTTTTTGTTTGTGTAAAAATTATTTCTTTGTATTTATTTTAATATTTAACATATGTATTTAGTTAACTACGACAATATAATTATTATAGATAAAGTTTTTAGAACATATTAGGTAATACACACATATTTTTTGATGGGAAGGGTTGATTTGTTAAACGTTTTCTCAGTTAGGGGGTGACCGTAATTTTTTGAAACTACAGGGTTTGTTTGGTACTTTCATCAAACTTCAAGGGTAGTAAATGTAATTAACCCAATAAAATATATGAATCCAAAATACATCATTTGATAACTAATATAAGATTCAATGCTCTGTATATCTGCCACCAAACAAAGTATCCAGCAAACGAATCTATGCTCTCCTCAATGGATCATTAAACCAGGTAAAAGCTTTTATGTTCATAATTTCATATCCAGCTATGTTAATTGACAAGCCAAAATTACTTATTCAGATTTAAGGAACTCAACTTTAACCAATTATTCTTGTTCCCGTTACCTAATTCTAATTTATTTCTTCCTTATCTAGAGACACAAGAACCAGTAAAAGTCCTAACCAGAGCTGCTCATACATGGAGTTTAACATATCCTTTTATAATTTCCATTATTTCAGATCCAGGAAACCTTCCAAGACATCCTTTTGCTGCTACTACCTCGTTATACTCAAAAACAGTATCGCCACCACAAGCTTCACATACTTTGCTTTCTATACTGTTTTCAACTCCCACATTGTTCATTATATCCTCACCAGCTCCAATTGTTGGGAGTGGAAATGGGATGAGAGAAGTTTCTGAAAGGTTCGACTCACCTAATGCACCCACAAAATCTTCTAATCGACAAAATGTAAATGGCACATGTTGAAAACTGTGGTCTCTATATTCAACAAGAGTGGAGTGATCCCCAGTGACACACAACAAGTATTGAAATTTCACAGTTGATTGTGTCTGCCAGAGGAGTCTAGCAAGCTGACCTATAGCTCTATCGGCAGCTTCCAAATCACTCACTTTGAAAATGCTGGATTTATCATGACCAACATCATCTATTGCCAACAGATTAGTATATCTAAATATCAAGATTTTGATTAAGTGTTGAGAATTGCCAATAAGCAATTTGGACAACTACAATGTCAAAAGACTCGTGAACCTATTCAATAACTTTAGTCCTTTTCAAATAATGTATATATATTTTTAGCATAAAATGGAGAAACTATGCAAGGAATCACCTTAGTGTGAAGGAACCCAAAATCATAGCTGCCTGATCGACCTGGTTTATGTTCATCCTCCCAGGGTACAAAAACATTAGGACAAGACTGTAAAGTAGTTGAGAGGGAATTAGCTATGGCTTTTGCTTTGGAAGTCAACAAAGTACGGTAGTCCCCTGTAGCTCCTGGAACTTCTAGAATATCAATGCAAAGAGATAAACCCGGGCCAGCTATAATTTTTGTTAGAGCCACAATGCATGGCCACAATCCGTGCAGCATTTCAAATTGAGGAACCTGCAATACACAATAAAATGTTTTTCAATAATGAACAATTATTTTCCCATTTTTTCCTAGCTAATGAAGCAATTTTGCTTCACACAACAACCCAAAGAAAACATGACCAGATAACTCTTATATGTCACGAGACATACCTCAATTCTAATACCGCATCCTCGTGATAAGGTGATGATTTTCACCTTATTGGATTTGTTTCACATATCTTTTAAGCATCCTTTTCGCATTTTTTTATGTTGTTTTTACGTGTTTTTAATATATTTGTAGGTCATTATGGCATGGGATGAGCAACGGAGCAAACGAACGATGAAAATAGCTAGTTTTGAAGCCAATTTGGAGGTTTGGACAGAGTCCTCCGGTGCGCCAGACATAGTTCTCCAGTGCGCCGCTGACAAAAGCTTTATGGGCTCTCCGGTGCGCCGGAGAAGTTACAGGAGGGCCGGAGAAGTTACTTGCGGGCCGGAGAGAATTGTGACTATTGCGACTGCAACAACTTATACCTATTCTGCCCTCTATTTTTAAAGCCACAAAGGGCCTTTTGGGAACTTCTTCTGATAAGTTGGTTTTGTACCAACTTATATGTGTTATTTTACTGAGCTTTTGCCTTGTTTTTCATACAATTGTGTAGTGTTTTGTGTCATTGTGTGCATTTATGTGGTTTACAACTTGGAGTGCTTAAATGAAGAAAAAGACCACAAATGTGATTAAATGAGACAAATGTGTGTTTGAGTTAAATAACAAGTAAAGAATTCGAGATGGCTTGAAATAAGGCCTTAATATGCTTGTTTATGAAGTTGGGCAGAACTGGTGGTGTGAATTTATTTGAGTGTATCTTTCTCACTACTAATCCAAATGAAGATAGCTTGGATGTTCTGGAAATCTCTTTGAGTGTACTTCAACTCTTATGTTTTAACATTTTTCTACTTCTGTAAGTAAGTATGAGAAACGAGAGCAGTTTTGCAATCGCTACTCAAGGTTTTGAATGTTGAGCTCATTGCCACTGTTTGGTAGAATGTTAATATCTTGAGTTACTGGCATCCAATGATGCTGATTGTTGAACCAATGGAAAGCCAAGAGGAACACCTAAAACTCTTATGTTTACCACAAAGCCCAATGCGGAGAGAAAGGCACTCATACATTGTCTGGAAGTGAAACATTGTGCTGAAAAGAAAAAAAACTATACGGCGCACACTCACATCGCCGGACATGCGTGCGCTGACATGCGGCGAACTAGCGTTGGTCGCGCATGCATGCGTGTGGCGACCTCGCGTGATGAAAATTTCTCCTTTCCACACTTCAGCATTTTGGCCATAAATTTCTCATCCCAGCTCCGAATTGAGTTATTCAAAAGGCTATGGAAATTTAAGACACAGGGCTATAACCTTTATGTTTTATGTGTTTCCAATTTCACGATGCATCAGGGCTAGATTTTGGTTAGAAGTTACAGAAGCATTCACTACATTTGCACTTTCACACAAACTCCATTCATGTTCACCACACTCATAGTTATTTGCTCATGTTTTCACTTTCATTTTGTTTTTCCTTCTTTGTAATGTGTTGTAGTTACATCCAACTTTCACACTCATTTTCATATCATTACATTTTCATTCCTCAACACATTACATTTGCATCCATTTCCATCTATTTTCAAGATATCTCACAACACTTCAACACACAAAGACATTTCTTTCACATTTCATACACAACACTTCACACACACTTCATACACAAATTACACGGCGATAGATCTCCACGATGTATCGCTATGAAAACAACAACACGGTGACACATCTCCACAATGTGTCGCCATAAAACACAATGCACGGCGATACATCTTAACGATGTATCGCCATGAAGATTTTACACGGCGACACATCTCCACGATGTGTCGCCATAGGATTTTATACAAGGCGATTGATAAGTTGGTTTTATGCCAACTTAAATGTGCATTTTGTCTAGCTATTGACTTTTTTTCATACAATTATGTAGTGTTATGTGGACTATTGTGCATTTACGTGGTTACAATTTTAGAATGTTAAAATGAAGAAAAAAATGCCAAAATGAGTGTTCAAAAGAAGCAAGAATGAGATGTAGGTTAAGACAAAGCAAAAGAAGAATCAAAGGCTTGAATTTATGTCTAAAATGTGCTATTTAGATTATTAGCGAAATTCATTTGCCTATAACTTTCTCAATTCTAATCCAATTGGTGAAATCTTGGATGTTGTGAAAAGCTCTTTGAGTATACTTCATTTGTTATGCTTTAACTATCTTCTAATTCTGTGTGCAAGGTCATGAAACGGGGGCTTTCTTGTGAACACTATCATTAGGGTTTTGTGTAGTCCATATTGCCATAGCTAAGCAAATTGTTGATATCTCGAGCTCCAGGTGTCCAATGGTGTCGTTTCTTGTACTCCTGGAAAGATAAGAGGAAGCTCTACAATCTTTGTGGTGAACCCAATATCTAATCTGGAAGAGAAGAGGGAGATTTATCGCCATGAAGTAACAAAATTAGTTTTACACTACGATGAGGTCGTAGGCAAAATGGTTTTACACTACGATGAGGTTGTAGGCTTAAAATCCAGTTTTGCCACACTTCAGTATTTTGGTCATAACTCTCTTATCCTAGTTCCGCATTGGGTTATTCAAAAAGCTATGGAAAGCTAAGATCAGGGGCTACAACTGTAATGGTTTAGGTTTCTTCAAATTCGCAATGCATCAAGACGGAATGTTGGCTGGAAGTTGCTGACCTGCTTGACATGGTTTGGAATTTGCACTACGATGCATCGTAGTGCAATTCTGCCCAGAACTCATTTGCACTACGATGCATCGTAGTGCAAATTTGCACACACACACACATTAACACTACGATGCATCGTAGTGTTAATTTTCCACTTCACAACTTTCATGCTTTATTTGTTTAAACTTCACAACACATTTCATGCATTTCGGTTTCCTCTTTTTCCAACTTCCTTCATTTTCATTTGTGTTTCGTTCATTTCATCTCTCACTCATTTCACAACACTTGTTCACAACACTTCTCACTCATTTCACAACAGCTTGAATACTCGCATTTACATGATAAAGTGTCATCATTTGTGTGTTCCAACACTTCGGCAAACAATAGATGCATTTAGCTCGAAGTTCATGAGTTCCTCCATTTCACTCTTCTTCTTTTGCATTTCTTCATTGTCTTCACTTCATTTCATTTTGTTTCTTCACTTTATCTCTCACTCATTTCATCACACAACTCAACACAAACCTCATAGGATTTCACTCAACACAAGCAGCTCACAAGAATTCACTCAAAACAGCTCACAACGTGCAAACCATCTTTTTACACTACGATGCATCGTAGTGTAAACTGGAGAGCTTGGAATTACAACCACGATGCATCGTGGTTGAATGATTTGGCTGTAGATTTTGCACTACAATGCATCGTCACGATGCATCGTAGGCAAAAGAAGATTTTGGGAGCTGAAAAAATGGCTAAGTATGGAAGATGTGCAGGTGGTGCAGAGAAGGTGTGGTGGCTGCAGGCTCAGAGGCGCTGGAGATGCAGCGGAGGCGTGAAGAAAGGAAGCGTGAAGGCGTGAAGGCTGCTGAGCTTGAATGGTCTCTGGACAAGAAGTTTGAAGGCGTGATCCTAAATAGCGCAAAGGCGTGCTGAAGAAGCTGGGAGGCATGATCCGAATTTGCCCGAAGGAGCGCAGAAGCTGCTGAAGGCGCTGAACCTCTGGCTCAAAGGCGCTGGCACAGCATTGAAGACCTTCCACTTTGGTTTTTGTCATTTACATTACTTAGGCATTCTTAGTAGTGGTTTTCTTGTAATATTGTGGTTATTTTACGTTTCGAGTATTAGATACATTTTGAATTCTCTATATATAGGGGGGAGCGGATTATTCTAGAGGGATAACTAACTTTTGATGTTACTAGAGCGGGAACTCATTCTCGAGATTTACTTTCTCTCTCTGATTTCTCTCTCTAGAATTCGTGTTCTGATTTCGATTCCGTCACATATTTGTGTCGGCGAAGACATATTGATTTCAATCGAAGGATGTTTAGCCATTCCGTTATACTCTAATTGGTAACATTTTCCAATTGATGGAATTGAGCTTTGAAATGATGGAATTTGACGATTTTGAGTTGAATATGCATTTGTCTGGCTAGTTTATGATGATCTAGAGTTTCTGATGGATGAATGCTAGTTTTGCATGGTAAATACAGTACGATTAACTATCTAAGAGTAGAACTTCGAACATTCTTTGAATTGAACTTCATAAATGTGTTAAATTCCTAAATTTGAGTCTGTGTTTATGCTTTGAGAGTCAATTGTGGTCCCCATGCTAAATTGAAGCTCAAATCATTGATATTTGCTGAGAATTCATCAATGAGAACTGGAAAGTTGCATGAGTTTGCGTACTTGCATGTATTTGTCCATTTTCTGGAGTCAGGCCTCGTCACGGGAGACTTTAGGCTATGGAATTCTTAGAACAAGGTGTGTAAAGGTTCCCTAACTCAAGCGAAGACCTAAGGAGCTAGAATCGGGCCTCGCCAAGGGTGGATTCTAGGAAATGGTTGCTACAGTAGTTAGAGGGAGGGAATTGAGAAGGCTAGGGCTTCGATACGCTATTCTCGAGCCTCGCCATAGGAGAGGGTGGCGTTGAGAGATTGAGAATCCAGCGTGCCCGTCATATCAGTTGTGATTTAGGTCTCTGGATAGCTATTTCTCCTCAATGGTATTTACTTGCTTGTTAATGGTACTGTGTTAGTCGTGTGAGTGTGCGTTCATCCGGAAGGGACTCTAGGTCATCTGTGTCAATTGTTTGGTTAGCACTCTTGTGTAATTTGTCTAGTTTACTTTGGTGTAAGTTTAGTTACTGTTCGTGTGATTTTAATTGCTTAAATTCCTTTGTCTTGATTACTTCTGTTTTTGATACTTGAACAACTCTCATATTCTTGTTTCTACCTTTTCCCTGTGAAACGAACCTAACTCTCCACAACTATAGTAAAGAGAAGGGATAAATTGAGGTATACGTACAGCCTGTCAATTTTTGGCGCCGCTGTTTGGGAACTAGTGCAGTTTCATGAATTTGAGTTGCTCTATTTCGATGTTAGTAAATCTTAGTGCTTAGTTTAGTTCTTTTTTCTTATAAAGTGAGTTGTTTGATTTTTCACTTTGTGTTGATTCTACTACTTTTGCTATCTTGTATTGGTTTGTTTCCCTATTTGTGCCATTTGTTCTGTTTCATTTTGTGTAGTTGAGTGTTTTGTCTGTGTCTTCTTTTGGTTTTAGTCTATATTGTCTTCAATTTTATAGCTTAATCTTTGGAATTCTTGTTGCAGTAGTTCTGTTCTTTTTCTCTTTAGGATATCACTTGGTGTTTGTGTATGCCCAGGTCTGTAAGATCTTCAGGAGAGGCAGAATTTGCATTAGACCTTGAATTGGCAAGAACTTTAAGAATTCAAAGAAGGAGAATGGCCAACCCAGGAGCTAGAGTACCATGTTTTGGTGACCATTATGCTGTCAATTTTGATAGTGGGGTGGATCAGCAAGACATTGACTTTGAAAGTTACCACATCCGCACGCAAATTTTATCAATGATAACGCAAGGGCAATTCTTCCAGGGCCTAGACAATGAAGATCCCAACGATCACCTTGATTGGTTCCTTGGCTTATGTAGTACTTTCAAATTGCAAAGTGTTCCACGGAGTGAAGTGCGTTGTATCTTGTTTCCTTTGTCTTTAAGGGGCAAGGCGAAGCACTAGTTTAAGGCAATAGGAGGCAACAATGCAGCATCTTTGAGGAAGTACAAAAGAAATTTCTTGCCAAGTATGTCTCTCCAGCAAGGTTAGAAAAAATGCGCATGGAGATAATGAACTTTCAGCAACATGATGGTGAAACCTTCCGAGAAGCCTGGGAAAGATTCAATGATCTTATCAGGAAATGACCCAACCATGACTTGGGTGAGATACGGGAACTCAACACTTTCTTCAAAGGTCTCTCAACAGATTCTTCAATAATGATTAAAGCTTGCGCTAATTGGGCTTTGAAGGACAAAAGTGTCCACGAGGTGAGAAAACTCTTTGATAAGATTGCAGAAGACGAATACTTGTTTCCTGAGACAAGAAAACCTCATGGTAGAAAGCAAAGAGGGGTCTTGGACATTGATGAAGAAACTTCATTGAATGCAAAAGTTGAGGCTCTAGCTAAGCAAGTGCAAACGCTCAAAGCAACACAAGCCAGGGCTCCAGTGCTATCATGTGGCATTTGTAAAGGTGAGCACTATACTGATGAGTGTGTGGTGACAACCGAATCTCTTCAATATGTCAACAATTATTAAAACATGCCATAGTATTCAGGAAACTATTCTGGTGGAAATAGGAACTATGGTGGTGATCAGGGAAATTGGGGGCAGCAAAACCAAAACCCCGGAGGCCAATATTCTCAAGGGAATGAACAAAGGAGAACTATCAATCCTCTTGGATTTGACCAAAAACCTAATGTGCCAGAGCAAAGGAAGCCATCAGTAAAGGATATGTTTCATAAGCATATGGAAAAATTGGATAAGAATGAACAAAGGTTTGGAGGCCTAGAGACAACAGTGAAGCACCATGAGGCCACCCTCTAGAACATTGAGATGCAATTGGGGCAGTTGGCTAATGCGGTTCATCATAGACCTAGTGGTTCATTACCTAGTGATACTGTTCCAAATCCTAAAGGGAAGGAAGCATGCAATGCCATCACATTAAGAAGTGGAAAACTTTTGCCAGGAAACACACCCTCAGGAGATGAAAGTAGGGACAAAGAGGAGGAGCCAGAAGTTGAGGTTGAGATTGTTGCAGAGCCTAAGAAGGTTATTAAACAAGAGAGAGTAACAACTGGAAAGAAGGAAATACCAGGAAGGGTAGGAAATAAGATTACCAAAAATTCTAACCCTTTCAACTACCCTGAATATGCTCCAAAGCCTCCATTTCCAGAAAGGAAGAAACCTCCACTTAAGAAGGGTCCTCAATTCAATCGATTCCTTGATGTGATCAAACAATTAAATGTCAACATACCATTGATGGACTTGGTGACCTCCATGCCTAAGTATGCCAAGTACTTAAAGGACCTCATTTCAAACAAGGAGCAAATTTTGAGGTGTGAAGTTCCTATGATGGTATTAGAATACAATCAAGCTTGGATGGTACACAACTTACCTCCAAAGCTAAAAGATCCTAGAAGCTGCACCATTCCTTGCAAGATAGGTACCAGAAATTTTACAAAGGATCTTTGTGACTTGGGAGCTGGCATCAACCTTATGCCACTCTCAATTGCTATCAATGTTGGATTAGGTGGAAGGATTCGCCCAGTAGCTGTGACTCTCCAGTTGGCGGATTGGTCCTTGGTGACTCCTACAGGATTGGTGGAGGACGTTTTTGTGAGAATTGATAAATTCACTTTGCCAGTTGATTTCATTGTTCTTGACATAGAGGAAGGCCCAGAAGGTACCTTTAATTTTTGGTAGACCCTTCCTTGCTACTGGAGATGCTTTGATAGGTGTTAGAAATAAAACAGTTACTTTCCGCATTAATGATGAACAAGTAGTCTTTGATGTCAACTATGCCATGAAACATTTTTCAAATGTAGAAACTTGTTTTGTGATTAGAACTGTTGCATGTTCCATGCATATGCTTGATGATAAAGTTGATCATGATTATGTTTGCACTGATGATTTGGTTATGCATAATGAGGTTTGTGAGATTGTAGAATTGGATAAAGAAGATTGCATGATTCTAGATGAACTCAAAGATCTTGTTGAATGTTGTGTGCTTGATGAGTCCATTTTTGAAATGCAAAATGAAGTAGTTGAGGTTCAAATGCATGCGTGTGTGGTAGAAAGTAGGTTACATGATGCATGTGATATGAAGTTGGAAGTTGAAAAATGCCCTGTTTCTACTAATGAGTTCAGTACTCCCACTGAGGTGAGGAAAGATGAAAATTTGTGCAGGAATGACAAGTTGATGCCATCCATTTTAATGCCACCAAAGCTGGAACTAAAACCATTGCCACCATACTTAAAATATGCCTATCTTGGTGAAAATGATACTTTGCCAGTGGTTATATCTTCAAAATTAGAGATCTGGCAAGAGGAAAGGTTGATGGAAGTTTTGAAACAACACAAGCAGGCTATTGGTTGGACAATTCCAGACATAAAAGGGATAAGTCCCAGCATATGTATGCACAAAATATTGTGAGAGGAAAGGGCAAGTCCAACTAGGGATAGACAAAAGAGGTTAAACCCTCAAATGATGGAAGTGGTCAAGAAAGAGGTGATCAAGCTTTTAGACTTTGGATTGATTTTTCCCATCTTAGATAGTGAGTGGATAAGCCCCGTTCAATGTGTCCCTAAGAAGGGAGGTGTTACAGTGGTAAAGAATGAGGCGAATGAACTTTTGGCAACAAGGGTGATCAATGCTTGGAGGATGTGCATGGATTATAGGAAACTTAATTCAGCAACACGGAAGGACCATTTTCCCTTGCCCTTCCTGGTGCAGCTGTTGGACCGAATTGCTGGCTTCTTGTTTTACTGTTTCCTAGATGGTTATTCAGGATATAATCAAATCGCCAAAAATCCCAAGGATCAGGACAAGACAACTTTCACTTGTCCTTTTGGAACCTTTGCATACAAGAGGATGTCTTTCGGACTATGCAATGCACCTGCAACTTTTCAAAGGTGCATGATGGCGATCTTTCATGATATGGTGGAGACAGTAATTGAAATATTCATGGATGATTTTTCTGTTTTCGGAATGACTTTTGAGGGATGTTTGGATAATTTGGCCAAGGTGCTATAAAGATGTGAAGAAACAAACCTTGTGCTCAATAGGGAGAAATGCCAGTTTATGGTTCAAGAAGGTATTGTCTTGGGGCATAAAATCTCCAGCAAAGGCATTGAGGTGGACAAAGCCAAGATTGATGTTATTGCCAAACTTCCTCCTCCAACTAATGTGAAGGGCATTCGGAGTTTCCTTGGGCATGCTGGGTTTTATAGAAGATTCATAAAAGACTTCTCCAAGATTGTACGACATTGTGTAGCTTGCTGGAAAAAGATGTCAAATTCGATTTTGGTAAAGAATGTCTGGAAGCTTTTGAAGCATTGAAGATCAAGCTTGTGGAGGTTCCTGTGATAGTCACTCCTAATTGGGGAGAGCCTTTCGAAATCATGTGTGATGCCAGTGACTATGCTGTGGGAGAAGTTCTTGGACAGAGGAGGAACAAGATTTTTCACACTATCTACTATGCAAGCAAGCTGTTAAATGGTGCTCAATTGAACTATACAACCACAGAGAAGGAAATGTTGGTTGTGGTCTTCTCATTTGACAAATTCCGTGCCTACCTTTTGGGTTCAAAGGTCTTAGTGCATACAGATCACGCCGCTTTGAAGTACCTATTGGCCAAGAAGGAAGCCAAGCCTAGACTAATAAGATGGGTGCTACTCCTTCAAGAATTTGATGTGGAAATAAAGGATTGGAAAGGATGTTAAAATGTTGTAGCTGACCACCTCTCCAGACTGGAATCAGAGGCACAAGATGACTCCAAATTATTGATAAGAGAAAATTTCCCAGATGAACAAATTTTCAAGGTGGAAAAGGGTATCTTGCCATGGTATTCGGAAATTGCCAATTTTGTGGTAGCTAGACAAGTCCCTTCCTATTTTTCCAGTGAGCAAAAGAAGAGGTTAATGAGTGACGCCAAATATTATTTTTGGGAAGATAATGCATTGTACAAGTCATGCAATGACCAAATCATACGAAAGTGTGTCAAAGAGGAAGAAAAGGATGATATTCTCAGAGCATGTCATGAGGGTCCTTGTAGAGGACATTTTGGTTCTACCCGGACTTGTTTCAAAGTGTTACAATGCGGTTTTTACTGGCCTCATATCTTTATGGACCCCAAAATTTGGGTGGGTAACTGTGATCAATGCGAAAGAACAAGGAACATATCCTCATGCAATGAGATGTCTTTGAATAACATTCTTGAAGTAGAGTTGTTCGATGTCTGGGGCATTGACTTCATGGGTCCTTTTCCAAAATCTGGAGGCATGGAGTACTTCTTGGTTGCTGTTGATTATGTTTCTAAGTGGGTTGAAGCCAAGGCTCTTGCACATAATGATGCTAGGAGTGTAGCTTCGTTTTTGAATACTCACATCTTTAGTCGATTTGGTACTCCAAGGGCTATCATAAGTGATGGAGGATCTCATTTCTGTAATCAGATCTTTGAAGCTCTTTTGGCCAAGTATGGTGTGAAACATAAGGTGTCAACTCCCTACCATCCCCAAACTAGTGGACAAGCGGAAATTTCTAACAGGGAGATCAAACGAGTATTGGAAAAGGTTGTGAATCCGAATAGGAAGGATTGGGTTTCTAAGTTAGATGATGCTCTTTGGGCATACAGAACAGCTTTCAAAATGCCCATTGGTGCATCACCTTTTCGACTTGTGTTTGGCAAAGAGTGTCACTTACCCGTGGAGTTAGAGCATCGGGCTTTTTGGGCAATCCAGAAACTCAACATGGATTTGAATGGTACACAATCTAAACGAATGCTGGAATTGAATGAGTTAGATGAATTCAGGTTCCATTCGTATTTAAGTGCCAAGATGTATAAGGAGAAAACAAAGAGACTCCATGATGCTAAGATTCAATCCAAGAGTTTCGCTCCAGGCCAATTTGTTTTACTATACAATTCTCGATTGAGGCTGTTGCCATGTAAGTTGAGGTCCCGATGGACTAGTCCCTATAAAAATTGTGAAAGTGATGCCTTATGGAGTAGTCGAAGTTCAAAATGAAAGGTATGGGCAAGCATGGAAGGTCAATGGCCATCGGCTTAAACCTTACTTGCTGCGTGAGGATCCAGATGTGCTTCATGGTTCTAGTGCTTCCCAAGGATTGTTCTTGGATAATCCCATCCTTTCCAAATAAGACTATCATAGGTCGGGTTGATGACATAAAACCAAGCGCTACTGGGAGGCAACCTAGTTCTTGTTCTATTACTCTTTTCCTTCTTCTTGTTTCTTGCATTTAATGATTTTTAGCCTTTTAAGTTTGATAGCATCATTTCTTCTCTAATTCCTCACATTTTGGCACTGGGGACCATTGCTCCATTTAAGTGTGGGGGGACAATGCTCAAAATATTTTGGTCATTGATGAAGATGTTTTAAGTCGTACACCATTGCAGACGGTCACTTAATTTGATGTGTTGTTGTGATTTGGAACAGGTTGTTTGATGACAGTGATGCGGGTATGCCAAGACTTCATTTATGAACAAGTGAAGCTTGAGGAACGTGTGCATGGCTTGAGGTGGGCTCAATTAATATTTTGGTACAGGTTGGTAAGACACACACACAAGCATTCGGTTCTACACAGTAGCCATTAAATGGAAACAAGTGCAATTATGGGAAACTGGTAGGGAATTTATGAAAAGAAATAGATTATAGGTTTCTTTGGATTTTATAGCATGTGAAGAATCACATAAGGCTGCAAGTGTTGATCATTTCGGTTGGCAGATAAGGAAAATGTGGTAGCTTGCATAATTGAATAGACATGGTTCCACTTTTGGCTTGTTGTTAATGTAGTCTTGCATTTCATTATGTTTGCTTTGACCGAGTATGTTTGGAGTTCAGCCTTGGGGTCTATAAATGCATACCATATCATACTTGTTCATGAGATTTATAACAAGCATTCACTCAATCGGTTGGGTAGCAAGGGAGCACACAAGTTTTGATCTTTCTTTTCTTTTCGTCATCTTAACTTCCATCCAAGGTAAGATCTCTTAATCTTTTCTTTCCACAATGGTATGATATACAAGTTTTATTCTTAGTTGTGTTCATGTTCATACCTTGAGCTGAGTTCATGAGAAATATGCTTAATGATTTGAAGATGAATATCATGTTCTAAGCCTAAGACTATAACAAGTGTGGGGGAGATAGTTTGAGTTCAATATTTCTATTCCCAGTTTTGCCATGTTTCGGTGATAATGCTATAACTCAAGCAGTTGTTGTTCAATTTGAATGATTCTAGTTGGGAAATTTAGCTAAGAAGTAGGGCTAAAATGTTTATGTTTTACACTTTAGCTAGAAGTGACTGGAAAATGGACTAACGAGAGGGGAATTGTTGAACTTATGTTGAGATGTTGAATGAAAAAAGTGCTGAAATGCCCAGCCCAGTTTGGTACCTCTCGGGTTTTTAGTCATAACTTGCTCATCTGTAATCCAAATTGGGTGATTCTTGTTCTCAGTTTTAGCTTAACTTGTGATGTTCAATTTTGATGTTTTGAATTCTGGTTAATTCGTCATGCTTTGTATGTCATTTTCTTGAGTTCATCGTGCTGATTGTTGAATGTAGAGTTGTTGTTAAGAGCTTTTGGAGGAATGTTGTTGTGTGATGTGGTATATCGGATTATGTGAGCTAGAGTGTTATTTAACAATGAAATTTGGTATTCTCAGTGCTAAAGGTAGTTACTACGGGGTTACATTCTTAGTGTAAGGAATGCATAAGTTTACCATTTAGTTCAAGGTTTCACGTGAGCTAAGGAAATGAAGTCTTGTGTATTTTGGTTGCAGTTGTGAGTTGTAGAGTTCATTAGCTTATGGATGATTTTGGTTGCATTTGTTTTGTAATCAATTTGATATGTGAATTTTGTTTCAGTCATGGCACCAAAGAAAGGAGAGAGTTCTCAAAAGGGCAAAGGAAAGGAAAGGCTAAGGGTAAAGCTACAAGAAAAGCTGATACAGACTCTGAGTATTTTGCTGAAGACTTGCAATTCTTTGAAGACCCTCCAGAAGTCTTGATCCAAACCCCAACTCCAAAGAAGCGCAAGGGTAGTTCTCAACCCTCAATATGGTTAGATGACAAGGCACAGGCATGATAGGAAGAAGGTTTAACTGTGAAGAAGTTGCACTTGGAACGAGCTTTCACTGTGGAGACAGGGCCATTCATGGCATTGATGGAGTTTCACAGATTTGATGCAAGGTTGATTAGTGCTCTAGAATTCTGCAATGTAAGTATTGTTCAGGAGTACTATGCCAATGGTAAATTCCCCAAGGATGGAGCCGTCTATATTCGAGGTGTATGGGTGAGGATTACCAGTGAATTGATAAATGAGTATTTCGGCACCCATAGTTATCCTGAAGACCATTTTCAATGTCCAGTACATGAGAATGAAGACCATGAGCTGTTGACTGAGCTTGCACACCCCGGTGCTGAGTGGGTAGTGAATGCAAAAGGGGAGTATAAGCATGTTCGACTCCATTTTTTGCGTAGCGATGTCAAGCTTTGGTTGATGTTTGTGATATCTCAACTGATGCCTAGTTCTCAAGTGACTGAGGTCTCGAGGAAACGTTTGTATCCATATCAGCAATACGAGAAAGGCGCTCCATTGATGTTGGCAGGCTCATATTACATGACATCAAGGAGGGAATTGAGGACGTTGGTGGAGCCATCTATTTTCCGGTGCTTCTTGAAGATTTATGCAAAGCTCAGGGAGTGACTGACGAGTTGGGTGGAGATTGGAGAAAGACGAAGCTTCCCATTGCGCCCCCATTATATGCCAAGTATTTGAAGCTAGAGCGTGAGTTGGTGCAAGCTTTGGCAGCTGGGCAAGGTATTCGAGAAGATGACTCTGAGCCTAATTACCACAATACCCGCATGGAGCCACAATCCTATCCATTTGATTTCGGGTCTCTCCACAATTCTATTAATGATCTGCAACATTCGGTGGATAATAAGTTTCAGAGGTTGGATGAGCGTCTTGGAAGTATGCATGAAATGATGATCGATATGAATCAAGGTTGGATTTCGCATGCTTCAACAATGTCAACAAGGTTGGATGACATTTCTTCCATAGCTCAGCAGCAGTTTGAAGTCTTGTATCACAAGCAAGTGGTGATGCAAACAGAGTTAGATAGATGCAATAAGATGGCCATATATTATCATTCGAGTCCTGGGCCACCGAAACCCCTACCAACTTCTGCACAACTGGCTAGGTATCGAATCCCAAATTTAACTCAGGATGACATGACTGGAGATATCCATGAGCTTCCACCGGGGGTGCCAACCAGATCTTCTTTCCAATCTTTACCCACTTTTGGTCGGATTCCCGTTAATCCTCCTACCCCAACCTTTCGTGTGGATTCGGAATACATGCCAGCGAATAGGATCCCGATGTTTGGAACAGGGCAACCACTCCAAGGCCCTCTTCATGGCCCTTTCCATTCGGTGGCACAACCATTTAGTGGAGCATCTTTTGCCACTACAACATCATTCTCCTCACCCTCATCTTCTGCTCCATCTTCGTCTCAGGGAGCTCCTCATCCCTAAACTTTTACATTGGGGGCAATGCTTATTTTAAGTGTGGGGGAGTGGTGATTGTTTTGATGCTAATTTGATGATGTGAATTATTTTTTTGATGGGGTGGTTGTTGAAGTTTTTTTTTCTGGAGAATTGAAGTTTGAAGTTGAAGATTGATTCCGACTTTGCTGCTGAAGTCTATTCGGTTTGTTGGAGGGGTGCTATTTTTCAAGGGAAGCCTTTGCATATTGGGAAGTTAGTATTTTTGGCTGTCTTGTTGATTATGAAGCAACCAAGCATTGCGTGTTACTTACTTTGTTTTGCGTAGTAAGTAGGAGTTTGAGGGAAGACTAGAGGAAGTTGATGTGATATGATGATGAATTGCTTATTCCTGAAGACATGCTATGACTTGATGCTTGCTGGTTCTGCTTGAATATGTGTTTAACAATTGAAGAAGAAGTAGATGTAGCATGTAGTTCTTTAATGTTGTTTAGTCATGAGAGTAGCGAGAGGAAAATGTAATGAATTAATGCAAGTCTTTCTTTCTTTCTTTTATGGTATGTTTCAGTTTCAGAGTATTTTGTCTCTTAGGAGTTGAGTTTTGCTTTTAATTTCAACTTCGTTTGTTGTGAATCGAAATGTTGTGGGCAAAGTGTTACATTCGAGTTGCATCTAGTAAGAAAAACTTGTCTAAAAGTGTTGAGTGTTGCTGATTTTTTTTAGTGGTTGAAGTTTCTGGAATAGAAAGTAAAGGGTGAAATGTGAACTGAAATGCTAAAGTTTAGTGAAGGAAGTGTGAGTCGTGGAATGGAAACTAAGAGAATGTGAGTAAGGCAAAGAATGGAAAGGATAGTCTGGAGTTACACTTACGATTGATGCTTAATTTCTTTTTCAACTAAGTTCAAGCTCTAGTTCATCAAATGATTCTTTTATGATATTGCCTGTGAAATTATTTTCTTCTGGTTCCAAGGTTGAGGAAATTGACATATTTTGTTGGCCAAGGCATCATGTTAAAGTAAGATAGATATGCCATACACAAACAATCTTTGACACAAGAGGTAATCTGGATTGAGATTGTTCTTCTTATTATGCATTTCCTTGGTAACTTGGTGTTCTTGCATATATAGTCCCTTAAAGACACATAAGAACTAGTGGTTACACGAGAGAGGATTTGGAGAAAAAACCTTGGCAACTGGGAATGAAAAGCCGTAAGACCCTTGGCAATATGCTTGAGAAAAAGAAAGAAAAACCATGCAAACCAAGCAAGAGTGGGAAAAAAGAGCCACAAAACCCAGGCAAAGGCACCAATGAGTGCAATGAATAAGCACTAAAGTGCATAATAAGGGAAATTTCCCATAGAGCACCAATGTGCGCATAAGTTACCAATGATCTTGTGTGATATTAGTTCCTATGTGTGGATAAGATGACTGTCATGCAATGAGCTAAAGACAGGATGCAGAGGTTATGCATAGTGGAAGAATAGTTGCACCAGCATTCCTCAGCACACACTTACACGTATGACATTTTGGTCTTTATTCATCGTGCCTTGGTCGATAATTTGTGTTAAGATTTGAAGGTTTGGAACTGAGAAGCTTGAGTTTTTTTTGTGTGTGGAAAAACGATTTTTGATGAACTTAGAGGAGGACCTAGTAGATAAAGGGGTGAAGTGTTGGATGTAAGTGTGGAAAATGTGGAGTATGAGTTTTCTTAAGGGCAAGCAAGAGCTCAAGTATGGGGGAAATTGATAAGTTGGTTTTATGCCAACTTAAATGTGCATTTTGTCTAGCTCTTGACTTGTTTCTCATACAATTATGTGGTGTTATGTGGACTATTGTGCATTTACATGGTTACAATTTTAGAATGTGAAAATGAAGAAAAAAATGCCAAAATGAGTGTTCAAAAGAAGCAAGAATGAGATGTAGGTTAAGACAAAGCAAAAGAAGAATCAAAGGCTTGAATTTATGTCTAAAATGTGCTATTTGGATTATTAGCAACCTTCATTTGCCTATAACTTTCTTAATTCTAATCCAATTGGTGAGATCTGGGATGTTATTAAAAGCTCTTTGAGTATACTTCATTTGTTATGTTTTAACTATCTTCTAGTTCTGTGTGCAAGGTCATGAAACGGGGGCTTTCTTGTGAACGCTATCATTAGGGTTTTGTGTAGTCCATATTGCCACAGCTGAGCAAATTGTTGATATCTAGAGCTCCAGATGTCCAACGGTGTCGTTTCTTGTACTCCTGGAAAGATAAGAGGAAGCTCTACAATCTTTGTGTTGACCCAAGCTCTAATCTGGAAGAGAAGAGGGAGATTTATCTCCATGAAGTAACAAAATTGGTTTTGCACTACGATGAGGTCGTAGGCAAAATGGTTTTACATTACGATGAGGTCGTAGGCTTAAAATCCGGTTTTTCCACGCTTCAGTATTTTGGTCATAACTCTCTCATCCTTGGTCCGAAGGTGATTCAAAAGGCTATGGAAAGCTAAGATCAGGGGCTACATATGTTTCAGTCTCTTCAAATTCGCAATGTATCAAGTCGGAATGTTGGCTGGAAGTTGCTCACCTGCTTGGCACGGTTTGGAATTTGCACTACGATGCATCGTAGTACAATTCTGCCCAGAACTCATTTGCACTACGATGCATCGTAGTGCAAATTTGCACACACACACATTAACACTACGATGCATCGTAGTGTTAATTTTCCACTTCACAACTTTCATGCTTTGTTTGTTTAAACTTCGCAACACATTTCATGCATTTCGGTTTCCTCTTTTTCCAACTTCCTTCATTTTCATTTGTGCTTTGTTCATTTCATCTCTCACTCATTTCACAACACTTGTTCACAACACTTCTCACTCATTTCACAACAGCTTGAATACTCGCATTTACATGATAAAGTGTCATCATTTGTGTGTTCCAACACTTCAACATACAATAGATGCATTTAGCTCGAAGTTCATGAGTTCCTCCGTTTCACTCTTCTTCTTTTGCATTTCTTCATTGTCTTCACTTCATTTCATTTTGTTTCTTCACTTCATCTCTCACTCATTTCATCACACAACTCAATACAAACCTCACAGGATTTCACTCAACACAAGCAGCTCACAAGAATTCATTCAAAATAGCTCACAACGTGCGAACCATCTTTTTACACTACGATGCATTGTAGTGTATTTTGATGGTTTGAAGGTTTACACTAAGATGAATCGTAGTGTAAACTGGAGAGTTTGTAATTACAACCACGATGCATCGTGGTTGAATGATTTTGCTGCAGACTCTGCACTACGATGCATCGCCACGATGCATCGTAGGCAAAAGAAGATTTTGGGTGCAGAAAAAATGGCTAAGTATGGAAGATGTGCAGTTGGTGCAGAGAAGGCGTGGTGGCTACAGGCTCAGAGGCGCTGGAGATGCAGCGGAGGCGTAAAGAAAGGAAGCGTGAAGGCGTGAAGGCTGCCGAGTTTGAATGGTCTCTGGACAAGAAGTTTGAAGGCGTGATCCTAAATGGCGCAAAGGCGTGGTGGAGAAGCTGGGAGGCGTGATCCGGATTTTCCCGAAGGCGCGCAGAAGCTGCTGAAGGCGCTGAACCTCTGGCTCAAAGGCGCTGGTGCAGCATTGAAGACCTTCCACTTTGGTTTTATCATTTACATTACTTAGGCATTCTTAGTAGTGGTATTCTTGTAATATTGTAGTTATTTTACGTTTCGCGTATTAGATACATTTTGTATTCTCTATATATAGGGGGGAGAGGATTATTCTAGAGGGATAACTAACTTTTGATATTACTAGAGCGGGAACTCATTCTCGAGATTTACTTTCTCTCTCTGGTTTCTCTCTCTAGAATTCGTGTTCCGATTTCGATTCCGATCACATTTTTGTGCCGGCGAAGACATATTGAATTCAATCGAAGGATCTTTAGCCATTCTGTTACACTCTAATTGGTAACATTTTCCAATTGATTGAATTGAGCTTTGAAATGATGGAATTTGACGATTTTGAGTTGAATATGCATTTGTTTGGCTAGTTTATGATGATCTAGAGTTTCTGATGGATGAATGCTAGTTTTGCACGGTGAATAGAGTACGATTAACTATCTAAGAGTAGAACTTCGAACATTCTTTGAATTGAACTTCATAAATGTGTTAAATTCTTGAATTTGAGTATGTGTTTATGCTTTGAGAGTCAATTGTGGTCCCCATGCTAAATTGAAGCTCAAATCAATGATATTTGCTGAGAATTCATGAATGAGAACTGGAAAGTTGCTTGAGTTTGCGCACTTGCATGTATTTGTCCATTTTCTGGAGTCAAACCTCGCCATAGGAGACTTTAGGCTATGGAATTCTTAGAACAAGGTGTGTAAAGGTTCCCTAACTTGAGCGAAAACCTAAGGAGCTAGAATCGGGCCTCGCCAAGGGAGGATTCTTGGAAATGGTTGCTACAGTAGTTAGAGGGAGGGAATTGAGAAGGCTAGGGCTTCGATACGCCATCCTCGGGCCTCGCCATAGGAGAGGGTGGTGTTGAGAGATTGAGAATCCAGTGTAACCGTCATATCAGCTATGATTTAGGTCTCTGAGTAGCTATTTCTCCTCAGTGGTATTTACTTGCTTGTTAATGGTACTGTGTTAGTCGTGTGAGTGTGCGTTCATTCGGAAGGGACTCTAGGTCATCCGTGTCAATTATTTGGTTAGCACTCTTGTGTAATTTGTCTAGTTTACTTTGGTGTAAGTTTAGTTACTGTTCGTGTGATTTTATTTGCTTAAATTCGTTTGTCTTGATTACTTCTGTTTTTGATACTTGAACAACTCTCATATTTTTGTTTCTACCTTTTCCCTGTGGAACGAACCTAACTCTCAACTACTATAGTAAAGAGAAGGGATAAATTGAGGTATACGAACAGCCTGTCAGCGATGCATCTCCACGATGCATCGCCATGCAATTGGTAGTCTTTTGTGTTGAAATTTTGGCTAAGTGTTGGAAATTACTTCTTGTGCAGTGCTCCGCAAAGGCGTGAATGTGGAAGGCTCAGGGACGTGCTCGTGATGACAAAGGCTTGAGGAGCTGTGGATTGGAAGCGTGAAGCAGGATGTTGATCAAGATGCTTTTGTTGGACTTTTTGATAGATTTAGTGGTATTTCTGTAATTTTGTTTTCATTTTACGTTTACATATTATTTACATTTTTTATCCTCTATATATAGAGGATTTAGTTAGCATTTTGTGTAGGGATTCATTCTGGATTAGTAATAGATTTCTGAACTAGAGAGAGAAAGTTTCTCTCTCTAACTTTCTCTCTCTAGGATTTTCTCTCTCTAGCAATTGTTCTCTGTTTTCAATTCCGATCGAGGATTTGGTCCGATCATTGTAAATCTCTTCTCACTTAAGGACGAAATTCACAATTCTTTTGTGAATTGGAAGCTCTTGAAGCAATTCAATTGGTAAACTCTTTCCATTTAATGAAAATGCATTGTTTCAAGTTGCGAATTGACGATCGTGAACTGGAAATGGAGTTCTGTAGCTAGATCTATGATGTTCTAGGGTTTTGATGCGGATGAATGTGTAATTAGACTACGCGATGACTTGCAATTGACATAATCCATAAAGAATGAATTCATACTTAGAAGTAATGCTTGAATCTTCTTAAGTTTCACTCATTCATGCTCTCGTTGAATGAATTGTGCTTTAATTGTGGTCGCCATGCAAGGTCTAGGTTTGATTCACCGATAGGAGTAAGAATGCGTGAAATGAGAACCTAAGGTATGATAATTGAGTCTTCTCACTTGTTTTAACTGTTCGTTTATGAGATTCAGGCCTCGCCATGGGAAGCTTTGATGAAATGAAACTTTAGGAAAAAGTGATTAAGAAACTATCTGTGTTAACAAACGAAGACATATGAACTTAGGACATGCCTCGCCATTGGAGATCCTAGGTTTGCATGTTAGAGTAATTAGCTTGGAGAGTTGAGACGTTGCGGTGCGAATTCCATCATTCTCAGGCCTCGCCATGGGAGAAAATGGTGTTAGGAGGAGTAGAGTGTGGTGCGGTGGCCATGCTGACCACAAGCTAGGCTTCCAGGCAACTTATGTCTCCACTAGTTTTGCTTGATTTTCAAACGCATAGCATTGGTCGTCTAATTTGCATTCATCTAGCACAAGAGCCCTAGGATAGCTTCTCCATATTTGAATCACTTCTAGTTTGGTGTTCTGTGTTGTTAATTGTTGTTCTTTTCGTGTGTTACTTTCTTTCATTTGATGTTGTGACTCGTTTTTTGCAACAAAACTTAGATAGAACAATTCACTGAATTTGTGTAAACCATCCCATTCCCTGAGGAACACATCCCTCTCACTGCTACTACAGTAGTAATAGGATAAAATTGGCGAGTAACGATTCTCGTTACCAATTTTTGGCGCCGCTGCAGGGGAAGGCACGGTTTCTTGATTTCTGATTTGTTCTGTTTTGTTTTTCTTTGTAGATTAGTAGTTCTGTTGTGTTTCATTTTGGGAAATTTTGTTGTTTTTTCTTGTTTTTGTGTTTTGTTGTCTACTTTGGTGTATTTGTGGCAAGTGCAGGATATTGAACTTAACTGAAATTGAGTATTGCACACCACAAGTACCCAAGCATGTCTAGGTGGTATGGAGACTCTTTTGGCTCTTATCAATACACACAGCCAACATCTAGGGATCATTACTCACAGCCAACACCTAGGAGATTTGGGGACTTCTCTCCACCACCATATGAGGAGCAATGGTACAATCAAGAACAAAGCAACAAGTTGTATCTCATTGGGAACCGAAGACTCTCTGCGGAAGACATGCTTTCTCGGCTTTTGGAAAGATTTGATAGAGGCTCACAAGAGGAAGAAGTGAGATTTTCTCAAGAAGAAGAG
This sequence comes from Ophiorrhiza pumila, assembly GCA_016586305.1. Lineage (NCBI taxonomy): Eukaryota > Viridiplantae > Streptophyta > Magnoliopsida > Gentianales > Rubiaceae > Ophiorrhiza > Ophiorrhiza pumila. Next base: position 14,298,868 of record BLIW01000011.1, read on the forward strand.
TTTTCAAGAAACAAACAAAGGAGTACTCAACTAGATGCATTGTGGAAGAACAAAAGGAGCTATCAACTCAATATGCACCATGCTATCCACAAGGTACACCTCTAATTTCTAGAATACCATCTCCTGAGGAATAACATTTTGACATGCAAGCTAATGTTGACTGTGGTGAAGAGCATCCTTGGGAGGTGGAATCTAAAAATATTGAGGTTGTCTCACAAAAATACATTGTAAATGAGCCTTTGTTGCATGAGTCAAATTTTAGCTATTTTAGTGAGGATGATGTATCCAGTGATGAGCTTGATACTGATGAGTTGAGGGCTTTGTGGTTTCTTAGTAACAAGATGGGAAATGTGTCAAATTCTGAGTCTTGCATTAATTTTATTGAATTCTATGAGTCAAATGTTGTTGATAACCATTAATTAGAGTCTTCTCCTTTTGATAGCTTTCTAAATTGTACAGAGACACTTCTTGATGATCATTGTGATATCTTAAATGAAGATAATGTTGCAATGTCTAATGAAAATGTCAACACATTGCTTGAAAGTCTTGTTGAGACACCAACTCTTGAAATGGTGATTGAATCTAAATGTCTTAATGGTGACTCACGAGAAGTGCAAAATGAGGTACTCTTGTTAATTGATGATAATGTCTTGTGTGTTGTTAATAAAGAAACGACTCAGGAAATTCCACATGTTAGTCTAGATGATGAAGATGTACAAATTTTGAAAGACATTGCTAACATAGTGGAAATTTGCTTCATTGATACATCCATTTTTGAGCTTACTGATGTTAGTCTAGACGAAGAAGATGTGAGAATTTTTAATGACATTGCTAACATGGTGGAAAATTGCTTTATTGATACATCCATTTTTGAGCTTACTGATAAGTTTGTTGAGACAATGGATGTACAACCCTTTGTTGAACCTTGCAGGATTCAAGTGCCTAGTATGGTGGAAGAAGTAAAAGTTGTGCCTCCAATGGTGGAGGAATTAAATAAGGTGCCTTCAATGGGGGAGCCTCAGTGGTTCAAAGTGAAATTTGTAGAGGATGCTCACCATGTGCACAAGTTTAAGCACCTTCTTGAATCTACTCTTCAAATGCCCTACAGGAGGAGGAAAAAGAGTTCTTTTGAAATATCATTTTTCTGGTACAGAGATGGATATTCCGAATCTTGAAGAAGAATGCTTCTTGATTTAAATAAAGTCTAGCTGGAGACTACAAAACCCAAAACTACTTCTTTTTCACATTGCCTTAAATAATTATTTTTGGTCAAGTTGATCTTTAAGTTTCTTGCATTATTTTCTAATAAGCTTGGTTTCATCATGTGCAGGACATTTTTCATGCGTGAAAGCACTATGAACAAAGGCACTGAATTCATGACATATCAGTACCAGGGAGCTCCTAAACCTCTCTTTACTTTACATTGAGGACAATGTAAGTTTTAAGTGTGGGGGAGGGAATGTTGGCTATGGTTTGTGTCTCTTGGACTTTGTATGCTTATTTTCTATCATGAAAGTTCTTTTGTGCTATGTGATGCAAAGCATGTGATGTTTTAGTTTTGTTGTGTAATTTTGAGCTTTTACATGGTATACCGTGTACACATTAAGTTATTTTGGCAAACTTTTGAACTTTTTGTGAATAAGTGATGGTGCTGAAAATAAGTGGTGTGTATAAGTTGCAATTATTTTGGAAGAATTTGTCTATCCATAGAAAGTGCACTAGGACTAGAGTTGGATGTGTGTTCAAAACTTGAATAAAAATGCTTAGTGGTGAGGATAGTTCAATGCTAAGTGGTAGGAGTTAAAAACATAGTGGGAAAGTTTGAACTTTAACATAGTTGTTTTCAAGCGCTAAAATTGAATACATACATAGATTGTTGAACTTATGTGGAAAGGCAAGAAATGGAGAATTTATTGAAAATTTTTCATGAATTAAGCTAAGTATTCCTTGGGAACTTGTAGTGACATTTATGCACCAGGGGAAACGACTTGGAAGGAAAAAAAGGCAGGTTATGCCAATGTTAAATGTACTGGATGCTAAGTGCGTGGACAATGTTCCAAACGTACACAATTATGAACCACTCCTCTGCGGGACAGCTCTACCACACTGAGTGTGCAGCTAACGAGAATAATCCGCATGAGTGGGGATGGAATTCAAAAGCCACATAACCCAGGGCAATATTTGGTAAAGCAAGGAGTACCCCAGAGTAATAATGTCATGTGCAAAACGAAGGTAAAGCACTAAAGGATGACAACCTGGGGGAAAGAGTGGTAGGAAATGAGTGCAGCCAATGATCCTTATTATGGTGCATTTATGTCTATACAATGTTTACAAGTTGAGGACTTTTAAGAACTAATAATCAAATCTTTGCATTCTCTACCATGGCTTTGAAACATAAGTAAGATTTGAGAAGTATGTAAACCTTTGCACACAACTCACACATCTACGTTAGGGCTTCAAATGAGTACAACTTAGTTTTGATGAATACTATGAAGAGTTGAGCATATCCTTACAAATGGAATCCAATTGGTTAATAAGAAATGTGTACATCCAATAATAGTGTGAATTGTGCTTGAAATGGATAGGAAAGTTTTCTACCGAAGTTCACATAATTGTGTGGTGTATTGTGGTGACTGTGTTTTAATGATAAGCAAGAGATGTGAATGTGATTTTGTTTTGTGTCTTTGCTTGAGGGCAAGCAAGAGTTCAAGTTTGGGGAAAATTGATAAGTTGGTTTTGTACCAACTTATATGTGTAATTTTACTGAGCTTTTGCCTTGTTTTTCAAACAATTGTGTAGTGTTTTGTGTCATTGTGTGCATTTATGTGGTTTACAACTTGGGATGCTTAAATGAAGAAAAAGACCACAAATGTGATTAAATGAGACAAATGTGTGTTTGATTTAAATAACAAGTAAAGAATTCGAGATGGCTTGAAATAAGGCCTTAATATGCTTGTTTATGAAGTTGGGCAGAACTGGTGGTGTGACTTCATTTGAGTGTATCTTTCTCACTACTAATCTAAATAAAGAGATCTTGGACGTTCTGGAAATATTTTTGAGTGTACTTCAATTCTTATGTTTTAACATTTTTCTAATTCTATGAGTAAGTATGAGAAACAAGAGCATCTTTGCAATCGCTACTCCATGTTTTGAATGTTGAGCTCATTGCCACAGTTTGGTAGAATGTTAATATCTTGAGCTACTGGCCTCCAATGATGCTGACTGTTGAACCAATGGAAAGCCAAGAGGAACACCTAAAACTCTTATGTTTACGACAAAGCCCAATGCGGTGAGGAAGGCACTCATACATTGTCTGGAAGTGAAACATTGTGCTGAAAAGAAAAAAAAAACTATACGGCACACACTCACATCGCAGCACATGCATGATGAAAATTTCTCCTTGTCATACTTCAGTATTTTGGCCATAACTGTCTCATCCCAGCTCTGAATTGAGTGATTCAAAAGGCTATGGAAAGCTAAGACACAGGGCTATAACTTTTGTGTTTTATGTGTTACCAATTTCACGACGTAGCAGGGCTAGAGTTTGGTTAGAAGTCGCAGCACAGATTTCTTCATTCAAGCATTCACTACATTTGCACTTTCACACAAACTCCATTCATGTTCACCACACTCATAGTTATTTGCTCATGTTTTCACTTTCAATTTGTTTTTCCTTCTTTGTAATATGTTGTAGTTACATCCAACTTTCACACTCATTTTCATAACATTACATTTTCATTCCTCAACACATAACATTTGCATCCATTTCCATCTATTTTCAAGATATCTCACAACACTTCAACACACAAACACATTTCTTTCACATTTCATACACAACACTTCACACACACTTCATACACAAATTACACGACGATACATCTCCACGATGTATCGCCATGAAAACGACAACACGGCAACACATCTCCACGATGTGTCGCCATAGAACACAATGCACGACGATACATCTCAACGATGTATCGCCATTAAGATTTTAGTGTGTCGCCATAGGATTTTATACAAGGCGATGCATCTCCACGATGCATCGCCATGCAATTGGTAGTCATTTGTGTTGAAATTTTGGCTAAGTGTTGGAAATGACTTCTTGTGCAGTGCTCTGCAAAGGCGTGAATGTGGAAGGCTCAGGGACGTGCTCGTGATGACAAAGACGTGAGGAGCTGGGGATTGGAAGTGTGAAGCAGGATGTTGATCAAGATGCTTTTGTTGGACTTCTTGATAGATGTAGTGGCATTTCTGTAATTTTGTTTTCATTTTACGTTTTCATATTATTTACATTTTGTATCCTCTATATATAGAGGACTTAGTTAGCATTTTGTGTGGGGATTCATTCTAGATTAGTAACAGATTTCTGAACTAGAGAGAAAGTTCAATTGTTCTCCGTTTTCAATTTCGATCGAGGATTTGGTCCGATCATTGTAAATATCTTCTCAATTAAGGAGGAAATTCACAATTCTTTTGTGAATTGGAAGCTCTTGAAGCAATTCAATTGGTAAACTCTTTCCATTTAATGAAAATGCATTGTTTCAAGTTGCGAATTGACGATTATGAACTGGAAATGGAGTTCTGTAGCTAGATCTATGATGTTCTAGGGTTTTTATGCGGATGAATGTGTAATTAGACTACGCGTGCCTTGCAATTGACATAATCCATAAAGAATGAATTCATACTTAGAAGTAATGCTGGAATCTTCTTAAGTTTCACTCATTCATGCTCTCGTTGAATGAATTGTGCTTCGATTGTGGTCACCATGCTAGGTCGAGGTTTGATTCACCGATAGGAGTAAGAATGCGTGAAATGAGAACCTAAGGTATGATAATTGAGTCTTCTTACTTGTTTGAACTGTTCGTTTCTGAGATTCAGGCCTCGCCATGGGAAGCTTTGATGAAATGAAACTTTAGGAAAAAGTGTTTAAGAAACTATCTGTGTTAACACACAAAGACATATGAACTTAGGATAGGCCTCGCCATGGGAGATCCTAGGTTTGCATGTTAGAGTAATTAGCTTGGAGAGTTGACAAGTTGCGGTGCGAATTCCATCATTCTCAGGCCTTGCCATGGAAGAGAATGGTGTTAGGAGGAGTAGAGTGTGGTGCGGTCGCCATGCTGACCAGAAGCTAGGCTTCTAGGCAACTTAGGTCTCCACTAGTTTTGCTTGATTGTCAAACTCATAGCATTGGTCGTCTAATTTGCATTCATCTAGCACAAGAGCCCTAGGATAGCTTCTCTATATATGAATCGCTTCTAGTTTGGTGTTCTGTGTTGTTAATTGTTGTTCTTTTCGTGTGTTACTTTCTTTCATTTGATCTTGTGACTCGTTTTTTGCAACAAAACTTAGATAGAACAATTCACTGAATTTGTGTAAACCATCCCCTTCCCTGAGGAACGAATCCCTCTCACTGCTACTACAGTAGTAATAGGATAAAATTGGCGAGTAACGATTCTCGTTACCACCTTCACACAAGGAAAAACCGTACCCTCTTATATTGTGTGCAACCAAGGGAGGAGGGGGATTTAGCCATTAGTTAGGTTAGATTAGTTAGATTTGAGAGCTTTTATCTGAGACTCTATAGGAACACACATTTAGTGTATTTTCTTGATGTAAATCGCATCATTTGGAGAGAGGATTTCATGTAAAGTCTTGGCTCTAAGGACTTGTTTTGTAAGGAAAGCTTGGAGCTTTGGCTTGGAACAACAAAGAAGAGTACTACTCTTTGTATTTCTTTTTTTAATTCCTTTCTATAATTAATTGTTGTGATGTTCTTATTAGTCTTGATGTGCTAAATTGCTAGTGACCTTGGAGATTGGTTATTGATTGTTGAATTGTTGTGCTTTTATGTGGATTCATATTTTTGGTAATCAAGAATTAGGAACTACAAGCTAATCTAACATTTCATACTATTAATGCTTAAGGTAGATTAGTATGTGGGTAGTAAATTAGTGGAGATGTGCTAGCCTTTTTTTGCCTTTGCCATAAAGGGGTAAATGGTTAGGACATTGAGATACCGGTGTTAGGGTTGGTGAATTCGGGTAGGATGAACTAATTTAGACCTTGCCTCCGCTATAAATGAAGGAATTGATTGGGGAGTGATATTCGAAAGAGTGACTATGTTTGGCCCTTGCCTTCGCCATAAAGGAATAGCCGAATTAGAGTGTGGTAAGCTTGGGGGAACATAGGGATCTTGGTTGACCTAAATTGGCAAATCCTTGCCTCCACCATAACGGGGGGATTAGTTATGAAGTCAATTTCCCGTAGGTGTCAACGTAATTAGGTTCTAGCTTCTGCCATAAAAGTGGAACTTGATTGATATTGTCACACTCTTAGTTCGTTAACCCATTCTTGTAAACCACATAAAACACTATCGTTAAGGAAAACCAATACTCCAAGGGTACACTTCATTGCATGAATCCTTATCCTTGATGCATTTATTCCTTGTTTTCTATTTTCTCTAGTTGGTAGTTTAGGTTTCATTACTTGTTTTAACTCTCACGACTTCACACACACTTACTTTATATCCATAAACTCACCCCCTCCTTGTGGGTACGATTCCTACTTCCTCTAGCTACAAAATGTCGGTGTCTTGATACACCTTAAATGTCGTGAGAATTAGGATTATAAATGTATTTGATTAGGTTAGGCCTTTGCATTTGACCGCAGCTCCAAAACCGTTATCACCTCGTAAAAGAACAACATTTGCAATGCTTTTTCCTTCTGCAGCCCTCTTTGCATTTAATGGATATGAAATCAATATTTGAGACATTTCATTGGACAATTCATTAACAACTTTAGCTATGTGCTTCGCTTCATTGGTGTTATCAAGAGCTAGAGCTTTTAAAACTAAGCGATTGTCCTTTAAGGGATCAATTCTTGATATATTTCCACTAAAATTTGGTCTTTTTACAACTACCACGCATCTATGCTCTGTTGCATATTTGAAAGAGACATTTTTCCATACTCGTCACCTTCAGAACAAGGCTAAGAAGCCAAAGTTTACCCTTATTGTGATTGACATTTCATAAAACTTTGCATAAGATCTTGTGGAACATTATGAGTATGATAAAATGATGGTTTTGCAATCAAGTTACAACTTGACTATTGAAAACTAGCCAATACTATGCCTTTCCTTTTTCCTCGTTTTGAGATATAACAGATCAACAAACTTGCCATTTTAGATTTAGTACAAGAGTAAATACTAAAGGAAAAGTTTCTATAAATTGCATGCTCTTGTGGATAATGAAAAGTATTGCAAGCAAAAGCATTTTCACTTGACTCTAACTTCATACTCGGGAAAAGCTGCTACCTTCAGGTGATCCATTGCTGCACATAATATTGGTCATTCCTCTTCAAAATGCCTATCAGCCCTCCAGCTAATGACTATTCCAGTTTTCTCTTCCAGGGTAGCAAAATTTGACTGAAGATACACACAAGTTACAAAGAATTAGGTAAGAAGAAATAGTATGTTAACAAACTTTTGATAGAACAAACTATATTAGAAACCAAATACCCCGTCGAATATGAATCACCAAGTCCCAAACAGATGGGATAATATTCTTGTTTATTAGGGAAAAAAAGAAAAAGAAATAAGGGTAAGCACACTACACCTACTTCGAAAGCAATATCTCCAGGTAACATTGCTAGTCCAGCAACCATTGATTCAAATGCACCACGACCCTGGAAATAAACACTAGGATCATAACCCAACAGAGAAAGATGTGGAGTATTACTTCTGCAAACCAAACCAACTTCTATAGTATCTAAAAGGCCGTTCACTCCGGCAGAAGCAATAGCATCCAAATTTGGTATTTTTGCCACTTGTGAAGGGGTTTTGTAATCAAGCCTTGGCAATAATACATACCCAGTCCATCAATTAGTACAAATGCCACTCTCATCTCTGGCTGCTCTAAATTCACCATGCTCCTATATGCTGCAACTAGCTTTTTCTTCTATTCAAATTATAAGAAAGAGAACAAGCAATGAGAATTCCAAATCTGTACTATAATGCTTTGAGAGATTTGTGGAGGACAACATGTAACTCCTCTGTCCAAAGCAGTTAAAACTTTCAAAAATAGACAAGTTCAGTGAGTAACGCAATAGGGGCTCTAAAGATCCCAGAGATAAAGATTCCACCTTGATCTAGAAATTATGCATGTAAAAACAACAGCAATGCCCAAAAGACACTTCTTTGTAAAGATTATCTTAACAAAAATGGAGCATTTTATGAATCAGGCAATACTCAGAAAAATCAGTAGATAAATGGTCCTTACAGAAATTAAAGCACGTACGTTCGAATGTTGGAATAAGCAATAAACAGGAACAATAAATTTATACAACAAACCAAGGAGCCAATAAATTCCTCATGATAATTCAAGAATGAAAGAACAAATCAACCATAAAAGTATATATCTAAGAGGATTAATTGAGTACCATTTGTATTCAACTTAAACAACTAAAGAAAGACTAAATGTTCTTGTCAAAATTGGAAGAATATAACTCCAATATTATTGCTGAAAAGAAAATAAAGTACAAAGCAGAATGTTAACATCCTCTATAAGGCAAAAGCCATTCACTTATTTTTAAATTTTTTTTTCCAGTAAAATGGCATTAATAAGGCTAATCGGCAATGACACTTCATGCCAAACTACTGTTTCAGGCTTTCAGCAATCTTTATGATAAAAAAAATAGAAAATTCAACCATATGGCTAAACTTACATTACAGTGGTAACGTTACACCCTAGCTTGGAAAATAATCTTAAATGAATTTCTTATAAAAACCCAAAAAGGCTGGAAAAAAAAGATAAAAAATTAAATTTGGGTCTATCAAATTATTATGCAAAAATTGATAAATCTTTTTGTGGACTGCGAAGGATGGCTGGACAGGAGAAGGGTGATGGTGAGTAGAAAAAGAAATGGCATCTCTTGAAGTTGACGAGCAATGGGAGCATTAACACGAAATGATTTGGGCTTTGGAGAATTTTGGATTGTATGCGTGTTTCAGATTCTGCTGCGTTCTTTCTCTCGCTCAGCCTCAGTGAAGCGGCGTCACCAATTTTTTGGGTGGCGTACTTTCCCAGTTTCCATGAATGGCATTCGGCATCTACAAACATAATCAAAGTTGACCGGATTCACCAATGCAAATAAATGAAAGCCGTTGGATTAAATTCTAACTTAATCTCATCCGTTTATATTTTATTCTATTTATGTTTATGTACACATAAGAGAGGAATTGGATTCTGCATTTGCATCAATGGAGGAAGCATTAATCCTCTAATCAATATTTTTTTTATAGAAAAAATAATTTAACTTTAATAACAAATATAACAAGATGTTAATATGTAAGATTGATTAATTAAACTTACAACTACATATTAATCAATCTTAGATATTAACTTCGTGTTCTATTTGTTTTCAAAGTTAAATTATTTTTCTATAAGAAAAATGTTGATTGGAGGATTAATGCTTCCTCCGTTGATGCAAATGCAGAATCCAATTCCTCTCCCATGTGCACTTAAACATAAATAGAATCAAATATAGACGGATGATATAAGTTAGAATTTAATCCAACGGCTTTCATTTATTTGGCATTGGTGAATCCGGACAACTTTGATTACGTTTGTAGATGCCGAAGCGGAAACTGGGAAAGTATGCCACTCAAAAAATTGGTGACGCCACTTCACTGAAGCTGAGCGAGAGAACGAACATAGCAGAATCTGAAACTCTCCCACAATCCGAAGTCACAGAAGCACAAATCACTTCCTGGGAAGGCTCCCATTGCCCGTCAACTCCAAGAGGTGCCATTTCTTTTTCTACTCACCATTACCCCTGCTCCCGTCTAGCCATCCTTCAAAGTCCACAAAAAGATTTATCAAATTTTGCATAATAATTTGACGGACCCAAATTTAGTTTTTTTTTCTTTTTTTCCAGCCTTTTTGGGGTTTTAATAGAAATTCATTTAGGATTATTTTCCAAGTTGGGGTGTAATGTTATCACTGTAATGTAAGTTTAGCCATATGGTTGAATTTTTTATTTTTCTGTATCAGCATGATTGTTCAAACCCCGAAACAGTAGTTTGGCATGAAGTGTCACTGCCGAGTATCCATCTTAAACGCATTTTACATAAAAAAAAAGTATATGGCTTTTGCCTTATAAGGGATGTTAACATTATGATTTGTATTTTATTTTCTTTTCAGCAATAATATTGAAGTTATATTCTTCCAATTTTGACTGGAATGTTAAGTCTTTGTTTAGTTGTTTAAGTTTAATACAAATGTTACTCAGTTAAGCCTCGTAGATATATACTTTTATAGTTGATTTGTTCTTTCATTCTTGGATTATCATTAGGAATTTATGGATTCCTTGGTTTGTTGTATAAATTGATTGTTCTTGTTTATTGCTTATTCCAACACTCGAACCTACGTGCTTTAACTTCGGTAAGGAACATTTATCTACTGATTTTTCTGAGTATTGCCTGATTGATAAAATACTCCATTTCTATTCAGATAATCTTTACAAACAAGTGTCTTTTGGGCATTGCCATTTTTTTACATGCATAATTTCCAGATCAAGGTGGAGTCTTTATCTCTGGGATCTTTAGAGTCCCTATTGCGTTATTCACTGAAGTTGTCTGTTTTTTATTTTGGTTATCGGATTAATTATCCCATCCAGCTGTCGCTCTTGGAACCTCTACAAATAATTATGCTCAAACCTTCCACGATAGTTCCATTGAATGGAGCTTAATTAAGTTAGTGATTTACCAGAAGTAAAATCTTGCAGCCAATAAACCACTGACAGAAATATCCTCTTCAAATGATAAGTCAGGAAAAAGCTCCATTAGCCCACAAAAATAACTGAAATTGAACGGGAAAAAACCCTAAAGACCACATATGATTCGGTTACCGACAGTTATCAAGAAAACATGCAGATAACATAGAAATTACAATACGCAATAAATAACTCTGTCATATTTATATTTGAAAATTTAGCTCGAGTCTTATGGTCGTTGCAGAGTATTCAAGAAGCTTGCTTCCTGGTAGTTTGATTAGATGTACTCGATGGTTGTCGATGGTTGCAGTGCCCTAGTGTTAGTCCATGGAGCTTTTGACGCCTTGTTTTTCCTTCGATCGTCCAACCTTATTAAAAACTAGAACAGCACAATCCTGTGGACACGTAAGTATTCGAAGAAAACTATATATATATATATATATGTATATGTATATATTTTTTAATTTTCGAAAAGAAAATTCTGTTTAGGGTGGAATTGTCTGTGTTATACTGTTAAGGCATTTACATTATTGTTATTTTGGAATTTTAGGCGTATCTTTTATTTTTATTATTGTTGTTATTATTAATTCTTACGATACATTTTTCTTTTTAAATAAATTTTCTTAATATTTAATTATTAAAGCTTCTAAATGTGTTTAGAAGTAGTGTATCCTCGTTGAGAATGATGACCACAAATAAAAGATTCACTCTCAACTACCAACCTCATAATTCATATATAGCACTTAAAAAGTTTCGTTTTACTTGAAGAATGTTTATAAGGATATTGAAACTTTTTTACTGTATTATTTTCCTCGACGGACCATTAAATATTGCATATTATCCAACTGATTTTTGTAGTTTTTCCTATATCAAAACTTGTTCCACGGTGCACCGTCTTGGTTTTGGCTGGTTCTTTTAAACAACAATTTTGACAAGACTCGTTGCTTTCAATAGCTCTCACTCACTCACTTTTCAGCAAGGCAAGATTGGCCTATAATACCCAATTTAGTAGAAAAGAACATGAATACTACAACAATGGAAATGTCAGCTCAATCATAGCAATCTCTAAAAATTTCTTTATTGCATTTCTGCCTTGCAAATGCTCCTTCACTAGCCCTCCAGCAAAGGTGGGATTGCAATATGCAGACAAATCCTGAGCAACATCCTAGAGATGTTCATTCAACAACTGAATACCCACTTATGATTTGATGAATGCCTCAAACACAACTAAATCTCTGCAATCCTTACGGGCCCAGTTGAGGAATCTTGGACAGATATGCAAGTATTTTATCCTCTAAAAATGACAAATAAACCATAAAACCCTGTAAATACTTCTCATAGGCAGGAAAATGAAAATGTCCATGCACACATATTGCCATGAGAATCACTTTTGACTTCCCCGTCTCTTTACATCTAAGAGCTTCCCTTATGGTGGCAGCTATGGCATGAGTTAGTTTCGGTGCCGGTATCAATCCCTCAGACCTAGAGAATTGTATTGTACCTCCCAAAATTCATTCAAATAGATAAACCTTAATCAACATCTTCCTCCAATAAATTATACAACTACGAATGATGCACACTCTTTATGGCAGAAGTGAAAAAGGAAGGAAAACATACATTGTACCTTCAAAACATTCGGTCTGGAGAATTGATATTGCTTCCATGTATCCCAATTCATGGACGTGTGAAATCAATGGAGCCATGCCATGGTAACGCAGACCTCCTGAAATACAGTTCAATCTAGATGATAGGAAAGTAAACTTAAAAGAAGTAGGTATCCTTTCCTAAGTCTACAAATTTTTACCCGTATGAACTGGTTCCGGTATGAAGTCATGCCCAAGTGTATGCATATTCATCAAAGGAGTCATCCCTGCTGTGTCTCCATAATCGTAAGCATATAAACCCTTTTTTAAAGGAAGGGCATACTGTCGGTTAAACTGCTTTATGGTAGCGAGAATCGTGTTCGCTCAATTTTATACTAAACTACTGTAGAAGTAGTGAGAGGGATTCATTCCATAGGGAAGGGGGTGGATTCTTGAATTCAGAATTTGTTCACAAAATGTCACAAAAGAACTAGGCTAAAGAACAAGTTCAACACAAAAGGAAACAGGAACAAAGGAATAAAAACTAGCAACAATAAAGTATGAACAGATATCCTAGGGTTCTTATGCCAAATGAATGCAATTTAGACGTCCAATGCCATGCCTTTGACAATCAAGAAAAACTAGTGGAGACCTAAGTTGCCTGGAAGTCTAGCTTGTGGTCAGCATGGCGACCGCACCACACTCTATTCCTCTTAATACCATCCTCTCCCATGGCGAGGCCTGAGGATGATGGATTCGCACCGCAACATCTCAACTTTCCTAGCTAACCACTCTAAAACCTAGGATCTCCCATGGCGATGCCTGACCTAAGTTCATATGTCTTCGTTTGTTAACACAGAGAGTTTCTTTAACACTTTTTCCTAAAGTTTCATTTCATCAAAGCTTCCCATGGCGAGGCCTAAATCTCAGAAATGAACAGTTAAATCAAGTGAGAAGACTCAATTTCATACCTTAGGTTCTCATTTCACTCATTCTTTACTCCTATCGGTGAATCAAACCTCAACCTAGCATTGCGACCACAATCAAAGCACAATTCATTCAACGAGAGCATGAATGGGTGAAACTTAACAAGATTCAAGTATTACTTCCAAGTATGAGTTCGTTCTTTATGGATTATGTCAATTGAAAGGCAATGCGTAGTCTAATTACACATTCATCCGGTTAACTAGAACATCATAGATCTAGCCACAGATCTCCATTTCCAGTTCACGTTCATCAGTAAGCAATAACAAGCAAATCATATTCATCAAATGGAAAGAATTTACCAAACAATATGCTTCAATTGCTTCCAATTCACAATGAATCGAAAACGGAGTTCTATTTCTAGAGAGAGAAAGAGAAAAGAGAGGGAAAGTAATCCCTCTCTAAATCAAAATCTAATTATTTCCTAGAATGATCTCCCTCATTTTTTTTTCAAATAATAGCTAAATCCTCTATATATAAAGGATTCGAAAATGTAACTAATACGCAACACGTAAAATAGCTAAAATATTACAAGAATGCCCTCAAAAGGAATGACTAAAATCGGCATAAGTGTACAAATCCAAAATAGAAGACTCCAACCAGCTCCAGCCCCTTTGAGCCTTCGTCACTGCGCCTCCAATTCAGCTCCAGCGCCTCTGAGCCAGCAGGATCGGGCCTTCTTGTACCTGTGCTCCAAAAGGAGAAAATCCGTACTTAGTCAATTTTCTTGGCAGCAAAACTTCCCTTTTCATGGCGATGCATCGCAGCGATGCATCGCCTTTAAACCATTTCTATGGCGACACATCGCTGCGATGTGTCGTCGTTTATAAAAAACCATGGCGATGCATCGCCGTGCAAACTTTTAATGGCGACACATCGTGGTGATGTGTCGCCGTGGTGCTGTGTTCAAGGCGATGCATCGCAGTGCATTTTGTGTGGTGTGTGAGTGAAGTGTTGTGAAGTGTTGTGACTGGAGAGTGTGAAGAGTGAAGTATGAAGAGTGGAAGTTTGTAATGGAATGAAACATAAAATGATGAAAGAACATCATCATCAAAAGGAATGAAATTGTTGTGAAATGAATTCATGAATCAAGTGAATTTAAATGCAAGCCTTGATAATATGAAACATAATGCTCACTGAACATCACTAGAAGGAAATGATAGAACATGAAATGGTAAATCTCAACATGCAAATATGTGTGTCTTGTGAACAATTGTTGTGAAATATTGGAATGTGAGTGCAATTGGTATGTGTTCCAGCATGAAAATAAAAATGACAACACGAGTGAAAGTGAGATATGCTAAGAGTTGTATGAGTTGTGTTTTGAGAAAATCGAGATCGTCGCACGAATGTGCGATGATGTGTGTGATATCGCCGCATGGTCATGCGGCGATGTGCGTGGGTTTGTGCAAGATCGCCGCACTATGTGCGGCGATGTGAGTGAGATCGCCGCACTACATGCGGCGATGTGTGCGGCGATGCGTGTGATTGCGCGCGCGACAGTTCAGCGACCTTGTGCTTCTAGTGCATCAAGTGTGCGGCAATGCAGTAAGTGTAGTGTGCAATGACAAAATGTGTGCATCATACAAACTTCTCTACACATTTTTTACTCCACTTCTTAACACAATTTTCCATGAACTTTGATGAAATTCCATAGTAACTCTTCACATTTACTTCACATAACTCATAACCCATGCCAAACCTAAACAAAGCTCAAACATAGCATTTTTTCCTTTAATATTCAGCCCTTTTTCCACTAACTTATGCTATCACGTTGCAAACCACATTAATGCACAAATTGTCACATAACACTACACAATTGTATGAAAAACAAGGCAAAAGCTAAGTGAAATAACACATATAAGTTGGTATAAAACCGACTTATCAATTTTCCCCACACTTGAACTCTTGCTTGCCCTCAAGCAAGGCCACATCAATATAATTAAACAACTCTTACTTGCCCTCGAGCAAGGTCACAACAATACACTAACACATAACACACAGTCAAACTTGCATAAGCAATACACGCCTCACATGCATTACGTAGGTGAACTCTTGTAAAGAAACCTACCTATCCACTTCAAGAACCTTTAACACTATTGTTGGATATGTATGTTTATTATGTAACCAAAAGGCACTCAATGTAGTGAAGATATGCACAACTCCTTCATGACAATTATCAAAACCAAGTTGTACTCATTTGAAGTCCTAACATAGTTGTGTGAGTTGTGTGCAAAGGTTTACATACAGCTCAATTCTTCCTCATGATCAAGGAAAAAGTAGAGATAGCAAAGATTGTGTATGTATAAGTTATTTTCAAGTTCTCAACCTGTAAAACACTGTATAGACATAAACGCACCACTTTGAGGATCATTGGTTGCCCTCGTTTCTTACCCCACTCTTAACCCCAGGTTGTCATCCTTTTGTGCTTTACCTTCGTTTTGCACATGACATTATTACACTAGAGTACTCCTTGGCCTTTCCAATTATCGCCTTGGGTTTTATGGCTTTTCAATTCCATCCCCACTCATGCAGATTATTCTCTTAAAATGCACACTTAGTGTGGTAGAGCAGTCCCGCAGAGGAGTGGTTCATAATGTGTACTTTTGGAACATTGTCCACTCACTTAGCATCCAGTACATTTCAAATTGGCATAACCTGCCTTTTTTTCAAATCATCTCCCCTAGTGCCTAAGTGTCACTACAAGCTTCCAAGGATTACTCAACATAATTCAAGAAAATTTTCAAAAGTCCTCTACTTTTGCCTTTTCTCATAAGTTCAACAATCCATGTATGTATTCCTTTTAGTGCTTGAAAACAACTATGTTAAAGTTCAAACTTTCCCACCAGGTTTTAACTCTTATCACTCATCATTGAACTATCCTCAATACTAAAAGTTTTCTTTATTCAAGCTGAAAAAACACACATCCAATTCTAGTACTAATGCACTTTCCATGAATAGACAAGTTCTTTCACAAAAATTCCACTACGCACAACTTCTGTTCAAAATCCTCAATTATTCACGAAAATTTCAAAAGTTTGCCAAAAAAATTAAAATGCACACACAAAGTAAAAAAAAAGTTGCACAAAAAATTGGAAAACTTAATGTGTACACATTATAACATGTAAAAGCTCAACATAACACAACAATACTAAACATCACATGCTTTGCATCCCATAGCACAAAAGAACTTTCATGACAGAAAGTAAGCATATAAAGTCCAAGAGACACAAACCATAGCAAACATTCCCTCCCCCACACTTAAAACTTACGTTGTCCTCAATGTAAAGTAAAGAGAGGTTTAGGAGCTCCCTGGTATTGATATGTCATGAATTCCAATGTGTGCTTTGCGGAGTGTCCTTGTTTGAAGTTCCTTCTGGCATGAAAAATTCCTAATTTCCCTTGCAACTCCCTCGTGTGCCCGTCTCTACAAACATGAGTGGCTTAGTGAGCACAACAAAATGCAAGAAACTTAAAGGTCAACTTGACCTAAAATACTTAATTAAGCCAATGTGAAAAAGAAGTAGTTCTGGGTTTTGTAGTCTCCAGCTAGACTTTATTTCAATCAAGACGCATTTTCTTCAAGATTCGGAATATCCATCTCTGTACCATAAAAATGCTCTCTCATAAACACTATTTTTCCTTCTGTAGGGTACTTCAAGAAAAGTTTTAGAGAGGTGCCTAAACTCAAGCACATGGTGAGCAACCTCTACAAATTCAACTTTGAACCACTGAGGCTCCCCTATTGTAGGCACCTCTTTTTCTTCATCCACCACACTAGGCTCCCCTATAGGAGGCAACTTATGTACTTCTTCCACCACACTGAGCTCTTCAACCCTGCAAGGCTCAACCAAGGCTTGTATATCCATAGTCTTAATAAACGTATCAGTAATCTCAAAACCACCAGTAAGTTCAAAAATGGATGCATCAACGAAGCAATTTTCCACAATGTTAGCTATTTCGTTAAAAAGTCTCACATCTTAATCTTCTAGACTAACATGGGGAAATTCTTGAGTCTTTTCTTTGTCGACAGCACAAAAAACATTATCATCAATTAACAAGAGTATCTCAATTTGAACTTCTTGTGAGTTACAATTTAGACATTTAGATTTAATCACCATTTCAAGAGTTGGTGCCTCAACAAGAGTTTCAAGCAATGTGTTGACATTTTCATTAGCCATTGCAACATTATCTTCATTCAAGATATCACAATGATCATCAAGAAGTGTCTCTATACAATTCACAAAGCTATCAAAAGGAGAAGACTCTAATGAGTGGCTATCAACATCATTTGACTCATGGAATTCCATAAAATTAATGCAAGACTCAGAATTTGACACACTTCTCATCTTTTCACTAAGAAACCTTGAAGCACTAAATTCATCAGTAGCAACCTCATCAGAAAAGTCATCATCCTCATTATCGAAGACATTATTTTCCATTGAACAACTAAAATTTGACTTATGTAACGCAGGTTCAACAACAAAGCATTTTTGTGACACAACCTCAATATTTGTAGATTCCACCTCTCAAGAATGCTTTTCACCACATTCAATATTAGCTTGTGTTTCAAAATTTGTATTCCTCAGGAGTTGGGATTCTGGCAATTAGAGGTGTACCTTGTGGATAGCATTATGCTTATTGAATTGGTGTCTCAATTTGTTCCCACAGGTTGCTGATTAATGTATTGATTCGATCCAGTCTCTGTTGCTGCCTTTGAACCTCCTCTTCCATTTGAGTCAACCGTGTTTCACCAAATGCACTTGCATCAAGTCTATCCAAAACTTGAGACAACATGTCTTCCATTCTTTCCTCTTCTCTGAGATAACACTCATCGCTTTGTTGTTGGTTATGCCATTGCTCTCCCTTTTGTAAGCCTGTGTCAAATTTTTCCAGCATTTGAGAAAACATGTACTCCACAGAGAGTCTTTCTGTTCCAATGTGATACAAGTTGTTGCTTTGTGCTTGATTTCACCATTGCTCTTCACATGGTGGTGGAGAGAAGTTCCCAAATATTCTAGGTGTCGGTTGTGTGTCAAAATACTCCCCATACCACCTAGACATGCTTGGTTACTCGTGGGGTGCAATATTCTTCCTCACTTGAGTTTCAGTATCCTGCACTTGCCACAGATAAACCAAAGTAGACAGAACAAAACACAAAAAATACAAAACACAAAAAAATTTACCAAAGTGAAACAGAACAAAACTACTAATCTACAAAGAAAAACATAACAGAACAAATCAGAAAACTCAAGAAACCGCTACCTTCCCCGGCAGCGGCCCCAAAAATTGGTAGCGAGAATCGTGTTCGCTCAATTTTACCCTAAACTACTCTAGAAGTAGTGAGAGGGATTCGTTCCATAGGGAATGGGGTGGATTCTTGAATTCAGAATTTGTTCACAAAATGTCACAAAAGAACTAGGCTAAAGAACAAGTTCAACCCAAAAGGAAACAAGACCAAAGGAATAAAAACTAGCAACAATCAAGTATGAATAGATATCCTAGGGTTCTTATGCCAAATGAATGCAATTTAGACGTCCAATGCCATGCCTTTGACAATCAAGCAAATCTAGTGGAGACCTAAGTTGCCTGGAAGTCTAGCTTGTGATCAGGATGGCGACCGCACCACACTCTATTCCTCTTAACACCATTCTCTTCCATGGCGAGGCCTGAGGATGATGGATTCGCACCGCAACATCTCAACTCTCCAAGCTAACCACTCTAACATGAAAAACCTAGGATCTCCCATGGCGAGGCCTGACCTAAGTTCATATGTCTTCGTTTGTTAACACAGAGAGTTTCTTTAACACAGAGAGTTTCTTTAACACTTTTTCCTAAAGTTTCATTTCATCAAAGCTTCCCATGGCGAGGCCTGAATCTCAGAAATGAACATTTAAATCAAGTGAGAAGACTCAATTTCATACCTTAGGTTCTCATTTCACTCATTATTTACTCCTATTGGTGAATCAAACCTCAACCTAGCATGGCGACTACAATCGAAGCACAATTCATTCAACGAGAGCATGAATGAGTGAAACTTAACAAGATTCAAGCATTACTTCCAAGTATGAGTTCGTTCTTTATTGATTATGTCAATTGCAAGGCATTGCGTAGTCTAATTACACATTCATCCGGTTAAAACCCTAGAACATCATAGATCTAGCCACAGAACTCCATTTCCAGTTCAAGATCGTCAGTAAGCAACAACAAGCAAATCATATTCCTCAAATGGAAAGAATTTACCAAACAATATGCTTCAATTTCTTCCAATTCACAAGGAATTGTAAATTTCCTCCTTAATTGAGAAGATTCTTACAAATATCGAACCAAATCCGAATTCGGAATCGAAAACGGAGTTCTATTTCTAGAGAGAGTAAATTCTAGAGAAAGAAAGAGAAAAGAGAGGGAAAGTAATCCCGCTCTAAATCAAAATCTAATTATTTCCTAGAATGATCTCCCTCATTTTTTTCAAATAATAGCTAAATCCTCTATATATAGAGGTTTCCAAAATGTAACTAATACGCAACACGTAAAATAGCTAAAATATTACAAGAATGCCCTCAAAAGGAATGACTAAAATCGGCATAAGTGTACAAATCCAAAATAGAAGACTCCAACCAGCTCCAGTGCCTTTGAGCCTTCGTCACTGCGCCTTCAATTCAGCTCCAGCGCCTCTGAACCAACTGGATCGCGCCTTCTTGTACCTGTGCACCAAAAGGAGAAAATCCGTACTTAGTCAATTTTTTTGGCAGCAAAACTTACTTTTTCATGGCGATGCATCGCCAGCGATGCATTGCCGTGAAAACGTTTCTATGCAGCGATGTGTCGCCGTGTATAAAAAACCATGGCGATGCATCGCCACGATGCATCGCCGTGCAAACTTTTCATGGCGATGTGTCGCCGTGGTGCTATGTTCATGGCGATGCATCGCCACGATGCATCGCCATGAATTTTGTGTGGTGTGTGAGTGAAGTGTTGTGAAGTGTTGTGAGTGAAGAGTGTGAAGAGTGTGAAGAGTGAAGTATGAAGAGTTGAAGTTTGTAATGGAATGAAACATAAAATGATGAAAGAACATCATCATCAAAAGGAATGAAAATGTTGTGAAATGAATTCATGAATCAAGTGAATTGAAATGCAAGTCTTGATAATATGAAACATAATGCTCACTGAACATCACTGGAAGGAAATGATAGAACATGAAATGGTAATTCTCAACATGCAAATATGTGTGTCTTGTGAACAATTGTTGTGAAATATAGGAATGTGAGTGCAATTGGTATGTGTTCCAGCAGGAAAATGAAAATGACAACACGAGTGAAAGTGAGATATGCTCAGAGTTGTATGAGTTGTGTTTTGAGAAAATCAAGATCGTCGCACGAATGTGCGATGATGTGTGTGATATCGCCGCATAGTCATGCGGCGATGTGCGTGGGTTTGTGCAAGATCGCCGCATATGTGCGGCGATGTGAGTGAGATCGCCGCACTACATGCGGCGATGTGTGCGGCGATGTGTGTGATTGCGCGCGCAACAGTGCAGGGACCTTGTGCTTCTACTGCATCAAGTGTGCGGTAATGCACACTTGACTCTATGCTATGGAATTACTATACTAAGCGAGTCTTGTTTTCTTCTTACAAAAAAAAAGTGTGCGGCAATGTAGTAAGTGTAGTGTGCAATGACAAAATTGTGCATCATACAAACTTCTCTACACAATTTTTACTCCACTTCTTAACACAATTTTCCATGCACAACTTTGATGAAATTCCATAGTAACTCTTCACATTTACTTCACATAACTCATAACCCATGCCAAACCTAAACAAAGCTCAAACATAGCATTTTTTCCTTTAATATTCAGCCCTTTTTTCCACTAACTTATGCTAACAAGTTGCAAACCACATTAATCTACAAATTGTCACATAACACTACACAATTGTATGAAAAACAAGGCAAAAGCTAAGTGAAATAACACATATAAGTTGGTATAAAACCGACTTATCACTTTAATATGAGAATTGATTTTTTCCCTCATTTTCTCTCTAATAAATGGAAATACAAGTCCAACAAAATTAGATCCACCTCCAATGTATCCAATAATAATGTCCAGAGTCTCCTCTACAGCCTTCATTTGCTTGAAACACTCCTCACCTACCACGGTCTAATGTAACAGAACATGATTGAGAACACTTCCTAGACAATGCTTGGTAATGCTTGGTATCAACATTTTTAGCTGCAACCTCCACAGCCTCTGAAATAGCTATACCTAAACTTCTAGGGCTTAATGGATCCATATGTAGAATTTTCTAACCAGCTTCAGTAACAACAAAAGGTGAAGGATGAACCTTGGCTCCCCAAGTTTGAATCATCAGCCTATGATATGGCTTCTGATCATATGATGCTCGAATTTGCCATACCTATAAAAGGTTCCTAAATCAATTTATTAGTTGTATATGACTTATATACTGTGCTTGGAAACATTAACTGTCCTAGTCAATTCAATGTTCAAAGCCTCAAGTTCACAGAAAAATTGAAGGAATTAACCAACACCCAACGATCAAAATGGAATTTATATCTTAAAAAAGATGGCAACTGAGAAAATCTTTAAAATAAAACTTACTTCACAGTTGAGACCAAATAAACTGGAGGCAACCAGTGCAAGTTTCTGTGACTAAATTCTTCACTCCTCGCTGCGCATTATACCAGACTTGAGGAACAGAAATATTGGCTTTGTTTGTCCCAGCTGGGCTTCCACCTTCATATTTGTAATAAATTCTGGCTGGCATGTCCAGCAATTTCTCCAGCCTCTTCGCTCTGCATTGAATGCACGCACAAGTATAAGATTCCCATTTGTCGCTCAATAAACATAACCACTAGAAAGATAGAACCAACCTGATTAGAGGAGTTGGACGCCAAAGTCTATAGATATCTATAATATCTTCTGGGATATCAAAAAACTTGTCATTGGTTACTTCCTGTTTAATCAATTAATCAGAAAATAGAGGAGACAAATACTCTGGTTTCACTCGTTCAAAAGGTTTTGGGTGAAGGGGAGAAGGAGGTTTAACTGGAAGATCTGCAATTATATTGTTCCATTGACGTGGAATTACAGTTACCTGGGGGTTGGCATTATAGGTTTCTCTTATTGAACAAGATGAAGGCTTTAAACTGCTCAACTTTTTCTTCAATTCGAAACACCAAAACCTCTGTTCTTCACCTATAACGACCAAGAAAGAATTTGATGTCACAAACTACTAAAGAAAAGCAAGAGAACTTCAACGAATCGATTGAAACAAAAAACAGTACACAAGGCTAAAAATTCTTTCTTTATGTCATCTATAATTGTGCTCGTGAATTATTTTTAGTACTCTAATATTGGTCCGTTAGTAGCACAGTAAATCGAAAAGTTCTCTCCATAGAACAACTAAGGGTAGGTTATGTTTCGGTTCACAAATTGAAATCTCTAGTCTTTGACTACTCTTAATATTTAGCCATATCCCACAAGACTAAATTATGTTTCTCATCTGCAGCACTCACTTTGAAGACCATTCCATAACTAGCCAAACAAGCTGAATAATTGACTCTATTAATTCCATCTTAGCAGAAAATAGCATCTTTAAATACATCGGATCATAAGATAACAACTAGACATAAATACATAAATAGCCATAATTTTATGTTAAGAAAATTATGTTAAAAATACCTATGCTGGAAATCTAGGAGCATAAACTTGTGGCCACAAGTAGAGATTGTGCCATTTCTTTCTGCAAAAGAGCTCAATAAACTTGGTCTACTGCACTTAACTAAGAGGCCAACATAAGGGTTTATATATACTCTCCAGAATATTGTTTAAGGCATACACAGGCAGGCAAGTAGATCATATTCATAGATGAGAAGTAAAATTGCCGGATCGCTTTAATTAGTGTAGAAGAGTAATTTCCTTTGACCTTATGTGGAACTTTCAAAGCTATCGTTGACCTTATATATTGAGAACATGGATACACAGAAGAGCTTCCATCAAGAAATCCAATCAAGATTCGATACAAACGTGTATCAAATTTTCTATCCTTTACTTTCAACTTCAATTATTCTTTTTGTTTATTGTTTTCTTCTTCTTTGCTGTGCATACAATCAACTTCCATTTATTAACAAATACTTCTTTTTAACTTTCAACCAAACAAAGTTTTCATTTTTCTAATTCTTTCTTGGGGCAAAAACCAAGAATCCACCCTATCATAATTATTACACATGAAGCATTACAATTAATTAAGAAACTTGTGAAGAAACACAAGAAATCATCACATTTGTTTTCAATTCTATTTGTGCTCTTGAAATTAAAGTTAAATTAGAAAACATCCATCCATTCTTCTCAAAACAAAGCCCTCCTCTAGAACATAACATCAAATCTTTCTCCTTCCGTTCTCCTCGCTATTAATAACTTTTTTCGCCTGCACTCTCACATCTTCATCTTCTCCATCAAACCATCCTCGATTTTCTTGCAGATATCTTATTTTCTCATATATTGCTGAACTCAAATCCATGTTAGCTTTACTAACCTTCTTATGCAAGCATCAACAACCACCACCTTGGCAAAAGAATGAGTGAACCTTACAACGTACTTTAATCTTGGACACAATAAAATAGAGATAATTTTGGATAAAAGATCTGAGCTGAAGTTGGTCTTCAATAAACAGTTAAGGATTTCAATGTTAGAGTAAATTCTTAAATTAATTTTTGGGGGGTGGGCTTATTCAAATGTCAAGAGAAAAGAATTTGAAAAAGAAAAAAAAGAAAAAGAAAAAGAGCCACATCTCATAAGCATAATCGCAAAATTTTAAAGAAATTGCTTATTTAGATTAGAGGAACTCAAACTTAGTAAATTATTCTTGTTCCTGTTACCTAATTTCCCATCTAGAAACCACAAGAATCGGTAAAAGTCCCAACCACGTGGAGTTTAACATATCATTTTATAATTTCCAAAATTTCAGATCCAGGAAACCTTCCAAGACATTCTCATGCTGTTACTACCTCGTTATACTGAAAAGTAGTATCGCCAGCAGAAGCTTCAAATACTTTGCTTTCTGAACTTTCTTCAACTCCCACATTGTTCGTTATATCCTCACGAGCTCTAATTGTTAGGAGTGGAAATGGGTCAAGAGAAGTTTCTGAAAGGCACGACTCACTTAATGCACCCACAAAATCTTCTAATAGACACAATGCAATTGGCCCTAGTTCAAAACTGTGGTCTCCATATTCAACAGGAGTGGAGTGATCCCCAGTGACACACAGCCAGTATTGAAATTTTCCCAGATGATTGTGTCTGCCAGAGGAGTCTAGCAAGCTGACCTATAGCTCTATCGACAGCTTCCAAACCTTTCACTTTGAAAATGCTGAATTTATCATGACCAGCATCATCTATTGCCTACGGATTAGTATATCTAAATATCAAGATTTTGATTAAGTGTTGAGAATTGCCAATAAGCAATTTGGACAACTACTATGTCAAAAGACTTATGAACCTATTCAATAACTTTATTCTATTTGAAAGAATGTATATGTATTTTTAGCATAAAATGGAGAAACTATGCTAGGAATCACCTTAATGTGAAGGAACTCAAAATTATAGCCGCTTGAAGGAACCCAAAATCACTATTGAAAACTAGCCAATACTATGTCTTTCCTTTTTCCTATTTTTGAGATATAACAGATCAACAAACTTGCCAATTTAGATTTAATACCAGAGTAAATGCTAAAGGAAAAGTTTCTATAAATTGCATGCACTTGTGGACAATGAAAAAGTATTGCAACCCAAACCATTTTCACCTGACTCTAACTTCGTACTCGGGAAAAGATGGTAGTTTCAGGCCATCTAGTGCTGCACGTAATATAGGCCCTTCCTATTCAAAATGCCTATCAGCCCTCCTGCTAATGACTATTCTTGGTTTCTTATCCAGGGTATCAAACGTTTACTGAAGATACGTACAAGTTACAAACAATTAAGTCAGAAGCAATAGTATGTTAGCAAACTTTTGATAAAACAATCTATATTAGGAACCAAGTACCCTATTGAATATGAATCACCAAGTCCCAAACTGATGGGAAAATATTCTTGTTTCTTAGGGCAAAAAAAGAAAAAGAAAAAAGCGTAAGTACACTGCACATACTTTGAAAGCAATATCTCCAAACTGCTAGTCCAGCACCCATTGATTCAAATGCATCCACGACCCCGATAATAAACCCTAGGATCATAACCCAACAGAGAAAGATGTGCAGTATCACTTCCGCAAGCCAAACCAACTTCTACAAGATCTATAAGGCCGTTCACTCCAGCAAAAACAATAGAATCCAAATTTGGTATTTTTGACACTTGTAAAGGGGTTTTGTAATCAAGCCTTGGCAATGATCCGTCTCCAAGCCTATCAATTAGTGCAAATGCCACTCTTCTCTCTGGCTGCTCTAAATTCACCACGCTCCTATGTGCTGTAACTAGCTTTGTCCTCTATTCAAATGCTAAGAAAGAGAACAAGCAATGAGAATTCCAAATATGTACTATAATGCTTTGAGAGATTTGGGGAGGACAACATGCAACTCCTCTTTCCAAAACAGTTAAAATGGTCAAAAATAGACAACTTCAGTGGATAACGTAATAGGGTCTCTACAGATCTCAGAGATAAACACTCCACCTTGATCTAGAAATTATGCATGTAAAAACAACAGCAATGCCCAAAGACGCTTATTTGTAAAGATTATCTGAACAGAAATGGAGCCTTTTATAAATTAGGCAATACTCAGAAAAATCAATAGATAAATGGTCCTTACAGAAATTAAAGCACGTACGTTCGAGTGTTGGAATAAGCAATAAACAAAAACAATCGATTTATACAACAAACCAAGGAGCCAGTAAATTCATAATGATAATCCAAGAATGAAAGAACAAATCAATCATAAAAGTATATATCTAAGAGGCTTAACTGAGTACCATTTGTATTCAACTTAAACAAATAAAGAAAGACTTAATGTTCCTGTCAAAATTGGAAGAATATAACTCCAATATTATTGCTGAAAAGAAAATAAAATACAAAGCTGAATGTTAACATCCCCTATAAGGCAAAACCCATTCACTTTTTTTTTATTTTTTTTCCAGTCAAATGGCATTAAGATGGGTTCTCAGCATTGACACTTCATGCCAAACTACTGTTTCAAGCTTTCAGCAATCATTATGATAAAAAAAATAGAAAATTCAACCATATGGCTAAACTTACATTACACTAGAAACGTTACACCCAGCTTGGAAAATAATCCTAAATGAATTTCTATTAAAAACCCGAAAAGGCTCGAAAAAAAGGAATAAAAAATTAAATTTTGGTCTATCATATTAAAATGCAAAAATTGATAAATCTTTTTTTGGACTGTGAAGGACGGCTAGACAGGAGAATGGGTGATGGTGAGTAGAAAAAGAAATGGCATCTCTTGGAGTTGACGGGCAATGGGAGCCTTACCACGAAATGATTTGGGCTTTGGGGAATTTGGATTGTGTGCGTGTTTCAGATTCTGCTATGTTCTTTCTCTTGCTCAGTCTCAGTGAAGCGGCGTCACAAATTTTTCGGGTGGCGTACTTTCCCAGTTTCCATGAATGGCATTCGGCATCTACAAAAGCAATAAAAGTTGTCCGGATTCACCAATGCCAAATAAATGAAAGTTGTTGGATTAAATTCTAACTTAATCTCATCCGTTTATATTTTATTCTATTTATGTTTATGTACACATAGGAGAGGAATTGGATTCTGCATTTGCATCAATGGAGGAAGCATTAATCCTTCAATCAAGATTTTTTTTATAGAAAAAATAATTTAACTTTAATAACAAATATAACAAGATGTTAATATGTAAGATTGATTATTTAAACTTACAACTACATATTAATCAATCTTACATATTAACTTCTTGTTAGATTTGTTATTAAAATTAAATTATTTTTTCTAAAGAAAAATGTTGATTCGAGGATTAATGCTTCCTCCATTGATGCAAATGGAGAATCCAATTCCTCTCCCATGTGTACTTAAATATAAATAGAATCAAATATAGAAGAATGAGATAAGTTAGAATTTAATCCAACGGCTTTCATTTATTTGGCATTGGTGAATCCGGACAACTTTGATTACATTTATAGATGCCGAATGCCATTCGTGGAAACTGGGAAAGTACGCTACTCGAAAAATTGGTGACGGCAGTTCACTGAAGCTGAGCGAGAGAACGAACGCAGCAGAATCTAAAACTCGCACACAATCCAAAGTCACCAAAGCACAAATCATTTCCTGGGAAGGCTCCCATTGCCCGTCAACTCCAAGAGGTGCCATTTCTTTTTCTACTCACCATTACCCCTGCTCCCGTCTATCCGTCCATAACAGTCCACAAAAAGATTTATCAATTTTTGCATAATAATTTGACGGACCCAAATTGAGTTTTTTATTCTTTTTTTTCCAGCCTTTTTGGGGTTTTAATAGAAATTCCTTTAGGATTATTTTCCAAGTTGGGGTGTAATGTTATCACTGTAATGTAAGTTTAGCCATATGGTTGAATTTTCTATTTTTCTGTATCAGCATGATTGCTCAAAGCCCGAAACAGTAGTTTGGCATGAAGTGTCACTGCCGAGTGTTCATCTTAAACCCGTTTTACTGGAAAAAAAAAAGTGAATGGCTTTTGCCTTATAAGGGATGTTAACATTATGCTTTGTATTTTATTTTCTTTTCAGCAATAATATTGGAGTTATATTCTTCCAATTCTGACGGGAACGTTAAGTCTTTGTTTAGTTGTTTAAGTTGAATACAAATGTTACTCAGTTAAGCCTCTTAGATATATACTTTTATGGTTGATTTGTTCTTTCATTCTTGGATTATCATTAGGAATTTATGGATTCCTTGGTTTGTTGTATAAATTGATTGTTCTTGTTTATTGCTTATTCCAACACTCGAACCTACGTGCTTTAATTTCTGTAAGGAAAATTTATCTACTGATTTTTCTGAGTATTGCCTGATTGATAAAATGCTCCATTTCTATTTAGATAATCTTTACAAAGAAGTGTCTTTTGGGCATTGCCATTTTTTTACATGCATAATTTCTAGATCAAGGTGGAGTTTTTATCTCTTGGATCTTTAGAGAGCCTATTGCGTTATCCACTGAAGTTGTCTGTTTATTATTTTGGTAATCGGATTAATTGTCCCGTCTAGCCGTCGCTCTTGGAACCTCTACAATTAATCATGCTCAAAGCTTCCACGATAGTTCCATTGAATGGAGCTTAATTAAGTTAGTGATTTACCAGAAGTAAAATCTTGCAGCCAATAAACCACTGACAGAAATATCCTCTTCAAATGATAAGTGAGGAAAAAGCTCCATTAGCCCACAAAAATAACTGAAATTGAACGGGAAAAAACCCTAAAGACCGAATATGATTCAGTTACCGACAATTATCAAGAAAACATGAAGATAACATAGAAATTACAATACGCAAATAAATAACTCAGTCATATTTATATTTAAAAATTTACCTGGATTCTTGTGGTCGTGGTAGAGTATTCAAGAAGCTTGCTTCCTGGTAGTTTGATTATATGGACTCGATGGTTGTCGATGGTTACAGTGGCCTGGCGTTAGTCCATGGAGCTTTTGACGACTTGATTTTCCTTCGATCCTCCAACCTTATTAAAAACTAGAATAGCACAATCCTGTGGATGCGTAAGTATACGAAGAAAACTATATATATATATATATATGTATATGTATATATTTTTTAATTTTCGAAAAGAAAATTCTGTTTAGAGTGGAATTGTCTGTGTTATACTATTAGGGCATTTACATTATTGTTATTTTAGAATTTTAGGCGTATCCTTTATTTTTATTATTGTTGTTATTATTAATTCTTAGGATATATTTTTCTTTTGAAATAAATTTTCTTACTATTTAATTATTAAATCTTCTAAATGTCTTTAGAAGTAGTGTATCCTCGTTGAGAATGATGACCGCAAATAAAAGATTCACTCTCAACTACCAAACACATAATTCATATATAGCACTTAAAAAGTTTCCTTTTACTTGAAGAATGTTTATAAGGATATTGAAACTTTTTTACTGTATTATTTTCCTCGGCATACCATTAAATATTGCATATTATCCAACTGATTTTTGTAGTTTTTCCTATATCAAAACTTGTTCCACGGTGCAACGTCTAGGTTTTGGCTGGTTCTTTTAAACAACAATTTTGACAAGCTCGTTGCTTTCAATAGCTCTCACTCACTCACTTTTCAACAAGGCAAGATTGGCCTAAAATAGCCAATTTAGTAGAAAAGAACATGAATACTACAACAATGGAAATGTCAGCTCAATCATAGCAATCTCTGACAATTTCTTTATTCCATTTCTGCCTTGCTAATGCTCATTCACTAGCCCTCCAGCAAAGGTGGGATTGCAATATCCAGACAAATCCTGAGCAACATCCTAGAGATGTTCATTCAACTACTGAATACCCACTTATGATTTGATGAATACCTCAAACACAACTAAATCTCTGCAACCCTTAGAGGACCAGTTGAGGAATCTTGGACAGAGATGCAACTATTTTATCCTCTGAAAATGACAAATAAACCAAAGAACCCTGTAAATACTTCTTATAGGCAGGCAAATAAAAATGTCCATGCCCACATATTGCCATGAGAATCACTTTTGACTCCCCCGTCTCTTTACATTTAAGAGCTTCCCTTATGGTGGCAGCTATGGCATGAGTTGGTTTCGGTGCCGGTATCAATCCCTCAGACCTAGAGAATTGTATTGCACCTCCCAAAATTCATTCAAATAGATAAACCTTAATCAACATCTTCCTCTAATAAATTATACAACTACGAGTGATGCACACTCTTGATGGCAGAGTGAAAGAGGAAGGAAAACATGATTTGTACCTTCAAAACATTCGGTCTGGGGAATTGATATTGCATCCATGTATCCCAATTCATGGACGTGTGAAATCAATGGAGCCATGCCACGGTAACGCAGACCTGCTGAAATACAATTTAATCTAGATGAAAGGAAAGTAAACTTAAAAGAAGTAGGTATCCTTTCCTAAGTCTACAAATTTTTACCTGTATGAATTGGTTCCGGTATGAAGTCATGCCCAAGTGTATGCGTATTCATCAAAGGAGTCATCCCTGCTGTGTCTCCATAAACGTAAGCATATACACCATTTGTTAATGAAGGGCATACTGTCCGTTAAATTGCTTTAATATGAGTATTGATTTTTCCCATCATTTTCTTTCTAATAAATGGAAATGCAAGTCCAACGAAATTGGATCCACCTCCAATGTATCAAAAAATAATGTCCAGAGTCTCCTCTACAGCCTCCATTTGCTTGAAACACTCCTCACATAACACGGTCTGGTGTAACAGAACATGATTGAGAACACTTCCTAGACAATGCTTGGTAATGCTTGGTATCAACATTTTTAGCTGCAACCTCCACAGCCTCTGAAATCGCTATACCTAAACTTCTAGGGCATAATGGATCCATGTGTAGAATTTTCTAACCAACTTCAGTAACAACAAAAGGTGAAAGAGAAACCTTGGCTCCCCAAGTTTGCATCATCAGCCTACGATATGGCTTCTGATTATATGATGCTCGAACTTGCCATACCTATAAAGGGTTCCTAAATCAATTTATTAGTTGTATATGACTTATATACTATGCTTGGAAACATGAACTGTCCTAGTCATTTCAATGTTCAAAGCCTCAAGTTCATAGAAAACTTGAAGGAATTAACCAACACCCAACGATCAAAATGGAGTTTATATCTTAAAAAAGATAGCAACTGACAAAATCTTTAAAATAAAACTTACTTCACAGTTGAGAGCAAATAAACTGGAGGGAAAAGCCAAAGCAATTCCCCTTTGCCCAGTGCAAGTTTCTGTGACTAAATTTTTCACTCCTCGCTGCGCATTATACCAAACTTGAGGAATAGTAGTATTGGCTTTGTTTGTCCCAGCTAGGCATCCACCTTAATATTTGTAATAAATTCTGGCTGGCATATGTCCAGCAATTTCTCCAGCCTCTTCGCTCTGCCTTGAATGCACGCACAAGTATAAGATTCCCATTTGTCGCTCAATAAACTTAACCACTGGAAAGATAGAACCAACCTGATTATAGTAGTTGGACGCCAAAGTCTATTGATATCTATAATATCTTCTCGGATATCAATTAACTTGTCATTGGTTACTTCCTGTTTAATCAATTCATCAGAAAATAGAGGAGACAAATCCTCTGGTTTCACTCGTTCAAAAGGTTTTGGGTGAAGGGGAGAAGGAGGTTTAACTGGAAGATCTGCAATTATATTGTTCCATTGACGAGGAATTACAGTTGCCTAGGGGTTGGCATGATAGGTTTCTCTTATTGAACAAGATGAAGGCTTTAAACTGCTCGACTTTTTCTTCAATTCGGAACACCAAAACCTCTGTTCTTCACCTATAACGACCAAGAAAGAATTTGATGTCACAAACTACTAAAGAAAAGCAAGAGAACCTCAACTAATCGATTGAAACAAAAAACAGCACACAAGGCTAAAAATTCTTTCTTTATGTCATCTATAATTTTGCTCGTGAATTCTTGTTAGTACTCTAATATTGGTCCGTTAGTAGCACAGTAAATCGAAAAGTTCTCTCCATAGAACAACTAAGGGTAGGTTATGTTTCGGTTCACAAATTGAAATCTCTAGTCTTTGACTACTCTTAATATTTAGCCATATCCCCACAAGACTAAATTAGTTCTCATCTGCAGCACTCACTTTGAAGACCATTCCAATCACTAGCCAACAAATGCGAATAATTGACTCTATTAATTCCATCTTAGTAGAAAATAACATCTTTAAATACATCAGATCATAAGATAACAACTAGACAGAAATACATAAATAGCCATAATTTTATGTTAAGAAAATTAAGTTAAAAATACCTATGCTGGAAATCTTGGAGCATAAACTTGTGGCCACAAGCAGAGATTGTGCCATTTCTTTCTGCAAAAAAGCTCAATAAACTAGGTCTACTGTACTGAACTGAGAGGCCAGTATAAGGGTTTATATATACTCTCCAGAATATTGTTTAAGGCATACACAGGCAGGCAAGTAGATCATATTCATAGATGAGAAGTAAAATTGCTGGATCGCTTTAATTAGTGTGGAAGAGTAATATCCTTTGACCTTATGTGGATCTTTCAAAGCTATCGTTGACCTTATATATTAAGGACATGGATACATAGAAGAGCTTCCATCAAGAAATCCAATCAAGATTCGATATAAACGTGTATCGAATTTTCTATCCTTTACTTTCAACTTCAATTATTCTTTTTGTTTTTTGTTTTCTTCTTCTTAGCTGTGCATACAATCAACTTCTATTGATTAACAAATACTTCTTTTTAACTTTCAACCAAACAAATTTTTCATTTTTCTAATTCTTTACTGGGGAAAAAACCAAGAATCCACCCTATCATAATTATTACACATGAAGCATTACAATTAATTAAGAAACTTGTGAAGAAACACAAGAAATCACTCACATCTGTTTTCAATTCTATTTGTGCTCTTGAAATTAAAGTTAATTAACAAAAATCCATCCATTCTCCTCAGAACAAAGCTCTCCACTAGAACATAACATCCAAACTTTCTCCATCCGTTCTCTTCGCTATTAATAACTTTTTTTGCCTGCACTCTCACATCTTCATCTTCTCCATCAAACCATCATTGATTACTAACCTTCTTATGCAAGCATCAACAACCACCACCTTGGCAAATGTATGAGTGAACCTTACAACGTACTTTAATCTTGGACACAATAAAATAGAGATAATTTTGGATAAAAGATCTAAGCTCAAGTTGGTCTTCTATAAACAGTTAAAGATTTCAATGTTTGAGTAAATTCTTAAATTAATTTTTGGGGGGTGGGCTTATTCAAATGGCAAGAGAAAAGAATTTGAAAAGTAGTTAAAAAATAGTGTTTATACTTTGGTGCGAGTTGTCGCGACTCGTCAATTTTACCCCTAAACTAACGTTGTAGTGATGAGTGGGGATCGTATCCACAGGGAAGGGAGTGGATTCTTGAATTCAAGTCGCAAATTAAACAACTTATGCTCCGCTTTTGACACTCATGCAAATCAGATCAGGAGGAGACAAAGGTTGCCTTAGGAGTTTAGTTAACACCCGGCATGTCGACCGCAATGCCTTCTACACTCCTTAACATCTTTCTTTCCCATGTCGAGGCCTAAGCAAGACGAGTGAACACCGCAACATCTCAACTTCAAGATACTAGCTAATGAATAAGCAAAACCTCAAGTCTCCCATGGCGAGGCCCGACCTGAGTTTCTAAACCTTAGTTAGCATCAAAGAGTCATTCTACACTCTACTCTAGTGACTCAATGACCTTCGATTGGCATGGTGACCACATCTCGGATCATGAACAAGACTTAACAAGTGTAGAAACTCCACAATCATACATTCAGTCCTCATCTCATGCAATTCTTGCTTTAATTTATGAACCGAGCCTCAACCTAGCATGGCGACCACAATCAAGGTGCAATTCAAACAAAGAAGGTGCGAACATTATGAAACCTGACATCTCCAAGCATTAAGTGCAAGTATGATTTCATTATCATAATTTATGTCAATTGTGTAGCATTTCATCGTTTAGCATGCATTCTTCCGATCTTTACCCTAAGACATCACACGAGTCAGCCGAGGACTTCCATTTTCATCTCATATTCATCGCCAAACAACATTGAACAATTCATTCTCATCAAATTGGACAAATTTACCGATTAAAGAACGTAGAATTGTCAAATTCTTATTCAATTCAGAATCAAAATGCAATCCTCGGCTCAAAGGCACGATCGGAAATGAAATCGGAGAAAAAAATGTAAAGAGAGAAAATCTTAGAGATTGAAAGTTAGAGAGAGAAACTTTCTCTCTCTAGTCCAAAAGTCCGATAATATCTAGAATTCTCATTTCCTTATACATTAGCTACCTCTCCTATATATAGAGTTAGAAAGAAAATGTAACTGATACGCAACCGTAACATATCTACTTTATTACAAGAGTGCCCTTGAAAGGAATAACTAAAAATTAGCCCTTGTGGTGGAAATTCGAAGTTGAAGAACATTGCTCAGCAACTCAATGCCTTCAGTATCACAGTTCAGCGCCTTCAGCGTCCTCATCGTCCCGCAGCGCGCTTCCAAGCACTAGCCCCAATGCCTTCTCTTCTCAAAAACCAAGTGAAGGAATCAGACTTCCCAACGCCTTTGAGCCCTGGTCTTTCATGCCTTCAGCACCTCCGCTAGCCTCCAAACGGTTCAGCTTTCACAAAGTCACCATTTCGGGCCACAAGACTCTACGCCTTCAGCTGCCCGCCATAATCCTGACAATCAGAGTTCCAACACTTAACCAAATTTCACAGCCGAAAATCACACAAATGCACTACGAGGCCTCGTGGAGAAACTTTTTCCACCTCTATTTTGTTCCACGAGGTCTCGTGGAACAAAATTTCCTACTTTTGTTTTGTCCACGAGATCTTGTGGACAAAATTTTGCTATTTTTCTTTGCTCCACGAGGTCTCGTGGAGAAAATTTTTGCATTTTTTCTCGTGGGAAAAAACTTGTGTGGTTGTTCGTTTTTTCCTATGCCAACATGTGTGCCTAGGTGCGACGTTTGTTGTGCGAGAATGGTGTGTGATGCATTCAGCTAGGTGAGTGCACTTGTATGGCAAAGTATGACAAATGAGTGGCAAGATGTTGCCACGGCTAATGCACGTTGCGTGCTATATGTGAATCAAGTGTGTGCCTGAGTGTTGTGCACCATTGGTGCAAGTGTCTCGTGTAAAACATGAGTGAATGTGCCGTGCACAAACCGTGTGCATATGGTGCCAATGTGCATATGGTTTGTGTGTTGTGAATGCTTGGCAAGATGAGTGCATGAGTGTGGCAAAGTGTGGCCAAGTGCTCGGCACGGTGTACGGCAAGGTGCTAGCAAGGGGTTGGCAAGGTCGGCACGGTGTTGGCAAGGCTGATGTGTCGGGTGCTCGAGTGCACGAATGGCCTGCCAAGTGAGGCAATGCAAGGCCATGTGTGCCAAAGTGTTCATTTGAGCTATGTATTGTGGCGCAAGTGTGTAACAAGTGTTACGCATACATGTGAGTAACAAGTAGGCACCAAGTGTGACATCAAGCTGTGTAAAATCAACAACCATCGAGTGCAACAACTTCAGCTCAAAGGTTCAAGGAAAACACAAGTAAAGATACTTGGAACCTTTTACCTCTTCAAATTCTGAAAACTTACAAACCGTCTCCTTGCAACGCAATTCTGACCCTGATCCATTGTGATTTTGGACAACTCTAAAACACAAACGTTGTCGTTCCAGGTCTTAGCTTTCCACAGCCTTTTGAATCACCCAAATTGGATCTAGGATGAGAGCGTTATGGCAAAAATACAGAAGTGTGGCGAAGCTGGAAATTTCCATGGCGAGAGCTCGTGGAGTATTTGTGTCATGCTTTCACTTGCCCACGAGATCTCGTGGAGAAAAGTTTTCCCACTTTTGTTTTGTCCACGAGGTCTCGTGGACAAAATTTCACATTTTTTTCCTTTGTCCACAAGATCTCGTGGGCAAAATCTTCACACTTTTTCCATGCCCACGAGATCTCATGGGCAAAATTTCTTGCTTCAGCACATCTTTCTACTTCCATGCAACATTCGTGTATCTTCGGCCCTGAATCAGACTTCATGGTAAACATAAAGGTTTTAGAGCTCTCTCTTGGCTTTCTATGGGTTCAAGAATCAGCATCATTGGGTACCTTTAGCCCACAATATACACATTGTACCAAACTGTGGCAAAGAGCTCAATATGAAAATCCTGAAAGTAGCAATCATAAAGAAGCCCCCGTTCCTCATACGTGCACACAGAATTGGAAGAAAGTTACAACATAAGAATAGTAGTACACTCAAAGATCTTTTCCGAACATCCAAGAACGCACCAATTGGACTAGTATTGAAGGAGCTCTGTCCGAATGAAATTCACTAACCAAATATGCCTAACCCTCATTCTAACCTAGAGAGCACATTCCAATTTTTCCCAAATTCGTACTCACCATCCTAGTCCTTTTAAACTCTAAACTTCAGCTTATGGCATCAACACACATTTTACCACATTTCTTTACACTTTTGGTCTTTTTCCATCATTTAAGCACATCAAGATGCATATCACATTAATGCACATAAAAGCTCAAAATACCACATATATGTATGCATTACAAGTCAATAGCTAAGTGAAATAAGCATTTATAAGTTGGTATAAAACCAACTTATCATACTTTATACCAACGTGTAACCCATTCACTAATAAATGAATACATAAAAACGAACCATATCATTAACATGATTCATGGACCAGAGAGAATATGTAATGTTTGGGTGCTATAAGTAATTACGTCCAAATTCAAGTGCCAAACACATGTTTGATTAATATTATGAATCCACGCCCCCGTGTCTTATATATCTGCCACCAAAGAAAGTATCCATCAAACAAATCTACGTTATTCTTAACGGGTCATTAAACCTGCTAAAAGCTATTCATCATCTTTGAAGCAAAATCTAACTGAACTTACTAAGTAATTTAGTTGCAACAGTTTCTGACATCCACCGCTACCTCCTGCCCCCCTCGTCACAAACATAAGATTATATACATGCATCTTCATAGAGCCTAAAAAACTCTTCCAAAGAAATAAAAAAAGAAAAAGAAAAAGAGCCACATCTCATAAGCATAATCGCAAAATTTTAAAGAAATTGCTTATTTAGATTAGAGGAACTCAAACTTAGTAAATTATTCTTTTTCCTATTACCTAATTCCCCATCTAGAAACCACAAGAATCGGTAAAAGTCCCAACCACGTGGAGTTCAACATATCATTTTATAATTTCCATAATTTCAGATCCAAGAAACCTTCCAAGACATTCTCATGCTGTTGCTACCTCGTTATACTCAAAAATAGTATCGCCAGCAGAAGCTTCAAATACTTTGCTTTCTGAACTTTCTTCAACTCCCACATTGTTCGGTATATCCTCACCAGATCCAATTGTTAGGAGTGGAAATGGGTCAAGAGATGTTTCTGAAAGGCACGACTCACTTAATGCACCCACAAAATCTTCTAATAGACACAATACAAATGGCACTAGTTCAAAACTGTGGTCTCCATATTCAACAGGAGTGGAGTGATCCCCAGTGACACAGAGCCAGTAATGAAATTTCCCAGTTGATTGTGTCTGCCAGAGGAGTCTAGCAAGCTGACCTATAGCTCTATCGACAGCTTCCAAACCTTTGACTTTGAAAATGCTGGATTTATCACGACCATCAACATCTATTGCCTGAAAATTAGTATATCTAAATATCAAGATTTTGATTAAGTGTTGAGAATATCCAATAAGCAATTTGGACCACTACTATGTCAAAAATGGAGAAACTATGCTAGGAATCACCTTAATGTGAAGGAACCCAAAATTATAGCTGCGTGAAAGAACCCAAAATCACTATTGAAAACTAGATAATACTATGTCTTTCCTTTTTCCTCTTTTTGAGATATAACAGATCAACAAACTTGCCAATTTAGATATAATACCAGAGTAAATACTAAACGAAATGTTTCTATAAAATGCATGCACTTGTGGACAATGAAAAAGTATTGCAAGCAAAAGCATTTTCACCTGACTCTAACTTTGTACTCGGGAAAAGATGGTAGTTTCAGGCCATCTAGTGCTGCACATAATATAGGTCCTTCATCTTCAAAATGCCTATCTACCCTCCAGCTAATGACTATTCTTGGTTTCTCATCCAGGGTAGCAAACGTTTACTGAAGATACGTACAAGTTACAAAGAATTAAGTCAGAAGAAATAGTATGTTAACAAACTTTTGATAAAACAATCTATATTAGAAACCAAGTACCCTATTGAATATGAATCACCAAGTCCGAAACTGATAGGATAATATTCTTGTTTCTTAGGGAAAAAAAGAAAAAGAAAAAAGCGTAAGCACACTGCACATACTTTGAAAGCAATATCTCCAAGCCGCTAGTCCAGCACCCATTGATTCAAATGCACCACGACCCCAATAATAAACACTAGGATCATAACCCAACAGAGAAAGATGTGCAGTATCACTTCCGCAAGCCAAACCAACTTCTACAGGATCTATAAGGCCGTTCACTCCAGCAGAAGCAATAGAATCCAAATTTGGTATTTTTGCCGCTTGTAAAGGGGTTTTGTAATCAAGCCTTGGCAATGATACGCCACCCAGTCTATCAATTAGAACAAATGCCACTCTTCTCTCTGGCTGCTCTAAATTCACCATGCTCCTATGTGCTGTTACTAGCTTTTTCCTCTATTCAAATGCTAAGAAAGAGAACAAGCAGTGAGAATTCCAAATTTGTACTATAATGCTTTGAGAGATTTGAGGAGGACAACATGCAACTCCTCTGTCCAAAATAGTTAAAATTGTCAAAAACAGACAACTTCAGTGGATAACGTAATAGGGTCTCTACAGATCTCAGAGATAAACACTCCACCTTGATCTAGAAATTATGCATGTAAAAACAACAGCAATGCTCAAAGCCACTTATTTGTAAAGATTATCTGAACAGAAATGGAGCATTTTATAAATTAGGCAATACTCAGAAAAATCAGTAGATAAATGGTCCTTACAGAAATTAAAGTACGTACGTTCGAGTGTTGGAATAAGCAATAAACAAGAACAATCAATTTATACAACATACTAAGGAACCGATAAATTCCTAATGATAATCCAAGAATGAAAGAACAAATCAACCATAAAAGTATATATCTAAGAGGCTTAACTAAGTCCCATTTGTATTCAACTTAAACTACTAAAGAAAGACTTAACGTTCCCGTTAAAATTGGAAGAATATAACTCCAATAATATTGCTTTAAAGAAAATAAAATACAAAGCAGAATGTTAACAGCCCTCATAAGGCAAAAGACATTCACTTTTTTAAAAAAAAAAATTTAGGAAAATGGCTTTAAGATGGATACTCGGCATTGACACTTCATGCCAAACTACTGTTTCAGGCTTTAAGCAATCATGTTGATACAGAAAAACAGAAAATTCAACCATGTGGCTAAACTTACATTACAGTGATTACGTTACACCCTAGCTTGGAAGATTCATTCAATCTTCTTCATCTCCACCCTATAAAAATAGTTTACAAAACCTTAATAGTCTATAGAATAATCCATGGATAGGCACGTCATTGACAACAAAAACAAAATCCATAAAAAAACCAACAAACAAATACAGATAATCTAGCCACTATGCTTAGCACCTCAACATTACTTCTAGAATTTATAGGGTTACTCACGAAACTTGAAAAGATTATGCAAAAAAATGAGAGAGAAACCAAATAAAATTCAACAAAAAAAACAATAATATGTATGCGTAATTAGTAGAAGCATGGCTGAATGAAAAAAGTAACGCACAAAGATAGCTGCTTTAAGGTTGGGCCAAGCTCAAGGGAAAATGCGATGAGAATGACAAAACTAAACCAAACAAAAATAATTGCACAACTGCAATTTCAAAACCGCAAAAACAAAACCAAGATAACGAGTAAGAAACGAGGAATGCAGACAGCGAAATCTTGATTTGAAACCCAATCAAAGAACGTTTTTGAAAAAACTCATACTAGTCACTCAATTCCTAAAAATCATATTAACCAAAATTTAGTGAAAATATCATGTACAAATACGTATCTATAGCAAAAATAGAGAATCAAAGATTACCAGAGAGCAGAAATCTTACGTCTTTAAAAAATGAGATCAGCAGTGCAGAATGGTGAAATACAGAATTAAATTCAAAAAGCCCTAATTCTGAATTCTAGACGAGGAAATTTTGACTCAGAATCTCAAAGAGAGAGCGAGCGATAAATATAGGGAATAGCGACTTGTTATAAAATTCTGGAAAGTTGCGGCCTGCAGAAGAATACAATTTCTGTTCTGGAGGACCTATATATAATTATATAGATAGAGAAAGATAGGTCGCCACATGTTATTGGTTTTAATATATTTACGTTCGTACCCCTCCGGGACGCAGTTACGCATATGTTAGCT
Source organism: Ophiorrhiza pumila (assembly GCA_016586305.1). Classification (NCBI taxonomy): domain Eukaryota; kingdom Viridiplantae; phylum Streptophyta; class Magnoliopsida; order Gentianales; family Rubiaceae; genus Ophiorrhiza; species Ophiorrhiza pumila. Next base: position 14,339,381 of record BLIW01000011.1, read on the forward strand.
TTATTTTTACGGTAAATTATTAGGTACTTCAATAAATATCAAATATGGGACACAAATGGAAATGGTTAAATATGTGACACTGACATGTGTTGGGTGTTTTTTCTTTTAAATTGAGGTATAAGAAAATGTTGTTTAGTAAAATCCCCATTTCCATCAAAATCCGACATGCACGCACGTAGGATGAAATCTTGCATTGTTGGTAAATTTATCTTGCTTTTTTCTGGATTTTTCATGGAAAAGCCCTTTGAAGTATGAAGTGAAATTGGTGAATAAAGAAGAATTTGTATACGTCCCTTCTTGCGTGGCCAATCCGAATGAATTTTCAATTGGCCCAAGACTTAGCATAGGCCCATAACCAAAGTGTAAATTTTCTTGCGCATGCTGTCAATAGTAGTCACTTTGATTTTAGTTTTTAGTCCATTGATGGTTTTTGTAGAAAAAGCTTTGGGAAGCTAAAGGACATTCACCAAACCATTAATTGTTAGAGTGCAAAAACTCTTTTGAATTCGTCATAATAAGTTAATAGGATAATTTTTCATAATATGTTATAGGCTAATATTTGATCTTTTATACGTTAATAATTAAAGTGAAATTCATACGTTAATCCAACGACGAGAAATTCACCAATCAACGTGTATAATATGATTTAACAAGAGAATGGAATGCTTAGAGTATTATTTGACAAACTCCCAATATATAAATAAATAACAAAAAGGAAAATCCCAGCTATCATCCTAAAGTTTATCCTCTATTCAACCCGTATTAACTGTTTTTGTGAGAGTGAAGAAGGAAGTAGAAACAAGAGTTGTACGTACAAATTTGTGTTGAATTTTGTAAATTTGGCTGCTTACATCTCCATTTCCATTCTTGATTCTTGCCCAATAACAACACTGCAAATCCGAATGCAAATCAAATAGATACTACTCTCCTAGAGTATTGGATCCACCAACCCTATCTCTTATCTTTGGTTCTCTTCTTTGCCTTGTATTTCTCTATGGTTTGTTTTGCCAAAGGAAAAGCCTCTCTTCTCATCACTTCTCATCAGTGTTTGTTTGATAATTGAATATCAGCGTGTGTGACTGTGACTGTAACTGTGACTACTTAAGTCCTTTTACTGACAAAGAAGTAGCTGAAGAAAAGACCAAGAAATTTTCAATATTGCTCATTCGACCAGCTACTTTGTATCTTCTGCAATCGTAATCTTGGATTCAATCGGGTATCATCTTGGCTTCTGCTAATTGAAAATTCTTGAGAGACTATCTTGTGTTAGGTTTATATTCTTTTCTTCTTTCATGGAAGATTTATTATATCCGTACTAGTGTCAAGATGGCATCTTTCCCTGTTATTTCGAATAAAAGTTTCTTGGTTTATGAAGAAAAATTGAAACTTTATGTAAAAGACTCCATGTCTTTGGGTAGATATACAACTATAGATTCTTCTTTGTCTAAGCCATATAATTGTTCACTTCCTATGCCTGTATTGGGATGGAATTATTATAGTCATTGCACATTTCGCCGTAGTTTGTGGTTGCGGGGCACTAGGCTTAAGTCTTCTGTCAATGAGAATAAACGTGTAGAAACTCACTTGGGGAAAAAAGAAAATCAAGATAGGAGATGGAAAATATCGTTGAGATTGAAACCAAGGTTGAGATTATTTTGGAGAACATTGAAAAATGGTTCAATAAGGTCGGCATTAAATGGTCTTGCAACATTTCTTTCGCAAGTTCCATTTCAGTTGTTTTGGGGCTCTGCTTTTTTTTCTGAAATTGACTGCAATGCCGACCACCAAAGTTGTTCCATATTCAGACTTGATAATCAACCTACAAAATGGAGTGGTCTCAAACGTTCTTTTTGAGGAGGGTAGTCGTAGGATATACTACAATACAAACTTGTGGGCTAATAAAGACACTTTCGTATATCAGAGCGTGAATTAAGTGTAGCTGGTGATCAAGCTAGCAATGATGCTGTGAAAGTGCATCAAGTGGGTGGCAATATGTTGAGTAGAATGTCGAAAGGCCGAGCTTCTACCCCTTTGTGGCAATTTTCTACAAGAAAGATCGATCATGACGAAGGCTATCTTCTTAGTCTAATGAGGGAAAAAGGAACTTCATATGGATCTGCCCCTCAATTAACACTTATGTCTATAAGGAGTTTGTTGATTATGGTGCTACCCTTATGGATTCCCTTGACTCCTTTTATGTGGCTTCTTTATCGTCAAATTTCTGCTGCCAAAAGTCCCGCTAGACAACGAAGGTCTAGTAACTAGTTGATTACATTTTAGGATGTGGAGGTGTGGATGCTGCAAAACCAGAGCTTTTGGAGGTAACAAAGTTTTGTCATGAAATTGAATTCAGAGATAATAAAGTATAGGCCTGCAGTAATTGTTATTATAGAAAAACAAACAATGTTACAAGGAATTCATATTTTGCTTGCTTTGTCTTCTATAAATATGGAAGTTGATGATTTGCTTGTAGTTGCATAACAAGAACTGCCAAATATCTTTTCTTACTTACATATAATGTATGTTGATATATAATAAGTTGGTAAAGATGCGAATTTTGCCATTTGGATTGGTTGTAATGCACATGGTTTATTTGTAGACAGTTTCATGCTTACAAGGAGCAATAAACTATAGTAAGCTAGGAGCAAAATTTCCAAGAGAAGTGCTGCTTAAGGGACCTCAATGAACTGGGAAAACATTACTGGCTCGTGCAGTGGCTGGAAAAGCAAGAGTGCCATTTTTTTAGTTTTAGCCAGTGAATTCGTTGTGCTATTTGTTGGAAGAGGTGTTGCGCGTATTAGAGATCTTTTCAGTGTCGCTAGGAAGAACGCTGTTGGAGGAAAATGTGGAAAAAGTTTCAATGATGAAAGAGATCAAACACTTAACCATGTATTCTCTCACCTCAACTCTGCTATAATTTCTCCATGTATTTTCTTTAAGCGTGATAAGCCTTAACAAATTTAGCAATAATATATTTTTTAGTTACCATGCACTGTATTGACACTATTGGTGTTTGTCATGGGACTGCAGAAAGCTAAAAGTGCCATATAATGTTTTGCAATAAAGAGAAAGTGATCTACAGTTTAATTTTGAATAAAAGATCTCAGCTCAAGTTGATCTTCAATAAACAATTAAAGATTTCAATGTTAGAGTAAATTATGGAATTAATTTTCGGGGGTGGGCTTATTCAAATGGCAAGAGAAAATAATTTGAAAAGTATTTAAAAAATAGTGTTTATACTTTATACCAACGTGTAACCCATTCACTAATAAATGAATACATAAAACCAAACGATATCATTATCATGATTCATTGACCAGAGAGAATAGGTAGAGTTTGGGTGCTATAAGTAATTAGGTCCAAATTCAGGTACCAAATACATGTTTGACTAATATGATGAATCCAAGCCCCCGTGTCTTATATATCTGCCACCAGAGAAAGTATCCATCAAACAAATCAACACTCTTCTCAATGGATCATTAAACCTGCTAAAAGTTGTTCATCATCTTTGGAGCAAAATCAAACTGAACTTACTAAGTATTTTAGTTGGAACAGTTTTAGACATCCACCGCTAATCCCCTCCCCCCCCCCCCGCCCCCTTGTCAAAAACATAAGATTACATCCATGCATCTTCATTGAGGCTAAAAAACTCTTCCAAACAAATAAAAAAATAAAAAGAAAAAGATCCTCATCTCATAAACATAACCGCAAAATTTTAAAGAAATTGCTTATTTAGATTAGAGGAACTCAAACTTAGTAAATTATTCTTATTCCTGTTACCTAATTCCCTATCTAGAAACAACAAGAATCGGTAAAAGTCCCAATCAGAGCTGTGCTCATACATAGAGTTTAACATATCCTTTTAAAATTTCCATCATTTCAGATCCAGGAAACCTTTCAAGACATCCTCTTGCTGTTGCTACCTCGTTATACTCAAAAACAGTATCGCCAGCAAAAGATTCAAATACTTTGCTTTTTGAACTTTCTTCAACTCCCACATTGTTTGTTATATCCTCGCCAGCTCCAATTGTTGGGAGTGGAAATGGGTCGAGGGAAGTTTCTGAAAGGCACGACTCACCTAATGCATCCACAAAATCTTCTAATCGACACAATGCAAATGGCACTGGATCAAAACTGTGGTCTTTATATTCAACAGGAGTGGAATGATCCCCAGTGACACACAGCAAGTATTGAAATTTCCCAGTTGATTGTGTCTACCAGAGGAGTCTAGCAAGCTGACCTATAGCTCTATCGACAGCTTCCAAACCTTTCACTTTGAAAATGCTGGATTTATCATGACCAACATCATCTATTGCCAACAGATTAGTATATCTGAATATCAAGATTTTGATTAAGTGTTGAGAATAGCCAATAAGCAATTTGGACAACTACTGATAAGTTGGTTTTATACCAACTTAAATGGATTAGTTCACTTAGCTTTTGACTTGAATTTTCATGCATTTATGTGGTGAAATGTGCTAATTTGTGCTATAATGTGTTATGCAATTTGATGTGCTTAAATGTTGAAAAAGACAAAAAAATGTTGACCAAAATGAAGTAAATATGTGCTTGGTGCTAGATGGTAAGAATAGGATAAAAAGATTTAAGTTGGAGGTTGGGAATTTTGAAGAAAAAAAACTAAACATGTTAATAGGCTTAAATTAGGGTTTTGGGCATATTTGTTGTGCAACTTCATTTGAGTGTATCTCTTTCAATAATAAACCAAATGGTGAGTCCTTTAGTGTTCTGGAAAGCTTTTTGTATGCACTACAATTCTTATGTTTCAACTATTAGCTAAATCTGTGTGCAAGACTATGAAATAGGAGTTCCTTTACGAAATGCCATATTAGGGTTTTATGAGTATTGCTGCAACAGTTTGGTTAATTGTTAATAACTTGAGTTCCAGGCATTCAATGGTGTTGATTCTTGAACTGTTGAAGAGATGAGAGGTAGTTCTACAACTTTCGTGTTTTAAGTTTACTTGAATTCTCAATGCAACCTATTCAAATATTGAATTGAAGTTTCAGCACACACATGCATAAGCACTTGGGCACCATTGCTGCACACATGCATGGTCATTGCTGCACAAAGCACACACTTTCGTCGCGCGCTCACTCGCACACACTCGCACAGCTCCACCATGTCTCACTGGTTTGGACATAACTCTCTCGTTTGAACTCTGATTTTAGTGATTTAAGAGGCTATGGAAAGCTGAGAAACAGGGCTACAACTTTGGTGTTTTAAGTCTCCTCCGATTCTCATAGCATCATGTTCGAATTTTGGCTGAAAGATTGCTGGAATTTTTGAGTACTTGAGCATTCTAAGTGATTTTGATGTTGGTGATTGAACTCAATTTTGCATTCTCATTTTGCACATAATCTTGTTCACAACACTTCACATTGACAATGATCTATCTTTATGATTGAACACAATTCATTTGCAATTTTAGTTTGTTGATACAAATTACATACATTGGTTTACAACACTTTCTTTTCACTTCATGTTTATTTTCCTTCCTCATTTGCAACATTTGATGAAGACTTCGTGAACGAATGATCAGCAAGTGACGAGACTTCGTGAGCAATTGGTGAAGAGTTGGCGAGACCTCGTGAGCAAATGGCGAGGCTTCGGCAGGACTTCGTGAGCAATGGCGAGGCTTCGTGGATTTTGGCGAGGCTTCTTCAAGCTGTTGTGGAAATGGCTGGAAAATGGGTAAGTGTTGCTGCAAAGGTGCACAGGCGGAGAAGGCGTGCTCCTGGATGGCAAGAAGGCGTGCGATAGCTGAGTCTGAAAAGGGAGGCAGCTGCTGGGTTCTCGAAAGCGTGTTTTCCTTCACATATAAAGGCGTGATAATTGCTGAACAAGTAGGACAACTTGACTGAAGTTGAAGGCGCACTATGAAAAACCTTGAAGGCGCGAGAAGACAACTAAAAGCGCTAGAGTTCTGGCTTGAAGGCGCTGGGACAGTTCTGAAGATTACTACTTGGATTTTTATGTGTGCTGATTTTCATCATTTCTCACAAGGGCATTTTTTTTGTAATAATCTAGTTATTTTACGTTTTGCGTATCATTTACGTTTCTCTTGTAACCTCTATATATATAGGTATAGTCAACATTTTGAGGGATTCACTACTGACGTTTTCCATATTGTAACCGACTTTTGATTTTAAAGAGCGGGAAGTGTTCTTCAGATCTACTTTGTCTCTCTAAGTTTGTAGCTTCATTTTGGATTCCGATCAAAGATTTGTTCAAATAATTGGACTTCTTTTGGAAATTGAGAAGAAAAGTGACAATTCTCTCGGCATTTGGAAGCTTTTGAGACTCTTAATTGGTAAACTCTTCCAATTAACGATTATGATCAGTTTAATCTTCCAATTTGTTGATTGTGAAGCTGAAATGGAGATTCGTGGCTAATTGTTTGATAATCTAGGATACTGAGGGTGAATGCTAGGTTGAAAATTGTAATTGTGCAGTAGAACTAACAAGTTATTATAAGAAATGGAAATTCTCAACTATGAATTGGTAAAACTCATTAATTACATGCTTTTGATCTGAATTTTGATAAAATGAGATTTGATTGCGGTCGTCATGCTGAATTGAATCTTCTTTTGTAAGATTTGGATGAAAATTATGAATAAGAACCTGAGAATGCATGAGTTCTTAAACCTGTTTGAATTTGTTCAGATATCAAAGCTAGACCTCTCCATAGGAAGCTTAGAGTCTGTAAAAATCTTAAGAACAAGGTGATAAGAGATTTTTCGACTCAAATGATGAATTTACATGCTAGGTCGGGCCTCACCATGGGAGATTCTAGGTGTTCATGCCTGAGTAATTTGTGTGGGGAATTGAGATGACACAGTTTTACTTCACCATTCTTAGGCCCGATCATAGGATAGGATGGTGTCGGGAGACTGAAAATTGTAGTGTAGTGACCATGGTAACTATTATTTCTGTTTCCAATTGTGATTCTCCTCATCTGCTTTGATTGTATGTTAGTAATACTGCGTGTATGAGAAGTTGCATTCACCCGGAAGTAGCCTAGATTATCAGCTTAATTTTCTTGAGAACTTTGCTTTTGCTTCTCTAAGTCTTACTTGTGTGTTCATTTCAATTCGTAATTGTGTGGAGTTAAAACAATTTACTTCCTGTTAAATTTTGCATTTAGTGTGCTTTTAATCTTGTTTTATTTTGGTGACGTAACTGAGCATATCAAACTTCTTGAATCGACTATTTCCCTGAGGAACGAAACCTAGCTCACTGCTACTATATTCAGTGAAATTAGGATAAATTGACGAGCCGCGACACTCGATATCAATTTTTGGCGCCGTTGCTGGGGAACTAGCACGGTTCTTGGAATTTGTTGTTGTTCTGTTCTTAGTCTTGTGTTTTATTGCTTTGATTTAGTTACTTTGTTTCATTATTGTGTGTGATTTTGTTGCTTTTACTATCTTGTATTGGTTTGGTTTACAGATTGGCCCGTTTGTTCTCTTGATATCATTTGCTGTTCCTGTTTGTGTACGCCCAGGTCTGGAAGATCTAGAGGAAAACTTGAATTTGAATTGGACCTTGAATTGGAAAGAACTCTAAGGATTCAAGCAAAGTAGAGAGCTATGGCTGCACAAGGAGTACAAGCACCGAGGTTCGGGGACCATTATATAGTAAATTTTGACAATCGATTTGGTCATCAGGACATCGATGTGGAAAGTTACCACATTCCTCCACAAATAGTCTCAATGATTACCCAGGGCCAATTCTTCCAAGGTCTGGACAACAAGGATCCTAATGACCACCTTGATTGGTTTCTCGGATTATGTAGCACTTTTAAGTTGCCAAGAGTTGACAGGAGTGAGGTTCACAGAATTTTGTTCCCATTATCTTTGCGTGGAAAGGCTAAACATTGGTTCAAGAGTATTGGGGGAGCAAATGCTGGAATGTCATTTGATGATCTACGGAAAAGGTTCTTGTCTAAGTACTTCCCTCCAGCTAAACTTGAAAAGAGAATGTTGGAAATTATGAACTTCCAACAACAAGACAGTGAGTCATTTCGAGAAGTTTGGGAGAGATTCAACGATTTGATTAGGCAATGCCCCAATCATGACTTGGGCGAAATTAGGGAGCTAAATACTTTCTTCAAAGGCCTAACTCCTGAATCATCTTTAATGGTTAAAGCTTGTGCTAATGGAGCACTTAAAGACAAATCTGTGACTGAAGTGCGTGAACTCTTTAACCAGATAGCTGAGGATGAATACCTTTTTCCAAAGACTAGAAAGCCACATGTCTGGAGACAGAGAGGAGTTCTTGATGTAGATGAGGAGACTTCACTTATTGCTAAGTTTGAAGCATTGGCCAAGCAGGTGCAGACTTTAAAGGCGACTCAAACCAAAGCCCCAGTACTTTCATGTGGACTATGCAAGGGAGAACACCACACGGATGAATGTGCAATCACTACTGAATCCATTCAATATGTGAACAATTACAGTAACAAACCCCAATATGGTGGGAATTATTCTTGGAGCAATTATAATGGAGGCAACAGACAATATGGTGGAAACCAAGGCAACTGGAATCAACAGTAGAACCAAGGAGGAAATTACTATCAAGGTAATGACTCAAGGAGAGCAATGAATCAACCACCTCCTGGTTTTGATAATCAGGTGAGCACATCAGAACAAAAGAAGCCAAATGTTGAGGATATGTTTCAAAAGCTGATGGAAAAGATGGATAAGAACGAACAGAGATTTGGAGGTTTGGAGTCCACTGTGAAGCATCACGAAGCCACTTTGAAGAATATCGAGATGCAACTTGGTCAGTTGGCTAATGCTGTACACCAGAGGCCAAAAGGAGCTCTTCCTAGTGACACAGTACCAAATCCCAAAGGGAGAGAAGCATGCAATGCTATTACTGTGAGGAGTGGAAAATTGTTGCCTGGAAGCAAACATGTAGAAGACAAGAGTGATGATGTAGAAGAGGACCAAAAAGATGAAGCTGAGGAAGTTTTGGAACCTGAGAAGAATAGTGAGCAAGAGGAAAATAAGTCTAATAGGAAGGAAATACCAGCAAGGGTGGGGAATGAGATTACCAGAAATTCCAATCTTTTAACTTCCCAGATTATGCTCCAAAAGCTCCATTTCCAGAAAGAAAGAAACCTCCGCCTAAAAGAGGTCCTCAATTCAATCGTTTCCTGGATGTACTCAAGCAAGTGAATGTGAATCTTCATTTGATGGATTTAGTGACATCAATGCAAAAATATGCCAGATATCTCCAGGATCTCATTTCCAACAAAGAGCAAATCTTGAGATGTGATGTTCCTATAATGGTTTCTGAGTGCACTCAAGCTTGGATGGTTCATGATCTTCCTCCAAAGCTTAAGGATCCTGGGAGTTGCACTATCCCATGCAAAATAGGCACAAGGCATTTTGCAAAGGCATTGTGTGACTTGGGTGCTGGAATCAACTTAATGCCATTATCCATTGCTATCAATGTTGGATTGGAAAGTCGAATTCGCCCAGTTGCAGTAACCCTCCAATTGGCAGATAGATCATTGGTAACTCCCACTGGTTTGGTAGAAGATGTTCTGGTAAGAATAGATAAATTTACATTACCGGTTAATTTTATTGTGCTTGACATGGAAGAGGACCCTGAAGTTCCTCTCATTTTTGGTCGTCCCTTCTTAGCCACTGGTGATGCATTAATTGGTGTGAGGAACAAAACTGTTACTTTTCTTATTAATGATGAACAAATAGTTTTTGATGTCAACTATGCTATGAAACATCCTTCAGATGTAGAGACTTGTTTTGTAATTAGAACTGTGGCATGTTCAATGCATATGCTTGCTGATGAAGTTGCTCATAACTATGTTTGCAATGATGAATTGAGTTTGCATAATGAGAATTGTAAGATTGTAGAGTTAGACAAAGAGGATTGCATGATTCTTAATGAACTTGAAGATCTTGTTGAATATTGTTATTTAGAAGAGTCAATTTGTGAAATACAAAGTGATGTTGTGGAAGTTAAAATGCATGAAGCTGTGAGTGCAAATAAACATGAGTCGTATGTGTTGACAAATGTGATGGCTAATGAAATTGGTAATCCCACTGAGGTGAGGAAAGAGGAGTTTATTTGCAGGAATGAGAAGCTTTTACCCTCCATTGTGGTAGCTCCAAAGTTGGAACTGAAACCACTACCTCCATATTTGAAATATGCTTTTCTTTGGGATAACGAGACATTGCCAGTGGTGATCTCATCCAAGCTGGAAGCATGGCAAGAGGATAAGTTGTTGTGTATGCTAAGGCAATATAAGCAAGCCATTGGATGGACCATTGCTGACATCAAAGGTATAAGCCCAGGGTTATGTATGCATAAGATTCTCCTTGAAGAAAACTCTGTTCCTGTGAGGGATAGGCAGAGACGACTTAACCCACAGATGATGGAAGTTGTGAAGAAATAGGTGATCAAGCTACTGGACTTTGGGATGATATTCCCCATCTCAGATAGCGAATGGGTAAGTCCAGTCCAGTGCGTCCCTAAAAAGGGAGGGGTGACGGTTATAAAGAATGAGGCTAATGAACTTCTGGCAACAAGAGTGGTGAATGCTTGGCGAGTTTGCATGGATTACAGGAAGCTAAATAAGGCAACTAGAAAAGACCATTTCCCTCTTCCATTCTTGGAACAATTGTTGGATAGAATTGCTGGTTACTTATTTTATTGTTTTCTGGATGGTTATTCCGGGTACAATGAGATTGCAATTGATCCCAAGGACCAGGATAAGACAACTTTCACTTGTCCTTTTGGCACATTTGCTTATAAAAGAATGCCATTTGGTCTTTCCAACGCCCCAGCTACCTTTCAGAGGTGCATGATGGAAATATTTCATGACATGGTGGAATCAATAATTGAAATATTCATGGATGATTTTTCTGTCTTTGGTATGACATTCGATGGTTGTTTGGAGAACTTGGCAAAGGTTTTGAAGAGGTGTGAAGAAACGAACCTTGTGCTGAACAGGGAAAAATGTCAATTCATGGTTCAAGAAGGGATTGTGTTAGGCCATAAAATTTCTCATACTGGGATGGAGGTAGATCGAGCTAAGGTAGATGTCATTGCAAAACTCCCTCCACCTACCAATGTTAAGGCTATCAGAAGCTTTCTCGGACACGCTGGGTTTTATAGAAGGTTTATTAAGGATTTTTCCAAGATAGCCAGACCCTTGTGCAGCCTCTTAGAAAAAGATGTTAAGTTTGAGTTTGGAACAGAATGTGTTGAGGCATTTGAAACTTTGAAAACGAAATTGGTGGAAGCCCCCGTGATAGTCACTCCCCATTGGGGTGAACCCTTTGAAATTATGTGCGATGCTGGTGATTATGCTTTAGGAGCTGTCTTAGGCCAGAGAAGAGACAAAGTGTTCACACTATCTATTATGCTAGCAGGCTATTGAATGAGGCCCAAATGAATTATACAACTACTGAAAAGGAAATGCTAGTAGTGGTCTTCGCATTTGATAAATTCCGTGCTTAGCTTTTGGGATCAAAGGTCATTGTTCATACGGACCATGCCGCATTGAAGTATCTGCTTGCAAAGAAGGAAGCAAAACCACGTTTGATCAGATGGGTTTTGTTGCTCCAGGAATTCGATGTGGAGATTAAAGATAGGAAAGGTTCAGAAAATGTTTTGGCAGATCACTTGTCAAGATTGGAATCTCAAGAGCAAGATTCACCTGACATTTTGGTTAAGGAACACTTACCTGATGAACAGGTGTTCAAAGTGGGTGAACATACACTGCCTTGGTACGCTGAGATTGCGAATTTTGTTGTTGCTGGCCAGATTCCATCTTATTATTCTAGTGATCAGAAGAAAAGATTGAGAAGTGATGCTAAATACTACTTCTGGGAAAACAATTCTTTATATAAAATCTGCAGTGATCATGTGATAAGAAAGTGTGTCAAGGAAGAAGAAAATGAGGATATCTTAAAGGCATGCCATAAAGGACCCTGTGGGGGCCATTTTGGATCAACCAGGACGGGCTTCAAAATCTTGCAATATGGGTTCTATTGGCCACATATCTTCATGGATGCCAGAATTTGGGTTGGAAAATGTGATCGATGTCAACGAACTGGCAACATCTCTTCCAGAAATGAGATGCCCTTGAACAACATCTTGGAAGTAGAAATTTTTGATGTCTGGGGGATTGACTTCATGGGGCCTTTCCCTAAATCAAGAGGTATGGAGTACATTCTGGTGGCAGTGGATTATGTTTCTAAATGGGTGGAAGCGGTGGCTTTAGCTCATAACGATGCCAAAAGTGTAACTGCTTTCTTGAAGAAATACATCTTTAACAGGTTTGGAGCGCCCAGGGCTATAATAAGTGATGGAGGGACTCATTTCTGTAACAAGCTTTTTGAATCTTTGTTGGCTAAATATGGTGTTACTCACAAAGTTTCAACAGCTTACCATCCACAAACTTCTGGTCAAGCTGAAATTTCCAATCGGGAGATCAAGAGGGTTCTTGAAAAAGTGGTAAATCCAGGCAGGAAAGATTGGTCTTTGAAGCTAGATGATGCATTGTGGGCATACAGAACAGCTTACAAAACCCCAATTGGAGCTTTTCCTTTTCGATTGGTTTTTGGTAAAGAATGTCACCTGCCAGTGGAACTTGAACATAAGGCGTATTGGGCAATTCAAACCTTGAACATGAATCTATCTGAGGCTCAATCAAAAAGAATGTTGGAGTTGAATGAACTGGATGAATTCAGATTCAATGCGTACATGAATGCCAAATTGTACAAGGAAAGGACTAAAGGAATCCATGATGCAAAGCTTCAATCCAAGATCTTTGTTCCAGGACAATTGGTATTGCTTTATAACTCTAAACTTCGATTGTTTCCTGGCAAATTGAAATCAAGGTGGAGTGGTCCTTTTAGAGTGGTTGATGTAAAACCTTATGGGACAATTGAAATCAAGAATGACAAGAATGGCAATGTGTGGAAAGTGAATGGCCATCGTCTCAAGCCGTACTTAACTTCTCAGGACAAGGATAGCACTAATGTGGCACGAGATCCGCATGAGCTATACTTAGATGATCCCATCATCTCAACTTGAGCTATGATGCACGGTCGGGCTGTGACTTTAAACCAAGCGCTCCTGGGAGGCAACCCTGATTTTCTTCCTTTGTTTTATTTGTTGTGATTTCTTTTCTTTGTTAATCCTAGTTTGAGTAGTATTGAGTAGCACTTTATGGCACAATCTCATAACATCACTTAGGTATATTTTTTGTAGAATCTCAGAAGGATGTTGAGCATTATTGATAGAAGCAGGGAGTACAATTTCACTTTTCCATCCATGTGAGGTACAATGAATCTACATTATTTACAACTAAGATACCAGCTCTGAGGGTAAGAATTGTTGTTCATTCATGCATGATTGGTTAATCCGTGACCGTGCCTGTATGATTGGTTTGGATGGTTTCAATTATTGAGAAGAAAGGACATCAAGCTATGATCTGTCATTCACATGAGTTTGTTGGATAGTGAGGGTGTCATACATATAAATTGCACATCTTCGTTTTGCATGTTCATTCCTCTTCTCTCTATTGTGCTTCCCTTGCTAGTCATTTTTCATTTTCAAAGCATGGATTTCTATTCTCCCCACCAGAACCCTTTTGAATATGCTATCTTTAGTGAAGATCCTGGAACCACATCTTCATCTTCTTCATCTTCTTCAGCTGATGAGGAGCTGGTAATTGATCTTGAGCCAGCTACTTGTCCACATTTTGTTAATGCTTCTGCTGAAAACTTTTATCATGACTTTACTAATAGATCAGTTAGGATTGAGCGACCATTTCAGGATCCTTCTAGGAGATTTGAGGATATGATCTTCAGACAGTCGTGGTCTCATTTTTCTCGAGCCTCAGTTGGGGTGAATATGGATATAGTTAGGGAATTTTATGCTAACTCCCGAGCTAATGGTGTTCATTCAGTGTTCGTGAGAGGAAAGTATTTGAGGGTCACCCGTCATAGTATTAATAGGCTTTATCTTCTTGACGATTTTTCTCGTAACACATATTGTAGGTTGTTGAGAGCTGAGAATACCGATCATTTGATGGCTTCAGTAACTTTACCTGGTGCTACATGGGTGAGGAATGCTCGACAAGAGGCATATGTGCCTACTAGTGAACTCACAGTCGAGGCCAAAATATGGTTAATGTTTATCAATTCCAGGATTCTTCCTACTAACCGTACCAATATAGCATCTAGGGAACGAGTTCTGTTGATTTATGCTATTTTACATGATTTCTCTATTGATGTTGGGAAGTGGATCTTAGAGTTTATCAGGCAGGCACAGAGAAGTGAGTTCGCACCGATGTATTTTCCAGCTCTGATAACGGCCATGGCTCGGGAGAAAGGAGTTAATATCACTTCAGCTGACAACCCTCAAAATCCTTTTGGACTGTTGGGACCTCCTCAGTGGCTTGCTCTTCAAGAGGAGGAAAGAATTTCGAGACTTTCTCGTGGCTTGTAGAATGCAGACAACCAGGTTCCTTTGTCTTGATTGTTATGTTTTTTCTCACGGGGACCGTGTCTTATTCAAGTGTGGGGGGAGATTTTTGTCAAGATATCTTGTTATGGTTGTGGTTGGAATATGTGTGGTTACCATGATTATGTTTAAGGAGATTAGTTGCCATGATTGTATTTGAGTCTAGTATTAGCATTTTGTGATTTTGTTACTAGATAGGTTGTAATGTCTAAATTTTTGTTGTTGTGTTAATAAAATTTCTTTGTTGAGATGATCGGTTTTATGACCATCATGCATTGATGAAGAGAATATCTGCACTTCTGAACTCTTCTGAACATGAATTGAATTGATTCTTCTGAAAAGCTGAGAAAAGCTGAAAAAATTGAAAGGGGAATTGGATTGCTATTGAGTCGTGAATAGGAAATTGATATGCAGTGAAAGAAAATTAGTGGAGTTCAAGAAAAATTCACGTGAAAATGAAATAGTGCTAGACTTTGTTTTGATGATTTTTGAGAGCTTATTTTGTAAGTTTGCATGGTGTGTTGACCGAAGTGATAAGATAGCTTTGTCATTGTTGCTTTGTGTGATATAAATGCGTTCCTACCAAACAAACCAAACAAAGAGTTGAAACTTCACATGTATTGAAAGTGAATGGGTCCCACCTTTGAATGACTTGAATGTTTGCTAGTGTTTGGTGAGAATATTAAGTCTTCTTGTTATGTGACCGATGGAGTGATTGAGTGAATGGCATAGTTCTCCTTGTTCTTTGTGTTTCTATAAATGCATAGTATATTGCTTGTTGCTTCAAGACACCACAAGTGAGATATACAAAATTCGGTACTAGTAAGAGCATAGTGTGGACATTGCATTTCACAACTCCAATTTTTTCTGCAAGACTACATTTTGTGCTCTCCATAAAGGTATGTTCACTCTTATTAAAGCTTTGTGATTTTTGCTTAAGTTGTAGTATGAAAATTGTTTAAGGTGGTGAATGTATAGAGCATGGAAATGCGATTTTGTTGCCTAGTTATTGGAAATGTTGAATAAGCAAGTTAAGGTGTTGATTAGTCAAGGAACAAATGCATGATAAGTGTGGGGGGGGGGGGGAAGATTATAAATGCTGATTTCCAATTATTCCAGCTTTACCACATTTTAGTGCTTTAATCATAACTTGAGCTTGGAATGTTGAAACTGCATCATTCCAGTACTACAATTCAGATAACATGATAAGCTTCATTGTTTATGTTCTACAGTTTTGCTAATATTGGCTGGAACATAGACTAAATCGGCCTAGAATGTTAAATACATGTTGAAAACAGGATTTGAATTGGACACCCAGCTTAACATGCCTCGGTATTTTGGGTATAACTTGCAACTGGAATGTCCAAATATGTTGATTCTAGTGGTGGAGTTTAGCTAAGACTATGAGCTACAAAGTTTATTTTTGTCACTTTTGTTAGTTTTGGCTGGAACATGGTTTAATTTTGAGGGCATGTGTGTATACGTGTTCTGAATTTTGAGTTTTTGGATGGAATACTAGATTGTAAATGCTTGGCATGTGCTTGATGGATTATTTTTCTATGACTATCATTTTTGTTTAAACATGATTTGGTTGTTATTGTCAGCAATGGCTCCTAAGAAGGACACTACTCCGAGAAAGGGACAAGGAAGTACTTCGGGGAAAGGGAAAGCCAAGCCGCGAGGAAAGGCACAAGTTTTCTCCGATGACTCTGATCCTGATTATAATGTTGAGGATGACTTGCCACTTTTCGAGGGACCTTTCGAGTACACTGTACAAGCACCAAAAACGAAGAAGGGTTCTTTGGAACCAGATTTATTCGTGGAAGACGCAGCACAAGAACGATGGGCACATGTTATGGCTCTGAAGATGCTTCATATTGAGAGGGGTTTCACGGTGGACCAAGGTCCTTTCCAGTCAGTGATGGAATTCCACCGATTTGAAAAAAACTTACTGCAGCACCAGCTTATTGTAATGCAAGTCTTGCTCGGGAGTTTTATGCGAATACAAAGTTTCCAAATACGGAAGGAGCCTACTATGTGAGAGGGAAGTGGGTACATATTACTAGTGAGATCATCAATGCTCATCTTGGTACTTCGAACTTTCCGAAGGATCCTTTACAGTATCCAAAAAATGCAGACCTAGATGATGAATTGTTAGAGGAATTGGCTTTACCTAGTGTAGAATGGGTCTTGAACAAGAAGGGAGATCACTTGCATGTTCGTAATGAATCACTGAAGAGTGATGTGAAAATATGGCAGAAGTTTGTTGGTGTCTCGGTTGATGCCTAGTACTCAGACCACTGAGATGTCACAGAAAAGGATGTTCCTGATGTCAGCGATCCGGGGGAAGAGGTCCATAGATGCAGGGAGAATTATTTTCTCATGCATTAAATCCGGTATTGACAATGAGAAGGCTGCCTTGTACTTCCCGGTTCTATTAGAGGAGATTTGTGCTGCTCAAGGTGTGGATATTGCGGCGGGTGATTGGAGAAGAAATCCAGGGCCGATTAACACGTCATTATATCTGAAGTATATACATATTGAGAAGGAACTTCTACAAGCTAGGATAGCAATGGGTGATGCACCTCAGGGGCAAACAGGCATGAACATGAAGCTGGGGGATCTGGGAATGCTTATCCACCTTTTAATTTTCAGTCTTTCCATGATTCATTTCAGGAATTTCAGCAATCGGTGAACATCGGTTTTCCCACATGGATGAACAATTCACAAACATGGGTTCACGATTATCAAACATGGATGAGCGGTTGGAACGAATGCATGAAGGTTTTGATAATATGCACCAGGTGTAGACGTCGCAAGCTGTACGAATGGAGCGTAGATTTGATGATCTATCCACGATAGCTCAGCAGCAATTTGAAGTATTATATCACAGGCAATTGTGCATGCAGCGAGAGCTTGATAGGTGTAACAAGATGACGGTTTATTACCATTCAGATTCAGGACCCCCGAAGTCAACTCCAACTTTGGCACAGTTAGCAGGGTACCGAATCCCAAATCTGTCATGTGATATGGTTAGTGGTACCGTGCACGAGCTTCCACCTGGAGTGATAGCAAGCCCTTCTTTACATCCGTTACCCACATTTGGTCGTATACCTCCTATGCCTCATACTCCTACATTCATACCAAATCAAGAGTTTGCACCCGCTGCAAGGTTTCCATTGATAGCATCAGGCCAACCCCTTCAAGGACCTGTGCATGGCCCTTTTCATTCTGTGCCACAGTCAATTGGTGTGCCCTCATTTGCTACGGCCTCTTTGGATGGACAATCTCTTTCCACACCAATTGCGTTTGGATCTCCTTCTTCCTCAGCTCCATCATCGTCCTCTCAGGGAGTCCTTCCTCCCTCTTAGCTTATCACATTGAGGACAATGTTTAATTTAAGTGTGGGGAAGGGGGTGGAATTTTGTGTGATGTGTGCTATGGTTGCTATGTTGTCTGATACTTTGTGGGTTGATTTTGTTGATTGAAATTTTTTATGTATGCGGGTGCTTTATATTGTGAAAAGGGGGAATTGATGTTGGGAGTGATTTTGAAGATTTCTGGACTTTCATGTTGATTGAGATATGCTGAGTTGAAGATTATGTGAAGTTTCTTGAAGTGAAGAATTTTGAGTTCTACTTTGATGAATCTTGTGAAGTGGTGCCTTGCTAAAATTTGAAGTGTCTCTTTGAAGATTGTTGCTATGATGATTTGCTAATGCCATGGAGAAGGAAACGTTAAGAGCTTAGTGTGAAGTTTTTTCTTCTTGTATTGTTGAGTGATTAGAGAGCATTCTGTAGTTGTTACTTGTAAGGGTTTTAATGTATTATGTCTCTCGGGTTTGGTTGTGGGCAACATTTTGAATCAATGAAATTAAAGTGCGTAGTGTTGTGTGCATGGGTTTGAATTATGATGTGAGTTGGTGAGAAGAAAACGATTTGGTAATGTTTTGAACCTATAGTCTTGATAAGAGGAAGAAGAATACAAAAAGAGAGTGAATAAGAAACATCAAATTGGGAAAATGAACAATCACCTCGCATATGAAATTTTGTTCTTAGTTCAGTTTGGCTTAATCCAAATTCATCACTATTACTTGTTTTGAATCTTGCATGTGAATTTTTTTTTGTTTTTGGTGCTAAGTTTGAAGAAATTGGTACATTTTGCTGACTAAGGCCCGATGTTAATGTAAGATAGATATGCCACGCAAAAAACTCAATTGACATAGGAGGTAATGTGTATGAATTCGGTTCTGTTTGTTATGCATTTATCTGGTTTTTCCAATATTCGTGCATGACTAGTCAATTTGGGACTCTTATGAACATGTGCTTGCACAAGAAAGGATATGGAGAAAAAGCCATTTGGCATCTGGGAAGGAAAAAACCATAAGAACCTGGCAATCAAATTTGGAGAAAAAAGCCATAAAACCCAGGCATTATTTCAGTCATCAATATGTGCACCAATGTGCAGAACTAATGTGCAGAATAAGGGCAATGTCCCATAGAGTACCAATGTACGCATAGGTACCACTGATCTTGTGATTTCATGTTCATAAGAGTGGACAAAGAGACTGGCATATATTGAATGGTATGTGAGACTAGCTAGAGGGTGTATAATGAAGGAATAGATGAAGTGCATGTTCCTCAGCACACACTTGCACTCATGACATTTTGGTCTTTATTCATTGTGCCTTAGTTGATAATTTGTATTGAAATCTGAGAGCTAGGTACCATGAACCATCAAAGTATAAAGTTGTGTGTGTGAAAAAAAACGTTTTTGATGAATTTGGATGTAGTCAGTGTGGATGAATGAACAAAGTGTTTGCATACGGGTGATGAAAAGGGTTAAATTGTGTGTATCTTTGCTTGAGGGCAAGCAAAAGTTCAAGTGTGGGGGAATTTGATAAGTTGGTTTTATATCAACTTAAATGGATTAGTTCACTTAGCTTTTGACTTGAATTTTCATGCATTTATGTGGTGAAATATGCTAATTTGTGCTATAATGTGTTATGCAATGTGATGTGCTTAAATGTTGAAAAAGCCAAAAAAATGTTGACCAAAATGAAGTAAATATCTGCTTGGTGCTAGATGGTAAGAATAGGATTAAAAGATTTAAGTTGGAGGTTGGGAATTTTGAAGAAAAAAACCTAAACATGTTAATAGGCTTAAATTAGGGTTTTGGGCAGATTTGTTGTGTAACTTCATTTGAGTGTATCTCTTTCAATAATAAACCAAATGGTGAGTCCTTTAGTGTTCTGGAAAGCTCTTTGTATGCACTACAATTCTTATGTTTCAACTATTAGCTAAATCTATGTGCAAGACTATGAAATAGGAGTTCCTTTGCGAAATGCCATATTAGGGTTTTATGAGTATTGCTGCCACAGTTTGGTTAATTGTTAATAACTTGAGTTCCAGGCATTCAATGGTGTTGATTCTTGAACTGATGAAGAGATGAGAGGTAGTTCTACAACTTTCGTGTTTTAAGTTTACTTGAATTCTCAATGCAACCTATTCAAATATTGAATTGAAGTTTCAGCACACACATGCATAAGCACTTGGGCACCATTGCTGCACACATGCATGGTCATTGCTGCACAAAGCACACACTTTCGTCGCGCGCTCACTCGCACACACTCGTACAGCTCCACCATGTCTCACTGTTTTGGACATAACTCTCTCGTTTGAACTCTGATTTTAGTGATTTAAGAGGCTATGGAAAGCTGAGAAACAGAGCTACAACTTTGGTGTTTTAAGTCTCCTCCAATTCTCATACCATCATGTTCGAATTTTGGCTGAAAGATTGCTGGAATTTTTGAGTACTTGAGCATTCTAAGTGATTTTGATGTTGGTGATTGAACTCAATTTTGCATTCTCATTTTGCACATAATCTTGTTCACAGCACTTCACATTGACAATGATCTATCTTTATGATTGAACACAATTCATTTGCAATTTTAGTTTGTTGATACAAATTACATACATTGGTTTACAACACTTTCTTTTCACTTCATGTTTATTTTCCTTCCTCATTTGCAACATTTGAAGAAGACTTCGTGAACGAATGATCAGCAAGTGAAGAGACTTCGTGAGCAATTGGTGAAGAGTTGGCGAGACCTCGTGAGCAAATGGCGAGGCTTCGACAGGACTTCGTGAGCAATGGTGAGGCTTCGTGGATTTTGGCGAGGCTTCGTCAAGCTGTTGTGGAAATGGCTGGAAAATGGCTAAGTGTTGCTGCAAAGGTGCACAGGCGGAGAAGGCGTGCTCCTGGATGGCAAGAAGGCGTGCGATAGCTGAGTCTGAAAAGGGAGGCAGCTGCTGGGTTCTCGAAAGCTTGTTTTCCTTCACATATAAAGGCGTGATAATTGCTGAACAAGTAGGACAACTTGACTGAAGTTGAAGGCGCACTATGAAAAACCCTGAAGGCGCGAGAAGACAACTAAAAGCGCTAGAGTTCTGGCTTGAAGGCGCTGGGACAGTTGTGAAGATTACTACTTGGATTTTCATGTGTGCTGATTTTCATCATTTCTCACAAGGGCATTTTATTTGTTATAATCTAGTTATTTTACATTTTGCGTATCATTTACGTTTCTCTTGTAACCTCTATATATAGAGGTATAGTCAACATTTTGAGGGATTCACGACTGACGTTTTCCATATTGTAACCGACTTTTGATTTTAAAGAGCGGGAAGTGTTCTTCAGATCTACTTTCTCTCTCTAAGTTTGTAGCTTCATTTTGGATTCCGATCAAAGATTTGTTCAAATAATTGGACTTCTTTTGGAAATTGAGAAGAAAAGTGACAATTCTCTCGGCATTTGGAAGCTTTTGAGACTCTTAATTGGTAAACTCTTCCAATTAACGATTATGATCAGTTTAATCTTCCAATTTGTTGATTGTGAAGCTGAAATGGAGATTCGTGGCTAATTGTTTGATAATCTAGGATACTGAGGGTGAATGCTGGGTTGAAAATTGTAATTGTGCAGTAGAACTAACAAGTTATTATAAGAAATGGAAATTCTCAACTATGAATTGGTAAAACTCATTAATTACATGCTTTTGATCTGAATTTTGATAAAATGAGATTTGATTGCGGTCGTCATGCTGAATTGAGTCTTCTTTTGTAAGATTTGGATGAAAATCATGTATAAGAACCTGAAAATACATGAGTTCTTAAACCTGTTTGAATTTGTTCAGATCTCAAAGCTAGACCTCACCTTAGGAAGCTTAGAGTCTGTAAAAATCTTAAGAACAAGGTGATAAGAGATTCTCCGACTCAAATGATGAATTTACATGCTAGGATCGGGCCTCACCATGGGAGATTCTAGGTGTTCATGCCTGAGTAATTTGAGTGGGAATTGAGATGACACAGTTTTACTTCACTATTCTTAGGCCCGATCATAGGATAGGATGGTGTCGGGAGACTGAAAATTGTAGTGAAGTGACCATGCTAACTATTATTTCTGTTTCCAATTGTGATTCTCTTCATCTACTTTGATTGTATGTTAGTAATACTGCGTGTATGAGAAGTTGCATTCACCAGGAAGTAGCCTAGATTATCAGCTTAATTTTCTTGAGAACTTTGCTTTTGCTTCTCTAAGTCTTACTTGTGTGTTCATTTCAATTCGTAATTGTGTGGAGTTAAAACAATTTACTTCCTGCTAAATTTTGCATTTAGTGTGCTTTTAATCTTGTTTTATTTTGGTGACGTAACTGAGCATATCAAACTTCTTGAATCGACTATTTTCCTGAGGAACGAAACCTAGCTCACTGCTACTATATTCAGTGAAATTAGGATAAATTGACCAGCCGCGACACTCGATATCAACTACTATGTCAAAAGACTCATGAACCTATTCAATAAATTTAGTACTTTTCAAAGAATGTATATATATTTTTAGCATAAAATGGAGAAACTATGCAAGGAATCACCTTAATATGAAGGAAAAATCATAGCCGCCTGATCGACCTGGTTTATGTTCATCTTCCCCTGGTACAATTACATTAGGACAAGACTGTAAAGGAGCCGAGAGGGCATTAGCTATGGCTTTTGTTTTGGAAGTCAACAAAGTTCGGTAGTCTCCTATAGCTCCTGGAGCTTCTAGAATATCAATGCCAAGAGATAAACCCAGGCCAGCTATAATTTTTGTTAGAGCCATCATGCATGGCCACAATCCGTGCAGCATTTCATATTGAGGAACCTGCAATACACAATAAATGAACGAGAATCTTCCCAAGAAAGAATTGATCTGAACTATAAAATGTTAAATGCTTTTCAATAATGAACAATTATTTTCCCACTTTTTCCTAGCTAATGAAGCAATTTTGCTTCACGCAACCATACACCCAAAGAAAACATGACCAGATAACTCTTATATCTCACGAGACATACCTCAATTCTAATATCGCATCCTCATAAAAGAAAAACATTAGCAATGCTTTTTCCTTCTGCAGCGCTTTTTGCATTTAATGGATGTGCAATCAAGATTTGAGACATTTCATTGGAAAATTCATTAACAACTTCAGTTGTGTGCTTTACTTAATTGGTGTCATCAAGAGCTTGAGCTTTTAAAAGTAAGCGATTGTCCTTTAAGGAATCTGTTCCTGATATATTTCCACTTAAATTTTGTCCTTTTACAACTACCCCGCATCTATGCTCTGTTGCATATCTAAAAGAGTCATCTTGCCATGCTCGTTACTTAAGAACAAGACTAAGAAGCAAAAGTTTACCCTTATTTTGATTGACATTTCATAAAACTTCACATAAGATCTTGTGGAACATTATGAGTACGATAAAATGATGATTTTTCAATCAAGTTACAATTTGACTATCGAAAACTAGCAATTACTATGCCTTTCATTTTTCCTCTGTTTGAGATATAACAGATCAACAAACTTGCCAATTTAGATTTAATACAAGAGTAAATACTAAAGGAAATGTTTCTATAAATTGCATGCACTTGTGGAAAATGAAAAAGTATTGCAAACAAAAGCATTTTCACCCGACTCTAACTTTGTGCTCGGGAAAAGATGGTAGCTTCAGGCCATCCAGTGCTGCACATAATATAGGTCCTTCCTATTCAAAATGCATATCAGCCCTCCGGCTAATGACTATTCCAGTTTTCTCATCTAGGGTAGCAAAATTTGACTGAAGATACATGCAAGTTATAAAGAATTAAGTTAGAAGCAATAGTATGTTAGCAAACTTTTGATAGAACAATCAATATTAGAAACCAAGTACCCTGTCAAATATGAATCACCAAGTCCCAAACTGATGGGACAATATTCTTGTTTCTTAGGGAAAAAAAGAAAAAGAAAAAAGGGTAAGTACACTGCATATACTTTGAAAGCAATATATCCAGCTAACATTGCTAGTCCAGCACCCATTGATTCAAATGCACCACGACCCCGGTAATAAACCCTAGGATCATAACCCAACAAAGAAAGATGTGTAGTATCACTTCTGTAAGCCAAACCAACTTCTACAAGATCCATAAGGCCGTTCACTCTAGTAGAAGAAATAACATCCAAATTTGCTATTTTTGCCACTTTTAAAGGGGTTTTGTAATCAAGCCTTGGCAATGATACATCACCTAATCCATCAATTAGTACAAATGCCACTTTCCTCTCGGCTGCTTGATAAGGTGATGATTTTCACCTTATTGGATTCGTTTCACTTATCTTTTGAGCATTCTTGTAGCATATTTTATGTCGTTTTTACATATTTTAAAGTGTTTTGTAAGAAATTGGGGCCAAATATGAGTAACGGAATGAAGAAAGAGCCAAAGAGCTATTTTTCAAGCCAAGCATCTTAACATCACTAACGTCGCGACGTTATGGAACATTTCATGAACGTCGCGACATTCACAACTAACGTCGCGACATTGAAGAAAGAAGCATTTTTGGAAGTTTGGGCAGAATGCTCCAGCGCCCCGCACAAAGTTCTCCGATGCGCTACTAGAAATCTGTGAAAGGCTAAACGTCGTGACGTTAAGCAGCGCGGCAGATTCTATAAGTCAATTTTGCCCTCCATTTTTAGGGCTTCCAAGGGAATTTTTGGCCTGTTGGGACACATATTTGGCAATCCTCATCCTTCCCTATATATGTGATATTCTGCAGCCAAAGAAGGGAGAGGAGAAGAGAGAGGAGAAAATAGAAGAAAGAGGGAAGGGAGAAGAGATCTTGTAGTAGCAGATTAGAGTAGGTCTTTGTGCCCCCCATTTATGGAAGGAATTCATATAGAACCCTTGTGCTTCAAGGGCTTGGAATCATTGTAAAGCTTGGATATTTGCTTTGAATCAACATTTGGAAAGCTTCCTCTTTGGTTTAATCAAATGGGTAGTTTCTTTTTCTTGCACTTCTTTACTTATTTCCTTGCTTATTCATATATAATTATGAAGTTCTTGTGTGCCATGAGAGGCTAAATTGCTATTACCCTTGGATTGTGGTTATGTGTTGTTGATACATTTTAGGCTATGGATAGCTAGGAATTAAGAACTACAAACTAGTCATTATCTCACATTAGTAATGCTTATGGCAGACTAGTGTGTTGTTGATAGATTAGAGGAGATATCTTAGTCCGTTCTTGTCTCCGCCATAAAGGGAGAATTTATTGGGATATTGAGAGTCCAATGTAGGTTTGATGAACTTGGAAGACATGAACTAGTTTAGTCCTTGCCTACGCCATAAAGGGGAGAGTGAATTGGGGAGTGATTTCCAGGGGAGTGACTAGGTCCCTTGCCTCCGTCATAAAGGAGGGGTTGGATTAGAGAGTTGAACGTTAGAGAGACAATGGATTTTTGGTTGATATTAGTTAGCTAGTCCTCACCTCCACCATAAAGGGGGGATTGGTTAACTGGTCAATTTCCGGTAGGAGATTATACATTTAGGTCCATGCCTCCGCCATAAAGGGGGAACTTAGTTGAATTGGCTCACTCTTAGTTATAGTGATTTCATAGGATAAATCACACATAACACTAACATTTGAGATAACCAAATCCAAGGGTATATGATAGAAATCCGCCCATGTCCGTAGTGCCAAAGCTGACTTCACATGATCCATTAGAGATTCTTGATGGACCAATGACAAGATCAAGGAGCAAGAGAATGAAAACCGCCTTGCATGCATTATTGGTGAAATATTGTGAAGTTTTGGACAATATTGAGGAGCACTTGGCGTCATCACCATCACCATCTCAACATGGAGTTGTTTGGAACATTTCTTGCATTACAATTCATGAAGACATTCCTAGAAGTTCTACATCGGAACTTAAGGAAATTCCATCTTGAAGAAGTGTTCAAGGACTACATTGAAGACCAAGATGGCGTGCTTGGACTTTTATCTTGAGATCACGCCATTATTATGTTTTAGGGTTTATTTGTTTTGCAATAAATTAAGTCCATTAAACATTATTTTGGGCTTATAGTTTCAGTTTTCAATAATTAAATTACTAGGCCCAATTATCTTGCATGATAATTAGGAAAGTAATCTCCTACTTTTTAGGGAAAATTTAAGAAAGTAAACTCCTATATTATAGGAGCTTTAGGTGTGTCCTATTTCTTAGGAGAAGACATGGTTCTCACTTGTTTTTTTAGATTAGGAAACAAGTTAGTTAGTTAGTATTCCATTCCACTTTGGAGGTGGATTAGTAAGTCAAGAAGCAAAGTTGTTCTTTACTTCTTCTAGGGTTTGTACTTGGCCAAATTGATCCTTATTTAAGGAAGCCATCATTAACGTTTTTAATTAGATGAATTTTGATAATTTTAGCCTTGCTAAAACTGTGAAACACATTGTGTTTACCAACCTTGAAGATCATTGTTAATGTTCTTCATTAAAAACCGCAAGCCTTTAGCTAAGACCTTAGGTGAGCTTATTTGTTCTTGATTTTAAGAACGTGCCAAACCAATTTATTTTAACTCATGATTTACACGGGTTGAGCCGAATTCTTTGTAAATCGTGGGGGTTTGATTGCCTTAAGTCATTCCTTTTCGTTTCATATCTTTATTGTTCTTGTTTGTTTTTTAGTCTTGTTCGAGTTTATATTATTATTTGGTGATTTCTTGAAAAAAAAAGGAATTCGGACTTGGACCAAAAAAAAAGAAAGAAAAATTCATTTTTACGTCTAAAGAACTTCTTGTTCTAGATTGTTTCTTCAAAATTCACCAAAATTGAAATTGCCATATCTTGCTCAATTCAACTCGGAATCAAGTGATTCAAATTGCTATCTTCTCTTCTTCTTGTCTACTTTCTGTTTACTTTAGTTTCTGAAGTTAAATCATATTATATCACTACATTGTTCTTAAATATGCTTGACGTGATTTTTGCCTCAAAACTTCTTTGGTTATACTTGTGTAAGTTTTGTTGTGGAACTTGTTGGTTGAGACTTATTCTACAATTAACGAACTTGGTAAGTCCCTAATAGTTCTATACAATTCACTACTTGAGTATAGATAGGGTATAATAATAGAGAGAAACTACTTAAATAGAGTGGAGTGTACCTACTCACCAAAGTGAGGAACCCGTGAGGTATATATACATATTCTTGTTGTTTCTTTCACTAACGTGCAGGTACAATAAAAGGTGATAAAACAGTATCACAAGCCGAACGCAAAATTGATAATGAAGTGCTATTTGATATGATCCAAAAGATGTAAATTCAAATAGACAGCTTGGCTTCGGTATCCAAGCGCCCTACCGCAAAAAATTCTACCTCAAGACATCTTGATTTTGATGAAGTTGCATTCGATAATGAGGAGGAGGACTTCATTGGTTTTACTAAAAGTGGTAAAAAGTTTTACTTGTCAATTGGTTCTGCTAAACTGATATTACCTACTTTTCAAGGAAAGGCAGATCCCGAAGCATACTTTGATTGGGTTCGAGACCTAGATCACTTCTTTGAAGGCAATAATTATCCTGAGGATAAAAGTTACCATCTAGCCTTCATGCATCTCAAGGATTATGCTAGTTTATGATGGGATGAGGTAATGAAAACCAGACGCCAAGATGGAGAAAGACCAGTCACGACTTGGAATCAAATGAAAGTGCTTATGAGAAAGAAGTATGTGCCTTCACATTACAACCGTGAACTTAACCAAAAGTTGCACTCCCTTGTGCAAGAAAGTCGAACTGTGGAGGATTACTACCATGAAATGGAAGCACTTATGATTAAGGCCAATGTTCAAAAAGATTTCGATTCCACCATTGAGAGGTTTCTGCGAGGTATGAACAATGAATTAGCTTATCATGTTGATCTTCAAATTTATGTTGATATTAATGAGCTAGTTCATAAAGCTATGAAAATCGAAAAGCATATGAAAGGGAAGGGACGAAATTTCCAACAACCACCACCACCTTGGAGAAGAGAGCAAAAGCCAAATGTTGCTCATTTCACTCCATCTCAAAGGCCGAAGCAATTCACATCAAATCCGTCTACAACTACGCTGTCTAATACTCTGAAACCAGCCACCAAAGTTGTTGAATCCGCCTCTAAATCGACGCCACCATCCGGGCAGAGATTGAGGAAACTTCGATGCTTTAAATGTCAAGGCTATGGTCACATGTAATCAGATTGTGCTACTCAAAAATTAATGTATGTTTATGACAATGGAGAAGTGGTAAGTGATGAGGAATGTGTCGACATGCCCGCCCTTGAAGAGAAATATCAAAGTGAAGGTAGTGAAGATCTTGAAATATATGAGGTTTGTGATTATTCTTTAGTTACTCGACGAGTTCTTAATGCACAACCACAAATTGATGATGACTTGTCTCAACGAGAGAACATATTTCACACACAATGCATGGTTCAAGGAAAACTTTGTAGTGTGATCATTGATAGTCGAAGTTGCACTAATATGGCAAGTACTTTACTTGTTAAGAAATTGAAGTTGTCTTGCATGAAACATCCAAAACTATACAGACTTCAATGGTTAAATAATTCCACTAAAAGTAGAGTGACTAAGCGAGTAAAATTTTCATTCACCATTGGAAAGTATGCTGATAAGATTTTGTGTGATGTGGTTCCCATAGAAGCTAGTCATATTTTTCTTGGAAGACCTTGGCAATTTGATCGAGATGTAATTTATCATGCCAAGAAGAATTACTACTGTTTTTCACACGAAGACCGAAGGTACAATATTTGAGCTTTGAGTCTATCACAAGTTTTTGAAGACCAAGCAAAGATTACACAAGCTTTCGTGATATGAAAGATCAAGAAGCAAAGAAAAAGAGTGAACAAGAGAATCAAAAGAATGTAATATCTAGTTTAGGCCGCGACATTGTTCCTAGAACTTGTAATAGCCGAGATAGTGACTACTCTAAATCTTGTTATTTTGCTTCTAAGAGTAAGATAAAGAGAGCAATACTAGATAGGCAACCATTGTACTTATTGTATCGCAAAAATGTACTTATCATTGATAGTGATCACCTTACTTCTTTGTCTAGTATTGTTTTGTCTCTTTTACAGGAATATGAAGATGTGTTTCATGAGGATCTACAAATAGGTTTACTGATGAGAATATGGGCAACCTCAAGGAGAATGTCTTCATTACTAGCCTTATACGATGGACTCGAGATCATGTTCAAGATGGTTTTAAGGCATTGAAGAGCAAAGCGGATGAAAGAAGCATAATATGCATTGATTGTGGAACTCTTCGATCATGAATCAGTTCGTGGAATTTGTGAATTTTTATCACTTGTTTCTTGCTTGGAAGTGTCTAGAATGGAGTTCAATGTTATGGTGGATCGAAATGAGGCATTGGAAAGATGAAGAGATGAAAAAAAAAAGGTTCGGATGACCTCAGTGAACTTTTAGCCGTCCAAAAGTTAGTTTCGGACGACCCCTCCTTGTTTCAATGATCGTCCGAAATGTTGAAGAAAATGAGGCAACTCTGAAGTTTAGGTTCGGACGGTGCATGGGAATTTCGGCCGTCCGAAATATAGGATCGGACGACCTCTTGAGTTTCGGCCGTCCAAAACTGTCTCGAAAAGTTTTACATGTTTTCAGTTAAATAGGATCGGACGATCCCAGGGGTCCAAAAGACCGTCCAAAACTCCCGCTGGTTGTTTTGTTTGAATTTGTTATCCGTTAATTTGTTGAGGGTTTTTAGCCTTTTAAAAGCAGCTGCTGGGTGGGTTTTTAAGTTAGACAATTTTGAAATAAAAAACTTGAGAGTTTGATACTTTCTTTTGTTCTTTGTGAAGAACAATCCATTCCATTCAATCAAGGGTGTGATTGGTTGGAAATCATTGATAGCAAAGGTTCTAAGGGCAAGTCCACTTAGGGTGTTTGTTCCTAATTTTGATAGGTACGTTTTTTATTCATTTGTTGAATTGGGGGCTACCTCCTTATGTGTTTTCAATTCTAATTCAATTCAATATCCAAATTGATCTTGGGTATACGTTCTTTAATCCGTTGGGTTGTTGGTTCGTATCAGATTGGTATCAGAGCCAATTTGGGGAATTTTTCCATCAAAGAATTTCATCTTTGATTGTTTGTGATTTGAATTTTCTGTTTTTGATTGTTATTGATTGTATCTTGTTCTTCATCTCATTGTTTGAGGTTTGAGGCCAAGAAGAGAAAAAAAACGCAGAGGAAAAAAAAAGAAGCTGCAATATTAAAAATAAAAAAAAATGCAGAAAAAAGGTGCAGGAACGTTAAAAGAAAAAGAAGAAGAAAAGGCCAGTTTGAGTTTTGTTTGAGAATTCCACTTCTTGAAGGCAGTTTTAAATTCAAGGTAACATATTCACCTTGATTTCTTGTTGAATTTATTGCATTTTGTTGGTTTACAAAATTGTGCAGAAAATTTCCTTCTCAATATATGTTTAGAAAGTTGCTGCACTAAATTATTTTGGTCTATTACATAGTTGTTGATGGTTTTGGGAATTCTTTGTGTTTTTCAAACTTTATTCATTGTGCTGTAACTTGTGAGAGTCTAATTGAGCATTGCTGAAGTTTGTTGTGGGATAAATATCAAAGTATTGTCTTCATAACATTGTGAATCATTGTTTCATGCTTTTTTATTCAATCATTTTGAGTCTTTATTGTTAGTAGTGGTAACATTCTTGTTCTTGTTGCCAAAATTCATCGTGAGTCCTTGAAGTCATTCTTGTTCCTTAAGAGTCTTCTATTGTCTTTATACATTCCTAATTAATTTGCATTCTTCGTTGGTGTGTGAGTAGTTGTTCAACTCAAGTAACTCATAAAGAAAGTTAGAGAGCTTCAATCTTTTGAGTGATACACGAGTGTGAGTGTAAACACTAAGGGAGTGGTGATGACACATAGAAATTTGTTTTATCACTAACCTTTTTGTTGCAAGGAACCAAAATGAGTTCTATTACTCGAATAACCAATAGAGCTAAACTTGAAATTGTTAAAAAGGAGTATGAAGACCTTTCTAAAGCTTTCTCCAAGATGATAGACCAACTCAAGTACACGTCAACTTGCCAATTAGTTGGAGAGATCAAGGAAAATTCCATTGACTCAATGGGAGAATTTGAAAAAGATGTTTTGTTGGCAAAGCATGATCCTCATGATATTCAAAAATAAGATGCGTTACCAATGGAGTTAGTTAGGGGGAATGAGCAAAAGGAGAGTATTGAGAGTGAGAAAAGTTGTGAGAAAAGTAGAGAGCAAAAGGATAATTCATTGAGAAAAGGGGAGAAGCAAGAGGGTGATTGTACAAATGCTAGCGACAATCAAAAATAGAGGAGTGAAGAAAAAGAAAAAGATTGCAATTTTGATAAAAAAAATGAGTGTTTATGCAAGAGAAAGAGATGAGGAAGAAAATTTGAGTGACCTTGATTGTGTGAATTTCTCTAACACTCTTCATAATGTGATTCCTTGTGTATTTGTAAATTCACGTTTGCAGATTTGTAGAGGTGCTCCAAACAACAACCCATCACAAGGGATGATTTCTCCAATGGACAGGTTATTCTATAAAGGTCTTGCATTGAATCTC
This sequence comes from Ophiorrhiza pumila, assembly GCA_016586305.1. Classification (NCBI taxonomy): domain Eukaryota; kingdom Viridiplantae; phylum Streptophyta; class Magnoliopsida; order Gentianales; family Rubiaceae; genus Ophiorrhiza; species Ophiorrhiza pumila. The sequence continues at coordinate 14,370,858 of BLIW01000011.1, forward strand.
CATAATAGAGGTAATATTCTACCAATTGGGCAACATGAAATGTTAAGAAACTCTTCACAAATCTTAAAAAATTTTGATTATAATTTGTTGAAAAACTTGGTTGAATATTATTCAGTTGATAGATTTGGTCTGCAATCTATTTTCATACATGGTAGTTTAAGAGATCGATTTGTACAATCCACATTACCATTTGATGTTTTGGGGTGGAGCGACAATCATTCTTGTGACAAAGTTGTTTTAGCAAACCTTCAATGTTTTCATTTGAGTTTAATAGATGATGCTTACATGTACAATTGTTTTGTTCAGAAGCAAGTTACTTTTACTCACAATTGTTCAAGTAGCATTCATACTAGAACGTTGTTTTTGATTTCTTATATGTTATATGGTATGAATAACATATACCTTGATGATTTACTTATAGGATTTGATTTTTGGGGAATAGTTGATAAAGCTGCCCAACATGGAAATTTTGTGAATGATTTTGTTATAGTGAATTACAATTTATTGTTGCATAACACACGTAACGTTTCCTTGGGTATAGTGTTTTGTTATATTTTGCAGGGTATGATAATTTGTTGGCCTAGAAAATTACAATTTCTAATGCAATTAAGTCTTGCCAAGATGGAGTTCAAAGTAGAGGTTTTTGATCCAGGTATCTTCAAGAAGGCGCAAGATTCGAGGTCGCATCTTCTTGAGGAGGGGAGAAATGAAGAGAATATCGTCAACCTTAAGGAGAATGTCTTTATTACTAGCCTTATACGAGGGACTCGAGATTATGTTCAAGATGGTTTGAAGGCATTGAAGAGCAAAGCGGTTGAAAGAAGCATAATATGCATTGATTGTGGAACTCTTCGATCATGAATCAGTTCGTGGAGTTTGTGAAGAAGATATATCACTTGTTTCTTGCTTGGTAGTGTCTAGAATGGAGTTCAATGTTATGGTGGATTGATGAGGCATTGGAAAGAAGAAGAGATGAAAAAAAGATAGGTTCAGACGACCTCAGTGAACTTTCGGCCTTCCGAAATATAGGATCGGACGACCTCTTGAGTTTCCGTCGTCCGAAACTGTCGCGAAAAGTTTTACATGTTTTCAGTTAAATAGGATCAAACGATCCAAGGGGTCCAAAAGACCATCCGAAACTCCCGCTGGATGTTTTGTTTAAATTATTTAGCCGTTAATTTGTTGAGGGTTTTTAGCCTTTTAAAAGGCAGCTGCTGGGTGGGTTTTTGAGTTAGACAACTTTGAAATTAAAAACTTGAGAGTTTGAAACTTTCTTTTGTTCTTTGTGAAGAACAATCCATTCCATTCAATCAAGGGTGTGATTGATTGGAAATCATTGATAACAAAGGTTCTAAGGGCAAGTCCACTTAGGGTGTTTGTTCCTAATTTTGATAGGTACGTTTTTTATTCATTTGTTAAATTGGGGGCTACCTCCTTATGTGTTTTCAATTCTAATTCAATAAAATATCCAAATTGATCTTGGGTTTACGTTCTTTAATCCGTTGGGTTGTTGGTTCGTATCATTTACCACCTTTTCGAGATATTGAACATCAAATTGATTTCATACCAGGAGCTCAAATTCCAAACCGTCCAGCTTATAGAGCAAATCCGGAGGAAACAAAAGAGATTCAACGTCAAGTTGATGAACTCCTTGACAAAGGTATAGTTCGAGAGTCTCTTAGTCCCTGTTCAGTTCTTGTTATTTTGGTTCCTAAAAAGGATGAATCTTGGAGAATGTGTGTTGATTGTCGTGCCATTAACAAGATAACCATTAAGTATAGATATCCAATTCCTAAATTAGATGATATGCTTGATGAATTGCATGGTTCTTGTATTTTTTTCCAAGATTGATTTGAAAAGCGGCTACTATCAAATACGAATGAAAGAAGGTGATGAATGGAAAGCAGCCTTTAAAACAAAGTATGGTTTGTATGAATGGTTAGTCATGCCTTTTGATCTAAGTAATGCACCTAGTACTTTTATGAGGCTAATGAATCATGTTTTTAGATCTTTCATTGGAAAATTTGTTGTAGTTTATTTTGATGACATCCTTATTTATAGCAAATCACTTGATGAACATGTTTAATATCTTAAACTCGTGTTTGCTACCCTACGTGAGAACAAATTGTTTGCAAAGCTTAAAAAGTGTTCTTTTTGCATGAAGTCCATAATCTTTTTAGGGTATGTTGTTAGTTCTCAAGGAATTTCTGTTGATGAGTAAAAAATTAAGGCAATCATGTATTGGCCGAGACCTAAGAATGCTAGTGATGTTAGAAGCTTTTATAGTTTAGCACATTTTTATAGAAGGTTTGTTAAAGACTTTAGTTATATAGCTGCACCTTTAAATGAACTTGTTAAAAAGAATGTCACTTTTGCATGGCAAGAAGAACATGAAAAAGATTTTAACACATTAAAATACAAATTGACTCATGCTCCCTTACTTGCTTTGCCAAATTTTCATAAAGCTTTTGAGATACACTGTGATGCCTTCGGGATAGGTATTGGTGCTGTTTTAATGCAGGAATCAAGGCCGGTTGCTTATTTTAGTGAAAAGCTTAATGGGGCAGTCATGAAGTATCCAACTTGTGACAAGGAGTTGTATGCTTTGGTAAGATCATTACAGGTTTGGCAACATTATTTATGGCCTAAAGAGTTTATTATTCAATCTGATCATGAAAGCCTTAAATTCTTGAAGACTCAAGGTAAGTTGAATAAGAGGCATGCTAAATGGTTAGAATTCATTGAATCTTTTCCATATGTGATTAAATACAAATCTGGTCAAGAGAATGTTGTAGCTGATGCATTGTCTAAAAGGTATACTTTGTTTACTTATTTGTATGCTAAGTTACTTGGTTTTGATTTGATTAAAGATTTGTATAAAGATGATAATGATTTTAATGCCGCCTATGATCAATGTTTACTTAGACTGAATGGAGATTATTGTGTGCATGATGGATTTTTGTTTCGAAAAGATAAATTGTGCATACCCTCTTGTTCCATTCATGATTTACTAGTTAAAGAAACCCATGGGGGAGGGTTGATGGGGCACTTTTGGATTGCTAAAACACCTGCTATTTTAAATGAGCATTTTTATTGGCCTAACATGATTAAAGATGTTAAAAGTGTTTGTGATAAATGTATTGTGTGTAAACAATCAAAATCAAAAGTAATGCCTCATGGTTTGTACATGCCTTTGCCTATTCCTAGTCATCCTTCGATTGATATTTCTATGGACTTTGTACTTGGATTACCTAGGTCACGCACTGGTCATGATAGCATTTTTGTTGTAGTTGATAGATTTAGTAAACTGGCGCACTTTATTGCATGTTCTAAGTGTAATGATGCTACACATATTGCTGATTTATTCTTTAAGGAAGTTGTTAGATTGCATGGCATTCCACAAAGTATTGTTAGTGATAGGGATGTTAAATTCTTGTCTCATTTTTGGCGTACTTTATGGAATAAGTTAGGCACTAAATTGTTGCTTTCTACTGTTGCACATTAACAAACTGATGGACAAACTGAAGTAGTTAATCGCACTTTATCTACCTTACTTCGTGCCATAATCCAAAAGAACTTAAAGAATTGGGAAAGCTACTTACCTCATATTGAGTTTGCATATAATAGGACTTTGCATAGTTCTACTAATTGCTCGTCTTTTGAAGTTGTTTACGGATTTAATCCTTTAACTCAACTTGACATTTTGCCTCTTCCTATTGATGAGTTTATTAATGTAGAAGGTAAAAAGAAAGCTGATTTTGTGAAGGAGTTACATGAGAAGGTTCGAAATAATATTCAAAGGCGTAAGGAACAATATGTTAAGCAAGCCAATAAGGGTAGAAAGCAAGTGATTTTCGAACCAGGATATTGGGTTTGGATTCACTTAAGAAAAGAGAGGTTTCTCGATAAAAGGAAATCTAAGCTCCAACCAAGAGGAGATGGTCCTTTTCAAGTCTTGGAAAGGATTGGAGATAATGCTTACAAGATTGAACTACCAAGTAAGTATGGCAATGTGTCATCTGCATTTAATGTTTCTGATTTATCTTTGTATGATGTAGGTGATTCGAGGACGAATCCTTTCGAGGAGGGAGGGAATGATATAAATACGCCCATGTCCGTAGTGCCAAAGCCGACTTCACATGATCCATTGGAGATTCTTGATGGACCAATGACAAGATCAAGGAGCAAGAGGATGAAAACCGCCTTGCATGCATTATTGGCGACACATTGTGAAGTTTTGGACAATATTGAGGAGCACTTGGCGTCATCACCATCTCCATCTCAACATGGAGTTGTTTGGAACATTTCTTGCATTACAATTCATGCAGACGTTCCTAAAAGTTCTACATTAGAACTTAAGGAAATTCCACCTTGAAGAAGTGTTCATGGACTACATTGAAGACCAAGATAGCGTGCTTGGACTTTTATCTTTGGATCACGCCATTGTTAAGTTTTAGGGTTTATTTGTTTTGTAATAAATTAAGTCCATTAAACATTATTTCGGGCTTATAGTTTCAGATTTCAATAATTAAATTACTTGACCCAATTATCTTTCATGATAATTAGGAAAGTAATCTCCTACTTTTTAGGGAAAATTTAAGAAAGTAAACTCCTATATTATAGGAGCTTTAGGCGTGTCCTATTTCTTAGGAGAAGACACGGTTCTCACTTGTTTTGTTAGATTAGGAAACAAGTTAGTTAGTTAGTATTCCATTCCACTTTGGAGTTGGATTAGTAAGTCAAGAAGCAAAGTTGTTCTTTACTTATTCTAGGATTTGTACTTGGCCGAATTGATCCTTATTTAAGGAGGCCATCATTAACGTTTTTAATTAGATGAATTTTGATAATTTTAGCCTTGCTAAACCGTGAAACACATTGTGTTTTCCAACCTTGAAGATCATTGTTAATGTTCTTCATTAAAAACCGCAAGCCTTTAGCTAAGACCTTAGGTGAGCTTACTTGTTCTTGATTTTAAGAACGTGCCAAACCAATTTAGTTTAACTCATGATTTACACGGGTTGTGCCAAATTCTTTGTAAAACGTGGGGGTTTTATTGCTTCAAGCCATTCCTTTTCGTTTCATATCTTTATTGTTCTTGTTTGTTTTTGAGTCTTGTTCGAGTTTATGCTAACAACGATCCGAAGGAGTACGGTTCGGTGATCTAGGATTCTAAACCTCGATCAACTTCCGTATCAGTATACTTTAATTATTTGAATCTTCTTCCACACATTTTCATATTTACTTGGTAGTATTAGTATAGTTTAGGATCTTTCCCTTTACTTGTTTGTACTTCCACTACAACACACACATTTACACTAATTCCATAGGCTTATCCCCTCCCTGTGGGAACGATCCCTACTTCCTCTAGCTACAAAAACATCGGTGTCTTGATGCACCTTAAATGTCGTGAGTATTAGGGTTATAAATTTATTTGATTCGGTTAAACCTTGTCGATTTAATCGAGTGAGCTATGAGGTATGTACACAAACACTTGTCAAGTGCTTAAAATGATTAGACACATTGTTGAGTAAAATGAAGTTGCCAATTCTTCATACTTTGTTGTATATATATGTTTTAGCCGTGTTTTATTTTGTTGCTCGAGGACGCACAAGGTTTAAGTGTGGAGGGTTGATAAGGTGATGATTTTCACCTTATTGGATTCGTTTCACTTATCTTTTGAACATCCTTGTAGCATGTTTCTATGCAGTTTTTACGTATTTTAAAGTGTTTCGTAGGACATTGGGGCCAAATATGAGTAATGGAATGAAGAAAGAGCAAAACAGCTATTTTTCAGGCCAAGCAGCTTAACGTTGCGCTGTTATTCACTAACGTCGCGCGACGTTAAGGAACATTTCATGAACGTCGCGACATTCACAACTAACGTCGTGACGTTAAAGAAAGACGCATTTTTGGAAGTTTGGGTAGAATGCTCCGGCGCGACGCACAAAGTTCTCCGGCACGCCACTGGAAATCTGTAAAAGGCTGAATGTCGTGACGTTCACAACTAACATCGCGACATTAAGCTTCAAATGGAGGAACGTCGCGACGTTCACAACGAACGTCGAGGCGTTAAGCAGCGCGACAGATTCCACAATTCAATTTTGGCCTCTATTTTCAGGGCTTCCAAGGGCATTTTGGGCATGTCGGGACACACATTTGGCAACCCTCATCCTCCCCTATATATGTGATATTCTGCAGCCAAAGAAGGGAGAGGAGAAGAGAGAGGAGAAAAGAGAAGAAAGAGGGAAGGGAGAAGAGATCTTGGGCTAGTTTCTTTCTTTCTCTACCTCTTGGGGGCACCATCTTGTAGTAGTAGATTAGAGTAGGCCTTGGTTCCCCCATTTATGGAAGGAATTCATGTAGAACTCATGTGCTTCAAGGGCTTGGAATCATTGTAAAGCTTGCGTATTTGCTTTGAATCAACATTTGGAAAGCTTCCTCTTTTGTTTAATCAAATGGGTAGTTTCTTTTCATTTCACTTCTTTACTTATTTCCTTGCTTATTCATATATAATTGTGAAGTTCTTGTGTGCCATGAGAGGCTAAATTGCAATTACCCTTGGATTGTGGCTATGTGTTGTTGATACATTGTGTTAATGTGTTGTTTTAGGGTATAGATAGCTAGGAATTAAGAACTACAAACTAGTCATTATCTCACATTAGTAATGCTTATGGTAGACTAGTGTGTTGGTGATGGATTAGTGGAGATATCTTAGTCCGTTCTTGCCTCCGCCATAAAGGGGGAATTGATTGGGATATTGAGAGTCCAATGTAGGTTTGATGAACTTGGAAGACATGAACTAGTTTAGTCCTTGCCTCCGCCATAAAGGGGGAGTGAATTAGGGAGTGATTTCCAAGGGAGTGACTAGGTTCGACCCTTGCTTCCGTCATAAAGGAGGGGTTGGATTAGAGAGTTGAACGTTGGAGGGACATTGAAATTTTGGTTGATATTAGTTAGCTAGTCCTCACCTCCGCCATAAAGGGGGGATTGGTTAATTGGTCAATTTCCGATAGGAGACAATACATTGAGGTCCTTGCCTCCGCTATAAAGGGAGGACTTAGTTGAATTAGCTCACCCTTAGTTATAGTGATTTCAGAGGATAAACCACACATAACAATAACATTTGAGATAACCAAATCCAAGGGTATACTTTAATTACTTGAATCTTCTTCCACTCATTTTCATATTTACTTGGTAGTATTAGTATAGTTTAGGATCTTTTCCTTTTCTTATTTGTACTTCCACAACAACACACACATTTACACTAATTCCATAGGCTTATCCCCTCCCTGTGGGAACGATCCTTACTTCCTCTAGCTATGAAAATATTGGTGTCTTCATGCACCTTAAATGTCGTGAGAATTAGGGTTATAAATTTATTTGATTCGGTTAAACCTTAGCTTTTGACCCTAACTCCAAAACCTCTATCAAATTGGCGCTGCTGCCGGGGAGGCAATTTGTTTTAGGATTAGTATTTTTGTGTGTTTAGTAGTTGTAAATAACTTCTTTTCATGTTTTTTATAGTTTGTGTTGTTTTTGTTGTTTTTCATTTTTAGGTTTAATTTGTACAAATATGCCTAGGTTGTTTGGAGACTTTCTTGATTCTTATCATATTGACCCACCAAATGGGGTAGATGACATTAGACCAACACCTAGCATATTTTGGAATCCTTCTTCCCTAGATTTTTGGGACAGTAATGAATGTGTGCAAATAAAACCTTTGAGATTCTCTACCACTTCATGCTTTGATGATGAAATTAATGATAGATATGCTACACTTAAAGCTCAAATGGTCGAAGTGACCAAAATTTTGAATGACATACAAGTTCAATTTTAGTAAGGATGCATTTTCTTGTAATTGGTGCTATGGAGGCAATCACACCTTCCAATGTTACTCACATAACATTAGAGGAAGCGATAACCAATTGGACCAAAAATTTTCACCTTACCCACACTCAAATCTTGTAGGTCAATTGGGTTATAATGAACAATGGTCAAACCAAAGCTATGAGCACATCACATTTCCTAAGCTTGATCACCTTAGGAATAAGGACACACTACACATTGATGCATATGATAGCTTATGTGAAGATGATTTGTTGATTTGTCAAGAAATAGCTAACATAGTGCATTCGTGTGTAATTTTGACATCTTATATGGAATTTAATGATTTGCATGAAATGGTAGATGTCATTAGTTGTATGTGTAATAAGACACCCATAAATGATTATAATGCTCAATGTAATGTGAATGAGGGTGAGTCTCAAAATGAAGTCCATGTTAGCTTTGATGAGGAAGACAAGAATATTTTTTGTGAAATAGCTAACTTGGTTGAAAATAGCTTTGTTGATGCATCCATATATGAACTTTCTAATGAGTATTTTGAGATCATGGATGCAAGGCCATTGGTTGAGTCTTGTAGGCCAAGTATGATGAAAGTGCAAATGATCTTGAAGGATGTGGAAAGACCATTAGTGAGGCCAAAGTTCTTGGTGAAAGAAGGAGAGGAGGAGCCTACAATGGGGGAGCAAAAGTGGTGCAAAGTAGTATTTGTTGATGTTGCTCCCCATGAACATGAGCTCAAGCGCCTCCTTAAAGGGTGCCAAAAGTCACCCTACAAACGGCAAAGGAGTGCCGTTGAACGAGCTTTCCTTTGGTACCAAGATGGTTATTCCGAATCTTGAGGGAATAACCATAAGAATAAAGTCTAGCCAGGGACTAAATAAACCTAGAACTACAATTTCTTCTCTATTTTTTTAATCTTAGTTGTTGTGTTTGTTTTCCATTTTTAGAGTAATTTGGTTTGTTTTTCTTGTAGGAGTTCATTGACAGCAATAAATTTGAAAGAATGACTATGAGAGAATGAAAAATATGCACAAGTGATAAAAAGAGCTAAGTGTGGAGGGGGATGCATACCTCTCACAACACTTGCTTAATTCTTTCTTCTTTTTCACTCTCATGTCAATGGCACACAAACACACTTTTCACTCTAAATCACTTCATGAATTTTAATGTTAAATAGCATGAGTTAGCATATGTTGTGAGTTTCAAAAGCTTGATGTGTGCAATTTTCATATATGTGGTTAATGGCACATTCATGATTTACCTAGCATGAATTCATTAGGACTCAAGTGCACATGAGCTTAATGAATGAGATTAGGATTTGAACATGATTGTGATGCACACCTAGCACAAGAGCACTCACATGAGCACATTGTGAAAATTTCTCATGCATGCCATAAAGGGATTGTGAATATTTTTGTTTTGAGTGATTATGTTCAGTGTCATTTGTAGGTTTTTATATGTTAAAATGTTTTCTTCTTGAACTCTTACATGAAATTAGTTTACTTGTTTTCTTTCTTTTATCTTTTTTCAAGTTTTCCATCCATGAGGAAACTAAAATGAGAGGCATTTTCACAGTGGCCAAGTTCACATTTTACATGTACAAATGAAGAGATGGCCACAATGCATACAACTCGGGTGTTTTCTTATCCCTCTCTTATCTGTGGAAATTAATGCATATTTTAAGTTTGGAGAGGATGATATTGGTGAAGATACTTGAAATTGTGCTTCAATGAATATTTTGTGATTTATGGATGTTTAACTTGGATTTTTAGTGTTTTTCTTTTTTAGGTTTTATTTTGGTTGATTCTTGCATACTCTTAATTGTTCATTGAGAATTTCTTGTGTGTTTTGAAATTTTTGAAGTCCCTTTGTTAAGGCTTGAAGTTCTTGGATAGAAAATCCATTGTTGCTCTTTTTGGAACCCCATAATGTCCATAATTGTTGTGTTAAGTGTTAGTTTTCATGTTAGTGATTATATATATGTGTTTGTAGTTAGTGTTTGAGTGTTGGTATTGGCAACCAAAATGAGAAAATGTGTCTATTCTAACTTATATGAGATGAGTGTTGTGTAGCCAATGATGTAAATTGGTTTATCTTAGAAACTCGACTTGTGATAAGGAAAATAACATGTTACATAAGGGGAGTCGGGTCCTTGGTGGAAAGTTTGACATTTTGAGTTTATTGTTATTATGCACAAGTGGGGAACTCATAGAGATTGACAAAGTTTGTTAATAAAATAGGTCGGAGAACCTTGGCACTTTGTTAGTTTAACTCTTGGACTAACTTTTCCCTAAGAGACATGTGTAGATACTTTCAAGTTTCAAGAAATGAATTGGGCATTATGTGTTGTTTTTAATATTTTGTTCTTTGCAATGAATAAATTCCTCTCCAATGTGAGACTACTCATTCACTACCCAAAAAGTTTGAAGGAGAATTCATATGAGATGGAATGGGAAAAAATAGCCACAAATTGGCATTGTTGAAATTGTGTAAATTGCATCTTTTGTTATGAATAAGTTCCCCTCCAATGTGAGACCGCTCCTTTACTAACCAAAATATCGGAGGAGAACTCAAATGAGGTAGAATATGAGTATAAAAAGCCGAAAAACCAATGGCATTTCTTATAAGAATAAAAGCCCCAATGATTTTGTAAACCTTTTAGTATCTACACAATGGTCAAAGAGGTAATTGTAGGGAAAAGAGTAGAACGAAGCTTAGTTGTCGGATCTCTTACCTATGGCATGGACATGAATAAGTCAACATCCAAGTGGTACCCATTGCACACACGCACACAATATACTCAACGTGTTGAATGCGTACAAAAAGGCACTTTGATGACTTTTGTGGACACATGGAGTGATTACTTGTCAATTAGTCGAGTGAGCTATGAGGCATGTACACAAACACTTATCAAGTGCTTAAAATGATTAGACACATTGTTGAGTAAAATGAAGTTGCCAATTCTTCCTACTTTGTTGTATATATATGTTTTAGCCTGGTTTTATTTTGTTGCTCGAGGACGAGCAATGTTTAAGTGTGGAGGGTTTATAAGGTGATGATTTTCACCTTATTAGATTCGTTTCACTTATCTTTTGAGCATCTTGTAGCATGTTTTTATGTCATTTTCACGTATTTTAACGTGTTTTGTAGGACATTGGGGCCAAATATGAGTAATGGAATGAAGGAGCAAAAGAGCTATTTTTCAGGCCAAGCAGCTTAACGTCGCGACGTTACTCACTAATGTCGCAATGTTAAGGAACATTTCATGAACATCGCGAAGTTCACAACTAACGTCGCGAAGTTAAAGATAGAAGCATTTTTGAAAGTTTAGGCAGAATGCTCCGGCTCGCCGCACAAAGTTCTCCGGCGAGCCGCTGGAAATCTGTGAAAGGCTGAACATCGTGACGTTCAAAACTAATGTCACGACGCTAAGCTTCAAATGGAGAGAAGAACTTGCAAATCATTTCTCTGCATAACTAGTAAGTCCCTTATAGTGAAGGACATTTGGACGGGAGCAGGGGTGATGGTGAGTAGAAAAAGAAATGGCACCTCTTGGAGTTGATGGGCAATGGGAACCTTACCAAGATATGATTTGGGCTTTGGGGACTTTGAATTGTGTGCGTGTTTCAAATAGTTAAACAGGTAAAACAATGAGTAAAATTTAAAACAACAGTAGCGAGTCTATTTATTGTGCAAGTTGAGCTCAAATTTATGAATAAGTTGATAAAAGATGTTGCAATTTCGGTGGAAATAAACTACACTTTCAAAAATTGTGGGGAATAATACCTATTTAAATTTTAGTATATAATTGGCTTGCTCTGCAATGATCAAAAAGCATAATTAGATTGATATTATCAGTAAAAAGCACTATTCATGTTCATATATAGCAAACGAAAACGTGAAACTAAGACTGCATTCTAAAAATTCAAACTTTGCAAACCAACATCATGCTAAGCAACAAATAATTCGGTGTCAATTATACATTTTGCATAGAAACTAAGAATACATTCTAAAAATTCAAACTTTGCAAACCAACATCAAGCTAAGCCACAATGAATTTGGCGTTAATTATACAGTATTATGCCAAGAAATTAACAAACGTTCAGCTTTTATCCCTCTGTCTGCACATTATCAAGTGTCTAAATCCATCAAAATTTAATAACTTTGCTCTTCTGGGACTGAAATCTAAAGCTAATTACATCCCATCTACAAACTCACATAGACCCTCTACCTTCTCTAGAGGCATGAAAAATATCCAATTTCTATGATCCTTGGTAACTACTGATATTTGAAGAGAAACTAGTAGTGAGTGGTGAAGCCATAATTGGGAAATAGAACCATGTTCCAATCCATAAGAAAATTAGATTCCAAATACTTAGTCAATGAATCAAACATAAGCCTATCAGATTCCAAATACTTAGTCAATGAATCATAAGTTATTAAAGATGATCATGGGGAATAGAGTCAAAATGCACCGAAAGGTACAAAAATCACCTTATTGAATAGGATGGCAAAATCTACTATAATTTTCTTAGCTTCAAAGCGTCTGCTACTTTAACATCTTTAAGCTTTTCAACAGGCTAAGGAAATGTTTATTCCTTTCTTAGGACGCAGCCACTGTTGGCTAAAAATAGCGATGAATCCAAATAGACTCAAATTGAAACATGAATGCGATGCAATCAGAAATATCTCCAAAGACATTTATCTACTTATAAAGAGGGAAGTAAATGACCCAAAATTCAAACTTGTGCATCTATGCTAGTAGCCCACAATGAATCTCTCTGTCTGCATATTATCAAATGCCTAAATTCATCAAATTTAATAACATTTTCTCTTCTGGGACAGAAATCAAGATTAAGAACCTGATGAAAATCCATCCAAGCAATCTACTCCAAATCCTAACGGGAGTAGGATTACCATGCCAAATCCTAATGGGAATAGGATTTCCAAGCCAAATCCTAGCCAAATCCTAATGGGAATAGGATTTCCAAGCCAAATCCTAATGGGTATAGGATTTCCAAGCTCAATCCTAATAGGATTAGGATTCATCAATCATTATCTTATCCGAGTTTCATAGAAGCAAATCCTAATGATACTAGGATTCACAATCCTAATGGGATTAGGATTCACTTGTTCATGGACTTCATTAAAGACCAAGAAGGCGTGCTTGGGCTTTGCCATTTGTTGGATTACGTCTTTACTTAAGTAATTTTAGGGTTTAATTTGTATTTTAATTAATTAAGTCCAATTGGTAATTAGTGGGCTTATTAATTTCGGGATTAAATAAATTAATTACATGGCCCAAGTTATCTTGCATAATAATGGCATGTAATGGGCTTATGGGTTAGTTAATTAAATTTAGGAAAGTCATCTCCTACTTTTTAGGAGTTTAGACGTTTTTGCTAGCTTTGTTAGGTTAGGAAAGTTCCCTATTTTCTAGGAGATGTTTGGCAATTATCCCACATTGGAAAAATACCAAACATTGAATCTTTTTGTAGCCTATAAAAAGGCAACCCCTTAGAAGTTTTTAATACATGTTGAAATTTAAGAAATTTAGCTTTGCTAAAGTGTTTGTGCAGCCTTAAAAAGTTGTGAAACAAAACGTGAATAATTCTTCTAAGTTTAGTAGAATTTTCATAAGAACCGTGAACCTAGAAGCTAAGACCTTTAGGTGAACTTATCTGTTCTTGATTTAAAGAACATGCCAAACTGAATTAATTCAACGCCTTGATTTACAAAGGTTGAACTAAATTCGTTTGTAATAACGTGTTGGATGTGATTGATTTCAATCATTGATAGCCGTTCAATATCCTTTAAATTCTTGTTGTTTAAATTCCGCATTGTTCTTGGTTCTTGCTTGTTCGTGTGTGGTTGTGTTACAACGATCCAAAGGAGGTGGTTTTCGTGTGGAGCTGGAACCTCATCCTACTCCATTCGTATCAAGTGGTATCAGAGCAAAGGTTGTCTCACAACATTCAGGTTATCTTCTTGTTCGTGTCTTAGTTTCGGTCCTTCTTTTTGTTTCTGTTCTTGCTGTTTTGCACGTCCTTTTGTTGCTATTTTTCTTGCGTCTTTGTTGCTTTTTTTAGGGTCAATCTACTGCTGTAATTTGCGTCATAATTTTGCTCTTAAAATTAATAAATTCGTGCTGAATTTCTATACAATTTATAGCTGTTTTTGCGCCAAAATTCCTTACGAATTTAGGGGCTGTTTTGAGTCGTTTTTGTTTGCTGCTGTTTTGCATTTTATTTTTGTGTCATTCAGCACTCTTTTGTTCATTCAATCAAAGTGCTGAATTCTTGTTTTCGTTTATTGAGTCTTCACGTCAAAAAAAAAGAATTAGGGTTTCGGAATTTTTCCAATTCTCTAGATTCCTTGTTTCTTATCCATTTTCATTGTTTTCTTTTGTGTTAGATTCATTATTATCTCTACCATATCTTGTGTTTCGATCAAACTTTTATCACATCCGAAAAAGACAAGTTCTTGGACACTTTCTTGAGAATCTTGATTTTCTTGAAAATCCGATAGTGTTGAAATTTTAATCTTGAAGCATATTCTTGTTCTTCTTGATAAATCTTTAATATCTTGTCAAAGTGGTAACTTCAAATTCTGAATTTTTGTTGACTTCTTGATAAATCATTGTTAGTGTTAAGACATCAACCTTAAAACCCTAGTAAAGTACTAGGTTCTTGTCCGAAATAAAAAGAAAAGAAGAAAAGAAAGAAAGGCCGTATAAAAAAAAAGGCCGTGAATTAAAAAAAAGACCAAGTAGAAATCAGCCCAAAAGCAATTGGTCTAAAGTGAAAAAAATAAGAGGAAAATCGGACTGTTTTTCATTTGTTTCCCGAATTGTAACTCAAGAGAAAAGTCACAAATTGAAAATACCATAACTTTCTCAATTCAAGTCGGAATTAAGTGATTCAAAAACACATTTTCTTGTTATTTTCTCTACTTTCTGAATTCTGTAGTTTCTGAACTTCAATCATACTATATCCACATGTGATCTAAATTCTTCATAGACGTGATTTTGCTTCAAAACTTCTTTGGTTTTGCTTGTTTGAATCTTGTTGTGGAATTATTTGGTTGAGACGTGTTATTATAATCATTGGACAGTAAGTATCTATAGTGTGAGAGTTCTAGATAGTATATACAAGAGAAAAGCCACCACACTAGAGAGGAGTGCATCTACTTGCCATATTGTGAGAACCCGTGAGATATATCTATATATATTTCTTGTTGTTTTCATTAATTTTGCAGGTTTATTTAATCAATGGTGAGAAAAAGCACAAATGATCTTAATTTGGAGATTGCTGAATTGATGGAAAAACTTCGAAAGCTGATACACCCTCATGATGAAATCAAGGAATCCAACACCACAACTTCAGTATATGTAAAAGAGTTTTATGCAAGGTGTAAGGTCCAAGATAAAGTATGTGCTGTGGTGATTGATTGTGGAAGAAGCTCTAACTTTGCTAGTGAGCTAATGGTAGAAAATTTGAATATGCAAACCACTCCACATCCAAATCCTTACTTGCTGCAATGGGGTGATAATTGTGGTGAAGTATGGGTGTCAATGCAAGTCAAGGTTGCATTCTTCGTGGGCAATTACAAAGATGAGGTACTATGTGACATATTTCCTATGCAAACAGCCCATCGTTTATTGGGGAAACCATGGCAACTTGCTTGCAAGGGTGTTTATAATGATATAAAAAATTGCTATTCATTCATGAAGGAAGGTAAAAAGTTTAATCTTTGTGCTTTAACGCCTTGTCAAATTTCTGAAGATCAAACAAGAATTGCTACATCTTATGCTAAAATGAGAGATGAAAAAGAGAAGGAAAAGAGTGATTTAGTTAGCATAGGCTGTGAGCAAAACAAGAGTAATAGAAAGAGTGAGAAAGAGAGTTCATTGAAAGATAAACAACAACATCTTGTACTTATGAATTATAGTGATCACGATTTATATTGTTTGCTGCCTAGTACATTTGTTTTGCAGATTTATGGAGTTCCAAGACAACTAATGGAGTTGAAACCAACTCATTATCAAATGGAAGGAGTCCAATCTGCCATGACTTGTTTCCCGCAAGGTAAGCAAGGTAAGTTAGGTAAGTTTTCAATAGATTTTGATCTTAAAATGATTAATAACTTTGTTGTTATCAATTCGGTTGAGCTTCAAAGTTTTCAATCTGTTTTTAATCAATTTCAAAAGCTTTCCTACACTTTTCAACAATTGTTTCAAAATTTTATAAATTGTGTTTTCGAGTCTACATTCACATGTTTTAATAAGCAAAGTGACTTACATAATTCTTCAATGGTTACATCACAATACTTTGAATTGAATGAATCTATGTATAGCTTGTTAGTGTGCTATGTTGCTTATTTATTACATGAGTTACAATCTGAAATTCATATTTATAATTTCAAACAAAAACAAACCTTTGTATGCACTAATCCAAGTGTTAATTGTGTTAATTATAATTGTTGGAATAACCCTTATTTTGATCATTTGGTTCGTGAATGTATTCAAATCCATCAAGTTTAAAGAGGTATCTTTGTTGTTGTAAAGGTAAAGTATTGTGTTACCATCTATTTATTAGATAGTATACATTCTGTTTTAAATATTCGGAATTGTATTTTCATATTTGATAACTTCAGCATGTTTACAAAGGGATTAAAATGTTATTGTGATTTACACTTCATTCGAGATGCATATATGTTTAGTTGCTATGAATATTCTTATGTATCTTTAGATAATCCTTTTAGTTACATTCAAATATATTTAAGTTCTTTTCTTACTTTACATATTGAAGTAGTTAATTTCTATGTTAATGCTAGTGTGTCCATGCATATTGTTAGAGAGTTTGTCTTGCATAGTTTCACATTTTCGAAATCACTGCATGTGTCTTTATATGAAGTGTTATTTTTACATTTGTTTCGTGTTGCATTTAATATTAGGTTTTCTGATTTGCATTTATTAAATGATGTATATTTGCATAATTGTTTCGAATTTTCTTTCAAATGTTGTGATTATTTCATTGTTTTTAGCGTTATGTCTCATAACTTTAACAATGTGAATCATGCACGACTTGTTAAGAATAATAATGCTTTATGTGTTTTAAGTCTGCATAAATATTCTGCACGACCTATTAATTTGGTGAAAGAATATCATTTAAAGTCTTGTTCTCGATTATTGCATATTCTTTTCCCTTATACATTTGTTTTGTTCTTGCAGGATATAAATGTTTGCTGGCCAAGGTGTGATTGTTCCCAATTTTATTTGGCTCGACTTTGCATTGAGTTCGTGATATTGGTGTTTGATCCAGGAACTCAATTCCAGATTCGAGGACGAATCCTTTCGAGGAGAGAGGGAATGATGAGAATCCATCCAAGCAATCTATTCCAAATCCTAATGGGAGTAGGATTACCAAGCCAAATCCTAATGGGAATAGGATTTCCAAGCCAAATCCTAGCCAAATACTAATGGGAATAGGATTTCCAAGCCAAATCCTAATGGGAATAGGATTTCCAAGCTCAATCCTAGTAGGATTAGGATTCATCAATCATCATCTTATCCGAGTTTCATAGAAGCAAATCCTAATGATACTAGGATTCACAATCCTAATGGGATTAGTATTCACTTGTTCATGGACTTTATTAAAGACCAAGAAGGCGTGCTTGGGCCTTGCCATTTGTTGGATCACGTCTTTATTTAAGTAATTTTAGGGTTTAATTTGTGTTTTAATTAATTAAGTCCAATTGGCAATTAGTGGGCTTATTAATTTTGGGATTAAATAAATTAATTACATGGTCCAAGTTATCTTGCATAATAATGGCATGTAATAGGCTTATGGGTTAGTTATTTAAATTTAGGAAAGTCATCTCCTACTTTTTAGGAGTTTAGACGTTTTTGCTAGCTTTGTTAGATTAGGAAAGTTCCCTATTTTCTAGGAGATGTGTGGCAATTATCACACATTGGAAAAATACCAAACATTGAGTCTTTTTGTAGCCTATAAAAAGGCAACCCCTTAGACGTTTTTAATACATGTCGAAATTTAAGAAATTTAGCTTTGCTAAAGTGTTTGTGCAGCCCTAAAAAGTTGTGAAACAAAACGTGAATAATTCTCCTAAGTTTAGTATAATTTTCATAAGAACCGTGAATCTTAAAGCTAAGACTTTAGGTGAACTTACCCGTTCTTTATTTAAAGAACATGCCAAACTGAATTAATTCAACGCCTTGATTTACAAAGGTTGAACTAAATTCGTTTATAATAACGTGTTGGATGTGATTGATTTCAATCATTGATAGCCGTTCAATATCCTTTAAATACTTGTTGTTCAAATTCCGCATTGTTCTTTGTTCTTGCTTGTTCGTGTGTGGTTATGTTACAACGATCCAAAGGAGGTGGTTTTCGTGTGGAGCTGGAACCTCATCCTACTCCATTCGTATCAGAACCACAGCGTAGACAAGTGGGATTGACGATAGTCTTTACAAGAATTATTTAACAAATTAGGCCAAAACAAGACTACTTAGCAACTAGAATGTGAATTGAACTAAAAACAAAGAAAAATCCCAGAAAAGGAAATAAAAAAAGGTGGAAACTTTACATGCATAGGTATATTTAATCAATCACGAAATTTGCGCGCTTGTTTGGGAGATGATGAAGATTCTTTGAGAGCAACTGATGCAAGCTATTGTAGGCTTCATAATTTATCCCTAACACTACTATAGTTGTGGTGAGAGAGTATCGTTCCTCAGGGAAGGGAGTGATTTCTTGAATTCAAGATCTTGTCTCAAAAAACAAAGTTACAAGCACAAGTAGTAACTACAACAAAAACAAAGAAGTAAAGAACAACGAAACCAACAAGAATAGTAAATGAGGATTGAATCAAAAATAGAGAAGCTTTCCTAGTGGTTTTGGCACCGGATGAATGCACATTAGACAACTTAAGCTACGCACTTGACACACATGCAAATTAGGAGGAGATCAAAGCTGTCTAGGAGCATAGCATGCAGCCATCATGGCGACCACGTGATATACTACTCTCCCTAACGTCACTCTTTCCAATGGAAAGGCCTAAGAGTGACGGATGTAAACCGCAACGTCTCAACACTCCAAAGTTAACTACTCTAGCATGCAAATCCTAAGGTCTCCCATGGCGAGGCCTGACCTAGGTTTCTTAAGCCTTCGTCAATAACAGAGAGCCTCTCTTCACTTTATTCTAATGCATCAATGACCTTAGATCGGCATGGCGACCGCATCTCAGAACATGAACAGGCAAAACAAGTGAAGAGACTCGTTAATCACACTTTTAGTTCTCCTTTCATGCATTCCCTCATACATCAACGAATCTCACCTCAACTCAGCATGGCGACCGCAATTTTAAATTTGATTCATTCAACAATGGTGTGAATTTATGAAACTTAACAGAATAAATGCATTAAAATCAAGTATGATTCCATTCTGTAGAAATTGTGTCAATTGCATAGCATCGAAGTAGTCTAATTACACATTCATCCGATTCAAACCCTAAAACATCATGAATTTAGCCACAGAACTCCATTCTCAACTCATGATCGTAAAATTGCAAATTGAAACAGTTTATTTTCATTATATGGAAAGAATTTACCGATTGAATTTCTTCAAAAGCTCAAATTCACAAGAGAAACGGGAATTGCCTCCTTAATTGAGGAAAGATTTACAGTGATCGGTCCAAAGCTTCGATCAGAATCGCAATCGTAGTTCAATTTCTAGAGAGAGAAAGTTCTAGAGAGAGAAAATCAGAGATAGAAAAATTCTCGCACTTGAGATAAAAAATCTGGTAAAATTCTAGAATACTCTAATCCCCCCTAAAAGAATGGTTAATCCTCTATATATAGAGGTTAAAAAACGTATATAATGCGCAAACGTAGACTAAGCACTAAATTACAGAAATGCCACTGCAATATATCAATTGTCCAAAATAGCTCTTTCAATGCAACAATCCACGCTTTCGAGCCCGCCCCTCATGCCTTGAGTTTGCCAAGCACGCTCCCGAGCCACAACACCACAAGCCTTTGAAGCCTGCACAAGAAAGAAGGAAGATTTCAACACTTAGGCAAAATTCAGCAATGTAATCTCCCATTTACAAGGCGATGCATTTTTTAATATAGTGATGCATCGCAGCGATGCATTGCCGTGTATTTTTTTAATGTGGCGATGCATCGCAGCGATGCATCGCTATTTAAGTCCTTCTATGGCGATGCATCGCCGTATAAAATTTTCTATGGCGATGCATCGTCGTGCAAAATTAAATGGTGCATGAAGTGTGTATATATTGTGTAGCAATAGTGTGCTTTGCATGAGTGTGCATGTTATGCTGCATGCGCTGTGCGCGCGATGCTAGGGTTGTGCAAGGACTGCGTGCAGGATGCGAGCAGCATGTGCGTGTGTGTGTAAAGACTGGCGTGCTGGAGCGTAGCTTGTGCGGCAATGTGTGTGTGCATGTGCGGCGATGTGTGCGTGCATTGTGCTGCTGTGTGTGCATAAGCTAGGCCTCATGTGTGTGAAAGTGTGCACAAGGGTGCGGCCATGATGTGCGAAGATACGTGCATCATATGTGCATGGCCTTGTGCAGCGACTGTGCAGTGAGTGCAGCGAGGATGTGCGATGACTTGTGCAACAAATGTGGTGATGCACGCGGGCGTGTGCGGCGAGGTGTGAACAATGCGAGCAAGTGTAGCGCGATGTGGCGCGAGTGTGTGCTATGCATGTGCGGTGGTGTATGCAAGTGATGAGCGAGTGTGTGCGTGAGTCCATGCGGCGACTTACGTAAGATGTGTGTTCATGCAAACTTCATTCACACAATTTGCACTCATCTTCTACTTAACAAAACTTCACACACAACTTCACATAAACTAGTAGATCACACATAATGCTCACTTCTTATTGCCATTAATCCCCACAAAAACCATATCAAATTCAACATCACATATTTACCATTTCCAGCCCGTTTTCACCACATAATACTATACACCAACCATCACATATACTAACAACTCAATGCACAATTTCTTCACAAAATACACTAGAACTCAGCAAAAACCAAGTGAAAATAGCATTATTAAGTCAGTATAAAACTAACTTATCAGCAACCTAAGAAAAGTATCGGCGTAGAGAATGGAAAACTGAACCTTCTCCTCAGAATTGAAATCAAAATTTGTTGATGAGACGGCAACTCCGCAACTGTACTAGTGTGTTATTGCGAAATGCAAACCCAGTAGTAAAAGCACAAAAATTTAATCAATATGAATTGAACCAAGAACCAATTAAATTAAGAGCAATAATAGGGGAGTGAAATTCTAGAGTGAAATCTCATAGTGACTGATGTGGCATGTGTAAAAAGACAAATTTGGATCTATTGTATCATTTTCATGTACCATTTTGTAAAAAATTGCCACGTGTCATTTTAGTTAGTTATCTCATTTTTAAAAATTAAACTAATGCCCTAACCAAATGATACTCAAAGTGAAAAATACTTTAAGAGTAATGATACTGAAAGTGAAATTATGGAGTGAAAATACCATAATAAATGACGTGGCATATGTAAAAAGCCAAAATCACCCTTTAGGTATAAAAAGATAAAATGATACTCAAAGTGAAATTATGGAGTGAAATCCCATAGTGAATGACGTAGCATGTGTAAAAAGCCGAAATCATCCTTTATGTATAAAAAGATAAAATCATGTAACACCTTATAAAAAACAGACACGTGTACAATCACTTATTGATAAGGTGAAATATGTTCACCTTATATATGCTATTTTCACTGATACTTTGCGTCATCTTTATGCTATTTAATGTGTTTTTAGTGTGTTTTGTAGGATATGAATCATGGAGGCCAAAATAAGAGGAAAAGATTGAGAAAGATAAAGAAAGATGTGATTTAGGCCAAAAAGGTGCATTTCGTCACAAAGAAGCTGGTTCCGTGTTTCACAAGATATTTAAGGTGTCCATTCCAATTGTTTATGATCTATCCTACATATTTACACCTTAGATAGAGTGGCAAATAAGTGCCAAGTTGATCCCATGGAGGCTCGAGACTCCAAGAGGGGTTAACATAATGAAACACGTCAAAAGGCGATGAAGAACAAATGCTGAAGAAATCTGCCAGGGTTTAGTAATTCAATCATATCTCTCTCCATTTACATCCACATAGAGTGATTCAAGAGCCATTGGAAAGCCAAGAGATAGAGCTACAACTTTTATGTTTTGGGTTTTTCCAAATTCGGCCGGGATCATAGAGCCAAATAGTCATTTCTGGACGTTGCGACGTGGGAGAAGCTCCACGTCGCGACGGGGATCACCGTTTTCGTTTTTTTAATTCATGGACGTCGCGCGCCGTGGGGATCTAGACGTCGCGACGTCCATAACTGAAGCAGCTCAAAAACTTTCCTTTTTTCAGTTTTTGATGTTTTTAAGACGTCTTTTTGTTATGGGTTGTTTCCTAACTTGTTCCTTACATGTTAGGGCCCAAAAATGTTATCAATGTTTGATAAGGTTTCAAGTTGTTTCTTATATAAGGCCATCTATTATGTAATTTTTAAAGAGGGGAGATCATAGAAGAATAGAGAGTTCATAGTTTAGAATAGATTAGGGTTTCTTTCTTCTTTTATTAGGGTTTCATATATTTTTAGGTTGTTGATTTTTTACAGAGATTTGAAGCAAGGGTTCTTCTTTGTAATAGCTAGGGTTTCATCTTTGATTATTGCTCGAAGAGAATTTATAGCTGTACGGATTCAGGAACATCATTATCATTGAATCTATTCTTTTAGAAGTAAAGATTTCTTCCAAGGATTTGCCATTCAAGGTGTTATCTTTCCTTTTATTTGATGATTTCAATATTGTGCTTTAATATTAATATTATGATGTTTGATTTAGCCATGGTTGGCTAAATCTATTGTGCTCCCAGGATTATGAATAAGGGTTTGTGTGCTTCATTTACATGTTATATTCTATCTTATGGTCTTAAGTGGAATGAGTTTTACTGAGTTCTTCATAATTATGCATGATTTGGGTCCGAATTATGTGTGATGAATATCTTTTTAAAGTGCAGTAAATTACTTAGAGATAACTTACTTTAATCTTGACTCTCACCACATAGGAAGATTAAATTGGGTTATTTGGAATCTATTGTGGGTTAGTTGTGAATTTGTTAGATTGATTTTACCTTAACTCTTACCTCTTACCACATAGGAAGAGTTAGGGAGATTAGTTTAGCATTAGCATGACTGGTTTCGGCGTTGCCTCTTACCACATAAGAGCGGTTGAACTTGAGGGTTTGGTTGAGTTGGTAGTTGCACTAGATTCTGGGTTAATTAAGGAAGTAAACCTTGCTTCTTACCGCATAGGAGGGTTTAACAAATTAGTTAATATCTAAGTAGGTAAATATCTGAATCATTCCTTGCCTCTTACCACATAGAAGGGCGTGAGTTATGTTATTTGCTCTTGTTTTGCATGACCATAGATAGGATGTGCTTGTGTCTTTTATTTATCCTAAATATAATCTCGGGAGTACATTTGCTTAATTGATATTTTAAATCAAAGTTATCATCTTAGTCTTTGAGTTTTGTCTTTTAAATTAGTTTCTTTAGTTTGAGAAATATAAAAACTCAAAAAGATTTCCTTTAAGTTTCAACACAGTCCTTTCTCTAAGGGAACGTACTTGCTATACTATCACCGTTTAGGGGTTGTTTAGCAAGATTTTTTATTAGGGGTAGATAGCAACCAAGAACATTTTCATACACATATTTGCTCCCATCAAATTTTGGTGCCGCTGCCGGGGAGAGCAACCGTGTTGAAATTTTAGCTTTTTTGTGAATATTAGATGTAAATATTTTATTCATTTTTTTGTGCTTTTTCTTTTTGTGTTTTATTTATTTATTTATTTTTAGTTTTAATTTCTACCTAAGTATGTCTAAGAGGTTTGGTGAATCCTTTGGATTAATTTTTACCCACCACATAGAGTGGATGATAAACAACCGAACTCTAGAATATTTGGTGAATTCTTACCATAGGAGTATTGGGAATCCATAGAGGCTAAATTGGCATAATTAACCAATGCATTGGATGACATTCAAACTTCTTGGGGTTATCTTATTGCTTACTGCAGGAGCTATGTGCAAAAGGAGTTTGAACCTCAACTCATTTACAAGGAGCCATGGTCAACAAGAAAACACAACATATCTTTAAGAATATTGGATGCTCTTATTAAAAAAAGGCAATCAATGTTAGGTTTATTCAATGCAATTGAGAACCAAAGTGAGGTAAAACATGATAAATTTATTTCTCCTACATGCATGAATGTTGAACACTTGGAATGTGATGTTCTCTTTTTAGTGGTAACATGAATGAGAAGCACTATTCTAATACTTTCTTTGACGATATTGTATTTTCTTTCTATGAAGACATAATCAATATAATGGGTAGTTTTTATTCAGCAATATCTTTCATGAATTCCTTTGGTTTAAAGGTAACTTTGGATGTATGCACCCCATGTGTACTAGCTTCCCATGCTGATTGCCTTGCATATAAAAAAATATTCAAAATGACCATTATGTTAGCTTAGATGATGAGAACTTGTTGATTTGTAAAGAAATAGCTAACATAGTGAGATCATGTGTTGTGGATTCATACATTGATAATTCTATTGATGATTTTCTTAAGTCTTTGTATGCAAAGCCATTGTTGGATTCTTGTAGGGAGGAATGGCAAATCATGGAACAATTGGAGATTACTTTAAGCGATGTTAAGTCATTACAAATCCCAAAGTTAATGGTTAAAGAAGAAATGAGGAGCCTACCTTGGAGGAGCAAGAGTGGTACAAAGTTTAGTTCATTGAACTTGCTCCTCAAATGCATGAGCTCAAGTTCCTCCTCAAAGGGTTGCAAAATAAGCCCTATGCTAGAAGACGAAGTGCTTGTGAAAGAGCATTCTTTTGGTATAAGGATGGGTATTCCGAGTCTTGAAGAAGAAGGCCACAATAATAAGGTCTAGCTAGGGACCAAATAAACCTAGAACTACCTTTTTACCTTTCTTTTAAATTAATAGTTTTTATTATGTTTTTGTTTTTAGTTGATAGTTTGATTAAAGAAGAAGGCTGCTTGAAACATTCCCAAAGCCTCAACCGCACAACAAGCCTATCGGAGATTACATGGATAATAGATGAATTTCTTTTCTCACAAATTAATGACAATGTGTATTTTAAGTGTGGGGGGGATAAAATTCATGTTATTCACATTTCATGTTGCCATTCAAGGTGTTATCTTTCCTTTTATTTGATGATTTCAATATTGTTCTTTAATATTAATATTATGATGTTTGATTTGGCCATGCTTGGCTAAATCTATTGTGCTCCCAGGATTATGAATAAGGGTTTGTGTGCTTAATTTACATGTTATATTCTATCTTATGGTCTTAAGTGGAATGAGTTTTACTGAGTTTTTCATAATTATGCATGATTTGGGCCCGAATTATGTGTGATGAATATCTTCTTAAAGTGCAGTAAATTACTTAGAGATAACTTACTTTAATCTTGCCTCTTACCACATAGGAATATTATAGTGGGTTATTTGGAATCTATTGTGGGTTAGTTTTGAATTTGTTAGATTGATTTTACCTTAACTCTTGCCTCTTACCACATAGGAGGAGTAAGGGAGATTACTTTAGCATTAGCGTGACTGGTTCCGACGTTACCTCTTACCACATAGGAGCGGTTGAACTTGAGGGTTTGGTTGAGTTGGTAGTTGCACTAGATTCTTGGTTAATTAAGGAAGTAAACCTTGCCTCTTACCACATAGGAGGGTTTAACAAATTAGTTAATATCTAAGTAGGTAAATATCTTAATCATTCCTTGCCTCTTACCACATAGGAGGGCGTGAGTTATGTTATTTGTTCTTGTTTTGCATGACAATAGATAGGATGTGCTTGTGTCTTTTATTTACCTTAAATATAATCTCAGGAGTACACTTGCTTAATTGATATTTTAAATCAAAGTTATCATCTTAGTCTTTGTGTTTTGTCTTCTAAATTAGTGTCTTTAGTTTGATAAATATAAAAACTCGAAAAGATTTCCTTTAAGTTTCAACACAGTCCTTTCTCTGAGGGAACGAACTTGCTATACTATCACCGTTTAGGGGTTGCTTAGCATGATTTTTTATTAGGGGTAGATAGAAACCACGAACATTTTCATACACATATTTGCTCCTATCACTTATTCTGTAGGGTACATTTATCATTTGATTAGGGCATTAGCTTAATTTTTAAAAATGAGATAACAAACTAAAATGACACGTGTCAATTTTTTACAAAATGGTACATAAAAATGATACAGTAGATCCAAATTTGTCTCTTTACACCTGCCACGTCAGTCACTATGGGATTTCACTCTAGAATTTCACTCCCCTATCATTGCTCTTAATTTAATTGGTTCTTGTTTCAATTCATCTTAATTAATTTTTTGTGCTTTTACTACTGGGTTTGCATTTCGCAATAACACACTAGTACAGTTGTGGAGTTGCCGTCTCATCAACAAATTTTGATTTCGATTCTGAGGAAAAGGTTCAGTTTTCCATTCTCTACGCCGATACTTTTTTTGGGTTGCTCTCAAATAATCTTCATCATCTCCCAATCAAGAGCGCAAATTTTGTGATTGATTAAATATACCTATGTGATGAAGCTCAAATCTGCACGTCGGTATATTACGAATTGACCGACCTAGAAATACCGAGCTCCAGCAATAATCACCAACTTGATCTGTAAAACAAAATAGCGTTAGAGCAAAGTCCTGAGGAGGTCCCCGGGGATTCTACTCCGATGCTTAAGTCAGTAATTCAGTTGATAATAATTTCTTTTTCCTTATTCTATCTCAATCAAATGTATTAAATACCAAAGAATACTTACCGTTAACTAGCTTCCATGATTTAATCCTTGCTCTGGTCAATTGTTGTAACCGCTTTTGACTTATCCCTACATATTAGGGAATATTTGAATATTTGTTATATCAATACCTCCTCAAGTCGGTATAAAAGTTTTTATCCCGACTTGATAATAACTTTCAAAAATTCCCGACTTGATGATGAGTCTCAAGAATTTCCGACTTAATGATAGGTCTCAAGAATTCCCGACTTGATCTACTTAATCTTTCTTCGCAAGAATAACGCTTCATCTGTCAAAGAAACATTAATTTGTTCCTTGACATAATGATTGATGCTTCGGTTTCAGAAAAAATTAAATTTCAATTACTGAAGCTTGCACAGATCCCCATTTAAATCAACCGTTATCCTTGATGGACGCGTTTTGACATAACTCACCAATTCTCAGATAACACCCCTTTTACTTTCAAGTTTCAATTTCAAACACACCCTATCCTTATATCCAAATCCTTTTCCGGCGACAATTTCAATTTCAAAGAATCTGAATCTTCAATTTCAGAGAATCCAAAATACCAACTTTAAAGAACCCTAATCTTCGATTTGGTGTTCTCCTCGAGTTTATCCCATCAATTGGAAATCGGCTCGAACTCTTCTCTACTGCACCAATCCGAGATTTTCCTCAGCTCTTCATCAGGTTTGTCTTCAGAAGAACACTCTAATTCATCGAAACCCATTAATTTCGCAAGTTATGTTGAAGCTTCTACGTCCAACGCTCTACCCTTGAATGATAATTTAGAATCTGTGAGTGAGAATCCCCTTCAGTTAACAAATCACCTCCAGTCAGTAATGATTCATTAGCTTTCCCTTCGACTAGAAAACCACTCAGGAGATCATTAGACAATCTACCAAAGCTAGCCCTAGCCTTAGCAAGGCAATAACAATTGTTGAAGAAAACCCCACTGAAGAATCTGACCACGAAATAGTAGAAATTCCTGACAATCTTTTAGCCAACTCCATCCCTACTGTGCTAAAAAGGAAAAGCATCGACCGCATAGTAAACAAGTATTTTATTCCAAGCCATATCACAATTCAAGTCCCATCTGAAGATGAACGAGCTACAAATCCCCCTCAGGGTCATGTAGCTCTTTATGAACATCAATTTCAAGCTGGGCTTCGATTACCTCTTACCGATTTGCTTTTAAACGTTCTAGATCATTATGAGGTTAGCTTGAGCCAGCTTACCCCAAATTCAATTAGAACTATTATAGGCTTTGAACTCATTTGCTACTACGCTAAAGTTTATATCAGCCTCCCTCTTTTTAGGCGGTTCTTTTCCTTAAAGACAGTTCCCAATGAGCTCGGCTGGTTTTATTTTAACCGTAGTGCTAACAGAGTACCCCTCTTACAAAATTTCCCCAGCTCCATCCACCATTGGAAGAAAAGGTTCTTTTTTGTAAGCACTGAGTTTCTTGGTAATAACAGACCATGGAAAATCAAAGATAGTATTACTGACCGAGAACCCAAAAATAACTATGACATGGGTGGAGAAAACACATTAGAAACTTCAGGAGTTACTCTTGATGTGTCCCGACTGTCTGAAAAAATTTTGATTCAAGCTGGGCTGAGTTCGGCTATACTCGGACCGAAATATAGGGGCTCCAAAGACAAAAATGGAGTTGAATGTAAGTATTCCTTCTTATGTTATAATTCTTGAAGATTTATTCCTGATAATTTTCTCTTCTGATGTTCCTTCTCATAATAGTAATGGATCTCAGCCAATTGATAATAGAGAACCTCAAGAAATCCACCTATGCTGCTTCCTCCTCGGGTAACTCTAGCCAAGAAGTTTCAGATAAAGGCCTACCTCCAGGGACTCTTCCAGAATCTATCGAGCTCGTGTCTTTTAATGCACAAACTACCGAACTCGCACCTTCTGGAATACCAACTGCGTCACTTGGCTTACCTCCTTTGTCAAAAGATAGAAAAACCCGAGCTGGAAAGAGAAATGTACCAGACTCCTTCAAGCCAATCAAACCACCGAGCAAGAGAACTGCCACTCCAAAGCCCATCATCTCTGTACTCCCTTTTGACTTCTCCCAGAATGCTGAATTAGGTTCCTATCTCAAATCAATCTTGCCAATGTCCCGATCTCTTACGTTCCAGTCTCTCACCCTGGTGACCACTTTTGCCCGGGCTGGGGTTTTAACCGTAACTCCAGAGTCTTGTCCCCAGCCCTAGCTCGTGAATGGTTAAATCAAGGCGTCCTCTCCCGCGATCTGGATTCACTAAGACAGCTCAGCAATGAAGAGCTAATTAACGTTCTAGCTCTGTCAGTTTCTCAAGTATGCTCTCTCTCTCTCTTTTATTATTTTCCTTTAGAAACAATCTTGTGCCTTTGTTTATGAAAGTTATCTCCTTTGCATAATGCTGCTTTATCCACTAGGGCTATAGAAGTCATTCAAGCGTCGGAACCTTCAGCACAGCTTCGGTCGGAGTTGGAATAAGCAAAGAAAACCATCACCGACCTAGAGGGGAGAGTCTCGAATCTGGAAGGGGACGATCGTGAGCAGAAAGAACTCGAATCCCGTGCTCAGCAAGAATTAGCTCAAGTCAAGTCCGACCTGGAAGCTGAGCAAAAAATATCAGTAGTAGCTAAAGGTGATCTGGCAACCGAAAAGAGGAAATCCGAAAGCCTGAAGTCTGCTAACGCAGATCTTAGATCATCCATTCTTGTGTGGGAGAGGCACTGCAAAAGCTGGGAGCGCAGGTACAATTTCCTTAAAGGGAGTGGTTCTGGTCAGACGGTGGAGAACTTCTTGAGATCGGACGAATTCACCAAGCTCGTGTCCAGGATTAATGGCCCAGTTGCTCAACTAGGTTATAACGAGGCCGTCAGATCACTCCAACAGATGCGTCTTCCTCACAAGACTCTAGATGAGCTCGGTTATGACGAGGGCGCTAGTGCGAAGGTCAATGAGGTCTTTTAGGAGGTAACTGGGGGAGCACTTGGATTTTCTGTGACCCAGTTCGTCCCTTCCACTCCTGTTTTTGAAAACCCCAAGGCGGACATGTCTGAGCTGGAGAAAGAGGACGAGCTTAAAGAGACTGCAGAGGCGGAAGTAGTTGCCGACCTGGAGAAGCCTGATGGTGGAAGTGAACATTGAGCCTTAGGAATTTTATTCCTTTGTTATATTTCAACTTTTGTGGGATGTTTGGGTTTTTGTTACCCAATTTCATTGACAATTTATCCTTGGAGATTTTTTCCAGGATTTGAATATTTAATTGTGTTCCAAGACTTATGATCTTGGGATTTATTTATATAATTGTTTGATTTTCCTCCCAAATTCTTTATTTCGGGATTTTTATGACTTGTTTTTCCTGGAGATTCTTTTCCCCAAAAATTTGCTAAGTATATTGGGATCTTTCACGGGGATTAATTTTCTCCGGAATTCATCACCACAACATTCTTCATTCATCGAGAACTGATTTATTACCTCGTAGAAATGAAACAGAAGAAGAGCATAACCGAGCTAACAGATACACCCGAGCTAATAGTACTTGGAATTTTTCGCCGGGATTAATTTCCTCCGGAATTCAACACATATTTTTCGCGGGGATTAATTTTCTCCGGAATTTATCACATTCTTTATTTATCAAGGACTGATTTATTACATCGTAGAAATGACATAAGAAAAGAACATAACCGAGCTCACAGAAACACCCGAGCTAAAAAAACATCCTTAAATTCACGAAATTCCATATTCTTGGAACAATCCTTCCGTCAGAACGAGAAAGTCTACAGTACCCAGTTGAGGATACATCCTCTACTTTATAGGGCCCTTCCCAAGTAGGATCAAGTTTCCCAGTTTTTCCAACTCGGCTTGCTTCCACTTTCCTTAACACCAAGTCGCCAGCTTTAAACTGCTTGTTGACTACCCTTTTGTTATAAAACTGAGCTACTCCTTCCTTGTACTTTGCCTCTCTGAGCTGAGCTCGCATCCTTCTTTCTTCCAATAGGTCAAGGTCTGTCTGAAGCTCCTTCTGATTTTCTTCTTCCCTGAATAATAATACCCGAAGACTAGGCAGGCCTATTTCAGGAGGAAGAACTGCCTCAGTATCATAGGCGAGAAGGTAAGGAGTTTCTCCAGTCGCAGTCCTTGGTGTAGTTCTGTATGACCACAACACCATTGGTAGATTCTCAACCCAATCACCACTTGACCTTCCCAGGCGAGTCTTCAAACCTTGCAGGATTACCCGATTGGTTACTTCTGCTTGACCGTTGGTCTGAGGATGTGACACAGAAGAGAATTTTTGCTGAATTTTGAGCGAATGACACCATGACTTGAATGGGTCTTTAGCAAATTGCCTTCCATTGTCTGAAATCACCACCCCTGGAATCCCATATCGATAGATGATGTTTTTCCAGAAGAAGCTTATCACATTTTTTTCCCGAAATGTGAACTAACGGCTCCGCTTCTACCCATTTGGTGAAATAATCAACTGCTACAATGAGGTGTTTATACCGACCTCAGGCTTCTGGGAAAGGCCCGAGAAGATCCACCCCCCATTGATAGAATGGCCAAACGGAAGTAGAGGATTATAAGGGAACCTGAGGAGTATGTGCTACCACAGCATACTTTTGGCAATTTCCGCATGTCCTCACCACTTGAGACGCATCTTTAAACATCGTTGGCCAAAAATAACCGAGTAAAAGCGCTTTCTTTGCTAACATTTTTTGATTCAACATGAGAACCAAATATCCCCTCATGAATTTCATAGATACGTACTGAGCCTGCTCGGGGTCTACGCACCTCAGCAATGGTTTCAAGTATCCTTTCTTGTATAAAATTTCATTTTCGAGTACATACCGAGCTGCACGCATGCGCACTTGCCGAGCAGCTGATCTATCTTTCAGTAGATTCCTCCGACCTCAGAAAGTTATAGATCGGGGTCATCCAATTCTCTGTACTGCTTATATACATCATCTCCACCGCCAAAATGCTTCGTTAGGGGAGTGTCTCAACCCATACTTGCTTATTCAAATGCGAAGAAGTAGATGAGGCAAGTTTACTTAAAGCGTCAGCTCTTCTGTTTCGAGATCGGGATATTTTCTCAATATTGAAGTTCTCAAATTTCTTTACCAGATCTTGCACCACGTTCAAATACTTCTTCATCATCGCGTCTTTAGTGGCATACTTCCCTGTCAATTGCTCAACCACTAACTGTGAATCACTGTGAGCCCTTACATGCCAAGCTCCAACAGATAGCGCTAGCTTCAGCCCAGTGATTAATGCCTTATACTCTGATTCATTATTAGAAGCAATAAATTCAAACTTTAAAGCATATGCTAATTCATTACCTTCAGGACTGATTAACACCAGCCCGGCTCCTGCTTCTTTCCCGGCTGAAGCTCCGTCAACAAACAATTGTCATTCTTTGCCTACTTCTGGCTGAATTGTTTGTACCGTAGATATCTCCACCTCTTCTTCCTCACTTGGCATCTCTGCGATAAAATCAGCTAGGGCCTGACCTTTAATTGTTGTTCGGGGTTTAAAAGTAATATCATACTCCTCGAGCTCCACTGCCCATTTGGTCAATCGTCCAGAGTTTTCTGGTCGGTACAAGATCTGTCTTACAGGCTGATCAGTAAGAACACAAACTGGATGACCTTGGAAGTACGGCCTCAATCTTCGAGCTGCAAACACTAAGAACATTACCAGTTTTTCCACTTCCAGATACCTCTGTTCCGCTCCATGCAAAGCTTTACTTACGAAGTAGACAGGTTTCTGTATTTCCCCATCTTCCTGTACCAGAACGGCGCTAATCGTGAATTCTGACACAGCCAAGTACAGAAATAACGGCTCTCCGGGTTTTGGAACAGATAAAATGGGCAACTGCTTCAAGTGCTCCTTCAGTGCTTCAAAATATTGTTGGCACTCCTCGTCCCATTTAAAAGTCTTGGCAGACTTCAAGAGCTTAAAAAATGGTAAGCCCCTCTCGGCTGCTCAGGATAGGAACCTGTTCAGAGCTGCCATGCATCCCGTCAACTTCTGTACCTCCTTTATGCTTCTGGGCACCTCCATTACTATTATGGCTTCTAACTTCTTGGGATTAGCCTCGATTCCTCTTTTTGACACCATAAATCAGAGGAACTTCCCAGAGTTAACTCCAAAGACACACTTCTCTGGATTGAGCATTAAACCAACCTGCCGCAGTGTTGTGAATGTCTACTTTAAATCATCTAGTATGTCTTCCTCTGCTTTATTTTTGATTACCATATCGTCTATGTACACCTCCAAATTCCGACCTATCTGTTTTTGGAACACCTGATTCACCAGGCGTTGATATGTGGCCCCGGCGTTTTTCAGTCCAAACGGCATCTTCTTGTAATAAAAAATCCCTTGATTGGTCACGAATGCTGTTTTTTCAGCATCCTCGGGGTTCATTAGGATCTGGTGGTACCCTTTGTAAGTATCCAAGAAACTTAGCATCCCAAAACCAACTATGGCGTTAATGATTTGATCAATTGATGGTAGAGGATAGCAATCCTTCGGGCAAGCTCGGTTCAAATCTGTAAAGTCGATGCACATCCGCCATCCACCATCAACGTTTTTTACCATCACTGGATTTGCTATCCAGGTCGAATACTTAACTTCTCCAAGAATGCTGACCTCCAGCAATTTGTTAACCTCCTGCTGAATGACTTGCTTACGCTCAGGAGCAAAACTTCTCTTTTTTTGTTGCACATGCTTTGTATTCTCATGAATATTCAGTGAGTGAGTTATCAATTCGGGAGAAACTCCGCCCATTTCCTTTGGATCCCAAGCAAACATATCCCTATATTCCTTAAGAAGTCTCAGCAGACGACGCTGAATTGGCTCAGAGATATTTTTGCCGATCTGAATTGTCCTCTCGGGCCTGGCACAATCAATTGAAATCTTCAATATCTCTTGATCGTTAAAATCGAAGCCCACACTCTTCACGGGATGCTGTTCCCGTACCTTCATCGGACCTTTAATCCCAGTTTCCCCCTGTACACAATTCACACGCATATCCCGAGAAGGCTGATTTTTCCATCTCATGGCCACCATATAACACCTCCTAGTTGCTTATTGATCCCCCCGTATTTGCTACTCCCACCACGGTTGGGAATTTCATCACCAAGTGGTAAGGTGACCATATTGCCTTCAATTTCACCATGGTAGGTCGGCCTATTATCACATTGTATGGGGATGGCGAATTCAGCACTGTAAAGTCTGTGTACACCGTTCTGCTCCTTGGGTATTCACCTATGGTAACTGGCAACGTCACAATTCCCATAGGCTGAACAGCTTCCCCAGAAAAGCCCACCAACAGAGTAGGGCTCCGTCGGAGGTACTTGGGGTCTACCTCCAGCTGTACAAACGCATTGATGTACAGAATATCTACCGAGCTGCCATCATCTACATAAACCCGATGCACTAGCTTGTTGGCTATGTTGGCTTTTATGATGAGGGCATCTGAATGAGGGAATTTGGTAGGTACAGCGTTTTTCTCAGAAAAGGTGATAGTTTCTGGAGGTTTGAATCTTTTTCTCGTGGGTTCCTGCTCGGGTATTTGGCGGCATCTATTTTTTCGTACAGAATTACTTTCTTCTCCTTCTAATCCTCCGAGGATGGCATGAACTTCACCATTTATATCCCGAGCTGTGGGGCAATTATTAGGCCGCTGACGCTTATCCTCATTTCGAACATTCCTTCCGAACTGAGGTCAGTAAGGGGAGCGTCTTTCTGCCGACCGACCTCTCCTCGCCACTTTATAAGTCGTCTTAACAAACTCTTGCAGATATATATCCTTCTCGGACACAATCCTCAATCTCCTTCTTGAGGTCGGTACAATCCTCAGTATCATGCCCATGCTGCTGATGAAAGCTACAAAAAAGATCTTTGTTCCGTTTGTGATTCGATGCGTTCATTTTCATGGGAGACCTCAAGATTCCTTGTTTTCCTACAATAGCTAGGATCTCCGACCGGGACCTGTTGAGGCGGGTAGTTATTCTGTCTCTCACCGTCGGCTTTGTAACACGACGTGGTGGATTAAGGCGATCAAACACCTTCGACCGCCTATCTGGCATCACATTCCTCTTTCCTTCATCCCGGGCTCTTACGCCTCGCTTGTCATTGTCTTTTTTCCTTTAATCCGCTTCTTCTCCCTTGGCATATTTCTCAGCTCGGTCCATTAGTTCCTCCATATTTGCTGGGGGCTCCGTAGCCATTTTAGTATAAAAACACCCGGGTCGTAAACCATTGATGAATGCTCCCACCAAAACATCTTCAGAGCAGTTCTTCACTTGTAAACTTTAGTCATTGAACCTTCCCATATAACTCCGAAGGGATTCACTATCCCCCTGACGAAGATTCAATAACTCTGCCGTAGATTTATCAAACTTTTTTCGTTGCAGGAAACGATTGAAGAAAAGATCACAGAGTTGAGAAAAAGAATCCACACTTCTTGGCCTTAGACCTTCATACCAGAGGCGGGCTTTTCCTTTCAAAGTGGTTGGAAATGCTTGGCACTTTGTTTCTTCCGGTTCCTTCAAAAAATCCATCGTGGATTCAAATCTGTGAATTTGATCATTAGAATCCGAGTCTCCAGTGTAGGCTTGTAATTGTGGTAACTTGAACTGGGCGGGTAATGGAAAATCAGAAATCTCCTGGGATAAAGGGTTGTCCCTCCGGGGCCTCCTTTTCCATGGATTATTGCCTGCATCCCGATTAACATTTTCTCTTCCTCCAGTTCGAGGAAAATGATGAGTCTCAAACCTCCTATCGTTTTTCCCCAGACTCACTTTGGATCACAAGGGGTGCTTTTCTCCTGTCTTTCTGCTGATCCTGCTTTTTCTTCCGAGATTCTTTGACCATAGCTTCCATCTCATCATAATGTTCCGCAAATATTTTCATCAACTCAGGGGTAATCCGGTTATCCCCCTGCGGTGCCTTCTCAGAAGCTTGCTGATTCGTGGGCGACGATTGCCTCCCTTCTTAACGCCTACTGGATTGAGCAGCTCCTCATTTCGATCTCGTATTTGCCATCGTAATGCAATCTTGTGGTGAGAGCCTTTTTGTACGGCCCCCACAGATGGCGCCAATTGATGAAGCTCAAATCTGCACGTCGGTATATTACGAATTGACCAACCTAGAAATACCGAGCTCCAGCAATAATCACCAACTTGATCTATAAAATAGAATAGCGTTAGAGCAAAGTCCCGAGGTGGTCCCCGTGGATTCTACTCCGATGCTTAAGTCAGTAATTCAGTTGATAATAATTTCTTTTTCCTTATTCTATCTCAATCAAACGTATTAAATACCAAAGAATAGTTACCGTTAACTAGCTTTCATGATTTACTCCTTGCTCTGGTCAATTGTTGTAACCGCTTTTGACTTATCCCTACATATTAGGGAATATTTGAATATTTGTTATATCACTATGCATGTAAAGTTTCCATTTTTTTCATTTATTTTTTAGGAATTTTTCTTTGTTTTTAGTTCAATTCACATTCTAGTTGCTAAGTAGTCTGTTTTGGCCTAATTTATTAAATAATTCTTGTAAAGACTGTCGTCAACCCCACTTGTCTACGCTGTGGTTCTTAATCTTGATTTCAATCCCAGAAGAGAAAAAGTTATTAAGTTTGATGAATTTAGGCATTTGATAATGTGCAGACAGAGGGACTCATTGTGGGCTACTAGCATAGATGCACAAGTTTGAATTTTGTGTCATTTCCTTCCCTCTTTATAAGTAAATAGATGTCTTTGGAGATATTTCTGATTGCATCAAGTTCATGTTTCAATTTGAGCCTATTTGGATTCATCATATATTGATCTCTGTTTTTAGCCAACAATTGTTGCGTCTAAAGCAAGGAATAGACATTTCCTTGGCCTATTGAAAAGCTTAAAGATTTTAAAGTAGCAGACGCTTTGAAGATAAGAAAATTACAGAAGATTCTGCCACCCTATTCAATAAGGTGATTTTTGTACCTTTTGGTGCATTTTGACTCTATTCCCCATGATAATCTTTAATAACTTATGATTCATTGACTAAGTATTTGGAATCTGATTTTCTTATGGATTGCAATAGGGTTCTATTTCCAAGTTATGGCTTCACCACTCACTACTAGTTTCTCTTCAAATATCAGTAATTACCAAGGATCATAGAAATTGGATATTTTCCAAGCCTCTAGAGAGAGTAGAGGGTCTGTGTGAGTTCATAGATGGGATGGAATTAGCTTTAGATTTTAGTCCAAGAAGAGCAAAGTTAGTAAATTTTGATGGATTTAGACAATTGATAATGTGCAGCTGGTCAGAAAATTTAGGTATAGCTATTTTGATGGATTTCCTTGATACACTCCTCACCTATCTGGATCCATTAAGCCCTGGAAGTTTAGGTATAGCTATTTCAGATGCTGTGGAGGTTGCAGCTAAAAATGATGATACCAAGTATTGTCTATGAAGTGTTCTCAATCATGTTCTATTACACTAGACCGTGATAGGTGAGGAGTGTATCAAGGAAATGGAGGCTATAGGGGAGACTCCGGACATTACTATTGGATGCACTGGAGGTGGATCCAATTTCGCTGGACTTGCATTTCCATTTATTAGAGAGAAAATGAAGGGAAAAATCAACCCTCATATTAAAGCAGTTGAACTGACAACATGCCCTTCATTAGTATACGCTTATGATTATAGAGACACGGTAGGGATGACTCCTTTGATGAAGATACATAAACTTGGGCATGACTTCATACCGGACCCAATTCATGCAGGAAAAATTTTGTAGACTTAGGAAAGGATACCTACTCCTTTTACATTTACTTTCATTTCATCTAGATTGAACTGTGTTTCAGGAGGTCTGCGTTACCATGGCAAGGCTCCATTGATTTCACATGCCTATGAATTGGGGTACATGGAAGCAATATCAATTCCTTAGATCGAATGTTTTCAAGGCACAATGCATGTTTTCCTTCCTCTTTCACTTCTACCAACAAGAGTGGGCATCACTCGTAGTTGTATAGTTTATTAGAGGAAGATTTTGATTAAGGTTTATCCATTTAAATGAATTTTGGTAGGTGCAATACAATTTGCTAGGTCTAAGGGATTGATACTGGCATCGAAACCAACTCATGCCATAGCTACCACCAAATGGGAAGCGCTTAGATGTAAAGAGATGGGGGAGTCAAAAGTGATTCTTATGGCAATGTGTGGGTATGGCCATGTTGATTTGCCTGCTTATGAGAAGTATTTGCAGGGCTCTATGGTTGATTTGTCATTTTCAGAGGATAAAATATGAGCATCTTTGTCCAAGATTCCTCAGTTGGTCCCCTAAGGGCTGCCGAGATTTAGTTGTGTTTGAGGTATTCATCAAATCATAAGTTGGTATTCAGTAGTTGAATGAACATCTCCAGGATGTTGCTCAGGATTTCTCTACATATTGCAATCCCACCTTTACTGGAGGGCTAGTGAATGAGCATTTGCAAGGTAGAAATACGATAAAGAAATTGTCAGAGATTGCTATGATTGAGCTGACATTTCCACTGTTGTAGTATTCATGTTCTTTTCTACTGCATTGGCTTGTTGAAGAGTGAGTGATGCTTAGTTATATGTGTCTTTAAAATTTTCTCATTGGTATTCAGTAGTTGAAGAGTGAATGAGTGAGTGAGTGCTATTGAAAGCAACGAGTCTTGTCAAAATTGCTATTTAAAACAACAAGCTAAAACCAAGACGGTGCACCATGGAACAAGTTGTGATATAGGAAAAACTACAAAAATCAGTTGGATAATATACAATATTTAATGGTCCGCCGAGGAAAATAATACAGTAAAAAAAGTTTCAATATCCTTATAAACATTCTTAAAGTAAAAGGAAACTTTTTAAGTGCTATATATGAATTATGAGGTTGGTAGTTGAGAGTGAATCTTTTATTTGCGGTCATCATTCTCAACGAGAATACTTTACTTCTAAACACATTTAGAAGTTTTAATAATTAAATATTAAGAAAATTAATTTTAAAAGAAAAATATATCCTGAAAATTCATAATAACATCAATAATAAAAATTAAAGATACTCCTAAAATTTCGTAAATGCCGTAACAGTATAACACAGACAATTCCACCCTAAACAGAATTTTCTTTTTCAAAAATTAAAAAATATATACATATACATATATATATATAGTTTTCTTCGTATACTTACTTATCCACAGGATTGTGCTATTCTAGTTTTCGATAAGGTTGGAGGATCGAAGGAAAATCAAGGCTTCAAAAGCTCCACGGACTAACGCCAGGCCACTGCCACCATCGACAACCACCGAGCTCCTCCATCTAATCAAACAAGCGGGAAGCAAGCTTCTTGAATACTATGCCACGGCCACAAGAATCGAGGTAAATTTTTAAATATGAATTTGACTGAGTTATTTATTGCGTATTGTAATTTCTATGTTATCTGCATGTTTTCTTGATAATTGTCGGTACCTGAATCATATGCGGTCATTAGGGTTTTTTCCCGTTCAATTTCAGTTAATGGTAGCTTTTTCCTCACTTATCATTTGAAGAGGATATTTCTGTCAATGGTTTATTGGCTGCAACATTTTACTTCTGTTAAATCACTAACTTAAATAAGCTCCAATCAATGGAACTATCGTGGAAGCTTTGAGCACAATTATTTGCAAAGGTTCCAAGAGCGAGGGCTGGACGGGACAAATAATCTGATTACCAAAATAAAAAATAAACAACTTCAGTGGATAACGCAATAGGGTCTCTACAGATCCCAGAGATAAAGACTCCACCTTGATCTAGAAATTATGCATGTAAAAACAACAACAATGCCCAAAAGACACTTCTTTGTAATGATTATCTGAACAGAAACGGAGCATTTTATCAATCAGGCAATACTCAAAAAAATAAGTAGATAAATGGTCCTTACAAAAATTAAAGCACGTACATTTGACTGTTGGAATAAGTAATAATCAAGAACAATCAATTTATACAACAAACCAAGGAACTGATAAATTCCTAATTATAATCCAAGAATGAAAGAACAAATCAACCATAAAAGTATATATCTAAGAGGCTTAACTGATTACCATTTGTATTCAACTTAAACAACTAAAGAAAGACTTAATGTTCCCATCAAAATTTGAAGAATATAACTACAATATTATTGCTGAAAAAAATAAAATACAAAGCAGAATGTTAACATCCCCTATAAGGCAAAAGCTATTCACTTTTTTTTTCAGTAAAACAGCTTTAAGATGGATACTCGGCATTGACACTTCTTGCCAAACTACTGTTTTAGGCTTTCAACAATCATTATGATATAGAAAAATAGAAAATTCAACAATATGGCTAAACTTACATTACAGTGATAACGTTGATAAGTCTTGGTTATACCGACTTATTTGCTTTACTTACTTGATCTTTTGTGTGGTATATCACTGAAAATAGTGTTTGGTAAGTGACATTTGTTTTCACGAATATGCAAATATGTTTAAGTGTGTGAAAAAATTACAAAGTTGATATAATTGTGAATCAATTGAAGACCATGCACACACTCGAACATTTTTGCTTCACAAGCTTAAACACTATACTCAAAATGAGCACACACACACACATACCTGCACACACACACGCACACCTATGCGGCCGCTCGCACAATCCACACATGGCGGGCGCGCTCTCATGCGCATATTCTTTGGATTTTTGCACCATCACACTCACTCATGCATTCGCACTATACATTTGCACACTCGCACCCCTTTGGGCACTTAACACGCATAGCACAATATATCACCATCTGTTATTGAATGAATTCCTTAACGCTTAAGCAAACATTGGACTCAGTGACCTCACTTACTCACTCTTGCAGGCACATGGAAAGATCCTGTAGCAACTCAAGCTATCAGCTGTCATGATGGGGACACGTAAGGAAAGAGAAAGTATAAAAGGAAACAAATGAAGCTGAATGAAGGATCAAGCAATTGGGGGAGAAATTAGGGTTAAGAGAAGATCAAAAGTGAGGAAAACAATTGAAGGGAGGAAGTCAATCAGAGAGAGAACATATAGATTCAACCCCTTGTAATTGTGGGTTCCGAGCCGATCAATATGATCGGCTAGTTTTATAGTGTTGCCTTGAGGGGTTGTTGATGGACGGATCTTAATTTATCGGAGACAACTGAAATGAATTTATCTTTGTGTTCATTGTTGATTTGTGTTCATTGCATGTTTAAATTCAATGGCTTGTATGAATTTGTTCAAATCCACATTTGATTTGCGGTACCCACTGAGTCTTGTGTGGATCTACCAAAGACAATTGGACTAACATAAAGTGAGTCAGGAGTCAATCTCGTGTGAGTCTTGAGGTCTATTATAATTGTGAATCCTTGTGTGCGGTACCCACTAACATTAGGACTCAATCTTGAGAAAAGACTTAGAAATGCTCTTGTAGAACAGATCAAAGACATGAACTGGGTAGCTGCCCTACCAAGGGAGATATTCAGGAATTGAATTAAAGTTGTAGTATAAGGGTAGAGATCTGGGAGTCTAACTAGTGCCAAGGACTTGCCCTACCAAGGGAAGTCTAAGGAGTCTGTGGAATAGAGTTGTGAGAACCTCCAGGTTAATCAACCCTAGAAAACTAACAGCTTAATCTCCTCACACTACACACGAGTCGATGATGATAAGTGGAGATCTGTAATGACAGATCCCCCTCAAGGCAATACATCCCTATCCATTGTTATTTCATACTTTGTGTTAGTTTTTGCTTGTTGATGTTGCTTGTTGTCAAATGCTATTACAAATCGATTTTGCGACACAACCCTTTCCATGTGGAGATGATCCCACTCACCACTTCTACATTTAGTGAGTTTGGGTAAAATTGAGAGACACGCGATAACTCTCCTAATTTTTGGCGCCGCTGCCGGGGAGAGGCAAGGTGTTAAGAGTTGATTTTGTGATAGTTTTTGTGATTTTGGGACTGTGTTACTTGTTGTTATTGGGTACTGTTTAAATTTCTTTTGATGATAGTTTTGAGTTTCTGATTATTGTTATTGGCTTTAGCATTCTTTACTGATTTCTGGTGAACTGTTGAGATTTGTTGATTTTATTATTACATTTTTGATATCACGTGATCCATTTCATTTTGTTGGTTGTTTTCTATTGATCTGTCCTTGCTAGTGGTGTTTCTAATCTTTGAAGAAACCCAGTGTATGAAAAGAGGAGCTCGTATTCGAGGAATAGCTCCTGAATTTGATTTTGATCTAGAGCTTCAAAGAACTTTGAGACAGAGAAGAAGAGCTCTAGAAATGGCTGAACAAAATGAGGGAAGGCCTGTGCCTCAACCCCCAAGGTTTGGGTATCACTTCGCTGTAAATTTTGAAAGGGTGAACAACCACCAAGGAATAGATGCTGAAAGTTATCAGATCCCAACCCAAATTGTGTCCATGATTACTCAGGGGCAAATATTTCAAGGACTGAGTAATGATGATCCTAACGAGCATCTCGACTGGTTCCTAGGTTTGTGTAACACCTTCAAACTCCAGAGGGTACCACACGATAAAGTTAGAAGGGTCTTGTTTCCTTTGTCCCTTAAAGGGAAAGCAAAGCATTGGTTTAAGTCTGTTGGAGGATCCTCCATTGGTACATTTGAGGAATTGGAAAGAAAATTTTTAGCAAAATATTTTCCACCTGCTAAGTTGGAAAGAATGAGGCTTGAGATTAGAAGTTTTCAGCAGCAAGATAGAGAGACGTTTAAAGAGGCCTGGGACAGATTTAATGATTTGTTGAGACAATGCCCAAATAATGATTTGGGAAAAGTGAGGGAACTGAATACATTCTTCAAAGGATTGTCTCCTGAATCATCACTCATGGTGAAAGCATGTGCAAATGGGGCATTGAAGGATAAGAGTGTCCCAGAAGTAAGGGAATTGTTTGATTCCATAGCTGATGATGAGTATTTATTCCCAGAGGCAAGAAAGATTCTTATGAGGAAACAAAGAGGCATTTTGGACTTGGATGAAGAGACAACTTTAGAAGCTAGGATAGAGGCATTGACAAGACAAGTCCAAACGTTGAAAGCAGCTAAGGTTACCCAAGTGCTATCTTGTGGTCTTTGTAAAGATGACCATCACACTGATGAGTGTGAGCTTACACAAGAATCTGTCCAGTACGTGAACAACTATGCTGGAAAATAGCAATATAATGGGTACAGGAATCAGAATGGTCAAGGCACTTGGGGGGCAGAGCAATCAAAGTAGGCCATATTTCCAAGGTGGAGAGTCAGGAAATAGGGAGAATAGAAGACCCAATGAGGAAGACACACTCCAAAAGATTTTGGAAAAGTTGGATCAGAGGAATACAGTGTTGGAAGTTCAAGAAAAGAATTGGGAAGCATTCAGGAAAAATATAGAGATGCAAATGGGCCAACTGGCCAAGGCAATCCACCAAAGACCCCAGGGGACTCTTCCTAGTGGTATTGAACCTAACCCAAAAGGGAATGAGGTGTGCAATGCCGTAACATTAAGATGTGGAAAGAAACTCAGTGTGAACAAGAGATATTAGGTTGAAGAGGGTCCACCAGAGGAAGTCACAAAGAGTACCAATGTGGAGACCTTTGTGGAGGGAGAACCAGAGAAGAAGGTGAAAAGGAAAAGGTGAAGACATCTGAGGCTAAGAAGAATAGGGGACCACAAATTCCCTACAACTATCCTGAATATGCACCATTACCTCCATACCCTCCAAGAGTTCAGCCTCCAGCTAAGAAGAAAGCTCAATTCACAAGGTTTTTAGACATGGTGAAAAATGTGAATGTGAATGTGCCATTGCTGGATTTGGTCACTGCCATGCCGAGAAATGCGAAATATTTGAAGGACCTTATAGCAAACAAGGAGCAAATTCTTCAATGTGAAATGCCAATTCCACTCACAAAGGAAAGTCAAGCTTGGATGAACAATGCATTGCCTCCCAAGCTTAAGGACCCTGGGAGCTGTAAATACCATATACCATTGGTGCAAGATTTTTCAACAAGGCCTTATGTGACCTTGGAGCGGGATAAATTTGATGCCCCTCTCCATTGCTGAGAATGTTGGACTTGGTAAAAAAAATCAAACCAGTAGCTGTTCTTCTTCAGCTGGCCGACCGGTCCCTTGTACAACCCACAGGGATGATTGAGGATGTATTGGTATCGGTGGACAAGTTTGTACTTCAGTTGACTTTATAATTTTGGACATGGAAGA
Organism: Ophiorrhiza pumila; assembly: GCA_016586305.1. Classification (NCBI taxonomy): domain Eukaryota; kingdom Viridiplantae; phylum Streptophyta; class Magnoliopsida; order Gentianales; family Rubiaceae; genus Ophiorrhiza; species Ophiorrhiza pumila. The sequence goes on from BLIW01000011.1 coordinate 14,414,873, forward strand.
GAACCCAGAGGTCCCTCTCATCTTTGGCAGACCATTCATGCCCACAGGAGATGCTCTTATTGGGGTCAAAAGCAAGACCATTACATTCAGAGTGAATAGAAAACAGGTGATCTTTAATGTTGATTATGCAATGAAGCACCCAAACTCTGCGGAGCAATGTTATTGCGTTTATTCTGTGGAAGGTAATCATCACTTACTGAACCTTGAACACAAGCATAAGTATTCTTTAGCTTTACTTGAATCATCTGAGCATGAAGAATAGGATATAATTGAACAATGTGAACTTGCTTTGAATGATGAAGACAATGTGATTTTGCATGAATTGGAAAATATGATTGAATGTTGTGTGATGAATGAGTTCAACTAGGGATAAATTCTTATAATGATTGTGATGAAAATGCAGAAAGTAGTGAGTCTTTAGAATCATTGTTAAATTTTGTTGATAAGACTGATGAGAATGTTGAAGTTGTGCCCACTGAGGTGAGGCTTGAAAGTTCTGAATACAGGAATGAGAAGCTGATGCCTTCCATTGTGAAGCCACCTAAGCTAGAGATGAAACCTCTACGTCCCCATTTGAAGTATGCATACCTGGGAGAAAATGAAACTCTTCCAGTGGTTATCTCATCTAAGTTGGAGGGATGGCAAGAGGAAAAATTGATGGAAGTTTTGAAAATGCACAAAGAGGCAATAGGTTGGACCATAGCAGATATTAAAGGGATAAGCCCCAGCATTTGTATGCACAAGATATTGCTGGAAGAATGGGCAAGTCCAACAAGATACAGGCAACGAAGGCTGAACCCACAAATGATGGAAGTGGTAAAAAAGAAGATTATCAAGCTTTTGGATTTTGGGATGATATTCCCTATCTCTGACAGTGAGTGGGTTAGCCCGGTACAATGTGTACCCAAGAAAGGAGGGGTAACTGTGGTGACCAATGAAGCTAATGAGTTGTTAGCCACTAGGATTATCAATGCTTGGAGAGTGTGCATGAATTACAGGAAGTTGAACAAAGCCACTCGAAAAGATCATTTCCCTCTACCTTTTCTTGAACAACTCTTGGACAGGATAGCTGGGTAATTGTTTTATTGTTTCCTTGATGGATATTCTGGCTACAACCAAATTGCCATTGATCCAAAAGACCAGGATAAAACTACATTCACCTGTCCATTTGGGACTTATGCCTTCAAAAGAATGCCTTTTGGCATATGTAATGCACCAACTACCTTCCAACGTTGAATAATGTCAATCTTCCAAGACATAGTGAAAAACATTGTAGAGATCTTCATGGATGATTTCTCAGTATTTGGAATGAATTTTGAAGGGTGCTTGGACAACCTGGCATTGGTGCTCAAGAGGTGTGTAGACACCAACCTGGTTCTGAATTGGGAAAAGTGTCAGTTTATGGTCAATAAAGGAGTAGTTCTGGGGCATAAAATCTCTAAAGCCGGATTGGAAGTGGATAGAGCCAAAGTAGAGGTAATAGCTAAACTTCCTGCACCAACAAATGTGAAAGGAGTGCGGAGCTTCATGGGGCATGCTAGTTTTTACAGAAGGTTTATACAAGATTTCTCAAAAATAGCCAAACCTCTGTGTGCCTTGCTTGAGAAAGACGCACAGTTTCATTTTGATGAGGGGTGTTAGAAAGCTTTTGAGCTTTTGAAGACAAAGCTAGTAGAAGCACTAGTAGTAGTCACTCTAGTGTGGGGGGAACCCTTCGAAGTAATGTGCGATGGAAGTGACTATGTCGTAGGGGCTGTGCTAGGCCAAAAGAGAGGAAAATTTTTTCATGCTATCTATTATGCAAGTAAGTTACTGAATGGGGCACAATTGAACTACACTACTACAGAGAAAGAGATGTTGGCTGTAGTTTTTGCATTTGATAAATTTAGAGCTTATCTGTTGGGGTCAAAGGTGATAGTCCATACAGATCATGCAGCACTAAACTATCTGATGGCAAAGAAGGAAGCCAAACCAAGACTCATTCGTTGGGTCTTGTGATTGCATGAGTTTGATGTAGAGATTAAGGACAGAAAGGGCTATGAGAATGTGGTAGCTGACCACTTGTCCAGGCTAGAATTGGGAGCTTTGAATGAGGATCAACTACATATGTGGATTAAGGAAAATTTCCCAGATGAACAAATTTTTAGAGTTCACACTCAAGCCCTACCATGGTTCTATGAGATAGCCAATTTTGTAGTTGCTGGATAGATGCCACAACACTTCTCTAGTGATCAAAAGAAGAGGCTCAGACATGATGCTAAATATTACTTTTGGGAGAGTGGTAGTCTGTACAAGAGGTGTAATGACCAAGTGATTAGAAGATGTGTTCCAGATAAAGAGAAAGAGAGGATTCTCAGCGCATACCATGAATCATCATTCGGAGGCCATTTCAAAGGAACAAGAACTGGGTGTAAGATCTTACAAACTGGGTTCTATTGGCCACACATTTTTAAGGACTCAAAGCTTTGGGTGAGCCAATGTGACAATGCCAACGAATGGGAAACATAACCAGCAGAGATGAGATGCCTTGCAACAATGTGCTAGAAGTGGACTAGTTTGATGTATGGGGTTTGGACTTTATGGGACCATTTCCACGTTCATGTGGGAATGAATACATATTGGTTGCAGTGGACTATGTGTCCAAATGGGTAGAAGCTGCAGCTATGCCCCATAATGATAGTAGGAGTGTGTTGAGGTTTGTCAAGAAAAATATTTTCAACAGGTTTGGGAGTCCTAGAGCTATTATAAGTCATGGGGGTAGTCATTTTTGCAACAAGATCTTCAACACCCTCTTGGCAAAGTATGGAGTGCAACATAGAGTATCCACAGCATACCACCCCAAGGCAAATGGTCAAGCTGAAGTGTCTAACCGGGAAATCAAAAGAATATTGGAAAAAGTTGTGAACCCAGGGAGAAAAGAGTGGTCTTTGAAATTGGATGATGCACTCTGGGCGTACAGAACAGCCTATAAAACTCCAACTGGAGCTTCACCATTTAGACTGGTATTTGGAAAAGAGTGTCATCTCCCAGTTGAGTTGGAACACAAAGCTTATTTAGCAGTACAGAAGTTAAATATGGACTTGGATGTGGCTCAGGAACCACGAATGATGATGCTCAATGAATTGGATGAGTTCAGGTGGAATTCGTACATCAGTGCAAGCCTTTACAGGGAAAGAACAAAAAAATGGCATGATGTCAAAATTAAGTTGAAGGAATTCAAGATAGGGCAACACGTGCTAGTGTATGATTCTAGATTGAGATTCTTCCCTTGAAAGCTTAGATCCAGATGGGTAGGCCGCTTCATTGTCACTAAGATTTTCCCATATGGAGTAGTTGAAGTGAAAAAGGAATCTTCAGGGGCATACTGGAAGGTTAATGGGCAGCGAGTGAAGATCTTCAATTCAGCTGTGGAAGACAAGGAGCAAGCTTAGTTCCTTGAAGGACCCTCATCTTGACCACATTCCTTTGTGTCTGGCTGAGGACAATAAACCAAGCGCTGTATTGGGAGACAACCCAACCAATTTATTTCCTGTCTTTGTTTTGTTCTTTTTGGTAGTCATTCTGCTTTCAATAAATTGTGGAACCTTACTCCCCCCATGTGAATCATTTGCAGAGCAAAGAAAAGGAACAAAATTGAGAAGCAATAATACTGGAGGAGAACTGGAGTACAAGCCATCCCAAGAAACAAGAGAAGCTGTCCGGATGTCAAGAATCACAAAAAGGTAATTGTGCCGAGAATATTCTCTGCACTGGCATAAGGCAAGAATCAAATCCAAGGTTTGACATCTAGCACAGTATAGAAATATTTGATTCTTCCGAGCTTCTATCTCTTGAATTTTTAACTGTATTTGTCGATCACAAGCTTTATGATCTGAACATTTTATCTGAGTTGTGCAGAGAAGAATCAAATCTTGCAATGTAGTGAGACAGAAGAAGAGAAGAATCAAATCTTGCAATGTAGTGAGACAGAAGAAAGCTGATGAACTAGGCAACCATGAAATTAGATACCATACATACATTCATACCATCAAGCATTATATTAGCTAAATTCTTGTCTTGGTCGCATGCATTTAGATGAAAAGCAAACATGTATGACACGATTTTGTGACAAGCCACATGAATGCAAGTAGGGCCCACATATTTTGTTACAAGTGTGAATCATTTTTTAAGATGGCTGAATCTTGCACTTGTGTTTGATTATACTACACACAAACTTGTTTACATGCATGTCTGTTGCGTAGCGTTTTGTTTTCTAGCTAAATCACATGACAATGGCTCTAGTCTCTGCTTGACCAATCTATGCATGGCAATTTTTCTATAAAAAGCCAAACATCCAACATGAGAATTCTTTATTCCTGGCATTCATTGCCATTCTGCAGGATTAAGAATTGAAAAGGCTTTCTTACTAAGTTTGCATTTCATCTGTGTTAAGCCACACCCGAACTCATGGAGATCACACCTGTATTCGCAGGAGAAGGCGAGGATCATTATGCCACATTTTCCCTAGAATCCTCAGATAGTTCTGATTCAAACTCTTGTTATATGCCAGAGGATCCTCCCCGTTTCGTGAATGACGATGCAAAGCAGAAACTTCAAAACTTCTCTTTGTGACTCATTTTTGTAGAATGGCAATTTGATGCTCCGACACCAGAGTTTGAGGAGGCCATTCATTTTTACAATTGGGAGCTCCTAACGTTAGCCCCAGTTTCATGCAATGTGGAAATAGCCCGTGAATATTATGCCAATGCAAGCGCAAGCAACCCCAACGAAGTACAACACAAGGGAGTGTACTTGAGAGGAACACATCTAAAAGTGACAAGTCACAGCATCAATAAGCAGTATTTGTTGGCTGACTACCCAGAAGATGAATTTAGTCAGTTGGTGCAGTCGGATAATGTGGATCACTTATTAGAATTCTTGGGGCTCCCTGGGCTGTGTGGGTGCGAAATGCGCAATCCAAAGGAATGTATGTGATGTCGAACGATCTAACCGCTGAAGCAAAGATGTGGCTACTATTCATCAATTCTAGAATCATGCCCACAACATTCAGCATCAGAACCGCAAGGGACAGAATTCTCCTCATTTATGCTATTCAGCACCGTCTTACAATTGATATAGGATGTGTAATCATGAAACAAATCCGTCGTGCACAGAGGCATACAACAAGGCTAGTGCTATTCACTGCCTATTTTCTTCCCATACATAACACAAAATAACACAACCTACACTTACTAAAGAAATATACCACCACCTAGGCTCCCACACAGCACACACACACACACTTCTGGCACCCGCACAGCACACACACACACACGCACACCTGTGCGGGCACCTAAGCGCCTGCACAGGCACCCGCCCACTCTCATGCGTATATTTTTTGGATTTTTACACCATCACACTCACTCATGCATTCGCACTATACATTTGCACACTCGCGCACCCCTTTGGGCACTTAACACTCATAGCACAACATATCACCACCTATTATTGAATGAATTCCTTAACGCTTAGGCAAACATTTGACTTAGTGACCTCACTTACTCACTCTTGCAGGCATGTGGAAAGATCCTGTAGCAACTCAAGCTATCAGCTATCATGATGGGGACACGTACGGAAAGAGAAGGTATAAAAGGAAACAAAGGAAGCTGAATGAAGGATCGGGCAGTTGGGGGAGAAATTAGGGTTAAGAGAAGATTAAAAGTGAATCAAAGAGAGAACATACAGATTCAACCCCTTTTAATTGTTGGTTTTGAGCCGATCAATATGATCGGCAAGTTTCATAGTGTTGCCTTGAGGGGTTGTTGATGTACGGATCTTAATTTATCGGAGACAACTGAAATGAATTTATCTTTGTGTTCATTGTTGATTTGCGTTCATTGCACATTTAGATTCAATGGCTTGTATGAATTTATTCAAATCCACATTTGATCTGCGATACCCACTGAGTCTTGTGTGGATCTACCAAAGACAATTGGACTAACGTGAAGCGATTCAGGAGTCATTCTCGTGTGAGTCTCGAGGTCTATTATAATTGTGAATCCTTGTGTGCGGTACCCACTGACATTAGGACTCAATCTTGAGAAAAGACTTAGAAATACTCTGGTAGAAGAAATCAAAGACATGAACTGGGTTGTAGTATAAGGGTAGTATAAGGGTAGAGATCTAGGAGTCTAACTAGTGTCAATGACTTGCCCTACCAAGGGAAGTCTAAGGAGTCTGTGGAATAGGGTTGTGAGAACCACCAGGTTAATCAACCCTAGGAAACTAGCAGTTTAATCTCCTCACACTACACACGAGTCGATGATGATAAGTAGAGATCTGTATTGACAGATCCCCGTCAAGGCAATACATCCCGAACCATTGTTATTTCATACTTTGTGTTAGTTGTTGCTTGTTGATGTTGCTAGTTGTCAAATGCTATTACAAATTGATTCCGGGACACAACCCTCTCCTTGTGGAGATGATCCCACTCACCACTTCTACATTTAGTGAGTTTGGGTAAAATTGAGAGACACGCGATAACTCTCCCAAACGTTGCGACCCGGCTTGAAAAATAATCCTTAATAAATTTCTATTAAAGTTCCAAAAAGGCTAGAAAAAAATAATAAAAAACTAAATTTGGGTCCGTCAAATTATTATGCAAAAATTGATAAATCTTTTTGTGGACTGTGAAGGACGGCTGGATGGGAGTAAGGCTGATGGTGAGTAGAAAAAGAAATGGCACCTCTTGGAGTTAACAGGCAATGAGAGCCTTAGCAAGAAATTTGAACTTTGGGGACTTTGAATTGTGTGTGCGTGTTTCAGATTCTGCTGCGTTCTTTCTCTCTCTCTGCCTCAGTGAAGCGGCGTCACCAATTTTCCAGCTGGCGTACTTTCCCAGTTTCCACAAATGGCATTCGGCATCTACAAACGTAATCAAAGTTGTCCGGATTCACCAATGCCAAATAAATGAAACCCGTTGGATTAAATTCTAACTTAATTTCATCTGTTTATATTCAATTTATGTTTATATACACATGGGAGAGGAATTGGATTCGTTATTTGCATCAGTGGAGGAAGCATTAATCCTCCAATCAACATTTTTCTTAGAGAAAAAATAATTTAACTTTAATAACAAATATAACAAGAAGTTAATATGCAAGATTGATTTCTTGTTATATTTGTTATTAAAGTTAAATTATTTTTTCTACAAGAAAAATGTTGATTGGAGGATTAATGCTTACTCCTTTGATGCAAATGTAGAATCTAATTCCTCTCCCATGTGTACATAAACATAAATAGAATAAATTATAAACAGATGGGATTAAGTTAGAATTTAATCCAACGGCTTTCATTTATTTGGCATTGGTGAATCTAGACAACTTTGATTATATTTGTAGATGCCGAATGCCATTCGTGGAAACTGGGAAAGTATGCCACCCAAAAAATTGGTGACACCACTTCACTGAGGTTGAGCGAGAGAAAGAACGCAGCAGAATCTGAAACATGCACACAATTCAAAGTCCCCAAAGCCCAAATCATTTCCTGGTAAGGCTCCCATTCCAAGAGGTGCCATTTCTTTTTCTACTCACCATCACCCTGCTCCCGTCCAGTCGTCCTTCACTATCCACAAAAAGATTTATCAATTTTTGCATAATAATTTGACGGACCCAAATTTATTTTTTTATTTCTTTTCCAGCCTTTTTGGGTCTTTAATAGAAATTCATTTCGAATTATTTTCCAAGCTGGGGTGTAACGTCATCACTGTAATGTAAGTTTTTCCATATGGTTGAATTTTCTATTTTTATGTATCAGCATGATTGCTCAAAGCCTAAAACAGTAGTTTGGCATGAAGTGTCAATACCGAGTATCCATCTTAAAGCCGTTTTACTGGAAAAAAAAATTAAAAAAAAAGTGAATGGCTTTTGCCTTATGAGGACTATTAACATTCTTCTTTGTATTTTATTTTTTTTTCAGCAATATTATTGGAGTTATATTCTTTCAATTTTGACGGGAACGTTAAGTCTTTCTTTAGTTATTTAAGTTGAATACAAATGGTACTCAATTAAGCCTCTTAGATATATACTTTTATGGTCGATTCGTTCTTTCAATTTTGATTATTATTAGGAATTTATCGATTCCTTGGTTTGTTGTATAAATTGATTGTTCTTGTTTATTGCTTATTCCAACACTCGAACGTACGTGCTTTAATTTCTGTAAGGACCATTTATCTACTGATTTTTCTGAGTATTGCTTGATTGATAAAATGCTCCATTTCTATTCAGATAACCTTTCCAAAGAAATGTCTTTGGGCATTGCTGTTGTTTTTATATGCATAATTTCTAGATCAAGGTGGAGTCTTTATCTCTGGGATCTGTAGAGACCCTATTGCGTTATCCACTGAAGTTGTCTGTTTTTGACAGTTTTAACTATTTTCGACAGAGGAGTTGCATGTTGTCCTCCTCAAATCTCTCAAAGCATTATAGTACAAATTTTGAATTCTCATTGCTTGTTCTCTTTCTTAGCATTTGAATAAAGAAAAAAGCTAGTTGCACCATATAGGAGCATGGTGAATTTAGAGCAGCCAGAGAGAAGAGTGTCATTTGTACTAATTGACGGACTGGGTGATGTATCATTGCTAAGGCTTGATTACAAAACCCCTTTACAAGTGGCAAAAATACCAAATTTGGATGCTATTGCTTCTACCGGAGTGAACGGCCTTATGGATCCTCTAGAAGTTGGTTTGGCTTGCAGAAGTGATACTGCTCATCTTTCTCTATTGGGTTATGATCCTAGGGTTTATTACCGGGGTCGTGGTGCATTTGAATCAATATTGAGTGCTGGACTAGCAATGTTAAATGGAGATATTGCTTTCAAAGTATGTGCAGTGTGCTTATCCTTTTTTCTTTTTCTTTTTTTTCCCTAAGAAACAAGAATATTGTCTCATCAGTTTGGGACTTGGTGATTCATATTCGATAGGGTACTTGGTTTTTAATATAGATTGTTCTATCAAAAGTTTTCTAACATACTATAGCTTCTAACTTAATTCTTTGTCCACAAGTGCATGCAATCTATAGAAACTTTTCCTTTAGTATTTACTCTTGTATTAAATCTAAATTGGCATGTTTGTTGATCTGTTATATCTCAAAAAGAGGAAAAAGAAAAGACATAGTATTGGCTAGTTTTCAATAGTCAAATTGTAACTTGATTACAAAATCATCATTTTATCATACTCATAATGTTCCACAAGATCTTATGTGAAGTTTTATGAAATGTCAATCACATTAAGGGTAAACTTTGGCTTCTTAGTCTTGTTCTGAAGGTGACGAGCATGGCAAAATGTCTCTTTCCGATATGCAACAGAGCATAGATGCTTGGTAGTTATAAAAGGACCAAATTTAAGTGGAAATATATCAGGAACTGATCCCTTAAAGGACAATCGCTTACTTATAAAAGCTCAAGCTCTTGATGACACCAATGAAGCGAAGCACATAGCTGAAGTTGTTAATGAATTGTCTAATGAAATGTCTCGAATCTTGATTGCACATGCATTAAATACAAAAAGGGCTGCAAAAGGAAAAGCATTGCTAATGTTGTTCTTTTACGAGGATGCGGTATTAGAATTGATGTATGTCTCCTGAGATATAAGAGTTATCTAGTCATGTTTTCTTTGGGTGTATGGTTGCGTGAAGCAAAATTGCTTCATTAGCTAGGAAAAAGTGGAAAATAATTATTCATTATTGAAAAGCATTTAACATTTTATAGTTCATATCAATTCCTTCTTGGGAAGTTTCTCGTTCAATTATTGTGTATTGCAGGTTCCTCAATTTGAAATGCTGTAAGGATTGTGGCCGTGCATGGAAGCTCCAATCAATATTATAGCTGGCCTGGGTTTATCTCTTGGCATTGATATTCTAGAAGCTCCAGGAGCTACAGGGGACTACCAAACTTTGTTGACTTCCAAAGCAAAAGTTATAGCTAATGCCCTCTCAGCTCCTTTACAGTCTTGCCCTAATGTTTTTGTACCCGGGAAGGTTGAACATAAACTAGGTCGATCTGGCAGCTATGATTTTGGGTTCCTTCACATTAAGGTGATTCTTTGCATGGTTTCTCCATTTTATGCTAAAAATATATATACATTCTTTGAAATGGACAAAAGTTATTGAATAGGTTCATGAGTCTTTTGACATAGTAGCTGTCCAAATTGCTTATTGGCTATTCTCAACACTTAATCAAGATATTCAGATATATTAATTTGTAGGCAATAGATGATGCGGTCATGATAAATCCACCATTTTCAAAGTGAAAGGTTTGAAAGCTGTCGATAGAGCTATAGGTTAGCTTGCTGGACTCCTCTGGTAGACACAATCAACTAGGAAATTTCAATACTTGCTGTGTGTCACTGGGAATCACTGCACTCCTATTGAATATGGAGACCACAGTTTTGAACCAGTGCCATTTACATTGTGTAAATTAGAAGATTTTGTGGGTGCATTAGGTGAGTCGTGCATTTCAGAAAGTTCCCTCGACCCATTTCCACTCCAAATAATTGGAGCAGATGAGGATATAACGAACAGTGTGGGAGTTGAAGAAAGTTCAGAAAGAAAAGTATTTGAAGCTTTTGCTGGCAATACTATTTTTGAGTATAACGAGGTAGCAGCAGCAAGAGGATGTCTTTGAAGGTTTCCTGGATTTGAAATGATGGAAATTATAAAAGGATATGTTAAACTCTATGTATGACCACAGCTCTGGTTGGAACTTTTACCGGTTCTTGTGATTTCTAGATAGGGAATTGGTAACAGGAACAAGAATAATCGACTAAGTTTGAGTTCCATTAATATAAATAAGCAATTTCTTTAAAATTTTGCGGTTATGTTTATAAGATGAGGCTCTTTTTATTTTTCTTTTTTTATTTCTTTGGAAGAGTTTTTAAGGCTCTATGAAGATGCATGGATGTAATCTTATTTTGTGACGAGAGGGGGTAGCGGTGGATGTCTAAAACTGCTCCAACTAAAATACTTAGTAAGTTCAGTTAGATTTTGCTGCAAAGATGATGAACATCTTTTAGCAGGTTTAATGATCCATTGAGAAGAGCGTAGATTTGTTTGATGGATACTTTCTTTGGTGGCAGATATATAAGACACGGGGGCGTGGATTCATAATATTAGCCAAACTTGTGTTTTGCACCTGAATTCGGACTTAATTACTTATAGCACCCAAACTCTACCATTCTCTCTGGTCCATGAATCATGATAATGATATGGTTCGTTTTTATGTATTCATTTATTAGTGAATGGGTTACATGTTGGTATAAATTATAAACACTATTTTTTAACTACTTTTCAAATTCTTTTCTCTTGCCATTTGAATAAGCCCATCCCTCGAAAATTAATTCCAGGATTTACTCTAACATTGAAATATTTAACTGTTTATTGTAGACCAACTTGAGCTGAGATCTTTTATCTAAAATTATCTGTATTTTATCGTGTCCAAGATTAAAGTACGTTGTAAGGTTCACTCATTCATTCGCCAGAATCTAATAATTATAAAGTGATTTTAGAGATATTTATGTTTTTAGTCCCTAGTTTTAGTTTTAGTTAATTTACATCATTTTGGACATTAGACAGGATAATACAGAGTTTTTGATCTCGACCTAGACAAGTAAAGTTTGTTTCTTCCCATTTCGTTTCGAGTTGCTAATTTTTTAACTTAGAGCAAGTTTTTTTCAAACTATTTTAAACATGATTTTCGTATTATATCATTAAGTTATTGCACTTCCAATGCATTCACTTATTTTTCTTTATAATGCATTTAAGTATTCATTTAGTCAATCTATATATTTTTTTAAACAATCAGATCATAAAGTCCTTGGCAAGAGAATGAAATTATCAACTCAAAGTAGCTTTTAGTTTTATCACTACTTGTATAACTTTAGATGGTAATGGGGATGTTGGCGTAAAAAGAAAGTGGAAATGATGCCACAAAGTTTCTTGTTAACTTTTCAATCTTTCATTTCTTTACCTTTGTGTGCTATCATATTTAGGAATTTTATAACTTACAGTAATAATGTTTTGATTCACTGACAAATAACTAGCTTGGTATATCCTGCATCACTAGAATTGTAAATTTTTAATACTGCAAAGTGCTAAATGATTTTCTTTGCCCGACCACTATCGTTATAGTAACTTGTAAGACTACAATGTCAGATTTTTAAGGAAATAAGATTTATCATCTCAAATCAAAAGGATACTTTTCTAGTTAATAGAAATTCAGATACAGAGCACACATTCACAAGGAGCAATGTTTGTCACAAAACCTCGTTCTCTCTATCGAAACTCTCCCACCGCCCTCCATGACCGTCCCTCATCAGAAGCTCCATATTCAGGGTACATAGTGATCAGCGATGAGGAATCTGAAGAAATGGATACTTTTTGTTGGGGTGTATGCAAGAACAGCATAATCAATATGCAACCCTTTCCGCAAGATAGGTTCTTTAAGATCGTTCACACTTCAAAACATCAAGAACAGACAAGCATTTCAAAAGTTTGGTTCGTACCAGTTCCTAATCAACCCTTGTCATCTAACCGCTAATATGTTATTAGTGCAAGTGGCTACCACAAAGGGTATGCACTGCACCTATTCATGGTTCTGAATCAAACTATATAGTCTTTATAAACTACACTTCTAATTTAGTTTTTTCTTGATTAGAAGTGATTGTTTATTAAAAATTTTGTAAACCATTTTGTTTGCGCCTTCCGTATGAGAGCATACACGTGTTCTAGAGACGAGGATTTTATCAAGACGTGCTGCTACAACAGTGTCTGAGCGAATTTAAAGCCGAAGCCTTTTGATCAAAGGGATATATATCAGCAAGTTGAGATTCGACCACATCTAAATGGTGGATTTTACGCGACATCAGTTGCTTGGGATGGTTTACATCCAAAATTCCTCCGAAATGGGGGATGGGAAGTTCACACTACTAATTCCTTCATAATTCAACTAGGAGAAGATCAAAGCCTCCGTACTACTTCTCTATCGTATGCCCTGGAATTAGATTTTCCACTACTGTCCTGGTGATCATCTCCAGTTGTCATAGGAAAGTGGCATTTCCCTTTTGTATATGTGAAAGAACAGAGGACCAAATTGAAAGAATAGATGAAAACTTCATTGTTCTATGAATTGATGCTCAAGCAATAGTGGGAACAAATTTATTCTTGCAAAAATAAGGGCAATGAAAGCAATGTGGTGGTTTTTGATGCTTGTGTAAGAAGGTTAGTAACATTGGTTTATGGAATGGAAGTAGAGAAAGAAGATACAAGATATGATGTTGATGGGTTCATTTATTTCAGGACCAAACCCAGATACAAGAAGAAAGCTAACATTGAATTTATTAATATATGAGAAAATAAGATATCTGCAAGAAAATCGAGGATGCTTTGATGGAGAAGATAAAGATGTGAGAGTGCAGGCCAAAAACGTTATTAATAGCGCGAGGAGAACGGATGGAGAAATTTTAGATGTTATGTTCTAGTGGAGAGCTTTGTTTTGAGGAGAATGGATGGATGTTTATTAATTAACTTTGTTTTCAAGAACTCAAATAGAATTGAAAACAAATGTGAGTAACTTCACAAGTTTCTTAATTAATTGTAATGCTTCATGTGTAATAATTATGATAGGGTGGATTCTTGAACAATATTCTGGCCATTTTACTTCTCATCTATGAGTAGGATCTACCGGCCTGCCTGCCTATGCCTTCAACAAGATTCTGGAGACTCCTCTGGAAGACACAATCAACTGGAAAATTTCAATACTTGTTGTGTGTCACTGGGGATCACTCCACTCCTTTTGAATATGCAGACCACAGTTTTGAACCAGTGCCATATGCATTGTGTCGATTAAAAGATTTTGTGGATGCATTAGGTGAGTAGTGCCATTTAGAAACTTCGCTCGACCTATTTCCACTCCCAACAATTGGAGCTGGTGAGGATATAATGAACAATGTGGGAGTTGAAGAATGTTCAGAAAACAAAGTATTTGAAGCTTCTGTTGGCGATACTATTTTTGAGTATAACAAGGTAGCAGCAGTAAGAGGATGTCTTGGAAGGTTTCCTGGATCTGAAATGATGGAAATTATAAAAGGATATATTAACCTCCATGTATGAGCACAGCTCTGGTTGGGGCTTTTTTTGGTTCTTGTGGTTTCTAGATAGGGAATTAGGTAATAGGAACAAGAATAATTGACTAAGTTTGAGTTCCTCGAATCTAAATAAGCAATTTCTTTAAAATTTTGCGGTTATGTTTATAAGATGAGGCACTTTTTCTTTTTCTTTTTTTATTTCTTTGGAAGAGTTTTTTAGGCTCTATAAAGATGCTAGATGTAATCTTATGTTTGTGACGAGAGGGGATGGGGATGGGGGTCTTTAGCGGTGGATGTTTAAAACTGTTCCAACTAAAACACTTAGTAAGTTCAGTTAGATTTTGCTCCAAAGATGATGAATAGCTTTTAGCAGGTTTAATGATCCATTGAGAAGAGCATAAATTTGTTTGATGGATACTTTCTTTGGTGGCAGATATATAAGGCACGGGGGCGTGGATTCATAATATTTGTCAAACATGTGTCTGGCACCTGAATTTGGATGTAATTACTTATAGCACCCAAACTCTACCTATTCTCTCTCGTTCATGAATCATGATAATGATATGGTTTGTTTTTATGTATTCATTTATTAGTGAATGGTTTACATGTTGGTATAAAGTATAAACACTATTTTTTAACTACTTTTCAAATTCTTTTCTCTTGCCATTTGAATAAGCCCGCCCTCGAAAATTAATTCTAGAATTTACTCTAACATTGAAATCTTTAACTGTTTATTGAAGATCAACTTGATTTAAAATCTTTTATCCAAAATTAAACTATAGATCACTTTCTCTTTATTGCAACACATTATATGGCACTTTTAGCTTTCTGCAGTCCCATGACAAACACCAGTAGTGTCAATACAGTGCATAGTAACTAAAAACGATATTATTGCTAAATTTGTTAAGGCTTAGCATGCTCAAAGAAAATATAAGGAGAAATTATAGCAGAGTTGAGGTGAGAGAATACCTGGTTAAGTGTTGGATCTCTTTCATCATTGAAACTTTTTCCATGTTTTCTTCCAATAGTGTCAAGTTCATCAATGAAAATTATGGACAGTGCGTTCTTCCTAGCGACACTGAAAAGATCTCTAATACGCGTAGCACCTCTTCCAACAAATAGCTCAACGAATTCACTGGCTGAAACTGAAAAAAATGGCACTCCTGCTTCTCCAGCCACTGCACGAGCCAGTAATGTTTTTTCGGTTCCTGGTGGTCCCACAAGCAGCACTCATTTTGGTAATTTTGCTCCTAGCTTACTATAGTTTATTGCTCCTTATAGGCATGAAACTGTCTACAAATAAACCGTGTGCATTACAACCAATTCAAATGGCAAAATTCGTATCTTTACCAACTTATTACATATCAACATACATTATAAGTAAGTAAGAAAAGATATTTGGCAGTTCTTGGTACGTAACAACAAGCAAATCATCAACTTGCATATTTATAGAACACATGGCAAGCAAAACGTGAATTCCTTGTAGCATTGTTTGTTTTTCAATAATAACACTTATTGGAGGCCTATACTTTTATTATCTCTGAATTCAATTTCATGACAAAAGTTGGTTACCTCCAAAAGCTCTGCTTTTGTAGCATCCACACCCTCCACATCCTGAAATGTAATCAACTGGTTCCTAGACCTTCGTTGTCTAGCTGGACTTTTGGCAACAGAAATTTGACGATAAAGAAGCCACATAAAAGGAGTCAAGGGAATCCATAAGGTTAGCACCATAATCAACGAACTCCTTATAGACATAAGTGTTGATTGAGGGGTAGAACCCTATGAAGTTCCTTTTTCCCTCATTAGACTAAGAAGATAGCCTTCGTCATGATCGATCTTTCTTGTAGAAAATTGCCACAAAGGGGTAAAAGCTCGGCCTTTCGACATTCTACTAAATATATTGCCATCCACTTGATGCACTTTCACAGCATCATTGCTAGCATGATTATCAGCTACACTTAATTCACGCTCTGATATATGAGTGTCTTTATTAGCCCACAAGTTTGTATTGTAGTATATCCTACGAGTACCCTCCTCAAAAAGAACGTTTGAGACCACTCCATTTTGTAGGTTGATTATCATGTCTGGTTATGGAACAACTTTGGGGGTCGGCATTGCAGTCAATTTCAGAAACAAAAAGCAGAGCCCTAAAACAACCGAAATGGAACTTACGAAAGAAATATTCCAAGACCATTTAATGATGACCTTATTGAACCATTTTTCAATGTTCTCCAAAATAATCTCAACCTTGGTTTCAATCTCAATGATATTTTTCGTCTCTTATCTTGATTTTCTTTTTTCCCCAAGTTTATTCTCATTGATGGAAGATTTAAGCCTAGTGTCCCGCAACCACAAACTATGGCGAAATGTGCAATGACTATAATAATTCCATCCCAATACAGGCATAAGAAGTGAACAATTGTATGGCTTAGACAAAGAAGAATCTATAGTTGTATATCTATCCAAAGACATAGAGTCTTTTATATAAAGTTTCAATTTTTCTTCAGAAACGAAGAAACCTTTATTCAAAATAACAGGGAAAGATGCCATCTTGAAACTAGTATGGATACAATAAATCTTCCATGAAAGAAGAAAAGAATATAAACCTAACACAAGATAGTTCCCCAAGAATTTTCAATTAGCAGAAGACAAAATGATACCCGGTTGAATCCAAGATTACGATTGCAGAAGATATAAAGTAGCTGGTTGAATGAGCAGTATTGAAAATTTCTTGGTCTTTTCTTCAGCTACTTCTTTGTCAGTAAAAGAACTTAAGCAGTCAAAGTCACAGTCACACACGCAGATCTTAAATTATCAGACAAACACTGATGAGAAGTGATGAGAAGAGAGGCTTTTCCTTTGGCAAAAAAACCATAGAGAAATACAAGGCAAAGAAGAGAACCGAAGGTCCAATACTCTAAGAGAGTAGTATCTATTTGCTTTGCATTCGGAGTTGCAGTGTTGTTATTGGGCAAGAGTCAAGAATGGAAATGGAGATGTAAGCAGCCAAATTTACAAACTTCAACGCAAATTTGTACGTACAACTCTTGTTTCTACTTCCTTCTTCACTCACACAAAAATAGTTAATACAGGTTGAATACCGGATAAACTTTAGGATGATAGCTGGGATTTTCCTTTTTGTTATTTATTTATATATTCGGAGTTTGTCAAATAATACTCTAAGCATGCCATTCTCTTGTTAAGTCGTATTATACACGTTGATTGGTGAATTTCTCATCGTTGGTTAACGTATGAATTTCACATTAATTATTAACGTATAAAATATCAAATATTAGCCAATAACATATTATGAAAAATTAACCTATTAACTTATTATGAAGAATTCAAAAGAGTTTTTGCGCTCTAATAATTAATGGTTTGGTGAATGTCCAATAGCTTCCCAAAGCTTTTTCTACAAAAACCATCAATGGACTAAAAACTAAAATCAAAGTGACTACTATTGACAGCATGCGCAAGAAAATTTACACTTTGGTTATGGGCCTATGCTAAGTCTTGGGCCAATTGAAAAATTCATTTGGATTGGCCACGCAAGTAGGGACGTATACAAATTCTTCTTTATTCACAAATTTCACTTCATACTTCAAAGGGCTTTTCCATGAAAAATCCAAAAAAAAGCAAGATGAAGTTACCAACAATGCAAGATTTCATACTACGTGCGTGTATGTCAGATTTTGATGGAAATGGGGATTTTACTAAACAACATTTTCTTATACCTCAATTTTAAAAAAAAACACCCAACACATGTCAGTGTCACGTATATAACCATTTCCATTTGCGTCCCATATTTGATATTTATTAAAGTACCTAATAATTTACCATAAAATTAAATTTAACATATGCATAATTGCATATCCCGAAGGGATGCGACCATAAATATATTAAAACTTTTTTAATTAACACGTGGCGACCTCACTTTCTATCTATATAAAATTATATATAGGTCCTCCAGGCCAGAAATTGTATTCTTCTGCAGGCCGCAACTTTCCAGAATTTTATAGCAAGTCGCTATTCCCTATATTTATCTCTCTCTCTCTCTCTCTATGAGCTTCTGAGTGAAAATTTCCTCGTATATAATTCGAAATTAGGGTTTTTTGAATTTCATTCTATATTTCGCCAATCTGCAAAGCTGATCTCGTTTTTTAAAGACGTAAGATTTCTGCTCTCTAGTAATCATTGATTTTCTATTTTTGCCGTAGATACATATTTGTACATGATATTTTGACTAGGTTTTGGTTAATATAATTTCTAGGAATTGAGTGACTGGTACGAGTTAGTTTTCTCAAAAACGTTCTTTGATTGGTAATCAAATCAAGATTTCGCTGTCTGCATTCCTCGTTTCTTACTCGTTATCTCGGTTTTGTTTTTGCTATTTTGAATTCGCAGTTGTGCAATTATTTTATTTTTTTAGTTTTGTCATTCTCATCTCGTTTTCCCTTGAGCTTGGCCCGACCTTAAAGTAGCTATCTTTGTGAGTTGCTTTTTTCATTCAGCCATGCTTCTACTAATTACGCATACATATTATTGGTTTTTTTTTGTTGAAATTTATTTGGTTGCTCTCTTGTTTTTCTGTATAATCTTTTCAAGTTTGGTGAGTAACCCTATAAATTCTACAAGTAATGTTGAGGTGCTGAGCGTAGTGGCTTGATTATCAGTATTTGCATGTTGCTTTTTTTATGAACTTTGTTTTTGTTGTCAATGGCATGCCAATCCATTGCTTATTCTACTATTAAGGTTTTCTAAACTATTTTTATGGGGTGGACATGCAGAAGATTGAATGAATCTTCCAAGCTGGGATGTAACATTATCACTTTAAGGTAAGTTTAGCCATATGGTTGAATTATCTATTTTTCTATATCAGCATGATTGCTCAAAGTTTGAAACAGTAGTTTGGCATGAAGTGTTAATGCCGAGTATCCATCTTAAAGCCTTTTTACTAAAAAAAATTAAAAAAAAAAGTGAATGGCTTTTGCCTTATGAGGGCTGTTAACATTCTGCTTTGTATTTTATTTTCTTTTCAGCCATATTATTGGAGTTATATTCTTCCAATTTTGACGGGAATGTTAAGTCTTTCTTTAGTTGTTTAAGTTAAATACAAATGGTACTCAGTTAAGCCTCTTAGATATATAATTTTATGGTTGATTTGTTCTTTCATTCTTGGATTATCATTAGGAATTTATCGGTTCCTTGGTTTGTTGTATAAATTGATTGTTCTTTGTTTATTGCTTATTCCAACACTCGAACGTACGTGCTTTAATTTCTGTAAGGACCATTTATCTACTAATTTTTCTGAGTATTGCTAGATTGATAAAATGCACCATTTCTGTTTAGATAATCTTTACAAAGAAGTGTCTTTGGGCATTGCTGTTGTTTTTACATGCATAATCTCTAGATCAAGGTGGAGTCTTTATCTTTGGTATCGTTAGAGACCATATTGCGTTATCCACTGAAGTTGTATGTTTTTGATAGTTTTAACAGTTTTGGACAGAGGAGTTGCATGTTGTCCTCCTAAAATATCTCAAAACATTATAGTACAGATTTGGAATTCTCATTGCTTGTTCTCTTTCTTAGCATTTGAATAGAGGAAAAAGCAAGTTGCAGCATATAAGATCATGGTGAATTTAGAGCAGCCAGAGAGGAGAATGACATTTGTAACTTAATTGATGAGCTATGTGATGTATCATTGCCAAAGGCTTGATTACTAAAATCCCTTTGACAAGGTTTGCAAAAAAGTACCAAATGTTGGGATAACTATGTCGTTCTACCAGGCAGTGAACGGCCTTTATGGATCCTGGTAAGAAGTTGGTTTTGGCTTACTCGGATGTGATACCACCATCTTTCTCTTGTTGGTATTGGCCAAGGCTTGATTACAAAAATCCCTTTAACAGAAATGCGAAAATGACCAAAATGTGGGATGCTAATTGCTCTCTACCGGAGTGAATGCGGCCTTATGGACTCCTGTAGAAGCTTTGGTTTTGGTCTTACGGAGTGATACTGCGACATTCTTTCGTCTTGTTGGGTTATGATCCTAGGGTTTATTACTGGGGTTGTGGTGCATTTGAATCAATAGGTGCTGGACTAGCAATGTTACCTGAAGATATTGCTTTCAAAGTATGTGCAGTGTGCTTACCCTTTTTTTCTTTTTCTTATTTTTCCCTCAGATACAAGAATATTGTCCCATCAGTTTGGGACTTGGTGATTCATATTCGACAGGGTACTTGGTTTCTAATATAGATTGTTCTATCAAAAGTTTGTTAACATACTATTGATTCTGACTTAATTCTTTGTATCTTCGGTCAAGTTTTGCTACCCTGGATGAGAAAACTGAAACAGTCATTAGCAGCAGGGCTGATAGGCATTTTGAAGAGGAAGGACTATATTATGTGCAGCAATGGATGGCCTGAAGCTACCATCTTTTCCCGAGTACGAAGTTAAAGTTAGGTGAAAATGCTTTTGCTTGCAATACTTTTTCACTGTCCACAAGTGCATGCAATCTATAGAAACTTTTCCGTTAGTATTTACTCTTGTATTAAATCTAAATTGGCAAGTTTGTTGATCTGTTATATCTCAAAAAGAGGAAAAAGGAAAGGCATAGTATGGGCTAGTTTTCAATAGTAAAATTGTAAC
This sequence comes from Ophiorrhiza pumila, assembly GCA_016586305.1. Lineage (NCBI taxonomy): Eukaryota > Viridiplantae > Streptophyta > Magnoliopsida > Gentianales > Rubiaceae > Ophiorrhiza > Ophiorrhiza pumila. The sequence goes on from BLIW01000011.1 coordinate 14,435,637, forward strand.
TTGATTGCAAAATCATCATTTTATCATACGCATAATGTTCCACAAGATCTTATGTGAAGTTTTATGAAATGTCAATCACAATAAGGGTAAACTTTGGCTTCTTAGTCTTGTTCTGAAGGTGACGAGCATGGCAAAATGTCTCTTTCAGATATGCAACAGAGCATAGATGCGGGGTAGTTGTAAAAGGACCTAATTTAAGTGGAAATATATCAGGAACTGATCCCTTAAAGACCAATCGCTTACTTTTAAAAGCTCAAGATCTTTATGACACCAATGAAGCGAAGCACACAGCTGAAATTGTTAATGAATTGTCCAATAAAATGTCTCGAATCTTGATTGCACATCCATTAAATGCAAAAAGGGCTGCAGAAGGAAAAAGCATTGCTAAAGTTGTTCTTTTACGATGATGCGGTATTAGAATTGAGGTATGTCTCGTGAGATATAAGAGTTATCTGGTCATGTTTTCTTTGGTGTATGGTTGCGTGAAGAAAAATTGCTTCATTAGCTAGAAAAAAGTGGGAAAATAATTATTTATTATTGAAAAGCATTTAATAGTTTATAGTTCAGATCAATTCTTTCTTGCAAAGTTTCTCGTTCATTTATTGTGTATTGCAGGTTCCTCAATTTGAAATACTGCACGGATTGTGGCCATACATGGTGGCTCCAACCAAAATTATTGCTGGCCTGGGTTTATCTCTTGGCATTGATATTCTAGAAGCTCCAGGAGCTACAGGGGACTACCGAACATTGTTGACTTCCAAAGCAAAAGCCATAGCTAATGCCCTCTCGGCTCCTTTACAGTCTTGTCCTAATGTTTTTGTAATCGGAGGGGATGAACATAAACCAGATCGATCAGGCGGCTATGATTTTGGGTTCCTTCACATTAAGGTGATTCCTTGTATAGTTTCTCCATTTTATTCTAAAAATTTATATACATTCTTTGGAAAGGACTAAAGTTATTGAATAGGTTCATGAGTCTTTTGACATAGTAGTTGTCCAAATTGCTTATTGGCTATTCTCATTACTTAATCAAAATCTTGATATTCAGATATACTAGTCTATAAAAATAAAAAAATTATAAAAAAAAGATATACTAATCTATAGGCACTAGATGATGTTGGTCATGATAAATCCAGCATTTTCAAAGTGAAAGGTTTGGAAGCTGTCGATAGAGCTATAGGTCAGCTTGCTAGACTCCTCTAGCAGACACAATCAACTGGGAAATTTCAATACTTGTTGTGTGTTACTGGGGATCACTCCATTCCTGTTGAATATGGAGAACACATTTTTGAACCAGTGCCATTTGCATTGTGTCGATTAGAATATTTTGCGGGTGCATTAGGTGAGTCGTGCCTTTCAGAAACTTCCCTCGACCCATTTCCACTCCCAACAATTGGAACTAGTGAGGATATAACGAACAATGTGGGAGTTGAAGAAAGTTCAGAAAGCAAAGTATTTGAAGCTGCTGCTGGCGATACTATTTTTGAGTATAACGAGGTAGCAGCAGCAAGAGGATGTCTTGAAAGGTTTCCTAGATCTGAAATGATGGAAATTATAAATGGATATGTTAAACTCCATGTATGAGCACAACTCTGGTTAGGAATTTTACCAGTTCTTGTGGTTTCAAGATAGGGAATTAGGTAACAGGAACAAGAATAATTGACTAAGTTTGAGTTCCTCTAATCTAAATAAGCAAATTCTTTAAAATTTTGCGGTTATGTTTATAAGATGAGGCTCTTTTTCTTTTTCTTTTTTTATTTCTTTGGAAGAGTTTTGTAGGCTTTATGAATATGCATGGATGTAATCTTATTTTGTGACGAGAGGGGCCAGGGGGTGGTTGCGATGGATGTTTAAAACTTTTCCAACTAAAATACTTAGTAAGTTCAGTTAGATTTTGCTCCAAAGATGATGAACAGCTTTTAGCAGGTTTAATGATCCATTGAGAAGAGCGTAGATTTGTTTGACGGATACTTTCTTTGGTGGCAGATATAGAAGACACGGGGGCGTGGATTCATAATATTAGCCAAACTTGTGCTTAGCACCAGAATTTGGACGTAATTACTTATAGCACCCAAACTCTACCTATTCTCTCTGGTCCATGAATCATGATAATGATATGGTTCATTTTTATGTATTCATTTATTAGTGAGTGGGTTACACGTTGGTATAAAGTATAAACACTATTTTTTAACTACTTTTCAAATTCTTTTCTCTTACCATTTGAATAAGCCTGTCCCCAAAAAATAATTCTAGAATTTACTCTAACATTGAAATCTTTAACAGTTTATTGAAGACCAACTTGAACTTAGATCTTTTATCCAAAATTATCTATATTTTATAGTGTCTAAGATTAAAATACGTTGTAAGGTTCACTCATTCTTTCGCCAGAATGTAATAATTATAAAGTGATTTTAGTAATATTTATGTTTTTAGTCCCTGATTTTAGTTTTCGTTAAATTATGTCATATTGGACATTAGACAGAAAGATACAGAGTATTTGATCTCGACCTAGACAAGCAAAGTTTGTTTCTTCCCATTTCGATTAGAGTTGCTTATTTTTTAACTTAGAGCAAGTTTTTTTCAAACTATTTTAAACATGATTTTCGTATTATATCATTGAGTTATTGGACTTCCAATGCATTCACTTATTTTTCTTTCTAATGCATTTAAGTATTCATTTACTCAATCTATATAATTTTTTAAAAAATCAGATCATCAAGTCATTGGCAAGGGAATGAAATTATCAACTCAAAGTAGCTTTTAGTTTTAGCACTACTTGTATAACTTTAGATGGCGTAAAAAGAAAGTGGAAAATGAAGCCACAAAGTTTCTTGTTAACTTTTCAATCTTTCATTTCTTTACCTTTGTGTGCTATCATATTTAGGAATTTGATAACTTACAGTAATAATGTTTTGATTCACTGACAAATAACTAGCTTGGTATATCCTGCACCGCAAGAATTGTAAATTTGTAATACTGCAAAGTGCTAAGTCATTTTCTTTGCCCCACCACTATTGTTATTGTAACTTGTAAGACGGCAACATCAGATTATTAAGGAAATAAGATTTATCATCTCAAATCCAAAGGATATTGTTCTAGTTAACAGGAATTTTGATACAGAGCATATATTCATAAGCAGCAATATTTGTCACAAGACCTCTTTCTCTCTATCGAAACTCTCCCACTGCCCTCCATGTTTGTCCCTAATCAGAAGCTCCATATTCGGGGTACATAGTGATCAGTGATGAGGAATCTGAAGAAATGGACACTTTTTGTTGGGGTGTATGCAAAAATAGCAGAATCAATAGGCTACCCTTTCCACAAGACAGGTTCTTGAAGATCATTCACACATCAGAACATCAAGAACAGACAAGCATTTCAAAGGTCTAGTTCATACCGATTTCTGATCAACCCTTGTCATCTAATCGCTACTATGTTATTAATGCAAGAGGCTGCCACAAAAGGTATGCACTACACCCATTCATGGTTCTGAATCAAACTACACAGTTTTTATAAAGTACATTTCTAATTTAGTTTTTTCCTAATTAGAAGTGATTACTTATTAAAATTTTGTAAACCATTTTGTTTGCCGCTTCTGTAGGACAGCATACACGTTTTCTAGAGATGAGGATTTTATCAAGACGTGGTGCTACAACAGTGTTGGAGCGGATTTAAAGTCGAAGCCTTTTGATCACAGGGATATATATCAGCAAGTTGAGATTCAATCCTATCTAAATGTTGGATTTTACGTGACACCGGTTGCTTGGGATGATTTGTCTCCAAAATTCCATAGAATTGGAGGATGGCAAGTTCACACTGCTCATTCCTTCAGAATTCAACTAGGAGAAGCTAAAGGCCTCCGCACTGCTTCTCTATCGTATGCCCCGAAATTAGATTTTCCACTACTGTTCAGGCGATCATCTCTAGTAGTCATAGGAAAGTGACATTGCCCTTTTGTATATGTGAAAAAATAGAGGGCCAAAGTGAAAGAACAGATGAAAACTTCACTATTGTATGAATTGACGCTCAAGCAATGGTGGGAACAAATTTATTCATGCAAAAATGAGGGCAACGAAAGCAATGTCGTGGTTGTTGATGCTTGCGTAAGAAGGTTAGTAACATTGGTTTATGGAATGGAAGTAGAGAAAGAAGATACAAGATATGATGCTGATAGGTTCATTTATTTCAAGACCAAACCCAGATATAAGAAGAAAGCTAACATGGGTTTGAATTCAGTAATATATGAGAAAATAAGATATCTGCAAGAAAATTGAGGATGGTTTGATGGAGAAGATGAAGATGTGAGAGTGCAGGCGGAAAACGTTTTTAATAGCCAGGAGAACGGATGGAGAAAGTTTGGATGTTATGTTCTAGTGGAGAGCTTTGTTCTGAGGAGAATGGGTGGATGTTTGTTAATTAACTTTAATTTCAGGAACACAAATAGAATTGAAAACAAATGTGAGAGATTTCTTGTGTTTCTTCACAAGTTTCTTAATTAATTGTAATGCTTCATGTGTAATAATTATGATAGGGTGGATTCTTGGCCTCTCAGTTCTGTCTAGTAGACCAAGTTTATTGAGCTCTTTTGCAGAAAGAAATGGCACAATCCCTGCTTGTGGCCACAAGTTTATGCTCCAAGATTTCCAGCATTAGTATTTTTAACTTAATTTTCTTAACATAAAATTATGGCTATTTATGTATTTCTGTCTAGTTGTTATCTTATGATCTGTTGTATTTAAAGATGCTATTTTCTTCTAATATGGAATTAATAGAGTCAATTATTCAGCTTGTTTGGCTAGTTATGGAATTGTCTTCAAAGAGAGTGCTGCATATGAGAAACATAATTTAGTCTTGTGGGATATGGCTAAATATTGGGAGTAGTCAAAGACTAGAGCTTTCAATTTGTGAACCGAAACATAACCTGCCCTTAGTTGTTCTCTGGAGAAAACTTTTCGATTTACTGTGCTGCTAACGGACAAATATTATAGTACTAATAAGAATTCAAGAGAAAAATTATAGATGACATAAAGAAAGAATTTTTAGCCTTGTGTTCTCTTTTGCATTTCATTTGTTTAGTTGAGGTTAAAAAAAATTTGATTAGTTGAGGTTCTCTTGCTTTTCTTTAGTAGTATGTGCTATCAAATTCTTTCTTGGTCATTATAGGTGAAGAATAGAGGTTATGGTGTTCCGAATTGAATAAAAAGTCGAGCAGTTTAAAACCTTCATCTTGTTCAATAAGAGAAACCTATAATGCCAACCCCCAGGCAACTGGAATTCCTCGTCAATGGTACAATTTAATTGCCGATCTTCCAGTTAAACCTTCTCATCCCCTTTACCCAAAAACTTTTGAACCAGTGAAACTAAAGGATTTGTCTCCTCTATTTCCTGATGAATTGGTTAAACAGGAAGTAACAAATGACCAGTTTATTGATATCCCAGAAGATATTATAAATATCTATAGACTTTGGCGTCCAACTTCTCTAATCAGGTTGGTTCTATCTTTCCAGTGGTTATGTTTATTGAGCGACAATATGGGAATCTTATACTCGTGTGTGCATTCAATGCAGAGCGAAGAGGCTGGAGAAATCGCTGAACACGCCTGCCAGAATTTATTACAAATATGAAGGTGGAAGCCCAGCTAGGTCACACAAAGCCAATACTTATGTTCCTCAAGTCTGGTACAATGCTCAGCAAGGAGTGAAGAATTTAGTCACTGAAACTGGCGCTGGGCAATGGGGAAGTGCTTTGGCTTTTGCCTCCAGTTTATTTTGTCTCAACTGTGAAGTAAGTTTTATTTTAAAGATTTTCTCAGTTGCTATATTATTTAAGATATAAACTTTATTTTAATCGTTGGGTGTTGGTTAATTCATTCAATTTTTCTGTGAACTTGAGGCTTTGAACATTGAAATGACTAGGATAGTTAATGTTTCCAAGCACTGTATATAAGTCATATACAACTCATAAATTGATTTAGGATTATAGATATGGCAAGTTCGAGCATCATATGATCAAAAGTCATATCGTAGGCTGATGATGCAAACTTGGGGAGCCAAGGTTCATCCTTCACCTTCTATTGTTACTGAAGCTGGTCAGAAAATTCTACATCTGGATCCATTAAGCCCTGGAAGTTTAGGTATAGCTATTTCAAAGCTGTGGAGGTTGTAGCTAAAAATGCTAATACCAAGTATTGTCTAGGAAGTGTTCTCAATTATGTTCTGTTACACCAGACCGTGAAAGGTGAGGAGTGTATCAAGCAAATGGAGGCTGTATGGGAGACTCCGGACATTATTATTGGATGCACTGGAGGTGGATCCAATTTCACTGGACTTGGATTTCCATTTATTAGAGAGAAAATGAAGGGAAAAATCAATCCTCATATTAAAGAAGTTTAACCGATAGCATGCCCTTCGTTAACAAAGGGTGTATATGCTTACGATTATGGAGACATAGCAAGGATGACTCATCTGATGAAGATGCATACACTTGGGCATGACTTCATACCGGACCCAATTCATGCTGGTAAAAATTTGTAGACTTAGGAAATGATACCTACTCTTTTTACGTTTACTTTCATTTCATCTAGATTGAACTGTGTTTCAGGAGGTCTGCGTTACCATGGCGTGGCTCCATTGATTTCACACGTCTATGAATTGGGGTATATGAAAGCAATATCAATTCCCCAGACCGAATTTTTTCAAGGTACAATGCATGTTTTCTGTCCTCTTTCACTTCTGCCATCAAGAGTGGGCATCACTTGTAGTTGTATAGTTTATTAGAGGAAGATGTTGATTAAGGTTTATCCATTTGAATGAATTTGGGCAGGTGCAATACAATTTTCTAGGTCTAAGGGATTGATACTGGCACCGGAACCTACTCATGCCATAGCTGCCACCATAAGGGAAGCTCTTAGATGTAAAGAGACGAGGGAGTCAAAAGTGATTCTCATGGCAATGTGTGGGCATGGCCATTTTAATTTGCCTTCTTATGAGAAGTATTTACAGGGCTCTATGGTTGATTTGTCATTTTTAGAGGATAAAATACGAGCATCTCTATCCAAGATTCCTCAGCTGGTCCCCTGCGCATCTCTATGGTTGATTATATCATATTAGACTTTCAAATAATTAATTAACTGACTTGCGGATGCTCGTCCACTCGGCTAGGTTGTAATTGCAAGACCAAAAGCAACCCTATCGTTATCTTCCGCGGGATATTTCCTGGGGAAGCTCCGATGGTTCTATGAGAGGAGATTCAAGTAGATTGTAATGATCAGGTTCGATCCCCTTCCTAAGCGGAATAAGGATAATATTTATAGAAGCGTAATCCCAAACCTGTAGATCATTATTCTGGAATAGTGGTCGGACCAGCGTAGTTCGGCGCCGCTCGCCGAACCCGCAGTTTCGCCGCTTGCGTCACTTCATCGGTCATGTCACTTAGCTGCCGTAGGTTGGTGGTCTCAATATTACATATATTGGCCAATACAACATATTATACACTTAAACAAGAATTGAAACATTGGTTAAAAGCTATTACAAAATAATGTAATATCCCAAAATTTGGTGTATAATCTCTATTTATAACTATTATCAAAATGAGCCTTGATGTATGAACTCAGTACTTTGGATTATGGAATAAAACTTTACTTTTACTCTTTCCTAAATGGCACTACAACATGTTAATATAAATAATTTTAGGTAAGCATAATCACTACAAAAATTTTGGCTGAACTTTTTTACTTTTGTATTTTCTATTTTTGTCCTCCAAAGAACAAAAATATGTATCAGCTACCTATGAAGATATGTGTTGCCAGAAAAGACTTATGTGTTCCATAAAATGTAAATATATATTAGGCCTTTAGTTATAAGGGAAGATTAGTTTTTTTTTTACTTGTTGTATATATACTTATGCTATTGCCCTCTTTAAAACACTTAACTTTAGCCACATTGCTTATTCCTTCCCCCCTCCCCCCTCCCCCTTTTGTCTCGTCTATAAATCTTAACATGGTATCAGAGTAGTTGTATGATCCAATATCTTATACTCCTTATTTTAAATAAATGATGTTTGAGAGACAGTTATTAAGTAATACATAAAATTGACTAAAAAGATTTTAATTAATACTGATCAACATCAATAATGAGCAAATTAATTTTTGTTGGGTAAGGGGAAAATCGTAAGAATATAGTCAAAGATATTTATTTTGTGAAACCAAAAGGTGTCTAAAACGTCATTTATTTAGAATTAGAGGGACAAGCTAATTAGGCTCTTTTCTTGCAAAATGTCTGATCTAATTAATATCTTATAGCTAATTAGGCTCTTTTCCGATCTAATATCTTGTAGCTAATTCGACTCCCTTTGAGCTGCAAGTTATAGAATAGGGTAGGTATAATAAGGCAATTTACAGTATTGGATCTTCTATATCACTTTAATGTATTTCTGTGTCACTTTCTGAGTTACTTATCTCTTAGAATTCATTAATCATTGACTATGGTTTTAGTTTTATCTAAAATGATACGTGTCACATTTATAGAGAATGATACACAGAATGACACAACAAATGATATAGAAGATCCAAAGCCGCAATTTACTCGCAAATAGTTCAAATAGAAAAAACTTATAACTACATATTAATCAATCTTACATATTAACTTCTTGTTATATTTGTTATTAAAGTTAAATTATTTTTTCTATTAGAAAAATGTTGATTGGAGGATTAATGTTTCCTCCATTGATGCAAATGCAAAATCTAATTCCTCTCCCATGCGTACATAAACATAAAAAGAATAAAATATAAATGGATGAGAATAAGTTAGAATTTAATCCAATGGCTTTCATTTATTTGGCATTGGTGAATCCGGACAACTTTGATTACGTTTGTAGATACCGAATACCATTCGTGGAAACTAGGAAAGTACGCCACCTGGAAAATTGGTGGCGCCGCTTCATTGAGGCTGAGCAAGAGAAAGAACGTAGCAGAATCTGAAACATGCACACAATTCAAAGTCCCCAAAGCCTAAATCATTTCCTGGTAAGGCTCCCATTGCCCGTCAACTCCAAGAGGTGCCATTTCTTTTTCTACTCACCATCACCCCTGCTCCCATCCAGCCGTCCTTCACTGTCCGCAAAAAGATTTATCAATTTTTGCATAATAATTTGACGGACCCAAATTTAGTTTTTTATTTTTTTCAGCCTTTTTGGGTCTTTAATAGAGATTCATTTCGGATTATTTTCAAAGCTGGGGTGTAACATTATCACTGTAATGTAAGTTTAGCCATATGGTTGAATTTTCTATTTTTCTGTATGAGCATGATTTCTTGAAGCCTGAAATAGTAGTTTGGCATGAAGTGTTAATGCCGAGTATCTATCTTAAAGCCGTTTTATTGAAAAAAAAATTTTAAAAAAAAAAGTGAATGGCTTTTGCCTTATGAGGGCTGTTAACATTCTGCTTTGTATTTTATTTTCTTTTCAGCAATATTATTGGAGTTATATTCTTCCAATTTTGACGGGAACGATAAGTCTTTCTTTAGTTATTTAAGTTGAATACAAATGGTACTCAGTTAAGCCTCTTAGATATATACTTTTATGGTTGATTTGTTCTTTCATTTTAGATTATCGTTAGGAATTTATCAGTTCCTTGGTTTGTTGTATAAATTGATTGTTCTTGTTTATCTACTGATTTTTCTGAGTATTGCTTGATTGATAAAATGCTCCATTTCTGTTTAGATAATCTTTACAAAGAAGTGTCATTGGCATTGCTGTTGGTTTTACATGCATAATTTCTAGATTAAGGTGGAGTCTTTATCTCTTGGATCTGTAGAGACCCTATTGCGTTATCCACTGAAGTTGTCTGTTTTTGACAGTTTTAACTATTTTGGAAAGAGGAGTTGCATGTTGTCCTCCTCAAATCTAAAAAGCATTATAGTACAGATTTGGAATTCTCATTGCTTGTTCTCTTTCTTAGCATTTGAATAGAGGAAAAAATTAATTACAGCATATAGGAGCATGGTGAATTTAGAGCAGCCAAAGAGGAGAGTGGCATTTGTACTAATTGATGGACTGGGTAATGTATCATTGCCAAGGCTTGATTACAAAACCCCTTTACAAGTGGCAAAAATACAAAATTTGGATGCTATTGCTTCTACCGAAGTGAACGTTCTGGATCCTGTAGAAATTGGTTTGGCTTGCGGAACTGATACTGCACATCTTTCTCTGTTGGGTTATGATCCTAAGCTTTATTATCGGGGTCGTGGTGCATTTGAATAAATGGGTGCTGGACTAGCAATGTTACTTGGAGATATTGCTTTCAAAGTATGTGCAGTGTGCTTACCCTTTTTTCTTTTTCTTTTTTTTCCCTAAGAAAAAAGAATATTGTCCTATCAGTTTGGGACTTGGTGATTCATATTCGACAGGGTACTTGGTTTTTAATATAGATTGTTCTATCAAAATTTTGCTAACATACTATTGCTTCTGACTTAATTCTTTGTAAATTGTATGTATCTTCAATCAAATTTTGCTACCCTGGATAAGAAAATTGGAATAGTCATTAGCAGGAGGGCTGATAGGCATTTTGAAGAGGAAGGACCTATATTATGTGCAGCACTGGATGGCCTAAAGCTACCATCTTTTCCCGAGTACGAAGTTAGAGTCAGGTGAAAATGCTTTTGCTTGCAATACTTTTTCATTGTCCACAAGTGCATGCAATCTATAGAAACTTTTCCGTTAGTATTTACTCTTGTATTAAATCTAAATTGGCAAGTTTGTTGATCTGTTATATCTCAAAAAGAGGAAAAAGGAAAGGCATAGTATTGGCTAGTTTTCAATAGTCAAATTGTAACTTGATTGCAAAATCATCATTTTATCATACTCATAATGTTCCACAAGATCTTATGTGAAGTTTTATGAAATGTCAATCACAATAAGGGTCAAGTTTGGCTTCTTAGTCTTGTTCTGACGGTGACGAGCATGGCAAAATGTCTCTTTCATATATGCAACAGAGCATAGATGCGGGGTAGTTGTAAAAGGACCTAATTTAAGTGGAAATATATCAGTAACTGATCCCTTAAAGGACAATCACTTACTTTTAAAAGCTCAAGCTCTTGATGACACCAATGAAGCGAAACACACAGCTGAAATTGTTAATGAAATGTCCAATGAAATGTCTCGAATCTTGATTGCACATCCATTAAATGCAAAAAGGGCTGCAGAAGGAAATAGCATTGCTAAAGTTGTTCTTTTACGATGATGCAGTATTAGAATTGAGGTATGTCTCGTGAGATATAAGAGTTATCTGATCATGTTTTCTTTGGGTGTATGGTTGCGTGAAGAAAAATTGCTTTATTAGCTAGGAAAAAGTGGGAAAATAATTATTCATTATTGAAAAGCATTTCACATTTTATAGTTCAAATCAATTCTTTCTTGGGAAGTTTCTAGTTCATTTATTGTGTATTGCAAGTTCCTCAATTTGAAATGCTGCACAGATTGTAGCCATGCATGGTGGCTCCAACCAAAATTATAGCTGGCCTGTATCTCTTGGCATTGATATTCTAGAAGCTCCAGGAGCTACAGGGGACTACCAAACTTTGTTGACTTCAAAAGCAAAAGCCGTAGCTAATGCCCTCTCGGCTCCTTTACAGTCTTGTCCTAATGTTTTTGTACCCGGGTAAGATGAACATAAACCAGGTCGATCAGGCTACTATGATTTTGGGTTCCTTCACATTAAGGTGATTCCTTGCATAGTTTCTCCATTTTATGCTAAAAGCATAAATACATTCTTTGAGAAGGACTAAAGTGATTGAATAGGTTTATGAGTCTTTTGACATAGTAGTTGTCCAAATTGATTATTGGCTATTCTCAAAACTTAATCAAAATCTCGATATTCAGTTATACTAATCTGTAGGCAATAGATGATGTTGGTCATGATAAATCCAGCATTTTCAAAGTGAAAGGTTTAGAAGCTTTCGATAGAGCTATAGGTCAGCTTGCTAGACTCCTCTGGCAGACACAATCAACTGGAAAATTTCAATACTTGCAGAGTGTCTCGGAGGATCACTTCACTCCTGTTGAATATAGAGACCACGGTTTGGAACCAGTGCCATTTGCATTGTGTCGATTAGGATATTTTGTGGGTGCATTAGGTGAGTCATGCCTTTCAGAAACTTCCCTCGACCCATTTCCACTCCCAACAATTGGAGCCAGTAAGGATATAACGAACAATGTGGGAGTTGAAGAAAGTTCAGAAAGCAAAGTATTTGAAGCTTCTACTGGCGAAACTATTTTTGAGTATAACGAGGTAGCAGTAGGAAGAGGATGCCTTGGAAGGTTTCCTGGATCTGAAATTATGGAAATTATAAAAGGATATATTAAACTCCATGTATGAGCACAGCTCTGGTTGGGACTTTTACCGGTTTTTGTGGTTTCTAGAAAGGGAATTAGGTAACATGAACAAGAATAATTTACTAAGTTTGAGTTCCTCTAATCTAAATAAGCAATTTCTTTAAAATTTTGCGGTTATGTTTATGAGATGAGGCTCTTTTTCTTTTTCTTTTTTTATTTCTTTGGAAGAGTTTTTTAGGCTCTATGAAAATGCATGGATGTAATCTTATGTTTATGACGAGGGGGTGTTGGGGGTAGCGGTGGATGTCTAAAACTGTTCCAACAAATACTTAGTAAGGTCAGTTAGATTTTGCTCCAAAGATGATGAATAGCTTTCAGCAGGTTTAATGATCCATTGAGAAGAGCGTGGATTTGTTTGATAGATACTTTCTTTGGTGGCAGATATATAAGACACGGGGGCGTGGATTCATAATATTAGTCAAACATGTGTTTGGCACCTGAATTTGGACGTAATTACTTATAGCACCGAAACTCTACCTATTCTCTCTTGTCCATGAATCATGATAGTGATATGGTTCGTTTTTATGTATTCATTTATTAGAGAATGGGTTACACGTTGGTATAAAATATAAACACTATTTTTTAACTACTTTTCAAATTATTTTCTCTTGCCATTTGAATGAGCCCGCCCCCGAAAATTAATTCCAGAATTTACTCTAACATTGAAATCTTTAACTATTTATTGAAGACCAACTTGAGCTAAGATCTTTTATCCAAAATTATCTGTATTTTATCGTGTCTAAGATTAAAATACGTTGTAAGGTTCACTCATTCTTTCGCCAAAGTGTAATAATTATAAAGTGATTTTAGTAATATTTATGTTTTTAGTCCCTTGTTTTAGTTTTAGTTAAATTACATCGTTTTGGACACTAGACAGAATAATACAGAGTATTTGATCTCGACCTAGACAAGCAAAGTTTGTTGCTTCCCATTTCGATTGGAGTAGTGATGAGAGCTATCGCTACTCTTCAATTTTACCCTAAACTAATGTAGTAGTGTGATAGGGATTCGTTCCACAGGGAAGGGGATGGTTTCAAGAAATTCTAGAAAATTGCTCTATTTGTGTCACAAGATTGCAATTACAAATATCAATGAAAATAACAACGGGAACAGAGAAGAGAGAGGAAACAAGATCCAATGATATCAACAGTGAGAAGAGCAAGAATAAGCAAACAGGAAGAAAAGGAAACAAAGTAAATGCAAAGTGAAGAGATAACAAGTTCTAGTCAGATGTCCTGGGGCTTTTTCCAATGGATGTGCGCTATAGACTACTCAAATGCAATGCAATTGACATACAAGTAGAACAGAGAGGAGATCCAGCAGCCTAGGAGCCTAGAACACCATCAGCATGGCGACTGCATGTTGCCTTACACTCCCTGACACCACTCTTTCCCATGGCGAGGCCTAAGAGTGGTGGTTTAAGCCCCGCAGCAATGTCTCAACTCTCCAAGCTAACTACTCTAACAAGCAAACCTAGGATCTCCCATGGTGAGGCCTGTCCTAAGTTCATACGTCTTCGTTTGTTAACACAGAGAGTTTCTTTAACATTTTTTCCTAAAGTTCCATTTCATCAAAGCTTCCTATGGCGAGGCCTGAATCTCATAAATGAACAGGCAAAACAAGTGAGAAGACTCAATTAACATACTTTAGACCTCATTTCATGAAATTCTCACTCATATCGGTGAACCGAGCCTTAACCTAGCATGGCGACCACAATCAAGGTCCAATTCAACCAATGAAAGTGCGAAAGTTAAGAAACTTGATATATTTCATGCATTAGGAACAAGTATGAATTCATTCTTCAGTAATTGAGTCAATTGCAGAATATTTCCATCGTCTAATTACTCAATCATCTGGTCCAAACCCTAAGACATCTTCAAATTAGTCACAGAACTCCATTCTCAACTCGCGATCAACAAATTGGAAGATAAAGCAGTTCATGTTCATCAATTGGAAAGAGTTTACCAATTAAATTGTCTCAAAAGCTTTCAATTCTCAAGAGGAATGTGATTTGCCTTCTTAATTGCGAAGAGATTTACAATAATTGGATCAAATCCTCGATCGGAATCGAAAACGGAGTTAGAATTCTAGAGAGAGAAAGTTAGAAAGAGAAAATTTCTCTCTCTAGATCCAAAGTCTAGTCCCTATTCTCGAAAATCCCCCCTAAAATATTAGCTAAATCCTTTTTATATAGAGGTTACAAAACGTAAATAATACGCAAACGTAAAATGACTACGATATTACAGAAATGCCACTGATGTCCAAAAGTCAGCTTTAGCAAAGTTCCCTTCCACGTTTTCAAGCCATGACCTTCACGCCTTCATCATCGTGAGCACGCCTTGGAGCCCTTCTTGATCACGCTTCCAAGATCTGCCTGCACAAAAACACAATTCCAATACTTAGCCAAAATTTTGACCTTGAAAACAAACATCAAGCCTGCGATGCATCGCCACGATGCATAGCAGTACAACCCTCACAAGCCTACGATGCATCGCGGTGATGCATCGTAGCACAATCCATCAAGGCTGCGATGCATCGTGGCGATGCACGATGCATCGCAGCACAAATTCCTTTTCACCACGATGCATCGTGGTGTAATTGTGCTAGTGTGCAATTGTGTTTTGTGAAGTGAATATATAAAGCAAGTGAAATAATGTGCAAGTGAGTGATGGAATGAGACATAAATGGTGAAAGAGAAATCGCCAGAAAATGGAATGAAATGAGAACATGATTGTGTGTCAAAAATATTGTGAAATGTATAGAGCATGGATGCAAATGAAGTATGTTGAAGAATGAAAATAAGATGTGATGAAGATGAAGTGTGATGAAGATGAAGTGTGTGAAGAGTGTTGTGAGATTTGTGAGCTAGGAGTGTTGTGAGATGTGTTATAACATAGTGAGGAGTAAAGAGTGAAGCGTCACATGTGAAGTGAGGAGAATGAAGAGTGAAATGTGGTGTGAGACTTATGAAAAACATGAATGAGAATGTGTGAGATTCGTGTGAAAAACATGAATGTTATGAAATGATGTGAACTCATGCTAAGTGAAAATGATGTATACTGAAAATCAATGAAAGGAAATGATGGAACATGAAATGGTGAAAATATAGCATGCAAATGTGTGTGTCCAAAATGTTGTGAAATGAATGAAAAATGTTATGAGATTTGTTGTGAAACATATAAGAATGTGATGTGAATACATGTATGCTTGTGTTGGTGTAAATGAGATGTAGTAGAAATATGCAAAATTCATGCATAAGATGTAAGCTTAAAATGCTTGGATTGTTCTACGATGCATCGTAGAACAATTCTTGTGAGATCGGGCCAGTGTGCAAAAGTGAAGCTTGTGTGTAGATGTTGTTGTGAAGTGTATGAAATTGTGTTATGAGTTAGTGCACAAAATGCTAGATGTTGTGGTGCATGTGAAGTGTGTGAAGTTGTAGCTAAGAGATGCATGAGTGAGCTGCCCAAATGTGCAAATGAAATGCACAAGTTAAAGCTACGATGTGCAAAAATTAACACCACGATGTGAGTTCAACTTCTGAAATCATCAAACCGTCTCCTTGTGACCAAATTCTGGCCCTGATTCATTGTGAATTTGGAAATCCTTAAAGCATAAAAGTTGTAGCCCCTGGTCTTAACTTTCCATAGCCTTTTTAATCACCAAATTCAGAGCTTGGATGAGAGATTTACAGCCAAAACACTCTGAACTGTGGCAGGAGAGTTTTTCACCACGATGCATCGTGGCGATGCATCGTAGTGAAAACTTCGCAGCACAAATGCGATGGTTCACTTTCAAGCAGTATATGAGTGTCTTCCTCTCCGAATTGGGCTTTGTGGTAAACATAAGAGTTTTAGATCTTTCTCTTGGCTTTCCATAGGTTCAAGAATCAGCATCATTGGAGGTCTGTAACTCAGGTTATGAATAATCTACCAAACTGTGGCAATGAGCTCAACATTTAAAACCTGAAGCAGCGATCACAAAGAAGCTCTTGTTTCTCCTCCTTGCGCACAGAATTAGAAGAACGTTAAAACATATGAATTGAAGTACACTCAAAGCTCTTTCCAGAACATCCAAGATCATATACACTAATCAAACATAATTGCGAACTGGTTTAGTTCATCAAAACCAGACATACGAGTCATCAGATGACTTCTGCACTTAACTTTTTTAGTTGAATCATATACACTAATCAAACATAATTGCGAACTGGTGTGGACTGCTCCGGGTTCTTTATCGTTGCAACGTGAGAGTCATCGTCAATGCTATATGATGATCACAAAAGACTGGCTGCCCGAAACGGAAAAATATCAATAGTCCTTGAAGAATTGTAAAATGTAGACCATTTGTCTGGTTTTCCAGCATGTCAACCGACAAAATTACTTGCAAATAGAAGATTACATATCACTTCCTCTGTTGAACCATCTTGGTTACAGCTTCTTTCCTGCAGGATTTTCTTCTCCTTCCTGTAAGTGTCCAACCTGTGAACTTGGCCAGTTTCTTCAAGACTAGTTAAGAGTACATGGTATGTCCCCAGTGAAACATCAATTCCTTGAGTTCTCATACTTTCAAAAGTTTCCAGCCCTTTATTCGCATCCCCAAAAGAGAAGAAGGCAGCAATCAGTGCAGTGTAAATAGAAGTACTTTTCTGTTCATGGGGCAATAAACTAAATACTTTTACAGTAGAAACTAGCTCTTGGCTATATACCAGAAGAGCACTTAGTTGAGATCCAAGAGATACCCCTGCCTTAACAATTTTATAAACAATTATGCGCATATGTCATTTTTTAAGCCAAAGTTTGCAATGCAATCAAAGGATTCTAATAAATAATAGAATTCAATTCACAGAATTTGTCTACAAAATTTTGAGCAAAATATGCTCATCAAAAGATCACAAAACAGAAAAAAGTCACTTTGCTAGAACTAAGAATCTTTTCTAGCCTACTGCACTTCTAGTATGCTGCAAACTTGAACAAGTTTGAGGGACTTCACTGCTAGCCTATAGCAAACTTCAACCAGTTTGAGGGAATTCAGTTGTACCCTGCCACAAACTTTAACCAATTAGAGGGGTTTCACTTCTACCTTGCTGAAAAATTGAACTAATTGAAGGGGTTTTGCTTCTAACATGCTGCAAACTTGAACCAGTTGGAGGAAGTTCACTTCCAGTTGTAGGGACTTCACCTATAGACTGCTGCAAATTTGATGCCAAAACTCTTCAAGCCCTTTTCTGTTATCATGTACAATAATAAATAGATAATCTAGTTACAAAATTTGGGATAAATATACAAATATTGTGATAAAATTTTGTACTTTATACCTACTTTATAATTGCAAATGCAAACTTATACCTGTGATTGCCACATAGGAACCATTTTGGCAGCACTTGAAGGAGTGGGTTGGGAATATGACTTGCCTTGCACATTTGATACAACTATAGTGGGATGTGTTGATGGCTTAGGTTGAGCATTCTCACCAAAATTGGAATAAGGTTGCTAAAATTAGAATACAAAACCAAACATCATGTAAAGTAAATTTTGAGTTGTTGATTATAGGCAGTCCCAACATTATCACATCATGTAAAGTAAATTTTTTTGAGAAATCAAAGAAAAATACTTTGAAAGATACCTCATTTTGAGCTTTAAGTTGTGGATTATAGGCAGTTCCAACCTTATCAGATTGAAGTGTCTGAAATATTTATATTACAAAGCAAAAGTCATCTAATGTAAATGAATTGTGAAAAGTCAAAGACAATTATTTTGAAACATACCTCAGTTTGAGTATTGGTTTGTGGATTGATGTCAGTCCCATTATTATCAGATTGAAATGCCTGAAATGTTTAAAATACAAAAGCAAATGTCATATAATGTAAAGCAATTATAAAAAGTCAAAGAAAATTACTTAGAAACATACCTTAGTTTGAGCATTGGATTGTGGATTAATGTCAGTCCCATCATTATCAGATTGAAATGCCTAAAATGTTTAAAAACAAAAGCAAATGTCATATAATGTAAAGAAATTAGGAAAAGTCAAAGAAAATTACTTAGAAACATACCTTAGTTTGAGCATTGGATTGTGGATTATTGGCAGTCCCATTATTATTAGATTGAGGTGTCTGAAAGATTTGTATTACAAAATCAAATGTCATATAATGTAAAAGAAAGTGTAGAAAGAGTCTGTCATAAAAATAAGTTGGAAAGATACCTTATAAAATTTAGATTTGGGATGAATTTTGTTTTTGCATGTCCTTGAATTGTGATTGGGTTGAAAACACCTTTTACAATACACAACCAGTCCCTTTCTTGTGGACACTTGTGATTTTGTAGGCTCATTTAGTCCCCTCTTACGCATTTTTCGTGGTCTACCAGGTTGTCTTTTAACTTCTGGAGGATTGGCTGCCACCTCATTTGTTCCTTCCTAATATTCTTTAGTTGGCAATGGGTAAATCATATGTGCATATACCCTCAAGTATGCTGACTTGCTATAACACTCATCCACAAAGTCTTCAACTTTTTTCTTATCTCTCTGGATTGCAGCAATGGCATGAGCACATGGTATCCCAGTCAATTGGAAGAGTCCACATGTGCATGTCATATCCATCAAGTTGACAACATACCTTCTTTCTCCAGAATCTACCTCAAATTGTCCTTGACCAGCATAAATTGCAACACAAAATCTACTCATGCGAATCCTTTCATCAATTTAGTCTTTAATGTTGGGGCTGATTCTCCCCTCATATTTCTCCATTCCACTTCTCTTAACTTCAATCCTCTCCATCAATTTTTGTCTAATCCATTCCAAAATTGATATTATAGGTTTATCCCTAGCTTGAAGTATGTAATTGTTAAATGATTCATTTAAATTATTAACAATAATGTCACATTTACTTCTGATGCTAAAATGGGACCTAGACCAAAGTTGGGGAGGTAATTTCAGTAGCCAACTTGCTGCACTAGCATCCAACTTTGTCATCTCATTCATTGTCATTTTCCATTCCATGATATTTCCAGCTGAAGCAGCAGACCATAATAACTTTTCCATCTCCTTGTCCTTATATTTTTTATGAAAATTCTGGTACAAGTGTCTAAGACAAAACCTATGTTCAGCATTTGGAAATAGTTGAGATATAGCATGCACTAACCCTTTCTTCCTATCTGATATGAAGGTCCAAGGAATATTATTAAAACTCATTCCTATATCAGATATTAGAAACTCCAAAAACCACATCCAAGAAACAAAGCATTCTACCTCCACAACTGCAAATGCAATGGGAATTATGTTATCATTACCATCCCTTCCCATTGCTGTCAAAAACTGTCCACCAAATGGGGTTTTGAGAAAACAACCATCCAAACCTATGATAGGTCTACAACCATCCATAAACCCTTTCTTACATGCATGCAAACAGTAATACAATCTTTGAAAAGTACATATAGCGTCATTAGGAAGATTCTGAATT
This sequence comes from Ophiorrhiza pumila, assembly GCA_016586305.1. Taxonomy (NCBI): domain Eukaryota; kingdom Viridiplantae; phylum Streptophyta; class Magnoliopsida; order Gentianales; family Rubiaceae; genus Ophiorrhiza; species Ophiorrhiza pumila. The sequence goes on from BLIW01000011.1 coordinate 14,455,480, forward strand.
TTCAATTTAACTGTGCTTCCTGGGTTGTACTTTCTCAATGTCTCACCATAAGTCCAAAGGTTATTATATTGTTCCATATCCACACCTTGCATGTCATCTTTGGCTTTTCTTTTTGCCCTGTACACTTTGTGTATGGACACATCCAACATTAGTTCTCTCTTGATTTGATTTTGTAAACCAATTAATCCACATGTAGGGTCATCTCTAATCTTTGGTTGATACTTTTAGCTCAAGTATACATAACTTGCATGTTTATTTTTGTATTCTCTACAACATACATGGTTTCCTTTTAGAGTTTCAATCTGAAAAGTTGAATTCCCTCCAACCTGAGAAGCATGAATTCTCCAACTACAACCTTTACACAAACTGCAGTTATCCTTCTTCTCTCATTCCTAATCCAATGTACTGTATATCCCTCCCTAATGTTCCATTCTTTCAATACCATTCTGAACACCTTGAAATTTGTAAAAATATGACCAACTTTCAGTTCAAATTGTGGTTTTTTGAACTCTACTTCAGGGTTAAAATCAAGATATTCTATATCCCAATCACTATTAGATCCATATTTTCCTAACAATATTTCTTCATCAACTATTGGTTCATTCCACTCTTCATTTTCTACATTAGATGAGGGCATATTTCTATTGCTTGCTGTCCTATTCTCTGCACCAGAATTTTGCGCATTTTGAAACTTGTTATCTACCGGCTGTTTATCAACCCTTCTCACTGGCAGTTTCTTTCCTTTTTCACCCTGTACATTTTCATTCTGCACATTTTCAGATTCAGGTATAATATTTTTCTACCTTGTATCAAATATATCTTCATCTTCGATCGATTCTAACCCTTCTCTCAACCACTCTGGTTCCTCATCATCATCATCACCAATGACATCATTTTCATTTCCATTTTGTCCATCAAAACCTAATTCATCGCTTACAACATATATGATCATCACAGGAAACTCTTTGCAACACTCATTCATGATATTGATATCATCTTCCCGTCTAATTTTCAACAGCCCTTTATACAGTTGACAATCTGGTACACAATAATAGAATTTTACTTCACAACTTCTTTTGTCTACCTCTTTATACATATTACACAATTCAATCATGGACAACTCATCAGGATCCTAACCTCTAAATATTTTTACTTTTCCACCAATGTATTTAATGATAGGTTTCCATTGAAAGTGCCCCCCATAATGTATGTGAATCTTCACGTTTCATTCATTTTAAGGTCCTACATAAATTTACAATATAATAAATATAAGTATGGATTACAAGCTTTTGAAAAAAAAAACTAAACACTTTCCACTACCAAATATCATAAATTAGTGAACATATAATAATTAATTAATAATTTCATTCAATCATAGAAGTTTATCCTGCTGAAGTTTACATTCTAGTTGAGTTCCTTGTTGGTTTTTTTGATAAAAGACTCTGTTTAAGCTGTTTTATGAGCCTCTGCCCTCAAAATCGTAATACAAAGTCATATATAATCTCTTCTCTTTGTTAGAGCTTAAATCCAAGTTCACAAGTTTCATAGGCAAAGTTACATACATTTTTAGTTTTAATTAGAATTTTTGGCACTTAGTTTGGTATGTTATTAATTAATGTTACTGGTATACTATCATTTAATAATACATAAGTGACTACTTTAGTTGAATTCCTTGTTGGTCTTTTTGACAAAATACTCATTTTAAGTTGTATTATGAGCTCTTGTCTCCAAATTTGTAAGGCAAAGTCATCTATAATCTCATGTTTATTAGAGATTAAGTCAAAATTCACCAGTTTCATAAGCAAAGCCATAACTTTTAGTTTTAATTAGAATTTTTTGTATATGTTATTAATTAGGGTAAATTACAAAATACCTCCCTGTGGTTAGGCGATATTTTAAGTTACATCCCTGACATAGTAAAACCTATACTACGCCTCCTCGTGCTTTGGGTTTTTTTGAAAAGTAACAGAATTTGAATGACTTAACGGAGCTTGTAGCTTATCACAATTAAAATTTTATTTTTAATTAAAAAGTGATACTGAAAAGACAAATATAACCCTTATATCAAAAGTAATTTCATCTTCCATTTTCATCATGCTATTTTCACTCTCTGGGAATTGCCCAAACAACGTCTCATACTCAGTGGCGTGATTGTACTCATCGTGCTCATGATCACCAAAATTCAATTCATTGAATCCCTCAGTCCCAATCTTAGAATTTTTTTTTTCAAGCAAATGTCCAAATTCATCACTGTCTCAAACCAAGCAAATGTCCAAATTCAGGGTGTATTTCCAAAATAGTAGAGCCACACATCAAAAGTACGCACCCTCAACAACGAATGCAAGAAATCTATGAAAATGTGTAGTTTTTAGAAGCAGCAGAAACAACCTCCATTGTCAAAATCAACATATTATTTACCCAATAAACGTTTCATCAGAACAGTGGGCTTTGTTGTGCCGGACATTAACTCTGAATTTTGGGGAAAATTCCACAATTCAACATCAGTGAGTTCACGGCTTCAAAGCTTCAAATGCGAAAGTTCAGGGCAGGCTTAGTCACAGCAACGATTGGCCGCCGCTTTCAAACCGCTTAAGTGTAAGCCGTCGGGAAGGATGAGCTCTAACATCCGTTGATCTGGGCTTGTTGGATCGAAGCTGCTGAGCGCCGGCGGTGAAAGATACCTGGCCGAATCATCCACGGCAGAGGAGAGTGGAGTTGAGAGACAGCAAAATATTCATGGCAGAATCGAAAATATGCTATTTTTGAGATTTTATATGAGCTTGAGGTAGTGAGATCTGAGGGCTAGGATCTGAGGTTCCCTCCAATCGATGATGACAGTCGTGGATCTGAGCTTGTTGGGACGAAGCTGCTGAGCTCCGGCGACGGAAGACACCAGGCCCGAACATCCACGGCGGAGCAGAAAGATGGAGCTGAGACATAGCAATCTCTTAGGCTCCTATTAAGGTCGTTGCTCCCGTTAAGATAATGGCGTCCTTGATCCTTTGAAGCTCTAAATTACAGATTGAAAGTCTGTGTGCATTTACTCCTTTGAAAGTTTGAATGATTTGGACCCTCAACAGGCCAGTTGTTTGGAAATTGTTGTTGGTCGCTTATGCTTTGGTTAATGCTTTTCTTTTGAAGCATTTGGCCGGAATTCAGAGAGAGGTTTTGAGCATGTTTTTGGATGATGATGATGATGTGTCAGTGAGATTGTTCTAGGGACTGGATCAATGACCACATTGTTCTTGAGTGAGTCAAAGTCTGAAGGGATGAAGAAGAGGGGTATATTGTCTTTTTATGTTAACTCCGTCACATTTGCTCATTTACATCCACTTTTCAAGAAAACCCAAAGCACGAGGAGGCTTAGAATAGGTTTTACTATGTCAGGGAGGTAACTTAAAATATCGCCTAACCACAGGGAGGTATTTTGTAATTTAGTAATATATAAGGGTCTTCTTTAGTTGAGTTCCTTGTTGGTCTTTTTAACAAAATACTCTTTTTCAGTTGTATTATGAGCCTATATCTCCAAATTCATAAGACAAAGTCATATATAATCTCTTCTCTTTGTTAGAGATTAAGTCCAAGTTCACATGTTCATTAGCAAAATCATATATAACATCTTTCTTTGTTATCCTTCCCGAGATCATGATCCATCCAACCAACCAATTCAAAATGTTGCACACAACATTAGAAACAATGACATGTACATATATTTTACACAAAACTGAGCTATGTTAATATTTTCTCTTTTGTTAGTTGATTCATGATTTCCACTCTTTAGGAAAAAGGTTGTTTTGGGATTTTTATTTTTTTCATTTTTTTTGGTAGGTCCAGCCCCCGAATTTTGTTGATCAAACCCAGCTATTGTACCAAACCAGTGAAACCATTCAATCAAATGTGAATAAGCATAAGCACAACTACAAGTGTCCAAACAATTGCATCCAAACACTCACAAATGCCTATAGTATCAGCTGGAACTCAACACTCAGTCAATATATAGTAATAAAAAGGGTCAGAAAAACTGATGGCCTAGGCAGAATTCAAGCATTAACAAATGGATACATAACCTTTTTATATGTTGAAGAGAATGATAAACAGCTGATCATTCAATTCCCAAGTAAAGCAGTTTATGGACAAATTTAGAATGTTGTTGATTCACTGATTAACATTCTGACAAGGGAAGCAGTTTTGTAAGGAGGAAGTTCAATATCACTTTTAGTTCAACAAAGCATATATAAAATCAACACTAATTTGTCAAAACCAAAACAAAAATTTGAACAATATAAATCAATCTGCACACTCACTGCTACCTATAGTGACTGCCTTTTTACAAACAACCTAACCAGCAACATCTATCAATACTTTATCAGTACTATAGGTAAATGCCAAGGCTTTGAAAGCAATGCTGACATGAAATATGTTGATCTATATTCATCACGTCTTAACAATGTAAGCAGCAATTCTACAATCGAGATGCGTTCTAAAGGTACATCTAAACTTTTGAGATATTTTACTAGTTTCGTACATTAAAACTAAAAAAATTACACACGTCAGACATTAAAAAATTAGAATTCAATTTCTCCATCAATTAAAAAAGAGTAAAAAATTGCATAAACCATGGCACACCAACTTCTGGACAATTATGATAAAGGCACTTCTAAGTGTGGGAGAATATTTTGAGGATATGCCAATGAGGGATGTTCAAGCTTGGGAGACTATGATGGTTGGATATTTACGGAATGGATATGTTGAAATTGCAGAAGGTTTGTTTCACAATATGTCTAACAAGGATTCCAGTTCCTGGAATGAAATTATTACTGGTTTTGTAAGTGTTGGGCGGATAACTGGTGCTATGAAGTGTTTGCAAAATCACAACACAACAAAAATCCTAAACAATCAAATATATAGGTTTAAAACACTTACTTTATGCCAATCGATATGGTTTAAAATTGAAGGTTCTTCTATCTCCTGTCAATCTGCTTCTTCCATCGATCTGATTCTCCTGTCGATCTCCTTCTTCTATCTTTCGTAGATCCAATAGTTTCAGAGGCCTTGAAGATAATCGATTCTGTACAATTGCTGAGATTTGGGTTTTTTGTTTTCTAATTTGTTCTCTCTTGGTTTTTTCTTTTGCTTTCAGAAGCAAATGAATTGGTTTCTGAATGCAAATTAATTGGTTTATCGAAGGACATGTATGACTTTTCCCTTAAATCTGTAACGTTTCAATGAATCTGTTAAGTTTGTAAAAAAAACCAAACCATAGGGGGAAAAATGCATATTTATAAACCACAAGAAGGTAACCAACAACTTCGATAAACCACGGGGAAGTATTAAGCAATTAACTCTAAGATTTATCATCTCAAATCCAAATGATACTGTTCCAGTTAATATAAATTCAGATAGAGAGCACACATTCACAAGCAGCAATGTTTGTCACAAGACCTCGTTCTCTCTATCGAAACTCTCCCACCCCCTCCATGTCCGTCCCTCATCAAAAGCTCCATATTCAGGGTACATAGTGATTAGCGATGAGGAATCTGAAGAAATTGACACTTTTTGTTGGGGTGTATGCAAGAACAGCAGAATCAATAGGCTACCCTTTCCGCAAGACAGGTTCTTGAAGATCGTTCACACTTCAGAACATCAAGAATAGACAAGCATTTCAAAGGTCTGGTTCATACCAGTTCCTGATCAACCCTTGTCATCCAACCGCTAATATGTTATTAGTGCAAGAGGCTACCACAAAGGGTATGCACTGCACCCATTCATGGTTTTGAACTATATCAATGAGTATGGAGGTGTTCCAAACAGGTTATTATTTGTAAATTTAGAAATTTATTCAGTTGCTTTGAAAACATTTTTTCCCCATTGAAACAACTACAGTTAGAATGAGGGCTCAAAAGTATGATTTTTTACAGCGGTTATAATTCACTTGAACATGATAATGGCACTTTAGCAGTTCTCATTTATGAGGTGGACAGCTTAGTGGGAAGATTTTGCTTAAAATGGAAAATGTACCACGATTCCAGCGAACTGATGTATTAAGCCATTAAGTAGGACAGCTTAGTGGGAAGATTTTGTTTAAAATGGAAAATTTACCATGATTCCAGCAAACTGATGTATTAAGCCATTAAGTCCTACTATAAAGCTCTGAGTTTCATCAAGTCAACTATGCTTCTGTTTCTAGTATCTGTACTTGTGCTGAATGCTGTAGAGACATGTATTATTATCACGAGAGTTACTCAATTGACTATGCAAGATAGATTGACATATCATTTTTCATTCATCAATTTTATTTTACCCCTTAACATAACAGTATTTATATGTTCGTTTTAACTTTTCCTTTGAACTTTGAACACCCGAGTTCATTTTCTACTTAGAAGCAATCATGTTTTTTTTTCTTTTAATTATAGACGATTTTTTATGTGTATAAGAATGCTAAGGCTGTGTTTGGTTGTTTAGAAATCGAATTGAATTCGAATTTAAATACTATAGTAATGTAATTCAATGAATTGAAAGTATAAAATGTTTGAATTCCTTTGTTTGGAAAAACAACAAAATTCATTTAGAATTGAATTATAACTCCAAATTCTTTGTTTGGAAGTTTAGAAAAAATGTATAAAATTAGATTTCATCGTAATCAGACTTATTAATAATTTATTTTTAATATATTTTTTATAAGAATATTTACTTTTCAATATTATTTTCTAATTTCTACAATAAATTTAAACAAAAAAATTTAGTTTTATTTTTTCACACACTACACATATTTTTTACATAGTACACATTTTTCACACACTACACGTATTTTACACATAGTACACACATTTTCACACCCTACACATATTTTCACACAATACACATATTTCCAGACACTACACATAGTACACATTTTTTCACACACTACAAACTTTTTCACACACTACACATATTTTCACACACTACACATATTTTACACATAGTACACATATTTTCACACACTACACATATTTTACACATAGTACACATATTCATAGTACACACATTTTCACACACTACACATATTTTACACATAGTACACATATTTTCACACACTACACATAATACACATTTTTTCACACTACAAACTTTTTCACACACTACACATATTTTACACAAGCTACACATATTTTCACATACTACACACATTTTCAAACACCACACATATTTTATACTTAGTACACACATTTTCACACACTACACATATTTTACACATAGTACACACTACACATATTTTACACACTAAATATATGTAGTATGTGTAAAATATGTGTAGTGTATGAAAATATGTGTAGTGTGTGTAAAATATGTGTAGTGTGTGAAAAAATTTGTAGTGTGTGAAAAAATGTTTACTATGTGAGTGTATGAAAATATGTGTAGTATGTGTAAAATATGTGTAGTGTGTGAAAATGTGTGTAGTATGTGTGAAATATGTGTAGTGTGTGAAATATGTGTAGTGTGTGAAAATGTGTGTAGTATGTGAAAATATGTGTAGTGTGTGAAAAAGTTTGTAGTGTGTGAAAAAATGTGTAGTGTGTGAAAATATGTGTACTATGTGTAAAATATGTGTAGTATGTGTGAAAATATGTGTATTATATGTAAAATATGTGTAGTGTGTGAAAATGTGTGTAGTATGTGTAAAATATGTGTAGTGTGTGAAAATGTGTGTAGTGTGTGAAAATATATGTAGTGTGTGAAAAAATGTGTAGTGTGTGAAAATGTGTGTACTATGTGTAAAATATGTGTAATGTGTGAAAATGTGTGTACTATGTGTAAAATATGTGTAATGTGTGAAAATATGTGTATTATATGTAAAATATGTGTAGTGTGTGAAAATGTGTGTAGTATGTGTAAAATATGTGTAGTGTTTGAAAATATGTGTAGTGTGTGAAAATGTGTGTATTATATGTAAAATATGTGTAGTGTGTGAAAATGTGTGTATTATATGTAAAATATGTGTAGTGTGTGAAAATGTGTGTAGTATGTGTAAAATATGTGTAGTGTTGACCCGAATTTGTATAGAAATGGGATTGGAATTTTTTGATCCAAGTAAAGAATTGAATCCAATGAATTGGACCATTTTGAATTGGAACACAATTCCAATTTTTGTGATTTAACAAGGAACCAAACAGAAGAATTAGAATTGGACCCTCCAATTCAACTTCAAAGGGTCCAATTCAATGCTACCAAACACAGCCTAAGGAGAATCTGTGGTTCTGTGATTGAATTGAAGAAAAAGGCGAAATGGCATGGTGTTTTATTTAGGACTTTGTTTGGGGGAATTTAGAAATTTGGATATAGTGGCCTGTATTATGCTGATAGGATATATTGATGAAGGGTAGTAACAGAGGAACTGTGGACTGCAGATACTAACAAGATGACAATCTGTTATTGGATTGAGGATTTGTCTAGATGGATTGCAATGAACAACTGGATAGGAATTGTCAATACCAATTATTTTTTGTGGGAGTTCTGTTCAGCTATTCAACGCCTTCTTCTCTTGTCACTTGGCATGTTCATTACTTCTCTGTCCAGGATTTTTCTGATGGGCCAATCAGCTAGTGCGCACATTTCTGCTTGTGCTCTTATGGAGCAGGCGATTAAAGAGTCTAGAGGAGAGGGTGTTTCTTGGTGCATCTCCAAGATAAAAGCCTATTTTGGCTTATCAGGGGTAGGCATAATCGATTTTGTTGTCCGAATAAGCCTTAGTTGCCTGCAAATTTTTTTGCTCATATTGTATACTCAGGTTCTAATTTCTGTAACATACATGTAACAATCTTGTTTTCTCCTTTTGCGAGTTGATATTATTGGAATCATTGTACTCATAATGTTTATTATGTTGTTTAAGGTACAATTTGCCCAAGTTAGTTGACCATTTCCATGATCGAGGATTGTACCGTTCCATCTATCTGAGGTTGGTTTGATTGGATGCCTTTCAGATGCTAACGTGAGCATGTTCAGAAATTTGATATAAAACTTATCAGATTCTACCGTACAGCTGACTTTTTGGGTTTTCATTTTCAGTATAATGGAAGGGGAGCAATCTTTGAAACAATTCTCACCTGAAATTCTTGTACAGGACCTGAGCTCACAAAATGTGGTCCAATAATTCTTTTCCATGGCACTTGAGATAGTTCCATACCATCAGATGCAAGGTTTGATATCAACTTTAATGATTGAAATGGTAAATAGTAGCACACGCATGCAAGAAAGATTATACAAATATATATATATATATATATCTAAAGTAAACTGGCGATGATGGTAATTTCTTTGATGACCAACACATTTGAAGGGGGGGCCTGTTGGTTTGGGAAGCGGTTCTAGTCCTTTACTCCTTACAAGCTGCTTAATGAAGACTTAGATGGATCTATATTCATGAAATTAGGGACTTCTTTTTTGTATCTAATAGATGAATATCTAGTACTTGTTTCTTTTTCTCTTTTGGGCAGAATTCCTAGGAAGCTCCACTAACTTGCTTGCCTTTGCAGTAAAACATTTGCCAATGTTCTCAAGAGAGTTCGGGCTCAAGCTGAGTTGATTTTATATGATGGAAAAACTCATATGGATCTGTTTCTCCAGGTAAGTGATATTTGAGATAAATCTTATTTCCTGTTCATTTATTTGGCATCATTTATAGAATACGATTCAAGATTGGTCAGAATAGAATAGAAACTTTGAATTGTCACTCTTGGTAGAGCTTCTGTATGAGTGGGTGACTCTGATTAAGTTGTGCTTAAGAACCTGAATAACATGAATGGAAATTGTTTCTTGTCAAGTATTTGTATTCTAAATTTAATTTTATCAAATCGATGGAAAAATTGAGCTATGCATGATTGAGGAAACAAAATAAAAGGCGTGGGAGCAATTAACGAAATGTGGGTGAAATGACATTTGCTGTTGTTCTACCTTGATGCTTCTTTCTCAACATGCAGGATCCACTTAGAGGTGGTAAAGATGAACTGTTTGACTATGTTGTTGCCTACATACATGCCGAGGATAGAGAAGCTCTTGCAAAGGATGCTTTGGCACCTTTGAGAAGGCGGCTTGTTCCAGAGATACTGTTGAATTTGGCGCGCAGAATCAGTCCTTTTTAGTTCTAGCTAATTGGAATAGCCTAAATTCATGCTCACAACTAAGTTGATCTTAAGAAAAAAAGCTTCCCCGTGGAACTATTGTTAAAGTTGTTGGCTCCCATTATGAACCCATTTGGAGTACAAGGCTCACTGGACGGACAATTCAATGATTTTGACTTCATCTCTGAGTCCTATTTGTATTCATTTATTGTGTTTTCTTCACTTGCAAATATACCGAGACTTGTTTACTTTCTGTAAATTGTTATGCCTCTTGTTTGTGGAACTTGAATCGTTGAAAATTTAGAAAGAAATCTATATACATTCTTTGATAGATTTCAGTGTCTTGTCCGATAAATGGAGCCTCAACTTGCACGACTTATTTCCTCAGATTACAATCGTGTTGTGATTTCCTGAGATTGCTAGATTTCTTTTTGACATTTTCTTTGCTAATATGCTGTAGTTCATTTCTTTCATAATTTTATGAGGAATAAGGGAAAAAAGAGAGAGAAAATGGCCAGGTTGCCAATCGTCACATGCAATTGAGAATTCGAACTGGCAGTCAAACACGGTCTCTATTATCTCAACTGACAGTTTCTTCCCGCCATTACTCGAGCGGTTATGGATTGGGAACCCCATTTGCTTCATTTTTTATGCATTACAGAAATGCATCGAACATCACTATCTCTTTCTTTCTGTAAGGAAATCAACATAGTAACAACGCAGCGGAAAATATAACAATTATATTATAATTGATTTCCATAGGACCTTTAATGATAATCTATACAAAATATACCTTGAGAGATGCCAGCAAAACCTTTAAGCGAGATTCAATCGATCAATCAGCCGCACAAGTGTCCGGCCTCTAACGGTAATCCACACGAACTACTTTCGGGATCCTCGAAAGATTGATTCCAATGCCAGGTTAACAAGCTAGATCCTTCCAAACAACAATTAAGAAATCTAATAAGAAAACTGGTTTTCTTATTTACGTGATTTCTTATGGAGAGAGTTGTGTTGTCTTTGACCTAACATTAAGCATCTATATATAATAATACAGCCTTCCAAAAAGGTTGTCTTGTCAAACAAGAAAAGAATTATTACCAAACTCTATTCACTTTCCAAAAGTGAACAAGAGTATAATAGATGCCATAATTATCATATAATTATGTAAATCATTTTAACCCAAGAAGTAATTCTATTGTGTGTGACCCTTTAGGTTCCTAATCACTTGGCAATAAATATAAATAATAATCTTAGAATTAAATTGGCTTTTTTACAAAACCAACAAACTCCCACTTGGACTAAAGACAATTTAGTCACGGAGCTTCTAAGATGGAATAAATTAAACAACTTTAATTTATCATTAATTCAATAATTAATTCATTTATATTTATAGATCAAGAGCGGCCTCTAGCCAAGACATCATGACCATCCAAGAGTTAGAAAAAGTCAATTGATCGACTTCACCTATCCATGAACCAGGTACCATGTAATTATTATCCTTTCACCATCCTATATTCCAATTAGTACAAAAGTAAAGTAAAAGTGCCAACTCTTTATTTTACTAATGATATTTCTTTCTTGTACCGAAATTCAACTCCTTGTAAATAAATTTAGAACTTTTCCAAATTTACTTACTAATTATGCGCATTTTGAGTTGAGTTTCAACAAGTGGCGCCAGAAAGGAATATACTCTCCCACTATTAGGAGTGGTGAATCCTATATTGATCATAAACTATCAATCCGTGCTTCTGTTATATCCAACGTCTACCGCTCGCATATCCAATTACGGTTATGGACAAATAGAGTCAAAACATAACATCCACACTAAAGATACTCTTATGATCTAAAGTCAAAAGATCGCTTACACTACTGTCACGTAGAGATTATACCATTGGCACTCAAATAGTTAACGATATGGAAATCTCTAAGCGGATCATTCCAGTGAACACATTCTCCAATGATTCACCCATATATCACTAGATATACTAGTCTATCCGCATTAACAACGTCATTATTATTTTTAATACTATGACCAGGGAAATTTAAGAATAATAAATATTATTCTAAGGACTTTATCATATTGTATATATATCGACATATATATGGTACAAAATGATAAATATGCCATATCTTTATTGCATAAAATTACATAATTATTCTTTCATTATGACTCATACCAATCATTCAGTAATTCAAACCAAATGAATGAACATGACTATCATGTTTCTTTTGGGATAATGGTTTAGTCAATGAATAATTATATTATCCTTTGCAGGAATTTCTTGTATCTTTACTTAAATTCTATCAGTGATTACTCTAATCAAATGATAAAATTTTAGTACATGTTTGGATCGTTGATGAGACCTTAGTTCTTCAACTATTGAAGAAACTATTTCTATCCAAACAATCTTATAGCAACTTCTCAAGCAACTATTTACTTAATCTCTATTGTAGAATATGTTGTTATAATCTATTTGGAACATTTCCAAATAACAACATTTATATTTAGGATAATACATGTCCATCTTGATACTTGCAATCATCTTTATAAGATTGAAAACTAGTATATATGAATCCACATATATTTAGCTCAACATTCAAGAATAGGTCCTTAATACTTCTCAAGTACTTAAGAAAATTCTTGACCACTTATAGTGACTCTCACTAGAATTGGATTGAAACATGCTCATAAGACTTATGGCGCAGGAGACATTTGGTCTTATATAATATACATAAATGATCTTATTTCTTAAGAACATTTTGCATATTACATTTCTTAATATCAGTCTATGGACACATATCCTAAGGTAAATCCTATCAATTATAAGAATGTAAACCTTTTAAACTGATCCATGCATGTTAAACGTCTTTAACATTTTATCAATATATATATACATATATATATTGACTGTATATGACCAAACAACTTATCAAATCTATCTCTATAGACTTTTCCCAATACATAAGTTGTTTCTCCAAAAATCTTTAATTGAGAAGGTTTTTGAATAACTACACCTTAACTAATTTAAGAGTAGTTATGTAAATTCTCATTATTAATATGTCATCTACATATAATATGAGAAATACAATAATATTGCCAATAATCTTTTGTATACACAAGATTCATATTTTTTTTTATTAAATCAAACTTTTTTATTATCTCATCAAAACAAATATTTGAACTCTTAAAAGCTCACTTTAGTCCATAAATAGACTTTTATAATTTGTATACTTTGTTAGGGTATTTAGACATAAAAATCCTTAGATTGTATCATATACTAATCCTTTTGCTTAATGGATTTTAACACGGTACTTGGTGAAAAGGTTTCATCATAGTCAATACTATGATTTTGTGTAACCTTTAGTGACCAATATTCATGCTTTATGGGTAACAATATTACCATCCATGTTTGTCTTCTTTTGAAGACTCATTTGCACCTTATGGATTTTATCCCTTTAGGTGCATTGACTAAGGTCTATACCTTGTTGTCATACATGGAATCCATTTTAGATTTTATGGTTCAAAACCACTTTTATATTTCTTATCAAATAAGACTTCTTTGTAGATAGTAGGTTTATCATTCTTAATGATAAACACATCATCTCATGTGGACGATTTATCCTACTAAACATACAATTTACTTGTGTATTAAGAGCTTCATATCATACCCCGCATCACCATGAAGTACAAGCTCTAATTCCATTTTCTTTTCATTACTAAATTATGGTTTAAGAACTTTATCAAGTTTTTTATGCTCCCGCTTGCCTTTTCTAGAATAGACTATCCTTCTAGAAATATGACATATTTTGAGACAAACATTTTGTGCTCATTGGGATCATAGAAATAATATCCAAAACTTTCTTTTGGACATTCCACATAATAGTATATATGAAAATTTTGTATCAAACTTATCAAATTTTACCTTTTATAGGATACTCCCAAATATTTTGGTTATTTCCCATACCATATCTCATATGAGGTAAAACCAATAGGTTTAAATGGAATATTTTTAAAAGATCAAATGCAATATTTATGATATATTCTCAAAACAATTTTGAGAGAATTGTATAGCTCATCATTAATCGAATAATATCTAATAAAATTCGATTATTACTTTAATAAAGAAACAAGCTCATTTTATTAAGATAATTATAAATTCTTGACTCAAGTATTCTCTATTTCGATCTAATCAAAATATTTTAATACTTTTATCAATTTGTTTTTCAACTTCAATTTTATATTCTTTGAACTCTTCAAAGAATTTAGTTATATACTTCAATAAGTACATATATGACTATATTTAATATAATCATTTGAAGTATGAAAAACTTTCTCTAATTATAATTAACATAGGTCTACATACATCAATATGTATTATACTTAGTAATTCAGTAAATCTTTCATCTTTTTAAGTAAAAGGTAAATTGGTTATTTTCTAATAAATAAGATTCACGTTTATCAAATGATTCATAATCAAGTGATTCCAAATAAACATCTTTATGCAATTTGGCTATGCGTTTCTCATTTATATAACCATATCTACAATATTAGAGATAAAATTATCAATTTTTGTTTCTTTGTGTTTATGTTTGCAAAGAAGATTATCCAAATCAAATATATAAAGTTTGTTATCCAATTAACCAGCACCTTAAAATATTATCACAATAAAAAGAACAACATTTATTCTTTTGAATTATTGTAAATCTATTCATGTCAAACATGAAATAGAAATAATATTTTAGTAAGTACTGATAATAACAATCCTTTATATTAAGGATTAATCTTCTGAATAAAGAAAATCCTATATTCCTATAGTTAATGTAACAACTTTTGTCGCATTCAATTACCACATATAAGAATACATTTTCTTTACCCAACTTTCTACTTATCCTTAAATCTTGCATATTTATGTAAATATGTGATCCAAATATGGTATCTAATACCCAAGATTTTTTTATAAGCAGAAACATTTATTTCAATCATAAACATATTTGAAGTAGAAACTTCACCAAGTTTCTTCTGCTTCAAAATCTCAATGAACCTTTTAATTCTAATTCCAATGTCTATCTTAATAGACTATAGTAGAATTTAATACCATATAAACTTTTGTCCTTATTATTTTGTCTTAAGTTTGAGCTCCCTTTTTATTGATTTTCTTAAAATCAGGGTCCAATTTCACTTTCTTGGATAACTCAAATATTAACAGAATTTCCTTTTTCTTCTTGATTGAATCCTTTGTTGTCTTATTGAGCAATTCACGCAAATATTTAGATCTCAACTTTGTTCATAACAAAATTAAAAAATCAAATTTTTCAATGAGACTAATCACCTTTAGTACATTAGATGATACTAAAGATTATTTGCCATTTTGCTCTAAATGAGTTCGTAAGAGAGATATCATATATCTCAATTTTACTCTTATATCATACAATTATTTCATCTAATGAAATATTGTAAAAGCATACATGTTCACATATAACTATTGTAATTAAGATTCATGAATGCTTTTTAGCATAAGACAATATACATCATCAAAATCATCTTTATGTTTTTGACATGTATCTTTAATTACTTGATCAATATCATTATGAAGAAAAAGATTTTAAGGACATAAAATAGCTTCTCATACCTAAAAACAATTTTTAGGTTGTAAAATTCAATCTATAAAATTTGAGCAATTAATATATTGTCAAACAATATATTATAGATCATTTTCTACAACAGAAAGTAAAGATAGAGAAATATTTCATATTTATGCAATAAGCAAAACCAAAATAAATAAATATGGACTTATGAAATTTTTGATTTTGCTCCCACTATTTTATTCAAATCAATGTCCCTTAAATTGATTCGAGAATTTTCACAAAATTCTTAGTGGCTAGAATCTCATTTTAATTATTTTAATCTTGAGGCAACTCAACAAATCAAAATAATCTCAACAAGTAGGTAACAGTTACCAATTACAACTATTTGTAACTTCTAGATAGTTAGGCCATCAACTCTTGATACACATATCTCATATGTCCCCTAACTCTTTGCCTCAAAAACGTTTTGACCTTGAGGCAACTCAACAAGCCAAAAGTTTTTGTTAAATCAAGCCCATTATTCAGAGATCTAATCTCATAGCATAAACGTATTTAAAGTAAAACAACCTTGAGGCAACTCAACAAGTTGCTCTAATAAAAATTTGTTTAAACTATAATAATGGAAGGCAACTAATTATGATTTAATATTTAATTAAGGGATTAATTTACGGTCTCATCATACATACATATCATATGTGAAAATTATTTGATCAATTGAACATACAATATGCAATTAAATAAATATATTATTTTATCAAATACAAATCACATATGACATGTTATTCAAATAATCATATTAAATGAATATGTAATAAATTTATATCAAATATAAATCAATATATGACACATGTTACTCAAATAACCATATTAAATGATTATATAATAAATTTATATCAAATGTAAATTGTATATAATACATGATATTCAAATAATCATATTAAATGAATATATAATAAATTTATATCAAATATAAATTGTATATGACATGTTATTCAAATAATCATATTAAATGATAGATTCATATCAAATATAAATTACATGTCACATTATTCAAATAATCACATTAAATGAATATATAATAAATTTATATCAAATATAAATTACATATGTCATATTATTCAAATAATCACATTAAATGAATATATAATTTTTCTGTCATGAATCTATATGTATATTATTTCTAATTATATTAGAAATCATTTAATTGAAGTTTTGAAACTTTTATGGGTTAAAATATAGTTTCTAAAATTATAGGGCCAATTGATCAGAAATAGAATACAGATCTGGGGTCATTGTTTAATTAAGAAAACATTTTTCTTAAAACCCCAAATTCTGCTTTCAAAAAAAACCACGCCTTCAGTAAGTTTTTTTTTTTTTATAATAATAAAAACATGTCATGACGTCATCTGACGTCATCATCATCTTCACAAAAAAAAAAACGCAGAACGTCTGCTTTCCTTCTTTTTCCTTTTTTTTTCTTTCTTTCTGATCAATCTCCAACGGCTAGCCAAGTTTCGTCACACAAACTTTTCCACCGGCATCACACATCGATCTAATCAACAGCAACCTCAACTTTGCCTGATTTCGATCAAATTGAACTCCGTTCTTTTCAGTTCCAGCCATAAGTTGCCGGCGGGATTAATCTTCAACTGTGGCAAAACTATTTTGGCCACAGTTGAGGATCTTTGGTAGCGATCCGACTTGCCAAACTATTTGGCTTGATTCGGATCCTACTCAGCCCTTTCAGGTTTTTTTTTTTTTTTTGAAAAATTTAAAACTCAATTTTAAATAAAACAAAAATCAAATATTTAACCCATAATATTTAAAAACGAATTTTTAAACATATATATATATATATCTCAAATGCATCAATTAAATCCAATATACATACATAAACAATTTATCATTCATGACATGATATATTTTGTAGAGATGAATCAAATTAGGCTCTGATACCACTGTAAGGAAATCAACATAGTAACAACGCAGCGGAAAATATAACAATTATATTATAATTGATTTCCATAGGACCTTTAATGATAATCTATACAAAATATACCTTGAGAGATGCCAGCAAAACCTTTGAGCGAGATTCAATCAATCAATCAGCCGCACAAGTGTCCGGCCTCTAACGGTAATCCACACGAACTACTTTCGGGATTCTCGAAGGATTGATTCCAATGCCAGGTTAACAAGCTAGATCCTTCCAAACAACACTTAAGAAATCTAATAAGAAATCTAATAAGAAAACTGGTTTTCTTATTTACGTAATTTCTTATGGAGAGGGTTGTATTGTCTTTGACCTAACATTAAGCATCTATATATAATAATACAGCCTTCCAAAAAGGTTGTCTTGTCAAACGAGAAAAGAATTATTACCAAACTCTATTCAATTTCCAAAAGTGAACAAGAGTATAATAGATGCCATAATTATCATATAATTATGTAAATCATTTTAACCCAAGAAGTAATTCTATTGCGTGTGACCCTTTAGTTTCTTAGTAAGTTGTCAATAAATATAAATAATAATCTTATAATTAAATTGGATTTTGTACAAAACCAACAATTTCTATATATGTTTGTTTCAACGATGTCTTTGCAAATTCATGCTCATTATGCAACGCTGTTATTGGTCCTGTCTATCCGATCTGCCCTTGTTCCGGCCGACTATGAGTTTCAGAAATTCTCCGTTTATCCCCCGTTTTCAGGTCTTTCTCTTTTCTTCCCTCTTTGATAAGTTTTTGATCTGTCAGATAGTAATATTGTAGATTTGCATTTTGTAAGTCACTACGAGAAACTTTCAGACTTTACAGTGATTTTTCTCTTGGATTGAATTTAGATCTACGAATTGCACTTGTTCTTGCAAGAGCTGTATAAAAAATAAATAAATAAATAAAAAAAACACTGTGATAGCCAGTAATATCATAAAACAAGTGTTCCATATATGCATTTTATAAGAAAATGAATTTATGTTTTGCTCCATGGGGGGATACAGTTTCAGTAGTGGTTATGAGGAAGAGATAGAATGAATGGTTATAATCTGGAAAACTAAATTTATTTTCTTTAATCTAAATGGTAGAACACCATTCTCATCAAATCAAAGTATTGGTCTTGAGCCCAATCCGCGTGCTTCATATTCAAAACCTCTAGAACAGGAAATCTAACGTTTGATTAGAGGAAATGTTATCGTATGTTGTTAATTTTCTATATTATGCAAGCTCTTTTGGCTTCAGATCAAGAGCCCCTTAAGAAAGCCGCTAGCAGGCTTGCCAAACCGTTGATTGGGGATGATGGGCGGGTGTATACCTGTTCAGAGAAGAATTTCTTTGCCTTTAATAACAACGGTTCCATAGCTTGGACAATAAATCTCAATTATACATGCAGTACCAGTACAGCTCCAGTGCACGGTGGTTCAAGAAAGGCAAGACTTGTTGCTAACGACATCCTATACATTTTAGTACTGAGAATTTATATTTCAAACCCGTATATATGCTGTTTATGCCACTTTGACATTGTGGTGTATTGATTTTGCATGGCCATTTATTGGCAGATATATTTCGTTGCAGAAAACAGAGTTCTAAAAGTTAACCCTTTCAAGGTTGGAACTCCTGAATCTGCTTTAGAAGAGTTCTTTGGCCCAGAACCAGGGGAAATTATTGGTCTGGCTGTGAGCATATCAAGTTCTTGTGTAATCATTAATGTTAGAAACAGGGACCTCTTGCTTATAGGTTGCATGGGCAAATGCTCTGGAGTGCTGGCCCTGTACTCGATCAACACAGATATCATCAAGGTTGTAGGAAAAATGTTACAGATTGTTATTTCTCATCGACACCCGTGATTGATCATTGTGAAGCTAGTATATATGTGAGTTTCATCAATACTTACCAAGCTTCTTTGTTATTTTTGGGCTGATTAGTTAGATATTAACATGCTATTGGTTTGGTACTACATCATATCACTTGTTTGACACACCAAGAATCCTATGACTGCATGAGGCGGTTATCAATATCATTTTTTTGGCTGAATAATCTTTAATCCGTGAATTATAAAAAGCTGCCTTACTTTTATGGGCTGTTTTCTTGCAGGTCTAAAATAACCACGGGGAGCTGTATTCATTATCAGTTCGTAGTCCTCATTTCAAGTGGATCCAGGATTTTAGTTCATTTAACACCGGATTTACAGTCACCCATGCAAACAATGGGCTCTTATATGTTACTCTTCCTGCTCGAGCTCTAGTGCAGGCTTTATATGTTTCCACTGGAATATTCTGTGGCAGGGAAGCACGGGCCCATCAAGCTCAGAAGATTATGCACCGGCTGTTGATTCAAATGGTAAAGAAAACTTTATACATGTAATGTTCCAGGAATCAAATACTGAAGATTGATATACAAGTATTGGAATTATTGGAGATCCCAGAGTGGTCGTCACAAGTATACTATGGCATATTTAACAATGAGATTCGTGAGAAGAATTTATTTATTGTTCAAAGGAGACATGTTGCACTAAATCTCAACCTATGTGTATGGGGATGTTGCTTTATTTGGATTATGGTGGATGCCACAGTTTGTGTCAGAAAATGATATATGGAAAAATCAATAGTGAACTTGAATATCTAATAGTTTTAGGATTCTGCTGATCAAATTATTCACTGTCACTTTGATGTTGTTGAATCAGGATGGATATCGCTTGGTTCACTGGATGGCTTCCTGTACTCATTTTCACCAACAGGCTCTCTCAAGAAATTCCCCAAAGTGGGCAGACCGGATTTCGTCATCCAAGTTAGTCCTGTTGTTGATTGCTCAGGGTATGGAGTTTATGTTTCTCAGACAGAGATGGATGGAAAAGTTGGTCACACAATTGGAGATTATACTTATATCTCAGCATTGAAGCCCAAAGGTGGGGTTCTGTTTACCATGCTTGTTCCAGCTACTGGTCCCACCTACTGGTCCGAAAGCTATTCTCCAGGTAATTCTCATTGTTTGTATATGCTCTGGCTCATTATCCAAAATTTGGGTGGTCAGCTTCAAGTTTGAGTTGTCTTCCAACTGTTCTGAGCATTGGAACCCAAACTTACAAATCTGGTTATGATTTTCTCAATAGCAATCTACCTTTTTCTTTCGAGATGGATTTTTCCCTTAAGAAAGCTGAGATTGTCGTCTTTTGTTACTTGCTGTCATAGGCCAAATTTCAAACAAGCTCTTTCAAAGTGATCTGCAGCATTTCAAACTGGATGAAACTACCCTTCTAGCTTTCGTGGCTGCTTCAAGTGAGTTCTAATAGATGATTGAATTTCTTTTGGCTGAGTTTCAGGGGGAGTACAGCAGTGATAGTTGTAATGATGACAAGATGATTTTTTTCATTATTGCTGAAAAGGACATTTTTCTCCACCCAAGAAAAATAGCTCTTCGTTACCACTGGATAAAAGACATTGGTAAGTAAAATCTTTCTTTTCTTCATGATCCAGGTACTGGAAATCCATTGCCTTGGTGCACAACACGTCTGTTATTGCACCAACTAAAGTTTTGACAACACAGGAAAATTGCGATCATAGTTACTTCATGTCATGTTTTGCTCACTGTTTGTATCCTTTTCTTGCTGCAGGTCAGAAGCTTGCCTCCAGCTGCTCACAAAGTAGTGCCAATAATATTGGTATCTATACAGGTAATTTGCTAATATCGTAATAATATTGCATATTTAAACAGCAGCCAACTATCGGCTATTTCCCCTTTTCAGGCAATGAGAAGACGATTCTGTTACTTTTGTTTCTTTGAAACTATAATAGTGATAACACTAGCAGCTCTCGTACGATTCTGTTACATATTTTGGAAGAAAAGGAAGCTTCAAAGTCAAGGCCTGGGAAAATTCCTAGAGAAGAGAGTAAGTGAATTCCATTTCTTTGTGCCAGGAATGAGAAATCAGGATCATAAAATAGCCGCAGACTGCAGTAGCTACTTACTTAATGAACAGGATGCGTTTTGCTTGCCTTTACGTAATAAGATCTAGCATCCGCATTTGGCAACGGATTTCCTTTAGTTTGGCACAATATGAAAAGCTTGAGTACTCTGTTTGACCCTCGTTTGTTTTTACGAAATTCTTAAGCTTTTTCTTCGGATCCAGAAGAAAGCATTTGACAGGACGATAACACAACTGGAACAAAAATCAGCTGAAGAAGCTGTAGCCAATGTAGCGCTGGAAAAACTGAGAGTTTTGGTTAAGGAAAGGGAAGGCATCCAAAAGAAGCTCTCAACAACGTACAGTCTGGGAAGGGATGGAGCTGGTATGCGATCCAAGTCCCTCCTCCCAATGTATGATGGGAAGATGGGAAGATGAGAAGCTATTCTTTTCAAGGTGCAAGGAAGGAGAGCGTGACTATCTTTGATACATACAGCGGTACTTCTTCATATGGCAGCAGCAGCAAAAATGGGACTGAAGATGGTTGTATGAAGAAACAGAATCAAATGTGAAGGCAAAGGGAAAAGCCCCTATTGAAGTGCACAGTTATAGTGATGATGAAATTTATGAAAAAGGATACAAGACAAGTCCATCAGTCTCAGGTTCGAGCTCAAAAGGATTTGTAAATCCCTTATTTATGGAGCAGCCATTCAACGAAACAGAAGACAGAAAAAATATTACAGAGATTGTGAGTGGTGGAGTGTTGTCTTCATCCAACTAGCAACTGGGGCATTCTGTACTAAGAACAACCAACATTCTTGCACGATTAATGTTCCCAAAGATAATTTGTATGGCTTCATTCGACTATGTCGAACAACATTTCCAAAATTGATCGTCTTATCATTTGCTTCCTTCACTTCACTAATGTCAAGGATCAATTTTTTCATTATATGCAATCCAGCAAGTCAGCGAGAAAGTGTTACACCAAAGCTACGGAGGATCTAAAGTATTCCTTTTGTAAAACACAATTCCATACATTTGTTTTTTCATTTCTCGAAACAAAACACACGTAGAAATAGAGTACTAAATTTCACTATTTTTTTATAACATTAACTAGAATTCATGTTCACAATCGAGGTAGATATAAGATATCACAAAAAAGTCAAAATTAAGGTGTTTTTTATATTTTGCCATTTTAGGCTAAAATCTAAATTTAACTTTCTTTTTACAATATCCATTAGTATGCATGCTCACAATTGGGGTGTGTGAAAAACAGTTGGGGAAAAGTCAAAATAATCATGTTTTTTTACTTTACATATTTTTTACCAAAATATGTGTATTATAACCCACGAAAAATAGAAGTAGTCAAAAATTTTTTTCAAAATTTTTGACAATATTATCTAGAATGGATGTTCACAATCGGAGTGGGTGCAAAAAATGGTACAAAAAAAAAACAGTACAAAAAAGTTAAAATCATCACGTTTCTGGATTATGCCATTTTTGACAAAAATAGTGTGTTATAACCCATGAAAAATTAAAATTTAGTGAAAAATCAAAATTTTACTATTTTTTACAATGTTCACAAGGATGTATATTCAAAATTGAGGTGGGTGAAAAAACACTAGAGAAAAAGTCAAAGTCAACACGTTTTTTTAATTTATTATTTTTTTACTAAAATACGTGTTTTATAGCTGGTAAAAAATAGAGATTTGGTGAAAATTTTATGGTGTGTTTGAATATGTGGCTTTTATTCCATTTCCCGTCTCATTAAAAAATAATATGCTTGTTTATATTCAATTGTCAAAACAAAAATTTTCAACATCTCTAGACCTCAAAATGAAAGCATTTTAATATTTTAAACATCTTTTAATTTATATATTTATTTTATTTGTTTGAGTTGACCGATTACGATTGAAGAATGACTGGAGGAATTTGACCTGAATCCGGCCAACCGATAGTGGCCGAGGCGGTTATTGGCAGTTAACCGACAACATGCAATCCTTGATCGCCGCCATCAATCCAAACAATTTAGAAAAAAAAATTTATTTTAAAATTTATTTAATAGAATAATTATTTTTAATATAAATCAATAAAAATAAAGCTAATCAATCCAAACAATCAATTCTAAAAACTAAAATATTACTTTTGTAAAATGCACCTAAAACCTTATTTTCTCAATTTTCAAAACAAAACCCATATCCATATATTTATCAAGATCAAGAAAAAAAAACAGAAAAAAGAAACTAAGAGCCGTTTGGTCCGAAACTATAATGGCACTGTAGGGATAAGAGAAGTATTGAACAATTTGCGACACAAAAGGAATTCCGGCCCGGCCCATATCGTGTTCAGTCGTTTCAACTTTCAAGCTTCCGCGGGCGGCAAGTCATTCTCTAATCTCTATCCACAATAATAATAATAAAAATTAAAAAAAAAAAAACAGAAAGGCGCAGCCCATCGTCAACCTCGGGCCTATCTCGGTTTCTTTCTTCTTACAGACTTCAACTCAGTCCCACTAATTTTGTTATTGCAATCAAGATTGAATTCGAAGCTTTTTGAAGGACCTCCAAAGTTTTTACACTATTACAGGTGAGTCGAAAACCTAATTTATTCTTCCAAGTTAATTTCCTGGTGTTTTAATTTCATCTGCCGTTCCCGATGCTATTGGTAAGTTTGAAACCCTAACTTTGAATTTTATTTTACTGTTTTGGTTTTGAATTTGATTTCATTCTTGCATTATTTGTTTACATTTTTTTTGGTATTGCTGGAGTTAAGCGATACATTCTCGATTTTATTAATTTCACCCAAACTGCCGAATCATGGATTATAGTTGCTGATTCTTTTGAAGATTGTTGAAGAATGTTTGTTGTCTTCTTGGTCATTTCTAAACTGATAAGACTTAGGAATACAAATAGCTTACAACTTTTTTGTGCTGTGGGAAACTGTTTGGTTTATTGTTACTGTCTGATTCTTTGTGATTGTTGCACGGCCTTTGATAACAAATAGAAACCGAAGGAGTGGAACAAAGAAAGGAGGGATAAAACCTAGAAAAAATGAAAAAAATAAAATAAAATTGGATGACCAATTTTTGGAGGGGGCATTATGACCTACCGAGTCAAATAGGCACCCCCCAACCCCGCATTAGGCGTGGCAGTGTTGGTAGTGAATATGTCATTTGCTCATAAGTAATTCTTGCCATTTTGCTAACTTGCAGAGATGAGCTCTCGAGCAACTCTATTTTTTCCACTGTTTCGAATGTAGATTCTACTGAGATATATACTGTCTTATAATGCAACAATAGTTGTTCTGTTCTCATCTGGTTTTGATGCATTTTCTGTATCCTTTTGTTAAACTTCTTATCGAAGTTGATTATAAGGTTCCGATTGCAAACCTTGATAAAACGTTTCTGGTAGATGTTATAAACTAATTAGTTAAACTTGATGCAGCATATTGCTGGCCTAACTCGTATTCCTGGAATAATGGAGACTGATGTCGCCACGTGTTAATTCAAAAAGTTTTAATATATTTACGGGATACGCAATTACGCTTATGTTAGCTTTAATTTTACGGTAAATTATTAGGTACTTTAATAAATATCAAATATGGGACGCAAATGGAACAGTGTTGGGTGTTTTTTTTAATTTTTTTTTTTTTGAGGTATAAAAAAATGTTGTGCAGTAAAATCCCCATTTCCATCAAAATCCGACATACACGCATGTAGGATAAAATCTTGCATTGTTGGTAACTTCATCTTGCTTTTTTTTGGATTTTTCATGGAAAAGCCCTTTGAAGTATGAAGTGAAATTGGTGAATAAAGAAGAATTTGTATACGTCCCTGCTTGCGTGACCAATCCGAATGAATTTTTCAATTGGCCCAAGACTTAGCATAGGCCCATAACAAAAATGTAAATTTTCTTGCGCATGCTGTAAATAGTAGTCACTTTGATTTTAGTTTTTAGTCCATTGATGGTTTTTGTAGAAAAAGCTGTGGGACCTGACAATGAAGAGAAGCTTAACTAATCAATCTTACATATTAACTTCTGGTTATATTTGTTATTAAAATTAAATTATTTTTTCTATAAGAAAAATGTTGATTGGAGGATTAATGCTTCCTCCATTGATGCAAATGCAGAATCCAATTCCTCTCCCATGTGTACTTAAACATAAATAGAATCAAATATTAACGGATGAGATTAAGTTAGAATTTAATCCAATGGCTTTCATTTATTTGGCATTGGTGAATCCGGACAACTTTGATTACGTTTGTAGATGCCGAATGCCATTCTTGGAAACTGGGAAAGTACGCCACCCGGAAAATTGTTGACGCCGCTTCACTGAGGCTGAGCGAGAGGAAGAACGCAGCAGAATCTGAAACACGCACACAATCCAAAGTCCCCAAAGCCCAAATCATTTCCTGGTAAGGCTCCCATTGCCCGTCAACTCCAAGAGGTGCCATTTCTTTTTCTACTCGCCATCACTCCTGCTCCCGTCCAGCCGTACTTCACTGTCCACAAAAAGATTTATCAATTTTTGCATAATAATTTGACGGACCCAAATTTAGTTTTTTAATTTTTTTTCCAGCCTTTTTCGGTCTTTAATAGAAATTCATTTAGGATTATTTTCCAAGCTGGAGTGTAACGTTATCACTGTAATGTAAGTTTAGCCATATGGTTGAATTTTCTGTTTTTCTGTATCAGCATGATTGCTCAAAGCCTGAAACAGTAGTTTGGCATGAAGTGTCAATGCCGAGTATCCATCTTAAAGCTGTTTTACTGAAAAAAAAAACTAAAAAAAAAGTGAATGGCTTTTGCCTTATGAGGGCTGTTAACATTCTGCTTTTTATTTTCTTTTCAGCAATATTATTTGAGTTATATTATTCCAATTTTGACGGGAACGTTAAGTCTTTCTTTAGTTGTTTAAGTTGAATACAAATGGTACTCAGTTAAGCCTCTTAGATATATACTTTTATGGTTGATTTGTTCTTTCATTCTTGGATTATCATTAGGAATTTATCGGTTCCTTGGTTTGTTGTATAAATTGATTGTTCTTGTTTATTGCTTATTCCAGCACTCGAACATACGTGCTTTAATTTCTGTAAGGACCATTTATCTACTGATTTTTCTAAGTATTGCTTGATTGATAAAATGCTCCATTTCTGTTCAGATAATCTTTACAAAGAAGTGTCTTTGGGCATTGCTGTTGTTTTTACATGCATAATTTCTAGATCAAGGTGGAGTCTTTATCTCTAGGATCTGTAGAGACCCTATTGCGTTATCCACTGAAGTTGTCCGTTTTTTACAGTTTTAACTGTTTTGGAAAGAGGAGTTGCATGTTGTCCTCCTCAAATCTCTCAAAGCATTATAGTACAGATTTGGAATTCTCATTGCTTATTCTCTTTTTTAGCATTTGAATAGATGAAAAAGCTAGTTGCAGCATATAGGAGCATGGTGAATTTAGAGCAGCCAGAGAGGAGAGTGGCATTTGTACTAATTGATGGATTGGGTGATGTATCATTGCCAAGGCTTGATTACAAAACTCCTTTACAAGTGGCAAATATACCAAATTTGGATGCTATTGCTTATGCCGGAGTGAACGGCCTTATGGATCCTGTAGAAGTTGGTTTGGCTTGCGGAAGTGATACTGCACATCTTTCTCTGTTGGGTTATGATCCTAGGGTTTATTACCGGGGTCGTGGTGCATTTGAATCAATGGGTGCTGGACTAGCAATGTTACCTGGAGATATTGCTTTCAAAGTATGTGCAGTGTGCTTACCCTTTTTTCTTTTTCTTTTTTTTTCCCTAAGAAACAAGATTATTGTCCCATCAGTTTGGGACTTGGTGATTCATATTCAACAGGGTACTTGGTTTCTAATATAGATTGTTCTATCAAAAGTTTGCTAACATACTATTGCTTCTGACTTAATTCTTTGTAACTTGTATGTATCTTCAGTCAAATTTTGCTACCCTGGATGAGAAAACTGGAATAGTCATTAGCAGGAGGGCTGATAGGCATTTTGAAGAGGAAGGACCTATATTATGTGCAGCATTTGATGGTCTGAAGCTACCATCTTTTCCCGAGTACGAAGTTAGAGTCAGGTGAAAATGCTTTTGCTTGCAATACTTTTTCATTGTCCACAAGTGCATGCAATTTATAGAAACTTTTCCTTTAGTATTTACTCTTGTATTAAATCTAAATTGGCAAGTTTGTTGATCTGTTATATCTCAAAAAGAGGAAAAAGGAAAGGCATAGTATTGGCTAGTTTTCAATAGTCAAATTGTAACTTTATTGCAAAATCATCATTTTATCATACTCATAATGTTCCACAAGATCTTATGTGAAGTTTTATGAAATGTCAATCACAATAAGTGTAAACTTTGGCTTCTTAGTCTGGTTCTGAAGGTGACGAGCATGCCAAAATGTCTCTTTCAGATATGCAACAGAGCATAGATGCGGGGTAGTTGTAAAAGGACCAAATTTAAGTGGAAATATATCAGGAACTGATCCCTTAAAGGACAATCGCTTACTTTTAAAAGTTCAAGCTCTTGATGACACCAATGAAGCGAAGCACACAGCTGAAGTTGTTAATGAATTGTCCAATGAAATGTCACGAATCTTGATTGCACATCCATTAAATGCAAAAAGGGCTGCAGAAGGAAAAAGCATTGCTAATGTTGTTCTTTTACGAGGATGCGGTATTAGAATTGAGGTATGTATCGTGAGATATAAGAGTTATTTGGTCATGTTTTCTTTGGTTGTATGGTTGCGTGAAGCAAAATTGCTTCATTAGCTAGGAAAAAGTGGGCAAATAATTATTCATTATTGAAAAGCATTTAACATTTTATAGTTCAGATCAATTCTTTCTTGGGAAGTTTCTCGTTCATTTATTGTGTATTGCAGGTTCCTCAATTTGAAATGCTGCACAGATTGTGGCCATGCATGGTTGCTCCAACCAAAATTATAGCTGGCCTGGGTTTATCTCTTGGCATTGATATTCTAGAAGCTCCAGGAGCTACAGGGGACTACCGAACTTTGTTGACTTCCAAAGCAAAAGCCATAGCTAATGCCCTCTCGGCTCCTTTACAGTCTTGTCCTAATGTTTTTGTACCCGGGGAGGATGAACATAAACCAGGTCGATCAGGCGGCTATGATTTTGGGTTCCTTCACATTAAGGTGATTCCTTGCATAGTTTCTCCATTTTATGCTAATATATATATATATATATATATATACATTCTTTTAAAAGGACTAAAGTTATTGAATAGGTTCATGAGTCTTTTGACATAGTAGTTGTCCAAATTGCTTATTGGCTATTCTCAACACTTAATCAAAATATTGATATTCAGATATACTAATTTGTAGGCAATAGATGATGCTGGTCATGATAAATCCAGCATTTTCAAAGTGAAAGGTTTGGAAGCTGTCGATAGAGCTATAGGTCAGCTTGCTAGACTCCTCTGGCAGACACAATCAACTGGGAAATTTCAATACTTGCTGTGTGTCACTGGGGATCACTCCACTCCTGTTGAATATGGAGACCACAGTTTTGAACCAGTGCCATTTGCATTGTGTCGATTAGAAGATTTTGTGGGTGCATTAGGTGAGTCGTGCCTTTCAGAAACTTCCCTCGACCCATTTCCACTCCCAACAATTGGAGCTGGTGAGGATATAACGAACAATGTGGGAGTTGAAGAAAGTTCAAAAAGTAAAGTATTTGAAGCTTCTGCTGGCGATACTGTTTTTGAGTATAATGAGGTAGCAGCAGCAAGAGGATGTCTTGGAAGGTTTCCTGGATCTGAAATGATGGAAATTATAAAAGGATATGTTAAACTCCATGTATGAGCACAACTCTGGTAGGGACTTTTACCCGTTCTTGTGGTTTCTAGATAGGGGTTTAGGTAACAGGAACAAGAATAATTGACTAAGTTTGAGTTTCTCTAATCTAAATAAGCAATTTCTTTAAAATTTTGCGGTTATGTTTATGAGATGAGACTCTTTTTTTTTTTTTATTTCTTTGGAAGAGTTTTTTAGGCTCTATGAAGATGCATGGATGTAATTTTATGTTTGTGACGAGGGGGTTTACCGGTGGATGTCTAAAATTGTTCCAACTAAAATACTTGGTTTCGTTTGGATGAGTTAATTTTGAATTATATAATGAAAATTTTTTTCTTGGGATTTGTTATGAGAAAATAATATTTTGAGAGTGTTTTGGATTGCATGATTTTATTTTGTTAGAATTTGTATTGAAGATTTTTTTATTATTAAAAGTTCGAAATTTAAATTTGAATTAGTATTTTATTAGTTTGTTTTGGTGGGAATTATGTTAGGAAGAATTGTTTATTATTAAAATTTAAAATTCAAATTCAAATTCAATATTTTATTTATAAAAAAACTGTAGCAACTGTAGCATTGTATTTTGTTTTAAAATTTTTGATGAAAAAGTTGAATAAAACAAACAATTCATTTTGCATTTGTGAAATAAATTACTAAAATAGGACCTTCCAAACAGACCCTTGTAAGTTCAGTGAGATTTTGCTCCAAAGATGATGAACAACTTTTAGAAGGTAATGATCCATTGAGAAGAGCGTAGATTTGTTTGATGGATACTTTCTTTGGTGGCAGATATATAAGACACGGGGGCGTGGATTCATAATATTAGTCAAACATGTGTTTGGCACCTGAATTTGGACGTAATTACTTATAGCACCCAAACTGTACATATTCTCTCTGGTCCATGAATAATGATAATGATATGGTTCGTTTTTATGTATTCATTTATTAGTGAATGGGTTACACGTTGTTATAAAGTATAAACACTATTTTTTAACTACTTTTCAAATTCTTTTTTCTTGCCATTTGAATAAGCCCCGCCCCCAAAAATTAATTCCATAATTTACTCTAACATTGAAATCTTTAACTGTTTATTGAAGACCAACTTGAGCAGAGATCTTTTATCCAAAATTATATCTATTTTATCATGTTCAAGATTAAAGTATGTTGTAAGGTTTACTCATTCTTTCGCCAGAGTATAATAATTATAAAGTAATTTTAGTGATATTTATGTTTTTAGTCCCTAGTTTTAGTTTTAGTTAAATTACTTTGTTTTGGACATAAGACAGAATAATACAGAGTATTTGATCTCGACCTAGACAAGCAAAGTTTGTTTCTTCCCATTATGATTGGAGTTACTAATTTGTTAACTTAGAGCGAGTTTTTTCAAACTATTTTAAAGATGATTTTCGTATTATATCATTGAGTTATTGCACTTCCAATGCATTCACTTATTTTTCTTTCTAATGCATTTAAGTATTCATTTAGTCAATCTATATAATTTTTTTAAAAAATCATATCATCAAGTCCTTGGCAAGAGAATGAAATTATCAACTCAAAGTAGCTTTTAGTTTTAGCACTACTTGTATAACTTTAGATGGTAATCAGGGGTGGAACTAGAAACAAAATTTCGTAGGGGCTTATCTAATTTTTTTTGTACAATTCAATAAATACATTTAACAGCTAAAATTTTGAATTCACCATTATAAAAAAGATAAAATATATAAATATACTAAACTATATACTATTGATTACATTTGATGAAATATTAGTTTCGTCATACTTGATTAACATTTGATGAAGTATTAGTTTCGTCGTACTTTATTAACATTTGATGAAGTATTAGTTTCGTCGTGCTCGTACGACGAAGAGAAAAATCTAAATAACAAATTTTAAATTAAAAAACAACATTAACCAAAATACCAAATGGAGCAAGATTAAAAAAAGCAAGGATGTGAATGAGTTGAAGGAAAAATAGAGGAAGGACAAACTAAATTAGGGAGTGACGGGGACAAAGAGGATGAGAAAAATGAGAAAGTGGGGTAATAATTGAAAAATGATAAAAACTCTAAAAAAGTATCAACTATTGAATGTATTAATTCAATTAATTAATTTATTTAATGGTATGTGTGAGTAATTAATTTCTTTAAATGGTATATGTATTGGTGGGACCCATAAAAAGTGACCTAACTACTAATGAGATTGAATGGAACTTGGTGGAGGCTGGAGTGTTCTGCCCCTGGGTAATGGGGATGTTGGCGTAAAAAGAAAGTGGAAAATGACACCACAAAGTTTCTTGTTAACTTTTCAATCTTTCATTTCTTTACCTTTGTGTGCTATCATATTTAGGAATTTGATAACTTACAGTAATAACGTTTTGATTCACTGAAAAATAACTAGCTTGGTATATCCTGCAACTAAATTTGTAATACTGCAAAGTGCTAAGTCATTTTCTTTGCCCGACCACTATCGTTATTGTGACTTGTAAGACTGCAATGTCAGATTATTAATGAAATAAGATTTATCATCTCAAATCCAAAGGATATTGTTCCAGTTAATAGAAATTCAGATACAGAGTACATATTCACAAGCAGCAATGTTTGTCACAATACGTCGTTCTCTATATCGAAACTCTTCCACCGCCATCTATGTCCGTCACTCATTAGAAGCTCCATATTCAGGGTACATAGTGATCAGCGATGAGGAATCTGAAGAAATGGATACTTTTTGTTGGGGTGTATGCTAGAAGAGCAGAATCAGTAGGCTACGCTTTCCGCAAGACAGGTTCTTGAAGATCGTTCACATTTTAGAACATCAAGAACAGACAAGCATTTCAAAGGTCTGGTTCATACCGGTTCCTGATCAACCCTTGTCATCCAACCGCTACTATGTTATTAGTGCAAGAGGCTACCACAAAGGGTATGCACTGCACCCATTCATGGTTCTGAATCAAACTACACAGTCTTTATAAACTACACTTTTAATTCAGTTTTTTTCTTGATTAGAAGTGATTGCTTATTAAAAATTTTGTAAACCATTTTGTTTGCAGCTTCTGTAGGAGAGCATACACGTGTTCTAGAGACGAGGATTTTATCAAGACGTGCTGCTACAAAAGTGTCGGAACGGATTTAAAGCAGAAGCCTTTTGATCTAGGGATATATATCAGCAAGTTGAGACTCGACCCTATCTAAATGGTGGATTTTACGCGACCCTAGTTGCTTAGGATGGTTTACCTCCAAAATTCCTTAGAAAGAGAGGATGGGAAATTCACACTACTCATTCTTTCAGATTTCAACTAGGAGAAGCTCAAGGCCTCCGCACTTCTTCTCTATCGTATGCCCCGGAATTAGATTTTCCACTACTGTCCAGGCGATCATCTCCAGTAGTCATAGGAAAGTGGCATTGCCCTTTGACGCGCAAGCAATGGTGGGAACAAATTTATTCATGCGAAAATGAGGGCAACGGAAGCAATGTGGTGGTTGTTGATGCTTGCGTAAGAAGGTTAGTAACATTGGTTTATGGAATGGAAGCAGAGAAAGAAGATACAAGATTCGATGTTGATGGGTTCATTTATTTTAGGACCAAACCCAGATACAAGAAGAAAGCTAACATGGGTTTGAGTTCAGCAATCTATGAAAAAATAAGATATCTGCAAGAAAATCGAGGATGGTTTGATGGAGGAGATGAAGATGTGTGAGTGCAGGCAGAAAACATTATTAATAGCGAGGAGAACAGATGGGGAAAGTTTGGATGTTATGTTCTAGTGGAGAGCTTTGTTCTGAGGAGAATGGATGGATGTTTGTTAATTAACTTTAATTTCAAGAACACAAATAGAATTGAAAGCAAATGTGAGTGATTTCTTGTGTTTCTTCACAAGTTTCTTAATTAATTGTAATGCTTCATGTGTAATAATTATGATAGGGTGGATTCTTGGTTTTTGCCCCAGTAAAGGATAGAAAATTCGAAACACATTTATATCGAATCTTGATTGGATTTCTTGATGGAAGCTCTTCTATGTATCCATGTGCTCAACATATAAGGTCAATGATAGCTTTGAAAGTTCCACATAAGGTCAGAGGAAATTACTCTTCCAAACTAATTAATGTGATCCGACCATTTTACTCCTCATCTATGAGTATGATCTACCTGCCTGCCTGCCTATGCCTTAAACAAGATTTTGGAGAGTATATATAAACCCTTATATTGGCCTCTCAGTTCAGTACAATAGACCAAGTTTATTGAGCTCTTTTGCAGAAAGAAATGGCACAATCTTTGCTTGTGGCCACAAGTTTATGCTCCAAGATTTCCAGCATAGGTATTTTTAACTTAATTTCTTAACATAAAATTATGGCTATTTATGTATTTCTGTCTAGTTGTTATCTTATGATATGCTATATGTAAAGATGCTATTTTCTGCTAAGATGGAATTAATAGAATCAGTTATTCAGCTTGTTTGTCCAGTTATGGAATGGTCTTCAAAAAGAGTGCTGCATATGAGAAACATAATATAATCTTGTGGGATATGGCTAAATATTGAGATTCGTCAAAGACTAGAGCTTTCAATTTGTGAATCGAAACATAACCTACCCTTAGTTGTTCTCTGGAGAGAACTTTTCGATTATGGTGCTGCTAATGGACCAATATTATAGTACTAACAATAATTCACGAGCAAAATTATAGATGACAGAAAGAAAGAATTTTTAGCCTTGTGTGCTGTTTTGCATTTCAGTTGATTAGTTGAGCTTCTCTTGCTTTTCTTTAGTAGTTTGTGCCATCAAATTCTTTCTTGGTGGTTATAGGTGAAGAACAGAGGTTTTGGTGTTCCGAATTGAAGAAAAAGTCGAGCAGTATAAAGCCTTCATCTTGTTCAATAAGAGCAACCTATAATGCCAACCCCCAGGCAACTGTAATTCCTTGTCAATGGTACAATATAATTGTAGATCTTCCGGTTAAACCTCCTACTCCCCTTCACCCAAAAACTTCTGAACCAGTGAAACCAGAGGATTTGTCTCGTCTATTTCCTCATGAATTGATTAAACAGGAAGTAACCAATGACCAGTTTATTGATATCCCAGAAGATATTATAGATATCTATAGACTTTGGCATTCAACTCCTCTAATCAGGTTGGTTCTATGTTTCCAGTGGTTATGTTTATTGAGCGATAATATGGGAATCTATACTCGTGTGTGCATTCAATGCAGAGCGAAGAGGGTGGAGAAATTGCTAGACACGCCTGCCAGAATTTATTACAAATATAAAGGTGGAAACCCAGCTGGGTCACACAAAGCCAATACTTCTGTTCCTCTAGTCTACTATAATTCCCTTCAAGGAGTGAAGAATTTAGAAACAGAAACTGGCGCTGGGCAATGGGGAAGTGCTTTGGCTTTGGCCTCCAGTTTATTTGGTCTCAACTGTGAATTAAGTTTTATTTTAAAGATTTTCTCAGTTGCCATCTTATTTAAGATATAAACTCCATTTTGATCGTTGGGTGTTGGTTAATTCATTCAATTTTTTCGTGAACTTGAGGCTTTGAACATTGAAATGACTAGGACAGTTAATGTTTCCAAGCACTGTATATAAGTCATATACAACTCATAAATTGATTTAGGAACCCTTTATAAAAAGATAAAATCATGTAACATCTTATAAAAAACTGACACGTGTACAACCACTTATCTGGTAGGGTTCACTTATCATTGGGTTAGGGTATTAGTTTAATTTTTAAAAATGAGATAACTAACTAAAATGACACGTGTCAATTTTTTACAAAATGGTACATGAAAATGATAAAATAGATCCAAATTTGTCTTTTTACACTTGCCACATCAGTCACTATGGGATTTAACTCTAGAATTTCACTCCTCTATCATTGCTCTTAATTTAATTGGTTCTTGGTTCAATTCATCTTAATTAAATTTTTGTGCTTTTACTACTGGGTTCGCATTTCGCAATAACACACTAGTACAGTTGTGGAGTTGCCGTCTCATCAACAAATTTTGATTTCGATTCCGAGGAGAAGGTTTAGTTTTCCATTCTCTACGCCGATACTTTTCTTAGGTTGCTCTCAAAGAATCTTCATCATCTCTCAAACAAGAGCACAAATTTCGTGATTGATTAAATACACCTATGCATGTAAAGTTTCCATCATTTTTTCATTTCTTTTTCAGGGATTTTTCTTTGTTTTAAGTTCAATTCACATTCTAGTTGCTAAGTAGTCTGTTTTGGCCTAATTTGTTAAATAATTCTTGTAAAGACTATCATCAATCCCACTTGTCTACGCTGTGGTTCTTAATCTTGATTTCAGTCCCAGAAGAGAAAAAGTTATTAAATTTGATGAATTTAGGCATTTGATAATTTGCAAACAGAGGGATTCATTGTGGGCTACTAGCATAGATGCACAAGTTTGAATTTTGGGTCATTTACTTCCCTCTTTATAACTAGATAGATGTCTTTGGAGATATTTTGATTGCATCACGTTCATGTTTCAATTTGAGTCTATTTGGATTCATCATATATTGATCTCTGTTTTTAGCCAACAGTGGTTGCGTCTGAAGCAAGGAATAGACATTTCCTTGGCCTGTTGAAAAGCTTAAAGATGTTAAAGTAGCAGACGCTTTGAAGCTAAGAAAATTACAGTAGATTTTGCCATCCTATTCAATAAGGTGATTTTTGTACCTTTCAGTGCATTTTGACTCTATTCCCCATGATCATCTTTAATAACTTATGATTCATTGACTAAGTATTTGGAATCTGATAGGCTTATGTTTGATTCATTAACTAAGTATTTGGAATATGATTTTCTTATTGATTGTAACAGGGTTCTATTTCCTAATTATGGCTTCACCACTCACTACTAGTTTCTCTTCAAATATCAGTAGTTACCAAGGATCATAGAAATTGGATATTTTTCAAGCCAATAGAGAGGGTAGAGGGTCTGTGTGAGTTTGTAGATGGGATGGAATTAGCTTTAGATTTCAGTCCCAGAAGAGCAAAGTTATTAAATTTTGATGGATTTAGACAATTGATAATGTGCAGACAAAGGGATAAAAGCTGAATATTTGTTAATTTCTCTGCATAATACTGTATAATTGACGCCAAATTCATTGTGGTTTAGCTTGATGTTGGTTTGCAAAGTTTGAATTTTCAGAATGTATTCTTAATTTCTATGCATAATGTATAATTGACACTGAATTATTTGTTGCTTAGCATGATGTTGGTTTGCCAAGTTTGAATTTTTAGAATGCAGTCTTAGTTTCACGTTTTTGTTTGCTATATATGAACATGAATAGTGCTTTTTACTGATAATATCAATCAAATTGTGCTTTCTGATCATTGCAGAGCAAGCCAATTATATACTACAATTTAAATAGGTATTATTCCCCACAATATTTGAAAGTGTAGTTTATTTCCACCGAAATTGCAACATCTTTTATCAACTTATTCATAAATTTGAGATCAA
Source organism: Ophiorrhiza pumila (assembly GCA_016586305.1). Lineage (NCBI taxonomy): Eukaryota > Viridiplantae > Streptophyta > Magnoliopsida > Gentianales > Rubiaceae > Ophiorrhiza > Ophiorrhiza pumila. Next base: position 14,492,339 of record BLIW01000011.1, read on the forward strand.
CTTGCACAATAAATAGACTCGCTACTGTTGTTTTAAATTTTACACATTGTTTTACCTGTTTAACTACCTGAAATATGCACACAATTCAAAGTCCCCAAAGCCCAAATCATTTCCTGGAAAGGCTCCCATTGCCCGTGAACTCCAAGAGATGCCATTTCTTTTTCTACTCACCATCACCCCTGCTCCCGTCTAGCCATCCTTCACTGTCCACAAAAAGATTTATCAATTTTTGCATAATTATTTCACGCACCCAAATTTAGTATTTTATTTTTTTTCCAGCCTTTGTGGGTCTTTAACAGAAATTCATTTAGGATTATTTTCCAAGCTGGGGTGTAACGTTATCACTGTAATGTAAGTTTAGCCATATGGTTGAATTTTCTATTTTTCTGTATCAGCATGATTGCTCAAAGCCAGAAATAGTAGTTTGGCATGACGTGTCAATGCCGAGTATCCATCTTAAAGCCGTTTTACTGAAAAATTTTTTAAAAAAATGAATGGCTTTTGCCTTATGAGGGCTGTTAACATTCTGCTTTGTATTTTATTTTTTTCCAGCAATATTATTGGAGTTATATTCTTCAAATTTTGACGGGAATGTTAAGTCTTTCTTTAGTTGTTTAAGTTGAATACAAATGGTACTCAGTTAAGCCTCTTAGATATATACTTTTACGGTTGATTTGTTCTTTCATTCTTGGATTATCATTAGGAATTTATCGGTTCCTTGGTTTGTTGTATAAATTGATTGTTCTTGTTTATTGCTTATTCCAACACTCGAATGTACGTGCTTTAATTTCTATAAGGACCATTTATCTACTGATGTTTTTTGAGTATTGCTTGATTGATAAAATGCTCCATTTCTGTTCAAATAATCTTTACAAAGAAGTGTCTTTGGGCATTGCTGTTGTTTTTACATGCATAATTTCTAGATCAAGGTGGAGTCTTTATCTCTGGGATCTGTAGAGACCCTATTGCGTTATCCACTGAAGTTGTCTATTTTTACAATTTTAATTGTTTTGGACAGAGGAGTTGCATGTTGTCCTCCTCAAATCTCTGGAAGCATTATAGTACAGATTTGGAATTCTCATTGCTTGTTCTCTTTCTTAGCATTTGAATAGAGGAAAAATCTAGTTGCAGCATATAGGAGCATGGTGAATTTAGAGCAGCCAGAGAAGAGAGTGGCATTTTGTACTAATTGATGGACTGGGTGATGTATCATTTGGATGCTATTGCTTCTACCGGAGTAAACGGCCTTATGGATCCTGTAGAAGTTGGTTTGGCTTGCAAAAGTGATACTGCACATCTTTCTCTATTGGGTTGTGATCCTAGGGTTTATTACTGGGGTCGTGGTGTATTTGAATCAATGGGTGCTGGACTAGCAATGTTAGCTAGAGATATTGCTTTCAAAGTATGTGCAATGTCCTTACCCTTTTTTCTTTTTCTTTTTTTTCTCTAAGAAACAATAATATTGTCCCATCAGTTTGGGACTTGTTGATTCATATTCGACAAGGTACTTGATTTCTAATATAGATTGTTCTATCAAAAGTTTGCTAAGATACTATTGCTTCTAACTTAATTCTTTGTAACTTGTATGTATCTTCAGTCAAATTTTGCTACCCTGGACGAGAAAACTGGAATAGTCATTAGCAGGAGGGCTAATAGGCATTTTGAAGAGGAAGAACCTATATTATGTGCAGAACAGGATGGCCTGAAGCTACCATCTTTTCCTGAGTACGAAGTTAGAGTCAGGTGAAAATGCTTTTGCTTGCAATACTTTTTCATTGTCCACAAGTGCATGCAATTTATAGAAACTTTTCCTTTAGTATTTACTCTTGTATTAAATCTAAATTGGCAAGTTGTCGATCTGTTATATCTCAAAAAGAGGAAAAAGGAAAGGCATAGTATTGGCTAGTTTCCAATAGTAAAATTGTAACTTGATTGCAAAATCATCATTTTATCATACTCATAATGTTCCCCAAGATCTTATGTGAAGTTTTATGAAATGTTAATCACAATAAGGGTAAACTTTGGCTTCTTAGTCTTGTTCTTAAGGTGACGAGCATGGCAAAATGTCTCTTTCAGATATGCAATAGAGCATAGATGCGGGGTAGTTGTAAAAAGACCAAATTTAAGTGGAAATATATCAGGAACTGATCCCTTAAAGGACAATCGCTTACTTTTAAAAGCTCAATCTCTTGATGAAACCAATGAAGCGAAGCACACAACTGAAGTTGTTAATGAATTGTCCAATGAAATGTCTCGAATCTTGATTGCACATCCATTAAATGCAAAAAGGGATGTAGAAGGAAAAAGCATTGCTAATGTTGTTCTTTTATGAGGATGCGGTATTAGAATTGAGGTATGTCTCGTGAGATATAAGAGTTGTCTGGTCATGTTTTCTTCGGGTGTATGGTTGCGTGAAGCAAAATTGCTTCATTAGCTAGGAAAAAATGGGAAAATAATTATTCATTATTGAAAAGCATTTAACATTTTATAGTTCAGATCAATTCTTTCTTGGGAAGTTTCTCGTTCATTTATTGTGTATTGCAGGTTCCTCAATTTGAAATGGTGCACGGATTGTGGCCATGCATAATGGCTCCAACGAAAATTATAGCTAGCCTGGGTTTATCTCTTGGCATTGATATTCTAGAAGCTCCAGGAGCTATAGGGGACTGCCAAACTTTGTTGACTTCTAAACCAAAAGCCATAGCTAATGCCCTCTCGGCTCCTTTACAGTTTTTTCCTAATGTAATTATACCGGGAGAAGATGAATAAAAACCAGGTCGATCAGGCGGCTATGATTTTGGGTTCCTTCACATTAAGGTGATTCCTTGCATAGTTTCTCCATTTTATGCTAAACAAATATATACATTCTTTGAAAAGTACTAAAGTTATTGAATAGGTTCATGAGTCTTTTGACATAGTAGTTGTCCAAATTGCTTATTGGTTATTCCCAACACTTAATCAAAATCTTGATATTCAGATATACTAATTTGTAGGCAATAGATGATGTTGGTCATGATAAATCCATCATTTTCAAAGTGAAAGGTTTGGAAGCTGTCGATAGAGCTATAGGTCAGCTTGCTAGACTCCTCTGGCAGACACAATCAACTGGGAAATTTCAATACTTGCTGTGTGTCACTGGGGATCACTCCACTCCTGTTGAATATGCAGACCACAATTTTGAACCAGTGCCATTTGCATTGTGTCGTTTAGAAGATTTTGTGGATGCATTAGGTGAGTCGTGCCTTTCAAAAACTTCCCTCGACCCATTTCCACTCCCAATAATTGGAGCTGGTGAGGATATAACGAACAATGTGGGAGTTGAAGAAAGTTCAGAAAGCAAAGTATTTGAGGCTTTTGCTGGCGATACTATTTTTGAGTATAACGAGGTAGCAGCAGTAAGAGGATGTCTTGGAAGGTTTCCTGGATCTGAAATGATGGAAATTATAAAAGGATATGTTAAACTCCATGTATGAGCATAGCTCTGGTTGGGACTTTTACCGATTCTTGTGGTTTCTAGATAGGGAATTAGGTAACAGGAACAAGAATAATTTACTAAGTTTGAGTTCCTCTAATCTAAATAAGCAATTTCTTTAATATTTTACGGTTATGTTTATAAGACGAGGCTCTTTTTCTTTTTCTTTTTTATTCTTTGGAAAAGTTTTTGAGGCTCTATGAAGATGCATGGATGTAATCTTATGTTTGTGACGAGCGGTGGATGTGTAAAACTATTCCAACTAAAATACTTGGTAAGTTCAGTTTGATTTTGCTCCAAAGATGATGAAACAACTTTTAGCAGGTGTAATGATCCATTGAGAAGAGCGCAAATTTATTTGATGGATACTTTCTTTGGTGGCAGATATATAAGACACGGGGGCGTGGATTCGTCATATTAGTCAAACATGTGTTTGGCACCTGAATTTGGACCTAATTACTTATAGCACCCAAACTCTACATATTCTCTCTGGTCCATGAATCATGATAATGATATGGTTCGTTTTTATGTATTCATTTATTAGTGAATGGGTTACACGTTGGTATAAAGTATAAACACTATTTTTAAAATAATTTTCAAATTCTTTTCTCTTTCCATTTGAATAAGCCCGCCCCGAAAATTAATTCCAGAATTTACTCTAACATTGAAATCTTTAATTGTTTATTGAAGATCAAATTGAGCCGAGATCTTTTATCCAAAATTAAACTGTAGATCACTTTCTCTTTATTACAACACATTATATAGCACTTTTAGCTTTTTATAGTCCCATGACAAACACCAGTAGTGTCATTACAGTGCATGGTAACTAAAAAAAGATATTATTGCTAAATTTGTTAAGGCTTAGCATGCTCAAAGAAAATACAAGGAGATTTTATTGCAGAGTTGAGGTGAGAGAATACCTGGTTAAGTGTTTGATCTCTTTCATCATTGAAACTTTTTCCAAGTTTTCCTCTAGCAGCGTAAAGTTCATCAATGAAAATTATTGACGGTGCGTTCTTCCTAGTAACACTGAAAAGATCTCTAATACGCTTAACACCTCTTCCAACAAATAGCTCAACGAATTCAGTGGCTGAAACTAAAAAAAATGGTACTCCTGCTTCTCTAGCCACTGCACGAGCCAGTAATGTTTTCCCGGTTCCTAGAGGTCCCACAAGAAGCACTCCTGTTGGTAATTTTGCTCCTAGATTACTATAGTTTATTGCTCCTCGTAAGCATGAAACTATCTACAAATAAACCATGTGCATTACAACCAATCCAAATGGCAAAATTCGTATCTTTATCAACTTATTATATATCAACATACATTATATGTAAGTAAGAAAAGATATTTGGCAGTTCTTGGTATGCAACAACAAGCAAATCATCGACTTGCATATTTATAGAACACAAGGCGAGCAAAATGTGAATTCCTTGTAGCATTGTTTGTTTTTCTATAATAACACTTACTGCAGGCCTATACTTTATTATCTCTGAATTCAATTTCATGACAAAAATTGGTTACCTCCAAAAGCTCTGGTTTTGCAGCATCCGCACCCTCCACATCTTGAAATGTAATCAACTAGTTACTAGACCTTCAATGTCTAGCTGGACTTTTGGCAGCAGAAATTTGACGATAAAGAAGCCACATAAAAAAAAAAAGAAGCCACATAAAAGGAGTCAAGGAAGTCCAGAAGGGTAGCACTGTAATCAACGAACTACTTATAGACATAAGTGCTAATTGAGGGGAAAAGCCATATGAAGTTCCTTTTTCCCTTATTAGACTAAGAAGATAGCCTTCGTCATGATCGATCTTTCTTGTAGAAAATTGCCACAAAGGGGTAGAAGCTCGGCCTTTTGACATTATACTCAACATATTGCCACCCACTTGATGCACTTTCGCAGCATCATTGCTAGCATGATCATCAGCTACACTTAATTCATGCTCTGATATACGAGAATGTATTTATTAGCCCACAAGTTTGTATTGTAGTATATCCTACGAGTACCCTCCTCAAAAAGAACGTTTGAGACCATTCTATTTTGTAGGTTGATTATCAAGCCTGAATATAACAACTTTGGGGGTCGGCATTACTTTCAATTTCAGAAACAAAAAGCAGATCCCCAAAACAACCGAAATGGAACTTACGAAAGAAATGTTCCAAGACAATTTAATGCCGACCTTATTGAACCATTTTTCAATGTTCTCAAAAATAATCTCAACTTTGGTTTCAATCTCAACGATATTTTCCATCTCCTATCTTGATTTTCTTTTTTCCCCTAGTGAGTTTCTACACGTTTATTCTCATTGACGGAAGACATAAGCCTAGTGCCCCACAACCACAAACAACGGCGAAATGTGCAATGACTATAATAATTCCATCCCAATACAGGCATAGGAAGTGAACAATTATATGGCTTAGACAAAGAAGAATCTATAGTTGTATATCTATCCAAAGACATGGAGTCTTTTTCATAAAGTTTCAATTTTTCTTCAGAAACCAAGAAACCTTTATTTAAAATAACAGGGAAAGATGCCATCTTGACACTAGTATGGATACAATAAATCTTCCATGAAAGAAGAAAAGAATATAAACCCAACACAAGATAGTCCTCCAAGAATTTTCAATTAGCAGAAGCCAAAATGATACCCGGTTGAATCCAAGATTACGATTGCAGAAGATACAAAGTAGCTGGTTGAATGAGCAGTATTGAAAATTTCTTGGTCTTTTCTTCAGCTACTTCTTTGTCAGTAAAAGGACTTAAGCAGTCACAGTCACAATCACAGTCACACACGCAGATCTTCAATTATCAAATAGACATTGAAGAGAAGTGATGAGAAGAGAGAGGCTTTTCCTTTGGCAAAAAAACCCATAGAGAAATACAAGGCAAAGAAGAGAACCAAAGATGAGAGATAGGGTTGGTGGGTCCAATACTCTAGGAGAGTAGTATCTATTTGATTCGCATTCGGAGTTGCAGTGTTGTTATTGGGCAAGAATCAAGAATGGCAATAGAGATGTAAGCAGCCAAATTTACAAACTTCAACGCAAATTTGTACATACAACTCTTGTTTTTACTTCCTTCTTCACTCACACAAAAATAGTTAATACGGGTTGAATAGCGGATAAACTTTAGGATGATAGATGGGATTTTACTTTTTATTATTTATTTATATATTGGGAGTTTGTCAAATAATACTTTAAGCATGCCATTCTCTTGTTAAATCATATTATACACGTTGATTGGTGAATTTCTCGTCGTTGGATTAACGTATGAATTTCACTTTAATTATTAACGTATAAAAGATCAAATATTAGTCTATAACATATTATGAAAAATTAACCTATTAACTTATTATGACGAATTGAAAAGAGTTTTTGCGCTCTAATAATTAATGGTTTGGTGAATGTCCAATAGCTTCCCAAAGCTTTTTCAGCAAAAACCATCAATGGACTAAAAACTAAAATCAAAGTGACTACTATTGACAGCATGCGCAAGAAAATTTACACTTTGGTTATGGGCCTATGCTAATTCAATGATAGCAATCCACCTATGTCCATGGTGCCAAGGCCGATTTCACACGATCTATTGGAGAATCTTGATGGTCCAATGACAAGATCAAGGAGTAAGAGGATGAAAGCTGTCTTGCACACATTATTGTCATCACACTGTGAGGAATTCAACACTTTTGAACAAGTTAATGCAACGGATTCTACATCTCACTCGAATGGATTTATTTGGCATATTTCTTCAATAACAATTCATGAAGATGTTTCTAAGAGTTCTACATTGGAACTTAAGGAAATTCGACCTTAAAGAAATACACATGGCCTGATGGAAGACCAAGAAAGGCATGCCTGGGCTTTACATTGATGGATCACGCCACTTTCTTTCAATTAGGGTTTAATATTATGTTTTTAATTAAGTCCAAGGACGAAATTGTGGGCTTAATTCTTTTGAGTTTTAATTGTTAAGTTAAGTAATTACTTGGCCCAATTATCTTGCATGATAATTAGGAAAGTAATCTCCTACTTTTTAGGGAAATTTAGGAAAGTAAACTCCTATCTTTTAGGAGCTTGAAACGTGACTTTCTTGAGGAAGCAAAACCGCGTTTTGCTTGTTGTTAAATTAAGAAGTTAATTTGTAATTGATAAGCATTAGGGTTTCACGTTTTTGTTGCCTATTTAAGGTTAGTTTTTCACGTGAAATGAAACGAAGAGAATTCTGAGAATTTTAGCTTTGCTAATTTCGTTAAAGCACTTTGTGTTTTGCAAACCTTGAAGATCATTAGTAATGTTCTTCATTCAAAACCGCACGCCTTTAGCTAAGACCTCTAGGTAAGCTTACAAGTTCTTGATTTTAAGAACAAGCCAAACCAATTTTGTTTAACTCATGATTTACACGGGTTGAGCCAATCCTTTGTAAAAACGTGGGGGTTTGATTGCTTCAAGTCATTCCTTTTTGTTTCATATCTCTATCGTTCTTGTTTGTTTGAGTCTTGTTCGAGTTTATGCTAACAGCGATCCAAAGGAGTGTGTTTCAGTGATCTAGGATTCTAAGCCTCGATCAACATTCGTATCAAGTGGTATCAAAGCACCTGGTTGTTACAGAAAATCAGGTTTTCATCTTCCTTTGCGTCTTGTTGTTGCTTTTGGTTCTTTCTATTTTGGTCGTCTTTTTGTGCTGTTTTCTTTTGAGTCTTTGCTGCTAATTTTTCGTGTCATATTCTACATTGTTTTGTTCATCATCATAGTGCTGAATTCGTGTGTTTTTTTATTGTTGATTGTTCACGTCAAATTAGGGTTTCATCAAAATTAGGGTTTCGTCAAAATTAGGGTTTTAGGTTCTAAGTTAAAAACTTCCTTGTTTCTAATTCGTTTGACCTAATTTCTTTTGTGTTCAATTCTCTCTTGTGTCTATATTCAGTTGTCTTTTGGTTAAGGTTTTACTACAAGTCAAAAAGATTAGTTCTTGGACACTTTCTTGAGATTCTTGAATTTCTTGAAAATCCAAAGTTGCTGAAATTTGATTCTTGAACTAGATTCTTTATCTTTGTTGCAAATCTTGAATATCTTTTGAAATTGGCATCTTCAAATTCATATTATTTGGTGATTTCTTGAACATCTTTGTTGCTGAAATTTGAAGTTAAGACATCATAACAAACAACCTAAATTTTAGGCTTGTGTTTTTACAACCTTAAAAAAAATAGTTGTTATCCGAAATTTTAAAAAAAGACCAAGTAAAATACAGCCCAAAGGCAATTGGTCCAATTAAAAAAAAAAAAAAGGGATTCGTACTTGGACAAAAAAAAAGGAAAGAAAAATTTGTTTTTACTTCTAAAGAACTTGTTGTTCTAGATTGTTTCTTAAAAATTCACCAAAATTGAAATTGCCATATCTTGCTTAATTCAAATAAGAATCAAGTGATTCAAATTGCTATCTTCTCGTCTTCTTGTCTACTTTCTGTTTTCTTTAGTATCTGAAGTTAAATCATATTATATCCCAGCATTGTTCTTAAATACTCTTGACGTGATTTTTGCCTCAAAACTTCTTTGGTTTTACTTGTGTAAGTTTTTGTTGTGGAACCTGTTTGTTGAGACTTATTCTACAAATCAACGAACTTGATAAGTCTCTAATAGTTCTAGACAATTCACTACTTGAGTATAGATAGGATATAATAATAGAGAGAAACTACTTAAATAGAGTGAAGTGTACCTACTCACCAAAGTGAGGAACCCGTGAGGTATATATATTTTCTTGTTGTTTCTTTCACTAATGTGCAGGTACAATGGAAGGTGATAAAACAGTATCACAAGCCAAACGCAAAATTGATAATGAAGTGCTATTTGATATGCTCCAAAAGATGCAAATTCAAATTGATAGCTTGGCTTCGGCATCCAACCAACCTACCACTAAGAATTCCACCTCAAGACATCTTGATTTTGATGAGGTTGCATTCGATGATAAAGAGGAGGAGTTCATTGGGTCTACTAAAAGTGGTAAAAAGTCTGAATTGTCTGTTGGTTCTTTTAAACTAATAATTCCTACTTTTTATGGAAAGGCAGATCTCGAGGCATACTTTGATTGGGTTCGAGACCTAGATCATCTCTTTGAAGGCAATGGCTATCCTGAGGATAAGAGGTACTGACTTGCTTTCATGTATCTCAAAGACTATGCTAGTTTATGGTGGGATGAGGTGGATAAAAAGTAGACATCAAGATGGAGAAAGACCAATCCGGACTTGGAATCAAATGAAAGTCCTCATGAGAAAGAAGTATGTGCCTTCACATTACAGTCGTGAGCTTAATCGCAAGTTGCACTCTCTTGTGGAAGGAAGCCGAACAGTGGAGGAATACTGCCATGAGATGGAAGCTCTCATGATTAAGGCTAATGTTCAAGAAGATCAGGATTCAACCATTGAAAGGTTTCTTAGAGGTATGAATTCTGAATTGGCATATCATGTTGATCTTCAAAGTTATGTTGATATTAATGAGCTAGTCCATAAAGCCATCAAATCGAAAAGCATATGAAAGGAAAGGCCAAAATTTCCAACAACCACCACCACCTTGGAGAAGAGAGCAAAAGCCGAATGTTGCTCCTTTCACTCCATCTCAAAGGCCAAAGCAATTCACATCAAATCCGTCTACAACCACGTCTAATGCTCCAAAACCAGCCGCCAAAGTTGTTGAATCCGCCTCTAAACCGATGCCACCATCCGGGCAAAGATTGAGGGAAATTCGATGCTTTAAATATCAAGGCTATGGTCCCATGCAATCAGATTGTCCTACTCAAAAATTGATGTATGTTAATGACAATAGAGAAGTGGTAAGTGATGAGGAATGTGCCGACATGCCCGCCCTTGAAGAGAAATATCAAAGTGAAGGTAGTAAAGATCTTGAAACATATGAGGTTGGTGATTATTCTTTAGTTACTCGCCGAGTTCTTAATGCACAACCACAAATTGATGATGACTTGTCTCAACGAGAGAACATATTTCACACACGATGCATGGTTCAAGGAAAAATTTGTAGTGTGATCATTGATAGTGGAAGTTGCACTAATGTGGCAAGTACTTTACTTGTTAAGAAATGGAAGTTGTCTAGCATGAAACATCCAAAACCATATAGACTTCAATGGTTAAACAATTCCGCCGAAAGTAGAGTGACTAAACAAGTAAAATTTTCATTCACCATTGGAAAGTATGTTGATAAGATTTTGTGTGATGTGGTTCCTGATGCAAGAAGTCGTTACTCGCCAATTTATCCTAACTCCTACTATAGTAGTGGAGAGAAAGGTTCCTTCCCTCAGGGAAAAGAAAGTTTCAAGAATTTCGGATATTGCTCAGATTATGTCACAAAGAATGCAATATCTAGAACCAAGGGTAGTAGTAACAAGAACAGGGAATTAAAAAGGTAACAGAAAAAGATAACATCAATAGCAAAAAGAAACAAAAAGAACAAGATACAATATAACAAAAAGAATAACAAGAACAAGTGCAACTCCAGCAAATGCAAAGTTAAGAGATAACAAGTTTTAGTCAGATGTCCTAGGATTTCTATACCGGATGAATGCACGAATAGTCTACTCAAATGCAATGCATTTGACACACTCATAAACAGAGAGGAGGTCAAGTTGCCTGGGAGCCTAGAATTCCATCAGCATTGCGACCGCATGTCATCCTACACTCCCTGACTCCACTCTTTCTCATGGCGAGGCCTAAGAGTGAAGGTTGTAACCCGCAGCATCTCAACTTTCTAGGGCTCACTACTCTAGCATGCTAATCCTAAGGTCTTCCCATGGCGAGGCCTGACCTAGGTTTATCTGTCTTCATTAGCCATGGAAAATCTCTTCTCACCCTATCCAAATGACTCAATAAACTTCAATCGGCATGACGACCGCATCTTAGTTCATGAAAAGGTAAAACAAGTGAGAAGACTCATTTATCATACTTAAGGTTCTCGTTTCATGCAATTTTCACAGTCATTGGTGAACCAATACATCAACTCAGCTTGATGACCACAATTGAAGCTAAATTCATTCAATTCCACTATCAATACGTGAAACTTAACAATTTTCATGCATTTATTCTAAGTGAGAATTCATTCTATAGAAGTTATGTCAATTTCATAGCATCAAGCAGTCTAATTACACACTCATCCGGTCCAAACCCAAGAACATCACACGATTACCCCGACAATTTCATATTCAACTCGTATTCATCAAATTCCGGCATCAAACAAACCAATTCCATCAAATTAGGAGATTTCTACCGATTAAAGTGTGGAAAAATGTTAAATGCTCCTTTGGTTGAGTTCAATATGCAATCGCCGGTACAAAGATGCGATCGGAATCCAAATCGGATCACAAATTCTAGAGAGAGAAACTAGAGAGAGAAAGTAAATCTCAAGAGATGAGTTCCCGCTCTAGAAAAATATCCAAAGTCTATTACAATACTCTTTTTTCATCCTTGATAATGAACTCCTACCTCTATATATATAGGATCCCAATAAAATGAACTAATCTGTATACGTTAGAAGGAATGCAAGGTTACATCAATGCCACTACGTAAAATATCCAAGTCAGCAAATTCATGAATTCCAAGCTGGATGCCAAGCTGAAGTCCAACGCCTTCGAGCATGCTCCAGTTACGCCTTCTATTTCCCCATCGTCCCTCATCACACCTTTGAGCCTTCAGTGATCACGACTTCAGATCCCCTGTACAAGAAACACAAAACATCAACAATTAACCAAAATTTTGGAAATAAAGAGAAGCAAGAAGCATGCGACGCGTCGCAGGCTTAATTTCAGAATTTGCAGGCCAAATTTTCATCTTCTCAAAATGGCCTGCGATGCGTCGCAGGCCAATTTTCATCCAATTTCAGTCGCAGGCCAATTTTCCTTCAATCCCAAATGGCCTGCGATATATGTGTGTGTGTGCTATTTTGTTGTTTTGCAAATGAAAGATGTGAGTGCCTAAGTGTGTGCATAAAGTGTGCTTGACGTCCAATAAGTAATGCATGTGTTGTGCCGGGTGAATATTTGAAACTCAAGAAATCTCTCATGTTGTTATTGTGCTAAAGTTTAAGATGCTAGAGTGTGCTTTTGGTGCAACAGTTGTGCACGAAATGCTCAAGATGTTTGGTGCTATGAAATGCCTATGCATGTGCATGAAGTTGTGCGCTTGTAGTGCAAATGTTGCAGTGAAGTGCCCGAAGTTGCTGCATATGTGGTGCTTGTGTGTGCCGAGGTTGCTACTTGAGTGGTGCATATGTGTGCCAAGATTGCTACCTAAGTGTTGCATATATGTGCATGAGTGTACTGAAGTTGGTGCTGCTGCGTGCATAGGGGCGCGCGGATGGTGCGAGGAATGCGCGCACCAGCGCGCGCAACATGTGCGTGGGTAGACAAGGCTGCGCGCCAGGGAGCGCAGCGTGTGTGTATGTGTGCAGCAACGTGTGTGCATTGATGTGCAATGATGAGCGTGAGTGAATTACGGCGTTGTGTGTGAGGATGTGTATAAGTTTGTAAGCCCGTGCATTGTGTGCACAATGTGGTTACATGAATAAGCACAACCGAATACACATGAAATCACATAACTTCTCAAATTACACACATTAAGGACACCAACTAATACACACAATAGCATCACTTTCATCTTTCTTTTTCGTAAATTCCCCAAATATTTATACCAATTTCCAACTTTTTTCACCCAATAATGTTTCACACCATTCTTTGCACAATCACACCATTTTCTACACCATATGCCTTAAAACCCAACAGAAATCAAGTGAAAATAGTGTTCTTAAATCAGTATAAAACCGACTTATCAATTTTCCTCACACTTGAATTTTTGCTTGTCCTCAAGCAAAGACATTTGACACATAAATTTTTGATTGTCCTCAAGCAAAGACATTTGACACATACAACAAGATACTAACACATAACCTTCCAGGCAACTCTTGTAACGTCACTTACCTTTCCATCTCAAGAACATTCACACTATTGTCAGTTGAGTATGTTTCTTATGTAACCAAAATGCACTCATGGTAGTGAAGTTATGCTCAATTCCTTCATGACATTTATCAAAACCAAGTTGTACTCATTTGAAGCTCTAACATAGTTGTGTGAGTTGTGTGCAAGGTTTTTGTACTTCTCAAGTATTCCTTATAATCAAGGCAAAAGCAGAGATAGCAAAGATTGTGTATGTATAAGTTAGTTTCAAGTTATCAACCAGTATACACTGTATAGACATTAATGCACTATTTTAAGGATCATCGGTTGCCCTCGTTTTTTACCACTTTTTCTCCAGGTTGTCATCCTTTTGTGCTTTACCTTCGTTTTGCACATGACATTATTACACTGGAGTACTCCTTAGCCTTTCCAATTATTGCCTTGGGTTTTATGGCTTTTGAATTCCATCCCCACTCATGCGGATTATTCTCTTTAAATGCAGATCGTAGTGTGATAGAGCAGTCCCGCAGAGGAGTGGTTCATACATGTGTACTTTTGGAACATTGTCCACGCACTTAGCATCCAGTACATTTCAAATTGGCATAACCTGCCTTTTTTTTCCAAATCATTTCCCCTGGTGTCTAAATGTCACTACAGGTTTCCAAGGATTACTTAACAGATTTCATGGAAATGTTCAAGAGTTCTCTACTTTCGCCTTTCATATAAGTTCAACAATCCATGCATGTATCCCTTTTTGTGATTGAAAACAACTATGTCAAAGTTCATCCCTCCGGGTTCTAACTCTTATCACTCATCATTGAGCTACCCTCACCACTAAGAGTTGGTTTTATTCAAGCCTTAAAAATCACACATCAAACAATAGTGCTAATGTTCTTTTCCATGGATAAGACAATTCAAATTTTTTTTCAAAAGACAAGCCCCCACAATACTCCATACGCTATTTTAAAAAACAATTGACCGACAAAAACATTAGCATAGGCAAGAGCACTCCCCCACACTTAAAAAACAAACATTGTCCACAATGGAAAGAAGTACAAGAATATGAAATGAATACTTAGAACACAAATTGGTGCGTAGAACAACATGCTCGGAACACAAAGGAAGGAACATTTATACCAAGCAAACTACATTACATTTTTCAATTTGAAGTTCTAGACATAGATAACACACTTCAGGTGACATACAACACTCATACTAGCAATCCTAACACATCACCTTATGCAATCTAAGGTGACAGCAACAATTCAAACAACACATTTTCAGCAATGACACTACCACTAGCATCATAAGCACAGCAACAACTTCTAAACAAGAAATTCCTAGCATGCATCAAAAGGTACTTAACAACATTTTTTTTTCAACCCCCCAATTCAACCCCAGCAGACTTTCAGGCATCCTAACATCACATCCCACAGTTCCCCAAAAGCATGGCATCATATGGACAAACGACCCCCCGCACTTGAAATAAAGCATCTAAGAAGGGTGGCCTCCCTGAGACGATGATGGTGCTGAGGACGGTGGAGAGAATGATACAGTGGTGGATGGACCCTGGAATAGAGATGCCACCCAATGAAATGGTCCATAGATTGGCCCCGGTAATGGTTGCCCAGAACCAAAAATTGGTTTGCACGTGGCTAGCATGTACTGACGATCCGCAATAAATGTAGGAGTAGGCGGTACTGGCGGAATACGGCCAAAGATTGGCAACGTCTTGAAAGAAGGCACTCCAGGAGGTAGCTCGTGCACAGCTCCACTGACCTCATCCATAGACAAATTAGGAATTCTATATCCTGCCCATTGTGCTTGAGTTGGCCTTTCCTTTGGTGGCCCATGAGGAGAGTGATAGTAAACGGCCATCTTATTACATGTATCAAGCTTCATCTGCATTTTCACCTGACGATGATAGAGCACTTCAAACTGTTCTTGGGCAATAGAGGAGATATCGTCTAGTTTAGAACCAACAGTAGAGGCATAGTTTGTCCAATCCTGGTGCATGTCACTGAGTTGCTCATGCATACTTTCCAGCCTCTCATCCAACCCTTGGAAACGGGCATCCACCCTTTGGAAACGGGTATCCACAGACTGTTGAAAATCTGTAAGGGTATTGTGGAAAGAACCAAAGTCATATGGGTGAGGTGGATGCTCGTGCTGCCCAACATGAGCTGAAGACTCCAAATTATCCCGCGGCACCCCAGCCTCGGCTGCTTGAGCTCTAACAAATTCCTTCTCAAGGCGCAGATATTTAAGATATAAAGGAGTAGCAATAGGTCCCTTAACCTTCCGTCAATCACCACCCAACTCATCGGTCACTCCTTGAGCCTTGCACAATTTCTCAATAAGGAGGGGGTAGAAGATAGATGCCGTCGGATCCTCGATACCCACTCTGATGTCGTCGACTATGATTCGGCCAACATCCACAGACCTTCGTCCTCTAAGAGCGGAAATCAAATATAGGCATTTTTGCACGACTTCGGACATCTGTGAACTAGGCATAAGCCTGGACAAAATGAATATCAACCATATTTTAACGTCGGCACGCAGATACTGATGTCACACATGCTTATGTTCTCCTTGTCGATTTAGAATCCACTCGGCCCCAGGATGCGCAAGCTCCTCTAGCAACTCTTGGTCAGCTTCCTCACTCTTAGGACACTGAAATGGATCTTCGGGATAACTCGACGTCCCTAAGTAAGCATTGATAATTCCACTTGAGATGTCAACCCACACTCCTCGAACAAATACCGCTCCCTCGTCGTTTGGAAATTTTGCATTTGCGTAGTACTCCCGGGCAAGACTGACATTACAGAACTCAGGTGCGTATATCAACCTTTCATTAAATTTGTGAAATTCCATCAACTTTTGAAATGGTCCCTTATCAACAACAAAAGCCCGCTCCAGGTGCAAACTTTTAACAACTAACCCTTCTTCCCAACGTTTCTGTGCCGCAGCATTAAAGAACAACGACGGTGTCGGATCGCCCTTTCGTTTTTTCTGAATCGATGGCTGTATCGTGATCATTGGGGGGTCTTAAAAAATTAGCACATCGTCTGCAAAGTACTCGAAATCCGCATCCACTGGCACTTTAGCTTTTCCATTTGCCTTTCCTTTCTTTGAACTTTCTCCTTTTTTAGGACCCATGATTTCGTGCAACCTGTTCAAATATAGCACATAATAAGCACAAGGACAACAACACGGTATACAACTGGTCACCAACTAAGGACTAAAATGGCTTCAGACTTACCCAAATCAATATTACAATTAGCAATCACTTTTCACAATGCATGCTAGCAACGACAATTCCAGTTTTTCATACCAACTATTCGTGCAAATTAACATGCCATGCAAGCAGAATTAGCAAAATCTTATAACATAGAAAGTGTAGAACTAGCTCTTAGCTAAATATAGGCACTGGAATCACCCAAATTTTGGATGTCAATTGCTCAAGCAATGTGAAATTTACAGAAACAAGTCAAAGCTGAACCTAGCAATGTGAACGAATGAAACCATTTCCCCCTATACTTTTCATGTTCTAACGTTTCGAACAATCAATTAGCATGCAATCCCATTATCATTTCCTTGAAAGCTTAAACCAATTTGCATCATAGATATACAATAAAAATAACATATATGGAATGACAAGATAGATGAAGCAAATCAAAACATACCTCTTCGCGGTTTAAGGAAAGAAAATCGTTGAAAGAGTAGCAACTGAGAAAGAAAATTCCTTTAAGATCTTCCGGTCTTGCACATGTGAATGTCTTGAAATGTGAATGATGTTGAACATTTATAGAACCCAAGAATTAAGTGCCTCTACCGTTTGGTCAAAGCAAAGTAACATATTTCCAACCAAGCACAAGAATACACTAAACACCAAGACAAAAATACTTTCACTAGTGGGACCATGTGTATTCAATTCATGTGAACAAAAATATTTCTACCAACTGAGATAATGCAAACATTTGTCATAAAGAATCCAACCAACATGTCAGCCTCACTTGCTTCTAATTGCATTTCAGCTTTTTAATTTGACCCATACTCTCACATTATAGCTCACATGACTGAAACTAGCCAAAAGAGTTTGCAGCTTTTGCTTTCAATGTTCTTTCCCATCCAACAACTATTTATTTCAGCTTTTCAGTCATTTAAATCATTTCCAAGTTTGAACCAATTTAATACATGTTCAGGGAGTAGATAACAAGAACATAACTCCGTGTATGTGCATACCTTACCAGTTGGCTTACCATTTGTTCATTAATTGAAGTCCATTTCCTCAGCCATACACACGAGCACCCAATCAAGGCATCTCCTGTTGCAAAAAAGGGTCTCCCGAATATAAGAGGGACCTCAGGGTCCTCTTCCATGTCAAGAACAATAAAGTCCACAGGCAATGTAAACCTGTCTATCATCTCAAGGACATCCCCCACCAAGCCTGTTGGCTTTACCAATGACCTATTTGCCAACTGTAGAGTCACACCTACTGGGCGAATTCTCCCATTGAGTCCCACATTTGTGGCAATAGAAAGAGGCATAGGTTTATACCAGCACCCAAATCACAAAGAGCTTTTTCAAAATACCTTGAGCCAATCCTACATGGAATGGTACAACTCCCCGGATCCTTCAATTTTGGTGGTAAATTATGTTCCACCCAAGCTACACTATATTCTGTGAGCATCAAGGGCACCTCACACCTCAGGATTTGCTCCTTGTTCGATATAAGATCCTTGAGATACTTTTCATACTTGGGCACTGCAGTGACCAAATCCAACATTGGTAGGCTCACCTTAACTTCTTTCACTACATCCAAGAAGCAATCGAACTGTGGCCCAGTCTTTGGGAGTGGTTTCTTCCTTTCTGGGAATAGAGGTGAATGAGCATACTCTGGGAAATTATAAGGATTGGAATTTTTGGTTATTTCATTGCCGACCCTACCTGGCATTTCCTTCTTTTCAGTTGAGATGGTCTCTTGTTCACAATCTTTCTCAATTTCCACAACCTCTTCAACCGCAATGTCACATGCCTCATCCTCATCCTCAGTTTTGGTAGCTTTCTGTACTTGTTTGCCACTCTTCAATGTAATGCATTACAGACTTCCTTGCTTTAGGATTCGAGATCGTATCACTTGGTAAGGAACCACTGGGCCTATGATGTACAACATTTGCTAATTGCCCCAACTATATTTCGATGTTTTTCAGTGTACCTTCATGGTGTTTCACAGTTGTTTCTAGACCACTAAACCTTTGTTCATTTTTGTCCATCTTGTCCATGAGACGATGGAACATCTCTTCCACAGATGGCTTCCTTGGCTCCTGGACATTTGGTTGTTGGTCAAAACCAGGAGGAGGATTGGTAGACCTCCTTTGTTCATTTCCTTGAGAATATTGGCCTTCTTGATTTTGATTTTGCTGTCCCCAACTACCTTGGTTGCCTCAATAATTTCTATTGTTGCCTCCCATATAATTCCCTGAGTACTGTGGTTTGTTGTTGTAATTGTTGGCATACTATAAAGATTGAGTAGTCACAGCACATTCGTCTGTGTAGTGCTCTTCTTTACAAACGCCACAAGATAACACTGGAGCCCTGGCCTGTGTGGCTTTCAAGGTTTGCACCTACTTTGCTAGAGCCTCAAATTTAGCTCCTAGCGAAGTCTCATCATCAAGCTCTAGGACCCCTCTTTGCCTCCTTCCGTGTGGCTTCCTCGTATCAGGAAAAAGGTATTCGTCTTTAGCAATCTTATCAAAGAGCTCTCTCACCTCTAGAACACTCTTGTCTTTCAAAGCCCTATTAGCGCAAGCTTTGATCATCATGGAAGACTTTGCTGAGAGACCCTTGAAGAAAGTATTCAATTCCCGGATTTCTCCTAAGTCATGGTTGGGGCATTGCCTAATAAGATCATTGAATCTCTCCCAGGCTTCTCTAAAAGTTTCACCATCATGTTGTTGAAAGTCCATTATCTATATGCGCATTTTTTCAAGCTTTGCTGGAGGGAAATACTTGGCAAGAAATTTTTTCTACCATTCCTCAAAAGTTGATGCGTTTGTTCCTCCAATTGCTTTGTACCAATGCTTCGCTTTGCCCCTCAAGGACAAAGGAAACAAGATACGATGCACTTCGCTCTGTGGCACCCTCTGCAGTTTGAATGTACTGCACAAGCCTACGAACCAATCCAAGTGTTCGTTGGGGTCTTCGTTGTCTAAGCCTTGGAAGAATTGGCCTTGCGTTATCATTGACACAATTTGCGTAGGGATGTGATAACTTTCAACGTCAATATCTTGTTGGTCGATCCCACTCTCAAAATTAACAACATAATGGTCACCAAAACATGGTACTCTAGCTACTGGGTTGGCCATTCTTCTTCCTTTGTTTTGAATTCTGAAAGTCTTTGCCAATTCAAGGTCTAATGTATGCTCTGGTTCTCCCGCAGATCTAAGCCTGGGCATACAACACACCACAAGTGATATCTAATAGGAAAAAGATAACAAGAACAATAGTAATCAGAATTGCAAATCAAACTAAAAGAGTGAGAACAATATAGACTAATACAAAAGAAAACACAACAAAACACAAAGAACTTCAAACAAAGAAATAGAACAAATCGAAATTCAAGAATCAAAGTGCCAATCCCTGGAACCGGCGCCAAAAATTGATGCAAGAAGTCGTTAGTCGCCAATTTATCCTAACTCCTACTATAGTAGTTGAGGGAAAAGAAAGTTTCAAAAATTTCGAATGTTGCTCAGATTATGTCACAAAGAATGCAATATCTAGAACCAAGGGTAGTAGTAACAAGAACAGGGAATTAAAAAGGTAACAGAAAAAGATAACATCAACAGCAAAAAGAAACAAAAAGAACAAGATACAATATAACAAAAAGAATAAGAAGAACAAGAGCAACTCCAGCAAATGCAAAGTTAAGAGATAACAAGTTTTAGTCAGATGTCCTAGGGTTTCTATACCGGATGAATGCATGAATAGTCTACTCAAATGCAATGCATTTGACACACTTATAAATAGAGAGGAGATCAAGTTGCCTCGGAGCCTAGAATTCCATCAGCATGGCGACCGCATGTCATCCTACACTCCCTGACTCTACTCTTTCCCATGGCGATGCCTAAGAGTGAAGGTTGTAACCCGCAACATCTCAACTTTCCAGGGCTCACTACTCTAGCATGCTAATCCTAAGGTCTTCCCATGGCGAGGCCTGACCTAGGTTCATCTGTCTTCATTAGCCATGGAAAATCTCTTCTCACCCTATCCAAATGACTCAATGAACTTCAATCGGCATGGCGACCGGATCTTAGTTCATGAAAAGGTAAAACAAGTGAGAAGACTTATTTATCATACTTAAGGTTCTCGTTTCATACAATTTTCACAGTCATTGGTGAACCAATACATCAACTCAGCATGACGACCACAATTGAAGCTCAATTCATTCAATTCCAGTGTCAATACGTGAAACTTAACAATTTTCGGGCATTTATTCTAAGTGAGAATTCATTCTACAGAAGTTGTGTCAATTTCATAGCATCAAACAGTTTAAATACACACTCATCTGGTCCAACTAGAACATCACACGATTACCCTGACAATTTCAAATTCAACTCGTATTCATCAAATTCCAGCATCAAACAAACCAATTCCATCAAATTAGGAGATTTCGCCGGTACAAAGGCGCGATCGAAATCCAAATCGGATCACAAATTTTAGAGAGAGAAACTAGAGAGAGAAAGTAAATTTCAAGAGATGAGTTCCCGCTCTAGAAAAATATCAAAAGTTTGTTACAATACTCTTTTTTCATCCTTGATAATGAACACCTACCTCTATATATATAGGATACCAATAAAATGAACTAATCTGTATACGTTAGAATGAATGCAAGGTTACATCAATGCCACTACGTAAAATGTCCAAGTCAGCAAATTCATGAATTCCAAGCTGGATGCCAAGCTGAAGTCCAACGCCTTCGAGCATGCCCCAGTTACGCCTTCTATTTCCCCATCGTCCCTAATCACGCCTTTGAGCCTTCAGTGATCACGACTTCAGATCCCCTGCACAAGAAACACAAAACATCAACACTTAACCAAAATTTTGGAAATAGAGAGTCGCAGGCCAAATTTTCATCTTATCAAAATGGCCTGCGACGTTCATCCAATTTCAATTGGCCTGCGACATGTCGCAGGCCAATTTTTCTTCAATTCGCATCGCAGTCCAAATTATATGTGTGTGTGTGTGTGCTATTTTTTTGTTTTGCAAATAAAAAATGTGAGTGCCTAAGTGTGTGCATAAAGTGTGCTTGACGTCCAATAAGTAATGCATGTGTTGTGCTGGGTGAACTATGTATTTGAAACTCAAGAAATCTCTCATGTTGTTATTGTGCTAAAGTTTAAGATGCTAGAGTGTGATTTTGGTGCAAAAGTTGTGCATGAAAAGGTCAAGATGTTTGGTGCTGTGAAATGCCTATGAATGTGCATGAAGTTGTGCACTTGTGGTGCAAATGTCGCTGTGAAGTGCCCGAAGTTGCTGCATATGTGGTGCTTGTGTGTGCCGAGGTTACTACCTGAGTGGCGCATATGTGTGCCGAGGTTGCTACCTAAGTGTTGCATATGTGTGCATGAGTGTGCTGAAGTTGGTGTGAGGAATGCGCGCGCAAGCGCACGCAGCATGTGCATGGGTAGGCGAGGCTGCGCGCAAGGGCACTAAGCGTGTGTGTATGTGTGCAGCAACGTGAGTGAATTGCGGCGTTGTGTGTGAGTATGTGAATGAGTTTGTGAGCCCGTGCATTGTGTGCACAATGTGGTTACATGAATAAGCACAAATGAATACACATGAAATCACATAACTTCTCAAATTACACACATTAAGGACACCAACTAATACACACAATAGCATCACTTTCATCTTTCTTTTTCGCAAATTCCCCAAATACTCAACCAATAAACTAAATCAACACTCTCACAACACATACCACATATTTATACCAATTTCCAACCTTTTTCACCCAATAATGTTTCACACCATTCTTTGCACAATCACACCATTTTCTACACCATATGCCTTAAAACCCAACATAAATCAAGTGAAAATAGTGTTCTTAAATCAGTATAAAACCGACTTATCAGTTCCCATGGAAGCTAGTCATTTCTTCTTGGAAGACCTTGGCAATTTGATCGAGATGTAATTTATCATGCCAAGAAGAATTACTACTGTTTTGAACATGAAGGCCGAAAGTACAATCTTCGAGCTTTGAGTCTGTCACAAGTCTTTGAAGACCAAGCAAAGATTACACAAGCTTTTCGTGATATGAGAGATCAAGAAGCAAAGAAAAAGAGTGAACAAGAGAATCAAAAGAATGTAATAGCTAGTTTAGGCCGAGACATTGTTCCTAGAACTTGTAATAGCCGAGATAGTGATTACTCTAAATCTTGTTATTTTGCTTCTAAGAGTGAGATTAATAGAGCAATACTAGATAGGCAGCCTTTGTATTTGACGATTCGCAAGGATCTTGTACTTATTGCTGATAGTGATCACCTTGCTTCTTTGCCTAGTGTTGTTTTATCTCTTTTGCAGGAATATGGAGATGTATTTCTCGAGGATCTACCAATTGGTTTACCACCTATTCGAGGTATTGAACATCAAATTGATTTCATACCAGGAGCTTAAATTCCAAACTGTCCAGCTTATAGAGCAAATCCGAAGGAAACAAAAGAGATTCAACGTCAAGTTGATGAACTCCTTGACAAAGGTGATTCGAGAACGAATCCTTTCGAGGAGGGAGGGAATGATAGCAATCCACCTATGTCCATGGTGCCAAGGCCGGTTTCACATGATCCATTGGAGAATCTTGATGGTCCAATGACAAGATGAAGGAGTAAGAGGATGAAAGCTGCCTTGCACACATTATTGTCATCACACTGTGAGGAATTCAACACTTTTGAAGAAGTTCATGCAACGGATTCTACATCTCACTCGAATGGAGTTATCTGGCATATTTCTTCAATAACAATTCATGAAGATGTTTCTAAGAGTTCTACATTGGAACTTAAGGAAATTCCACCTTGAAGAAATACACGTGGCCGAATGGAAGACAAAGAAAGGCGTGCTTGGGATTTATATTGATGGATCACGCCACTTTTTTTTAATTAGGGTTTAATATTATGTTTTTAATTAAGTCCAAGGACAAAATTTTGGACTTAATTCTTTTGAGTTTTAATTGTTAAGTTAAGTAATTACTTGGCCCAATTATCTTGCATGATAATTAGGAAAGTAATCTCCTACTTTTTAGGGAAATTTAGGAAAGTAAACTCCTATCTTTTAGGAGCTTGAAACGTGACTTTCTTGAGGAAGCAAAATCGTGTTTTGCTTGTTGTTAGATTAAGAAGTTAATTTGTAATTGATAAGCATTAGGGTTTCGTGTTTTTGTAGCCTATTTAAGGTGAGTTTTTCATGTGAAATGAAAAGAAGAGAATTTTGATAATTTTAGCTTTGCTAATTTCGTTAAAGCACTTTGTGTTTTGCAAACCTTGAAGATCATTGTTAATGTTCTTCATTAAAAACCGCAAGCCTTTAGGTAAGACCTCTAGGTAAGCTTACAAGTTCTTGATTTTAAGAACAAGCCAAACCAATTTTTTTTAACTCATGATTTACACGGGTTGAGCCAAATTCTTTGTAAAAACGTGGGGGTTTGATTGCTTCAAGTAATTCCTTTTCGTTTCATATCTTTATTGTTCTTGTTTGTTTGAGTCTTGTTCGAGTTTTTGCTAATAAAGATCCAAAGGAGTGTGGTTCGGTGATCTAGGATTCTAAGCCTCGATCAACATCCGTATCATTGGGCCAATTGAAAAATTCATTCAGATTGGCCACGCAAGCAGGGACGTATACAAATTCTTCTTTATTCACCAATTTCACTTCATACTTCAAGCGGCTTTTCCATGAAAAATCCAAAAAAAGCAAGATGAAGTTACCAACAATGCAAGATTTCATCCTACGTGCGTGTATGTCGGATTTTGATGGAAATGGAGATTTTACTAAACAACATTTTCTTATACCTCCATTTAAAAAAAACACCTAAAACGTGCCAGTGTCACATATTTAACCATTTCCATTTGCGTCCTATATTTGATATTTATTAAAGTACTTAATAATTTACCGTAAAAATAAAGCTAACATATGCGTAATTGCGTATCCCGGAAGGGTACAACCGTAAATATATTAAAACCTTTTGAATTAACACGTGGCAACCTCTCTTTCTGTCTATATATAATTATATATAGGTCCTCTAGGCCAGAAATTGTATTCTTCCGCAGGCCGCAACTTTCCATAATTTTATAACAAGTCGCTATTCCCTATATTTATCTCTCTCTCTCTCTCAGAGCTTCTGAGTCAAAATTTCCTTGTCTAGAATTCAAAATTAGGGCTTTTTTAATTTCATTCTGTATCTCGCCAATCTGCACTGCTAATCTCATTTTTTAAAGACGTAAAATTTCTGCTCTTTGGTAATATTGATTCTCTATTTTTGCTATAGATACGTATTTGTACATGGTATTTTGACTGGATTTTGGTTAATATGATTTCTAGGAATTGAGTGACTGGTATGAGTTTTTTCAAAAACGTTCTTTGATTGGGTTTCAAAACAAGATTTCGCTGTCTGCATTCCTCGTTTCATACTCGTTATCTTGGTTTTGTTTTTGCTGTTTTGAATTTGCAATTGTGCAATTATTTTTGTTTGGTTTAGTTTTGTCATTCTCATCGCATTTGCCCTTGAGCTTGGCCCGACCTTAAAGCAGCTATCTTTGTGAGTTGCTTTTTTCATTCAGCCATGCTTCTAATAATTACGTATACATATTATTGGTTTTTTTGTTGAAATTTATTTGGTTGCTCTCTAGTTTTTCTGTATAATCTTTTCAAGTTTTGTGAGTAACCCTATAAATTCTAGAAGTAATGTTGAGGTGCTGAGCGTAGTGGCTAGATTATCTGTATTTGCATGTTGCTTTTTTTTATGGATTTTGTTTTTGTTGTTAATGGCGTGCCTATCCATGGCTTATTCTATATACTATTAAGGTTTTCTAAACTATTTTATGGGGTGGACATGCAGAAGATTGAATGAATCTTCCAAGCTAGGGTGTAACGTTATCACTGTAATGTAAGTTTAGCCACATGGTTGAATTTTTTGTTTTTTTGTATCAGCATGAAGTGTCAATACCGAGTATCCATCTTAAAGCTGTTTTACTGAAAAAAAAATTAAAAATAAAGTGAATGTCTTTTGCCTTATGAGGGCTATTAACATTCTGCTTTGTATTTTATTTTCTTTAAAGCAATATTATTGGAGTTATATTCTTCCAATTTTAACGAGAACGTTAAGTCTTTCTTTAGTTTTTTAAGTTGAATACAAATGGTACCTAGTTAAGCCTCTTAGATATATACTTTTATGGTTTATTTGTTCTTTCATTCTTGGATTATCACTAGGAATTTATCGGTTCCTTGGTATGTTGTATAAATTGATTGTTCTTGTTTATTGCTTATTCTAACACTCGAACGTACGTGCTTTAATTTCTATAAGGACCATTTGTCTACTGATTTTTCTGAGTATTGCTTGATTGATATAATGCTCCATTTATGTTCAAATAATCTTTACAAATAAGTGTCTTTGGGCATTGTTGTTGTTTTTACATGCATAATTTCTAGATCAAGGTGGAGTCTTTATCTTTGGGATCTGTAGAGACCCTATTACGTTATCCACTGAAGTTGTCTATTTTTGATAGTTTTAACTGTTTTGGACAGAGGCGTTGCATGTTGTCCTTCTCAAATCTCTCAAAGTATTATAGTACAGATTTTAAATTCTCATTGCTTGTTCTCTTTCTTAGGATTTGAATAGAGGAAAAAGCTAGTTACAGCATATAGGAGCATGGTGAATTTAGAACAGCTAGAGAAAAGAGTGGCATTTGCACTAATTGATGGACTGGGTGACGTATCATTGCCAAGGCTTGATTACAAACCTTTACAAGTGGCAAAAATACAAAATTTGGATTCTATCGCTTCTGCCGAAGTGAACGGCCTTATAGATCAAGTAGAAGTTGGTTTGGCTTGCGGAAGTGATACTGCACATCTTTCCCTATTGGGTTATGATCCTAGGGTTTATTATCGGGGTTGTGGTGCATTTGAATCAATGGGTGCTGGACTAGCAGTGCTACCAGGAGTTATTGCTTTCAAAGTATATGCAGTGTGCTTACCCTTTTTTCTTTTTATTTTTTTCCCTAAGAAACAAGAATATTGTCCCATCAGTTTGGGACTTGGTGATTCATATTGAACAGAGTACTTGGTTTCTAATATAGATTGTTCTATCAAAATTTTGCTAACATATTATTGCTTCTGACTTAATTCTTTGTAACTTGTACGTATCTTCAGTTAAAGTTTGCTACCCTGGATGAGAAAACTAGAATAGTCATTAGCAAGAGGACAGACAGGGATTTTGAAGAGGAAGGACCTATATTATGTGCAAAACTAGATGGCCTGAAGCTACCATCTTTTCCCGAGTACAATGTTAGAGTCAGGTGAAAATGCTTTTCTTGCAATACTTTTTCATTGTCCACAAGTGCATGCAATTTATAGAAACTTTTCCTTTAGTATTTACTCTTGTATTAAATCTAAATGGGCAAGTTTGTTGATCTGTTATATCTCAAAAAGAGGAAAAAGGAAAGGCATAGTATTGGCTAGTTTTGAAGAATCAAATTGTAACTTGATTGCAAAATCATAATTTTATCATACTCATAATGTTCCACAAGATCTTATGCGAAGTTTTATGAAATGTCAATCACAATAACGGTAAACTTAGGCTTCTTAGCCTTGTTCTTAAGGTGACGAGTGTGGCAAAATGTCTCTTTTAGATATGCAACAGAGCATAGATGCGGGGTAGTTGTAAAAGGATCAAATTTAAGTTGAAATATATCAGGAACTGATCCCTTGAAGGACAATCACTTACTTTTAAAAGCTCAAACTCTTGATGACACCAATGAAGCGAAGCACACAGCTGAAGTTGTCAATGAATTGTCCAATAAAATGTCTCGAATCTTGATTGCACATCCATTAAATGCAAAAAGGGCTGCAGAAGGACAAAGCATTACTAATGTTGTTCTTTTATGAGGATGCGGTATTAGAATTCAGGTATGTCTCATGAGATATAAGAGTTATCTGGTCATGTTTTCTTTGGGTGTATGGTTGCGTGAAGCAAAATTGCTTCATTATCTAGGAAAAAGTGGGAAAATAATTATTCATTATTGAAAAGCATTTAACATTTTATAGTTCAGATCAATTCTTTCTTGGGAAGTTTCTCGTTCATTTATTGTGTATTCCAGGTTCCTCAATTTGAAATGTTGCACGGATTGTGGCCATGCATGGTGGCTCCAACCAAAATTATAGCTAGCCTTTATCTCTTGGCATTGATATTCTAGAAGCTCCAGGAGCTACAGGGGACTACCGAACTTTGTTGACTTCCAAAGCAAAAGCCATAGCTAATACCCTCTCGGCTCCTTTACAGTCTTGTCCTAATGTTTCTTTACCCAGGGGTGATGAACATAAACCAGGTCGATCAGGCGGATATGATTTAAGGTTCCTTCATATTAAGGTGATTCCTAGCATAGTTTCTCCATTTTATGCTAAAAATATATATACATTCTTTGAAAAGGACTAAATTTATTTAATAGGTTCATGAGTCTTTTGACATAGTAGTTGTCGAAATTGCTTATTGGCTATTCTCAACACTTAATCAAAATCTTGATATTTAGATATACTAATCTGTAGGCAATAGATGATGCTGGTCATGATAAATCCAGCATTTTCAAAGTGAAAGGTTTGGAAGCTATCGATAGAGCTATTGGTCAGCTTGCTAGACTCATCTGGCAGACACAATCAACTGGGAAATTTCGATACTTGCTGTGTGTCACTGGGGATCACTCCACTCTTGTTTAATATGGAGACCACAGTTTTGAACTAGTGCCTTTTGCATTGTGTCTATTAGAAGATTTTGTGGGTGCATTAGATGAGTCGTGCCTTTCAAAAACTTCCCTCGACCCATTTCCACTCCCAACAATCGGAACTGGTGAGGATATAGCGAACAATGTGGGTGTTGAAGAAAGTTCAGAAAGCAAAGTATTTGAAGCTGCTACTGGCGATAGTATTTTTGAGTATAATAAGGTAGCAGCAGCAAGAGGATGTCTTGGAAGGTTTCTTGGGTATGAAATTATGGAAATTATAAAAGGATACGTTATACTCCATGTATGAGCACAGCTCTGGTTGGGACTTTTACCGATTCTTGTGGTTTCTAGATAGGGAATTAGGTAACAGGAACAAGAATAATTGATTAAGTTTAAGTTTCTCTAATCTAAATAAGTAATTTCTTTAAAAGTTTACGGTTATGCTTATGAGATGAGACTCTTTTTCTTTTTCTTTTTTTATTTCTTTGCAAGAGTTTTTTAGGCTCTATGAAGAAGCATGGATGTAATATTATGTTTGTGACGAGGGGGCAGGGGGTAACGGTGGATGTCTAAAACTGTTCCAACAAAATACTTAGTAAGTTCAGTTAGATTTTGCTCCGACGATAATGAACAGCTTTTTGCAGGTTTAATGATCCATTGAGAAAAGCATAGATTTGTTTGATGGATACTTTCTTTTGTGGTAGATATATAAGACACGGGGGCGTGGATTCATAATATTAGTCAAACATGTGTTTGGCACCTGAATTTGGACGTAATTACTTACAGCACCCAAACTCTACCTATTCTCTCTGGTCCATGCATGAATCATGATAGTGATATGGTTCGTTTTTATGTATTCATTTATTAGTGAATGGGTTACATGTTGGTATAAAGTATAAACACTATTTTTTAACTACTTTTCAAATTCTTTTCTCTTGCCATTTGAATAGCCCAACCCTCAAAAATTAATTCCAGAATTTACTCTAACATTGAAATTTTTAACTGTTTATTGAAGACCAACTAGAGCTGAGATATTTTATCCAAAATTATCTGTATTTTATCGTGTCCAAGATTAAAGTATGTTGTTAGGTTCACTCATTCTTTCTACAGAGTCTGATAATTATAAAGTGATTTTAGTGATATTTATGTTTTTAGTCCCTAGTTTTAGTTTTAGTTAAATTACGTCATTTTTGACATTAGACAGAATAATACAGAGTATTTGATCTCGACCTAGACAAGCAAAGTTTGTTTCTTCCCATTTTGATTGGAGTTGCTAATTTTTTAACTTAGAGCGAGTTTTTCTTTCAAACTATTTTAAACATGATTTTGTTATTATATCATTTCCTGAGTTATTGGCACTCCATTGCATTCACTTATTTTTTCTTTCTAATGCATTTAAGTATTCATTTAGTTAATCTATATAATTTTTTAAAAAATCATATCATCAAGTCCTTGGAAAGGGAATGAAATTATCAACTCAAAGTAGCTTTTAGTTTTAGCATTAATTGTATAACTTTAGATAGTAATGGGGATGTTGGCGTAAAAAGAAAGTGGAAAATGACGCCACAAAGTTTCTTGTCAACTTTTCAATCTTTCATTTCTTTACCTTTGTGAGCTATCATATTTAGGAATTTGATAACTTACAATAATAATGTTTTGATCCACTGACAAATAACTTGCTTGGTATATCCTGCATTGCAAGAATTGTAAATTTGTAATACTACAAAATGCTAAGTCATTTTCTTTGCCCGACCACTATCGTTATTGTATCTTGTAAGACTGCAATATCAGATTATTAAGGAAATAATATTTATCATCTCAAATCAAAGGATACTGTTCCAGTTAATAGAAATTCAGATACAGAGCACACATTCACAAGAAGCAATGTTTGTCACAAGACCTCGTTCTCTCTATCGAAACTCTCCTACCGCCCTCCATGTCTGTCCCTCATCAGAAGCTCCATATTCAGGGTACATAGTGATCAGCGATGAGTAATCTAAAGAAATGGATACTTTTTGTTGGGGGTGTATGCAAGAACAATAGAATCATTAGGCTACCCTTTCTACAAGACAGGTTCTTGAAGATCGTTCACACTTCAGAACATCAAGAACAGACAAGCATTTCAAAGGTCTGGTTCATACCGGTTCCTGATAAATCCTTGTCATCCAACCGCTACTATTTTATTAGTGCAAGAGGCTACCACAAAGGGTATGCACTGCACCCATTCATGGCTCTAAATCAAACTACATAGTCTTTATAAACTACACTTCTAATTAATTTTTTCTTGATTATTAAAAATTTTGTAAACCATTTTGTTTGTGGCTTCCGTAGGAGAGCATACACGTGTTCTAGAAACAAGGATTTTTTCAAAATGTGCTACTACAACAGTGTCGGAGCGGATTTAAAGCTGAAGCCTTTTGATCACAAGGATATATATCAGCAAGTTGAGATTTGACCCTATCTAAATGGTAGATTTTATGCGACACCGATTGCTTCGAATGGTTTACCTCCAAAATTCCTCAGAAAGGGAGGATGGGAAGTTCACATTGCTCATTCCTTCAGAATTCAACTAGGAGAAGCTCAAGGCCTCCGCACTGTTTCTCTATCGTATGCCCCGGAATTAGATTTTCCACTACTGTCCAGGCGATCATCTCCAGTAGTCATAGGAAAGTGGCATTGCCCTTTTGTATATGTGAAAGAACAAGGGGACCAAAGTGAAAGAAGAGATGAAAACTTCACTATTCTATGAATTGACGCTCAAGCAATGGTGGGAACAAATTTATTCATGCGAAAATGAGGGCAATGGAAGCAATGTGGTGGTTGTTGATGCTTGTGTAAGAAGGTTAGTAACATTGGTTTATGGAATAGAAGCGAAGAAAGAAGATACAAGATATGATGTTGATGGGTTCATTTATTTCAGGACCAAACCCAAATACAAGAAGAAAGCTTACATGGGTTTGAGTTCAGCAATATATGAGAAAATAAGATATCTGCAAGAAAATCGAGGGTGGTTTGATGGAGAAGATGAAGATGTGAGAGTGCTGGTGAAAAAAGTTAATAATAACGCGGAGAACGGATGGAGAAAGTTTGGATGTTATGTTCTAGTGGAGAGCTTTGTTCTGAGGAGAATGGATGGATGTTTGTTAATTAACTTTAATTTCAAGAACACAAATAGAATTGAAAACAAATGTGAGTTATTTCTTGTGTTTCTTCACAAGTTTCTTAATTAATTGTAATGTTTCATGTGTAATAATTATAATAGGGTGGATTCTTGGTTTTTGCCCCAATAAAGAATTAGAAAAATGAAAACTTTGTTTGGTTGAAAGTTAAAAAGAAGTATTTGTTAATCAATGGAAGTTGATAGTATGCACAGCAAAGAAGAAGAAAACAAAAAAAGAAGAATAATTGAAGTTGAAAGTAAAGGATAGAAAATTTGAAACACATTTATATCAAATCTTGATTGGATTTCTTGATGGAAGCTCTTCTATGTAACCATGTGCTCAATATATAAGGTCAACGATAGCTTTGAAAGTTCCACATAAGGTCAAAGGAAATTACTCTTCCACACTAATTAATGCAATCCGACAATTTTAGTTCTCATCTATGAATATGATCTACTTGCCTGCCTGTGTATGCCTTAAACAAGATTCTGGAGAGTATATATAAACCCTTATGTTGGCCTCTCAGTTCAATATAGTAGACCAAGTTTATTGAGCTCATTGCCAGAAAGAAATGGCACAATCTCTGCTTGTGGCCACAAGTTTATGCTCCAAGATTTCCAGCATAGGTATTCTTAACATAAAATTATACTATTTATGTATTTCTGTCTAGTTGTTATCTTATGATCTGCTGTATTGAAAGATGCTATTTTCTGCTAAGATGGAACTAATAGAGTCAATTATTCAGCTTGTTTAGCTAGTTATGGAATGGTCTTCAAAGAGAGTGCTGCAGATGATAAACATAATTTAGTCTTGTGGCATATGGCTAAATATTAGGAGTAGTCAAAGACTGGAGCTTTCAAATTGTGAATCGAAACATAACCTGCCCTTAGTTGTTCTCTGGAGAGAACTTTACTGTGCTGCTAACGAACCAATATTATAGTACTAACAAGAATTCACGAGCAAAATTATAGATGACATAAAGAAAGAATTTTTAGCCTTGTGTGCTGTTTTTCATTTCAATCAATTAGTTGAGGTTCTCTTGCTTTTCTTTAGTAGTTTGTGACATCAAATTCTTTCTTGGTTGTTATAGGTGAAGAACAGAGGTTTTGGTGTTCCGAATTGAAGAAAAGGTTGAGCAGTTTAAAGCCTTCATCTTGTTCAATAAGAGCAACCTATAATGCCAACACCTAGGCAACTGTAATTCCTCGTCAATGGAACAATATAATTGCTAATCTTCTAGTTAAACCTCCTTCTCCCCTTCACCCAAAACCTTTTAAACCAGTGAAACCAGAGGATTTGTCTCCTCTATTTTCTGATGAATTGATTAAACAGGAAGTAACCAATGACCAGTTTATTGATATCCCAGAAGTTATTATAGATATCTATAGACTTTGGCTTCCAACTCCTCTAATCAGGTTGGTTCTATCTTTCCAGTGGTTATGTTTATGGAGCGACAATATGGGAATCTTATACTTGTTCGTGCATTCAATGTATAGCGAAGAGGCTGGAGAAATTGCTGGACATGCCAGCCAGAATTTATTACATGTATAAAAGGTGGAAGCCCAGCTGGGTCAAACAAAGCCAATACTTCTGTTCTCATGTCTGGTATAATGCGCATCAAGGAGTGAAGAATTTAGTCACAGAAACTTGCACTAGGCAATGGGGAATTGCTTTGGCTTTTGCCTCCAGTTTATTTTGTGTCAACTGTGAAGTAAGTTTTATTTTAAAGATTTTCTCAGTTGCCATCTTATTTAAGATATAAACTCCATTTTGATCGTTGGGTGTTGGTTAATTCCTTAAATTTTTCTATGAACTTGAGGCTTTGAACATTGAAATGACTAGGATAGTTAATTTTTCCAAGCACTATATATAAGTCATATACAACTCATAAATTGATTTAGGAAACCTTTATAGGTATGGCAAATTCAGGCATCATATGATCATAAGCCATATCGTAGGATGATGATGCAAACTTGGGGAGCCAAGGTTCATCCTTCACCTTCTGTTGTTACTGAAGCTGGTTAGAAAATTCTACATATGGATCCATTAAGCCCTAGCAGTTTAGGTATAGCTATTTCAGAGGCAGTGGAGGTTGCAGCTAAAAATGCTGATACCAAGCATTGTCTAAGAAGTGTTCTCAATCATGTTCTGTTACACCAAACCGTGGTAGGTGAGTAGTGTATCAAGCAAATGGAGGTTGTAGAGGAGACTCTGGACATTATTATTGGATACACTAGAGGTGGATCCAATTTCGCTGGACTTGCATTTCCATTTATTAGAGAGAAAATAAAGGGAAAAATCAATCCTCATATTAAAGCAGTTTAACCGACAGTATGTCCTTCGTTAACAAAGGGTGTATACGCTTACAATTATGGAGACACAGCAGGGATGACTCATTTGATGAAGATGCATACACTTGGGCATGACTTCATACCGGACCCAATTCATACAAGTAAAAATTTGTAGACTTAGAAAAGGATAACTAATTCTTTTAATTTTACTTTCCTTTCATCTAGATTGAACTGTATTTCAAGAGGTCTGCATTACCATGGCATAGCTCCATTGATTTCACACGTCTATGAATTGGGATACATGGAAGCATTATCAAATCTCCAGACCGAATGTTTTCAAGGTAAAATGCATGTTTTCCTTCCTCTTTCACTTCTAAGTGTGCATCACTCGTAGTTGTATAGTTTATTACAGAAAGATATGAATTAAGGTTTATCCATTTGAATGAATTTTTGGAGGTGCAATACAATTTGCTAGGTCTGAGGGATTGATACCGGTACCGAAACCAAGTCATGCCATAGCTACCACCACAAGGAAAGCTCTTAGATGTAAAGAGACGGGGGAGACAAAAGTGATTCTCATGGCAATGTGTGGGCATGGCCATTTTGATTTGCCTGCTTATGAGAAGTATTTACAGGGTTGTATTATTTATTTGTCATTTTCAGAGGATAAAATATACGCATCTCTGTCCAAGATTCCTCAACTGATCCCCTAAGGGCTGCAGAGATTTAGTTGTGTTTGAGGTATTCATCAAATCATAAGTTGGTATTCAGTAGTTCAATAAACATCTCCAGGATGTTGCTCAGGATTTCTCTGCATATTGCAATCCCACTTTTGCTGGAGGGCTAGTGAATGAGCATCTGCAAGGCACAAATGCAATAAAGAAATTGTAAGAGATTGCTATGATTGAGCTGACATTTCTATTGTTGTAGTATTCATGTTCTTTTCTACTAAATTGGCTATTATAGCCCAATATTGCCTTGTTGAAAAGTGAGTGAGTGAGAGCTATTGAAAGCAACGAGTGATAAGTCAGTTTTTTACTGACTAAATAATGTTGTTTTCACTGAACTTTTGTATGAGTTAGTGCGTAATTGAGAAGAAATAGGTGTAATCTTGTAAAAAATGGTGTGAAGCACAAACTGGTGAAAAGGACTGAATATTGATGAATATGCTATGTGTGAGCTTTGTTTGTGGCCAGTGTGGGTTATTAGTTTATGTGAAATATATGTGAAGAGTTATTATGAATTTCTGCAAAGTTGTGCATGAAGAATTGTTAAGAAGTAGAGTGAAAATTGTGTAGAAAGTTTGCATAATTCACACATTTTGTCACTGTTCACGCATCTCCGCACTCACACATGCATAGCATCCCCACACTCTCGCACTATGAGGTACGCATCGTCGCCCATATTGCTGCACACATGCACGCATGCTCTCGTAAGAGGTCGCTGCACTGACGCACACGATCATACGGCGATCTCACACACATTGCCGCACGATCATGCGGCGATCTCACACATATCGTCGCACGAATGTGCGGCGATCTTCATTTTCCCTAGCACATCTCATTTAATGCTCAGCATACCTCAATTGCATTCATGTTATCGCATTTCATTTTCATGCTTTAACACGTTCCATTTGTACTCACATTCTTATACATTTCACAGCACTTGCTCACAACACTCTTCACTCATTTCACAACATTTGAGACACACATTTGCATGCTATATTTTCACCATTTCATGGTCCATCCTTTCCTTTCAGTGATTTTCAGTGTACATCATTTTCACTTAGCACGAGTTCACATCATTTCATAATCTTCATGTTTTTTTTTCACACGAATCTCACAACATTCTCATTCATGTTTTTCACGAGTCTCACACCACACTCCACTCTTCATACTTCACTTTTCATTCTCCTCACTTCACAGCGCATTACATAACACTACACACAATACCACGGCGACACATTTCTACGATGTGTCGCCATGAATACAGCATAACGGCGACACTTCTTAATGATGTGTCGCCATGAAACATAATGCACGTACTAGGCGACACATCTCAATGATGTGTCGCCATAGAAATTCTGTACAAGGCGATGCATCGCCATAAAAGGGTAGGATCATTGGAGTAATTTTTGGCTAAGAGTTGATTTCGTGTTCTTATGCAGGGGATATGAAGTCGGGATCACTGAAGGTGCACTGGAGAAGGCTGAAAGGCGTGGGTCTTCAGCCTAGGCGTCTAGCTTGGAATTCAAAATTGCCCTGATGTGGGCATTTTATGTTATGGCATTGATGTAATTTTGCATTCATTTTTACGTTTGCGTCTTATTTACATTTGGTAACCTCTATATATAGAGGATTTAGTTACCATTTGGGAGGATTGATTTATCCGAGACGTAACAGACTTTTGATTTTTGTGCAGGAACACTTTATCCCTTGAGATTCATTTTCTCTCTCTAGTTTCGCTCTCTAGATTTGTGAACCAATTGTGATTCCGATCGCGTTCGTGGACTGGAAATTTCTTCCTTATTCTCAATTAACGAAGGATTTGACAAATCTCATCACTCTAATCGGTAAAACCTTTCAATTGAATGAATATTAGTTTGTTAATGTTGCAAATGGATGAAATTGAGATGGGAAAGGAGTTTTCTGGCTAAACGAGTGATGTTCTAGGGTTCCGATCGATGAATGTATAATTCAGGCGACGTTATGTTGTGCAATTGACTTAGTTGATGTATGATGAGATTCATACTTCGTATTGCTTAAGAATGTTGTTAAGTTTCATGAACTTGCATAGGTGTTGATGATTTGAACTATGATTGCGGTTGACTTACTGAATTGAAGTATAGATCACCAATACTAGCTGTGAGATGTCATGAGAGGAGATTCAGAGTCTGAATCAAGTCTTTACATTTGCTTTGCTAGAACATTTCTGTAAACGCAGGCCTTGCCATGGGAAGTGTTTGGGAAATGAACCTTAGATCAATCTGTAAAGAAGTTCTCTGATAATAACGAAGAAATAGGAAACTAAATGCAGGCCTCGCCTTGGGAAATATTTAGGTTTTATTTGCCAATCGTTAAAACTAGGGAATTGAGATGTTGCGGTACGAATCCATCGGACTCAGGCCTCGCCATGGGAAGAGTTCGATGTTAGGAGGCTTAGGTTATGATGTGGTCGCCATGCTGATCATAATATAAGTTTCTAGGCAACGAGATCTCTGTTAGCTTTGCATTGTGGTAAATTGTGCTACATGAGTTGTCTAGATAAGCATTCATCGGGAGAACCCTGGGACGTCTGTATCATCTATTGTTCTCACATCTTACTGGTTTCACTTGTGTCTTCGTTTCTTGTTCCTGTTAACTCAGTTTTTGTTACAATTGGAGGATACATTGTCATTATCGTGCAGTTTTGTTTTAGCATTCAGAGCACTTGAGAATTTCATAAATCATCCCTTTTTCTTGTGGTTCGATACCCCTAACTCATCACTTCTACATTAGGTTTAGGATAAAATTGGAGAGTAGCGACAGCTCTTATCAATTTTTGGCGCCACTGCCGGGGAACAAGGCACAGTTTCTTGAAATTTGATTTTTGTTTTGTTTTAGTTTTTCTGTTCATTGTGTGAAGTTGTGTGCTTTGTTTGTTTGTGTCTTCTTTTGTTTTGGTCTATATTGTTCTTACTCTTGTAGTTTAATATTTGCAACTTTAGTTACTATTGTTTTGTTCTCTTTCTTCTATCAGAAATCACTTGTGGCGTGTTGTATGCCCAGGCTTAGATCTGCAGGAGAACCAGACCATACACTTGATCTTGAATTTTTAAGAACTTTGAGAAATCAAATAAGTGAAAGAATGGCCATTCCAGGACCAAGAGTACCCCGTTTTGGTGACCATTATGCTGTAAATTTTGAGAATGGGATCGACCAGCAAGATATAGACGTTGAGAGCTTCCATATTCCAACGCAAATTGTCTCGATGATTAAGCAGGGTCAATTCTTTCAAGGTTTAGACAATGAAGATCCCAACGAGCACTTAGACTGGTTCTTGGGATTGTGTAGTACTTTCAAACTGTAGAGAGTGCCTAGAAGCGAAGTTCACAGAATCCTTTTCCCTCTATCCTTGAGAGGAAAGCCAAAACACTGGTTTAAGTCAATTGGGGGCACAAATGCAGTGACGACTTTTGAGGAGCTCCACAAGAAATTTTTGGCTAAGTATTTTCCGCCATCTAAACATGAGAAAATGAGAATAGACATAATGAATTTTCAACAACATAAAGGTGAACCATTTCGCGAGGCTTGGGACCGATTCAATGATTTGATAAGACAGTGTTCAAACCATGACTTGGGGGAAATCCGGGAGTTGAATACATTCTTCGAGGGACTTATTGCAGAGACCTCTTTGATGGTGAAAGCCTGTGCCAATGGAGCTTTAAAAGACAAGAGTGTTCAAGAAGTAAATGAGCTCTTTGATCAAATTGCAGAAGATGAGTATTTGTTCCCTGAAACTAGAAAACCACATGGTAGGAGGCTAAAAGGAGTCTTGGACCTGGATGAGGAAACCTCATTAAGTGCCAAAGTTGAGGCTTTAGCAAAGCAGGTACAGACCTTAAAAGCCACACAAGCTAAGGCCCCTATATTATCTTGTGGCTTGTGTAAGGGAGAACATTACACATACGAATGTGCTGTGACCACTGAGTCCGTGCAGTATGTTAACAATTACAACAATAAGCCACAATAGTCTGGGAATTATTCTGGTGGTAACAGGCCTTATAGAGGTGTCCAAGGTACTTGGAGACAGCAAATTCAAAATCAAGGAGGCCAATACCTTCAAGAAAATGAGCAGAGAAGGTCTACAAATCCCCCACCAGGATTTGACCAACAGCCAAATGTTCAAGAACCAAGAAAACCCTCGATTGATGAAATGTTTCATAGGCTTATGGACAAAATGGACAAAAATGAGCATAGGTTTGGGGGCTTGGAGACGACAGTGAAACATCACGAGGCAACCCTCAAAAACATTGAGATGCAATTGGGGCAATTTGCTAATGCAGTGCATCACAGGCCAAATGGATCTCTCCCGAGTGATACAATCCCAAATCCAAAAGGAAAGAAGGTATGCAATGCCATTACATTGAGGAGTGGAAAGCAAATACAGAAAACCACCAATACTGGAAATGAGACTTATGAAGCTGAGTCTGAGGTAGTTGTGGCACCTGAGAAGGATTGTGAACAAGAAACCATCACAACTGAAAAAGAGGAAGTACAAGGTAGGGAAGACAATGAGATAACCAAAAAGTCTAATCTTTATAATTTCCCAGAGTATGCTCCTTAACCTCCATGCCCAGAAAGGAAGAAACCTCATCCGAAGAGAGGGCCACAATTCGACCGCTTCTTAAATGTGGTCAAACAAGTGAATGTTAGTATTCCATTATTGGATTTGGTCACTGCAGTGCCCAAGTATGCGAAGTTTCTTAAGGATCTTATATCTAACAAAGAACAAATCTTGCAATGTCAAGTTCCAATGATGTTATCAGAGTGCAATCAAGCTTGGATGGTGCATAACTTACCTCCAAAGTTGAAGGATCCTGGTAGCTACACCATTCCTTGTAGGATTGGCACAAGGAATTTCTAAAAGGCGCTTTGTGACTTGGGGGCTGGAATCAACCTTATGCCGCTCTTAATTGCCATTAATGTGGGATTAAGTAGGCGAATTTGGCCAATGGCCGTGACCTTGCAGTTGGCAGAGAGATCATTGGCCACACTTACAGGGATGGTAGAAGACGTATTGGTCAGAATAGACAAATTTACCTTGCCTGTTGATTTCATTGTTCTTGACATAGAAGAGGACCCTGAGGTTCCTCTAATTTTTGGTAGGCTCTTCCTAGCAACAGGTGATGCTCTAATTGGTGTGAGAAATAAAACAGTAACATTCAGAATAAATGGTGAACAAGTTGTTTTTTATGTGAACTATGCCATGAAACATCCCATGCACACAGAATCTTGTTTTGCTATTAGGGTTATATCATGTTCCACACTTTTAGTTGATGAAAATGTCAAGCATGACTACTTTTCTGTTGATGAATTGTATGAGCATGAAAATGAGATTGAACATGTTAAGATAGATCATAAGGATTGCACTATTTTAAATGAGATTGAAAACATAGTTGAGTGTTGTGTGCTAGATGAATCTATTTTTGAGTTGCATGATGATGTAAGTGAAGTGAAAGATGAAAAGGAATGTGCACTGGAGTTACAGGAAGTAGGGGTTAGCAAGTTGAATAATGATACATGTGATGTGTTAACTAATGAGATTTGTGAACCCACTGCGGTGAGGAATAATGACTTCTTGTGTAGAAATGAAAAACTTAGCCCATCCATCATAGTACCACCAAAGCTGGAACTCAAGCCATTGTCTCATTACTTAAAATATGCATTTTTGGGTGACAAAGAGACTTTGCCAGTTCTGATCTCGTCTAAGTTGGAAGCTTGGCAAGAGGAGAAGTTATTGGGAGTCTTAAGACAATATAAACAAGCAATTGGGTGGACGATTACGGACATCAAAGGTATAAGTCCTAGCATATGCATGCATAAGATCCTACTGGAAGAGAATTCTGTGCCTGTACGTGATAGGCAAAGGAGATTAAACACACAGATGATGGATGTAGTGAAGAAGGAAGTGATTAAATTGTTGGATTTTGGCATGATTTTTCCCATTTCAGATAGTGAATGGGTAAGCCCTGTACAATGTGTACCAAAGAAAGGTGGAGTTATAGTTATGAGGAATGATGCAAACGAACTTTTGGCAACAAGAATCGTTAGCGCATGGAGGATATGTATGCATTACAGAAAACTCAATAAAGCAACTAGGAAGGACCACTTCCCACTTCCTTTCTTGGAGCAGCTCTTGGATCGTATTGCAGGCTTCCTATTTTACTGTTTTCTGGATGGATATTTTGGTTACAATCAAATTGCCATTGATCCCAAAGATCAGGAAAAGACCATCTTCACCTATCCTTTTGGAACGTTTGCATACAAGCGCATACCATTTGGCTTGTGCAATGCCCCTGCGACATTCCAGCGTTGTATGATGGCGATCTTTCATGACATGGTGGAGTCTATAATCGAGATATTCATGGATGACTTTTCAGTTTTCGGAATGACCTTTGAGGGATGTTTGGAAAATTTGGCCAAAGTGCTGCAAAGGTGTGAAGAGACTCATCTTGTGTTCAACTGGGAGAAGTGCCAGTTTATGGTCCAAGAAAGGTATTGTGTTAGGGCATAAGATCTCCAGCAAAGGAATTGAGGTTGACCGAGCCAAAGTTGATGTGATTGCAAAGCTTCCCCATCCTACCAATGTAAAAGGGATAAGAAGTTTTCTTGGCCATGCAGGGTTTTATAGATGTTTCATCAAGGATTTTTCTAAAGTTGCAAGACTATTGTGTAGTCTTTTGGAGAAGGACGTGAAGTTTAATTTCAGTGATGAATGCATTAAAGCCTTCGAAATCTTGAAAGCTAAACTGGTGGAGGCACATTTTAAGATATTGTGCAATGCTAGTGACTATGCCATTAGTGCTGTACTCGGGTAAAGAAAGGACAAGGTGTTCCATGCCATATACTACGCCAGCAAATTATTGAACGAGGCACAGCTAAACTACACAACCACGGAGAAAGAGATGTTGGCTGTGGTCTTTGCGTTTGATAAGTTTCGTGCATATCTTTTGGGATCAAAGGTTATTGTACATACAGACCATGCTACATTGAAATACTTGGTAGCAAAGAAAGAAGCCAAGCCAAGGCTCATAAGATGGTTGCTTCTTCTTCAGGAGTTCGATGTGGAAATTAAGGTCTGAAAAGGATCTGAGAATGTAGTAGCCGATCATCTCTCGAGGTTGGAATCAAAAGCACAGGATGATTCCAAGATATTGATACATGAACAATTTCCTGATGAACAAGTGTTCAAGGTGGAGAAGAAAAGCTTGCCATGGTATGCTGAGATAGCAAACTTCGTGGTGGCAGGACAATTGCCTTCTTACTACACTTACGAGCAAAAGAAGAAATTAAGGAGTGATGCTAAATATTTCTTTTGGGGAGATAACGCTTTGTACAAAGCATGTAGTGACCAAATCATAAGGAAATGTTTCAAGGAAGAGTAGAAGGATGATATTCTAAGAGCTTGTCACGAGGGTCCTTGTGGAGGGCATTTTGGATCTGCCAGAACTGGATTCAAGGTGTTACAATGTGGTTTTTATTGGCCTCACATTTTCATGGATTCCAGGATTTGGGTAGGAGAATGTGATAGATGCCAAAGAATAGAAAACATTTCTTCAAGAAATGAAATGCCTTTGAACAATATTCTTGAAGTGGAGCTATTTGATGTTTGGGGCATTGATTTTATACGACCTTTCCCAAAATCATATGGAATGGAGTATATCTTGGCCGCAGTTGATTACATTTCAAAATGGGTTGAGGCTATTGCATTGCCACTTAATGATGCGAAGAGTGTCACTGCATTCCTCAAGAAACATATTTTCAACCGATTTGGAGCCCCAAGAGCAATCATCAGTGATGGAGGTTCTCATTTCTGTAACAAGATCTTTGTTTCACTTTTGAGTAAGTATGGAGTTAAGCATAAAGTTTCAACTGCATATCACCCTCAAACAAGTGGGCATGCTGAGATTTCTAACAGAGAAATCAAAAGAGTTCTGGAGAAAGTGGTGAATCCAAGTAGGAAAGATTGGGCATTAAAGTTGGATGATGCTCTTTGGGCATATAGGACTACTTACAAAACACCAATTCGTGATTCACCCTTCCGGCTTGTATTTGAAAAAGAATGCCATCTGCCAGTGGAGTTAGAACATCGAGGCTATTGGGCACTTCAAAAGCTTAACATGGATCTTAATGGAGCTCAGTTCAAAAGAATGATGGAGTTGAACGAACTCGATGAATTCAGGTTTGACTCTTATGTGAATGCAAGAATGTATAAGGAAAGGACCAAAAGACTTCATAATGCTAAGATTCAGACGAAGAGTTTTGCACCAGGGCAGCTGGTCTTGCTATACAACTCTTGCCTCAGACTCTTCCCTGGGAAATTGAAATCAAGATGGACAGGTCATTTTAGGGTGATGAAAACCATGCTATATGGTGCTGTGGAAATTCAGAATGAGAAAAATGGCAATGCTTGGTAAGTGAATGGTCATCAACTTAAGCCATATATGCCACATCAAGAGAAGTGCGTTACTGAATTGTCGCAAGCTCCACATGAATTATTCTAGGATGATCCCATCTCGTCATAATGAGGCAAAAATGTGGTTGGGCTGTCGACATTAAAACAAGCGCTCCTGGGAGTCAACCCAGTCATTTCTTCTAAGTCGTTGCATTTTTCATTTCTTGTCTTCATTTTAATTGATCGTTGCTTATGTTGGTTAGATCTTTGTTTTGTAGCTTGATTAACTTTTTGACTTTGTTTTATGAGTTGAACATTAGTTTATGTCTTGATGAGTGGTCTATTTGAAGTGTATCTCACAACAGTATCCATGCATTTTAAAGAAAGTCACGGACTACAATCGAGAAGACAAAGCAAAGCTACTGATTGGAGGTTAAGCAAATTTTTGAAGAATCTGTTGGGAATTGGTAAGCATAATTGCAAGTGTGAAGCTACAAAAGTAATGAATTATAACCCGTGAATCACTTATGTACAAAAGTCACGTGGTGGTAATGTTACACCCGTGAATTTGTTTGTTATTATTCAATGGCTTTGGGGTTAAAGATGGATATTGCATGCCAAGTTATGATGTGAGTATTGTGGTGATTACTTGCACATTTTGTCTTCCCATA
Source organism: Ophiorrhiza pumila (assembly GCA_016586305.1). Taxonomy (NCBI): domain Eukaryota; kingdom Viridiplantae; phylum Streptophyta; class Magnoliopsida; order Gentianales; family Rubiaceae; genus Ophiorrhiza; species Ophiorrhiza pumila. The sequence goes on from BLIW01000011.1 coordinate 14,536,018, forward strand.
TGTTATCTTATTGCTCCCATCACATGTCTATGTCATGTAGCTAGCCTGGATCTGCCTTGTGCTTAAATTTTCATTATAAATATCTGGCACTTTGTGTTCAATTCTGCACTCCTTGTTAGAGTTTTCATCAGAAAGATAAGGAGCGTAATGGCCTACCACCCCTACATGAACCCCTATGAGTATGAGATCTTCAGAGAAGATTTGGCAAGCTCATCATCTTCTTCTTCATCATCTTTTTCAGAGGCAGAGGAGGTTATCGATAGTGCTCCAGCAAATTCGCCACGGTTCATAACTGCCAGGGAGGAAAGGCAATACCAGAGATCAATTCATAGGCACTTCATGATCGAGAGACAATTTGAGGCACCCTCTCGCGAGTTCGACGAAGCAATTCTGTTCCATAATTGGGCATACTTAACAATGCCTCCTGATGCAGTTAACATGGCATTAGTTCGGGAGTTTTAGGCAAATGCGAATGCAGGTAGGAGCAAGTCAGTATGGTTGAGGGGCACTTATCTAGAGGTAAATCGCCACAACATCAACTCACACTACCTTCTGCCGGATTATCCTCATGATACCTATAGTCGATTGTTGAGAGCACAGGACACTGATCATTTGTTGAATGCTGTTGGGTTGCCTGGCGCAACATAGATAAGAAATGCACGAAATGAAGCGTTATATGTACTCACAACAGATCTAACAGCTCAGGCAAAGATGTGGTTGCTTTTTATCAATTCTAGACTGATGCCTACTATACAGACCATGCGAGCAACAAGGGAGAGAATTCTGCTGATATATGCCATTCAACATAGGTTCACAATTGACATAGGACGTTTGATCTTGGGATACATAAGGCGTGCACAATGTTCTGAATTTATTCCAATGTTCTTTCCCATTCTGATATCCGAAATGGCCAGCAGGAAAGGAATTGACATCACTTCCACTGAATCTCCCCAACCCTCTTTAGGCTTGATGGGCACACCTCAATAGGACAGTTATCGTGCCATTGAGAGGGCGAAGATCTTTCACCGTGGAGTCTAACCAGCGCATTTCCTTTTCCTTTCCTTCGCACTGGAGACCATTGCCTGTTCTTATCCCACGAAGAGGTATGTTCAAATTCCTTCATCTTTATGGTCATCCTATTATATGTAAAATGGTTGTAGGTTGTATGAACATGATGATTTCATAGGATAATGGGGTGATTATTTGTTCCAACAATTAAGGAAATGTTAAGTACGGGAGGAGAGTGATTCATTGTTCACAATGCTTGATTCAGTTTTGCCACAGTTCTGAAAATGGATCATATTTTGAGCATGAGATATCCAATTTAAGTGATTCTAGTTGGGCAATTTAGTGAAGAGATTAAGCTACGAAATTCATGTTTTAAACCTTTGATAATTCTGAATGAAACGTGGTCATTTGTTGGCAAGAATGTGTAAGTTCATGCTGGAATTCGTAACTTGATACCTACTGAATTTGCCTAGTTGACACACTTCAGTGTTATGGCCATAAAAAGTGCCTTACAGCTCCAAATTGGTTGATTCTGGTCCCCATATTTAGCCATGATCTTGTTTTACAACTTTGATTCTATACGTCTTGGCTAATTTTACCTGCTTGGCATGCTGTTTTAAACGTTTGGTGGCATGTGAAACTGAAACTTTTGTTGAGCATTCGGCCCACTTGTTTCACTTTTCGATAATTTGGGAATAAGTTGATCAAATTTTATCCAAATGAATTGCTCTAAATTTCTAAATGCAGCTTACATGTAGGGATACAACCTTTGTGTTTTAAGGAATGCTTTATTCTGTTGTACTGAGATCCCAATTACATGCAAAGTTACACTTGAGCTGAGATATTAATATGAATTTTTGTGCACTTTGTACCTAGTGTGGCTTTTGGGTAGTCAATTTGGCACTATATCAGTACTCATGCTTTTGTTTTTAATTAGTGGGTCGTATGAAATGTCGAAAGTTTTGTTCTTGATGAAATTCAGTGCAACACTTCACATGATTTTTTTTAGTTGTGCAGATTCTGTGAGTTGTGGTTGTGGTTGTTATGATGGTTAGTGTGTATGCTTATAGATGATTCTTTTACATTTTTTGTATATGTTCTTACATGCTGAAGATTTTCTACAGCCATGGCTCCTAAAAAGGGTACTACACCACAGAAGTCCAAAGGATCGGGAAAGGCACCATTCCTTACAGATATTGTTGATTCTGATTCTGAATATTTAGCAGAAGAAAACGTACCGATATTTGAGGACCCTCCTATTTACACTATGTAAGCTCCAAAGCAAAAGAAAAGAAAGGGTTCATCCGACCCATCCATATTTTTTAATGCTGGAGCTCAAAAACGTTGGGAAGAGGGCATGAACATCAAGAAGTTACACTTTGAGCGTACGTTTATCGTGGACAAGGTTCTTTCCCGAAGCTACTGAAGTTCCATCGATTTGATCAAAAGCTTGTTCTTGCTCCTGAGTTTTGTAACGTTAGTTTGGCAAGAGAGTTTTATGCTAATGCCCAATTTCCTAACAAGGACGGGGCTTTCTACGTGAGGGGGAAATGGATTGAAATTACCAGTGATATCATCAATTTGTACCTAGGCACTCCTAGTTTTCCCTCTAATCCTCTTCAAGTCCCAGATGAGGATACTGAATCTGACCAAGCTTTATTGGAAGAGTTGGCTCATCCAGAGCTACATGGGTACGCAATCAACGAGGAGATCATAGGCATATCCGTCATCAATATCTGCAATGTGATGTTAAGTTATGGTTAATGTTTGTTTTGTCCCACCTTATGCCAAGTTCACAAATTGCCGAGGTGGTGCGCAATAGTTTATATTTGATTTCGGCAATACGGGAGCGACGATCAATCGATGTTGGGTGAATCATTCTTGCCAACATAAAGGCTGGTATTGACGCTGATAATGCAACACTCTATTTTCTGGTCTTGATTCAAAAAATATGTAAGGCACAGGGCGTGGATAATGAGGTAGGTGACTGGCGCGCAAGACGAAGGCCCCAATTGCTACACCTCTGTATTTGAAATACTTGAGACTTGATAAAGAGATGGCAAAAAAGCAGACGGTGGGAGCTGGTGTGACTGGCGATGAGTTTGATACTCCAGTCTATGCTACAAATCAAGAGCAACATCCTTATGAATTTCATTCTTTCCATAATTCAAATCAAGAATTCCAGCAATCTATGGATACACGATTCCAAGGGATGGATGAGCGCTTTGGAAGTATGCATGAGATGATGAATGATATGCATCAGGGTTGGACTTCATATGCGGATAACATGGTGCACAAGTTGGATGATATGTCTTCAATAGCACAGCAGCAATTTGAGGTGCTATATCACAGGCAGTTGGTCATGCAAATGGAGATCGATAAATGTAACAAGATGGCCGGGTATTACAATTCTCCTCCTGGGCCACCTAAACCAACCCCAACTTCAGCACAATTGGCGGGATACCAAATTCCCAATCTGTCTATGGACGATATGAGTGGCGAAATCCATGAGCTTCCCCCAGGGGTGCAAAGTAGGTCTTCACTTCCTCCACTGTCTACTTTTGGTCATATTTCCCAAGGTCCACCCACACCTACTTTTTGTGTGGCTCCAGACTTTATACCCACAACCAGAATCCCAATGTTTGGTACAGGGCAACCACTTCAAGGCCCTCTTCATGGTCCTTTTCATTGGAAGGCATAGCCTTTTAGTGGCCCTTTATTTTCTTCCACAGTAGCTTTCGCATCTCCTGACTCATCTGCACCATCTTCTTCTCAGGAGGTCCTCCTTCTTAGTCTTTTATATTGAGGACAATGTGTGTTTCAAGTGTGGGGGTGTGGTTGGTGCTCTGTGCTTCTGTGCTATTAATTTTTTTTTGATTTGCTATGATGTTGTGGAGAGTGTCCCTTTTGCTATGAATAGGGATGTATAATCCTGTAGTGATGATTTTATGACGAAGTTTATGTTGGGGTGGTTGACGATGGGGGATTGTTGCCATGATCATATGCTGTGAAGAGTTCTTTTGACAATAGTGATGCCTTACTTTTGATTGGAAGGATATTGTGAAGTTCTTGGGTTGAAATATGAATTCCGAAGTTGTCTTGTGCAGGCTTGTTTGAACTTTACGATGAATGTGAAAAGTGTGGTGATAGGAAGGAGCGGAAGAATTAGTATTTTAAAATGTGGAGTTTTAAGTGTTGTGTGTTTTGTTAGTTTATGAAAGTGTAATGAGTGAGTGTGTCCGGCAAGGAAATATATTGTAATACGATTTGTAATGCTATGAATGCAATGTGAAAAATGAAATGAAATGAAAAGAAGTGTGGAGTGTGTGAGGTAATGAAATAAATTGCTTAGAACGAGAAGTCACCTTGTATTTGATGCCTTGATCCATGTTCACTATGTCATGATTCCAGTTCATCATTTTACTCTTCTTAATTTTGCATGTGAAATTTTTTGTTTTCTGGTACCAAAGTTTGAAGAGATTGGCAAACATTGTTGGCTAAAGCACGATGTTAAGGTAAGATAGATAGGCCATGCAGAAATTCAAATGACATAGGAGGTAATGTGACTGGAATTTGCTCTGAGAGTTATGCATTTTTCCTGTGTTCTCAGTATTCGTGCATATATAGTCCTTTGAAGACTCATACGAACATGTGGGAACATAAGAGGTGATATGGAGAAAAAGCCGTTGGCAACTGGGAATGAAAAGCCGTAAGACCTTAGCAATCAATTCTGGGAAAGAATAGCCACAAGATCCGGATAGATGAATGGAAAAAAGAGCAATAAAACCCAAGCAAGGGCACCAATAGTGCCACGAATAAGCACCAATGTGTAGGGAAATATCCCATAGAGCACCAATGTGCGCATAAGTTGACCACTGATCTTGTGATTTGCATGTTCATAAGAGTGGACAAGGAGATTAACATGTAGTGAATGATTCAATGAGACGTTGGACTTGTGCATAGCGTAAGAGTAGGTGAAGTTGACGTTCCTCAGCACACACTTACATGCATGACTGTTGGTCTTTATTCATTGTGCCTTGGTTGATAAGGGATTCTGAAATTTGAAAGCTAAGTACCAGGGAACATAGTATAGTTTTTTTTGGATATTGTTTTGGTGAACTTGGAATTAGACATACTGGATAGGGAACGAGGTGTAAATGCATGTGATAAAAAAATGTGTAATGTGAGTTTTGCTTGAGGGCAAGCAAAAGTTCAAGTGTGGGGGAAATTGATAAGTTAGTTTTTTACTGACTAAAAAATGTTGTTTTCACTGGACTTTTGTTGAGTTAGTGCGTAATTGAGAAGAAATAGGTGTAATCTTGTAAAAAATGGTGTGAAGCATTAACTAGTGAAAATGACTGAATATTGATGAATATGCTATGTGTGAGCTTTGTTTGTGGCTTGTGTGGGTTATGAGTTTATGTGAAGTATATGTGAAGAGTTATTATGAATTTCTGCGAAGTTGTGCATGAAGAATTGTTAAGAAGTAGACAGAAAATTGTGTAGAAAGTTTGCATGATGCACACATTTTGTCACTGTTCACGCATCGCCGCACTCACACATGCACAACATTCGCACACTCTCGCACAATGAGGTATGCATCGTCGCCCATATTGCTGCACACATGCACGCACGCTCTCGGACGAGGTCGCTGCACTGACGCACACGATCATGCGGCGATCTCACACACATCGTCGCACAAATGTGCGGAGATCTTGATTTTCCCAAGCACATCTCATTTAACTCTCAGCATACCTCATTGGTATTCATGTTATCACATTTCATTTTCATGCTTTAACACGTTCCATTTGTACTCACATTCTTATACATATAACAACATGTGCTCACAACACTCTTCACTCATTTCACAACATTTGAGACACACACATTTGCATGCTATATTTTCACCATTTCATGGTCCATCTCAGTGACTTTCAGTGTACATCATTTTCGCTTAGCATGAGTTCACATCATTTCATAATCTTCATGTTTTTTTTTCACACGAATCTCACAGCATTCTCAGTCATGTTTTCATGAGTCTCACACCACACTCCACTATTCATACTTCACTCTTCATTCTTCTCACTTCACAGCACATTACATAACACTACACACAATACGACGGCGACACATCTCTACGATGTGTCGCCATGAATACAGCACAACGGCGACACATCTCAACGATGTGTCGCCATGAAACATAATGCACGGCGATGCATCTCAATGATGCATCGCCATGGAAGTTTTAATTAGGCGACACATCTCAACGATGTGTCGCCATAGAAATTCTGTACAAGGCGATGCATCGCCATAAAAGGGTAGGATCATTGGAGTAATTTTTGGCTAAGAGTTGATTTCATGTTCTTGTGCAGGGGATCTGAAGTCGTGTTCTTGTGCAGGGGATCTTATCAACGAGTGTCTTGTCAAAATTGTTGTTTGAAAGAACCAGACAAAACCAAGATGGTGCACCATGGAACAAGTTTTGAGATAGGAAAAACTACAAAAATCAGTTGGATAATATGAAATATTTAATGGTCTGCGGAGGAAAATAATACAGTAAAAAAGTTTCAATAAACATTCTTCAAGTAAAAGGAAACTTTTTAAGTGCTATATATGAATTATAAGGTTGGTAGTTGAGAGTGAATCTTTTATTTGTGGTAATCATTTTCAACGAGGATTTTCAGGTGAATGCCATATCGGACTCATCGACCACCGCCACATCATTTTTCAATTTCAACTTGAGGATGATTTTCATAGATTTTGGATGAAGCAAGTTTGGAACTTTGGAGGTTTCCAGGCGAAAATCTTCCGTTGGTCACCTGATTTTGCACCGGACAGAGAGCCTTCCATAACACCTATCTGGGTTAGTCTTCCCTTGCTCCCGGTTCATCTCTGTACTAAAGAATCCCTATTTTCTATCGGAAGGGTAATAGGTAATCCTTTAAAACTGGACTTGGCTACGGCATCTGTAGAGAAAGTCCTACGTCCGAGTGAAGCGAGGATGTGCGTTGAGGTTGATGTTCTTAAGAAGCTTCCTCACCGGATCTGGATTGGGTCTGAAGAGAAGGGGAAATGGCAACCAGTCATTTATGAAGATATCCCGGCTTATTGCACAATCTGCTCCAAAATGGGACATGCCTTAACCAGCTGTAAATCCTCCCAAACTAATGATCCTGTGATCCGCCCTTCCAGAGTATGGATTCCTAAGCAAGTTGCAGATAAGAAGAAAGCTAACCAAGGGAGGAGCCCTATGGCTGAACCTAGTCGTATCCCAGCAATGGAGCAACTGCAAGAAGATATGGATGTGGAGGGGAAGGAGGGACCACAAGACAACATGGCTCTAGTGGCTGCCTCTACTGGTACAAATTCAAATGCCATTTGGGAAGAGAATAAAATAGGCCGATTCGTGGCCAACCTCAGCCAATTTTTAGAACTTCTTTCCAGGGATGCAGGGGAGTCGGCTACTCAGGCCCCGGTAATAGCTAACTCTCTGCCAAAAGAATCCCAGAATATCCCAGATTTAGAGGCTGGCAAAAGGCAGGCTTCATCACAGCAGGTTCAAAATAGTGAAATGACTACTAGCAAATGTTTGAACACGAAGGATGCCAATATGAAGACAAGTGATGGTAAAGGGGACTTGTTGACAATAAGTGAAGGGTTTCCAATGACAGAATTGGAAATTCTGCAGGCCATTCCTACGATTACATGGAACGAAGATGAACTAGCAAAGCTGTTTCCACTCCAGCTACCTAATAAGAAGAAGCCAAAAGGAAACATTAATGTTAAAGTCGTGTGGGAAGAAGGGGAAACCTCGACTTTACATAAAGTTAGCTCTTCATTGGACTTGCGGACACCTCAATCTATATCAGAGGATGAGGATGATGGCGATGGTCAATGGACAGAAAACAGTTTTGAGGAAGAACCCGAAGATTCTTCGATAGCTTCCTCGACGAAATGGAAAACTGCAGGAAACCGCATAAGCCAACTAATTATATGGAAGCCCTACTTAGCCCTAAAGTTAGTGCCTACTTAGGGAGGAAACTCAGGAATCGTAACCCTCACATTTGCTATTCTGAAGGCAAGAAATGGACCAAAAGGTAAGAGTTGATTGTGTTTTGCAAGGCCCGTGATTACTGATGCTAACATCATTTGGCCAGGTTTTGTTCATATTGAAGGGTCCAATTGCTCTATTGTACGGGTTTAAATGCTAGGATCTATTTTGTAAATGGTTTAATTATTGGTCATTTGGGGAAGACAAGAGTATTGTGGAATGTGGAACTAAGCATGTACAGGGGTCATGCTGCCCATTTTTCTGGAACCGCACCCATACAGCTTTATGCCATTGAACAACTCTCTCTTGGTCATGGGTTGCTGGTGAGCTGTTGCTTAATTTTTGCTTGCCTTTTGGAGTTTGGCTAATACTGAAGACAGACTCGGGAGTCATATTTTGTGTTTGAAATTGGTCTGTTGGAAATCACTCTCACCCTTGCTTGAATGCTCTGTGCTTTGGTGGAAATAATGCTCTTTTGCTGCCCAGGCTGACCTGGTTGATTAAAGGCATCAATTTGATTGGAACAAGGGACAGATTGGTGCATTTTTTGAGTCTGGACGGGCCGCCTGCATCAAATAAGGATAATCCAAGATGGTTTGGGCATACATGGTTTTGGGCCTCATCATATTAGTGACATAAGATATATTCGGGCTAAATTGGGCTGCTAGTCCTTCAGGTCTTGGGCTGAAATCCGATTAGCCCATAGACTTAGGAATTTTGAACCCTCTTGTAATTTACCAAGATTTAAGAGTCCTTAGGATTTGATGGGCCTATTGGGCTTCCAAATGGTTTGGACTCTTAATCTCCACACATACTCCAAGCTTGTCCTTTTGGTTTTGAACTGTAAAGGAGTAGTACTCCTCATTTACGCATTCTTTTGTAGTGGGGTGTCGGGAATATCCAGCCTCGTATATTTTATTTATGGTATAATAAAGTAGCTCTTTGGAAAAAAAATTCATTTTCAACGAGGATACACTACTTCTAAACACATTTAGAAGCTTTAATAATTAAATATTAAGAAAATTAATTTAAAAAGAAAAATATATCCTAAGAATTAATAATAACAACAATAATAAAAATAAAAAATACCCCTAAAATTCCAAAATAACAATAATGTAAATGCCGTAACAGTATAACACATACAATTCCACCCTAAACAGAATTTTCTTTTTTGAAAATTAAAAATATATACATATATATATATAGTTTTCTTCGTATACTTATGCATCTACAGGATTGTGCTATTCTAGTTTTTAATAAGGTTGGAGGATCGAAGGAAAATCAAGGCATCAAAAGCTCCACAGACTAACGGCAGGCGACTACCACCATCGACAACCACAAAGCTCCTCCATCTAATCAAACTACCGGGAAGCAAGCTTCTTGAATACTCTGCCGCGACCACAAGAATTGAGGTAAAATTTTAAATATGAATTTGACTAAGTTATTTATTGCGTATTGTAATTTCTGTGTTATCTACATGTTTTCTTGACAATTGTCAGTAACTGAATCATATGCGGTCTTTAGGATTTTTTCCCGTTCAATTTCAGTTATTGTTGTGGGCTAATGGAGCTTTTTCCTTACTTATCATTTGAAGAGGATATTTCTGTCCGTGGTTTATTGGCTGCAAGATTTTACTTCTGCTAAATCACTAACTTAATTATGCTCCATTCAATGGAACTATCGTGGAAGCTTTGAGCACGATTATTTGTAGAGGTTCCGAGAGCGACGGCTGGACGGGACAATTAATTCGATTACCAAAATCAAAAGTAGACAACTTCAATGGATAATGCAATAGGGTCTCTACAGATCCCATAGATAAAGACTCCACCTTGATCTAGAAATTATGCATGTAAAAAAATAGCAATGCCCAAATGACACTTCTTTGTAAAGATTATCTGAACAAAAATGGAGCATTTTATCAATCAGGCAATACTCAGAAAAATCAGTAGATAAATGTTCCTTACAGAAATTAAAGCACCTAGGTTCGAGTGTTGGAATAAGCAATAAACAAGAACAATCAATTTTAACAATAAACCAAGAAACCGATAAATTCCTAATGATAATCCAAGAATGAAAGAATAAATCAACCATAAAAGTATATATATCTAAGAGGCTTAACTGAGTACCATTTATATTCAACTTAAACAACTAAAGAAAGACCTAATGTTCCCGTCAAAATTGGAAGAACATAACTCCAATATTATTGCTAAAAAGAAAATAAAATACAAAGCATAATGTTAACATCCCTTATAAGGCAAAAGCCATTCACTTTTTTTTTAATTTTTTTTTCAGTAAAATGGCTTTAAGATGGATACTCGGCATTAAGATGGATACTCGGCTTTAATTAATAAATCTTACATATTAACTTCTTGTTATATTTGTTATTAAAGTTAAATTATTTTTTCTATAAGACAAATGTTGATTGGAGGATTAATGCTGCCTCCATTGATGCAAATGCAGAATCCAATTCCTCTCCTATGTGTACTTAAACATAAATAGAATCAAATATAAAAGGATGAGATTAAGTTCGAATTTAATCCAACGGCTTTCATTTATTTGGCATTGGTGAATCCGGACAACTTTGATTTCGTTTGTAGATGCCGAATGCCATTCGTGGAAACTGGGAAAGTACGCCACTCGAAAAATTGGTGACGCCGCTTCACTGAGGCTGAGCGAGAGAAAGAACGCAGTAGATTCTGAAACACGCACACAATCCAAAGTCCCCAAAGCCCAAATCATTTCCTAGTAAGGCTCCCATTGCCCGCCAACACCAAGAGATGCCATTTCTTTTTCTACTCACCATCACCCTTGCTCCTATCCAGCCATTCTTCGTAGTCCACAAAAAGATTTATCAATTTTTGCATAATAATTTGACGGACCCAAATTTAATTTTTTATTCTTTTTTTTTCCTGCCTTTTTGGGTTTTTAATAGAAATTCATTTAGGATTATTTTCCAAGCTGGGGTGTAATGTTACCACTGTAATGTAAGTTTATCCATATGGTTGAATTTTCTATTTTTTTGTATTATAATGATTGCAGAAAGCCTGAAACAGTAGTTTGGTATGAAGTGTCAATGCCGAGTACCCATCTTAAAGCTGTTTTACTGAAAAAAAATTTGAAAAAAAATGTGAATGGCTTTTGCCTTATATGGGATGTTAACATTCTGCTTTGTATTTTATTTTCTTTTCAGCAATAATATTGGAGTTATATTCTTCCAATTTTGACGGGAACATTAAGTTTTTATTTAGTTGTTTAAGTTGAATACAAATGGTACTCAGTTAAGCCTCTTAGATATATACTTTTATGGTTGATTTGTTCTTTCATTCTTGGATTATCATAAGGAATTTATCGGCTCCTTGGTTTGTTGTATGAATTGATTGTTCTTGTTTATTCCTTATTCCAACACTCGAACGTACGTGTTTTAATTTCTGTAAGGACCATTTATCTACTGATTTTTCTGACTATTGCCTGATTGATAAAATGCTCTATTTCTGTTAAGATAATCATTACAAATAAGTGTCTTTTGGGCATTGCTGTTGTTTTTACATGCGTAATTTCTAGATCAAGGTGGAATCTTTATCTCTTGGATCTGTAGAGCCCCTATTGCGTTACCCACTGAAGTTGTCTATTTTTTATAGTTTTAACTGTTTTGGACAGAGGAGTTGCATGTTGTCCTCCACAAATCTCTCAAAGCATTATAGTACAGATTTGGAATTCTCATTGCTTGTTCTCTTTCTTAGCATTTGAATAGAGGAAAAAGCTAGTTGCAGCATATAGGAGCATGGTGAATTTAGGAGCATGGTGAATTTAGAGCAGCCAGAGATGAGAGTGGCATTTATACTAATTGATGGACTGGGTGATGTATCATTGCAAATGCTTGATTACAAAACCCCTTTATAAGTGGCAAAAATACCAAATTTGGATGCTATTGCTTCTGCCGGAGCGAACGGCCTTATGGATCCTGTAGAAGTTGGTTTGGCTTGCAGAAGTGATAATGCACATCTTTCTCTATTGGGTTATAATCCTAGGGTTTATTACTGGGGTCGTGGTGCATTTGAATCAATAGGTACTGGACTAGCAATGTTACCTGGAGATATTGCTTTCAAAGTATGTGTAGTGTGCTTACCCTTATTTATTTTTCTATTTTTTCCCAAATATACAAGAATATTGTCCCATCAGTTTGGGATTTGATGATTCATATTCGACAGGGTATTTGGTTTCTAATATAGTTTGTTCTATCAAAAGTTTGCTAACATACTATTTCTTCTGACCTAATTCTTTATAACTTGTGTGTATCTTCAGTCAAATTTTGCTACCCTAGATGAGAAAATTGGAATAGTCAATAGCAGAAGGGCTGATAGGCATTTTGAAGACGAATGACCTATATTATGTGCAGCACTGGATGGCCTGAAGCTACCATCTTTTCCCGAGTACGAAGTTAGAGTTAGGTGACAATGCTTTGCTTGCAATACATTTTCATTATCCACAAGTGCATGCAATTTATGGAAACTTTTCCTTTAGTATTTACTCTTGTAGTAAATCTAAAATGGCAAGTTTGTTGATCTGTTATATCTCAAAACAAGGAAAACGGAAAGGCATAGTATTGGCTAGTTTTCAATAGTAAAATTGTAACTTGATTGCAAAACCTTTATTTTATCATACTCATAATGTTCCACAAGATCTTTTGCGAAGGTTTATGAAATACCAATCACAATAAGGGTAAACTTTGGCTTCTTAGCCTTGTTATTAAGGTGACGAGTATGGAAAAATCTCTCTTTCAGATATGCAACAGAGCATAGATGCGGGGTAGTTGTAAAAGGACCAAATTTAAGTTGAAATATATCAGGAACTGATCCTTTAAAGGACAATCGCTTACTTTTAAAAGCTTTAGCTCTTGATGACACCAATGAAGCGAAGCACACAGCTGAATTTGTTAATGAATTGTCTAATGAAATGTCTCAAATCTTGATTGCACATCTATTAAATGCAAAAAGGGCTGAATGTAGTTCTTTTACGAGGTGATAGCGGTTTTGGAGCTAGGGTCAAATGCAAAGGCCTAACCGAATTAAATACATTTATAATCCTAATCCTCACGACATTTATGGTGCATTAAGACACCGATGTTTTGTAGCTAGAGAAAGTAGAAATTGTACCCACAAGGAGGGGGTGAGTCTATGGATATAGTGTAAGCGTGTGTGAAGTAGTAAGAGTTAAAACAAGTAATGAAACCTAAACTACCAACTAGAGAAAATAGAAAACAAGGAATAAATGCATCAAGGATAAGGAGTCATGCAATGAAGTGTACCCTTGGAGTATTGGTATCAACGAACTAAGAGTGTGACAATATCAATCAAGCTCCACTTTTATGGCGGAAGCTAGAATCTATTTACGTTGACACCTATGAGAAATTGACTTCATTACTAATCCCCCCTTTATGGCGGAGGCAAGGATTTGCCAATTTTGATCAACCAAGATCCCTATGATCCCCCAAGCTTACCGCACTGTAATTCGGCTCTTCCTTTATGGTGGAGGCAAGGGCCAAACCTAGTCACTCTTTCGAATGTCACTCCCCAATCAATTTCTTTCTTTATGGCGGAGGCAAGGTCTAAATTAGTTCATGCTACCCTAACACCGGTATCTCAATGTCCTAATCATTTCCCCCTTTATGGCAGAGGCAAGAAAAGGCTAGCACATCTCCACTAATCTACTACCTACATACTAGTCTACCTTAAGCATTACTAGTATGGAATGTTAGATTAGCTTGTAGTTCCTAATTCTTGATTACCCAAAACATGAATCCACATAAAAGCACAACAATTCAATAATCAATAACCAATCTCCAAGGTCACTGGCAATATAGAATATCAAGACTAATAAGAACATCACAACAATTAATTAAAGCAAGGAATTAAACAAAGAAATACAAAGAGTAGTACTCCCCTTTGATGTTCCTTGCAAAACAAGTTCGTAGAGCCAAGACTTTATATGAAATCCTCTCCAAATGATGCTATTTACATCAAGAACACAAACTAAATGTGTGTTCTTGTGGAGTCTCCAGAGAGAGAAGCTCTCAAATATAACTAATCTAACCTAACTAAGGGCTAACTCCCCTTCCTCCCTTGGCTGCACACAATATAAGAGGGTAGGGTTTTTCCTTGTGTGAAGGAGTTCCCAAAAGTCCCTTTGTGGCTAAAAAATGGAGGGCAGAACAGGTATAAGTTGTAACAGTCGCAATAGTCGCAATTCTCTCTGGCGTGCCACTGGTCTCTCCGGCACGCCAATAACTTATTCGACACGTCAGAGAGCACAGACAGCTTTTGTCAGCGGCGCGCCGGAGTACTCTGTCCAAACCTCCAAATTGGCTTCAAAACTTGCTCTTTTCATCGTTCTTTTGCTCCATTGCGCATCCTATGCCATAATGACCTACAAATATATTAAAAACACGTAAACAAAACATAGAAAAATGCTACAAGGACGCTCAAAATATAAGTGAAACGAATCCAATGAGGTGCAAATCGTCACCTTATCACGAGGCGGCGATATTAGAATTGAGTTATGTCTTGTGATATATAAGTGTTATCTGGTCATGTTTTCTTTGGGTGTATGGTTGCGTGAAGCAAAATTGATTCATTAGCTAGGAAAAAAATGGGAAAATAATTGTTCATTATTGAAAAACATTTTATTGTCTATTGTAGGTTTCTCAATTTGAAATGTTGCACGGATTGTGGCCATGCATTGTGGCTCCAACCAAAATTATAGCTTGCCTAGGTTTATCTCTTGGAATTGATATTCTAAAAGCTCTAGGAGCTACAGGGGACTACGAAGCTTTGTTGACTTCCAAAGAAAAAGCCATAGCTATTGCCCTCTCGGCTCCTTTACAGTCTTGTCCTAATGTTTTTGTACCCGGGGAGGATGAACATAAACCAGGTCGATTAGGCAGCTATGATTTTGGGTTCCTTCACAATAAGGTGATTCCTTGCATAGTTTCTCCATTTTATGCTAAAAATATATATACATTCTTTGAATATGGCTAAAGTTATTGAATAGGTTTATGAGTCTTTTGACATAGTAGTTGTCCAAATTGCTTATTGGCTATTCTCAACACTTAATCAAAATTTTGATATTTAGATATACTAATATGTAGGCAATAGATGATGCTGGTCATGATAAATCCAGCATTTTCAAAGTGAAAGATTTGGAAGCTTTCGATAGAGCTATAAGTCAGCTTGCTAGACTCCTCTGGCAGACACAATGAACTGGAAATTTCAATACTTGTTGTGTGTCACTGGGGATCACTCCACTCTTTTTGAATATGGAGACCAGAGTTTTGAACATGTGCCATTTGCATTGTGTCGATTAGAAGACTTTGTGGGTGTATTAGGTGAGACGTACCTTTCAGAAATTTCCCTCGACCCATTTCCACTCCCAAAATTGGAGCTGGTGAGGATATAACGAACAATGTGGGAGTTGAAAAAAGTATAGAAAGCAAAGTATTTGAAGCTTGTGGTGGCGATACTATTTTTGAGTATAACGAGGTAGTAGCAGCAAGAGGATGTGTTGGAAGGTTTCCTGGAGCTGAAATGATGGAAATTATAAAAGGATATGTTAAACTCCATGTATGAGCAGCTCTGGTTGGGACTTTTATCGATTCTTGTGTCTCTAGATAGGGAAGAGATAAATTAGAATTCAGTAACAAGAACAAAAATAATTGGTTAAAGTTGAGCTCCTTAAATCTGAATAAGTAATTTTGGCTTGTCAATTAACACAGCTGGATATGAAATTATGAATAGAACAGCTTTTACCAGGTTTAATGATCCATTGAGGAGAGCATGGATTCGTTTGTTTGATACTTTGTTTGGTGGCAGATATATAGAGCATTGAATCTCATATTAGTCATCAAATGATGTATTTTGGATTCATATATTATATTGGGTTAATTACATTTACCACCCTTGAGGTTTGATGAAAGTACCAAAGGAACCCTGTAGTTTCAAAAAATTACGGTCACCCCCCTAACTGAGCAAACGTTTAACAAATCAACCGCTCCCACCAAAACATATGTGTGTATTGCCTAATATGTTCTAAAAACTTTATCTATATTAATTATATTGTCTTTGTTAACTAAATACATATGTTAAATATTAAAATAAAAGCAAAGAAATATTTTTTTACACAAACAAAAAAACTCAAAAAGAAAAAGTCTTCTTTCTTCATTAATCAAACTAATTATTTTATTCTCCAAAAGTAATTCTTTTTCTTCCAAAATTTAAAATTTATATAGAAAAATTTTCTTTATTAAAGTTTGATTAATTTGATAAACCAATCTATAATAAAGAATATGATATTGATAATTTATAACAAAGAATTAAGAAGTAAAAAAGTATTTATTATCATTTCATATTTACTCATATATTTTTGTTATTTTCTTTTAGCAAAAGATGTTATGGCATTTTGGTTTTTTCATCAATTTTATTAGTCAATTTTAACAGTAGGGTGTGATCGTAATTTTAACCAAACTTCGAGGGTGGTAAATGTAATTAACCCTATTATATTAGTCAAACCTGAATGTTTGATTCATAATGCTTGACTCGGATTCAAGGTTCGACTGGTTCTTACTTGTTACTTCCTGACTTCCTGTGGGTTGTGGGCCGAAGTGTAAAAATCTTCATACTCTCTTGCCCATGAAAATGACATGGCCCATTTTTTTATGTATTTATTTAGTGAGTAACAACGATTAATTTGTCTTGATATAAAAACAATTTTTTTTTCATTTTTTCTCTTTCCTTTTATTAGAGTTTTTTTTAGGAGATGAACTCACCCATTTTGGTAATGGATCTTCTTTATCACTTCCTATATCATCCTATACGATTTTGACACGTGTACAATCACTTATCCTTGAGAGTTCACTAACTACTTGATATAGTTTTAGTTTTATCTAAAATGACACATATAAAAGGACATAGAGGACCGGCCAGATCCAACAGAACAACCCGGACCGGATTCCCCACCGGCAGGAGGACATGAGACTTCCATCTCAAGGCACATCACGACCTACAGGCGACACTGACGAGACTTGGGAACGTATCCCGGACTTCAAATTCATCAAGTTTTTAAAGCGGGGGGAAGGGATCTCTTTTTTTCAACAGAAAAAAACAGAGCAAATTTTATTCGGCATAACCTAACGATACATTTACATTTATAGAGAGTGATAGACCAAATGATTGAGAAGATCCAAAACTCCAAGAATAATGGCTTTTAATTAGAGTTGTTATACACATATCTAAATCATTTTACACATATTCATTTTATTTTCTTTACATTTTCTTTCTAATGCTATAATGTAGTGATTTAGTCATTCTATGTAATTTTCAAAAAATCAGATCATCATGGCATGCCAAGGGAATGCAATTATCAATTCAAACTTCAAAGTAGCTTTTAGCGTTACTTGTATAACTTTCACTGGTACAAAATAGGGATTTTACACCGGTTACATCTTATTATTTACACCGGTTATTTTAAAAATAAACCGGTGTATATACAGGTGGGGTAAAAGGTACAAATTTTTTACACCGATTTTACAAACCGATGTAAAAAGTCTAAATTTTTTACACCGATTTTATAAACCGATGTAAAAAGTCTTTGTTACACCGGGTTTATAAAATCGGTGTAAAAAGTTCATGTAACTGTCAGACGACACGCACAATTTCCTTAGTCTGGAAATGAGAAAATCAAAGAAGCCCACAACCTGCTCATCAATGTTAATGACTGGTAGCTCCCTAGATCTATAAAGTATAAACATCACAAAATTTTCTGACCACTTTCCGAAGAGTATCGATCTCTTCTGTCGTATCTGGAATATTATGAAGGAACGCCTCAAAAGCTAACAATTTGTCATGTTGAAGAAAACAATTGTAACACATGGATGTGAATGATACAGCTAAAGATTTAGTAATATTCACGAGAGATTTAACATCGACCCAATTCCGAATTATCCAAATAAAATTGATGAGAAATTTTAAATTGTCATGGACGTGTAAAATTTCTTGTTTAAGAGAAATAAATATATCCATGGCTGGCTTTTCTTTCTCTGCAGATTCATCATCATTATATATATCTTAGACAATCTGTAAGATAGAGTTCCGGACCTTGAAACGTCTTAGACATTGAAACATTGGCATGAAGAGAAGTCACTTGAAAAAGAAAAAACCCAAGACAGAAATCCAAAGAACTCACTCGAAAAAAATGAAGACCCGAGAATCAACAAATTCGAAAAATTCATCAAGTCGAAAGTTGATTTTAGAGGAAAAGATCAATCTTAGCACCTCTGTTCTGTTATTGAAAAACTTGTCTTGAACCCTTCAAAAAGATTTAAACTTCTCTGAAAATCCTTCCTATTTACAGCAGCCGGGTTCTTCTTTCTCCCTCTTCTTCTTCTCTCTCTGGATCTCTTTTTTTCCCTTATGCAGATTGCTTTGAGAAATTGGGAACTCGGCTCCCTTTCAAAAGCTTAATAAGAAGCACTAACGCTTTTACACTGGTTATGAGAATAACCGGTGTAAAAAAAAACTTGTTACACCAGTTAAAATAATAACCGGTGTAAAAAAAAACTAACTTCTTACACCGGTTAAAATAATAACCGGTGTAAAAAAAACTTCTTACACCGGTTAAAAGCATTACCGGTGTAAAAAAAACCTTTTACACCGGTTTGCTTATAACCGGTGTAATATATACACTATTTACACCGGTTTTCTTATAACCGGTGTAATATATACACTAGTTACAACGGGTATTGTTTAAACCGGTGTAAATAGTTGTCTTGTCACTAAATTCTTGTTT
Source organism: Ophiorrhiza pumila (assembly GCA_016586305.1). Classification (NCBI taxonomy): domain Eukaryota; kingdom Viridiplantae; phylum Streptophyta; class Magnoliopsida; order Gentianales; family Rubiaceae; genus Ophiorrhiza; species Ophiorrhiza pumila. The sequence continues at coordinate 14,554,913 of BLIW01000011.1, forward strand.
AATATTACGACTTGTTTAATATTACGATAATGCCACCGCGTTTTTATAAATTACACCGGTTATAAGAAAATCGGTGTAAAAAGTACACTTTTTGCATCGGTTATAAGAAAACCGGTATAAAAAGCAAGAAAACCGTTGTAAAAAGTACACTTTTTACACCGGTTTTCTCATAACCGGTGTAAAAAGTGTACTATTCTTGTTTAATATTACGATAATGCCACCGCATTTTGATAAATTACACCGGATTATGTTTAACCGCTCTAAAAAGGGCGGTTTAAATTCGCCATTTTGTAGTAGTGTTTAGATGGTAATGGGGATGGTGGCGTAAAAATAAAGTGGAAAATGTTGCGACAAAATTTCTTGTTAACTTTTCAATCTTTCATTTCTTTTGCCTTTATGCTATCATATTTAGGAATTTGATAACTTACAGAGTTATAATGTTTTGATTCAATAACAATTAACTATCTTGGTATATCCTGCATCGCACGAATTGTAACACTGCAAAGTGCAAAGTCATTTTCTTTGCTCGATCCGTCACTATCGATATTGTAAGACTGCAATGTCAGATTATTAAGGAAACAAGATTTATCATCTCTAATCCAAATGACACTGTTCCAGTTAATCAATAGAAATCCCAATACAGAGCACGAGCAGCAATGTTTGTCACAAGACCTCGTTCTCTCTATCGAAACTCTCCCACCGCCCTCCTTGTCCGTCCCTCATCCGAAGCTCCACATTCAGGGTACATAGTGATTAGTGATGAGGAATTTGAAGAAATGGAAACTTTTTGTTGGGGTGTTTGCAAAAATAACAGAATCAGTAGACTACCCTTTCCGCAAGACAGGTTCATGAAGTTCGTTCACAATTCTGAGCATCAAGAACAGACAAGCATTTCAAAGGTCTGGTTCATACCGGTTCCTAATCAACCCTTGTCATCAAATGGCTACTATGTTATTAGTGCAAGAGGCTACAAGAAAGGGTATGCACTGCACCCATTCATGGTTCTAAATCAAACTACACAATCTTTATAAACTACACTTCTAATTCAGTTTTTTCTTGATTCGAAGTGATTGATTATTAAAAATTTTGTAAACCATTTTGTTTGCGGCTTCCATAGAAAAGATTACACGTGTTCTAAAGATGAGGATTTTATCAAGACGTGCTGCTACAACAATGTCGAAGCAGATTTAAAGCCGAAGCCTTTACATCACAGGGATATATATCAGCAAGTTAAGATTCGACCCTATACAAATGGTGTATTTTGCATGACATCGGTTGCTTGGGATGGTTTACTTCCAAAATTCCTCAGAAATGAAGGATGGGAAGTTAACACTGCTCATTCCTTCAGAATTCAAGTAGGAGAAGCTCAAGTCCTTCGCAATGCTTCTATATCGTATGCCCTGAAATTAGATGTTCCACTATTGTCCAGGCGATCATCTCCAGTAGTCATAGGAAAGTGGCATTGCCTTTTTGTATATTTGAAAGAACAAAGGGCCAAAGAGAAAGAACAGATGAAAACGTCATTATTCTATGAATTGACGCTCAAGCAATGGTGGGAACAAATTTATTCAGGTGAAAATGAGGACAACGGAAGCAATATGGTGGTTGTTGATGCTTGCGTAAGAAGGTTAGTAACATTGGTTTATGGAATGGAAGCAGAGAAAGAAGATACAAGATATGATGCTGATGGGTTCATTTATTTCATGACCAAACCCAGATACAAGAAGAAAGCTAACATGGGTTTGAGTTCAGCTATAAATCAGAAAATAAGATGTCTGCAAGAGAATCGAAAATGGTTTGATGGAGGAGATGAAGATGTGAGAGTGGAAGCAGAAAACGTTATTAATAACGAGGAGAACGGATGGAGAAAGTTTGGGTGTTATGTTCTAGTGGAGAGCTTTGTTCTCAGGAGAATGGAAGGATGTTTGTTAATTAACTTTAATTTAAAAAACACAAATATAATTGAAAACAAATGTGAGTGAGTTCTTGTCTTTCTTCACAAGTTTCTTAATAAATTGTAATGCTTCATGTGTACTCCCTCTATTCTCTAATAAATGTCGTTTTAGAGATGTACACACTAACTAAGAAAAGTGATAATAAATGTCGTTTTAGAGATGTACACACTAACTAAGAAAAGTGATAATAAATGTCGTTTTAGAGATGTGTTTCTGCCTGGGTGACTGGCTGTGACTTAACAACATTGTTGAGAGTATAAAACCATATATTGCCATATTGGCCTCTCAGTTTAGTAGACCAAAGGCTATTGAGCTCTTTTGCAGAAAGAAATGGCACAATCTCTGCTTGCATCTACAAGTTTATGCTCCAAGATTTCCACCATAGGTATTTTAACTTTAATTTTCTTAACATAAAACTATGGCTATTTATGTATTTCTGTCTAGTTGTTACCTTATGATCTGCTGTATTTAAATATGCTATTTTATGCTTAGATGCAATTATTCAACTTGTTTGGCTAGTTATGGAATGGTCTTCAAAGAGAGTACTGCTTATAAGAAACATAATTTAGTCTTGTGGGATGGCTAAATATTGGGAGTAATCAAGACGAGCTCTTTCAATTTGTGAACCAAATCATAACCTGCCCTTATTTGTTCTCTGGAGAACTTTTCGATTTACTGTGCTACTAACAGACCAATATTATAATACTAACAAGAATTCACGAGCAAAATTATAGATGACATAAAGAAAGAATTTTTAGCCTTGGGAGCTGTTTTGCATTTCAATTGATTAGTTGAGGTTCTCTTGCTTTTCTTTAGTAGTTTGTGCCATCAAATTCTTTCTTGGTCGTTATAGGTGAAAAACAGAGGTTTTGGCGTTCTGAATTGAATAAAAAATCGAGCATTTTGAAGCCTTCATCTTGCTCCGGAGTAAAAATAAGAGCAACCTATACCGCCAATCCCTAGGCAACTAAAATTCCTCGTCAATGGTACAATATAATTGCAGATCTTCTAATTAAACCTCCTCATCCCCTTCACTCAAAAACCTTTGAACCAGTGAAACCAGAGGATTTGTCTCATCTATTTCCTGATGAATTGATTAAGCAGGAAGCAACCAATGACTAGTTTATTAATATCCCAGAAGATATATATTATAGATATCTATAGACTTTGGCGTCTAACTACTCTAATCAGGTTGGTTCTATCTTTCCTGTAGTTATGTTTATTGTACCGCAGTATGGGAATCTTATACTCGTGTGTACATTAAATGTAGAGCTAAGAGGTTGGAGAAATTGCTGGACACGCCTGCTAGAATTTATTCCAAATATGAAGGTGGAAGCCCATTTGGGTCACACAAAGCCAATACTTCTGTTCCTCAAGCCTGGTATAATGCCCAACAAGGAGTGAAGAATTTAGTCATAGAAACTAGCGCGCTGGGCAATGGGGATGTGCTTTGGCTTTTGCCTCTAGTTTATTTGGTCTCAAATGTGAAGTAAGTTTTTATTTTAAAGATTTGCTCAATTGCCATCTTATTTAAGATATAAACTCCAGTTTGATCGTTGGGTGTTGGTTAATTCATTCAATTTTTCTGTGAACATGATGCTTTGAACATTGAAATGACTAGGGCAGTTAATGTTTCCAATCACTGTATATAAGTCATATACAACTCATAAATTAATTTAGGACCCTTTATAGGTATGGAAAGTTCGAGCATCATATGATTAGAAGCCTTATCGTAGGCTAATGATGCAAACTTGAGGAGCGAAGGTTCATCCTTCACCTTCTGTTGCTACTGAAGCTGGCCATAAAATTTTACAAATGGATCCATTAAGCCCTGGAAGTTTAGGTATAGCTCTTTCAGAGGCTATGGAGGTTGCAGCTAAAAATGCTTATACGAAGTATTGTCTAGGAAGTGTTCTCAATCATGTTCTGTTACACCCGACTATGATAGGTGAGGAGTATATCAAGCAAATGGAGGCTATAAGGGAGACTCCAGACAATATTATTGGATGCACTGGAGGCGGATCCAATTTCGTTGGACTTGCATTTCCAATTTCAGAGATTGCTATGATTGAGCTGACATTTCCATTGTTGCAGTATTCATGTTCTTTTCTACAACATTGGCTATTATAGGCCAATCTTGCCTTGTTGAAGAGTGAGTGAGTGAGAGCTATTGAAAGCAACGAATCTTATCAAAATTGCTGTTTAAAAGAACAAGCCAAATCCAAGAGGTGCACCTTGGAACATGTTTTGATATAGGAAAAACTACAAAAATCAGTTGGACAAAATGCAATATTTAATGGTCCGCCGAGGAAAATAATACAGCAAAAAAGTTTCAATATCCTTATAAACATTCTTCAAGTAAAAGGAAACTTTTTAGGTGCTATATATGAATTTCGAGGTTGGTAGTTGAGAGTGAACCTTGCATTTAAGAAAATTAATTTAAAAAGAAAAATATATCTGAAGAATTAATAATAAAAACAATAATAAAAACCTCCCTAATTATTTTTATCTTGATCCTTGATGGATTCAAAATAGGAAGAGGTGTATTAGTGAGTGGTGTGTGTTTAAGCTTTTTCTCAGTTTCTTCTTCTTTTTTTCCTCACGGAGTAAGTAAACAGAGATTTAGCTAGTATCATTTTCCTCGTGTGATTGAAAAGGAATATATAATTTTTTAATACTAGTACAAATCCCGGTTGATCGTCAATTTTTTGACTCTTAGCTATACTGGATTTTGCTTACGCTAAATCCACTGAATAATTGCATATTGCACAGCTCCCTTGTGATATAGAATTCAACTCTTATTAGTGTCTTTTTTTTCTTTTATTCTTTATTTGTGGTTTTCACATTTGTTTTTCATTAATAAAATTGTAAATGTTTACGTATTGTACACGAATCTGAAAGAAACATCCCTTGTGATTTAAGATTCAACTCTTTGTCACTTTTTTTAAAATTCTCACTTATTACGTTGTTTTCGCACTTCGCCAAAATCCTACATTTTTACGTATCCAACGTAGGAACCAAACAACTAGTTATGGTAGCAAGAAAAAGAAGAAGAAGAAGAAGAAAACCGTATGGGCAGCTCAGCTGATTGCAGATGTGAAGTTTGGAACAAGAGACCAAGGATCGAGTCCTACCAGCGACAGTGTGGGAGCAACCTCTCTAAGTGAGAGGACCTCCTTGTGCGTAGTGGTGTAAGCGATTGTCCTTTAAAGGATCAGTTCCTGATCCACTTAAATTTGGTCCTTTTACAACTACCCTGCAACTATGCTCTATTGCATATCTGAAAGAGACATTTTGCCATGCTCGTCACCTTCAGAACATGAACATTATGAGAAGTAAGATAAAATGATGATTTTGCAATCAAGTTACAATTTGACTATTGAAAACTTGCCAATACTATGCCTTTCCTTTTTCCTCTTTTTGAGATATAACAGATCAACAAACTTGCCAATTTAGATTTAATACAAGAGTAAATACTAAAGGAAAACTTTCTATAAATTGCATGCACTTGTGGACAATGAAAAAGTATTGCGAGCAAAAGCATTTTCACCTGACTCTAACTTCGTACTTGGGAATAGATGGTAGCTTCAGGGCATCCAGTGCTACACATAATATAGGTCCTTCATCTTCAAAATGCCTATCAACACTCCTGCTAATGACTATTCCAGTTTTCTCATCCAGGGTAGCAAAATTTGACTAAAGATACATACAAGTTATAAAGAATTAAGTCAGAAGCAATAGTATATTAGCAAACTTTTGATAGAACAATCTATATTAGAAACCAAGTACCCTATCGAATAAGAATCACCAAGTCCCAAACTGATGGGACAATATTCTTGTTTCTTAGGGAAAAAAAAGAAAAAGAAAAAAGGGTATGCACACTACACATACTTTGAAAGCAATATCTCCCGGTAACATTGCTAGTCTAACACCCATTGATTCAAATGCACCACCCGGTAATAAACCCTAGGATCATAACCCGACAGAGAAAGATGTGCAGTATCACTTCCGCAAGCCAAACCAACTTCTATAGGATCCATAAGTGTGAAACCTAGGGTTTTAATCTTACTTATTTTGATGATTAACAAACAATTATGTTTATGCTAATGGTTCAAAAAGTGTCTCAATGTATTAGATATTCAAAGAAGTCAAGCATGGAGATCAATCAAAGGAAGAGTACATGTGGAAATGCAAAGGAAATACAAGATTGGTAAACTAGGTCAAAATCCCAATCCTAAACCCTAATTGTTAAATAACTCAAGAAAATGAATTACTTGTTTAAGGCTCAAGTAAAAATGTTTTATAAATATAGGTAGTACTCAAATGAACTTCAAAATGTTTTAAAAGCACTTGCACAAAGACACACATTGTTACAAAAGTGATTTGAACAACGAAAATTGAAAAAGGAATGAAAAATCAAAGTTTCGGACGCCTGTGCTTAGTTTCGGACGGCCGAAACTACCGTCCGAAACTGTCCAGAGAGTTTGGTTTTTGGAGCCAAAAATGGAAGCTACAGAGGAGAGTTTCGGACGTCCGAAACTCAGTTTCGGACGGCCGAAACCTAGTTTCGGACGGCTCATCCGTCCAAAACTAGCGTCTGAAACTCTCAACGGCTAGTTTTTTTAAAATTCAACATAGACGTTTTTTTGTCATTTTCTCTAGGGTATATATACTACCCAATGCATAAACGTTGATACAGCTCTTCCATTGATTCTTTGAGCTTCCTATCTTGAAAAATATCATTACAACTCTTGCTCTTCATCTTTATTTCATCAAGCTACAAAAGATTGATTTTATTGAGCCTTATTTGAGTATATATCATATTCTTGAGTTTTATAGGTTTGAGTTGTAATTTAATTGATTGAATCATCTTGTGAGCTAATCAGCATCATATCTACCCAATTTGTGGGATTGTACTTCATCTTCAAACATCCTTTAAGTGTGATTGTAAGAGGTTTCTCAAGAGAGAGTAAAAACCTTGTACACAAAGCTTGGAATTGCTAGTGTAAAGGTTGAGCCTTGGTTGAAATCCTAAGTTAGGAAACTTGGGTTGTAAAAGTGGTTCTTTTGATCTTTCCACAAGAAAAAGATCAGTTTATAGTGAAAGGTTTGAAATCCTAAGTTGGGAAACTTAGGTAGTGGATGTAGAGTGCTCCAAGGGGGAGACTTGAACCACTATAAATCATTTGTGTTCTTGATTTTCATTGATTTAATTTCTGCACTTATTTTGATTCATTTATGCTTTGATTATTTGAGAATTGAAAGTATTGTGATTGTTGGTCATCATCTTGATATATCAATACTTTACATTTGTGGTGATTCATATTACTTATTCATTGTTGCTAAATTTGAGTTTATTAGTTTGAGATAATTTTTTAGAAACCTAATTCACCCCCCCCTCTCTTAGGTTGCCTTAGAGCTTACAATTGGTATCAGAGCTTGGTCTCTATTTGCTTAGGCTTAACCACCTTAGAGTAAAGATTATGGCAACAAACAATGCTATGTTTATGGAGGGACAATCTATCTCTAGGCCACCAATGTTTAATGGAAACAATTATAGTAGTTGGAGAGATAGGATGGAAATCTATCTAAAATCCATTGATATTGAGATGTGGTATATTGTTGAGGAAGGACCTTATAAAGCTGAGATAACCATAGGGAGTGAAACTAGAGAAAAGAAAAGAAGTGAACTAACCGAAACCGATAGGAAAAACCTCACCCTAAATGCTAAAGCCACAAATGCTTTGTATAACTCTCTAGATGTTAATGAGTCAAGTAGAGTTAAAGGTTGTAAAAATGCACATGACATTTGGAAGAAACTTAGGGAGATTCATGAAGGAACCGAAGATGTTAAAGAAGAAAAGAAATCATTGCTTGTGACACAATATGAAAGCTTTAAAATGGAAGCAAATGAATCAATTGATAAAATGTTTTGTAGATTCAATAGCATAATTAAGGACTTGGAGAACCTTGGTAAAATTTATCCCTTAGGTGAACAAAATAGAAAGATATTGAATTCTTTACCTAAGGAATGGGAGTCAAAAGCTATAGCTATTGAGGAAGCTAAAAATTTGAGAGAACTACCTATTGATCAACTAATTAGTTCTCTTATGTCATATGAGTTGAAGATAAAATCTAAAACTCAAAAAGAAGAAGACACCAAAGCTAAAAAGAACATAGCACTTAAAGTGTCAAAGAATGAAAATGAAAATGAGGAAGATGAGGAAGATATAAATGAACATGATGATGATGACATTGTATTTCTTGCTAGAAAATTATCTAGGATGATACAAAGTAGGAAAAACAGGTTTAACAAAGGAAGGAATTTTAGGAACAAAGATTGGATGAAAGAAAAGGGAGAAACTTCAAAAGTGAATAAATGTTTTGAATGTAATCAACCTGGACATTTTGTTGCAGATTGTCCAAGAAGAAAGAAGGAGTTCAAACAAGACAAGAAAGGAAAAGGAAGAAGCTTCAAGGTCACTTGGGATGATGACCAATCCGAAGAAGAAACCGAAGGAGAAGAAGAAGGGGTTGCTAACATGTGTTTCATGGGATTTGAAGACCATGAGGTAAGTCTTTCTTCTAGTGATAATGATGATGATTACTATGAACAAGATGAACTTGAATTATATATGACTAAGCTAGTGGATGAGCTAAAGAAAGCAAAAATTCAAAACAAAAAGCTAAAGGCTAAAGTGGAAGAAGTTACAATTAGCAATGAAGAGTTAATCATTAAGCATGATCGTTTAGAAAAAGAAAATAGTGCATTAAAAACTGAGAATGAAAACTTGAAAATAGAAAGTAGCAAGGTTAAGGAAGAGGTTAAAAAGTATGATGAAGTTAAGAAAGAACACATAGGATTAAAGAAGAGAATTGAAGACCTTAGTGAATGTCTAGCAAATTTCACACAAGGCAAGAACAACTTAGAAATCCTTTTAGGAAATCAAAGAATGGGAAGTAGTAAATTTGGATTAGGATACTCACATGAAATAGGTCAAAGTTCAAAATCCAAATCGGCAAAAATCACTCATATTTCATATACTCAAAAAGGAGCAAGTAAGTCTAATGATAGAACTCATCATTCACATAGAATGCCTAACCATAATCATAGACATAAAATGCATAATACACAAAATCATAAATATGATCATAACATGCATCATTTTGAACCTAGGTTTGGCTATACTAGATCATATCCCTATCATAAAAATTCACATTCCTTCAAATATTTTGTAATTTGTGATTATTGTTGTAAGAAGGGACATACCTCTAGGAAATGCTATGCAAGAATGGAACTTGAAAATGGATCAAAAATTTGGATAAGAAGAAGTATCAATGTTGCTAGACCGTAAGTAACTTAAGTCATACATTGATTCTTGAATGTATGTGTATTTAAAAAATACAATTTTGGACACAAAATGGTTCCTTGATAGTGGATGCTCAAGACACATGACTGGTAATCCTTTATTGCTTAGTAACTTGGAAACAAGAAATAAATGACATGTGAGTTTTGGAAATGATAAGAAAGGAAAAATAATTGGCGTTGGAAATGTAGCAAATAATAATAGCAATGTGATTGAAAATGTGCTTTTGATTGATGATTTGAAATTCAATTTGATTAGTATAAGTCAAATATGTGATAGAAATCTTGATGTGTTGTTTAAACGTGAAAAATGTGTTGTTATTGATCCAATAGATAGCAAAGTAGTTCTTACCGGATCTAGACATAATGTGAAGAATTCTCAAATTTAATGAAAAATGAATTTGAAATGAGCATGATGGGAGAATTAACATTCTTTCTAGGATTACAAATTAAACAACTAGATGATGGAATTTTTATAAGTCAAGAAAAATATATAAAGGAGTTACTTAAAAAATATGGTATGGATGATTCAAAACCAAATGGAACACCTATAAGCACTTCAACTAAACTAGATAAAGATGAAAATGGTGTAAAAGTTGATGAAACACAATATAGAGGAATGATTGGTAGTTTACTTTATTTAACGGCTAGTAGGCCGGATATTATGTATGTTGTGTGCTTATGTGCTAGATTTCAATCATGTGCTAAACAATCACACTTATTGGCTGTGAAAAGAATATTTAGATACTTAAAAGGAACTATAGAACATGGTTTGTGGTATCCTAGAACAAACACTTTTGATTTGGTAGGATTCACCGATGCCGACTTTGCCGGATGTAGAGTTGATAGAAAAAGCACAAGTGGAACATGCCAATTCCTTGGAAAATCCCTTGTATCTTGGTCTAGTAGAAAACAAGCTTCCGTATCCTTATCTACGGCGGAAGCCGAATACATAGCCGCCGGAAGTTGTTGTTCACAAATTCTTTGGATGAAACACACTCTTCTTGATTTTGGTTTAGATTTTGGTTGTGTATCTATTAAATGTGATAACACAAGTGCCATAAATCTTACTAAGAATCCTATCCAACATTCTAGATCCAAGCACATTGACATTAAACATCACTTCATTCGTGATCTTGTTCAAAATAAAGAAATTCATATAGAATATGTTCCTACTAAAGAACAATTTGCGGATATCTTCACAAAACCACTTCCTGAGGATCAATTTTCTTTATTAAGGAATCAAATTGGTGTAATTCAAAACCATTGATTTTGGTAACAAAAAAAAAAAAAAAGAAAAAACAAACAACTTTTCAAAAAAAATTCTCTGCCGAGTTTCGGACGGAAGTTTCGGACGCCTACCAGAGGTTCGGACGTCCGAAACTATGTCTCAAATTTGCCAATTCGCTGTTGAGTTTCGGACGCCATTTTCGGACGCCTCATAGAGTTTCGGCCGTCCGAAACTGTCGAATCAGGGTTAAAATCCCAAATTTCTCACGCGATTTTTTTCATTGTTCTTCAAAGTTTCTCAAACATTTTTCACCCCTCCAATTTCAAAATTAAATTCTACCCGTTTAATTCTCAAATTAGTTCATTAGAATCCTTCCTTGGCATCTATAGAACACTCTCACCAATTACAAACTCAAAATCTAACATCAAAATTTGCCTTTTGATGCATAGCCCTAGAAATTGGGTGAAAACTCTATTTTGAGCATTCTTGAGTTATATATTCAAAATTCACTCCACTCTCAACACCCAACGTACGTGATCATCATGAGCACCTCACGAAGACGCAAGAGAACTAAGGAATCGGCACCTCCACACGTACAACATGGCTCATTAGGTGACTCTCAACCTCCTCTTCCCTTATTTGTCAATGCCGAGTGCGCTTCTAGGTACAATAACTACATTACTTCTTCCAAGAAGATTATTGTTCCTAGAATTGTGAGAAAAGATGATTTCATAGAAGCATTAGACATATTGGAATTATTTGAGTATCAAGATTGGAATGAAATTATCTATGCAAATGAGCCAATTCCCACATTGTTAATCTATGAATTTTTTGGTAACCTTCATTATCCCATTGGAAAGAAATCTCGTGATGATATACTGTGTACAAGGGTTCATTCCAAGGATATCACTTTGACTCCTGAGACCCTTAACATGATTTTTAAGTGCTCTCATCCATATCGTAAAGCAAAAGATGGCAAACAGGTTATGAAATATTTTACACTTCATAAATGGTCGGATGCTTCACATGGTTTTAACCTTAGAGATCTTGTGGCAATTGCCTTTAATGGTGAAATGTTTAGCAAAGCTAGTGAGGCACCTATTAAGAACTTGAGCCCTAAGAATCGTATATTGTTTCACATCATCACCAAAACTATTCTCCCCACTCATGGCCATAAAACCGACCCCAACACCATGAACGTCTACCTTCTCTATACTATGCTTAGACAAGTTCCCGTTAACTTTGGGTATTTGATGCTTAAATATCTTGAGGTCAATATTAAGGATCAACGCCGTAGTTTACCCTATGGCATGCTTATCACTAAGATTCTTAGGCATAATGACATTTCCTTTGAGAATACCATTATGTACCCGATATCGTCTCATAATTTCTATGATTTACGTTCTCTTAAGTCGATGGGTATATATGTGGTCAATGGTGAGTGGACTTTTGAGAAACCGATTGGAGGATTTCATGATGATGATTATATGTGGGAAGATGAGGATGAGGAGGATGAAGCTCATGAGGACATTGCACAAGAACAAGTCGTCCCCACGCCTCCTAGAGCTACTCGAGTGGATGATGACTTCAAGACTATAATCCAAGGGTACTTTGATTCCTTAGTCGATCGAATTGATAGTGGATTCGCCGGTTTATAATCCAATATGGATGATATGAGGGGTCAACTTGATGAGTTAACCATTAGGGTTGATGGTTTGAGTGATGAAATTCATTATGGATATGAGGTGTTAATGACGGATGAGCAACGAGAAGAATTGGCTCAAGCTCGCCTCAAAGGGAAGGCACCGGCTCGTGATTGAAGCTCTCATGTAATAGACTAGGTCTATTTACGCTTCTTGGAATATTTCTCTATTTATGTCTTGATGGTTCTTTTATGTCTTTGACATTTTTATGTTTTGGTGTTGATTTTATAAGGATGTTAAGTTCATCCTTATTAATGGTAAAGTTAGACTATCTGTGAAGTTCTTTGCTCTTGTGGTTCATGGTTGTTTCATACTTTTGATAATTTTTGCCATTAAGATGTTGATTATTGTTTTTAAGACTTAGTGCTTGTCTTTGGTTATATGTTGGATAAATAGTTCTTGAGGTAAATTTGGATATCATTGCCTCTTGTTACTAACTGTTTATATGATATTTGATGTATTGAGAAGTTTTGTTGGAAATGGTATCTTGTGCATTTTTTTTTGTATCTTGTTGGGATTGTTGACAGGTGGAAACTATCAAAATACAAAGGAAACTCTGTCAAAATTTTTATAAAATATTGCACTTAACCATTTTTTGTGTTGCCTAGCCACCCATTAGGTTGCAAGGAGTGGAAAGGGAGTCCTAAAATGTAATGTCATTTTCCATAAAAGGTAAAATAACCAAGTACGCAAAGAGTATTGTTTTCTATCATTTACAATTTCTATTGGCTAATCTTATTGTTTTATTTTGATGATGTCAAAAGGGGGAGAAGAAAAGATAAATATAGAGCAAAAGAAAGGAGTGTAGATTAGTATCGCTATAAAGAGTGGTAGTAAAAGAAAAACTAAGGGGGAGAAGAATTTTAGTATATACATAGGGGGAGAAAAATGGAAATATACACCTAGGGGGAGCTTATATCCATTTTCTTATTCAAAGGTAAGTTATTACACTTGTTATTTATTCTTTTGCATAATTGGTTTGTCATCATCAAAAAGGGGGAGATTGTGAAACCTAGGGTTTTAATCTTACTTATTTTGATGATTATACAAACAATTATGTTTATGCTAATGGTTCAAAAAGTGTCTCAATGTATTAGATATTCAAAGAAGTCAAGCATGGAGATCAATCAAAGGAAGAGTACATGTGGAAATGCAAAGGAAATACAAGATTGGTAAACTAGGTCAAAATCCCAATCCTAAACCCTAATTGTTAAATAACTCAAGAAAATGAATTACTTGTTTAAGGCTCAAGTAAAAATGTTTTCTAAATATAGGTAGTACTCAAATGAACTTCAAAATGTTTTAAAAGCACTTGCACAAAGACACACATTGTTACAAAAGTGATTTGAACAACGAAAATTGAAAAAGGAATGAAAAATCAAAGTTTCGGACGCCTGTGCTTAGTTTCAGACGGCCGAAACTACCGTCCGAAACTGTCCAGAGAGTTTGGTTTTTGGAGCCAAAAATGGAAGCTGCAGAGGAGAGTTTCGGACGTCCGAAACTCAGTTTCGGACGGCCGAAACCTAGTTTCGGACGGCTCATCCGTCCAAAACTAACGTCCGAAACTCTCAACGGCTAGTTTTTTTAAAATTCAACATAGACGTTTTTTTTTCATTTTCTCTAGGGTATATATACTACCCAATGCATAAACGTTGATACAGCTCTTCCATTGATTCTTTGAGCTTCCTATCTTGAAAAATATCATTACAATTCTTGCTCTTCATCTTTATTTCATCAAGCTACAAAAGATTGATTTTATTTAGCCTTATTTGAGTATATATCATATTCTTGAGTTATATAGGTTTGAGTTGTAATTTAATTGATTGAATCATCTTGTGAGCTAATCAGCATCATATCTACCCAATTTGTGGGATTGTACTTCATCTTCAAACATCTTTTAAGTGTGATTGTAAGAGGTTTCTCAAGAGAGAGTAAAAACCTTGTACACAAATCTTGGAATTGCTAGTGTAAAGGTTGAGCCTTGGTTGAAATCCTAAGTTAGGAAACATGGGTTGTAAAAGTGGTTCTTTTGATCTTTCCACAAGAAAAAGATCAGTTTATAGTGAAAGGTTTGAAATCCTAAGTTGGGAAACTTAGGTAGTGGATGTAGAGTGCTCCAAGGGGGAGACTTGAACCACTATAAATCATTTGTGTTCTTGATTTTCATTGATTTAATTTCTGCACTTATTTTGATTCATTTATGCTTTGATTATTTGAGAATTGAAAGTATTGTGATTGTTGGTCATCATCTTGATATATCAATACTTTACATTTGTGGTGATTCATATTACTTATTCATTGTTGCTAAATTTGAGTTGATTAGTTTGAGATAATTTTTTAGAAACCTAATTCACCCCCCCCCCCCCCTCTTAGGTTGCCTTAGAGCTTACAATAAGGTTGTTCACTCCGGCAGAAGCAATATCATCCAAATTTGGTATTTTTGCCCCTTGTAAACGGGTTTTGTAATCAAGCCTTGGCAATGATACATCACCCAGTCCATCAATTAGTACAAATGCCACTCTCCTCTCTGCCTGCTCTAAATTCACCATGCTCCTATATGCTGCAACTAGCTTTTTCCTCTATTCAAATGCTATGAAAGAGAACAAGCAATGAGAATTCCAAATCTGTACTATAATGCTTTGAGAGATTTGAGGAGGACAACAAGCAACTCCTCTGTCCAAAATAGTTAAAACTGTCAAAAATAGACAACTTCAGTGGATAACGCAATAGGGTCTCTACAGATCCCAAAAATAAAGACTCCACCTTGATCTAGAAATTATGCATGTAAAAACAACAGCAATGCCCGAAGACACATCTTTGTAAAGATTATTTTAACAGAAATGGAGCATTTTATCAATCAAGCAATACTTGGAAAAATCAGTAGATAAATGGTCCTTACAGAAATTAAAGCACGTATGTTTGAGTGTTGGAATAACCAATAAAAAAGAACAATCATTTTATACAACAAACCAAGGAACGTATAAATTCCTAATGATAATCCAAGAATGAAAGAACAAATCAACCATAAAAGTATATATCTAAGAGGCTTAACTGAGTACCATTTATTTTCAACTTAAACAACTAAAGAAAGACTTAACGTTCCCGTCAAAATTGGAAGAATATAACTCCAATAATATTGCTGAAAAGAAAATAAAATACAAAGCTGAATGTTAACAGCCCTCATTAAGAATGTTAAAATCGTATTCTATAGATGCCAAATAAACGAATAGGAAATAAGATTTATCTTAAATATCACTTACCTAGAGAAATAGATCCGTATGAGTTTTCCATCATATAAAATCAACTCAGCTTGAGCCCCAACTCTCTTGAGAACATTGACAAATGTTTTACTGCAAAGGCAAGCAAGTTAGTGGAGCTTCCTGAAAATTCTGCCCACAAGAGAAAAAGAAACAAGTACTGGATATTCATCTGTAAGATACAAAAAAGAAGTCCCTAATTTCATGAATATAGGTCCATCTAAGTCTCCATTAAGCAGCTTGTAAGGAGTAAAGGACTAGAACCGCTTCCCAAACCAACAGGCCCCTTCAATTGTGGTGGTCATCAAAGAAATTACCATCATCGCCAGTTTACTTTAGAGATATATATATTTGTATAATCTTTCTTGCATGCTTGTGCTACTATTTACTATTTCAATCTTTAAAGTTGATATCAAACTGTGCATCTTATGGTATGGAACTATCTCAAGTGCCATGGAAAAGAATTATTGGAGGAAGCAAAGATGCCATATTTTGTGAGCTCAGGTCCTGTAAAAGAATTTCAGGTGAAAATTGTTTCAAAGATTGCTCCCCTTCCATTATACTGAAAATGAAAACCCAAAAAGCCAGCCGTACGGCAGAATCTTATAAGTTTTATATCAAATTTCTGAACATGCTCATGTTAGCATCTGAAAGGCATCCAATCAAACCAACTTCAGAAAAATGGAACGGTACAATCCTCGATCATGGAAATTGTCAACTAACTTGGGCAAATTGTACCTTAAAGAACATAATAAACATTATGAGTACAATAATTCCAATAAATATCAACTCGCAAAAGGAGAAAACAAGATTGTTACATGTATGTTACAGAAATTAGAACATGAGTATACAATATGAGCAAAAACAATCTGGTCTCAGTAACCTGGATTGAGTGGCATCAAATAATCTAAACCTGAATCTTTTTTTTTCTTCCTTCCTTCCGGGCAATTCTAAATTCTTAATTATAAATGCAAACAAATCGTTAATTTAATAAAATCTTTAAGGGATGGATATATCATCCTACTCCTCTTCTCTCTTTAATACAAAATACAACATCAATCTATTTTTTTGAAAAAAACTAAAAAGGACTTAACATTATAATTTCCGTTTAGTTTTGAACCACATAATTTATGTAGGCCCAAACCAATCATTGTGATATTTTTTTTCTTCTTTTTCTTGTTCCAAAAGGTGGAATCACCCACCTTAGGTGCCCCTACCCCCCGGCCCAATGGAGATCGTGGAGAAGGTAAATCATGGTGACTCAACTGATCAACAAAGGCTAGACCTGTACCCACTACGCACAAGGAGTCCCCCCTCACTTAGAGAGGTTGCTCCCACACTGCCGCTGGTGGGACTCGATCCTTGGTCTCTTATTCCAAACTTCACCTCTACAACCAGCTGAGCTGCCTATGCAGGTTTCTTCTTCTTCTTCTTCTTTTTCTTGCTACCATAACTAGTTGTTTGGTTCGTACGTTGGATACGTAAACATGTAGGATTTTGGCAAAGCACAAAAACAACATAATAAACAAGAATTTAAAAACAAAAAAAAGAAGAGACAAATAGTTGAATCTTAAATCAAAAGGGATGTTTCTTTGAAAGTTGAAATTTAAATCACAAGGGATGTTTCTTTGAGATTCGTGTACAATACGTAAACATTTACAATTTTACTAATGAAAAAAAATGTGAAAACCACAAAAAAAAGAAAAAAAAGAAAAAAAAAGACACTAATAAGAGTTGAATTCCATATCATAAGGGAGCTGTGCAATATGCAATTATTCAGTGGATTTAGCGTAAGGAAAATCTAGTATAGCTAAGAGTAAAAAAATTGACGATCAACCGGGATTTGTACCAGTATTAAAAAATTATATATTCCTTTTCAATTACAAGAGGAAAATGATACTAGTTAAATCTCTGTTTACTTACTCCATGAGGAAAGAAACAAGAAGAAATTGAGAAAAAGCTTAAACACACACCACTCACTAATACTCCTCTTCCTATTTTGAATCCATCGAGGATCAAGATAAAAATAATTAGGGAGGTTTTTATTATTCTTGTTATTATTAATTCTTAGGATATATTTTTCTTTTTAAATTAATTTTCTTAAATAAAAGATTCACTCTCAACTACCAACCTCGAAATTCATATGTAGCACTTAAAAAGTTTCTTTTTACTTGAAGAATGTTTATAAGGATATTGAAACTTTTTTACTGTATTATTTTCCTCAGCGGACCATTAAATATTGCATATTATCCAACTGATTTTTGTAGTTTTTCTTATATCAAAACTTGTTCCGTGGTGCACCGTCTTGGTTTTGGCTTGTTCTTTTAAACAGCAATTTTGACAAGATTCGTTGCTTTCAATAGCTCTCACTCACTCACTCTTCAACAAGGCAAGATTGGCCTATAATAACCAATGTAGTAGAAAATAACATGAATACTACAACAATGGAAATGTCAGCTCAATCATAGCAATCTCTGACAATTTCTTTATTGCATTTCTGCCTTGCAAATGCTCATTCACTAGCTCTCCAGCAAAGGTGGGATTGCAATATGTAGAGAAATCTTGAGCAAAATCCCGGAGATGTTCATTCAACTACTGAATACCAACTTATGATTTGATGAACACTTCAAACACAACTAACTCTTTGTAGCCCTCAGGGGACTAGTTGAGGAATCTTGGACAGAGATGCTCGTATATTATCCTCTGAAAATGACAAATCAACCATAGAGCCCTGCAAATACTTCTCATAAGCAGGCAAATCAAAATGGCCATGCCCGCACATTGCCATGAGAATCACTTTTGACTCCCCCATCTCTTTACATCTAAGAGCTTCCCTTATGGTAGCAGCTATGGCATGAGTTGGTTCCGGTGTCGGTATCAATCCTTTAGACCAAGAAAATTGTATTGCACCTGCCAAAATTCATTCAAAAGGATAAACCTTAATCAACATCTTCCTCTAATAAACTATACAACTACGAGTGATGGCAGAAGTGAAAGAGGAAGGAAAACATGCATTGTACCTTGGAAACATTCGGTCTGGGGAATTGAGATTGCTTCCATGTACCCCAATTCATAGACGTGTGAAATCAATAGAGCCATGCTATGGTAACGAATACCTCCTGAAACACAGTGCAATCCAGATGAAAGGAAAGTAAACGTAAAAGGAGTAGGTATTCTTTCCTAAGTCTACAAATTTTTACCTGCATGAATCGAGTCCGGTATGAAGTCATGCCCAAGTGTATGCATCTTCATCAAAAGAGTCATCCCTGCTCTGTCTCCATAATCGTAAGCGTATACACCCATTGTTAACGAAAGGCATGCTGTCAGTTCAACTGCTTTAATATGAGGATTGATTTTTCCCTTCGTTTTCTCTCTAATAAATGGAAATGCAAGTCCAGCGAAATTGGATCCACCTCCAGTTCATCCAATAATAATGGCCAGAGTCTCCCCTACAACCTCCATTTGCTTGATACACTCCTCACCTATCACAGTCTGGTGTAACAGAACATGATTGAGAACACTTCCTAGATAATACTTGGTATCAGCATTTTCAGCTGTAACCTCCACAGCCCTCGAAATGGCTATACCTAAACTTCCAGGGCTTAATGGATCCATTTGTAGAATTTTCTTACCAGCTTCAGTAACAATAGAAGGTGAATGATGAACCTCTGCTCCTCAAGTTTGCATCATCAGCCTATGATAAGGCTTCTAATTATATGATGCTCGAACTTTTCATACCTATAAAGGGTTCTAATTAAATCTATGAGTTGTATATGACTTATATATAGTGCTTGGAAACACTAACTGCCCTAGTCATTTCAATGTTCAAAGCATCAAGTTCACAGAAAAATTGAATGAATTAACCAACAGCCAATGATCAAAATGGAGTTTATATCTTAAATAAGATGGCAACTGAGCAAATCTTTAAAATAAAAACTTACTTCACATTTGAGACCAAATAAACTGGAGCCAAAAGTGAAATCACTTCCCCATTGCCCAGCGCCTGTTTCTGTGACTAAATTCTTCACTCTTTGTTGTGCATTATACAAGGCTTGAAGAACAGAAGTATTGGCTTTGTGTGACCCAGCTGGGCTTCCACTTCATATTTGTAATAAATTCTGGCAGGCGTGTCCATCAATTTCTCCAGCCTCTTAGCTCTACATTGAATGTACATACGAGTATAAGATTCCCATACTGTGGTACAATAAACATTACTACAGGAAAGTTAGAACCAACTTGATTAGAGGAGTTGGACGCCAAAGTCTATAGATATCTGTAATATATATCTTCTAGGATATTAATACACTGGTCATTGGTTGCTTGATGCTTAACCAATTCTTTAGGAAATAGAGGAGACAAATCCTCTGGTTTCACTGGTTCAAAAGTTTTTGGGTGAAGGGGATGAGGAGGTTTAACTGGAATATCTGCAATTATATTGTACAATTGATGAGGAATTTCAGTTGCCTGGGGATTGGCGATATAGGTTGCTCTTATTTTTACTCTAGAGCAAGATGAAGGCTTCAAGCTGCTCGAATTTTTCTTCAATTCAGAACGCCAAAACCTATGTTCTTCACCTATAACGACCAAGAAAGAATTTGACTGCACAGACTACTAAAGAAAAGCAAGAGAACCTCAACTAATCAATTGAAATGCAAAACAATGTACAAGGTTAAAAATTCTTTCTTTATGTCATCTATAATTTTGCCTGTGAATTCTTGTTAGTAATATAATATTGGTCTGTTAACAGCACAGTAAATCGAAAAGTTTTCCAGAGAACAACTAAGGACAGGTTATGTTTTGGTTCACAAATTGAAAGCTCTCGTCTTGATTACTCCCAATATTTAGCCATCCCATAAGACTAAATTATGTTTCTTATAAGCAGCACTGTCTTTGAAGATCATTCCATAACTAGCCAAACAAGCTGAATAATTGCATCTTAGAAGAAAATAGCATATTTAAATACAGCAGATCATAAGATAACAACTAAGACAAAAATACATAAATAGCCATACTTTTATGTTAAGAAAATTAAAGTTAAAATACCTATGGTGGAAATCTTAGAGCATAAACTTGTAGACGCAAGCAGAGATTGTGCTATTTCTTCCTACAAAAGAGCTCAATAGCCTTTGGTCTACTGAACTGAGAGGCCAATATGGCAATATATGGGTTTATACTCTCCACAATGTTGTTAAGTCACAGCCAGCCAACCAGGCAGAAACACATCTCTAAAACGACATTTATTATCACTTTTCTTAGTTAGTGTGTGCATCTCTAAAACGACATTTATTAGAGAATAGAGGGAGTACACATGAACCATTAATATTTATTAAGAAACTTGTGAAGAAACACAAGAACTCACTCACATTTGTTTTTAATTCTATTTGTGTTTTCGAAATTAAAGTTAATTAACAAACATCCTTCCATTCTCCTCAGAACAAAGCTCTCCACTAGAACATAACACCCAAACTTTCTCCATTCTTTCTCCTCGCTATTAATAACGTTTTTCGCCTGCACTCTCACATCTTCATCTCCTCTATCAAACCATTCTCGATTCTCTTGCAAATATCTTATTTTCTGAGATATAGTTGAACTAAAACCTATGTTAGCTTTTTTCCTGTATCTGGGTTTGGTCCTGAAATAAATGAACCCATCAGCATCATATCTTGTATCTTCTTTCTCTGTTTCCATTCCATAAACCAATGTTACTAACCTTCTTACGCAAGCATCAACAACCACCACATTGCTTCCGTTGCCCTCATTTTCACATGCATAAATTTGTTCCCACCATTTCTTGAGCGTCAATTCATAGAACAGTGAGGTTTTCATCTGTTCTTTCTCTTTGGCCCTTTGTTCTTTCACATATACAAAAAGGCAATGCCACTTTCCTATGACTACTGGAGATCATTGCCTGGAAAATAGTGGAACATCTAATTTTGGGGCATACGATATAGAAGCAGTGCGAAGGCCTTGAGTTTCTCCTAGTTGAATTCTGAAGGAATGAGCAGTGTGAACTTCCCATCCTCCCTTTCTGAGGAATTTTGGAGGTAAACCATCCCAAGCAACCGGTGTCAATCAAAATCCACCATTTAGATAGGGTTAAATCTCAACTTGCTGATATATATCCCTATGATCAAAAGGCTTTGGCTTTAAATCCGCTTCGACATTGTTGTAACAGCACGTCTTGATAAAATCCTCGTCTCTAGAACACGTGTAAGCTTTCCTATGGAGGCCTCAAACAAAATGGTTTATAAAATTTTTAATAAGCAATCACTTCAAATCAAGAAAAAATTGAATTAGAAGTGTAGTTTATAAAGATTGTGTAGTTTGATTCAGAACCATGAATGGGTGCAGTGCATACCCTTTCTTGTAGCCTCTTGCACTAATAACATAGTAGCAATTTGATGACAAGGGTCCGTTGATTAGGATCCGATATGAACCAGACCTTTGAAATGCTTGTCTGTTCTTGATGTTCTGAATTGTGAACGATCTTCATGAACCTATCTTGCAGAAAGGGTAGTCTATTGATTCTGCTGTTTTTGCAAACACCCCAACAAAAAGTATCCATTTCTTCAGATTCCTCATCACTAATCACTATATACCCTGAATGTGGAGCTTTGGATGAGGGACGGACAAGGAGGGCGGTGGGAGAGTTTCGATAGAGAGAACGAGGTCTTGTGACAAACATTGCTGCTCGTGCTCTATATTGGGATTTCTATTTATTAACTGGAACACTGTCATTTTGATTTGAGATGATAAATCTTATTTCCTTAATAATCTGACATTGTAGTCTTACAATTTCGATAGTGATGGATCGAGCAAAGAAAATGACTTTGCACTTTGAAGTGTTACAATTCGTGCGATGTAGGATATACCAAGATAGTTAATATATTGTCATTGAATCAAAACATTATAACTCTGTAAGTTATCAAATTCCTAAATATGATAAAATAAAGGCAAAGAAATGAAAGACTGCAAAGTTAACAAGAAATTTTGTCGCATTATTTTCCACTTTATTTTTACGCCACCATCCCCATTAACATCTAAAGTTATACAAGTAACGCTAAAAGCTACTTTGAAGTTTGAATTGATAATTGCATTTCCTTGGCATGCCATGATGATATGATTTTTTGAAAATTATATAGAATGACTAAATCACTACATTATAGCATTAGAAAGAAAAAGTAAAGAAAATAAAATGAACACGCGTAAAATGATTTAGATATGTGTATAACAACTCTAATTAAAAGCCATTATTCTTGGAGTTTTGGATCTTTTTAATCATTTGGTCTATCACTCTCTATAAATGTAAAATGTATCGTTAGGTTATGCCGAATAAAATTTGCTCCATTTTTTTCTGTTGAAAAAAAGAGATCCAATCCCCCCGCTTTAAAAATTTGATGAATATGAAGTCCGGGTTACGTTCCCAAGTTTCGCCAGTGTTGCTTGTAGGTCGTGATGTGCCTTGAGATAGAAGTCTCATATCCTCATGCCGGTGGGGAATCCGCTCCGGGTTGTTCTGTTGCATCTGGCTGGTCCTCTATGTCCTCTTATATGTGTCATTTTAGATAAAACTAAAACTATATCAAGTAGTTAGTGAAGTCTCAAGGATAAGTGATTGTACACTTGTCAAAATCGTATAGGATGATATAGGAAGTGATACAGAAGATCCATTATCAAAATGGGTGTGTTCATCTCCTAAAAAACACTCTAATTAAAAGGAAAGAGAAAAAATGAAAAAAAATTGTATTTATAACAAGACAAATTAGTCGTTGTTACTCACTTAATAAATACATAAAAAAACAGGCCATGTCATTATCATGGGCAAGAGAGTAGGAAAATTTTTACACTTCGGCCCACAACCCCCAGGAAGTCAGGAAGTAACAAGTAAGAACCAGTCGAACCTTGAATCCGAGTCAGCATTATGAATCAAACATTCAGGTTTGACTAATATAATAGGGTTAATTATATTTACCACCCTCGAGGTTTGGTGAAAATTACGATCACCCCCTACTGTTAAAATTGACTAATAAAATTGATGAAAATAGCAAAATGCCATAACATTCTTTGTTAAAAACAATAACAAAAATATATGAGTAAATATGAAATGATAATAAATACTTTTTTACTTTTTAATTCTTTGTTATAAATTATCAATTTAATATTCTTTATTATAAATGAGTTTATCAAATTAATCAAACTTTAATAATTATAGAAATTTTTTTTACATAAATTTTAAATTTTGGAAGAAAAAGAATTATTTTTGGAGAATAAAATAATTAGTTTGATTAACTAAGAAAGAAGATTTTTTCTTTTTGAGTTTTTTGTTTGTGTAAAAAAATATTTCTTTGCTTTTATTTTAATATTTAACATATGTATTTAGTTAACTAAGACAATATAATTATTATAGATAAAGTTTTTAGAACATATTAGACAATACACACATATGTTTTGGTGGGAGGGTTTGATTTGTTAAACGTTTGCTCAGTTAGAGGGGTGACTATAATTTTTTGAAACTACAGGGTTCGTTTGGTACTTTCATCAAACCTCAAGGGTGGTAAATGTAATTAACCCAATATAATATATGAATCCAAAATACAAAATTTGATAACTAATATAAGATTTAATGCTCTGTATATCT
Organism: Ophiorrhiza pumila; assembly: GCA_016586305.1. NCBI lineage: Eukaryota > Viridiplantae > Streptophyta > Magnoliopsida > Gentianales > Rubiaceae > Ophiorrhiza > Ophiorrhiza pumila. Next base: position 14,579,063 of record BLIW01000011.1, read on the forward strand.
GCCACCAAACAAAGTATCCAACAAACGAACCTATGCTCTCCTCAATGGATCATTAAACCAGGTAAAAGTTGTTCTATTCATAATTTGATATCCAGCTGTGTTAATTGACAAGCCAAAATTACATATTCAGATTTAAGGAACTCAACTTTAACCAATTATTCTTGTTCCTGTTACCTAATTCTATTTTATCTCTTCCCTATCTAGAGATACAAGAATCGGTAAAAGTCCTAACCAGAGCTGCTCATACATGGAGTTTAACATATCCTTTTATAGTTTCCATCATTTCAGATCCATGAAACCTTCTAAGACATCCTCTTGCTGCTACTACCTCATTATACTCAAAAACAGTATCGCCACCACAAGCTTCACATACTTTGCTTTCTATACTTTTTTCAACTCCCACATTGTTTGTTATATCCTCACCAGCTCCAATTGTTGGGAGTGGAAATGGGTCGAGGGAAGTTTCTAAAAGGTGCGACTCACCTAATGCACCCACAAATGGCACATGTTCAAAACTGTGGTCTCCATATTCAACAGGAGTGGAGTGATCCCCAGTGACACACAACAAGTATTGAAATTTCCCAGTTGATTGTGTCTGCCAGAGGAGTCTACCAAGCTGACCTATAGCTCTATAGGCAGCTTTCAAATCTTATACTTTGAAAATGCTGGATTTATCATTACCCACATCATCTATTGCCTACAGATTAGTATATATAAAGTTCAATATTTTGATTAAGTGTTGAGAATAGCCAATAAGCAATTTGGACAACTACTATGTCAAAAAACTCATGAACCTGTTCAATAACTTTAGTCATTTTCAAAGAATGTACATATATTTTTAGCATTAAATGGAGAAACTATGCAAGGAATCACCTTATTGTGAAGGAACCCAAAATCATAGCTACCTGATCGACCTGGTTTATGTTCAATGCAAAGAGATAAACCCAGGCCAGCTATAATTTTGGTTGGTGCCACAATGCATGGCCACAATCCGTGCAGCATTTCAAATTGAGGAACCTGCAATACACAATAAAATGTTTTTGAATAATGAACAATTATTTTCTCATTTTTTCCTAGATAATGAAGCAATTTTGCTTCACACAACAACCCAAAGAAAACATGACCTGATAACTCTTATATATCACGAGACATACCTCAATTCTACTACCGCATCCTCTTGATAAGGTGGCGATTTTCACCTTATTGGATTCGTTTTACATATCTTTTGAGCATCCTTGTAGCATTTGTGTATGTCGTTTTCACGTGTTTTTAATATATTTGTAGGTCATTGTGGCATGGGATGAGCAACGGAGCAAACGAAGGATGAAAAGAGCAAGTTTTGAAGCCAATTTGGAGGTTTAGATAGAGTCCTCCGGCGCGCCGCTGACAAAAGCTGCCTAGGCTCTTCGGCGTGCCAGAGAAATTACTGGCATGCCGAAGAGACCAGTGACGCGCCAGAGAAGTTACTGGAGGGCCGGAGAAGTTACTGGCGGGCTGGAGAGAATTGCGACTATTGTGACTGCAACAACTTATACTTGTCTTGCCTTCCATTTTTAATGCCACAAAGGGCCTTTTGGGATCTCCTTCACACAAGGAATAACCCTACCCTCTCATATTGTGTGCAACCAAGTGAGGAAGGGGAGTTAGCCATTAGTTAGGTTAGATTAGTTAGATTTTAGAGCTTCTCTCTCTAGAGACTCCACAAGAACACACATTTAGTGTATGTTCTTGATGTAAATAGCATTATTTGGAGAGGATTTCTTGAAAAGTCTTGGCTCTAAGGACTTGTTTTGTAAGGAAAGCTTGGAGCTTTGGCTTGGAACATCAAAGGGGAGAACTACTCTTTGTATTTCTTTGTTTAATTCCTTGCTTTAATTAATTGTTGTGATATTCTTATTAGTCTTGATGTCCTAAATTGCTAGTGACCTTGGAGATTGGTTATTGATTGTTGAATTTTTGTGCTTTTATGTGGATTCATGTTTTGGGTAATCAAGAATTAGGAACTACAAGCTAATCTAACATCCCATACTAGTAATGCTTAGGGTAGGTTAGTATGTGGGTAGTAGATTAGTGGAGATGTGCTAGCCTTTTCTTGCCTCTGCCATAAAGGGGAAATGGTTAGGACATTGAGATACAGGTGTTAGGGTTGGTGAATTTGGGTAGCATGAACTAATTTAGACCTTGCCTCCGTCATAAAGGAAGGAATTGATTGGGGAGTAACATTTGAAAGAGTGACTATGTTTGGCCCTTGCCTCCACCATAAATGAAGAGCCGAATTGGAGTGCGGTAAACTTTGGGGAATATAGGGATCTTGGTTGACCTAAATTGGCAAATCCTTGCCTCCGCCATAAAGTGGGGATTAGTTATGAAGTCAATTTCCCGTAGGTGTCAACGTAATTAGGTTCTAGCTTCCGCCATAAAAGTGGAACTTGATTGATGTTGTCACTCTCTTAGTTCGTTAACCCATTCTTGTAAACCACATAAAACACTATCCTTAAGGAAAACCAATACTTCAAGGGTACACTTCATTGCATGACTCCTTATCCTTGATGCATTTATTCCTTATTTTCTATTTTCTCTAGTTGGTAGTTAGGTTTCATTACTTGTTTTAACTCTCACCACTTCACACACGCTTACACTATATCCATAGACTCACCCCCTCCTTATGGGTACGATTCCTACTTTCTCTAGCTACAAAACTTCGGTGTCTTGATGCACCTTAAATGTCGTAAGGATTAAGATTATAAATGTATTTGATTAGGTTAGGCCTTTGCGTTTGACCCCATCTCCAAAAACGCTATCACCTCGTAAAAGAACAACATTTGCAATGCTTTTTTCTTATGTAGCCCTTTTTGCATTTAATGGATGTGCAATCAAGATTTGAGACATTTCATTGGACAATTCATTAACAACTTTAGCTGTGTGCTTCGCTTCATTGGTGTCATCAAGAGTTAGAGCTTTTAAAAGTAAGCGATTGTCCTTTAAGGGATCAGATCCTGATATATTTCCACTTAAATTTGGTCTTTTTACAACTACCCGATAATTATGCTCTGTTGCATATCTGAAAGAGACATTTTCCCATACTCGTCACCTTCAGAACTAGGCTAAGAAGCCAAAGTTTACCCTTATTGTGACAGACATTTCATAAAACTTTGCATAAGGTCTTGTGGAACATTATGAGTATGATAAAATGATGGTTTTGCAATCAAGTTACAATTTGACTATTGAAAACTAGCCAATACTATGCCTTTCCTTTTTCCTCATTTTGAGATATAACAGATGAACAAACTTGCCATTTTTGATTTACTACAAGAGTAAATACTAAAGGAAAAGTTTCTTGATCAGCTAAAGTCGTGTGCCTCAATTTTACCCTAAACAACTGTAGAAGTAGTGAGAGGGAATCGTTCCACGGGGAAGGGGGTGGATTCTTGAATTCAGAATTTGTTCACAAAATGTCATAAAAGAACTAGGCTAAAGTTCTAATGATTTAACAACAAGGGTAGATTTGTAAACAACAGGAACAACTAAAACAACAAAAGGTTTGTAAAATTAAGCGATCAAACAAATGTCCTAGGGCTTTGGCATCGGATGAATGCACCTTAGATGACTCTAACAACACAATTGACAAACTCGCAAAATCAAGAGAGGAGATCAATCTGCCTAGGAGCCTAAGACACCATCAGCATGGCGACCGCATGTTATCCTACACCCCCTAACACCACTCTTTCCCATGACGAGGCCTAAGAGTGATGGTTGAAACCCACAGCATCTCAACTCTCCAAGACATCTACTCTAACATGCAAATCCTAGGAACTCCCATGGCGAGGCCCGACCTAGGTTTGAATGCCTTCGTTTGCTATCTCAGAGAGCTTCTATAACACTATTCCAAATGTTCCATTTCATCGAAGCTTCCCATGACGAGGCCTGAATCTCACAAATGAACAGATAAAATAAGTGAGAAGATTCAATTTCATACCTTAGGTTCTCATTTCACGCATTCTTACTCCTATCAGGGAATCAAACCTCAACCTAGCATGGCGACCACAATTGAAGCACAACTCAATCAACAAGAACACAAATGAGTGAAACTTAGCAAGATTCAAGCATTACTTCTAATTATGAGTTCATTCTTTATGGATTATGTCAATTGCAAGGCGTCGCGTAGTCTAATTACACATTCATCCGAGTAAAACCCTAGAACATCATAGATCTAGCTACAGAACTCCATTTCCAGTTCACGATCGTCAATAAGCAACATGAAACAATGCATTTTCATTAAATAGAAAGAGTTTACCGAACAATATGCTTCAATCGCTTCCAATTCACAAGGAATTGTAAATTTCCTCCTTAATTGAGAAGAGTCTTACAAAGATCGGACCAAATCCGCGATCGAAATCGAAAACGGAGTTTTATTTCTAGAGAGAGAAAATTCTAGAGAGAGAAAGAGAAAATGGAGGGAAAGTAATCCCGCTCTAAATCAAAATCTAATTATTTCCTAGAATGATCCCCCCAGTTTATTAATCCTCTAAATCCTCTATGTATATAGAGGAATACAAAATGTAACTAGTACGCAAAAACGTAAAATAGCTAAAATATTACAAGAATGCCCTCAAAAGGAATGTCTAACATCAGCAATAGTATATAAAGCAAAAGTAGCAAACTTCCAGCCAACTCCAACGCCTTCGAGCCAGTAGGACTGCGCCTTTAGTCCAGCTCCAGCGCCTTTCTGCCATTAGCCCTGCGCCTCCTTGTACCTGGTTCAGAAATTCCCATACTTAGAAAAATTTTCAGCAGCAAGACATCTTTTTTTCATGGCGATGCATCGCCGTGAATAACATTTCTATGGCGACACATCGCCGCGATGGGTAGCCGTGTATAAAAAACCATGGCGACGCATCGCCGTGCAAACTTTTCATGGCCACACATCGTGGTGATGTGTCGCCGTGGTGCTGTGTTCATGGCGATGCATCACTACTATGCATCCCCGTGCATTTTGTGTGGTGTGTGAGTGAAGTGTTGTGAAGTGTTGTGAGTGAAGAGTGTGAAGAGTGAAGTATGAAGAGTGGAAGCTTGTAATGGAATGAAACATAAAATGATGAAAGAACATCATCATCAAAAGGAATGAAAATGTTGTGAAATGAATTCATGAATCAAGTGAATTGAATTGCAAGCCTTGATAATATGAAACATAATGCTCACTGAACATCACTGGAAGGAAATGATAGAACATGAAATGGTAAATCTCAACATGCAAATATGTGTGTCTTGTGAACAATTGTTGTGAAATATAGAAAAGTGAGTGCAATTGGTATGTGTTCCAGCATGAAAATGAAAATGACAACACGAGTGAAAGTGAGATATGCTAAGAGTTGTATGAGTTGTGTTTTGAGAAAATCAAGATCGTCGCACGAATGTGCGACGATGTGTGTGATATCGCCGCATGGTCATGCGGTGATGTCCGTGGGTTTGTGCAAGATCGCCGCACATAGTGCGGCGATGTGAGTGAGATCACCGCACTACATGCGGCGATGTGTGCGGCGATGCGTGTGATTGTGCGCGCGACAGTGCAGCGACCTTGTGCTTCTAGTGCATCAAGTGTGCGGCAATGCAGTGAGTGTAGTGTGCAATGACAAAATGTGTGCATCATACAAACTTCTCTACACAATTTTTACTCCACTTCTTAACACAATTTCCCATGCTCAACTTTGATGAAATTCCATAGTAACTCTTCACATTTACTTCACATTTAGTTCACATAACTCATAACCCATGCCAAACCTAAACAAAGCTCAAACATAGCATTTTTTCCTATAATATTCAGCCATTTTTCCACTAACTTATGCTATCAAGTTGCAAACCACATTAATGCACAAATTGTCACATAACACTACACAATTGTATGAAAAACAAGGCAAAAGCTAAGTGAAATACACATATAAGTTGGTATAAAATCGACTTTTCAATTTCTCTCACACTTGAACTCTTGTTTGCCCTCAAGCAAGGCCACATCAATATACTTACACAACTCTTACTTGCCCTCGAGCAAGGTCAAAACAATACACTAACACATAACACACTGTCAAACATCACTTGCATAAGCAATACACGCCTCACATGCACTACGTAGGTGAACTCTTGTAAAGAAACCTACCTATCCACTTCAAGAACATTTCACACTATTGTTGGATATGTATGTTTATTACATAACCAAAATGCACTCAATGTAGTGAAGATATGCACAACTTCTTCATGACAATTATCAAAACCAAGTTGTACTCATTTGAAGTCCTAACATAGTTGTGTGAGTTGTGTGCAAAGGTTTGCATACCGCTCAAGTCTTCCTCATGATCAAGGCAAAAGTAGAGATTGCAAAGATTGTGTGTGTATAAGTTATTTTCAAGTTCTCAACCTGTAAAACACTGTATAGACATAAACGCACCACTTTGAGAATCATTAGTTGCCCTCGTTTCTTACAACTCTTTCCCCCAGGTTGTCATCCTTTTGTGCTTTACCTTCGTTTTGCACATGACATTATTACACTGGAGTACTCCGTGGCCTTTCCAATTATCGCCTTGGGTTTTATGGCTTTTGAATTCCATCCCCACTCATGCAGATTATTTTCTTAAAATGCACACTTAGTGTGGTAGAGCAGTCCCGCAGAGGAGTGGTTCATAATGTGTACTTCTGGAACATTGTCCACGCACTTAGCATCCAGTACATTTCAAGTTGGCATAACCTGCTTTTTTTCCAAATCATCTCCCCTGGTGCCTAAATGTCACTACAAGCTTCCAAGGATTACTAAACATAATTCAAGAAAATTTTCAAAAGTCCTCTACTTTTGCCTTTTCTCATAAGTTCAACAATCCATGTATGTATTCCTTTTAGTGCTTGAAAACAACTATGTATCCTTTTAGTGCTTGAAAACAACTATGTTAAAGTTCAAACTTTCCTACCAGGTTTTAACTCTTATCACTCATCATTGAACTATCCTCACTACTAAAAGTTTTCTTTATTCAAGCTGAAAAAACACACATCCAATTCTAGTACTAATGCACTTTCCATGAATAGAGAAGTTCTTTCACAAAAATTCCACTACGCACAACTTGTGTTCAAAATCCTCACTTATTCACAAAAATTTCAAAAGTTTGCCCAAAAAATTAAAATGCGAACACAAAGTAAAAAATTGCACTAAAAATTGAAAAACATAATGTGTACACGGTATAACATGTAAAAGCTCAAAATAACACAACAAAACTAAACATCACATGCTTTGCATCACATAGCACAAAAGAACTTTCATGACAGAAAGTAAGCATATAAAGTCCAAGAGACACAAACCATAACAAACATTCCCCCCCAACACTTAAAACTTACATTGTCCTTAATGTAAAGTAAAGAGAGGTTTAGGAGCTCCCTGGTATTGATATGTCATGAATTCCAATGTGTGCTTTGCAGAGTGTCCTTGTTTGAAGTTCCTTCTGGCATGAAAAATTTCTAATTTCCCTTGCAACTCCCTTCGTGTGCCGTCTCTACAAACATGAGTGGCTTAGTGAGCACAACAAAATGCAAGAAACTTAAAGATCAACTTGACCTAAATATGTATTTAAGGCAATTAATGTGAAAAAGAAGTAGTTCTGGGTTTTGTAGTCTCCAGCTAGACTTTATTTTAATCAAGAAGCATTCTTCTTCAAGATTCGGAATATCCATCTCTGTACCAGAAAAATTCTTTCTCATAAACACTCTTTTTTTCTCCTGTAGGGTACTTCAAGAAAAGTTTTAAAGAGGTGCCTAAACTCATGCACATGGGGAGCAACCTCTACAAATTCAACTTTGAACCACTTAGGCTTCCCCATTGTAGGCACCTCTTTTTCTTCATCCACCACACTAGGCTCCCCTATAGGAGTCAACTTATTTACTTCTTCCACCACACTGAGCTCTTCAACCCTGCAAGGCTCAACCAAGGCTTGTACATCCATGGTCTCAATAAACGTATCAGTAATCTCAAAACCACCAGTAAGTTCAGAAATGGATGCATCAATGAAGCAATTTTCCACAATGTTAGCTATTTCGTTAAAAAGTTTCACATCTTCATCTTCTAGACTAACATGGGGAAATTCTTGAGTCTTTTCTTTGTCAACAACACAAAAAACATTATCATCAATTAACAAGAGTATCTCACTTTGCACTTCCTGTGAGTCACAATTTAGAAATTTAGATTCAATCACCATTTCAAGAGTTGGTGCCTCAACAAGAGTTTCAAGCAATGTGTTGACATTTTCATTAGCCGTTGCAACATTATCTTCATTCAAGATATCACAATGATCATCAAGAAGTGTCTCTGTACAATTCACAAAGCTATCAAATGGAGAAGACTCTAATGAATGGCTATCAACATCATTTGACTCATGGAATTCCACAAAATTAATGCAAGACTCAGAATTTGACACACTTCTCATCTTTTCACTAAGAAACCTCGAAGCACTAAATTCATCAGTAGCAACCTCATCAGAAAAGTCATCATAAACATTATAGAAGACATTATTTTCCATTGAACAACTAAAATTTGACTTATGTAACGTAGGTTCAACAACAAAGCATTTTTGTGACACAACCTCAATATTTGTAGATTCCTCCTCCCAAGAATGCTTTTCACCACATTCAATATTAGCTTGCATTTCAAAATGGTATTCCTCAGGAGTTGGTATTCTGGCAATTAGAGGTGTACCTTGTGGATAGCATTGTTCATATTGAATTGGTGTCTCAATTTGTTCCCACAGGTTGCTGATTAATGCATTGATTCGATCAAGTCTCTGCTGCTGCCTTTGAACCTCCTCTTCCATTGAGTCAACCGTGTTTCACCAAATGCACTTGCATCAAGTCTATCCAAAACTTGAGACAACATGTCTTCCATTCTTTCCTCTTCTCTGAGATAACACTCATCGCGTTGTTGTTGGTTATGCCATTGTTCTCCCTTTTGTAAGCCTGTGTCAAATTTTTCCAGCATTTGAGAAAACATGTACTCCATGGAGAGTCTTTGGTTTCCAATAAGATACGTTTTGTTGCTTTGTGATTGATTGTGCCATTGATCCGTATATAGTGGTGGAGAGAAGTCCCCAAACATTCTTGGTGTCGGTTGTGTGTCAAAATAGTCCCCATACCACCTAGACATGCTTGGTTACTCGTGGTGTGCAATATTCTTCCAGAACTGAGTTACAGTATCATGCACTTGCCACAGATAAACCAAAGTAGACAGAACAAAACACAAAAACTACAAAACACAACAAAATTACCAAAGTGAAACAGAACAAAACTACTAATCTACAAAGAAAAATATAACAGAACAAATCAGAAAACTCAAGAAACCGCTTCCTTCCCCGGCAGCGGCGCCAAAAATTGATCGGTTAAAGTCGTGTGCCTCAATTTTACCCTAAACTACTGTAGAAGTAGTGAGAGGGATTCATTCCATAGGGAAGGGGATGGATTCTTGAATTCAGAATTTGTTAACAAAATGTCACAAAAGAACTAGGCTAAAGTTCTAAAGATTTAACAACAATAGTAGATTTGTAAACAACAGGAACAACTAAAACAACAAAAGTTTTGTAAAATCAAGGGATCAAACAAATGTCCTCGGGCTTTGGCATCGGATGAATGCACCTTAGATGACTCAAGCAACACAATTGAGAAACTCGCAAATTCAAGAGAGGAGATCAATCTGCCTAGGAGCCTAAGACACCATCAGCATGGCGACCGCATGTTATCCTACACCCCCTAACACCACTCTTTCCCATGACGAGGCCTAAGAGTGATGGTTGAAATCCGCAGCATCTCAACTCTCCAAGACATCTACTCTAACATGCAAATCGTAGGAACTCCCATGGCGAGGCCCGACCTAGGTTTGAATGCCTTCGTTTGCTATCTTAGAGAGCTTCTTTAACACTTTTCCAAATGTTCCATTTCATCGAAGCTTCCCTTGGCGAGGCCTGAATCTCAGAAATGAACAGATAAAGCAAGTGAGAAGACTCAATTTCATACCTTAGGTTCTCATTTCACGCATTCTTACTCCTATCGGTGAATCAAACCTCAACCTAGCATGGCGACCACAATCGAAGCACAACTCAATCAACAAGAACACAAATGAGTGAAACTTAACAAGATTCAAGCATTACTCCAAGTATGAGTTCATTCTTTATGGATTATGTCAATTGTAAGGCCTTGCGTAGTCTAATTACACATTCATCCTAGTAAAACCCTAGAACATCATAGATCTAGCTACAGAACTCCATTTCCAGTTCACGATCGTCAATAAACAACATGAAACAATGCATTTTCATTAAATGGAAAGAGTTTACCGAACAATATGCTTCAATTGCTTCCAATTCACAAAGAATTGTAAATTTACTCCTTAATTGAGAAGATTCTTACAATGATCGGACCAAATCCGCGATCAGAATCGAAAACGGAGTTCTATTTCTAGAGAGAGAAAATTCTAGAGAGAGAAAGAGAAAAGAAAGGGAAAGTAATCCTGCTCTAAATCAAAATCTAATTATTTCATAGAATGATCCCCCCAGTTTATTAATCCTCTAAATCCTCTATATATATAGGGAATACAAAATGTAACTAATAAGCAAAAACGTAAAATAGCTAAAATATTACAAGAATGCCCTCAAAAGGAATGTCTAACATCAGCAATAGTATAGAAAACCAAAGTAGCAAACTTCCAGCCAACTCCAGCTCCTTCGAGCCAGTAGGACTGCGCCTTCAGTCCAGCTCCAGCGCCTTTCTGCCATTAGCCCTGCGCCACCTTGTACCTGGTTCATAAATTCCCATACTTAGAAAAATTTTCAGCAGCAAGACTTCTTTTTTTCATGGCGATGCATAGCCGTGAATAACATTTCTATGGCGACACATCGCTGCGATGTGTCACCGTGTATATAAAACCATGGCGATGCATCGCCGTGCAAACTTTTCATGGTGACACATCATCGCCATGCAAACTTTTCATGGCGACACATCGTGGCGATGTGTCACCGTGGTGCTTTGTTCATTGCAATGCATTACCACGATGCATCACCGTGCATTTTGTGTGGTGTGTGAGTGAAGTGTTGTGAAGTGTTGTGAGTGAAGAGTGTGAAGAGTGAAGTATGAAGAGTGGAAGTTTGTAATGGAATGAAACATAAAATGATGAAAGAACATCATCATCAAAAGGAATGAAAATGTTGTGAAATGAATTCATGAATCAAGTGAATTGAATTGCAAGCCTTGATAATATGAAACATAATGCTCACTGAACATCACTGGAAGGAAATGATAGAACATGAAATGGTAAATCTCAACATGCAAATATGTGTGCCTTGTAAACAATTGTTGTGAAATATAGGAATGTCAGTGCAATTAGTATGTGTTCCAGCATGAAAATGAAAATGACAACACGAGTGAAAGTGAGATATGCTAAGGGTTGTATGAGTTGGGTTTTGAGAAAATCAAGATCGTCGCACGAATGTGCGACGATGTGTGTGATATCGCCGCATGGTCATGCGGCGATGTGCGTGGGTTTGTGCAAGATCGCCGCACTATGTGCGGCGATGTGAGTGAGATCGCCGCACTACATGCGGCGATGTATGCCGCGATGCGTGTGATTCCGCGAGCGACAGCGCAGCGACCTTGTGCTTCTAGTGCATCAAGTGTGCGGCAATGCAGTGAGTGTAGTGTGCAATGACAAATTGTGTGCATCATACAAACTTCTCTACACAATTTTTACTCCACTTCTTAACGCAATTTTCCATGCACAACTTTGATGAAATTCCATAGTAACTCTTTACATTTACTTCACATAACTCATAACCCATGCCAAACCTAAACAAAGCTCAAACATAGCATTTTTTCCTTTAATATTCAGCCCTTTTTCCACTAACTTATGCTATCAAGTTGCAAACCACATTAATGCACAAATTGTCACATAACGCTACACAATTGTATGAAAAACAAGGCAAAAGCTAAGTGAAATAACACATATAAGTTGGTATAAAACCGACTTATCATTTCAATAAATTGCATGCACTTGTGGATAATGAAAAGTATTGGAAACAAAAGCATTTTCACCTGACTCTAACTTCGTACTTGGGAAAAGATGGTAGCTTCAGGCCATCCGGTGTTGCACATAATATAGGTCATTCCTCTTCAAAATGCCTATCAGCCCTCCTGCTAATGACTATTCCAGTTTTCTCATCCAGGGTAGCAAAATTTGACTGAAGATACACACAAGTTACAAAGAATTAGGTAAGAAGAAATAGTATGTTAATAAAATTTTGATAGAACAAACTATATTAGAAACCAAATACCCTGTCGAATATGAATCACCAAGTCCCAAACTGATGGGACAATATTCTTGTTTATTAGGGAAAAAAAGAAAAATAAATAAGGGTAAGCATATTGCACATATTTTGAAAGCAATATCTCGAGGTAACATTGCTAGTCTAGCACCCATTGATTCAAATGCACCACGACCCCAGAAATAAACCCTAGGATCAAAACCCAATAGAGAAAGATGTGGAGTATCACTTCTACAAGCCAAACCAACTTCTACAGGATCCATAAGGCCGTTCACTCCGGCATAAGCAATAGCATCCAAATTTGGCATTTTTGCCACTTGTGAAGGGGTTTTGTAATCAAGCCTTGGCAATGATACATCACCCAATCCATCAATTAGTACAAATGCCACTCTCATCTTTGGCTGCTCTCAATTCTCCATGCTCCTATATGATGTAACTAGCTTTTTCCTCTATTCAAATGCTAAGAAAGAGAACAAGCAATGAGAATTCCAAATCTGTACTATAATGTTTTGAGAGATTTGAGGAGGATAACATGCAACTCCTCTTTCCAAAACAGTTAAAACTGTCAAAAATAGACAACTTCAGTGGGTAACGCAATAGGGGCTCTACAGATCCCAGAGATCAAGATTTCACCTTGATCTAGAAATTATGCATGTAAAAACAAAAGCAATGCCCAAAAGATACTTCTTTGTAAAAACAATAGAGCATTTTATCAATCAGGCAATACTCAGAAAAATCAGTAGATAAATGGTTCTTACTGAAATTAAAGCACGTACGTTCGAGTGTTGAAATAAGCAATAAACAAGAACAATCAATTTATACAACAAACCAAGGTGCCGATAAATTCCCAATGATAATCCAAGAATGAAAGAACAAATCAACCATAAAAGTATATATCTAAGAGGCTTAACTGAGTACCATTTGTATTCAACTTAAACAACTAAAGAAAGACTTAATGTTCCCGCCAAAATTGGAAGAATATACCTCCAATATTATTGCTGAAAAGAAAATAAAGTACAAAGCAGAATATTAACATCCCCTATAAGGCAAAAGCCATTCACTTTTTTTTAAAATTTTTTTTTCAGTAAAATGACTTTAAGATGGGTACTCGACATTGACACTTCATGCCAAACTTCTCTTTCAGGCTTTCAGCAATCATTATGATACAAAAAAAAAAAGAAAATTCAACCATATGGCTAAACTTACATTACAGTGGTAACGTTACACCCAGCTTGTAAAATAATCCTAAATGAATTTCTATTAAAAATCCAAAAAGGCTGGAAAAAAAGAATAAAAAATTAAATTTGGGTCTTTCAAATTATTATGCAAAAATTGATAAATCTTTTTGTGGACTGCGAAGGAGGGCTGGACAGGAGTAGGGTGATAGTGAGTAGAAAAATAAATGGCATCTCTTGGAGTTGACGGGCAATGGGTGCCTTACCACGAAATGATTTGGGCTTTGGGGACTTTGGATTGTGTGCGCGTTTCAGATTCTTCTGCGTTCTTTCTCTCGCTCAGCCTCAGTGAAGCGGCATCACCAATTTTTCGGGTGGCGTACTTTCCCAGTTTCAACGAATGGCATTCGACATCTACAAACGTAATCAAAGTTGTCCGAATTCTCCAATGCCAAATAAATGAAAGCCGTTGGATTAAATTCTAACTTAATCTCATCCGTTTATATTTTATTCTATTTAGGTTTATGTACACATAGGAGAGGAATTGGATTCTGCATTTGCATCAATGGAGGAAGCATGAATCCTCCAATCAACATTTTTCTTATAGAAAAAATAATTTAACTTTAATAACAAATATAACAAGATGTTAGTATGTATGATTGATTAATTAAACTTACAACTACATATTAATCAATCTTACATATTAACTTCTTGTTATATTTGTTATTAAAGTTAAATTATTTTTCTATAAGAAAAATGTTGATTAGATGATTAATGCTTCCTCCATTGATGCAAATGCAGAATCCAATTCCTCTCCCATGTCTACTTAAACATAAATAGAATCAAATCTAGACGGGTGAGATAAGTTAGAATTTAATCCAACGGCTTTTATTTATTTGGCATTGGTGAATCCGAACAACTTTGATTACGTTTCTAGATGCCTAATGCCATTTGTGAAAATTAGGAAAGTACGCCACTCGAAAAATTGGTGACACCGCTTCACTGAGGCTGAGCGAGAGAACGAACGCAGCAGAATTTAAAACACGCACACAATCCAAAGTCCCCAAAGCACAAATCATTTCCTGGTAAGGCTCACATTACCCGTCAACTCCAATAGGTGCCATTTCTTTTTCTACTCACCATTACCCCTACTCCCGTCTAGCTGTCCTTCACAGTCCACAAAAAGATTTATCAATTTTTGCATAATAATTTGACAGACCCAAATATAGTTTTTTATTCTTTTTTTTCCAGCCTTTTTGGGGTTTTAATATAAATTCATTTAGGATTATTTTCCAAGTTGGGGTGTAATGTTATCACTGTAATGTAAGTTTAGCCATATGGTTGAATTTTTTATTTTTCTGTATCAGCATTATTGCTCAATGCCCGAAACAGTAGTTCGGCATGAAGTGTCAATGCCGAGTATCCATCCTAAAGCCGTTTTACTGAAAAAAAACAAAAGTGAATGGCTTTTGCCTTATAAGGGATGTTAACATTATGCTTTGTATTTTATTTTCTTTTCAGCAATAATATTGGAGTTATATTCTTCCAATTTTGACGAGAACGTTAAGTCTTTCTTTAGTTGTTTAAGTTGAATACAAATGGTACTCAATTAAGCCTCTTAGATATATACTTTTATGGTTGATTTGTTCTTTCATTCTTGGATTATCATTAGGACTTTATCGATTCCTTTGTTTGTTGTATAAACTGATTGTTCTTGTTTATTGCTTATTCCAACACTCGAACCTATGTGCTTTAATTTCTGAAAGGAACATTTATCTGCTGATTTTTCTGAGTATTGCCTGATTGATAAAATGCTCCATTTCTATTCAGATAATCTTTACAAAGAAGTGTCTTTTGGGCATTACTATTTTTTACATGCATAATTTCTAGATCAAGGTGGAGTCTTTATCCCTGGGATCTGTAGAGACCCTATTGCGTTATCCACTGAAGTTGTCTGTTTTTGATTTTGGTAATCGGATTAATTGTCCCGTCCAGCCGTCGCTCTTGAAACCTCTACAAATAATCATGCTCAAAGCTTCCACGATAGTTCTATTAAATGGAGCTTAATTAAGTTAGTGATTTACCAGAAATAAAATCTTGAAGCCAATAAACCACTGACAGAAATATCTTCTTCAAATGATAATTGAGGAAAAAGCTCCATTAGCCCACAACAATAACTGAAATTGAAAGGGAAAGAACCCTAAAGACCGCATATGATTCAGTTACCAACAATTATCAAGAAAACATGGAGATAACACAGAAATTACAATACGCAATATTTAAAAATTTACCTCGATTCTTGTGGTCACGGCAGAGTATTCAAGAAGCTTGCTTCCCAGGAGTTTGATTAGATGAAGGAGCTCGGTGGTTGTCAATGGTGGCAGTGGCCTGGCGTTAGTCCGTGGAGCTTTTGACGCTTTGGTTTTCCTTCGATCCTCCAACCTTATTAAAAACTAGAATAGCACAATCCTGTGGATGCGTAAGTATATGAAGAAAACTATATATATATATATATATATGTATATGTATATATTTTTAATTTTTGAAAAAGAAAATTCTGTTTAGGGTGGAATTGTCTGTGTTATACTGTTATGGCATTTACATTATTGTTATTTTGGAATTTTAGGCGTATCTTTTATTTTTAATTTTGTTGTTATTATTAATTCTTAGGATATATTTTTCTTTTTAAATTAATTTTCTTAATATTTAATTATTAAAGCTTCTAAATGTGTTTAGAAGTAGTGTATCCTTGTTGAGAATGATGACCACAAATAAAAGATTCACTCTCAACTACCAACCTCATAATTCATATATAGTACTTAAAAAGTTTCATTTTACTTGAAGAATGTTTATAAGGATATTGAAACTTTTTTACTGTATTATTTTCCTTGGCGGACCATTAAATATTGCATATTATTCAACTAATTTTTGTAGTTTTTCCTATATCAACACTTGTTCCATGGTGCACCATCTTTGTTTTGGCTGGTTCTTTTAAACAACAATTTTGACAAGACTCGTTGCTTTCAATAGCTCTCACTCACTCACTTTTCAACAAGGCAAGATTGGCCTATAATAGCCAATTTAGTAAAAAAGAACATGAATACTACAACAATGGAAATGTCAGCTCAATCATAGCAATCTCTAACAATTTCTTTATTGCATTTCTGCCTTGCAAATGCTCATTCACTAGCCCTCTAGCAAAGGTGGGATTGCAATATACAGAGAAATCCTGAGCAACATCCTGGAGATGTTCATTCAACTACTGAATACCCACTTATGATTTGATGAAAACCTCAAACACAACTAAATCTCTGCAACCCTTAGGGGACCAGTTGAGGAATCTTGGACAGAGATGCTCGTATTTTATCCTCTGAAAATGACAAATAAACTATAGAACCCTGTAAATACTTCTCATAAGCAGGCAAATCAAAATGGCCACGCCCACACATTGCTATGAGAATCACTTTTGACTCCCCCGTCTCTTTACACCTAAGAGCTTTCCTTATGGTGGCAGCTACGGCACGAGTTGGTTTCGGTGCCGGTATCAATCCCTCAGACCTAGCAGAAGTGAAAGAGGAAGGAAAACATGCATTGTACCTTGAAAACATTCGGTCTGGGGAATTGATATTGCTTCCATGTACCCCAATTCATAGACGTGTGAAATCAATGGAGCTATTCCATGGTAACGCAGACCTCCTGAAATACAGTTCAATCTAGATGAAAGAAAAGTAAACTTAAAAGAAATAGGTATCCTTTCCTAAGTCTACAAATTTTTACCTGTATGAATTGGGTATGGTATGAAGTCATGCTCAAGTGTATGAATCTTCATCAAAAGAGTCATCCCTGCTGTGTCTCCATAATCCTAAGCATATACACCATTTGTTAACAAAGGGCATACTGTCGGTTAAACTGCTTTAATATGAGGATTTATTTTTCCCCTCATTTTCTCTCTAATAAATGGAAATGCAAGTCCGGCGAAATTGGATCCACCTCCAATGTATCCAATAATAATTTCCAGAGTCTCCTCTACAGCCTCCATTTGCTTGATACACTCCTTACCTACCACGGTCTGGTGTAACAGAACACGATTGAGAACACTTCCTAGACAATACTTGGTATCATCTTTTTTAGTTGCAACCTTCACAGCCTCTGAAATAGCTATACCTAAACTTCTAGGGCTTAATTGATCCATATGTAGAATTTTCTAACTAGCTTCAGTAACAACGAAAGGTGAAGAATGAACCTTGGCTCCCCAAGTTTGCATCATCAGCCTACGATATGGCTTCATATGATGCTCGAACTTGCCATACCTATAAAGGGTTCCTAAATCAATTTATTAGTTGTATATGAATTATATACTGTGCTTGGAAACATTAACTGTCCTAGTCATTTCAATGTTCAAAGCCTCAAGTTCACAGAAAAATTGAAGGAATTAACCAACACCCAACGATCAAAATGGAGTTTATATCTTAAATAAGATGGCAATAGAGAAAATCTTTAAAATAAAACGTACTTCACAGTTGAGACCAAATAAACTGGAGGCAAAAGCCAAAGCAATTCCTCATTGCCAGTGCAAGTTTTTGTTACTAAATTCTTCACTTCTTGCTACGCATTATTCCAGACTTGAGGAACAGAAGTATTGGCATAGTTTAGCCGAGCCAGGCTTCCACCTTCATATTTGTAATAAATTCTTGCTAGCATGTCCAGCAATTTCTCCAGCCTCTTCGCTCTGCATTGAATACACGCACAAGTATAAGATTCCCATATTGTCGCTCAATAAACATAATCACTGGAAAGATAGAACCAACATGATTAGAGGAGTTGGACGCCAAAGTCTATAGATATCTATAATATCTTCTGGGATATCAATAAACTGGTCATTGGTTACTTCCTGTTTAATCAATTCATCAGAAAATAAAGGAGACAAATCCTCTGGTTTCACTAGTTCAAAAGGTTTTGGGTGAAGGGGAGAAGGAGGTTTAACTGGAATATCTGCAATTATATTGTTCCATTGACAAGGAATTACAGTTGCCTGGGGGTTGACATTATAGGTTTCTCTTATTGAACAAGATGAAGGCTTTAAACTGCTCAACTTTTTCTTCAATTCAGAGCACCAAAACCTCTGTTTTTCACCTATAATGACCAAGAAAGAATTTGATGTCACAAACTACTAAAGAAAAGCAAGAGAACCTCAACTAATCGATTGAAACGAAAAACAGTACACAAGGCTAAAAATTCTTTCTTTATGTCATCTATAATCTTGCTCGTGAATTCTTGTTAGTACTATAATATTGGTCTGTTAGCAACACAGTAAATCGAAAAGTTCTATCCAGAGAACAGTTAAGGGCAGATTATATTTCGGTTCACAAATTGAAAGCTCCAGTCTTTGACTACTCCTAATATTTAGCCATATCCCACAAGACTAAATTATGTTTCTCATCTGCAGCACTCTCTTTGAAGACCATTCTATAACTAGCCAAACAAGCTGAATAATTGACTCTATTAATTCCATCTTAGCGGAAAATAGCATCTTTAAATACATCAGATCATAGGATAACATCTAGACAAAATACATAAATAGCCATAATTTTATGTTAAGAAAATTAAGTTAAAAATACCTATGCAGGAAATCTCGGAGCATAAACTTGTGGCCACAAGCAGAGAGTGTGCCATTTTTTCCTGCAAAAGAGCTCAATAAACTTGTACTGAACTGAGAGGCCAACATAAGGGTTTATATATACTCTCCAGAATCTTGTTTAAGGCATACACAGGCAGGCAAGTAGATCATATTCATAGATGAAAAGTAAAATTGCTGGATCGCATTAATTAGTGTGGAAGAGTAATTTCCTTTGACCTTATGTGGAACTTTCAAAGCTATTATTGACCTAATATATTGAGAACATGGATACATAGAAGAGCCTCAATCAAGAAATCCAATCAAGATTCAATATAAACGTGTATCAAATTTTCTATCCTTTACTTTCAACTTCAATCATTCTTTTTGTTTTTGTTTTCTTCTTCTTTGTTGTACATACTATCAACTTCCATTGATTAACAAATACTTCTTTTTAACTTTCAACCAAACAAAGTTTTCATTTTTCTAATTCTTTACTAGGGCAAAAACCAAGAATCCACCCTATCATAATTATTACACTTGAAGCATTACAATTAATTAAAAAACTTGTGAAGAAACACAAGAAATCACTCACATTTGTTTTCAATTCTATTTGTGTTCTTGAAATTAAATTTAATTAACAAACATTCATCCATTCTCCTCAGAACAAAGCTCTCCACTAGAACATAACATCCAAACTTTCTCCATCTGTTCTCCTCGCTATTAATAACTTTTTTCGCCAGCACTCTCACATGTTCATCTTCTCCATCAAACCATCCTCAATTTTTTTTGCAGATATCTTATTCTCATATATTGCTGAACTCAAACCCATGTTAGCTTTCTTCTTGTATCTGGGTTTGATCCTGAAATAAATGAACCCATCAGCATTATATCTTGTATCCTCTTTCTTTGCTTCTATTCCATAAACCAATGTTACTAACCTTCTTATGCAAGCATCAACAACTACCACATTGCTTTCATTTCCCTAATTTTTGCATGAATAAATTTGTTCCCACCATTGCTTTGGCCCTCTGTTCTTTCACTTTGGCCCTCTGTTCTTTCCCATATACAAAAGGGCAATGCCACTTTCCTATGACTACTGGAGATGATCGCCTGGACAGTTGTGGGAAATATAGTTCTGGGGCATATGATAGAGAAGCAGTGCGGAGGCCTTGAGCTTCTCCTAGTTGAATTCTGAAGGAATGAGCAGTGTGAACTTCCCATCCTCTCTTTCTGAGGAATTTTGGAGGTAAACCATCCGAAGCAACAGATGTCGCGTAAAATATACCATTTAGATAGGGTGAAATCTCAACTTGCTGATATATATCTTTGTGATCAAAAAGCTTCGATTTTAAATCCGCTTCGACGCTGTTGTAGCAGCACGTTTTGATAAAATCCTTGTCTCTAGAACACGTGTATGGTCTCCTACAGAAGCCGCAAACAAAATGGTTTACAAAATTTTTAATAAGCAATCACTTCTAATCAAGAAAAAAATTAATTAGAAGTGTAGTTTACAAAGACTATGTAGTTTGATTCAAAACCATGAATGGGTGCAGTGCATACCCTTTGTGGTAGCCTTTTGCACTAATAACGTAGTAGCGGTTGGATGACAAGGGTTGATCAGGAACCGATATGAACCAGAACTTTGAAATGCTTGTCTGTTCTTGATGTTCTGAAGTGCGAATGATCTTCGAGAACCTGTCTTGCGGAAAGGGTAGCCTATTGATTCTGTTGTTCTTACATATACCCCAACAAAAAGTATCCATTTCTTCAGATTCCTCATCGCTGATGACTACATACCCTGAATATGGAGCTTCTGATGAGGGACTGACATGGACGATGGTGGGAGAGTTTCGATAGAAAGAACGAGGTCTTGTGACAAACATTGCTACTTGTGAATGTGTGCTCTGTATCTGAATTTTTCTTAATTGGAACAGTATCCTTTGGATTTGAGATGATAAATCTTATTTCCTTAATAATCTGATATTGCAGTGTTACAAGTTCAAATAATGATAGTGGTCTTGAAAAGAAAATGACTTAGCACTTTGCAGTATTACAAATTCACAATTCTTGCGATGTAGGATATACCAAGCTAGTTATTTATCAGTGAATCAAAACATTATTACTGTAAGTTATCAAATTCCTAAATATGATAGCACACAAAGGTAAAGAAATGAAAGATAGAAAAGTTAACAAGAAACTTTGTGGCGTCATTTTCCACTTCCTTTTTATGCCAGCATCCCTATTATCATCTAAAGTTATACAAGTGGTGCTAAAGCTAAAAGCTACTTTGAGTTGATAATTTCATTCCCTTGCCAAAGACTTGATGATCTGATTTTTTAAAAAATTATATAGATTGACTAAATGAATACTTAAATGCATTAGAAAGAAAAATAAGTGAATGCATTGGAAGTGCAATAACTCAATGATATAATACGAAAATCATGTTTAAAATAGTTTGAAAAAAATTGCTCTAAGTTAAAAAATTAGCAACTCCAATCAACATGGGAAGAAACAAACTTTGCTTATCTAGGTCGAGATCAAATACTCTGTATTATTCTGTCTAATGTCAAAATGGTGTAATTTAACCAAAACTAAAACTAGGGACTAAAAACATAAATATCACTAAAATCACTTTATAATTATTAGACTCTGGCGAAAGAATGAGTGAACCTTCCAACGTACTTTAATCTTGGACACGATAAAATAGAGATAATTTTGGATAAAAGATCTTACCTCAAGTTGGTCTTCAGTAAACAGTTAAAGATTTTAATGTTATAGTAAATTCTTAAATTAATTTTTGGGGGGTGGGCTTATTCAAATGGAAAGAGAAAAGAATTTGAAAAGTAGTTAAAAAATAGCGTTTATACTTTATACCAACGTGTAACCCATTCACAAATAAATGAATACATAAAAACGAACCATATCATTATCATGATTCATGGACCAGAGAGAATTGGTAGAGTTTGGGTGCTATAGGTAATTACGTCCAAATTCAGGTGCCAAACACATGTTTGACTAATATTATGAATTCACGCCTCCGTGTCTTATATATCTGCCACGAAAGAAGGTATCTATCAAACAAATCTAAGCTCTTCTCAATGGATCATTAAACCTGCTAAAAGCTGTTCATCATCTTTGAAGCAAAATCTAATTGAACTTACTAAGTATTTTAGTTGGAACAGTTTTAGACATCAACCGCTACCCCCTGCCCCCTTCTTCTCAAACATAAGATTACATCCATGCATCTTCATAGAGCCTAAAAAACTCTTCCAATGAAATAAAAAAAAGAAAAAGAAAAAGAGCCACATCTCATAAGCATAACTGCAAAATTTTAAAGAAATTGCTTATTTAGATTAGAAGAACTCAAACTTAGTAAATTATTCTTGTTCCTGTTACCTAATTCCCTATCTAGAAACCACAAGAATCGGTAAAAGTCCCAACTAGAGTTGTGCTCATAGATGGAGTTTAACATATCCTTTTATAATTTCCATAATTTCAGATCCAACAAAACCTTCCAAGACATTCTCTTGCTGCTGCTACCTCGTTATACTGAAAGATAGTATCGCAAGCAGAAGCTTCAAATACTTTGCTTTCTGACACATTGTTCGTTATATCATCACCAGCTCCAATTGTTGGCAGTGGAAATGGGTCGAGGGAAGTTTTTGAAAGACATGACTTACCAAATGCATCCACAAAATCTTCTAATAGACACAATGCAAATGGCACTAGTTCAAAACTGTGGTCTCCATATTCAAGAGGAGTGGAGTGATCCCCAGTGACACAAAGTATTGAAATTTCCAAATTAATTGTGTCGGCCAGAGGAGTCTAGCAAGCTAACCTATAGCTCTATCGACAGCTTCCAAACCTTTCACTTTGAATATGCCGAATTTATCATGACCAACATCATCTATTGCCAACAAATTAGTATAACTAAATATCAAGATTTTGATTAAGTGTTGAGAATAGCCAATAAGCAATTTGGACAACTGTTATGTCAAAAGACTCATGAACCTATTCAATAACTTTAGTACTTTTCAAAGAATATATATATTTTTGTAGCATAAAATGGAGTAACTATGCAAGGAATCACCTTAATGTGAAGGAACCCAAAATCATAGCCGTCTGATCGACCTGGTTTATGTTCATCTTCCCCCAGTACAATTACATTAGGACAAGACTATAAAGGAGCCGAGAGGGCATTAGCTATGGCTTTTGTTTTGGAAGTCAACAAAGTTCGGTAGTCCCCTGTAGCTCCTGGAGCTTCTAGAATATCAATGCCAAGAGATAAACCAAGGCCAGCTATAATTTCGTTGAAGCCATCATCCATGACCACAATCCATGCAGCATTTCAAATTGATGAACCTGCAATACACAATAAACGAACGAGAAGCTTCCCAAGAATGAATTGATCTGAACTATAAAATGTTAATGCTTTTCAATAATGAACAATTATTTTCCCACTTTTTCCTAGCTAATGAAGCAATTTTGCTTCACGCAACCATACACCCAAAGAAAACATGACCAGATAACTCTTATATCTCACGAGACATACCTCAATTCTAATACCGTATCCTCATAAAAGAACAACATTAGCAATGCTTTTTCCTTCTGCAGCGCTTTTTGCATTTAATGGATGTGCAATCAAGATTCGAGACATTTTATTGGACAATTCATTAACAACTTCAGCTGTGTGGTTCGCTTCATTGGTGTCATCAAGTGCTTGAGCTTTTAAAAGTAAGCGATTGTCCTTTAAGGAATTAGTGCATGATATATTTCCACTTAAATTTGGTCCTTTTACAACTACCCCGCATCTATGCTCTGTTGCATATCTGAAAGAGACATTTTGCCATGCTCGTCACCTTAAGAACAAGACTAAGAAGCCAAAGTTTACCCTTATTGTGATTGACATTTCATAAAACTTCCAATAAGATCTTTTGGAACATTATGAGTATGGTAAAATGATGATTTTGACATCAAGTTACAATTTGACTATCGAAAACTAGCAATTACTATGCCATTCATTTTTCCTCTTTTTGAGATATAACAGATCAAAAAACTTGCCAATTTAGATTTAATACAAGAGTAAATACTAAAGGAAAAGTTTCTATAAATTGCATGCACTTGTGGACAATGTAAAAGTATTGCAAACAAAAGCATTTTCACCTGACTCTAACTTCGTACTCAGGAAAAGATGGTAGCTTCAGGACATCCAGTGTTGTACATAATATAGGTCCTTCCTCTTCAAAATGCTTATCAGCCCCCTGCTAATGACTATTATAGTTTTCTCGTCCAGGGTAGCAAACTTTGACTGAAGATACATACAAGTTACAAAGAATTAAGTCAGAAGCAATAGTATGTTTGCAACCTTTTGATAGAACAATCTACATAAGAAACCAAGTACCCTGTCGAATATGAATCATCAAGTCCTAAACCGATGGGACAATATTCTTGTTTCTTAGGGAAGAAAAGAAAAAGAAAAAGGGTAAGTACACTACACATACTTTGAAAGCAATATATCCAGCTAACATTGCTAGTCCAGCACCCATTGATTCAAATGCACCATGACCCCGGTAATAATCCCTAGGATCATAAGCCAACAGAGAAAGATGTGCAATATCACTTCTGCAAGCCAAACCAACTTCTACAGGATCCATAAGGCCGTTCACTCCGGTAGAAGCAATAGCATCCAAATTTTCTATTTTTGCCACTTGTAAAGGGGTTTTGTAATCAAGCCTTGGTAATGATACATCACCCAGT
The DNA here is from genome assembly GCA_016586305.1 of Ophiorrhiza pumila. NCBI lineage: Eukaryota > Viridiplantae > Streptophyta > Magnoliopsida > Gentianales > Rubiaceae > Ophiorrhiza > Ophiorrhiza pumila. Next base: position 14,603,941 of record BLIW01000011.1, read on the forward strand.
CCATCAATTAGTACAAATGTCACTCTCCTCTCTGGCTTCTCTAAATTCACCATGCTCCTATATGCTGCAACAAGCTTTTTCCTCTATTCAAATGCTAAGAAAGAGAACAAGCAATGAGAATTCCAAATCTCTACTATAATGCTTCGAGAGATTTGAGGAGGACGACATTCAACTCCTCTGTCCAAAACAATTAAAACTGTCAAAAATAGACAACTTCAGTGGATAACGCAATAGGGTCTCTACAGATCCCAGAGATAAAGACTCCACCTTGATCTAGAATTATGCTTGTAAAAACTACAGCAATGCCCAAAGACACTTTTTTGTAAAGATTATTTGAACAAAAATGAAGCATTTTATGAATCAAGCAATACTCAAAAAAATCAGTAGATATATTGTCCTTACAGAAATTAAAGCACGTATGTTCGAGTGTTGGAATAAGCAATGAACAAGAATAATCAATTTATACAACAAACCAAGGAACCGATAAATTCCTAATGATAATCCAAGAATGAAAGAACAAATGAACCATAAAAGTATATATCTAAGAGGCTTAACTGAGTACCATTTGTATTCAACTTAAACAACTAAATAAAGACTTAACGTTCCCGTCAAAATTTGAAGAATATAACTCCAATAATATTGCTGAAAAGAAAATAAAATACAAAGCAGAATGTTAACAGCCCTCCTCATAAGGCAAAAGCCATTCACTTTTTTTAAAAAAAAAATTCAGTAAAACGATTTTAAGATGGATACTCGGCATTGACACTTCATGTCAAACTACTGTTTCAGGCTTTGAGCAATCATGCTGATACAAAAACAAAATAGAAAATTTAACCATATGGCTAAACTTACATTACAGTGATAAGGTTACACCCCAGCTTGGAAAATAATCCTAAATGAATTTTTATTAAAGACCCAAAAAGAATGGAAAAAAAATAAAAAAATAAATTTGGGTCCGTCAAATAATTATGCAAAATTTGATAAATCCTTTTGTGGACAGTGAAGGACGGCTAGACGGGAGCAGGGGTGATGGTGAGTAGAAAAAGAAATGGCACCTCTTAGAGTTGACGGGCAATGGGAGCCTTACCAGGATATGATTTGGGCTTTGGAGACTTTGAATTGTGTGCGTGTTTCAGATAGTTAAACAGATAAAACAATGTGTAAAATTTAAAACAATAGTAGCGAGTCTATTTATTGTGCAAGTTGAGCTTAAATTTATGAATAAGTTTATAAAAGATGTTGCAATTTTGATGGAAATAAACTACACTTTCAAAAATTGTGGGGAATAATACCTATTTAAATTTTAGTATATAAATGGCTTGCTTTGCAATGATCAGAAAGCAAAATTAGATTGATATTATCAGTAAAAAGCACTATTCATGTTCATATATAGGAAACGAAAACGTGAAACTAAGACTGCATTCTAAAACTTCAAACTTTGCAAACCGACATCATGCTAAGCAACAAATAATTCGGTGTCAATTATACATTATGCATAAAAACTAAGAATATATTCTAAAAATTCAAACGTTGCAAACCAACATCAAGCAAAGCCACAATGAATTTGGCGTCAATTATACAGTATTATGCAGAGAAATTAAAAAACATTCAGCTTTTATCCCTCTGTATGCACATTATCAATTGTCTAAATCCATCAAAATTTAATAACTTTGCTCTTCTGGGACTGAAATCTAAAGCTAATTCCATCCCATCTACAAACTTACACAGACCGTCTACCCTCTCTGGAGGCTTGAAAAATATCCAATTTCTATGATCCTTGGTAACTACTGATATTTGAAGAGAAACTAGTAGTGAGTGGTGAAGCCATAATTGGGAAATAGAACCCTGTTGCAATCCAAAAGAAAATCAGATTCCAAATACTTAGTCAATGAATCAAACATAAGCCTATCAGATTCTAAATACTTAGTCAATGAATCAAACATAAGCCTATCAGATTCCAAATACTTAGTCAATGAATCATAAGTTATTAAAGATGATCATGGGGAATAGAGTCAAAATGCACCGAAAGGTACAAAAATCACCTTATTGAATAGGATGGCAAAATCTACTGTAATTTTCTTAGCTTCGAAGCATCTGCTACTTTAACATCTTTAAGCTTTTCAACAGGCCAAGGAAATGTCTATTCCTTTCTTCAGACGCAGCCACTGTTGGCTAAAAACAGAGATCAATATATGATGAATCCAAATAGACTCAAATTGAAACATGAACGTGATGCAATCAGAAACATCTCCAAAGACATCTATCTACTTATAAAAAGGGAAGTAAATGACCCAAAATTCAAACTTGTGCATCTATGCTAGTTGCCCACAATGAATCCCTTTGTCTGCACATTATCAAATGCCTAAATTCATCAAATTTAATAACATTTTCTCTTATGGGACAGAAATCAAGATTAAGAACCACAGCGTAGACAAGTGGGATTGATGATAGTCTTTATAAGAATTATTTAACAAATTAGGCCAAAATAGACTACTTAGCAACTAGAATGTGAATTGAAAAAAAAACAAAGAAAAATCCCAGAAAAAGATATAAATAAAAAATATGGAAACTTTACATGCATAGGTATATTTAATCAATCACGAAATTTGCGCTCTTGTATGAGAGATGATGAAGCTTCTTTGAGAGTTGCTCCAACCAAAATTATAGTTGGCCTAGGTTTATCTCTTGGCATTGATATTCTAGAAGCTCCAGGAGCTACAAGGGACTCCCAAACTTTGTTGACTTCCAAAGCAAAAGCCATATCTAATGCCCTCTCGGCTCCTTTACAGTCTTTTCCTAATGTTTTGTACCCAGGAAGGATGAACATAAACCAGGTCGATCTGGCGGCTATGATTTTGGGTTCCTTACATTAAGGTGATTTCTTGTATAGTTTCTCAATTTTATGTTAAAAATATATATACATTATTTGAAAAGAACTAAAGTTATTGAATAGGTTCATAAGTCTTTTGACATAGTAGTTGTCCAAATTGCTTATTGGCTATTCTCAATACTTAATCAAAATATTGATATTCAAATATACTAATATGTAGGCAATAGATGATGCTCGTCATGATAAATCAAGCATTTTCAAAGTGAACGGTTTGGAAGCTGTCGATAGAGCTATAAGTCAGCTTGCTAGACTCCTCTGGAAGACACAATCAACTAGAAATTTCAATACTTGCTGTGTGTCACTGTGATCACTCCACTCCTATTGAATATGGAGACCACAATTTTGAACCAGTGCCATTTGTATTGTGTAGATTAGAAGATTTTGTGGGTGCATTAGGTGAGTAGTGCCTTTCAGAACTTCCCTCGACCCATTTCCACTCCCAACAATTGGAGCTAGTGAGGATATAATGAACAATGTGGGAGTTGAAGAAAGTTCAGAAGGCAAAGTATTTGAAGCTTCTGCTAGTGATACTGTTTTTGAGTATAACGAGGTAGCAGCAGCAGGAGGATGTCTTGGAAGTTTTCCTGGATCTGAAATGATGGAAATTATAAAAGGATATGTTAAACTCCATGTATGAGCATAGCTCTAGTTGGGACTTTTACCGGTTCTTGTGGTTTCTAGATAGGGAATTAGGTAACAAGAACGAGAATAGCTTTTAACAGGTTTAATGATCCATTGAGAAGAGCGTAGATTTGTTGGATGGAACCTTTTTTGGTGGCAGATATAAGACACGGGGGCGTGGATTCATAATATTAGTCAAACATGTGTTTGGCACCTGAATTTCGACGTAATTTACTAATAGCACGCAAACTCTACCTATTCTCTCTGGTCCATGAATCATGATAATGATATGGTTTGTTTTTATGTATTAATTTATTAGTGAATGGGTTACACATTGGTATAAAAGTATAAACACTATTTTTTAACTACTTTTCAATTTATTTTCTCTTCCCATTTGAAAAAGCCCGCCCATGAATATTAATTCCATAATTTACTCTAACATTGAAATCTTTAACTGCTTATTGAAGACCAACTTGAGCTGTGATCTTTTATCTAAAATTATCTGTAATTTATCATGTCCAAGATTAAAGTACGTTGCAAGGTTCACTCATTCTTTCACCAGAGTGTAATAATTATAAAGTGATTTTAGTGATATTTATGTTTTTAGTCCCTAATTTTAGTTTTAGTTAAATTACTTCGGTTTGGACATTAGACAAAATAATAAAGAGTATTTGATCTCGACCTAGACAAGCAAAGTTTGTTTCTTCCCATTTCGATTGGAGTTGCTAATTTTTTAACTTAGAGCGAGTTTTTTTCAAACTATTTTAAACATGATTTTCGTATTATATCATTGAGTTATTGCACTTCCAATGCATTCACTTATTTTTCTTTCTAATGCATTTAAGTATTCATTTAGTCAATCTATATAATTTTTTAAAAAATCAAATCATAAAGTCCTTAGCAAGAGAATGAAATTATCTACTCAAAGTAGCTTTTAGTTTTTGCACTACTTGTATAACTTTAGATGGTAATGGGGATGTTGGCTAAAAAGAAAGCGGAAAATGATGCCACAAAGGTTTTTGTTAACATTTCAATCTTTCATTTCTTTAACTTTGTGTGCTATCATATTTAGGAATTTGATAACTTACAGTAATAATGTTTTGATTCATTGACAAATAACTAGCTTGGTATATCTTGCATCGGAAGAATTGTAAATTTGTAATATTGCAAAGTGCTAATCATTTTCTTTGCCCAACCACTATCGTTATTGTAACTTGTAAGACTGCAATGTCAGATTATTAAGGATATAAGATTTATCATCTCAAATCCAAAGGATACTGTTCCAGTTAATAGAAATTCAGATATAGAGCACTCATTCACAAGCAGCAATGTTCATCACAAGGCCTCGTTCTCTCTATCGAAACTCTCCCACCGTCTTCCATGTCCGCCCCTCATTAGAAGCTCCATATTCAGGGTACATAGTGACCAGTGATGAGGAATCTGAAGAAATGGATACTTTTTGTTGGGATGTATGCAAGAACAACAGAATCAATAGGCTACCCTTTCCGCAAGACAGGTTCTTGAAGATCGTTCACACTTCAGAACATCAAGAAGTGACAAGCATTGGTCTGGTTCACACCGGTTCTAATCAACCATTGTCATCCAACCGCTACTATGTTATTAGTGAAAAAGGCTACCACAAAGGGCATGCACTGCACCCACTCATGGTTCTGAATCAAACTACATAGTCTTTATAAGCTACACTTCGAATTCAGTTTTTTCTTGAGTAGAAGTGATTGCTTATTAAAAATTTTGTAAACTATTTTGTTTGCGGCTTCCGCAGGAGAGCATACACATGTTCTAGGGACGAGGATTTTATCACGGCTTGCTGCTACAATAGTGTCGGAGCTGATTTAAAGCCGAAGCATTTTGATCACAGGGATATATATCAGCAAGTTGAGATTCAACCATATCTAAATGGTGGATTTTATGCGACACCGGTTGCTTGGGATGGTTTACCTCCAAAATTCCTTAGAAAGGGAGGATGGGAAGTTCACACTGCTCATTCCTTCAGAATTCAACTAGGAAAAGCTCAAGGCCTCCGCACTGCTTCTCTATCTATGCCTCGGAATTAGATTTTCCACTACTGTCCAGGCGATCATTTCCAATAGTCATAGGATGGTGGCATTGCCTATTTGTATATGTGAAAGAATAGAGGGCCAAAGTGAAAGAACATATGAAAACTTCACTGTTCTATGAATTTACGCTCAAGCAATAGTGGGAACAAATTTATTCATGCGAAAATAATAAGGGCAACGGAAGCAAGTGGTGGTTGTTGATGCTTGCATAAGAAGGTTTGTAACATTGGTTTATGGAATGGAAGAAGAGAAAGAAAATACAAGATATGATGCTGATGGGTTCATTTATTTCAGGACCAAACCCAGATACAAGAAGAAAGATAACATAGGTTTGAATTCATCAATATATGAGAAAATAAGATATCTGCAAGAAAATTGAGGATGGTTTGATGGAGGAGATGAAGATGTGAAAGTGCAGGCAGAAAACGTTATTAATAGCGAGAAGAACGGATGGAGAGAGTTTGAATGTTATGTTCTAGTGGAGAGCTTTGTTCTGAGGAGAATGGATGGATGTTTGTGAATTAATTTTAATTTCAAGAACACAAATAGAATTGAAAATAAATGTGAGTGATTTCTTGTGTTTCTTCACAAGTTTCTTAATTAATTGTAATGCTTCATGTGTAATAATTATGATAGGGTGGATTTTTGGTTTTTGCCCTAGTAAAGAATTAGAAAAATTAAAACTTTGTTTGGTTGAAAGTTAAAAAGAAGTATTTCTTAATTAATGGAAGTTGATAGTATGCATAGGAAAGAAGAAGAAAACAAAAAATAAAAAGAATAATTGAAGTTGAAAGTAAATGATAGAAAATTCGAAACACGTTTATATCAAATCTTGATTGGATTTCTTGATGGAAGCTCTTCTATGTATCCATGTGCCACATAAGGTCAAAGGAAATTTCTCTTCCAGACTAATTAATGCGATCCAGACATTTTACTTCTCATCTATGAGTATGATGTACCTTCCTGCCTGCCTATGCCTTAAACAAGATTCTGGAGAGTATATATAAACCCGTATATTGGTCTCTCAGTTCAGTACAGTAGGTCAAGTTTATTGAGCTCTTTTGCAGAAAGAAATGGCACAATCTCTGCTTGTGGCCACAAGTTTATGCTCCAAGATTTCCAGCATAGGTATTTTTAACTTAATTTTCTTAACATAAAATTGTGGCTAGTTATGTATTTTCTGTCTAGTTGTTTTCTTATGATCTGCTGTATTTAAATATGCTATTTTCTGCTAAGATGGAATTAATAGAGTCAATTATTCAGCTTGTTTGGCTAGTTATGGAATGGTCTTCAAAGAGACTACTGCATATGAGAAACATAATTTAGTCTTGTGGGATATACAGCTAAATATTGGGAGTAGTCAAAGACTAGAGCTTTCAATTTGTGAACCAAAACATAACCTGCCCTTTTTTGTTCTCTGGAGAGAACTTTTTGATTTACTGTGCTGCTAACGGACCAATATTATAGTTCTAACAAGAATTCACGAGCAAAATTATAGATGACATAAAGAAAGAATTTTTAGCCTTGTGTGTTGTTTTGCATTTCAATTGATTAGTTGAGGTTCTCTTGCTTTTCTTTAGTATTTTGTGCCATCAAATTCTTTCTTGGTCGTTATAGGTGAAGAACAGATGTTTTGGTGTTTCAAATTGAAGAAAAAGTTGAGCAGTTTAAAGCCTTCATCTTGTTCAATAAGAGCAACCTATAATGCCAACCCCCAGGCAATTGTAATTCCTCGTCAATGGTACAATATAATTGCAAATCTTCCAGTTAAACCTCCTCATCTCCTTCACCCAAAAAATTTTGAACCAGTGAAACCAGAGGATTTCTCTCCTCTATTTCCTGATGAATTGATTAAACAGGAAGTAACCAATGACCAGTTTATTGATATCCCAGAAGATATTATAGATATCTATAGACTTTGGCGTCCAACTCCTCTAATCAGGTTGGTTCTATCTTCCAGAGGTTATGTTTATTGAGCGACAATATGGGAATCTTTTACTCGTGCGTGCATTCACTGCAGAGCGAAGAGGCTGGAGAAATTGCTGGACATGCCTGCTAGAATTTATTACAAATATGAAGGTGGAAGCCCAGCTAGGTCACACAAAGCCAATACTTCTGTTCCTCAAGTCTGGTATAATGCGCAGCAACGAGTGAAGAATTTAGTCAACGAAACTGGCGCTGGGCAATGGGGAAGTGCTTTGGCGTTTGCCTCCAATTTATTTGGTCTCAACTGTAAAGTAAGTTTTATTTTAAAGATTTTCTCAGTTGCCATCTTATTTAAGATATAAACTCCAGTTTGATCGTTGGTGTTGGTTAATTCATTCAATTTTTCTGTGAACTTGAGGCTTTGAACATTGAAATGACTAGGACAGTTAATGTTTCCAAGCACTGTATATAAGTCATATACAACTCATAAATTGATTTAGGAACTCTTTATAGGTATTTCAAGTTCAAGCATCATATGATCAGAAGCCATATCGTAGGCTGATGATGCAAACTTAGGGAGCCAAGGTTCATCCTTCACCTTCTGTTTTTGCTGAAGTTGGTCAGAAAATTCTACATATAGATCCATTAAGCCCTGGAAGTTTTGGTATAGCTATTTCAGAGGCTGTGGAGGTTGCATCTAAAAATGCTGATACCAAGTATTGTCTAGGAAGTGTTCTCAATCATGTTCTGTTACACCAGACCGTGATAGGTGAGGACTGTATCAAAAAAATGGAGACTGTAGGGGAGACTCCGGACATTATTATTGGATGCACTAAAGGTGGATTCAATCTTGCTGGACTTCCATTTCCATTTTTTTTTGGAAATAGGAGTTATATACATACTAGGCAAAATACGACACTGGATATACCCAAAAAGCATCGTTACAAAATAGAAAGTAAGAAATGTGGAGTACTACTCCATTACATGATTGTGTAAGTAAATGTAAAGCGTGGAACGAATAAAGTTTTTACTCTAGACTCGCTAGAATAAGACTTTCTCTTATCCACTACAAAAGTTCATCTAACATTTACATGCAATCTATGAATACAACTGTAAAAGAAAATAGTTAAACAAACAAACAAGTTGATATGCAGTCAAAAGTTAGCACTGCCATGAGAGCTAAATTCAGCACGGCATCACTTCCTCTCCAAGTTGGCAATCTCAAAGACAATAACAACTAATCCAGGCAACTTAGCCAGGGGCAGTCCAAAAGCAATATCTGAAGCAACCAGGGTAACTTTCCTTTGCCTTCGCACAAGGCACAAGAAAAATCGGCAGCATAACATCTCTAATTCAATATCACCAAACCATAGATTGTCCAAAAATCAATTCAGGGAAACATCACCTATAATCCACGGCCTATCAGCATTTTAACTCGAAATCAACAATCAGCGAATGGGAATCAGCAAATGCGGGGCAATCACTGGAGTACCAACCTTTCACACAATATTGGGACATCACCTTTACATAACATATGGCCAAACTGATCTTAACTCCAGTAATCAGGGGCCAACAAAGGTATACTCAACTTACCCTGGATTCCACCTTTTACATTCCGAGTAGCAAATGAAGGGATTCCTATCCCTGAGCTTTCTACCAGATTGGGCATGAGCCTTAGGGCTTAATAGAGCCTCCATATACTTCGTTTGCTTTGCCGATTTCTGGCATTTTTCCATTTTGGCGAGGAACTTGCATAGTTTATCTTCGGATTCCTTCTCATAGCTGTTCTCAGTCCATTGATCCTCCCAGTCCTCTTCTGACTCTGATTTTGTGGGAATGTTCTGTAGGAAAGCTAGGTCAGATGAAAAGCTCACTTTGTGCATTTTTTATGATTCCCCTTCCTCCCAACTGTCCACCACATTGATGCTCTCCATTTATTAGAGAGAAAATGAAGGGACAAATCAATCTTCATATTAAAGAAGTTGAATCGACAACATTTCATTCGCTAACAAAGGGTGTATACGCTTACGATTATGGAGACACAGCAGGGATGACTCCTTTGAAGAAGATGCATACACTGGGGCATGACTACATACCGGAACCAATTCATGCAGGTAAAAATTTGTAGACTTAGGAAAGGATACCTACTCCTTTACGTTTACTTTCATTTCATCTAGATTGAACTGTGTTTTAGGAGGTCTGTGTTACCTTGGCATAGCTCCATTGATTTCACACGTCTATGAATTTGGGTACATGAAATCAATATCAATTCCTTAGACTGAATGTTTTCAAGGCACAATGCATGTTTTCCTTCCTCTTTCACTTCTGCTATCAAGAGTGGGCATCACTCATAGTTGTATAGTTTATTAAAGGAAGATTTTCATTAAGGTTTATCCATTTAAATGAATTTTGGCAGGTGCAATACAATTTGCTAGGTCTGAGGGATTGATACTGGCACCGAAACCAACTCATGCCATAGCTGCCACCAAAAGGGAAGCGCTTAGATGTAAAGAGATGGAGGAGTCAAAAGTGATTCACATGACAATGTGTGGGCATGGCCATTTTGATTTGCCTGCTTATGAGAAGTATTTGCAGGGCTCTATGGTTGATTTGTCATTTTCAGAGGACAAAATAAGAGCATCTCTGTCCAAGATTCCTCTGTTGGTCCCCTAAGGGCTGCAGAGATTTAGTTGTGTTTGAGGTATTCATCAAATCATAAGTTGGTATTCAGTAGTTGAATGAACATCTCAAGGATGTTGCTCAGGATTTCTCTACATATTGCAATCCCACCTTTGCTGGAGGGCTAGTGAATGAGCATTTGCAAGGCAGAGATGCGATAAAGAAATTGTCAGAGATTGCTATGATTGAGCTAACATTTCCACTGTAGTATTCATGTTCTTTTCTACTACATTGGCTTGTTGAAGAGTCAGTGATGCTTAGTTGTATGTGTCTTTAAAATTTTCTCATTGGTATTCAGTAGTTGAAGAGTGACTGAGTGACTGAGTGAGTGAGTGCGTGCTATTGAAAGCAACGAGTCTTGTCAAAATTGCTGTTTAAAAGAACAAGCCAAAACAAGGACGGTGCACCATGGAACAAGTTTTGATATAGGAAAAACTACAAAAATCAGTTGGATAATATGCAATATTTAATGGTCTGCCGAGGAAAATAATACAGTAAAAAAGTTTTAATATCCTTATAAACATTCTTCAAGTAAAAGGAAACTTTTTAAGTGCTATATATGAACTATGATGTTGGTAGTTGAGAGTGAATCTTTTATTTGCGGTCATCATTCTCAACGAGAATACACTACTTCTAAACACATTTAGAAGCTTTAATAATTAAATATTAAGAAAATTAATTTAAAAAGAAAAATATATCCTGAGAATTAATAATAACAACAATAATAAAAATTAAAGATACTCCTAAAATTCCAAAATAACAAAAATGTAAATGCCGTAACAGTACAACACAGACAATTCCACCCTAAATAGAATTTTCTTTTTCAAAAATTAAAAAATATATACATATATATATATAGTTTTCTTCGTATACTTACGCATCCACAGGATTGTGCTATTCAAGTTTTCAATAAGGTTGGAGGATCGAAGGAAAATCAAGGGTTCAAAAGCTCCACGGACTAACGCCAGGCCACTGCCACCATCGACAACCACCGAGCTCCTCCATCTAATCAAACAAGCGGGAAGCAAGCTTCTTGAATACTCTGCCACGACCACAAGAATCGAGGTAAATTTTTAAATATGAATTTGACTGAGTTATTGATTGCATATTGTAATTTCTATGTTATCTGCATGTTTTCTTGATAATTGTCGGTACTTGAATCGTATATGGTCATTAGGGTTTTTTCCCGTTCAATTTCAGTTATTGTTGTGGGCTAATGGTAGCTTTTTCCTCGGTTATCATTTGAACAGGATATTTCTGTCAGTGGTTTATTGGCTACAAGATTTTACTTCTGTTAAATCGCTAACTTAATTAAGCTCCATTTAATGGAACTATCGTGGAAGCTTTGAGCAGAATTATTTGTAGAGGTTCCAAGAGCGAGGGCTGGATGGGACAATTAATCCGATTACCAAAATAAAAAACAAACAACTTCAGTGGATAACGCAATAGGGACTCTACAGATCCCAGAGATAAAGACTCCACATTGATCTAGAAATTATGCATGTAAAAACATCAGCAATGCCCAAAAGACACTTATTTGTAAAGATTATCTGAACAAAAATGGAGCATTTTATCAATCAGACAATACTTAGAAAAAGCATTAGATAAATGGTCCTTACAAAAATTAAAGCACGTACATTCTAGTGTTGGAATAAGCAATAAACAAGAACAATCAATTTATACAACAAACCAAGGAAAAGATAAATTCCTAATGATAATCCAAGAATGAAAGAACAAATCAACCATAAAAGTATATATCTAAGAGGGTTAACTGATTACCATTTGTATTCAACTTAAACAACTAAAGAAAGACTTAACGTTCCCATCAAAATTTGAAGAATATAACTACAATATTATTGCTGAAAAGAAAATAAAATACAAAGCAGAATGTTAACATCCCCTATAAGGCAAAAGCTATTCACTTTTTTTTTTCAGTAAAACAACTTTAACATGGATACTCGGCATTGGCACTTCATGCCAAACTACTGTTTCATACTTTCAGCAATCATTATGAAATAGAAAAATAGAAAATTCAACAATATGGCTAAACTTACATTACAGTGATAACGTTACACCCCGGCTTGGAAAATAATCCTAAATAAATTTCTATTAAAGTCCCAAAAAGGCTGGAAAAAAAGAATAAAAAACTAAATTTGGGTCCGTCAAACTATTATGCAAAAATTGATAAATCTTTTTGTGGACTGTGAAGGACTGCTGGACGGGAGCAGTGGTGATGGTGAGTAGAAAAAGAAATGGCACCTCTTGGAGTTGACGGGCAATGGGAGCCTTAGCAAGAAATGATTTGGACTTTGGGGACTTTGAATTGTGTACGTGTTTCAGATTCTTCTGCATTCTTTCTCTTGCTCCAACTCAGTGAAGCGGCGTCACCAATTTTCCAGCTGGTTTACTTTCCCAGTTTCCACGAATGGCATTCGGCATCTACAAACGTAATCAAAGTTGTCCGGATTTACCAATGCCAAATAAATGAAAGCCGTTGGATTAAATTCTAACTTAATCTCATCCGTTTATATTTTATTCAATTTATGTTTATGTACACATGGGAGAGGAATTGGATTCTTCATTTGCATCAGTGGATGAAGCATTAATCCTCCAATCAAGATTTTTCTTATAGAAAAAATAATTGAACTTTAATAACAAATATAACAAGAAGTTAATATGAAAGATTGATTTCTTGTTATATTTGTTATTAAAGTTAAATTATTTTTTCTATAAGAAAAATGTTGATTGGAGGATTAATTCTTACTACATTGATGCAAATGTAGAATCCAATTCCTCTCCCATGTGTACAGAAACATAAATAGAATAAATTATAAACAGATGAGATTAAGTTAGAATTTAATCCTACGGCTTTCATTTATTTGGCATTGGTGAATCTGGACAACTTTGATTATGTTTGTAGATGCCGAATGCCATTTGTGGAAACTGGGAAAGTACGCCACCCGAAAAATTGGTGACGCCGCTTCACTGAGGCTGTGCGAGAGAAAGAACGCAGCAGAATCTGAAACATGCACACAATTCAAAGTCCCCAAAGCCCAAATCATTTCCTGGTAAGGCTCCCATTGCCCGTCAACTCGAAGAGGTGCCATTTCTTTTTCTACTCGCCATTACCCCTGCTCCCGTCCAGCTGTCATTCCCTGTCCACAAAAAGATTTATCAATTTTTGAAAAATAATTTGACGGACCCAAATTTAGTTTTTTATTTTTTTTCCAGCCTTTTTGGGTATTTAATAGAAATTCATTTCAGATTATTTCAGCAATATTATTGGTGTTAGATTCTTCCAATTTTGACGGGAACGTTAAGTTTTTCTTTAGTTATTTAAGTTGAATACAAATGGTACTCAATTAAGCCTCTTAGATATATACTTTTATGGTCGATTTGTTCTTTCATTTTGGATTATTATTAGGAATTTATCGGTTCCTTGGTTTGTTGTATAAATTGATTGTTCTTGTTTATTGCTTATTCCAACACTCGAACGTACGTGCTTTAATTTCTCTAAGGACCATTTATCTACTGATTTTTCTGAGTATTGCTTGATTGATAAAATGCTTCATTTCTGTTCAGATAATCTTTCCAAAGAAGTGTCTTTGGGCATTATTGTTGTTTTTATATGCATAATTTCTAGATCAAGGTGGAGTCTTTATCTATGGGATCTGTAGAGACCCTATTGCGTTATCCACTGCAGTTGTCTATTTTTGACATTTTTAACTATTTTGGATAGAGGAGTTGCATGTTGTCCTCCTCAAATCTCTAAAAGCATTATAGTACAGATTTTGAATTCTCATTGCTTGTTCTCTTTCTTAGCATTTGAATAGAGGAAAAACCTAGTTGCATCATATAGGAGCATGGTGAATTTAGAGCAGCCAGAGATGAGAGTGTCATTTGTTCTAATTGATGGACTGGGTGATGTATCATTGCCAAGGCTTGATTACAAAACCCTTTACAAGTGGTAAAAATACCAAATTTGGATGCTACTGCTTTTCTCGGAGTGAACGGCCTTATGGATCCTGTAGAAGTTGGTTTGGCTTGCGGAAGTGATATTGCTCATCTTTCTCTATTAGGTTATGATCCTAGGGTTTATTACCGGGGTCATGGTGCATTTGAATCAATGAGTGCTGGACTAGCAATGTTACATGGAGATATTGCTTTCAAAGTATGTGCAGTGTGCTTACCCTTTTTTCTTTTTCTTTTATTTCCCCTAAGAAACAAGAATATTGTCTCCTCAGTTTGGGACTTGGTTATTCATATTCAATAGGGTACTTGGTTTTTAATATAGATTGTTCTATAAAACGTTTTCTACCATATTGTTGCTTCTGACTTAATTCTTTGTAAATTGTATGTATCTTCAGTCAAAATTTGCTACCCTTGATGAGAAAACTTGAATAGTTATTAGCAGGAGGGCTGATAGGCATTTTGAAGAAGAAGGACCTATATTATGTGCATCATTAGATGGCCCAAAGCTACCATCTTTTCCCGAGTACAAAGTTAGAGTCTGGTGAAAATGCTTTTTCTTGCAATACTTTTTCATTGTCCACAAGTGCATGCAATCTATATAACTTTTCCTTTAGTATTTACTCTTGTATTAAATTTAAATTGGCAAGTTTGTTGATCTGTTATATCTCAAAAAGAGGAAAAAGAAAAGGCATAGTATTGGCTAGTTTTCAATAGTCAAATTGTATCTTGATTGCAAAATCATCATTTTATCATACTAATAATGTTCCACAAGATCTTATGTGAAGTTTTATGAAATGTCAATCACAATAAGTGTAAACTTTGGCTTCTTAGTCGTGTTCTGAAGGTGACGAGGATGGCAAAATGTGTCTTTCCGATATGCAACAGAGCATGGATGCGGGGTAGTTATAAAAGGACCAAATTTAAGTGGAAATATATCAGGAACTGATCCCTTAAAGGACAATCGCTTACTTTTAAAAGCTCAAGCTCTTGATGACACCAATGAAGGAGACACACAGCTGAAGTTATTAATGAATTGTCTAATGAAATGTCTCGAATCTTGATTGCACATCCATTAAATGCAAAAAGGGCTGCAGAAGGAAAAAGTATTGCTAATTTTGTTCTTTTACGAGGATGCGGTATTAGAATTGAGGTATGTCTCGTGAGATATAAGAGTTATCTGGTCATGTTTTCTTTGGGAGTATGGTTGCGTGAAGCAAAATCGCTTCATTAGCTAGGAAAAAGTGGAAAAATAATTATTCATTATTGAAAAGCATTTAACATTTTGTAGTTCATATCAATTCTTTCTTGGGAAGTTTCTCGTTCATTTTTTGTGTATTGTTGGTTCCTCAATTTGAAATGGTGTAAGGATTGTGGCCGTGCGTGGTGGCTCCAACCAATATTATAGCTGGCCTAGGTTTATCTCTTGCCATTGATATTCTAGAAGCTACAGGAGCTACAGGGGACTATCGAACTTTGTTGACTTCCAAAGCAAAAGTCATAGCTAATGCCCTCTCAGCTCCTTTACAGTCTTGTCCTAATGTTTTTGTACTCGGGGAGGATGAACATAAATCAGGTTGATCAGGCGGCAATGATTTTGGGTTCCTTCACATTACGGTGATTCCTTGCATAGTTTCTCCATTTTATGCTAAAAATATATATACATTCTTTGAAATGGTCTAAAGTTATTGAATAGGTTCATGAGTCTTTTGACATAGTATCTGTCCAAATTGCTTATTGGCTATTCTCAACACTTAATCAAAATCTTGATATTCAGATTTATTAATCTGTAGGCAATAGATGATGCTGGTCATGATAAATCCAACATTTTCAAAGTGAAAGGTTTGGAAGCTGTCCATAGAGCTATAGGTCAGCTTGCTGGACTCCTCTGGCAGACATAATCAACTTGGAAATTTCAATACTTGCTGTGTGTCACTGGGAATCACTGCATTCCTGTTGAATATGGAGACCACAGTTTTGAACCAGTGCCATTTGCATTGTGTCGATTAGAAGATTTTGTGGGTGCATTAGGTGAGTCGTGCCTTTCAAAAACCTCCCTCGACCCATTTCTACTCCCAATAATTTGAGCTGGTGAGGATATAACGAACAATGTGGGAGTTGAAGAAAGTTCAGAAAGAAAAGTATTTGAAGTGTCTTCTGGCGATACTATTTTTGAGTATAATGATGTAGCAGCAGCAAGAGGATGTCTTTGAAGGTTTCCTGGATTTGAAATGATGGAAATTATAAAAGGATATGTTAAACTCCATGTATGAGCACAACTTTGGTTGGGACTTTTACCGGTTCTTGTGGTTTCTAGATAGGGAATTAGGTAATAGGAACAAGAATAATCGACTAAGTTTGAGTTCCTGTAATCTAAATTAGCAATTTCTTTAAAATTTTGCGGTTAAGTTTTTGAGATGAGGCTCTTTTTCTTTTTCTTTTTTTTTTCTTTGGAAGAGTATTTTAGGCTCTATAAAGATGCATGGATGTAATCTTATTTTGTGACGGGGGGGAGGGGTAGTAGTGGATGTCTAAAACTGCTCCAACTAAAATACTTAGTAAGTTCAATTAGATTTTGCTCCAAAGATGATGAACAGCTTTTAGCAGGTTTAATGATCTACTAAGAAGAGCGTAGATTTGTTGGATGGATACTTTCTTTGGTGGCAGATATATAAGACACGGGGTCGTGGATTCATAATATTAGCCAAACTTGTGTTTGGCACCTGAATTTTTACGAAATTACTTATAGAACCCAAACTCTACATATTCTCTCTGGTCCATGAATCATGATAATGATATGGTTCGTTTTTATGTATTCATTTATTAGTGAATGGGTTACACGTTGGTATAAAGTATAAACACTATTTTTTAACTACTTTTCAAATTATTTTCTCTTGCCATTTGAATAAGCCCGTCCCCCGAAAATTAATTCCAAAATTTACTCTAACATTGAAATATTTAACTATTTATTGAAGACCAACTTGAGCTGAGATCTTTTATCTAAAATTATCTGTATTTTATCGTGTCCAAGATTAAAGTACGTTCTAAGGTTCACTCATTCTTTCTACACAGTCTAATAATTATAAAGTGATTTTAGTGATATTTATGTTTTTAGACAATAGTTTTAGTTTTAGTTAATTTACATCGTTTTGGTCATTAGACAGAATTATACAGAGTTTTTGATCTCGACCTAGACAAGTAAAGTTTGTTTCTTCCCATTTCGATTGGAGTTGCTAATTTTTGAACTTAGAGCAAGTTTTTTTTAAACTATATTAAACATGATTTTCGTATTAGATCATTGAGTTATTGCACTTCCAATGCTTTCACTTATTTTTCTTTCTAATGCATTTAAGTATTCATTTAGTCAATCTATATAATTTTTTTAAAAAATCAGATCATAAAGTCGTTGGCAAGGAAATGAAATTATCAACTCAAAGTAGCTTTTAGTTTTTGCACTACTTGTATAACTTTAGATGGTAATGGGGATGTTGGCGTAAAAAGAAAGTGGAAAATGACACCACAAAGTTTCTTGTTAACTTTTCAATCTTTCATTTCTTTACTTTTGTGTGCTATCATATTTAGGAATTTGATAACTTACAGTAATAATGTTTTGATTCACTAACAAATAACTAGCTTGGTATATCCTGCATTGCAAGAATTGTAAATTTGTAATACTGCAAAGTGCTAAGTCATTTTCTTTGCCCGACCACTATCGTTATAACTTGTAAGATTGCAATGCCAGATTTTTAAGGAAATAAGATTTATCATCTCAAATCAAAAGGATACTGTTCTAGTTAATAGAAATTCAGATACAGAGCAAACATTCACAAGTAGCAATGTTTGTCACAAGACCTCGATCTCTCTATCGAAACTCTCCCACCGCCCTCCATATCCGTTCCTCATCAGAAGTTCTATATTCAGGGTACATAGTGATCAGCGATGAGAAATCTGAAGAAATGGATACTTTTTGTTGGGGTGTATGCAAGAAAAGCAGAATCAATATGCAACCCTTTCCGCAAGATATGTTCTTTAAGATCGTTCACACTTCAGAACATCAAGAACAGACAAGCATTTCAAAGGTTTGGTTCATACCAGTTCCTAATCAACTCTTGTCATCTAACCGCTACTATGTTATTAGTGCAAGAAGCCACCACAAAGAGTATGCAATGCACCCATTCATGGTTCTGAATCAAACTATACAGTCTTTATAAACTGCACTTCTAATTTAGTTTTTTCTTGATTAGAAGTGATTGTTTATTAAATATTTTGTAAACCATTTTGTTTGCTGCTTCCGTATGAGAGCATACACGTGTTCTAGAGAAGAGGATTTTATCAAGACATGCTGCTCAACTGTGTCAGAGCAAATTTAAAGCCGAAGCCTTTTGATCAAAGGGATATATACCAGCAAGTTGAGATTTGACCCCATCTAAATGGTAGATTTTAAGCGACACAGGTTGCTTGCGATGGTTTACCTCCAAAATTTCTCAGGAATGGAGGATGGGAAGTTCATACTACTCATTCCTTCAGAATTCAACTAGGAGAAGCTCAAGGCCTCCGCACTGCTTCTCTATTGTATGCCCTAGAATTAGATTTTCCACTACTGTCCAGGCCATCATCTCCAGTAGTCATAGGAAAGTGGTATTTCCCTTTTGTATATGTGAAAGAACAGAGGGCCAAAGTGAAAGAATAGATGAAAACTTAACTGTTCTATGAATTGACGCTCAAGCAATGGTGGGAACAAATGTATTCATGCAAAAATGAGGGCAACGAAAGCAATGTGGTGGTTGTTGATGCTTGTGTAAGAAGGTTAGTAACATTGGTTTATGGAATGGAAGCAGGGAAAGAAGATACAAGATATGATGTTGATGAGTTCATTTATTTCAGGACCAAACCCAGATACAAGAAGAAAGCTAACACGGGTTTGAATTCAGCAATATATGAGAAAATAAGATATTTGCAAGAAAATCGATGATGGTTTGATGAAGAAGATAAAAATGTGTGAGTGCAGGCGGAAAACGTTATTAATAGCAAGAAGAACAGATGGAGAAAGTTTGGATGTTATGTTTTAGTGGAGAGCTTTCTTCTGAGAAGAATGGATGGATGTTTGTTAATTAACTTTAAATTCAAGAACTCAAATATAATTGAAAACAAATGCGAGTGATTTCTTGTGTTTCTTCACAAGTTTCTTAATTAATTGTAATGCTTCATGTGTAATAATTATGATAGGGTGGATTCTTGAACAAGATTTTGGCCATTTTACTTCTCATCAATGAGTATGATCTACCTGCCTGCCTGCCTATGCCTTAAACAAGATTCTAGAGACTCCTCTGGCAGACACAGTGAACTAGGAAATTTCAATACTTGTTGTGTGTCACTGGGGATCACTCCACTCCTGTTGAATATGGAGACCACAGTTTTGAACTAGTGAAATTTGCATTGTGTCGATTAGAAGATTTTGTGGATGCATTAGGTAAGTTGTGCCTTTCGAAAACTTCCCTCGACCCATTTCCACTCCCAACAATTGGAGCTGGTGAGGATATAACGAACAATGTGGGAGTTGAAGAAAGTTTAGAAAGCAAAGTATTTGAAGCTTCTATTAGCGATACTATTTTTGAGTATAACGAGGCAGCAGCAGCAAGAGGACGTCTTAGAAGGTTTCCTGGATCTAAAATGATGGAAATTATAAAAGGATATGTTAACCTCCATGTATGAGCACAGCTCTGGTTGGGACTTTTACTGGTTCTTTTGGTTTCTAGATATTGAATTAGGTAACAGGAACAAGAATAATTGACTAAGTTTGAGTTCCTCTAATCTAAATAAGCAATTTCTTTAAAATTTTACGGTTATGTTTATGAGATAAGGCTCTTTTACTTTTTCTTTTTTTATTTCTTTGGAAGATTTTTTTAGGCCCTATAAAGATGCATGGATGTAATCTTATGTTTGTGACGAGAGGGGCTAGGGATGGGGGGGGGGGTTAGTGGTGGATGTCTAAAACTATTCCATCTAAAACACTTAGTAAGTTCAGTTAGATTTTGCTCCAAATATGATGAATAGCTTATAGCAGGTTTAATGATCCATTGAGAAGAGCATAGATTTGTTTGATGGATACCTTCTTTGGTGGCTGATATATATGACACGGGGGCGTGGATTCATAATATTTGTCAAACATGTGTCTGGCACCTAAATTTGGAAGTAATTACTTATAGCACCCAAACTCTACCTATTCTCTCTCGTCCATGAATCATGATAATGATATGGTTCGTTTTTTTTATTCATTTATTAGTGAATGGGTTACACGTTGGTATAAAGTATAAACACTATTTTAACTACTTTTCAAATTCTTTTCTCTTGCCATTTGAATAAGCCCGCCCCCCAAAATTTAATTCCAGAATTTACTCTAACATTGAAATCTTTAACTGTTTATTGAAGATCAACTTGAGTTGAGATCTTTTATCCAAAATTAAACTATAGATCACTTTCTCTTTATTGCAATACATTATATGGCACTTTTAGCTTTCTGCAGTCCCATGACAAACACCAATAGTGCCAATACAGTGCATAGTAACTAAAAAAGATATTATTGCTAAATTTGTTAAGGGTTAGCTTGCTCAAAGAAAATACAAAGAGAAATTATAGCAGAGTTGAGGTGAGAGAATACCTGGTTAAGTGTTTGATCTCTTTCATCATTGAAACTTTTTCCATGTTTTCTTCCAACAGTGTCAAGTTTATCAATGAAAATTATGGACGGTGCGTTCTTCCTAGCGACAATGAAAAGATCTCTAATATGCGCAGCACCTCTTCCAACAAATAGCTCAACGAATTCACTGGCTGAAACTGAAAAAAGTGGCACTCCTGCTTCTCCAGCCACTGCATGAGCCGGTAATGTTTTTCCGGTTCCTGGAGGTCCCACAAGCAGCACTCCTCTTGGTAATTTTGCTCCTAGCTTACTATAGTTTATTGCTTCTTGTAGGCATGAAACTGTCTACAAATAAACCGTGTGCATTACAACCAATTCAAATGGCAAAATTCGTATCTTTACCAACATATTATATATCAACATACATTATAAGTAAGTAAGAAAAGATATTTGGCATTTCTTGGTACGTAACAACAAGCAAATTATCAACTTGCATATTTATAGAACACATGGCGAGCAAAATGTGAATTCCTTGTAGCATTGTTTGTTTTTTTACAATAACACTTACTGCAGGCCTATACTTTTATTATCTCTGAATTCAATTTCATGACAAAAGTTGGTTACCTCCGGAAGCTCTGCTTTTGTAGCATCCACACCCTCCACATCCTGAAATGTAATGAACTGGTTACTAGACCTTCGTTGTCTAGCTGGACTTTTGGCAGCAGAAATTTGACGATAAAGAAGCCACATAAAAGGAGTCAAGGGAATCCATAAGGTTAGCTCCATAATCAACGAACTCCTTATAGACATAAGTGCTGATTGAGGGGCAGAGCCATATGAAGTTCCTTTTTCCCTCATTAGACTAAGCAGATAGCCTTCGTCATGATCGATCTTTCTTGTAGAAAATTGCCACAAAGGGGTAAAAGCTCGGCCTTTTGACATTCTACTCAGCATATTGCCACCCACTTGATGCACTTTCACAGTATTATTGCTAGCATGATTATCAGCTACACTTAATTCACGGTCTGATATATGAGAGTGTCATTATTAGCCCACAAGTTTGTATTGTAGTATATCATACGAGTACCCTCCTCAAAAAGAACGTTTGATACCACTCCATTTTGTTGGTTGATTATCATGTATCAATATGGAACAACTTTGGGGGCATTGCAGTCAATTTCAGAAACAAAAAGCAGAGCCCCAAAACAACCGAAATGGAACTTACGAAAGAAATGTTTCAAGACCATTTAATGCCGACCTTATTGAACCATTTTTCAATGTTCTCCAAAATAATCTCAACCTTGGTTTCAATCTCAACGATATTTTCCATCTCTTATCTTGATTTTCTTTTTTCCCCAAGTTTATTCTCATTGATGAAAGACTTAAGTCTAGTGTCCCGCAACCACAAACTATGGCAAAATATGCAATGACTATAATAATTCCATCCCAATACAGGCATAAGAAGTGAACAATTGTATGGCTTAGACAAAGAAGAATCTATAGTTGTATATCTATCCAAAGACATAGAGTCTTTTACATAAAGTTTCAATTTTTCTTCAGAAACCAAGAAACCTTTATTCGAAATAACAGGGAAATATGCCATCTTTAAACTAGTATGGATACGATAAATCTTCCACGAAAGAATAAAAGAATATAAACCCAACACAAGATAGTCCCCCAAGAATTTTCAATTAGCAGAAGACAAAATGATACCCAGTTGAATCCAAGATTACTATTGCAGAAGCTACAAAGTAGCTGGTCGAATGAGCAGTATTGAAAATTTCTTGGTCTTTTCTTCAGCTACTTCTTTGTCAGTAAAAGGACTTAAGCAGTCACAGTCACAGTCACACACACAGATCTTGAATTATCAGACAGACACTGATGAGAAGTGATGAGAAGAGAGGCTTTTCCTTTGGCAAAAAAAACATAGAGAAATACAAGGCAAAGAAGAGAACCGAAGATGAGAGATAGGGTTGGTGGGTCCAATACTCTAAGAGAGTAGTATCTATTTGATTTGCATTCGGAGTTGTAGTGTTGTTATTGGGCAAGAATCAAGAATGGCAATGGAGATGTAAGCAGCCAAATTTACAAACTTCAACGCAAATTTGTACGTACAACTCTTGTTTCTACTTTCTTCTTCACTCACACAAAAACAGTTAATACGGGTTGAATAGCGGATAAACTTTAGGATGATAGCTGGATTTTCCTTTTTGTTATTTATTTATATATTTGGAGTTTGTCAAATAATACTCTAAGTATGCCATTCTCTTGTTAAATCGTATTATACACGTTGATTGGTGAATTTCTTGTCGTTGGGTTAATGTATGAATTCACTTTAATTATTAACGTATAAAAGATCAAATATTAGCCTATAACATATTATGAAAAATTAACCTATTAACTTATTATGACGAATTCAAAAGAGTTTTTGCGCTCTAATAATTAATGGTTTGGTGAATGTCCAATAGCTTCCCAAAGCTTTTTCTACAAAAACCATAAATGTACTAAAAACTCAAATCAAAGTGACTACTATTGACAGCATGCACAAGAAAATTTACACTTTGGTTATGGGCCTATACTAAGTTTTGGGCCAATTGAAAAATTCATTCGGATTGGCACCGCAAGTAGGGACATATACAAATTCTGCTTTATTCACCAATTTCCCTTCATACTTCAAAGGGCTTTTCCATGAAAAATCCAAAAAAATAGCAAGATGAAGCTACCAACAATGCAAGATTTCATCCTACGTGCGTGTATGTCGGATTTTGATGGAAATGGGGATTTTACTAAACAACATTTTCTTATACCTCAATTTAAAAAAAAACACCCAACACGTTTTGATAAGTGGGTTTTATACCAACTTATATGTGTTGTTTTGCTTAGCTTTTGCCTTAACTTTCATGCAATTGTGAAGCAATTATGTAGTGATATGTGACAATTTGTGCAATGTTGTGGTTTATTACTTGGTGCGCTAAGATGAAGAAAAAGACCAAGAATGTGAGTAGAAGAATGTGGGTAAATGAAACAAATGTGAGATTCAAATTGAGGAACAAGAAATGATGCAAAAAGATGTAAAAGAGTGCTTTAATGTGTTTCTTTGTGTATAGGTAGATTTGTTAGTGCACTTCACTTAATATAACTTTCTCAATACTAATCCAATTGGTGAGATCTTGGATGTTAAGGAAAACCCTTTGTGTGCAGTTCAATTCCTATGTTTTAACTAACTTCTAATTCGGTGTGCAAGGTTACGAAGTGTGAGTGTCTTTGTGAACACCACATTTAGGTTTCATTGTTGAATTCACACTGCCGCAGTTGAGTAAATTGTTGATATCTTGAGCTCCAGACGTCCAATGATGTTGCTTCTTGAACTCATGGAAGGAAAAGAGGAAGTTCTACAACTTTTATGATGACCCTAAATTCTAAATCAGAAGCTAGGCAGACGATATTTTGACATGAAGGGATTTTGCCTACGACCTCATCGTAGGCTTA
The DNA here is from genome assembly GCA_016586305.1 of Ophiorrhiza pumila. Lineage (NCBI taxonomy): Eukaryota > Viridiplantae > Streptophyta > Magnoliopsida > Gentianales > Rubiaceae > Ophiorrhiza > Ophiorrhiza pumila. Next base: position 14,628,230 of record BLIW01000011.1, read on the forward strand.
ATTTTTAAGCCTACGATGCATCGTAGGCTTAAAAATCACATTCTGCCTTGTTTTGGTATTTTGGTCATAACTCTCTCACCAGAGCTCCAATTTGAGTGATTCAAAAGGCTATAAAAAGCTAAGGCTTGGGACTACAGATTTCGTGTTTTACGTTTCTCCAAATTCACAACATATCAAGTCAGAATATCGGTTGGAAGTTGCTGTTCATTTTAACACTTGAGCGTGATTTTGGCCTACGACCTCATCGTAGCACAAAATATGCACAGGCTCACATTTGTGCTACGATGCATCGTAGTTTTGTTGACACATTCACTCTTGTACATTCGCACACTCACACTTTCACATTCATTTTTACACATTTGCACATTCATTTTTTTCACAACACTTTGCATAACATCTTTCACAAACTTCATTCACATATTCAGCTTACTTCATTTGCATCTCAGCTTAATTCACCTTTAAAAAATCACACAACAAAAGTTCACTCACAATTGGGTCGCAAGCTAATTTTACACAAACACTTATTTCACTCATTCTTCATTACTTCTTCTTTCACAACACTAACTTCACTCAATCTTCACAATATTCTTTGGCAGTCATACTTTGTACATCCTATTCTTGTGAAATACACAACACTTGCTCAAAGCATAAATCTTCATGACACCATCTTCACTTAACATGAGCTCACAAGTTTCTTGATAACATTCATCTTTCATTTCTTTCTTACAAATTCATTCTTCATTTTCCTCATTACAACATTCACTTATTATTCCTACACTTCTTGCATTTTCACTCACAAACACTCAAAGCATTCACACACTTCACTTGCACACAAACACGATTGCACTATGATGCATCGTAGGTTTAGCAATTTACACCACGATGCATCGCCGCGATGCATCGTGGTTAACAAGATTGTGCTACGATGCATCGTAGCCTTACTCCATTTGTGCTGCGATGCATCGCAGCGATGCATCGCAAGCTTATGGGAATTTTGGTTGCCGAAATTTCAACTAAGTGTTGGATGTTGTCTTTTGGTGCACAGGTGCAAGGAAGCGTGGACAGGATTGGCACAAAGGAGCTGGAACTTGACAGGAGGCGCAGGAGCTAGCTGGAGTTCTATCACTTGGGAATTTTTCATTTATGCTGATTTTAGACATTCCTTGTAGGGGTATTCTTGTAATATTGTAGTTACTTTACGTTGGCGTATTAGTTACATTTTGTAATCTTCTATATATAGAGGATTTAGCTATTATTTTAGGGGATCGATTATTCTAGAATTGTAACAGACATTTGATATTTTAGAGCGGGAACTCTTTCTTGAGATTTACTTTCTCTCTCTAGTTTCTCTCTCTTGTATTCTAGCTACGATTTCGATTCTGATCGAGGATTTGATACGATTGTTGTAAATCTCTTTGGAATTAAGAAGGCAAATCACACTCCTCTTAAGAATTGGAAGCTTTTGAGGCAATTTATTTGGTAAATTCTTTCCAATTGATGAATATGAATTGCTTTAACTTCCGATTTGATGATCGCGAATTGAGAATGGAAATCCGTGGCTGAACTCATGATGCCCTAGGGTTTTAGACAGATGAATGCATGTAATTAGACTATGAAATGCTGTGCAATTGATGAAATCCATTAAGAATTACCTCATACCTGGATATAATACTAAAATTTGTTAAGTTTCATGCATTCATGTTCTTGATGATTGAGTCGTGCTTTGATTGCGGTCGCCATGCTAGGTTGAGGTTCGATTCACTGATAGGAGTTAAAATGCGTGAAATGAGAACCTAGGGTATGATAAATGAGTCTTCTCACTTGACTTGCTTGATCATGAATTGAAATGCGGTCGCCATGCCGGTGGAAGTTTATTGAAACCTCGGGAAAGAGTGAGAAGAGACTTTTCATGACTACGAAAGAATGACGAACCTCGTTTAGGCCTCGCCATGGGAAAACCTTAGGTTCTTCATGCAAAAGTAGTGAGTCTAGGGAAGTTGGGACATTGCGGAGCGAAATAAACCATTCTCGGGCATCGCCATGGGAGAGAATGGTGCTGGGAAGTTTAGAGGGTGGTGTGGTTACCAAGCTAACCACAATCTAGGCTTTCAGGCAACCTTAGTCTCCTTTAGTTTACCTAAATATTGATTGCATAGCATTAGTAGTCCTACTCGTATTCATCTGGCGTAGGAACCCTAGGACAGCTTCTCCAGCTTTCATTATTTGTTTCACTTTTAGTTTGTGTTTGTGTGTTAATTGTTGTTCTTCTAGTTACTTCATTTTAATTGATCTGGGGACTCGATTTGGTGACAAAAACTTGGAACAATTTATTGAATTCTTGAAACTACCCATTCCCTGTGGAACGAACGTTGCTCTCCACTTCTATAGTAACAGTTAGGATAAATTGAGCGAGTACGACTTTTGCCTATCAATTTTTGGTGCCGCTGCAGGGGACTGGTGCAATTTCTTGATTTCTTAATTGTTCTGTTTCGTTTGTTCTGTTTCCTTTTGTGTAGTTTGGTGTTTTGTTTGTGTTTTCTTTTGGTTGTAGTCTATACTGTTTTCACTTTTGTAGTTTAACATTTGGAACTTTTGTTACTACTTCTCTTGTTTTCTTTCTCCTATAATCTATCACTTGTGGTGTGTTGTATGCCCAGGCTGAGATCTGCGGGAAAACCAGAACATACATTAGACCTTGAATTGGCAAAGACTTTGAGAATTCAAAATAGAGAAAGAAGGATGGCCAACCCAGGACCTAGAGTTCCATGTTTTGGTGATCACTACGCTGTAAATTTCGACAGTGGGTACGACAAACAAGATATAGATGTTGAAAGTTACCACATCCCGACGCAGATTGTCTCGATGATAACACAAGGACAATTTTTCCAAGGGTTAGACAATGAGGATCCTAACGATCACTTGGATTGGTTCCTAGGACTTTGTAGTACTTTTAAACTCCCAAGAGTGGCACGGAGAGAGGTTCACAGGATCCTTTTCCCTCTATCCTTGAGGGGAAAGGCCAAACACTGGTATAAAACTATTAGGGGTTTGAATGCAGGAATATCTTTTGAAGAAGTGCATAAAAATTTTTTGGCCAAATATATACTTCCCTCCGGCGAAGTTGGAAAAAATGAGAATGGAGATAATGCATTTTCAACAACAAGAAGGGTAACCATTATGAGAGACCTGGGAGCGATTCAGTGATTTGATCAGGCAATGCCCCAATCATGATTTGGGAGAGATCCGAGACTTGAATACATGTTTCAAAGGCCTTAATGTAGAATCTTCGTTGATGGTGAAAGCCTATGCAAACGGTGCTCTAAAAGACAAGAGTGTCCAAAAAGTGAGGGAGCTCTTTAATCAGATTGCTGAAGATGAGTATTTGTTCCATGAAACCAGAAAACCACATGGCAGGAGGCAGAGAGGTTTCTTGGATCTTGATGAGGAAACTTCATTAAATGCCAAGGTTGAGGCTCTTGCAAAGCAGGTGCAAACCTTGAAAGCCACACATGCCAGGGCTCCATTGTTATCTTGTGGAGTCTGTAAAGGAGAGCACTGCACAGACGAATGTGCTGTGAGTACTGAATCTTTACAGTATTTCCACAATTACAACAACAAGCCACAGTACTCAGGGAGCTATTCTGGAGGCAACAATATAAACTATAGAGGTAAGCAAGGCACTTGGGGGCAGCAAAATCAAAACCAGGGAGGGCAATACACTCAAGGGAATGATCAGAGGAGGTCCTCTAATCCTCCTCCTGGATTTGACCAACCGCCAAATACTCAAGAACCAAGGAAGCCATCGGTTGAAGAAATGTTCCATAGGCTTATGGACAAAATGGACAAAAACGTGCAAAGGTTTGGTGGCCTAGAAACTACTGTGAAGCATCATGAGGCTACCCTCAAGAATATCGAGATGCAATTGGGGCAGCTTGCTCATGTTGTGCACCAAAGGCCCAGTGGCTCCTTACCTAGCGATACCATTCCAAATCCTAAAGGTAAGGAAGTCTGTAATGCCATTACATTGAGAAGTGGCAAACAAGTGCAGAAAGCAACCAAAATTGGAGATGAGGTATGTGACATTGAGACTGATGTAGTTGAGGAACCTGAGAAGGATTGTGAACAGGAGACCATCACCACTGAAAAGAAGGAAGTACCTGGAAGGGTTGGCAATGAAATAACCAAAAACTCCAATCCCTATAATTTCCCAAAGTATGCTCCTTCACATCCATTCCCAGAAAGGAAGAAACCACTTCCAAAGAGAGGTCCTCAATTCAACAATTTTCTAAATGTGGTCAAACAAGTGAATGTTAGTCTTCCGTTGTTGAATTTAGTCAATGCAGTGCCCAAATATACAAAGTTTCTTAAGGATCTGATCTCCAACAAAGAACAAATCCTGCAGTGCCAAGTTCCAATGATGATATCAGAATGCAGTCAAGCTTGGATGGTGAATGAAGTTTCAGTGGCACGTATTTAATCATTTCCATTTGATTCCCATATTTGCTACTTATTAAAGTACCTAATAATTTACCATAAAATTAAAGCTAACATATGCGTAATTGCGTATCCCGAAGGGGTGCGGTCATAAATATATTAAAACTTTTTTAATTAACACGTGGCGACCTCACTTTCTCTCTATATAAAATTATATATATGTCTTCGAGGCCAGAAACTGTATTCTTTTGCAGGCCGCAACTTTCCAGAATTTTATAGCAAGTCCCTATTCCCTATATTTGTCACTCGCTCTCTCTCTCTCTCTTTGAGCTTCTAAGTCAAAATTTCCTCGTTTAGAATTCGAAATTAGGGCTTTCTGAATTTCATTCTGTATTTTGCCAATCTGCACAGCTGATATCTTTTTTTAAAGACGTAAGATTTCTGCTCTCTAATTTTTGCCGTAGATACGTATTTGTACATGACATTTTGACTAGGTTTTGGTTAATATGATTTCTAGGAATTGAGTGACTGGTATGAGTTTTGTCAAGAACGTTCTTTGATTGGGTTTCAAATAAGATTTGGCTGTCAGCATTCCTCGTTTCTTACTCGTTATCTTAGTTTTGTTTTTGCTATTTTGAATTTGCAGTTGTGCAATTATTTTATTTTTTTAATTTTGTCATTCTCATCGCGTTTGTCCTTGAACTTGGCCCGACCTTGAAGTAGCTATCTTTGTGAGTTACTTTTTTCATTCAGCCATGCTTCTACTAATTACGCATACATATTATTGTTTTTTTGTTGAAATTTATTTTGTTGCTCTCTCATTTTTCTGTATAATCTTTTCAAGTTTCGTGAGTAATCCTATAAATTTTACAAGTAATGTTGAGGTGTTGAGAGTAGTGGCTTGATTATCTGTATTTGCATGTTGCTTTTTTTATGGATTTTGTTTTTGTTGTCAATGGCGTGCCAATCCATGGCTTATTCTACTATTAAGGTTTTCTAAACTATTTTATGGGGTGGACATGCAAAAGATTGAATGAATCTTCCAAGCTGGGATGTAACATTATCATTGTAATGTAAGTTTAGCCATATGGTTGAATTATCTATTTTTCTATATCAGAATGATTGCTCAAAGTTTGAAACAGTATTTTGGCATGAAGTGTCAATGCCGAGTATCCATCTTAAAGCCGTTTCACTAAAAAAAATTAAAAAAAGTGAATGGCTTTTGCCTTATGAGGGCTGTTAACATTCTGCTTTGTATTTTATTTTCTTTTTAGCAATATTATTATAGTTATATTCTTCCAATTTTGACGGGAACGTTAAGTCTTTCTTTAGTTGTTTAAGTTAAATACAAATGGTACTCAGTTAAGCCTCTTACATATATACTTTTATGGTTGATTTGTTCTTTCACTCTTGGATTATCATTAGGAATTTATCGGTTCCTTGGTTTGTTGTATAAATTGATTGTTCTTGTTTATCTACTGATTTTTCTGAGTATTGCTTGATTGATAAAATGCTACATTTTTGTTCAGATAATCTTTACAAAGAATTGTCATTGGCATTGCTGTTGTTTTTACATGCATAATTTCTAGATCAAGGTTGAGTCTTTATCTCTGGGATCTGTAGAGACCCTATTGCGTTATCCACTGAAGTTGTCTGTCTTTGACAGTTTTAACTGTTTTGGATAGAGGAGTTGCATGTTGTCCTCTTCAAATCTTTCAAATCATTATAGTACAGATTTGGAATTCTCATTGCTTGTTCTCTTTCTTAGCATTTGAATAGAGGAAAAAGCTAGTTGCAGTGTATAGGAGCATGGTGAATTTATAGCAGCCAGAGAGGAGAGTGGCATTTGTACTAATTGATGAACTGGGTGATGTATCATTGCCAAGGCTTGATTACAAAACCCCTTTACAACTGGCAAAAATACCAAATTTGGATGGTATTGCTTTTACCGGAGTGAACGACCTCATGGATCATGTAGAAGTTGGTTTGGCTTGCGGAAGTGATACTGCAGATCTTTCTCTGTTGGGTTATGATCCTACGCTTTATTATCGGGGTCGTGGTGCATTTAAATAAATGGGTGCTGGACTAGCAATGTTACTTGGAGATATTGCTTTCAAAGTATGTGCAGTGTGCTTACCCTTTTTTTTTTTCTTTTTTTTCCCTAAGAAACAAGAATATTGTCCCATCAGTTTGGGACTAGGTGATTCATATTCGACAGGGTACTTGATTTCTAATATAGATTGTTCTATCAAAAGTTTTTCCAACATACTATTGCTTTTGACTTAATTCTTTGTAACTTGTATGTATTTTCAGTCAAATTTTGCTACCCTGGATGAGAAAACTGGAATAGTCATTAGCAGGAGGGCTGATAGGCATTTTGAAGAGGAAGGACCTATATTATGTGCAGCACTAGAAGGCCTAAAGCTACCATCTTTTATCGAGTACAAAGTTAGAGACAGGTGAAAATGCTTTTGCTAGCAATACTTTTTCATTGTCCACAAGTACATGCAATTTATAAAAACTTTTCCTTTAGTATTTACTCTTGTATTAAATCTAATTGGCAAGTTTGTTGATCTGTTAAATTTCAAAAAGTGGAAAATGGAAAGGCATAGTATTGGCTAGTTTTCAATAGTCAAATTTTAACTTGATTGCAAAATCACCATTTTATCATACTCATAATGTTCCACAAGATCTTATGTGAAGCTTTATGAAATGTCAATCACAATAAGGGTAAACTTTGGCTTCTTAGTCTTGTTCTAAACGTGACGAGCATGGCAAAATGTATCTTGCAGATATGCAACAGAGCATAGATGCGGGGTAGTTGTAAAAGGACAAAATTTAAGTGGAAATATTTCAGGAACTGATCTCTTAAAGGACAATTGCTTACTTTTAAAAGCTCAAGCTCTTGATGACACCAATGAAGCGAAGCACATAGCTGAAGTTGTTCATGAATTGTCCAATGAAATGTCTCAAATCTTGATTGCACATCCATTAAATGCAAAAAGGGCTGTAGAAGGAAAAAGCAATGCTAATGTTGTTCTTTTATGAGAATGCGGTATTAGAATGGAGTTATGTCTTATGAGATATAAGAGTTATCTAGGCATGTTTTCTTTGGGTCTATGGTTGCATGAAGCAAAATTGCTTTATTAGCTAGGAAAAAGTGGGAAAATAATTATTCATTATTGAAAAGCATTTCACATTTTATAGTTCAAATCAATTCTTTCTTGGGAAGTTTCTCGTTCATTTATTGTGTATTGCAGGTTCCTCAATTTGAAATGTTGCACGGATTGTGGCCTGAATGGTGGCTCCAACCAAAATTATAGCTGGCCTAGCTTTGCATTGATATTCTGGAAGCTCCAGGAGCTACAGGGTCAACCGAACTTTGTTGACTTCCAAAAGCAAAAGCCATAGCTAATGCCCTCTCGGCTCATTTACAGTCTTGTCCTAATGTTTTTGTACTCGGGGAGGATAAACATAACCAGGTCGATTAGGCGGCTATGATTTTGGGTTCCTTCACATAGAGGTGATTCCTTGCTTAGTTTCTCCATTTTATGCTAAAAATATATATACATTCTTTGGGAAGGACTAAAGTAATATAATAGGTTCATGAGTCTTTTGATATAGTAGTTGTCCAAATTGATTATTGGCTATTCTCAACACTTAATCAAAATCTCGATATTCAGATACACTAATCTGTAGGCAATAGGTGATGCTGGTCATGTTAAATCCAGCATTTTTAAAGTGAAAGGTTTGGAAGCTATCGATAGAGCTATAGGTCAGCCTGCTAGACTCCTTTGGAAGACACAATCAACTGGGAAATTTCAATACTTGCCGAGTGTCTCGGGGGATCACTCCACTCCTGTTGAATATAGAGACCACAGTTTTGAACCAGTGCCATTTGTATTGTGTCGATTAGCAGATTTTGTAGGTGCATTAGGTGAGTCGTGCCTTTCAGAAACTTCCCTCGACCCATTTCCACTCCCAACAATTGGAGCTGGTGAGGATATAATGAACAATGCGAGAGTTGAAGAAAGTTCAGAAAGAAAAGTATTTGATGCTTCTACTGGCGATACTATTTTTGAGTATAATGAGGTAGCAGCAGCAAGAGGATGTCTTGGAAGGTTTCCTGGACTTGAAATGATGGAAATTAAAAAATGATATGTTAAACTCCATATATGAGCATAGCTCTAGTTGGAACTTTTACCGGTTCTTGTGGTTTCTAGATAGGGAATTAGGTAACACAAACAAGAATAATTTACTAAGTTTGAGTTCCTCTAATCTAAATAAGCAATTTCTTTAAAATTTTGCGGTTATGTTTATGAGATGAGGTTCTTTTTCTTTTTCTTTTTTTATTTCTTTGGAAGAGTTTTTTAGGCTCTCTGAAGATGCATGGATGTAATCATATGTTCGTGATGAGGGGGTTGGGGGAAGTGGTGGGGTAAGTTCAGTTAGATTTTGCTCCAAAGATGATGAACAGCTTTCAGCAGGTTTAATGATCCATTGAGAAGAGCGTAGATTTGTTTGATGGATACTTTCTTTTGTGGCAGATATATAAGTCACGGGGGCGTGGATTCATAATATTAGTCAAACATGTGGTTGGCACCTGAATTTGGACGTAATTACTTATAGCATCCAAACTCTACCTATTCTCTCTTGTCTATGAATCATGATAATGATATGGTTCGTTTTTATGTATTCATTTATTAGTGAATGGGTTACAAGTTGGTATAAAGTATAAACACTATTTTTTAACTACTTTTCAAATTATTTTCTCTTGCCATTTGAATGAGCCGGCCCCCAAAAATTAATTCCAGAATTTACTCTAACATTGAAATCTTTAACTATTTATTGAAGACCAACTTGAGCTGAGATCTTTAATCCAAAATTATCTGTATTTTATCGTGTCTAAGATTAAAATACGTTGTAAGGTTCACTCATTCTTTCTCCAGAGTGTAATAATTATAAAGTGATTTTAGTAATATTTATGTTTTTAGTCCCTGGTTTTAGTTTTTGTTAAATTAAGTCATTTTGCACACTAGACAAAATAATAAAGAGTTTTTTATCTCGACCTAGACAAGAAAAGTTTGTTGCTTCCCATTTCGATTGGAGTTGCTAATTTTTTAACTTAGAGCAAGTTTTTTTCAAACTATTTTAAACATGATTTTCGTATTATATCATTGAGTTGTTGCACTTCCAATGCATTCAGTTATTTTTCTTTCTAATGCATTTAAGTATTCTTTTAGTCAATCTATATAATTTTTTAAAAAATCAGATCAGCAAGTCCTTGGCAAGGGAATGAAATTATCAACTCAAAGTCACTTTTAGTTTTAGCACTACTTGTATAACTTTAGATGGTAATGGGGATGTTAGCTTAAAAAGAAAGTGGAAAATGACACCACAAAGTTTCTTGTTAACTTTTCAATCTTTCATTTCTTTACCTTTGTGTGCTATCATATTTAGGAATTTGAGAACTTACACTGACAAATAACAAACTTGGTATATCCTGCATCGCAAGAATTGTAAATTTGTAATACTGCAAAGTTCTACGTCATTTTCTTTGCCCGACCACTATCGTTATTGTAACTTGTAAGACTGCAATGTTAGATTATTAAGGAAATAATATTTATCATCTCAAACCCAAAGGATACTGTTCCAGTTAATAGAAATTCAGATACGGAGCACACATTCACAAGCAGCAATGTTTGTCACAAGACCTCGTTCTCTCTATCAAAACTCTCCTACCACCCTCCATGTCCGTCCCTCATCAGAAGCTCCATATTCAGGGTACATAGTGATCAGCGATGAGGAATCTAAAGAAATGGATACTTTTTGTTGGGGTGTATGCAAGAACCGCAGAATTAATAGGCAACTCTTTCCGCAAGACAGGTTCTTGAAGATCATTCACACTTCAGAACATCTAGAATAGAAAAGTATTTCAAAGGTCTGGTTCATACCAGTTCCTGATCAACCCTTGTCATCCAACCGCTACTATGTTATTAGTGCAAGAGGCTACTACAAAGGGTATGCACTGCACCCATTCATGGTTCTGAATCAAACTACAGAGTCTTTATAAACTACATTTCTAATTCAGTTTTTTCTTGATTAGAAGTGATTGCTTATTAAAAATTTTGCAAACCATTTTGTTTGCGGCTTCCGTAGGGGATCATACACGTGTTCTAGAGACAAGGATTTTATCTAGACGTGCTACTAAAACAGTGTGGAAATGGATTTAAAGCCGAAGCCGTTTGATCAGGAGGATCTATATCAGCAAGTTGAGATTCGACCCTATCTAAATGGTGGATTTTACGCGATACCGGTTGCTCCTGTTGCTTGGGATGGTTTACCTTTAAAATTCCTCAGAAAGGGAGGATGGGAAGTTCACACTGCTCATTCCTTCAGAATTCAACTAGGAGAAGCTCAAGGCCTCCGCACTGCTTCTCTATCGCATGTCCCGGAATTAGATTTTCCACTACTGTCCAGGCAATCATCTCCAGTAGTCATAGGAAAGATGCATTGCCCTTTTGTATATGTGAAAGAACAGAGGGCCAAAGTGAAAGAACAGATGAAAACTTCTCTGTTCTATGACGCTCAAGCAATGGTGGGAACAAATTTATTCATTCAAAAATGAGGGCAACGGAAGCAATGTGGTGGTTGTTGATGCTTGCGTAAGAAGGTTAGTAACAACGGTTTATGAAATGGAAGCAGAGAAAGAAGATACAAGATATGATGCTGATGGGTTCATTTATTTCAGGACCAAACCCAAATACAAGAAGAAAGCTAACAACGGTTTGAGTTCAGCAATATATGAGAAAATAAGATATCTGCAAGAAAATCGAACATGGTTTGATGGAGGAGATGACGATGTGAGAGTGCAGGAGGAAAATGTTATTAATAGCGAGGAGAACAAATGGAGAAAGTTTGGATGTTGTGTTCTAGTGGAGAGCTTTGTTATGAGGAGAATGGATGGATGTTTGTTAATTAACTTTAATTTCAAGAACACAAATAGAATTGAAAACAAATGCGAGTGATTTCTTGTGTTTCTTTACAAGGTTCTTAAATAATTGTAATGCTTCATTGGAGTTGGGACTCCTCTGCCCACTTTCTTGTCTATGGACGAAGCACTAGAAAACAACAACCTGCTATTTAGCAAAAGAAGCTGCTCTTATCATGGATCATTAAAATGCATTATCTTTCAATTCCATACCGTTTGTAAAAGACAATTCCATACCTTTGTTTTTTCATTTCTAGAAACAAAACAAATGTAGAAATAGAGCATTAAATTTCACTATTTTTTTATAACATTAACTAGATTTAATGTTCACAATCGACGTAGATATAAGATATCACAAAAAAGTCAAAATTAAGGCATTTTTTAGATTTTGCCATTTTAGGGGTGTGTGAAAAATAGTTTTTTACACTATTAATTAGTATGCATGCTCATAATTGGGGTGTGTGAAAAATAGTTGGGGAAAAGTCAAAATAATCATGTTTTTTTTTACTTTACATTTTTTTACCAAAATATGTGTATTAATTATAACCAACGAAAAATTGAAGTTGTGAAATATTTTTCTCAAAATTTTTTACAATATTATCTAGAATGGATGTTCACAATCGGAGTGGGCGTAAAAAATTGTACAAAAAAAAGCAACAGTACAAAAAAGTTAAAATCATCACGTTTTTGGATTATGCAATTTTTGACAAAAATAGTGTGTTAGAACCCATGAAAAATAAAAATTTAGTGAAAAATCAAAATTTTACTGTTTTTTGGAATGTTCACAAGGATGTATATTCACAATTGCGGTGGGCGAAAAAACATTAGAGAAAAAGCCAAAGTCAACACGTTTTTTTAATTTATTATTTATTTACTAAAATACGTGTTTTATAGCTGGTAAAAAATAGAGATTTGGTGAAAATTTTATGGTGTGTTTGAATATAGGGCTTTTTATTCCATTTCCCGTCTCATTAAAAAATAATATGTTTGTTTATATTCAATTGTCAAAACAAAAATTTTCAACATCTCTAGACCACAAAATGAAAGAAATTAAATATTTTAAACATCTTTTAATTTATATATTTATTTTATTTGACAAGACTTATATAGAATGGAATTATACTTGATTTAAATGCATGAATTATGTCTAACTTTCATAAATACGCACTATTATTGACTGAATTGAACATTAATTGTGGTCGCCAAGCTGAGTTGAGGTGAGATTCACCGATATATGTGGGAATGCATGAAACGAGAACTCAAAGTATGATGATTGAGTCTCTTCAATTGTTTTGTCCGTTCATGTTCTGAGATGCGGTCACCATACTGGTTTGAGAACATTGAAGCATTAGAATAAAGTGAAGAGTGGCTCTCTATTGTTGACTAAAGGTTTAGAAACCTAGGTCAGGCCTCGCCATGGGAGACCTTAGGATTTTCATGCTAGAGTAGTTAGTTTTGGAGAGTCGAGACATTGCGGATTGCATTCGTCACTCTTAGGCATCGCCACGGGAAAGAGTGACGTTAGGGAGTGTAGAATATTGCGCGGTCGCCATGATGGCTGCATGCTATGCTCCTAGGCAGCTTTGATCTCCTCTTGATTTCTAATGTGTGTCAAGTGCGTAGTGTAAGTTGTCTAATGTGCATTCATCCTATACCAAAACTCTAGGACATCCGTTCAATACCTATTTCTACATTACATTTTCTGTTTTTGTTGTTGTTATCACCTGTTCTTGTGACTCGATTTGTGACATTTGTTAGAACAAATTCTGAATTCTTGAAACCATCCCCTTCTCTGTGGATTGATACCCCATTCGCCACTACTATAGTAGTAGATAGGGATAAATTGTGAAGTCTACAATTGCTTGCATCAATAGTGGTCAGGCAAAGAAAATGACTTAGCAATTTGCAGTGTTACAAATTTAAAATTCTTGCAATGCAGGATATACCAAGCTAGTTATTTGTCAGTGAATCAAAACATTATTACTGTAAGTTATCAAATTCCTAAATATGATAGCACACAAAGGTAGAGAAATGAAGGATTGAAAAGTTAACAAGAAACTTTGTGGTTTCATTTTCCACTTTCTTTTTACGCCAACATCCCCATTACCATCTAAAGTTATACAAGTAGTGCTAAAACTAAAAGCTACTTTGAGTTGATAATTTCATTCTCTTGCCAAGGACTTTATGATCTGATTTTTTAAAAAATTATATAGATTGAATAATGAATACTTAAATGCATTAGAAAGAAAAATAAGTGAATGCATTGGAAGTTCAATAACTCAATGATATAATACGAAAAGCATGTTTAAAATAGTTTGAAAAAAACTTGTTCTAAGTTAAAAAATCAGCAACTCCAATCGAAATGGGAAGAAACAAACTTTACTTGTCTAGGTCGAGATCAAAAACTCTGTATTATTCTGTCTAATGTCCAAAACGATGTAAATTAACTCAAACTAAAACTAGGGACTAAAAACATAAATATCACTAAAATCACTTTATAATTATTAGACTTTGGCGAAAGAATGAGTGAAGCTTACAACGTACTTTAATCTTGGACACGATAAAATACAGATAATGTTAGATAACAGATCTTAGCTCAAGTTTGTCTTCAATAAACAGTTAAATATTTCAATGTTAGAGTAAATTCTAGAATTAATTTTTGGGGGACGGGCTAATTCAAATGGCAAGAGAAAAGATTTTGAAAAGTAGTTAAAAATAGTGTTGATACTTTATACTAACATGTAACCCATTCACTAATAAATGATTACATAAAAACGAACCATATCGTTATCATGATTCATGGACTAGAGAGAATAGGTAGAGTTTGGGTACTATAAGTAATTACGTCCAAATTTAGGTGCCAAACACAGTTTGGCTAATATTATGAATCCACGCCCCTATGTCTTATATATCTACCACCAAAGAAAGTATCCATCAAACAAATCTACACTCTTCTCAATGGATCATTAAACCTGCTAAAAGTTGTTCATCATCTTTGGAGCATAATCTAACTGAACTTACTAAGTATTTTAGTTGGAGCAGTTTTAGACATCCACCGCTGCACCCCCTCCCCCCCCCCCCCGTCACAAAATAATATTGCATCCATGCATCTTTATAGAGCCTAAAAAACTCTTCCAAAGAAATAAAAAAAAGTAAAAGAGCCTAATCTCATAAACATAACCGCAAAATTATAAAGAAATTGCTTATTTAGATTATTCTCAGTCGATTATTCTTGTTCATGTTACTTAATTCCCTATCTAGAAACCACAATAACCGGTAAAAGTCCTAACCAGAGCTGTGCTCATACATGGAGTTTAACATATCCTTTTATAATTTCAATCATTTCAAATCCAGGAAACCTTCCAAGACATCCTCTTGCTGCTGCTACCTCGTTATCCTCAAAACAGTGTCGCCAGCAGAAGCTTCAAATACTTTTCTTTATGAACTTTCTTCAACTCACACATTGTTCATTATATCTTTACGAGCTCCAATTATTGGGAGTGAAAATGGGTCGAGGGAAGTTTCTGAAAGGCACGACTCACCTAATATACCCACAAAATCTTCTAATCGACACAATGCAAATGGCACTGGTGCAAAACTGTGGTCTCCATATTCAACAGGATTGGAGTGATTCCCAGTCACACATAGCAAGTATTGAAATTTCCCAGTTGATTGTGTCTGCCAGAGGAGTCTAACAAGCTGACCTATAGCTCTATCGAAAGCTTCCAAACCTTTCACTTTGAAAATGATAGATTTATCATGACCAACATCATCTATTGCCAATACGCAATTTGAACAGCTACTATGTCAAAAGACAATTGAACCTATTCAATAACTTTAGTCCTTTTCAAAGAATGTATATATATTTTTAGCATAAAATAGAGAAACTATGCAAGGAATCACCTTAATGTGAAGAAACCCAACATCATAGCCGCCTGATTGACCTGGTTTATATTCATCCTCCCTGGGTACAAAAACATTAGGACAAGACTGTAAAGGAGCAAAGAGGGCATTAGCTATGGCTTTTGCTTTGGAAGTCAACAAAGTTCGGTCGTCCCCTGTAGCTCCTGGAGATTCTAGAATATCAATGGCAGGAGATAAACCCAGGCCAGCTATAATATTGGTTGGAGCCACCATGCATGTCCACAATCCTTGCAGCATTTCAAATTGAGGAACTAGCAATACATAATAAATGAACGAGAAACTTCCCAAGAAAGAATTGATATGAACTATAAAATGTTAATTGCTTTTCAATAATGAATAATTATTTTCCCACTTTTTCCTAGCTAATGAAGCAATTTGGCTTCATGCAACCGTACAACCAAAGAAAACATGTCCAGATAACTCTTATATCTCACGAGACATATCTCAATTCTAATACTGTATCCTCATAAAAGAAAAACATTAGCAATGCTTTTTCTGTCTGCAGCCTTTTTTGCATTTAATGGATGTGCAATCAAGATTCGAGACATTTCATTGGACAATTCATTAACTTCAGCTATGTGTTTCACTTCATTGCTGTCATCAAGAGCTTGAGCTTTTAAAAGTAAGCCGATTGTCCTTTAAGGGATTAGTTCTTGATATATTTCCACTTAAATTTGGTCTTTTATAACTACCCCGCATTTATGCTCTGTTGCATATCTGAAAGTGACATTTTGCCATGCTCGTCACTTTCAGAACAAGACTAAGAAGCAAATTTTTACCCTTATTGTGATTGACGTTTCATAAAACTTCATATAAGATCTTGTGGAACATTATGAGTATGATAAAATGATGATTTTGCAATCAAGTTACAATTTGACTATACAAAACTAGCCAATACTATGCCTTTTATTTTTCCTCTTTTTGAGATATAGCAGATCAATAAACTTGCCAATTTAGATTTAATACAAGAGTAAATTCTAAAGGAAAAATTTCTATAGATTGCATGCACTTGTGGATAGTGAAAAAGTATTGCAAGCAAAAGCATTTTCACCTGACTCTAACTTCGTACTCGGGAAAAGATGGTAGCTTCAGGCCATCCAGTGCTGCACATAATATAGGTCCTTCCTCTTCAAAATGCTTATCTGCCCTCCTACTAATGACTATTCCAGTTTTCTCATCCACGGTAGCAAAATTTGACTGAAGATACATACAAGTTACAAAGAATTATATCCGAAGCAATAGTATGTTAGCAAACTTTTGATAGAACAATCTATCTTAAAAACCAAGTACCCTGTCGAATATGAATCACCAAGTCCCAAACTGATGAGACAATATTCTTGTTTCTTGGGGAAAAAAAAAGAAAATGAAAAAAGGGTAAGCACACTGCACATACGTTGAAAGCAATATCTCCATGTAACATTGCCAGTCCAACACTCATTGATTCAAATGCACCACGACCTCGGTAATACACCCTACGATCATAACCCAATCGAGAAAGATTAGCAGTATCACTTCCGTAAGCCAAACCAAATTCTACAGTATCCATAAGGCCATTCACTCTGGCAGAAGCAATATCATCCAAATTTGGTATTTTTATCACTTGTAAAGAGGTTTTTTAAGCAAGCCTTGGCAATGACACATCACCCAGTCCATCAATTAGTACAAATGACACTCTCTTCTCTGGCTGCTCTAAATTTACCATGCTCCTATATGATGAAACTTGATTTTTCCTCTATTCAAATGCTAAGAAAGAGACAAAGCAATGAGAATTCAAAATCTGTACTATAATGCTTTGAGAGATTTGAGGAGGACAAAATGCAACTCCTCTGTCCAAAACAGTTAAAACTGTCAAAAATAGACAACTTGGAATAAGTAGATAAAGACTCCACCTTGATCTAGAAATTATGCATATAAAAACAACAGCAATGCCCAAAGACACTTCTTTGGAAATATTATCTGAATAGAAATGGAGCATTTTATCAATCAAGCAATACTAAGAAAAATCAGTAGATAAATGGTCCTTACAGAAATTAAAGCACGTACGTTCGAGTGTTAGAATAAGCCATAAACAAGAACAATCAATTTATACAACAAACCAAGGAATCGATAAATTCCTAATGACAATCCAAAACGAAAGAACAAATCGACCATAAAATTATATATCCAAGAGGCTTAATTGAGTACTATTTGTATTCAACTTAAACAACTAAAGAAAGACTTAACGTTCCTGTAAAAATTTGATGAATATAACTCGAATAATATTGCTGAAAAAAAATAAAATACAAAACAGAATGTTAACAGCCCTCATAAGGCAAAAGCCATTCACTTTTTTAATTTTTTTTCAGTGAAACGGCTTTAAGATGGATACTCGGCATTGAAACTTCATGCCAAACTACTATTTTAGGTTTTGAGCAATCATGCTGATACATAAAAACAGAAAATTCAACCATATGGCTAAAATTACATTACAATGATAACGTTACACCCCAGCTTGGAAAATAATCCGAAATGAATTTCTATCAAAAATCCAAAAAGGCTGGAAAAAAAATAATAAACTAGATTTGGGTCCGTCAAATTATTATGAAAAAATTGATAAATCTTTTTGTGGGCAGTGAAAGACGGCTGGACGGGAGCAGGGGTGATGGTGAGTAGAAAAAGAAATAGCACCTCTTGGAGTTGACGGGCAATAAGAGCCTTACCAGGAAATGATTTGGGCTTTGGGGACTTTGAATTGTGTGCGTGTTTCAAATTCTGCTGCATTCTTTCTCTCGCTCAGACTCAGTGAAGCGGCGTCACTAATTTTCCGGGTGGCATACTTTCCCAGTTTCCACAAATGGCATTCGACATCTACAAACATAATCAAAGTTGTCCAGATTCACCAATGCCAAATAAATGAAAGCCATTGGATTCAATTCTAACTTAATCTCATCTGTTTATAATTTATTCTATTTATGTTTATGTACACATGGGGGAGGAATTGGATTCTGCATTTGCATCAATGGAGGAAGCATTAATCCTCCAATCAACATTTTTCTTACAAAAAAAATAATTTAACTTTAATAACAAATATAACAAGAAATCAATCTTACACATTAACTTCTTATAATATTTGTTACTAAGGTTAAATTATTTTTTCTATAAGAAAAATGTTGATTGGAGGATTAATGCTTCCTCCACTGATGCAAATGAAGAATTCAATTCCTCTCCCATGTGTACATAAACATAAATAGAATAAAATATAAACGGATGAGATTATGTTAGAATTTAATCCAACGGCTTTCATTTATTTGGCATTGGTGAATCCGAACAACTTTGATTACGTTCGTAGATGCCGAATGCCATTCGTGGAAACTGGGAACGTGCGCCACCCAGAAAATTGGTGACGCCACTTCACTGAGGCTGAGCGATAGAAAGAACGCAGCAGAATCTGAAACACGCACACAATTTAAAGTCCCCAAAGTTCAAATCATATCTTGGTAAGGCTCCCATTGCCTGTCAACTCGAAGAGGTGCCATTTCTTTTTCTACTCACCATCACCCCTGCTCCCGTCCAGCCGTCCTTCACAGTCCAAAAAAAGATTTATCAATTTTCGCATAATAATTTGACATACCCAAATTTAGTTTTTTATTCTTTTTTCCAGCCTTTTTGGGACTTTAATAGAAATTTATTTAGGATTATTTTTCGAGCCGGGGTGTAACGTTATCACTGTAATGTAAGTTTAGCCATATTGTTGAATTTTCTATTTTTCTATATCATAATGATTGCTGAAAGCCTAAAACAGTAGTTTGGCATGAAGTGTCAATGCCGAGTATCCATCTTAAAGCCATTTTACTGAAAACAAAAGTGAATAGCTTTTGCCTTATAGTGGATGTTAACATTCTGCTTTGTATTTTATTTTCTTTTCAGCAATAATATTGGAGTTATATTCTTCCAATTTTGACAGGAACGTTAAGTCTTTCTTTAATTGTTTAAGTTGAATACAAATGGTAATCAGTTAAGCCTCTTAGATATATACTTTTATGGTTAATTTGTTCTTTCATTCTTGGATTATCATTAGGAATTTATCGGTTCCTTGGTTTGTTGTATAAATTGATTGTTCTTGTTTATTGCTTATTCAAACACTCGAATATACGTGCTTTAATTTTTGTAAGGACCATTTATCTACTAATTTTTCTGAGTATTGCCTGATTGATAAAATGCTCCATTTCTATTCAGATAATCTTTACAAAGAAGTGTATTTTGGGCATTGCTGTTATTTTACATGCATAATTTCTAGATCAAGGTGAAGTCATTATCTCTGGGATCTGTAGAGACCCTATTGCGTTATCCACTGAAGTTGCTTGTTTTTTATTTTGGTAATCAGATTCATTGTCCCATCCAGCCCTCGCTGTTGGTACCTCTACAAATAATTGTGCTCAAAGCTTCCACGATAGTTCCATTGAATGGAGCTTAATTAAGTTAGTGATTTAAAAGAAGTAAAATCTGGGAGCCAATAAACCACTGATAAAAATATCCTCTTCAAATGATAACTGAGGAAAAAGCTACCATTAGCCCACAACAATAAATGAAATTGAACGGGAAAAAACCCTAATGACGGCATATGATTCAGGTACCGACAATTATCAAGAAAACATGCAGATAACACAAAAATTACAATACGCAATAAATAACTCAGTCAAATTCATATTTAAAAATTTGTCGCGATTCTTGTGGTCGCGGCAGAGTATTCAAGAAGCTTGCTTCCTGCTTGTTTGATTAGATGGAGGCGCTCGCTGGTTTTCGATGGTGGCAGTGGCCTGGCGTTAGTCCGTGCCTTCGATCCTCCAACCTTATTAAAAACTAGAACAGCACAATCCTGTGGATGCGTAAGTATGCGAAGAAAACTATATATATATATATATATATATATCTATATATGCATATATTTTTTAATTTTTGAAAAAGAAAATTCTGTTTAGGGTGGAATTGTCTGTGTTATACTATTATGGCATTTACACTTTTGTTATTTTGGAATTTTAGGAGTATCTTTAATTTTTATTATTGTTGTTATTATTAATTTTCAAGATATATTTTTCTTTTTAAATTAATTTTCTTAATATATAATTATTAAAGCTTCTAAATGAGTTTAGAAGTAGTGTATTCTCGTTAAGAATGATGACCGCAAATAAAAGATTCACACTCAACTACCAACTTTATCATTCATATATGGCACTTAAAAAGTTTCCTTTTACTTGAAGAATGTTTATAAGGATATTGAAACTTTTTCACTGTATTATTTTCCTCGGCGGACCATTAAATATTGCATATTATCCAACTGATTTTTGTAATTTTTCCTATATCAAAACTTGTTCCACAGTGTACCATCTTGGTTTTAGCTTGTTTTTTTAAACATCAATTTTGACAAGACTCGTTGCTTTCAATAGCACTCACTCACTCACTCAGTCACTCTTCAACTACTGAATACCAATGAGAAAATTTTAAAGACACATACAACTAAGCATCACTCACTCTTCAACAATCCAATGTAGTAGAAAAGAACATGAACACTACAATAGTGGAAATGTCAGCTCAATCATAGCAATATCTGACAATTTATTTATCGCATTTCTGCCTTGCAAATGCTTATTCACTAGCCCTCTAGCAAAGGTGGGATTGCAATATGCAGAGAAATCCTGAGCAACTTCCTAGAGATGTTCATTCAACTACTGAATACCAACTTATGATTTGATGAATACCTCAAACACAACTAAATCTCTGCAGCCCTTAGGGGACCAGCTGAGGAATCTTGGACAGAGATACTTGTATTTTATCCCCTAAAAATGACAAATCAACCATAAAGCCCTGCAAATACTTCTCGTAAGCAGGCAAATCAAAATGGCCATGCCCACACATTACCATGAGAATCACTTTTGACTCCCCTATCTCTTTACATTTAAGAGCATATTTTATGGTGGCGGATATGGCATGAGTTGGTTTCGGTGCCAGTATCAATCCCTCAGACCTAGAAAATTGTATTGAACCTGCCAAAATTCATTTAAATTGATAAACCTTAATCAAAATCTTCCTCTAATAAACTATACAACTACGAGTATGCCCACTCTTGATGGCATAAGTGAAAGAGGAAGGAAAACATGCATTGTGCCTTGAAAACATTCTGTTTAAGGAATTGATATTGCTTCCATGTACCCCAATTCATAGACGTTTGAAATCAATACAGCCATGCTATGGTAACGCAGACCTCTTGAAACACAGTTCAATTTAGATGAAATGAAAGTAAATGTAAAATGAGTAGGTATCTTTTCCTAAGTCTACAAAATTTTACCTGCATGAATTGGGTCCGGTATGAAGTCATGCCCAAGTGTATGCATCTTCAACAAATGAGTCATCCCTGCTGTGTCTCCATAATCGTAAATGTATACACCGTTTGTTAACAAAGGGCATGTTGTCGGTTTAATAGATTTAATATGAGGATTGATTTTTCCCTTCATTTTCTCTCTAATAAATGGAAATGCAAGTCCAACGAAATTGGATCCACCTCCAGTGCATCCAATAATAATGTTCGGAGTCTCCCCTACAACCTCCATTTTCTTGATACACTTCTCACCTCTCACGGTCTGGTGTAACAGAACATGATTGAGAACACTTCCTAGACGATACTTGGTATAAGCATTTTTAACTGCAACCTCCACAGCCACTGAAATAGCTATACCTAAACTTCCAGGGCTTAATGGATTCATATGTAGAATTTTCTGGCCAGCTTCAATAACAACAGAAGGTGAAGGATGAACCTTCGCTCCCTAAGTTAGCATGATCAGCATACGATATGGCTTCTGACCATATGATGCTAGAACTTGCCATACCTATAAAGAGTTCCTAAATCAATTTATGAGTTTCATATGACTTATGTATAGTGCTTCAAAACATTAACTGTCCTAGTCATTTCAATGTTCAAAGCCTCAAGTTCACAGAAAAATTGAATGAATTAACCAACACCCAAAGATCAAAATGGAGTTTATATCTTAAATAAGATGGCAAAAAAGAAAATCTTTAAAATAAAACTTACTTCACAGTTGAGACCTAAACTGGAGGCAAAAGCCAAAGCACTTCCCCATTGCACAACGCCAGTTTCTGTGACTAAATTTTGCACTCCTTGCTGCGCATTATACCAGACTTGAGGAACAGAAACATTGGCTTTGTGTGATCTAGCTGGGCTTCCACATTCATATTTGTAATAAATTCTGGCAGGCGAGTCTAGAAATTTCTCCATCCTCTTTGCTCTGCATTGAATGCACGCACGAGTATAAGATTCCCATATTGTAACTCAATAAACATAACCACTGGAAGATAAAACCAACGTGATTAGAGGAGTTGGACGCCAAAGTCTACAGATATCTATAATAACTTATGGGATATCAATAAACTGGTCATTGGTTACTTCCTGTTTAATCAATTCATTAGGAAATAGAGGAGACAAATCCTCTGGTTACACTGGTTCAAAAGTTTTTGGGTGAAGGGGAGGAGGTGGTTTAACTGGAAGATCTGCAATTATATTGTACCATTAACAAGGAATTGCAATTGCCTGGGGGTTGGCATTATAGGTTGCTCTTATTGAACAAGATGAAGGCTTCAAACTGCTAGACTTTTTCTTCAATTCAGAACACCAAAACCTCTGTTCTTCACCTATAACAACCAAGAAAGAATTTGATGGCACAAACTAGTAAAGAAAAGCAAGAGAACCTCAACTAATCAATTGAAATGTAAAACAACACACAAGGCTAAAAATTCTTTCTTTATGTCATCTATAATTTTGCTCGTGAATTCTTGTTAGCACTATAATATTGGTCTGTTAGCAGCACAGTAAATCGAAAAGTTCTCTCCAGAGAACAACTAAGGGCAGGTTATGGTTTGGTTCACAAATTGAAAGGTCTAGTTTTTTACTACTCCCAATATTTAGCCATATCCCACAAGACTAAATTATGTTTCTCATATGCAGCACTCTCTTTGAAAACCATTCTATAACTAGCTAAACAAGCTGAATAATTGACTCTATTAATTCCATCTTAGCAGAAAATAGCATCTTTAAATGCAGTTGATCATAAGATAACAAATTGACAGAAATACATAAATAGCCATAATTTTATGTTAAGAAAATTAAGTTAAAAATACCTATGCTGGAAATCTTGGAGCATAAACTTGTGGCCACAAGCAGAGATTATGTTATTTCTTTCTGCAAAAGAGCTTAATAAACTTGATCTACTATACTAAACTGAAAGGCCAATATAAAGGTTTATATATACTCTCTAGAATCTTGTTTAAGGCATAGGCAGGCAGGCAGGTAGATCATACTCATAGATAAGAAGTAAAATGGCTGGATCATATTAAATAGTCTGGAATAGAAATTTCCTTTGACCATATGTGGAACTTTCAAAGCTATCGTTAACCTTATATGTTGAGCACATGGATACATAGAAGAGCTTCCATGAAGAAATCCAATCAAGATTCGATATAAACGTGTTTCGAATTTTCTATCCTTTACTTTCAACTTCAATTATTCTTTTTATTTTTTGTTTTCTTCTTCTTTGTTATGCATACTATCAACTTCCATTGAATTACAAAATACTTCTTTTTAACTTTCAACCAAACAAGGTTTCATTTTTCTAATTCTTTACTGTGGCAAAAACCAAGAATCCATCCTATCATAATTATTACACATGAAGCATTACAATTAATTAAGAAACTTGTGAAGAAACACAAGAAATCACTAACATTTGTTTTCAATTCTATCTGTTTTCTTGAAATTAAAGTTAATTAACAAACATCCATCCATTCCCCTCATAACAAAGCTCTCCACTAGAACATAACACCCAAACTCTCTCCATCCATTCTCCTTGCTGTTAATAACATTTTCTGCCTGCACTCTCACATCTTCATCTCCTCCGTCAAACCATCCTCGATTTTCTTGCAGATATCTTATTTTCTCATATATTGCTAAATTCAAACCCATGTTAGCTTTCTTCTTGTATATGGGTTTGGTCCTAAAATAAATGAACCCATCAGCATCATATCTTGTATCTTCTTTATCTACTTCCATTCCATAAACCAATGTTACTAACCTTCTTACGCAAGCATCAACAACCACCACATTGCTTCCGTTACCCTTATTTTCGCACGAATAAATTTGTTCCCACCATTGCATGAGCGTCAATTCATAGAACAGTGAAGTTTTCATCTGTTTTTTCACTTTAGCCCTCTGTTCTTTCACATATACAAAAGGGAAATGCCACTTTCATATGACTACTGGAGATGATCGCCTGGACAGTAGTGGAAAATCTAATTCTGGGGCATACAATAGAGAAGTACTGTGGAGGCCTTGAGCTTCTCCTAGTTGAATTCTGAAGGAATGAGCAGTGTGAACTTCCCGTCCTCCCTTTTTAAGGAATTTTGGTTGTAAACCATCCTAAGTAACCGGTGTTGCGTAAAATCCACCATTTAAATAGGGTCGAATCTCAACTTGCTTATATATATCCCTATGATCAAAAGGTTTTGGCTTTAAATATGCTCCGACACTATTGTAGCAGCACACCTTAATAAAATCCTCGTCTCTAGAACATGTGTATGCTCTCTTACTGACAACGAGTTGTCGCTACTCTCCAATTTATCCTAACTCTCTTACTATAGTAGTGGAAGAGAAGATTCGTTCCTCAGGGAAAATGAGATATCATGAATTTTGAAATGCTCAATTATGTCACAAAGGTAAAATCAAGACTCAAAGATAATAGTCACAAAAACAGGAAGTAAATCTAGTGAAATCACAACAAACAGGAAATGAAACAAACACAATGAAAACACAAAGAAGTAATGAGGAAGGTTCACAGTTGATTTAATCAGATAATCTAGGGCTTCTTCCGGGTGAATGCAATCTTAACAGTGCAGTACCACTAACATACAATTGCAGTTGGCTTGGTGACCACACTTCAATTCTAGTCTCCCAACACCACCCTATCCTATGGTGGGGCCGAAGGATGGTGAAATAGAACCTTAGCCTTTCTCAATTCTCTACTCAAATTACTCAAGCAATTATCACCTAGAATCTCCCATGGTGAGGCCCGATTCTAGCTTGTAAATTCATCATTCAAGTTAGAGAATCTCTTATCATCTTGTTCTAAGAACTTCACGGTCTAAGAGCTTCCTATGGTGAGGCCTAGCTCTAAGACATGAATAAATGCAAGCAAGTTTAAGAACTCTTGCATTCTCTGGTTCTCATTCATGAATTCTTAGCTGAATCTTATGAATTAAGATTCAACTCAGCATGATGACCGCAAACAAATCTCATTTCAACAAATCCAGATCAAATGCATGAACTTAACAAGATTTACAAATTCAATTCAGAGAATGTTGAATTTCTCTTATTAGATCGTTAATTATACTGCACATATCAATTCAACCAAGCATTCACCCTTCATTACCCTAGATTTTCATACAACTAGCCACAAAACTCCATTCTCAGTTCACGATCAACAAATTGGAAGACTAAGCAGTTCATGTTCATCAATTAGAAAGAGTTTACCAATTGAATTGTCTCAAAAGCTTCCAATTGTCAAGAGGATTGTGAATTGCCTTCTCAATTGCAAGGAGATTTACAATAATCGGAACAAATCCTTGATCGGAATCGAAAATGGAGCTCAAATGCTAGAGAGAGAAACTAGAGAGAGGAAGTAGATCTAGCAAAATAATTCCCGCTCTCTCTAGATCAAAAGTCGGCTGTCAAAATCTAAGTAATGAATAATTCCTAATGAAAATTCCCCCACACTTGAACTTTTGCTTGTCCTCAAGCAAAACTCACACTTAGGCTTTCACCAAAATGCATTGAACCCTCACTCCCTTTTCACTATGACCAACTCCAAGTTCATCAAAACATTTTCCACACAAAAACTCATGATATGCTCTCCAACACATAGCTTTTCAGATTTCAATACACATTACCAACTAAGGCAGAATGAATAAAGACCAAAATGTCACGCGTGCAAGTGTGTGCTGAGGAATGTGCACTTCATCTATTCCCTTTGCTATACACCATCTAGTTGTCTCACTTGCCATCCAGTACATGACAATCTCCTTAACGACTCTTATGAACATGCAACTCACAAGATCAATGGTAACCTATGCGCACATTGGTGCTCTATGGGATATTGCCCTTATTCTGCACATTAGTGCTTATTCGTTGCACACATTAGTGCCTTAGCCTTGGTTTTATATCTGTTTTTCCCTTTCATTGCTTGCCAGGTTCTTATGGATTTTTCCTTCCCAGTTGCCAAAGGCTTTTTCTCCATATCCTTTCTTATGCATGCACATGTTCATAAGAATCTCAAAATGACTAAACATGCACGAACACTGGAAACTCCAGATAAATGCATAGCAAAAGAACCAATTCCATACACATTACCTCCCATGTCACTGAGTTTGTTTTGCATGACATATCTATCTTACCTTAACATCGTGCCTTAGCCAGCAAAAATGTATCAATTTCTTCAAACTCAAGTGTCAGAAAACAAAAAATTTTCACATGCAAGATCAAAAACAGTAATGTGATGAACTTGAGATAAATCATAGTGAACTAGGACAAAGCTTCAATACAAAGTGATTTCTCATTCTAAGCATTTTATTTCGTTACATCACACACACCACACTTCTTTTCATTCCATTTTGCACGCACACTTATTTCCTAAACTTTTGCCTTATTTTGCAAAAAAGTTAAAAATTTGCCCGAAAACTGAGAACTTAATATAAACAGGATATAACATAAACAAAACTCAAAATAACACAACAAAATTAAAAACATAACATGCTTTGCATCACTTACGGAAGCCGGAAACAAAATAGTTTACAAAATTTTTCATAAGCAATCACTTCTACTCAAGAAAAAACTGAATTAGAAAGCGGTTGGATGACAATGGTTGATCAGGAACTGGTATGAACCAGACATTTGAAATGCTTATTTGTTCTTGATGTTCTGAAGTGTGAACAATCTTCAAGAACCTATCTTGCGAAAAGGGAAGCCTATTGATTATGCTGTTCTTGCATATACCCCAACAAAAGTATCCATTTCTTCGGATTCCTCATCACTGATCACTATGTACCCTGAATGTGGAGCTTCTGGTGAGAGACGGACATGGAGGGAGGTGGGAGAATTTCGATAGAAAGAACGAGGTCTTGTGACAAACATTGTTGCTTCTGAATGTTTTCTCTGTATTTGAATTTCTATTAACTGGAACAGTATCCTTTGGATTTGAGATGATAAATCTTATTTCCTTAATAATCTGACATTGCAGTCTTACAAGTTACAATAACGATAGTGGTCGGGCAAAGAAAATAACTTAGCACTTTGCAGTATTACAAATTTACAATTCTTGAGATGCAGGAAATACCAATCTAGCTATTTGTAAGTGAATCAAAACATTATTACTGTAAGTTATCAAATTCCTACATATGATAGCACAGAAAGGTAAAGAAATGAAAGACTGAAATGTTAACAAAAACCTTTGTGGCGTCATTTTCCACTTTCTTTTTACGCCAACATCCCTATTACCATCTAAAGTTATACAAGTAGTGCTAAAACTAAAAGCTACTTTGAGTTGTTAATTTCATTCCCTTGCCAAGGACTTGATGATCTGATTTTTTTAAAAAAATTATATAGATTGAATAAATGAATACTTAAATGCATTAGAAAGAAAAATAGGTGAATGCATTGGAAGTGCAATAACTCAATTATATAATACGAAAATCATGTTTAAAATAGTTTGAAAAAAACTCGTTCTAAGTTAAAAAATTAGCAACTCCAATCCAAATGGGAAGAAACAAACTTTTCTTGTCTAGGTTGAGATCAAATACTCTGTATTATTTTGTCCAATGTACAAAATGACGTAATTTATCTAAAACTAAAATTAGGGACTAAAAACATAAATATCACTAAAATAACTTTATAATTATTAGACTCTGGCGAAAGAATGAGTGAACTTTACAACATACTTTAATCTTGGACACGATAAAATACAGATAATTTTAGATAAAAGATCTCAGCTCAAGTTGATCTTTAATAAATAGTTAAAGATTTCAATGTTAGAGTAAATTCTGGAATTAATTTTTGGGGGTGGGCTTATTCAAATGGCAAGAGAAAAGAATTTGAAAAATAGTTAAAAAAATAGTGTTTATACTTTAAACCAATGTGTAACCCATTCACTAATAAATTAATACATAAAAACAAACCATATCATTATCATAATTCATGGATGGCGAGAGTTGTCGCTACTCTCCAATTTTACCCAAGCTCACAAATATGTAGTAGTGAATGGTCATTTCCACAGGGAGAGGGTTATGTCCTTGAATTGATTTGCAAATAGAAATTGATAACAAAACAATAACATCAACAAGCTGTAATATAACAAAGTATGAACAAACAATAAAAACGGGAGTGTATTGCCTTGAGGGTGAAACAATCAATATGGATCCCTATTCATCATCATTGACTTATGTGCAGAAGTGTGTGGGGATTATACTGCCAGTTTCCTAGGGTTGATTAACCGGGCGATTCTCACAACTCTATTCCACAAACTCCTCAAACTTTCCTTGGCAGGGCAAGTTCTTAGCACTAATTAGGTTCCCGGCTCTCTACCCTTAAAGCCACAGTACTAATTCACTCTTTGATTATCTCCCTTGGCAGGGCAGCTACTCAATTCATGTATTAGATCTGTTCAACAAGGATATTCCTAAAGTCTTTTCTTAAGATCAGATTCCTAGATGTCAGTGGGCACCACACAAAAAGGAATCTCAATTATACAGACTTAGAAACTTACATAAGAGTGATTCTCATTTCAATTCACGTTAGTTCAATTGCCCTTGGTAGATCCATACAAATCTCAGTGGGCACTGCAAATCAATATAGGAATCTCAATTATGGAATTTATGCAATCACATTGAATCTAAGCATGAAACAAATGTAAATCAACATAAACACAAAGATAAATGCATTTCAATTGTCTCTGATGAATTTAAGATCCATACATCAACAACCCCTCATGGCAATACTAAGAAGTTAGCCGATCATCTTGATCGGCCCAGAACCTACTATTACAAGAGGGTGAATCTCTATCATGTCTCTCTGATTCCCTTCCCCCCTTTCAATCGTGTTCTCTGATTTCTCTCAAACCCTGATTTTGCTCCCCCAAAATCCGTCTCTCAATCTGATCGCCAAAAACTCGATCCAAAAGTCCCCTCTCGCTTCAGCTTCTCGCTTCACTTTTATACCTTCTCCAGCCGTACAAGATCCCATCACGATAGCTGGTAGCTTTCAGCTGCTACAAGATCTCTCCACGTACCTGTCAACAAAGACGCCCGTAAATAAATTAGGTCAATGAGTCATCAGTTTACTTAGGCGTTAAGGAATTTTCTCAACCACAGGTGGTGAAATATGTGCTATGCATGTTTAGTGCACAAAAGGGTTGCGAGTGTGTAAATATTCAGTACAAAAGCTTGAGTGAGTATGATGGTGTAAAAATCCAAAGAAACGTGCATGTGTGTGGGCGGGCGCCTGTATAGAGCTTGCGCCCGCACTGCGTGCGTGTGTGCTGGCGCAGCAAGTGCCCGTGTGCGTGTGTGTGGGCTGTGCGGGAGCATAGGCGCCCCCACAGGCATGTGTGCATGTGTGCTGTGCGGTCGCAGTATGCGCCCGCATAATATGCATGCATGTGTGCTGTTCGGGCGCATATGCGCCCGCACAGCGCACAGTGTGTGTGTGTGGCTGTGCTGTGCGGGTACATATGCACCCGCACAGGTGTGCGTTTGTTTGTGTGTGTTTTGTGTGTGTTTTGTATATGGGCTCTCAATGGGTGTGTGTGATATTCATGCTTTAAATGTTGTGTTTGAGGTTTTGTGAAGCAACAATTGTGTAAGTGTAAGCAAAAATGTGCAAGTGTGTGAATGTCTTCAATTGACTCACAATCATATCAACTTTGTAGTATTTTCACACACTTAGACATTTTTGCACATTCGTAAAGTTTCTATCATTTCTACGCAAATATCATCTTCCAAACATATTTCCATAAATTTCCACACAAAAGATCAAGTATTCAGAGCAAATAAGTTGGTGTTAACGAGACTTATCAATGGACTAGAGAGAATAGGTAAAGTTTGGGTGCTATAAGTAATTACGTCCAAATTCAGGTGCCAAACAATTGTTTGACTAATATTTTGAATCCACGCCCCCGTGTCTTATATCTGCCACCAAAAAAAGTATCCATCAAAAAAATCTACGCTCTTCTCAATAGATTAGAGGAACTCAAACTTAGTAGACTATTCTTGTTCCTGTTACCTAATCCCTATCTAGAATCCACAAGAACTGGTAAAAGTCCCAACTAGAGCTGTGCTCATACGTGGAGTTTAACATATCCTTTTATAATTTCCATCATTTCAAATCCAGGAAACCTTCCAAGACATCCTCTTGCTGCTGCTACCTCGTTATACTCAAAAACAGTATCGCCAGCAGAAGCTTCAAATACTTTGCTTTCTGAACTTTCTTCAACTCCCACATTGTTCGTTATATCCTCACCAGCTCTAATTGTTGGGAGTGGAAATAGGTCGAGGGAAGTTTTTGAAAGGCATGACTCAACTAATACACCCACAACATATTCTAATCGACATAATGCAAATGGCACTGGTTCAAAATTGTGGTCTCTATATTCAACAGGAGTGGAGTGATCCCCAGTGACACACAGCAAGTATTGAAATTTATAGTTGATTGTGTCTGCCAGAGGAGTCTAGCAAGCTGACCAATAGCTCTATCGATAGCTTTCAAACCTTTCGCTTTGAAAATGCTGGATTTATCATGACCAGCATCATCTATTGCCTACATATTAGTATTGAATATCAAGATTTTGATTAAGTGTTGAGAATATCCAATAAGCAATTTGGACAACTACTATGTCAAAAAACTTATAAACCTTTTCAATAACTTTAGTCCTTTTCAAAGAATGTATATATATTTTTAGCATAAAATTGAGAAACTATGCAAGGAATCACCTTAATGTGAAGGAACCCAAAATCATAGCCGCCTGATTGAGCTGGTTTATGTTCATCCTCCACGAGTACAAAAACATTAGGACAAGACTGTAAAGGAGACGAGAAGGAATTAGCTATGGCTTTTGCTTTGGAAGTCAACAAAGTTTGGTAGTCCCCTGTAGCTCCTAGAGCTTCTAGAATATCAAAGCCAAGAGATATTGGCCAGCTATAATTTTGGTTGGAGCCACCATGCATGGCCACAATCCTTACAGCATTTCAAATTGAGGAACCTGCAATACACAATAAATGAACAAGAAACTTTCCAAGAAAGAATTGATCTGAACTATAAAATGTAAATGTTTTTAAATAATGAATAATTATTTTCCCACTTTTTCCTAGCTAATGAAGTAATTTTGCTTCACGCAACCATACACCCAAAGAAAACATGACCAGATAACTCTTATATCTCACGAGACATACCTCAATTCTAATACCGCACCATCGTAAAAGAACAACATTAACAATGTTTTTTCCTTCTACAGCCTTTTTTGCATTTAATGGATGTGCAATCAAGATTCGAGACAATTCATTAACAACTTCAGCTATGTGTTTCACTTCATTGGTGTCATCAAGGGCTTGAGCTTTTAAAAGTATGCGATTATCCTTTAAGGGATCAGTTCCTGATATATTTCCACTTAAATTTGGTTCTTTTATAACTACCCCACATCTATGCTCTGTTGCATATCTGAAAGTGACATTTTGCCATGCTCGTCACCTTCTGAACAAGACTAAGAAGCCAAAGTTTACCCTTATTGTGATTGACATTTCATAAAACTTCACATAAGATCTTGTGGAGCATTATGAGTATGATAAAATGATGATTTTGCAATCAAGTTACAATTTGACTATTGAAAACTAGCCAATACTATGCCTTTCCTTTTTCTTCTTTTTGAGATATAACAGATCAATAAACTTGCTAATTTAGATTTAATACAAGAGTAAATACTAAAGGAAAAGTTTCTATAGATTGCATGGACTTGTGGACAATGAAAAAGTATTGCAAGCAAAAGCATTTTCACCTAACTCTAACTTCGTACTCCGGAAAAGATGGTAGCTTCAGGCCATCCAGTGCTGCACATAATAGAGGTCCTTCCTCTTCAAAATGCCTATCTGCCCTCCTACTAATGACTATTCAAGTTTTCTCATCCACGGTAGCAAAATTTGACTGAAGATACATACAAGTTACAAAGAATTAAGTCAGAAGCAATAGTATGTTAGCAAACTTTTGATAGAACAATCTATATTAGAAGCCAAGTACCATGTCGAATATGAATCACCAAGTCCTAAACTGATGGGACAATATTCTTGTTTCTTTGGGAAAAAAAGAAAAAGAAAAAAGGGTAAGCACACTACACATACTTTGAAAGCAATATCTCCAGGTAACATTGCTAGTACAACACCCATTGATTCAAATGCACCACGACCCCAGTAATAAACCCTATAATCATAACGCAACAGAGAAAGATGTGCAGTAACACTTCCGTAAGCCAAACCAAGTTCTATAGGATTCATAAGGCCGTTCACTCCAGCATAAGCAATACCATCCAAATTTGGTAATTTTGCCACTTGTAATTTGTAATCAAGCCTTGCCAATGATACATCACCCAGTCCATCAATTAGTACAAATGCCACTCTCGTCTCTGGCTGGTCTAAATTCACCCTGCTCCTATATACTGCAACTAGCTTCTTCCTCTATTCAAATGCTAAAAAAGAGAACAAGCAATAAGAATTCAAAATCTGTACTATAATGCTTTGAGAGATTTGAGGAGGACAACATGCAACTCCTCTGTCAAAAATAGTTAAAACTGTCAAAAATGGACAACTACAAAGGATAACGCAATAGGGTCTCGACAAATCCCAGAGATAAAAACTCCACCTTGATCTAGAAATTATTCAAGTAACAACAATAGCAATTCCCAAAGACACTTCTTTGTAAAGATTATCTGAACTGAAATGGAGCATTTTATCAATCAAGCAATACTCAGAAAAATCAGTAGATAAATGGTCTTTATAGAAATTCAAGCACGTATGTTTGAGTGTTGGGATAAGGAATAAACAAGAATAATCAATTTATACAACAAACCAAGGAACCGATAAATTCCTAATGATAATCCAAGAATGAAAGAACAAAGCAACCACAAAAGTATATATCTAAGAGACTTAACTGAGTACCATTTGTATTCAACTTAAACAACTAAAGAAAGACTTAATGTTCTCGTCAAAATTTGAAGAATATAACTCCAATAATATTGATGAAATGAAAATAAAATACAAAATACTCAGAAAAATCAGTAGATAAATGGTCTTTACAGAAATTAAAGCACGTACGTTTGAGTGTTGGGATAAATAAACAAGAATAATCAATTTATACCACAAACCAAGAAACAAATAAATTCCTAATGATAATCCAAGAATGAAAGAACAAATCAAGTATATCTAAGAGGCTTAATTGAGTACCATTTGTATTCAACTTAAACAACTAAAGAAAGACTTAACGTTCTCGTCAAAATTTGAAGAATATAACTCCAATAATATTGATAAAATGAAAATAAAATATAAAGAAGAATGTTAACAAGCCTTATAAGGCAAAAACCATTCACATTTTAAAAAAAAAAATTCAGTAAAACAGCTTTAAGATGCATACTCAGCATTGACACTTCATGCCAAACTACTGTTTTAGGCTTTGAACAATCATGTTGATACAGAAAAATAGAAAATTCAACCATATGGTTTATAGTGATAACGTTATACCCCAGCTTGGAAAATAATCCTAAATGAATTTCTATTAAAGACCCAAAAAGTCTGGAAAAAAAAACTAAATTTGGGTCCGTCAAATAATTATGCAAAAATTGATAAATCTTTTTGCGGACATTGAAGGATGGCTGGACGGGTGCAGGGGTGATGGTGAGTAGAAAAAGAAATGGCACCTCTTGGAGTTGACGGGCAATGGGAGCCTTACCAGGAAATGATTTGAGCTTTGGGGACTTTGAATTGTGTGCGTAATAATTGCGTAAAAATTAAAACAACAGTAGCGAGTCTATTTATTATGCAAGTTGATCTTAAATTTATGAATAAGTTGATAAAAGATGTTGCAATTTCAGTGGAAATAAACTACACTTTCAAAAATTGTGGGGAATAATACCTATTTAAATTGTAGTATATAATTGGCTAACTCTACAATGATCAGAAAGCACAATTTGATGGATATTATCAGTAAAAAGAACTATTCATATTCATATATAGCAAACAAAAATGTGAAACTAAGACTGCATTCTAAAAATTCAAACTTTGCTTACCAACATTATGCTAAGCAACAAATAATTCGTTGTCAATTATACATTATGCATAGAAACTAAGAATACATTTTGAAAATTCAAACTTTGCAAACCAACATCAAGCTAAGCCACAATGAATTTGGCATCAATTATACAGTATTATGCAGAGAAATTAACAAACATTTAGCTCGTATCCCTCTCTCTGCACATTATCAATTATTTAAATCCATCAAAATTTAATAACTTTGCTTATCTGGGACTAAAATCTAAAGCTAATTCAATCCTATCTACGAACTCACACAGACCCTCTACCCTCTCTAGAGGCTTAAAAAATATCCAATTTCTATGATCCTTGGTAACTACTGATATTTGAATAAAAACTAGTAGTGAGTGGTGAAACCATAACTGGGAAATAGAACCATGTTGCAATCCATAAGAAAATCAGATTCCAAATACTTAGTCAATGAATCAAACATAAGCCTATCAGATTCCAAATACTTAGTCAATGAATCAAACATAAGCCTATCAGATTCCAAATACTTAGTCAATGAATCATAAGTTGTTAAAGATGATCATAGGGAATAGAGTCAAATTGCACCAAAAGTTACAAAAATCACCTTATTGAATAGGGTGGCAGAATCTACTGTAATTGTCTTAGCTTCAAAGCGTCCGCTACTTTAACATCTTTAAGCTTTCCAATTGGCCAAGGAAATGTCTATTACTTGCTTTAGATGCAGCCACTGTTGGCTAAAAACAGAGATCAATATATGATGAATCCAAATAGGCTCAAATTGAAACATGAACTTGATGCAATCAGAAATATCTCCAAAGACATCTATCTACTTATAAAGAGGGAAGGAAATGACACAAAATTCAAACTTGTGCATCTATGCTAGTAGCACACAATGAATCCCTCTGTCTGCACATTATCAAATGCCTAAATTCATCAAATTTAATAACTTTTTCTCTTCTGGGATTGAAATCAAGATTGAGAACCACAACGTAGACAAGTGCGATTGACGACAGTTTTTACAAGAATTATTTAACAAATTAGGCCAAAACAGACTACTTAGCAACTTGAATGTGAATTGAACTAGAAACAAAGAAAAAATCTTTAAAAAGAAATGAAAAAAAAAGATGGAAACTTTACATGCATAGGTATATTTAATCAATCGCAAAATTTGCACTCTTGTTTGGGAGATGATGAAGATTATTTGAGAGCAACCCAAGAAAAGTATCGGCGTAGAGAATGGAAAACTGAACCTTCTCCTCGGAATCGAAATCAAAATTTGTTGATGAGACTGCAACTCCGCAACTGTACTACTGTGTTATTGCGAAATGCGAACTCAGTAGTAAAAGCACAAAAATTTAATTAAGATGAATTAAACCAAGAACGAATTAAATTAAGAGCAATGATAGGTGAGTGAAATTCTAGAGTAAAATCCCATAGTGACTGGCGTGGCAGGTGTAAAAAGACAAATTTGGATCTATTGTATCATTTTCATGTACCATTTTGTAAAAAATTGACACGTGTCATTTTAGTTAGTTATCTCATTTTTGAAAATTAAACTAATGCCCTAACCAAATGATACGGGATAAGTGATTGTACACATGTCAATTTTTTATAAGGTGTCACGTGATTTTATCTTTTAATACATAAAGGATGATTTGGGCTTTTTGCACATGCCACGTTATTCACTATGGGATTTCACTCCATAATTTCACTTTCAGTATCATTTTATCTTTTTATACATAAAGGATGATTTTGGCTTTTTACACATGCCACATCATTTATTATGGGATTTCACTCCATAATTTCACTTTCAGTATCATTACTCTTAAAGTATTTTTCACTTTGAGTATCATTTACTATTGGATACTCAAAGTGAAATTATGGAGTGAAATCCCATAGTGAATGACGTGGCATGTGTAAAAAGCCAAAATCATCCTTTATGTATAAAATGATAAAATCATGTAACATCTTATAAAAAACTGACACGTGTACAATCACTTATCTCGGAGGGTTCACTTATTATTTGGTTAGGGTATTAGTTTAATTTTTAAAAATGAGATAACTAACTAAAATGACACGTGTCAATTTTTTACAAAATGGTACATGAAAATGATACAATAGATCCAAATTCATTTTTTTACACCTGCCACGTCATTCACTATGGGATTTCACTCTAAAATTTCACTCCCCTATCATTGCTCTTAATTTAATTGGTTCTTGGTTTAATTCATCTTAATTAAATATTTGTGCTTTTACTACTGGGTTCGCATTTCGCAAAAACACACTAGTACAGTTGCGGAGTTGCCGTCTCATCAAC
Source organism: Ophiorrhiza pumila (assembly GCA_016586305.1). Taxonomy (NCBI): domain Eukaryota; kingdom Viridiplantae; phylum Streptophyta; class Magnoliopsida; order Gentianales; family Rubiaceae; genus Ophiorrhiza; species Ophiorrhiza pumila. The sequence goes on from BLIW01000011.1 coordinate 14,665,294, forward strand.
AAATTTTGATTTCGATTCCTAGGAGAAGGTTCAATTTTCCATTCTCTACGTCGATATTTTTTCTTAGGTTGCTCTCAAAGAATTTTCATCATCTCTCAAACAAGAGCGCAAATTTCGTGATTGATTAAATATTCCTATGCATGTAAATTTTCCATCTTTTTTTTCATTTCTTTTTCAGGAATTTTTCTTTGTTTTTAGTTCAATTCACATTCTAGTTGCTAAGTAGTCTGTATTTGCCTAAATTGTTAAATAATTCTTGTCAAGACTATCGTCAATCCCACTTGTATACACTGTGGTTCTTAATCTTGATTTGAGTCCCAAAAGACAAAAAGTTATTAAATTTGATGAATTTAGGCACTTGATAATGTGCAGACATAGGGATTCATTGTGGGCTACAAGCATAGATGCACAAGTTTGAATTTTGGGTTATTTACTTCCCTCTTTATAAGTAGATAGATGTCTTTGGAGATATTTCTGATTGCATCAAGTTCATGTTTCAATTTGAGTCTATTTGGATTCATCATATATTGATCTCTGTTTTTAGCCAACGGTGGCTGCATCTAAAGCAAGTAATAGACATTTCCTTGGCCAATTGGAAAGCTTAAAGATGTTAAAGTAGCGGACGCTTTGAAGCTAAGACAATTACAGTAGATTCTGCCACCCTATTCAATAAGGTGATTTTTGTAACTTTTGGTGCAATTTGACTCTATTCCCTATGATCATCTTTAACAACTTATGATTCATTAACTAAGTATTTGGAATCTGATAGGCTTATGTTTGATTCATTGACTAAGTATTTGGAATCTGATTTTCTTATGGATTGCAACAAGGTTCTATTTCCTAATTATGGCTTCACCACTCACTTCTAGTTTCTCTTCAAATATCAGCAGTTACCAAGGATCATAGAAATTGGATATTTTTCAAGCCTCTAGAGAGGGTAGAGGGTCTGTGTGAGTTTTTAGATAGGATGGAATTAGCTTTAGATTTCAGTCCCAGAAGAGCAAAGTTATTAAATATTGATGGATTTAGACAATTGATAATGTGCAGACAGAGGGATAAAAGCTGAATGTTTGTTAATTTCTCTTCATAATACTGTATAATTGACGACAAATTCATTGTGGCTTAGCTTGATGTTGGTTTGCAAAGTTTGAATTTTCAGAATGTATTCTTAGTTTCTATGCATGATAATGTGAGGATTTTCACATTATTGGATTCATTTTACTTATATTTTGAGTGTTCTTGTAGCATGTTTCTATGTGTTTTGATGTGTTTTTGACGTATTTGTAGGACATTATGGCGTGGGAGGAGCAACGGAGCAAAAGGACGATGAAAAGAGTTTTCGAAGAGCTGAGGCGGATCTGAACAAATGCTGAAGAAATCTGCCAGGGTTTAGTAGTTCGATCATATCTCTTTCAATTTACGTCGAAATGGAGTGATTCTGGTTCTATTGGAAATCTAAGGAAAAGGGCTACAACTTTCATGTTTTACGTTTTTCCAAATTCTGTCGGCATCATATCGAAACATGGCTCACAACATGAACGATGTGTAGGAAAAACTTCAGCGGCCCGCCGGTAGAACTTCCGGCGCGCCGGTGCAAAAGTTCCAGTGAGCAAGTCCTGAGCGAACAGGCCATTTTTGGCCTGTTTTGTCCTCCATTTTGGCAACACTTCAAGGGCATTTTTGGGCAACGTTTTAAACACACATTGCAGCCCTAATTTCATCTATATATCATTGTGAAGGCTGCAACAAGAAGGGGAGGAAGAAGGAGAAGAGAAGAGACCATTTTTCCTTGTTAGCTTTGTAGTTAGATTTTGTTAGTTTTAGTTTGTTTTGTAATCTTTGCTCTCTATCTTCTCCACAAGAACACACAACTAGTGTGTGTTCTTAGTGTAAATAGCATCAAAAGGAGAGGGAATTCATGTAATGTCAATTGGCTCTAAGGACTTGTTTTGATTGTGGAAGCTTGGAGCTTTGGCTTAGAACATCAAAGGGGAGTACTACTCATTGTATTTCTTTCTTTAATTCCATTGCTTTAATTCATTGTTGTGATGTTCTTAATTGCCTTGATGTGCTAAATTGCTAGTGCCCTTGTAGATTGGTTATTGATTGTTGAATTGTTGTGTTTCTATGTGAATTTATGTTGTGGGTAATGAAGAATTAGGAACTACAAGTTAATCTAACATTCCGTACTAGTAATGCTTAGGGTAGATTAGTATATGGGTAGTGGATTAGTGGTGGTGTTCTAGCCTTTTCTTGCCTCCGCCATAAAGGGGGAATTGGTTAGGACATTGAGATACCGATGTTAGGGTTGGTGAATTCGGGTAGCATGAACTAACTTAGACTTTGCCTCTGCCATAAAGGAAAGAATAGGTTAGGGAGTGATATTCGAAAGAGTGAATAGGTTTGGCTCTTGCCTTCGCCATAAAGGAGGAGCCGAGCTAGAGTACGATAAGCTTGGGAGAACATAGGGCTCTAGATTGACCTAAATTGGTAAATCCTTGCCTCCACCATAAAGGGGGGATTAGATATGAAGTCAATTTCCCGTAGGTGTCAACATTATTAGGTTCTAACTTCCGCCATAAAAGTGGAACTTGATTGATGTTGTCACACTCTTAGTTCGTTAACCCATTCTTGTAAACCACATAAAGCACTAATGTTTAGGAAAACCAATACTCCAAGGGTACACTTTATTGCATGATTCCTTGTCCACGATGCATTTATTTCTTGTTGTTGTTCTTTTCTTTAGTTTGTAGTTTAGGTCATTTTATTGCTTGTTTGTAATTCCACTACTTCACACACATTCACACTAATTCCATCGACTCATCCCCTCCCTGTGGGCTTGACCCCTACTTCCTCTAGCTATAAAACGTCGGTGTCTTGATGCACCTTAAATGTCGTGAGGATTAGGGTTATAAATTTATTTGATTCTGTTAAACCTTAACTTTTGACCCTAACTCCAAAACCGCTATCAAATTTGCGCCTAGGAATTAAGGTTCAATTTTCACGCCTATCAAATTGGCGCCGTTGCCGGGGAGGCAATTGGTTTTAGGATTGGTGTTTATGTGTGTTGAGTAGATGTAAATATTTAGCTTGTGATGTTGTGTACATTTCTTTCTTCTGTTTTCTTTCATTTTTAGTTTTATTTTTATTTTGTGTTGAGGTTTGTCCAAATATGCCTAAGTTGTTTGGAGACTTTCTTGAACTAGATCATAATGACCTACCATTTGTGGTGGATGATACAAGGCCACAATCTAGGATGTTTGGAGACTTCTCCCATTTGAATATTGGGATGCCAATGAATGGGGACAAAATGAACCTCTAGGATATTCTCCTTTTCCATGCTTTGTGAATGATGGACTTGAGGTTAGACATTCTAGGCTTGAGGCTCAAATGGCCGGAATAACCCAAACTTTGAATGATATACAAGTTCAATTGAGTAGGGATGCACATTCATGTAATTGGTGCCAAGGAGGCAATCACACATTTCAATGTTATTCACATAACATGATGGGAAGTGATAGCCAATGGGACCAAAATTTTTTACCTTTCCCTCACTCGAGTCTTGTAGGTCAATCGGACTATAATGAACAAGGGTTTAGCCATAGACGAAGCTTTGATTACACCCTCCCTCCTAAGTTTGAACACCTTAGGAATAAGGAGACACCACTTATTGATGCATATGATGGATGAAAATGATTTGTTAATTTGTCAAGAGCTAGCTAACATAGTGCATTCATGTGTTGTATTGACATCTTACATGGAATTTAATGATTTCCATGAAATGGTAGATGTCATTAGGTGTATGTACAATGAGAAACCCTTAGATGATTGTGAATGTGATACGAAACCCGGATCGATTCGCTCCAAACCTCGGCTTGTATGTCACGGAAGGAATTGCAGGACCTTCGAATAAAACCAATGAACAAGAACAATCTAACAAGTAAATTGGAATTTACAAGCCAATTGATAAAGCCGTTTCAAGCAAACTAATCAATTCTCAAGATTTGTTAGTTTGAAAACCTTTCGCAGGAAATCAAAGTCACAAAGATAAAAACATTCACTGTTTTATTTCTGAAAATTCTTCTCTATCTCTAAAAATAAACGCAACTAAGATGCCTATTTATAGGCTACAAGCTTACCCTAACTTGCTAAACAAGTAGTCTAATTGGAAAAGGAAACTAACACTTAATTAATCCAAATTAGGAAACTTTTCCTATTTGGAAACAACTTATTAACCTAAATTAAAAAAATTAATAAAACTGAAAACTTCCTAATAATTCACATGTTAATTCCATGCAAGGATTATTAACCATGTGAGACAAAAATTACTAAAAATTAAATAAAGCGCAAAACACTAAAATTCCGAAATTGTCCGCGTCATAACGTGACGTGCGACTTCACGGCGTGTTTTCACCTTGCTCCCATCAGAATCTGGAACAATGCAAAACATCAACGTTTTAGCTCTGGATCTTAGCTTTCTAATGCCGCTGAAATCAACCCATTCTGAGTTACAGTGAGAGAGATATGGCCCGATTACTAAAACGTGGCAGAATCTCTCAGCAAACAATATTTGACGCCTCTTGTCATTATTTCCTTTGTTATCCCATTTTAGAGTCTCGGATCTCCTTGGGACCAACATGATGCTGATTCTCCATCCTATTCCAGGCCTCCATACATGAAATTCATCTTTAACAATTAGAATAAGTACCTTAGATTTTCTGGAACATGTGATCACACATGATTTTGTATCAGAATCTCAATGTGATATAGATGAGGGTAAATCTCAAAATGAAATCCAGGTTAGCTTTGATGAGGAAGATATGAATATTTTTTGTGAAATAGCTAACTTGGTTGAAAATAGCTTTGTCGATGCATCCATATTTGAAATGTCTTATGATGGTGAAGAGACCTTGGATGTAGAGCCTTTAGACAAGCCATATAGAGAGTCATTACTTAGCATGGTAAAAGTTGAGGTAGACTTAGGGAAGATTAGGACATTGGTGATCCCAATAGACAAAGTTGAAAAGAAGGAGAGGAGGAGCCTACAAAGGGGGAGCAAAAGTGGTACAATGTTGAATTTGCCGAGTTTGCTCCCCATGAACATTAGCTCAAGCGCCTCCTCAAAGGGTGCCGAAAGACGCCCAATAAAAGGCATAGGAGTGCCTATGAAAGGGCATTCTTTTGGTACCGAGATGGTTATTCCGAATCTTGAGGGAATAACCACAAGAATAAAGTCTAGCTAGGGACTAAATAAACCGAGAACTACAATTTCTTGCCATTTCTTTTTATTTTTATTTACATGTTAGTTTTTGTGTTTGTTTTGTGTTTTTAGAGTAATTAGGTTTGTTTTCTTGTAGGAGTTCAAAGAGAGCAATAAATGTGAAAGAATGAATATGAGAGATTTAAAAATGTGCATTAAGTGATAAAAAGAGCTAAGTGTGGAGGGGGATGCATACCCCTTCCAACACTTGCTTAGTTCTTTCTTCTTTTTCACTCTCATGTCAATGGCACACAAACACATTTTTCACTCTAAATCACTTCATGAATTTCAATGTTAAACTGCATGAGTTAGCATATGTGGTGAGGCTTCAAAAGCTTGATGTGTGCAATTTTCATATATGTGGTTAATGGCACATTCATGATTTACATAGCATAAATTCATTAGGACTCAAGTGCACATGAGCTTAATGAATGAGATTAAGATTTGAACATGATTGTGATGCACACCTAGCACAGGAGCACTCACTTGAGCACATTGTGAAAATTTCTCATGCATGCCATAGAGTGATTGTGAACATTTTTGTTTTGAGTGATTATGTTTTAGTGTCATTTGTAGGTGCTTAATTGTTTAAATGTTTTCTTCTTGAACTCATACATAGAATTAGTTTACTTGCTTTCTTTCTTTTATCTTTTTTTTCAGGTTTTCCATCCATGAGGAAACAAAAAGGAGAGACATCTTCACAATGGCCAAGTCCACATTTTACATGCACAAATGAAGAGATGGCCATGATACATACACCTCGGGGATACGAAGCAATACATGTTCAATGGGTGTTTTCTCATCCCTCTCTTGACTTTTGAAAATATTGCATATTTTAAGTGTGGAGGGGATGATATTAGTGAAGATGCTTGAAATTATGTTTCAATGAATATTTTGTGATTTATGGATGTTTAACTTGGATTTTTAGTGTTTTTCTTGTTTAGTTTTTATTTTGGGTTGATTCTTATATCCTCTTGATGCACATTCAAAATCCATTGTGTGTTTTGATGTTTTGAAAAGTCCCTTGTGTTTAGGCTTGAAGCTCTACAATAGGAAATCCATTGTTGCTATTTTGGGATCCCATAATGTCCATATTTGTTGTTGTTTTTGTGATTCTTGTGAACTTTTCATTTTTGTGACTTTTGAACTTTTGTGGATTTTAGTGATTATATATATGTTATATGTTTGTGTTTAGTGTTTGAATGTTGGTATTGGCAACTAAAATGAGAAAATGTGTCTAATGTAAATTATGTGAGATAAGTGTGGTGCAGCCAATGATGTGAATTGTTTTATTTTAGAACTCGACTTGTGATTAGGAAAACAACATGTTACATAAGAGAAGTCAAGTTCTTGATGGAAAGTTTGACATTTTGAGTTTATTGTTCATAAGCACAAGTGGGGAACACATGAAGATTGACAAGTTTGGTTAATAAGATAGGTCGGAGTACCTTGGCACTTTGTTAGTTTAGTTTTTGGACTAACTTTCCCTAAAAGACATGTTTATATACTTTGAAGTTTCAAGAAATTAATTGGGCATTATGTTTTGTTTTAATATTATGTTGTTTGCAATGAATAAATTCCTCTCCAATGTGAGACCGCTCCTTCACTAACCGAAAAGGTAGAAGGAGAATTCATATGAGATGGAATGTGGGTATAAAAAGCCACAAAACCCTTGGCATTTTCTTAAGTTATGAGTTTTGCATATTTGCTTAAGTTATGTGTTTTATGAATTTTGATATGAATAAGTTCCCCTCCAATGCGAGACCGCTCCTTTAATAACCAAAAGGTTGGAGGAGAACTCATATGAGGTGGAATATGGGTATAAAAAGCCATAAAACCCTTGGCATATGTTGTAATAAGAATAAAAGTCCCAATGATCTTGTAAACCTTTTAGTATCTATATAATTGTCAAAGAGGTGATTGTAAGGAAAAGAGTAGAACGAAGCTTAGTTGTCGAATCTCTTACCTATGGCACGGACATGAATAAGTCGAGATCCAAGTGGTCCCCATTGCACACACACACACAATGTACTCAACGTGTTGAATGTGTACAAAAAGGCACTTTGAGGACTCTTCTGAATACATGGAGTGATTACTTGTCATTTTAGTCGAGTAAGCTACGAGGCATGTACACATACACTTATCAAATGCTTTAAATGATTAGACACATTGTTGAATAATGTAAAGTGGCCAATCCTTCATTCTCTGTTGTATATATGTGTTTTAGCATGAATTTGTTGTGTTGCTCGAGGACGAGAATATGTGTTTGGTTTGATTTTGTTTTGTTGCTCGAGGACGACCAAGGTTTAAGTGTGGAGGAGTGATAATGTGAGGATTTTCACATTATTGGATTCATTTTACTTATCTTTTGAGTGTTCTTGTAGCATGTTTCTATGTGTTTTCATGTGTTTTTGACGTATTTGTAGGACATTATGGCGTGGGAGGAGCAACGGAGCAAAAGGACGATGAAAAGAGTTTTCGAAGAGCTGAGGCGGATCTGAACAAATGCTGAAGAAATCTGCTAGGGTTTAGTAGTTCGATCATATCTCTCTCAATTTACGTTGAAATTGAGTGATTCTGGTGCCATTGGAAAGCTAAGGGAAAGCGCTACAATTTCATGTGTTACGTTTTTCCAAATTTTGTCGGCATCATATCGAAACATGGATCACAACACGAATGATGTGTAGGAAAAACTTCAGCGGCCCGCCGGTAGAACTTTCGGCGCGCCGGAAAATCAGAATTTTCGAATTCTGATTTTGACAGATTGCACCGGCGAGCTGGTGCAAAAGTTCCGGCGCGCAGGTCCTGAGCGAACAGGCCGTTTTTGGCCTGTTTTGTCCTCCATTTTGGAAGCACTTCAAGGGCATTTTTGGGCAACATTTTAAACACACATTGCAGCCTTAATTTCAACTATATATCATTATGAAGACTGCAACAAGAAGGGGAGGAAGAAGGAGAAAAGAAGAGACCATTTTTCCTTGTCAGCTTTGTAGTTAGATTTTGTTTGTTTTAGTTTGTTTTGTAATCTTTGCTCTCTATCTTCTCCACAAGAACACACACAACTAGTGTGTGTTCTTAGTGTAAATAGCATCAAGAGGAGAGGGAATTCATAAAAAGTCAATTGGCTCTAAGGACTTGTTTTGATTGTGGAAGCTTGGAGCTTTGGCTTAGAACATCAAAGGGGAGCACTACTCTTTGTATTTATTTCTTTAATTCCATTGCTTTAATTCATTGTTGTGATGTTCTTAATTGCCTTGATGTGCTAAATTGCTAGTGCCCTTGGAGATTGGTTATTGATTGTTGAATTGTTGTGTTTCTATGTGAATATATGTTGTGGGTAATGAAGAATTAGGAACTACAAGTTAATCTAACATTCCATACTAGTAATGCTTAGGGTAGATTAGTATGTGGGTAGTAGATTAGTGGTGGTGTTCTAGCCTTTTCTTGCCTCCGCCATAAAGGGGGAATTGGTTAGGACATTGAGATACCGATGTTAGGGTTGGTGAATTCGGGTAGCATGAACTAACTTAGACTTTGCCTCCGCCATAAAGGAAGGAATAGGTTAGGGAGTGATATTCGAAAGAGTGAATAGGTTTGGCTCTTGCCTTCGCCATAAAGGAGGAGCCGAGCTAGAGTGCGATAAGCTTGGGAGAACATAGGGCTCTAGATTGACCTAAATTGGTAAATCCATGCCTCCGCCATAAAGGGGGGATTAGCTATGAAGTCAATTTCCCGTAGGTGTCAACATTATTAGGTTCTAGCTTCCGCCATAAAAGTGGAACTTGATTGATGTTGTCACACTCTTAGTTCGTTAACCCATACTTGTAAACCACATAAAACACTAATGTTTAGCAAAACCAATACTCCAAGGGTACACTTTATTGCATGATTCCTTGTCCATGATGCATTTATTTCTTGTCGTTGTTGTTTTCTTTAGTTTGTAGTTTAGGTCATTTTATTGCTTGTTTGTAATTCCACTACTTCACACACATTCACACTAATTCCATAGACTCATCCCCTCCCTGTGGGTTCGACCCCTACTTCCTCTAGCTATAAAACGTCGGTGTCTTGATGCACCTTAAATGTCGTGAGGATTAGGGTTATAAATTTATCTGATTCGGTTAAACCTTAACTTTTGACCCTAGCTCCAAAACCGCTATCAAATTGGCGCCTAGGAATTAAGGTTCAATTTTCACACCTATCAATGCATAATGTATAATTGACACCAAAATATTTGTTGCTTAGCATGATGTTGGTTTGCAAAGTTTGAATTTTTAGAATGTAGTCTTTGTTTCACGTTTTCGTTTGCTATATATGAACATGAATAGTGCTCTTTACTGATAATATCAAACTAATTATGCTTTCTGATCATTGCAGAGCAAGCCAATTATATACTACAATTTAAATAGGTATTATTCCCCACAATCTTTGAAAGTGTAGTTTATTTCCACCGAAATTGCAACATCTTTTATCAACTTATTCATAAATTGAGCTCAACTTGCACAATAAATAGACTCGCTACTATTGTTTTTAATTTTAGACATTGTTTTACCTGTTTAACTATCTGAAACACAAACACAATTCAAAGTCCCCAAAGCCCAAATCATTCCTAGTAAGGCTCCCATTGCCTGTCAACTCCAAGAGGTGCCATTTCTTTTTCTACTCACCATCACCCCTGCTCCCGTCCAGCCGTCCTTCACTGTCCACAAAAAAATTTATCAATTTTTGCATAATTATTTGGCGGACCCAAATTTAGTTTTTTATTTTTTTCCAGCCTTTTTGGGTCTTTAATAGAAATTCATTTAGGATTATTTTCCAAGCTGGGGTGTAACATTATCACTATAATGTAAGTTTAGCCATATGGTTGAATTTTCTATTTTTCTGTATTAGCATGATTGCTCAAAACCCGAAACAGTAGTTTGGCATGAAGTGTCAATGCCGAGTATAAATATTAAAGCCGTTTTACTGAAAAATTTTTTTATAAAAGTGAATGGCATTTTCCTTATGAGGGCTGTTAACATTCTGCTTTGTATTTTATTTTATTTTCAACAATATTATTGGAGTTTTATTCTTCAAATTTTGACGAGAACGTTAAGTCTTTCTTTAGTTGTTTAAGTTGAATACAAATGGTACTCAATTAAGCCTCTTAGATATATACTTTTATGGTTGATTTGTTCTTTCATTCTTGGATTATCATTAGGAATTTATCGGTTCCTTGCTTTGTTGTGTAAATTGATTGTTCTTGTTTATTGTTTATTCCAACTCGAACGTACGTGCTCTAATTTTCTTTACGGACCATTTATCTACTGATTTTTTTGAGTATTTCTTGATTGATAAAATGCTCCATTTCTGTTCGAATAATCTTTACAAAGAAGTGTCTTTAGGCATTGCTGTTGTTTTTACATGCATAATTTCTAGATCAAGGTGGAGTCTTTATCTCTGGGATCTGTAGAGATCCTATTGCGTTATCCACTGAAGTTGTCTATTTTTGACAGTTTTAATTGTTTTGGACAGAGGAATACAGATTTGGAATTCTCATTGCTTGTTCTCTTTCTTAGCACTTGAATAGAGGAAAAAGCTAGTTGCAGCATATAAGAGCATGGTGAATTTTGAGCAGCCAGAGAAGAGAGTGGCATTAGTACTAATTGATGTACTGGGTGATGTATCATTGCCAAGGCTTGATTACAAAACCCCTTTACAAGTGGCAAAAATAGCAAATTTGGATGCTATTGCTTATACTGGAGTGAACAGCCTTATGGATCCTGTAGAAGTTGGTTTGGCTTGCAGAAGTGATACTACACATCTTTCTTTGTTGGGTTATGATCCTAGGGTTTATTACCAGGGTTGTGGTACATTTGAATCAATGGGTGCCGAACTAGCAATGTTAGCTGGAGATATTTCTTTCAAAGTATGTGCAGTGTACTTACCATTTTTTCTTTTTCTTTCTTTTCCCTAAAAAACAAGAATATTGTCCCATCAGTTTGGGACTTGGTGATTCAAATTCGACAGTGTACTTGGTTTCTAATATAGATTGTTCTATCAAAAGTTTGCTAACATACTACTGCTTCTGACTTAATTCTTTTTAACTAGTATGTATCTTCAGTCAAATTTTGCTACCATGGACGAGAAAACTGGAATAGTCATTAGCAGGAGGGCTGATAGGCATTTTAATATGGAAGGACCTATATTATGTGCAGCACTGGATGGCCTGAAGCTACCATCGTTTCCCGAGTACGAAGTTAGAGTGACGTGAAAATGCTTTTTCTTGCTATACTTTTTCATTGTCCACAAGTGCATGCAATTTATAGAAACGTTTCCTTTAGTATTTACTCTTGTATTAAATCTAAATTGGCAAGTTTGTTGATCTGTTATATCTCTTTTTTTTAAAGAGAACAAAACTTAATATATATCATTCAAAAGACGGTGTCGGGCATACCCAAATAGGCCGTTACAAAAGTACGGATAAAAGATTGGAGTGCAACTCTAGTACATGATGTCCTACCACTGTGTAAAGGAAGACAGAAAAATGTTATTTTCGGCAAAAACCAAAATAAAACCTTTCTATCTTCCTAACTAAGATTCTAGCTCTGAAAAGAAATAAATGTGGAGTACTTCCTCCATTTACACAAAATTTATCCCAAAAGTCAGTGCCTTCCATGTTCAAGGCCTTTGAAGACGTAAAGCGGAATGAGCTTCTATCCGTTATATCTCAAAAAGAGGAAAAAGGAAAGGCATAGTATTGGCTAGTTTTCAATAGTCAAATTGTAACTTGATTGCAAAATCATCATTTTATCATACTCATAATGTTCCACAAGATCTTATGTGATGTTTTATGAAATGTGAATCACAATAAAACTTTGGCTTCTTAGTCTTGTTCTTAAGGTGACGAGCATGGCAAAATGTCTCTTTCAGATATGCAACAGAGCATAGATGTGGGGTAGTTGTAAAAGGACAAAATTTAAGTGGAAATATATCAGGAACTGATCCTTTAAAGGACAATCAGTTACTTTTAAAAGCTCAAGCTCTTGATGACACTAATGAAGTGAAGCACACAGCTAAAGTTGTTAATGAATTGTCCAATGAAATGTCTCGAATCTTGATTGCACATCCATTAAATGAAATGCTAATGTTGTTCTTTTACGAGGATGCTGCATTAGAATTGAGGTATGTCTCGTGAGATATAAGAGTTATCTGGTCTTGTTTTCTTTGGGTGTATGGTTGATGAAGCAAAATTGCTTCATTATCTAGGAAAAAATGGGAAAATAATTATTCATTATTGAAAAGCATTTAAAATTTTACAGTTCAGATCAATTATTTCTTGGGAAGTTTCTCGTTCATTTATTGTGTATTGCAGGTTTCTCAATTCGAAATGCTGCACGGATTGTGACCATGCACGATGGCTCTAACCAAAATTATAGCTGGCCTGGGTTTATCTCTTGGCATTGATATTCTAGAAGCTCCAGAAGCTACAGGGGACTACCGAACTTTGTTGACTTCCAAAACAAAAGCAATAGCTAATGCCCTCTCGATCAGGTGAGGGAAAATGAACATAAAACAGCTCGATCAGGCGGCTATGATTTTGGGTTCCTTCACATTAAGATGATTCCTTGCATAGTTTCTCTATTTTATACTAAAAAAATATATACATTCTTTGAAAAATACAAAAGTTATTGAATACGTTCATGAGTCTTTTGACATAGTAGTTGTCCAAATTGCTTATTGGCTATTCTAAACCCTTAATCAAAATCTTGATATTCAGATATACTAATCTGTAGGCAATAGATGATGTTGGTTATTATAAATCCATCATTTTCAAAGTGAAAGGTTTTGAAGCTATCAATAGAGCTATAGGTCAGCTTGCTAGACTCCTATGGCAGACACCATAAACTGAGAAATCTCAATACTTGTTGTGTGTCACTGGGGATCACTCCACTCCTGTTGAATATGGAGACCACAGTTTTGAACCAGGGCCATTTGCATTGTGTCGATTAGAAGATTTTGTGGATGCATTAGGTGAGTTGTGCCTTTCAGAAACATCCCTCAACCCATTTCCACTCCTAATAATTGGAGCTGGTGAGGATATAACGAACAATGTGGGAGTTGAAGAAAGTTTAGAAAGCAAAGTATTTGAAGCTTCTGCTGGCTATAATATTTTTGAGTATAACGAGCTAGCAGCAGCAAGAGGATGTCTTGGAATGTTTCCTGGATTTGAAATAATGGAAATTATAAAAGGATATGTCTATTAAGTAAAATGTCTATTAATATTATTTAGTAATGTGAATTATATTACGAATAATGTTGGATACAATTGATCTGGATGATTTGACCAATCGCGACAGTCAAGGAGAGTCCGTTGGAGATGGAAAAAATGACATTCTTGTCATTGCTACGGGGAAGAATGATCACCCCGGTCGCATAAGGGGTGTTGGGGTCGGATGCGGATTTCTCAAGTTTTTTGAGCCTCATCATCTGGTTGTACTAGGAATGTAGATACTCACATTCAATGCAAAGAGGAAATTAGCTTCTTGTCTGAAGCACTGAAGGACCTATACACACATTTAGGCAAACCAATTCCAATTTTTCGTAAGAGACATGCCGGATCGAGTAATCTTTTTCCTAGTACGGAGACTACAAGCGAGGAAGTCATGGCAGAGCATATACCGGTATGCTCTGGTTCTGGACAGCCAGATCCATTGGGTGAGTTCAAGGTAACAAATTATAAATTTTTTTCTTTTAAACTTATTTCATTTTTCTTCATTAATTAATATATATTATTCTTGTATATTATTCACAGGACGGAACAGAATGTCGCCTATTCGTCAGTGATCGTACTAAAGGGAGGCGTCTTCTAGCTACCGGGACTCTCTATAATTTATCAATGAATCACGTGAAAAAGGTAATGTCGGACTGAGTGAAGGTCAATATAATTACCTCGCTCGAGGATGATGCTCCATTGCCATTTCCCGATGATGAGGCCACCACAGTTGGGACAGGATTTGGGAATCTGTTAGAGTGGCCTCGGTCATTGGTTGAGATTATCACCGATCCGGATTTGCAGGTGTAATTATATATGATTCTTTGTCTTTTTTTTGTTAGAATTTATTAATAAACATCTCTAATTATTGAGTTATTTTTCAAAGGTCCCGGACCAATGGAAGAAACTTTACACGAAAGGTTCAGGAAAGTTGAAGGAAACCCTTCAACCCAAGTCTACTCCAGTTGTGGCTCACCCGCAAGAAATGGATAATTCATTATTATCTACAATTTCATATTCTTTACGGCAATTGTACATAGTGGTGAGCCAACACCCTATTGATTCTTCCTACACAATCAATTTGATGGAAGAAATAGTGGGCAAGGAGTATTCTGTATTTCTTACTAGAGAGAACCTCTGGGATTTCTTGGTGTTTGATATGGTCACAGGTGATTGCATGCAAGTGTTCATCAAGTAAGTTCATTAATTAAGTTCGTATATATTTTTAAAGTTTAAACCTTATTTTATTTTTTGGTTAATTTGTAATATAGTTTAACTAATCAAATGTGTCCTTGTATATTATTCACAGGACGGAACAGAATGTCGCCTATTCGTCAGTGATCGTACTAAAGGAAGGCGTCTTCTAGCTACCGGGACTCTCTATAATTTATCAATGAATCACGGGAAAAAGGTAATGTCGGACTGAGTGAAGGTCAATATAATTACCTCGCTCGAGGATGATGCTCCATTGCCATTTCCCGATGATGAGGCCACCACAGTTGGGACAGGATTTGGGAATCTGTTAGAGTGGCCTCGGTCATTGGTTGAGATTATCACCGATCCGGATTTGCAGGTGTAATTATATATGATTCTTTGTCTTTTTTTTGTTAGAATTTATTAATAAACATCTCTAATTATTGAGTTATTTTTCAAAGGTCCCGGACCAATGGAAGAAACTTTACACGAAAGGTTCAGGAAAGTTGAAGGAAACCCTTCAACCCAAGTCTACTCCAGTTGTGGCTCACCCGCAAGAAATGGATAATTCATTATTATCTACAATTTCATATTCTTTACGGCAATTGTACATAGTGGTGAGCCAACACCCTATTGATTCTTCCTACACAATCAATTTGATGGAAGAAATAGTGGGCAAGGAGTATTCTGTATTTCTTACTAGAGAGAACCTCTGGGATTTCTTGGTGTTTGATATGGTCACAGGTGATTGCATGCAAGTGTTCATCAAGTAAGTTCATTAATTAAGTTCGTATATATTTTTAAAGTTTAAACCTTATTTTATTTTTTGGTTAATTTGTAATATAGTTTAACTAATCAAATGTGTCCTTCTAATTGTCATTGAATTTTGTAGGACAATGTATACGCTAGCTAGAGTTCTTGGTCAAACTGGGATAGGGTTCCTATCTCCAGATCATATACAACCGCTAGGTAATAAAGAAACAAGTAGAATCCAATACATTGTGTCTACTTTGAAGAATGGCAACAAGAGCATCTACCTAGCGCCGTATATTCTAGGGTAATTAAATTTCAAATTGCTTTACTTTTTTAACCGCATTTTCAATAGGTTTATTCATATGATAAGTTCAAATTAAACATTTTATTATTATTTTTCAGTGAACACTGGATGCTAATGGCCATCAAACCACGTGATATGATTGTGTACTAGTTTGATCAAGTACATTCAGGCCCCCGAGATGATGCTAGGAATTTGATGAACAGGTATTTATATTTCTTCATAAATTTTCGAATATATTAATGATATTTTTACATGTTTATTTGCTAAATCTTGTTTATAAGCTTTTAAATGTTGTCTTTTACAGTGTATCTCGGTTATATCAGTCACAGGTACAATCGCAGACGTATAATACACCGCAATGGATAGATATAAATGTAAGCTTGTTCAATTGTTCGACTAAATGTTCTAATGTAAAGAATTTTATTTACTTATGAAATTATTATGTAATTGTAGCACAAGAGGCAAGAGTCAAATTGGGAATGTGGTTATTATGTCATGTGTTACATGCGCAAGATCATCCTCCGAGAAGGCATAGAGTACTTGGATTTCAATAAGGTTTTGGGTTTTGTTTTATTATTTCATTATCATTGCATTTGCTACTCTATTTCTTTATTTTTGCGTATGAATTATTAATAATATAATGACTTTTTTGAATGTATCAGTGCTTCAAAAAAGACGTCAAACCATTTACAAGAAGCGATTTGAATATTGTTCGAGAAGCTTCGGGTAATTATGTAATCAATCATGAGCACCAAGCGTTGAACGAGCAAAACTGATATAGATTTGATTCATTATTTTGTTAGGACATTATGTAGATGTAATATGTGTATGCACTATCTTTGACTTTAGAAATCAATATTTCGTTTTCAATATGTATTTTGGATTGGTGTATTTATAAACTAGTCTGTATTTAGGGCTGTTTTTGTTTTGTTCATGTGCTGTGAATGCTTGATTATAAATAATTCGCAAAAAATGTTTAAACACATATTACACCGGGTACAAGAAAATCGAATTAAATGTTAACTTGTTACATCGGGTTTATAAGTAAACTCGGTGTAATAAGAAAGACTAAAGAAAGAGTCCTATAACCGGTGTAAAAAGTCATTCGTTTTACACCGGTTTTCCTATAATCGGTGTAAAAAGTCTTTTAACAATTGGTGTAAAAAGAAAGACTTTTTACACCGGTTATAGAAAAGCCGGTGTAAAAAGAATGACTTTTTACACCGGTTTTCCTATAACCGGTGTAAAAAGTCTTTCTCTTTACACCGGTTTTCCTATAACTGGTAATAAAGTCTTTTTACACCAGTTTTATAAACCGGTGTAATAAATTTATACCTTTTACCCCGTCTATATATACACCGGTTCATTTTTATAATAACCGGTGTAAATAATACGATTTAACCGGTGTAAAATCCCCGTTTTGTACTAGTGATCAAAAGCACACAACTCACTATATGTATGAATCATCTATTCATGTAGCACACTAACCATGTTTTCCATTCAAAAGTAGAACTTCATGCAATAAAGGCGTCCCAATAATGCATTATGTTAATGGCATGTTTCAACTTCACCCATGGTTACCACTTCACTTCTTTGCAATGCATATGAAGACCAACCAAGTAGACAGCATTCACATCACATAAGACCACAAAAGTTCATGAAGTTATTTCCCTAGAAAATGGAGTTCAATAAAGCACAAGGGAATGAGCTCATACCTTATACTGTTCGAATATGAGTGAATAGTGACTTGTTGGAAACTTGGTGTTAAAGTGGTGGTGCTACATAACATATTGTGCATGTGTGTGAGTTATGACTTGTGATGTTCAAGAGAGAGAGTAGAGAAGGAGTGTGGTGTGTAAATGAGTGCCACACATTGACCTTGGGTCTTGGTGGTATATAATAGGTCATGTTAACAGCACTTTGAAGACACCCCCACACTTAGCATTTGAGTGGCTTTTTCTTGATCTTCTACGCACATAAGAGAAAACACTCTACTTATGATAAAATAAAAACAAAAGCAAACTAAGGATTCAAACAACCACTCATTCAAGAACAGTAGAGTAAGTAGTTCTGGATTTATTCAGTCTCCAGCTAGACTTTATTCATGAAGCCTGCTTCTTCAAGATTCAGAGTACCCATCTCTGTACCAGAAGAATGCTCTTTCATAAGCAATTCTATGCCTCTTGTAGGGAACATTTTGCAAACTCTTAAGAAGATGTTTGAGCTCATGAACTTGAGGAACAACTTCTATGAATTCCACCTTGTACTATCGTTGTTCCTCCAAGGTAGACACCTCCTCTTCTTCTTCCATTATGAATCTTGGGATTTCCAATCGTTCAACTTCACTTGGAAGCATTTGTTTCTCATCCCCACTAGTCCATTGTTCCCTACAAGACTCAAAAAATGGTTTTGCACACAATGATTTATCAAATTCAACAATAAGCTCATCAATGTATGTATCATCAATGTATGTAAATTCATTGTTACTCAAGTCAATATTTGAGTAGTGCTTCCCTTCAATAAAGCATGGAGAAGAAAGATTTTTATCGAATTTTACCTCACTTTGTCTCCAAGTTGCATTAATTGAATCCAGCCTTGATTGCCTTTGTTCAATAAGTTCATCCAAAGTCTCCAACAACTCATTGCTTTGATCTTGGATTAGCCATGGCCCTTCATAGCCTTTATGATGTTCAAACACCATTTCAACACAGCTCCTGCAGTGAGCAACAATATATCCCCAAGTAGTTTGAACAACATTAAATTTACATTTCAAATCAACCAATTGAGAATCAAGGGGCTCCCAACACTCCAATGGGAAGAAGGCATCAAATAGTCTAGATTGTGGTTGTGTGTCATCCACCACATTTGGTGGATCAATATGATTAAGCTAAAGATGATTACCAACAAACCGAGACATACTTGGAAAAATAACCAATATGTAAAAATGTAAAACAACACAAAAAGATGAAAATAACTAAATGTAAAATAGCAACTAAAACACCAAAACTAGAAAATCACAAAATTCAAGACACCAAAAAATGCAAAAACAACACCCAAAAGTAAAAACATGAAAACATTTACATTTACTACTCAAAATACCAAACACTAATCTTAACACAAATAGCCCCTTCCCGGCAGCGGCGCCATTTCGTTGAGTGAGTTTGACGTGCAACCCAAACAAACAAATACCCTAACTCTAAATATGTAGCATTTGGAAGCAAGGGGTTGAATTCCACGGAGAGGGGGGTCTTGTTAAGAGTTTGTGTCTAGTATGTAGAGTAATGAAAAATACAACTAATGAAAGAAAACAAGATAAAATGCAACAAGACTAAACCTAAACTAAAGTCAACCTAATTGATACAGTCGTAGTTCAATTCTTAGTTAACTCCCTTGGTAGGGCAGCTAACTGATGCAAGCTTTCAAATTGTTCTACATGAATAATCTCAAGTCTCTTTCATGGAATTGATCTCAATTGTCAGTGGGTTCCGCACAAGTAAAATCGCAAACCAAACAGATCTTGAGACTCACACAAGATTGACTCTTACTTCAATTCACGTTAAGTTTAATTGCCTTTTGTAGATCCACACAAGTCTCAGTAGGTACCGCAGATCAAATATGGATTTAAATGAATTCATGCAAGCCCATTGATCTAAGCATGTAATGAACATAAATCAATAATGAACACAGATAGATTCACTTCAATTGTCTCAAATAAGCCAAGATCCGTACATATGCAACCCTCAAGGCAACACTATGAGAGAGGAGAAGATGAGAGTGAAAGTCCTAAAACTAGCCTACTCTAAGAACCCTAATCTATCAAGTTTTATTCTGTTGTGCAGCCACCTATTTTTCTCTCCATCCCCTATCTTGTAGTATTTGTAGCTTCCCTTTCTTTGATGTGTCTTGATCATAAGAGTTGAGCGCCTCCATCAGATGTGTGATTTTTCCACGCGTCTTACAAAAGCCAATGATCAAATGTAGTGAGGTCACGTGTCGGGGTGTAGCTTAAGCATTAAGGATTGAGATTGAAATCCTTCAAACACTTGGTGAACAAATGAGTAACTGTGTTTGTGCTTGTTCACTTGTGTGTGCCAAGTCTTGTGCCTTGTGCTTGTGTGGTTTGTGTAGCTATGCATGCTAAGTGTACAATTGGGTGTGAGTGTAGTGAAATGCATGAATATAGAGCATGTGTGACATATGTAGTGAGTGTAGTGAATGCATGAAGTAAGGTGTGTGCAAGAGAAAGTGTGCAGGAATGAGTGTGAGTGTGAAATGGTAAGTGAGTGCACATTCTTCATTTTTCTCCTCCATTTTGCCCCTGATTGAAGTTGAGTCTGAGACAATTCAAAACATAAATATAGTAAAGGAGACCCTTAGCTCAACATATCACTTTGAATCACTCCATTTGGAGCTACGATGAGAAAGTTATGATCATTTTACCAACTTGTGGCAAAGCTGTGCGGGTGTGTGCGTCTGGCGCCCGCATGTGTTGTGTGTGCGGGCGGCAGGTTCATGTGTGCTGTGTGTGTGAATTGTGTGCGTTCTGAGCGCCCGCATAGGCTTGTGTACGTTGCGTGTGTGTTGGCGCTCAGGCGTCCGCATGTGCTGTGTGTGCGGTGTTGTGGGGTTTTGAAGGCTTGCAGTTGAGAATTGGATTTTGTGATAAACATAAGAATTGTAGATCTCTCGCTTATCGTTTCATAGGTTCAAGAAGCATCACTTTTGGAGGTCTGTAGCCCAAGATACAAGTATTCTTCCAAAATATGTCAGTGACATCAAAACTTGATGAGTGCGTAGACAGAAGCCCCCGTTTTGCATATATGCCTACTGAATTGGGAGAAGGTCAAAACATAAGAAATGTATTACACTCAAAGGGTTTTCCAAAACATCCTAGGTCTCATCATTTGGGTGAGTATTGAGAGAGATATACTCATTTGAAATTTATTTTCCATTCCGCCAAATGAGAAATCAGCGTAACCATGTGTCAAGTGTGTGTGCTAGTGTTGTAGTGTCCTTTGTGTTGCGTGTTGAGTGTTAAATATGCTGGACCTGTATGTAGTGCCCGAGACTTGTGAGGCATCAATGGTTAAGTGTGTGCATGGCTTTCAATTAACACAACAATCATGTCAAACTTCATAACCTTTTCACAATACTTAGACATTATTGCACATTTGAAAGATTGTGAACATTTCTACACAAAAGTCATTCACAGAGCACTATTTCCACTAGAATTTAATACAAAAGATCAAGTAAGCAAAGCAAATAAGTCGGTACAACCCAGACTTATCACTAACATATGCGTAATTGCGTATCCCGGAAGGGTACGACCGTAAATATATTAAAACTTTTTGAATTAACACTTGGCAACCTCGGTTTCTCTCTATATATAATTACATTTAGGTCCTTCAGGCCAAAAATTGTATTCTTCCACAGGCCGCAACTTTCCAGAATTTTATAACAAGTCAAAATTTCCTCGTCTAGAATTCGAAATTAGGGCTTTTTGAATTTCATTATGTATTTCGCCAATCTGCACCGCAGATCTCTTTTTTTTAAAGACGTAAGATTTCTGCTCTATGAAAATCTTTGATTCTCTATTTTTGCTATAGATATGTATTTGTACATTATATTTTGACTAGAATTTGATTAATATGATTTCTAGGAATTGAGTGGCTGGTATGAGTGTTTTGAAAAACGTTCTTTGATTGGGTTTCAAATCAAGATTTTACTGTTTGCATTCCTCATTTTGTACTTGTTATCTTGGTTTTGTTTTTGCTATTTTGAATTTGCAGTTGTGCAATTATTTTTGTTCGGTTTAGTTTTGTCATTCTCATCACATTTGCCCTTGAGCTTGGCCCGACCTTAAAGCAGCTATCTTTGTGAGTTACTTTTTTCATTCAGCCATGCTTCTACTAACTACGCATACATATTATTGGTTTTTTTTGTTGAAATTTATTTGGTTGCTCTCTCATTTTTCTGTATAATCTTTTCAAGTTTCGTGAGTAACCCTATAAATTTTAGAAGTAATGTTGAGGTGCTTAGCGTAGTGGCTAGATTATCTGTATTTGGATGTTGCTTTTTTTTTGGATTTTGTTTTTGTTGTCAATGGCGTGCCTATCAATGGCTTATTCTATAGACTATTAAGGTTTTCTAAACTATTTTATGAGGTGGACATGCAGAAGATTGAATGAATCTTCCAAGCTGGGGTGTAACGTTATCACTGTAATGTTAGTTTAACCATATGGTTGAATTTTCTATTTTTGTGTATTAGCATGATTGCTTAAAGTCTGAAACAGTAGTTTGGCCTTAAGTGTCAATGCTGAGTATCCATCTTAAAATCGATTTGCTGAAAAAAAAATTTAAAAAGTGAATATCTTTTGCCTTATGAGGGCTCTTAACATTCTGCTTTATATTTTATTTTCTTTAAAGAAATATTATTGGAGTTATATTCTTCCAATTTTAACAGGAACGTTAAGTTTTTCTTTAGTTGTTTAAGTTGAATACAAATGGTACTCAGTTAAGCCTCTTAGATATATACTTTTATGGTTGATTTGTTCTTTCATTCTTGGATTATCATTAAGAATTTATCGGTTCCTTGGTGTGTTGTATAAATTGATTATTCTTGTTTATTGCTTATTCCAACACTCGAACATACGTGCTTTAATTTCTGGAAGGACCATTTATCTACTGATTTTTCTGAGTATTGCTTGATTGATAAAATGCTCCATTTCTGTTCAAATAAGCTTTACAAATAATTGTCTTTGGGCATTGCTGTTGTTTTTACATGCATAATTTCTAGATCAACGAGGAGTTGCATGTGGTCCTCCTCAAATCTCTCAAAGCATTATTGTACAGATTTGGAATTCTCATTGCTTGTTCTCTTTCTTAGCATTTTAATAGAGGAAAAAGCTAGTTACAACATATATGAGCATGGTGAATTTAGAGCAGCCAGAGAGAAGAGCGGCATTTTCACTAATTGATGGACTGGGTGACATATCATTGCCAAGGCTTGATTACAAAACTACTTTACAAGTGGCAAAAATACCAAATTTGTATTCTATTGCTTCTGCCGGAGTGAACGGCCTTATAGATCCTGTAGAAGTTGGTTTGGCTTGCGGAAGTGACACTGCACATCTTTCTCTGTTGGGTTATAATCCTAGGTTTTATTATCGGGGTCGTGGTGCATTTGAATCAATGGGTGCTGGACTAGCAGTGTTACCTGGAGATATTGCTTTCAAAGTATGTGCAGTGTGCTTACCCATTTTTCTTTTTCTTTTTTTTCCCTAAGAAACAAGAATATTGTCCCATTAGTTTGGAACTTGGTGATTCATATTCAACAGGGAACTTGGTTTCTAATATAGATTGTTCTATCAAAAGTTTGCTAACATAGTATTGCTTCTGACTTAATTGTTTGTAACTTGTACGTATCTTCAGTAAAAGTTTGCTACCCTGGATGAGAAAACTAGAATAGTCATTAGCAGGATGGCTGATAGGCATTTTGAAGAGGAAGCACCTATATTATGTGTAGCACTGGATGGCCTGAAGCTACAATCTTTTCCCGAGTACGAAATTAGAGTCAGGTGAAAATGCTTTTGGTTGCAATACTTTTTGATTATCCACAAGTGTATGCAATTTATAGAAACTTTTCCTTTAGTATTTACTCCTGTATTAAATCTAAATTGGCAAGTTTGTTGATCTGTTATATCTCAAAACGGGGAAAAAGGAAAGGCATAGTATTGGCTAGTTTTCAATAGTCAAATTGTAACTTGATTGCAAAATCATCATTTTATCATACTCATAATGTTCCACAAGATCTTATGCGAAGTTTTATGAAATGTCAATCACAATAAGGGTAAACTTTGGCTTCTTAGCCTTGTTCTTAAGGTGACGAGTATGGCAAAATGTCTCTTTCAGATATGCGACAGAGCATAGAAACAGGGTAGTTGTAAAAGGACCAAATTTAAGTGGAAATATATTAGGAACTGATCCCTTAAAGGACAATCGCTTACTTTTAAAAGCTCAAGCTCTTGATGACACCAATGAAACGAAGCACACAGCTGAAGTTGTCAATGAATTGCCCAATTAAATGTCTGGAATCTTGATTGATGCAAAAAGGGCTGCAGAAGGACAAAACAATGCTAATGTTGTTCGTTTACGAGGATGCGGTATTAGAATTGAGGTATGTCTCGTCAGATATAAGAGTTATCTGGTCATGTTTTCTTTGGGTGTATGGTTGCAGGAAGCATAATTGCTTCATTAGCCAGAAGAAAGTGGCAAAATAATTATTCATTATTGAAAAGCATTTAACATTTTATAGTTCAGATCAATTTTTTCTTGGGAAGTTTCTCGTTCATTTATTGTGTATTGCAGGTTCCTCAATTTGAAATGCTGCACGGATTGTGGCCATGCATGGTGGCTCCAACCAAAATTATAGCTAGCCTGGGTTTATCTCTTGGCCTTGATATTCTAGAAGCTCTAGGAGCTACAGGGGACTACTGAACTCTGTTGACTTCCAAAGCAAAAGCCATAGCTAATGCCCTCTCGGCTCCTTTACAGTCTTGTCCTAATGTTTTTGTACCCGGGGATGATGAACATAAACCAGGTCGATCAGGCGGCTATGATTTTGGGTTCCTTCACATTAAGGTGATTCCTAGCATAGTTTTACCATTTTATGCTAAAAATATATATACATTCTTTGAAATGGACTAAAGTTATTGAATAGGTTCATGAGTCTTTTGACATAGTAGTTGTCCAAATTGTTTATTGGTTATTCTCAACACTTAATCAAAATCTTGATATTTAGATATACTAATCTGTAGGCAATAGATGATGCTGGTCATGATAAATCCAGCATTTTCAAAGTGAAAGGTTTGGAAGATGTCAATAGAGCTATAGGTCTGCTTGCTAGACTCCTCTAGCAAACACAATCAACTGGGAAATTTCAATACTTGTTGTGTGTCACTGGGGATCACTCCACTCATGTTGAATATTGAGACCACAGTTTTGAACTAGTGCCATTTGCATTGTGTCTATTAGAAGATTTTGTGGGTGTATTAGATGAGTCATGCCTTTCAGAAACTTCTATCGACCCATTTCCACTGCCAACAATTAGAGCTTGTGAGGATATAACGAACAATGTGGGAGTTGAAGAAAGTTCAAAAAGCAAAGTATTTGAAGCTTCTGCTGGCGATACTATTTTTGAGTATATCGCGGTAGCAGTAGCAAGAGGATGTCTTGGAAGGTTTCCTGGTTCTGAAATTATGGAAATTATAAAAGGATATGTTAAACTCCATGTATGAGCACAGCTCTGGTTGGGACTTTTACCGGTTCTTGTGGTTTCTAGATAGGGAATTAGGTAACAGGAACAAGAATAATTGACTAAGTTTGAGTTCCTCTAATCTAAATAAGCAATTTCTTTAAAATTTTGCGGTTATGCTTATGAGATGAGGCTCTTTTTCTTTTTAATTTTTTTATTTCTTTGGAAGAGTTTTTTAGGCTCTATAAAAATGCATGGATGTAATCTTATGTTTGTGACGAGGGGGGCATGGTGTAGCGGGGGATGTCTAAAATTGTTCCAACTAAAATATTTAGTAAGTTCAGTTAGATTTTGCTCCAAAGATGATGAACTGCGTTTAGCAGGTTTAATGATCCATTGAGAAGAGCGTAGATTTGTTTGATGGATACTTTCTTTGGTGGCAGATATATAAGACACGGGGGCGTGGATTCATAATATTAGTCAAACATGTGTTTGGCACCTGAATTTGGACGTAATTACTTATAGAACCCAAATTCTACCTATTCTCTCTGGTCCTTGTGTCATGATAATGATATGGTTCGTTTTTATATATTCATTTATTAGTGAATGGGTTACACGTTGGTATAAAGCATAAACACTATTTTTTAACTACTTTTCAAATTTTTTTCTCTTGCCATTTGAATAAGCCCACCCCACAAAAATTAATTCCAGAATTTACTCTAACATTGAAATCTTTAACTGTTTATTGAAGACCAACTTGAGCTGAGATCTTTTATTAAAAATTATCTCTATTTTATTGTGTCCAAGATTAAAGTAAGTTGTAAAGTTCACTCATACTTTCGCCAGAGTCTAATAATTATAAAGTGATTTTAGTGATATTTATGTTTTTAGTCCCTAGTTTTAGTTTTAGTTAAATTATGCCATTGTTTACATTAGACAGAATAATACAGAGTATTTGATCTCGACCAAGACAAGCAAAGTTTGTTTCTTCCAATTTTGATTGGATTTGCTAATTTTTTAACATAGAGCGAGTTTTTTTCAAACTACTTTAGACATGATTTTCGTATTATATCATTGAGTTATTGCACTTCCAATGCATTCACTTATTTTTCTTTCTAATGCATTTATATATTCATTAGTCAATCTATATAATTTTTTAAAAAATCAGATCATCAAGTCCTGGGCAAGGAAATGAAATTATCAACTCAAATTAGCTTTTAGTTTTAGCACTATTTGTATAACTTTTGATGGTAATGGGGACGTTGGCGTAAAAAGAAAGTGAAAAATGAAGCCACAAAGTTTCTTGTTAACTTTTCAATCTTTCATTTCTTTACCGTTGTGTGCTATCATATTTAGGAATTTGATAACTTACAGTTATAATGTTTTGATTCACTGACAAAGAACTTGCTTAGTATATCCTGCATCGCAAGAATTGTAAATTTGTAATACTGCAAAGTGCTAAGTTATTTTCTTTGCCCAACCACTATCGTTATTGTAACTTGTAAGACAGCAACATCAGATTATTAAGGAAATAAGAATTATCACCTCAAATCAAAAGGATACTGTTCCAGTTAATAGAAATTCAAATACAGAGCACACATTCACAAGCAGCAATGTTTGTCACAATACCTCGTTCTCTCTATCAAAACTCTCCCACCGCCCTCCATGTCTGTCCCTCATCAGAAGCTCCATATTCAAGGCACATAGTGATCAGTGATGACGAATCTAAAGAAATAGATACTTTTTGTTGGGATGTATACAAGAACATCATAATCAATAGGCTACCATTTCAGCAAGACAGGTTCTCGAAGATCGTTCACACTTCAGAACATCAAGAACAGAGAAGCATTTCAAAGGTCTGGTTCATACCGGTTCCGAATCAACCCTTGTCATCCAACCGCTACTATGTTATTAGTGTAAGAGGCTACTAGAAAGGGTATGCACTGCACCCATTCATGGTTCTGAATCAAACTACACAGTCTTTATAAACTACACTTCTGATTAATTTTTTTTCTAGTTTAGAAGTGATTGCTTATTAAAAATTTTGTAAGCCATTTTGTTTGCGGCTTCTGTAAAAGAGCATATAGGTGTTCTAGAGATAAGGATTTTATCAAAACGTGCTACTACAACAGTGTCGGAGCAGATTTAAAGAAAAAGACTTTTGATCACAAGGATATATATCAACAAGTTGAGATTTGACCCTATCTAAATTCCTCAGAAATGGAGGATGGGAAGTTCACACTGCTCATTCCTTTAGAATTCAACTAGGAGAAGCTCAAGGCCTCCGTATTGCTTCTCTTTCGTATGCCCCGAAATTAGATTTTCTACTACTGTCCAGACGATCATCTCCAGTAGTCATAGGAAAGTTGCATTGCCCTTTTGTTTATGTGAAAGAGCAGAGGGCCAAAGTGAAAGAACAGATGAAAACTTCACTATTCTATGAATTGACTCTCAAGTAATGGTGGGAACAAATTTATTCATGCAAAAATGAAGGAAATGGAAGCAATGTGGTAGTTGTTGATGCTTGCATAAGACGGTTGGTAACATTGGTTTATGGAATAAAAGCAAAGAAAGAAGATACAAGATATGATGCTGATGGGTTCATTTATTTCAGGACCAAACCCAGATACAAGAAGAAACCTAACATGAGTTTGAGTTCAGCAATATATGAGAAAATAAGATATCTGCAAGAAAATTGAGGATGGTTTGATAGAGAAGATGAAGATGTGAGAGTGCGGGCGAAAAAAGTTATTAATAGCGAGGAAAACGGATGGAGAAAGTTTGGATGTTATATGCTAGTGGAGAGCTTTGTTCTTAGGAGAATGGATGGATGTTTGTTAATTAACTTTAATTTCAAGAACATAAATAGAATTGAAAACAAATGTGAGTGATTTCTTGTGTTTCTTCACGAGTTTCTTAATTAATTGTAATGCTACATGTGTAATAATTGTGATAGGGTGGATTCTTGGTTTTTGCCCCAGTAAAGAATTAGAAAAATTAAAACTTTGTTTGGTTGGAAGTTAAAAAGAAGTATTTGTTAATGAATGGAAGTTGATAGTATGCACAGCAAAGAAGAAGAAAACAAAAAACAAAAAGATAATTGAAGTTGAAAGTAAAGAATAGAAAATTCGAAACACGTTTATATCGAATCTTGATTGGATTTCTTGATGGAAGCTCTTCTATGTATCCATGTGCTCAATATATAAGGTCAACGATAGCTTTGAAAGTTCCACATAAGGTCAAAGGAAATTACTCTTCCACACTAATTAATGCGATCCGGTAATTTTACTTCTCATCTTTGAATATGATCTACTTGCCTGCCCGTGTATGCCTTAAACAAGATTCTGGAGAGTATATATAAACCCTTATGTTGGCCTCTCAGTTCAGTACAGTAGACCAAGTTTATTGAGCTCTTTTGCAGAAAGAAATGGCAGAATCTCTGCTTGTGGCCACAAGTTTATGCTCTAAGATTTCCAGCATAGGTATTTTTATTTTTATTTTCTTAACATAAAATTATGGCTATTTATGTATTTCTGTCTAGTTGTTATCTTATGGTCTACTGTGTTTAAAGATGCTATTTTATGCTAAGATGGAATTAATAGAGTCAATTATTCAGCTTGTTTGGCTATTTATGGAATGGTCTTCAAAGAGAGTGCTGTAGATGAGAAACATAATTTATTCTTGTGGGATATGGCTAAATATTAGGAGTAGTCAAAGACTGGAGCTTTCAATTTGTGAATCGAAATAAAACATGCCCTTAGTTGTTCTCTGGAGAGAACTTTTCGATTTACTGTGCTGCGAATGGACCAATATTATAGTACTAACAAGAATTCACGAGCAAAATTATAGATGACATAAAGAAAGAATTTTTAGCCTTGTGTGCTATTTTTCATTTCAATCGATTAGTTGAGGTTCTCTAGCTTTTCTTTAGTAGTTTGTGACATCAAATTCTTTCTTGGTCGTTATAGGTGAAGAACAAAGGTTTTGATGTTCCGAACTGAAGAAAAAGTCGAGCAGTTTAAAGCCTTCATCTTGTTCAATAAGAGAAACCTATAATGCCAACCCCCATGCAACTGTAATTCCTCGTCAATGGAACAATATAATTGCAGATCTTTCAGTTTGACCTCCTTCTCCCCTTCATCCAAAACCTTTTGAACCAGTAAAACCAGAGGATTTGTCTCCTCTATTTTCTGGTGAATTGATTAGATAGGAAGTAACCAATGACCAGTTTATTGATATCCTAGAAGGTATTATAGATATCTGTAGACTTTGGCGTCCAATTCCTCTAATCAGGATGGTTCTATCTTTCCAGTGGTTATGTTTATTGAGCAACAATATGAGAATCTTATACTTGTGCATGCATTCAATACAGAGCGAAGAGGCTGGAGAAATTGCTGTACATGCCAGCCAGAATTTATTACAAATATGAAGGTGGAAGCCTAGCTGGGACAAACAAAGCCAATACTTCTGTTCCTTAAGTCCGGCATAATGCGCAACAAGGAGTGAAGAATTTAGTCACAGAAACTTGCACTGGGCAATGGGGAATTGCTTTGGCTTTTGCCTCCAGTTTATTTGGTCTCAACTGTGAAGTAAGTTTTATTTTGAAGATTTTCTCAGTTGCCATCTTATATAATATATAAACTCCATTTTGATCGTTGGGTGTTGGTTAATTCCTTCAATTTTTTTGTGAACTTGAGGCTTTGAACATTGAAATGACTAGGACAGTTAATGTTTCCAAGCACTGTTTATGATCAGAAGCCATATCGTAGGCTGATGATGCAAACTTGGGGAGCCAAGGTTCATCCTTCACCTTCTGTTGTTACTGAAGCTGGTTAGAAAATTCTACGTATGGATCCATTAAGCCCTAGAAGTTTAGGTATATCTATTTCAGAGGCTGTGGAGGTTACAGCTAAAAATGCTAATACCAAGCATTGTCTAGGAAGTGTTCTCAATCATGTTCTATTACACCAGACTGTGGTAGGTGAGGAGTGTATCAAGCAAATAGAGGCTAAAGTGGAGACTCTGAACATTATTATTAGATACACTAGAGGTGGATCCAATTTCACTAGACTTACATTTCCATTTATTAGAGAGAAAATGAGAGGAAAAATCAATCCTCATATTAAAGCAGTGTAACCGACTATATGCCCTTCGTTAACAAAGGGTGTATACGCTTATGATTATGCAGACACAGCAGGGATGACTCCTTTGATGAAGAGGCATACACTTGGGCATGACTTCATACCGAACCCAATCCATACAGGTAAAAATTTGTAGACTTAGGAAAGGATACCTACTTCTTTTAAGTTTACTTTCCTTTCATCTGGATTGAACTGTATTTCAAGAGGACTGCGTTACCATGGCATGGCTGCATTGATTTCACACATCTGTGAATTGGGGTACATCGAAGCTATATAAATTCCCCAGACTGAATGTTTTCAAGGTACAATGCATGTTTTCCTTCCTCTTTCACTTCTGCCATCAAGAGTGTGCATCACTCGTAGTTTTATAGTTTATTAGAGGAAGATGTTGATTAAGGTTTATCCATTTGAATGAATTTTGGGAGTGCAATACAATTTGCTAGGTTTAAGGGATTGATACCGGCACCGGAACCAACTAATGATATAGCTGCCACTATAAGGGAAGCTCTTAGATGTAAAGAGACGGGGGAGTCAAAAGTAGTTCTCTCATGGCAATGTGTGGGCATGGACATTTTGATTTGCCTGCTTATGAGAAGTATTTATAGGGTTATGTGGTTTATTTGTCATTTTCAGAGGATAAAATACGAGCATCTCTGTCCAAGATTCCTCAACTGGTCCCCTAAGGGCTGCAGAGATTTAGTTGTGTTCGATGTATTCATCAAATCATAAGTTGGTATTCAGTAGTTGAATGATGGATGTTGCTCAAGATTTCTCTACATATTGCAATCCCACCTCTGCTAAAGGGCTAGTGAATGAGCATTTGCAAGGCAGAAATGCAATAAAGAAATTGTCAGAGATTGTGATGATTGAGCTGACATTTCCATTGTTGTATTCATGTTCTTTTCTACTAAATCGGCTATTATAGGCCAATTTTGCCTTGTTGAAAAGTGAGTGAGTGAGAGCTATTGAAAGCAACGCGTCTTGTCAAAATTGTTGTTTAAAAGAACAAGCCAAAACAAAGACGGTGCACCGTGGAACAAGTTTTTATATAGGAAAAACTACAAAAATCAGTTGGATAATATGCAATATTTAATGGTCCGCCAAGGAAAATAATACAGTAAAAAAGTTTGAATATCCTTATAAACATTCTTCAAGTAAAAGGAAACTTTTTAAGTGCTATATATGAATTATGAGGTTGGTAGTTGAGAGTGAATCTTTTATTTGTGGTCATCATTCTCAACGAGGATACACTACTTCTAAACACATTTAGAAGCTTTAATAATTAAATATTAAGAAAATTAATTTAAAAAGAAAAATATATCCTAAGAATTAATAATAACAACAACAATAAAAATAAAAGATACGCCTCAAATTCCAAAATAACAATAATGTAAATGCCGTAACAATATAACACAGACAATTCCACCCTAAACAAAATTTTCTTTTTCGAAAATTAAAAAATATATACATATATATATATATAGTTTTCTTCTTATACTTATGCATCCACAGGATTGTGCTATTCTAGTTTTTAATAAGGTTGGAGGATCGAAGGAAAATCAAGGCGTTAAAAGCTCTACGGGCTAATGCCAGGCCACTGCCACCATCGACAACCATCGAGCTCCTTCATCTAATCAAACTACCTGGAAGCAAGCTTCTTGAATACTCTGCCGCGACCACAAGAATCAAGGTAAATTTTTAAATATGAATTTAACTGTGTTATTTATTGCATAGTAATTTTTTTTTTATTTTTTTTAAGGCAATATCCCTCTCCGCGGGTTGGGGATGCCACTCCCAGAAATTTCATTAAAACTCATCTCAACCATTACAAAATAAAAAATTGATGTAACACAAGGGATACTATCCCGTTTACAAAATCACTCTCTACTAAAACCTAAAAGAAGGCATTTGGATTTGATCAAGATGAACCAATCCCCTAACTCTAACCGGAAGCATACACAAGTGTTTAAAATCCACAAGGTACACCAATTGTAAGCTGATACTTGCCACCATTCAAGCCGGCCGCTTACCCTCTACCGAAACATGTTTGAACTTTCCAAACCCTACCCGTCTTATCTCCAGCACCAAACCCCGAATCCGCCAAGGCACCGCGCACATACCATTCAAACTACGCACCAATACCTTCGAATGCAATTCCACATCAACTTCTTTCAAAGATAAATCTACAGAGAGCCGAAGACCCTCCAATAAAGCCACCGCCTCAGCATGAAGGGAAGAAAAATCCCGCCAGCCTAAAGCAATCGACCCAAGAAAATGTCCCTGCCAATTCCGCAAAACTACACCCCAACCGCTAAACATTAAGCTTATAACGACCAATTGAAGGCAGAAACCACCGCACAAGTACAGGCCTAACGGGTGGACTCCAACAACAAAAATCCACCAACCCACCCCAGTTATCCCAATACGAATCAATATTCATGATAACCTGCAAGATCAAAGTAATATCCCGAACAATATCATGCAAGATCCCCTCAAAAGAAATAGTGGCACCATCAAAAAGTACAAAATTACGCCATTTCCAAATAGGCCAACAAATAAGAAGAGGCATAATCTTACCAACAAAACACGCATATTTTGTTACACCCCATCTCCACCACTCAAGACACCACGCCCTCCAAGTCCGAACCCCCTTCAAGATTCCAATGGGGACTGAAACAAATTCCCAAATAGAAGACAAAATTCGGCACCAACCAAACAAATGATCAACCGAATCCTCCTCTTCCCCACACAAAAAACACCGAAAAGGACCATGCATACCAATCATCTTTAATAAATGAATTAAAGGTACACGGCCAAACCATAACCGAGTCATGAAGATTGAGATTTTGACAGCCACGCCTTTACCCCATAACCGTGACAGGAAATGATGCTTCTCCGAAGGCCCAATGAAAAACGTATACACCGAAGGCACTGTGAAACAGCCCCCCGCCTCTAAAGTCCAATATGCCTCCGTAGCATTAGAAAGCGTCTGTTTCAAAATCAAAGAAATAATGTCAATTGGCACCACGACAAGTAGCTTTTCCAACAACCAAAAGCCATCATTCATAAACGTTCTAACTGGACAGTAACCCAGAGAAACCGCAAACTCTACTAAATTCCCAGACGGCAACCACCTATCAAAGAAAAAATCCACATCTTAATCCCCAACAAACCACCCAATGGAACCTTCCACTCTATCCCGAACATATAACAACCGCCTTCATACTACTGAGGCCGACTGACGAAGCGAAACCACCGCGGGATGAAACTTATAACAGTATTTCCGGTGCATAATTTCCGACCATAAGGAGTGCCCTCTCCGGAAAACCCACCACAATTTCGCCAAAAAAGCATCAATCACATGCCGTAAATTCCTCACACCCAGCCTGCCACTAAGAGCCAAACTACACACCTTCTCCCAGCTTAACCAATGCACACCACGTTTATCCACCTTATCACCCCACAAAATGGAAGCGAAAATGCTCTGGATGGCCTGAATCACTGCCTTAGGAGGATCACTAGCTACAATCTGGTTTCAGGGTAGCTCATTAATGTAAGGACATCAAAACTGACTTCACAAGAGTGAGCCGGCCTCCACAGGATAACTTACCAATCCTCCAACCTCCCAACACCTTCGTGATCATGGATTGAAACTAAACAACTCGCTTACGGCCCAAAAACAAAGGACACCCCAAATACGTCAAAGGATTTGACAAAAGGGAGAAGTCAGTTATCCTAGACACTCTACGAGCTAATCTACTCTTCGGGTGAACAAAGAACCCACTCTTAGAAACATTAATGAGCTGCCCTGAAACCTCCTGATACTCCCGCAACACCTCCATAACCTGTTTTAGAGCACCCAGCTTACAAGAGAAAAAAATCAATACATCGTCGGCATAAGCAATATGAGTAACACGGATCCGTTTCGTGGAGTTACAATAACTCTGGTATCGTAATGATTGACTAAGATCATTCAATAGCCAAGACAAGTACTCGGCGGCCATGATAAACAAAGCCGGAGAGAGTGGGTCACCCTGCCGAATTCCACGGGAGGAGTGAGAAAAACCAACCTGTCCCCCATTAATCAATAAGGAAAACCAGCAATTAGAAATGCAACGATAGACCATGTCTATCCAGATTTCCCCAAAACCCAACTTTCACATTACTTGACATAAAAAATTCCACGACACTCTGTCATACGCCTTTGCCATGTCCAATTTGAGAATCACATTCTTGCCTTGAGTTTTATACGACATTTCCCCCATCAATTCTTGAGCCAGCACTACATTCTCCACAATGGAACGCCCCTTAATGAACGCACTCTGATTAGTAGAAATAATATTTGGCAAAACTACCGTCAATCTATTCGCCAACAACTTTGTAATAATTTTATTCTAAAATGTACAAAGACTAATTGGTCGAAAATCCCCAATAGACCGAGGGTGATCACACTTTGGTATCAGTACCAACAAAGTGGAGGTATATCCACGGGGCAAACCTCCACCATAGAAAAACTCTATCACCGCCTTATGTATATCAGTGCCAACAATCTCCCAAGCTACCTGAAAAAATCGACTAGTAAATCCATCCGGCCCAGCCGCACTGTCACCCAACAAACCCATCACAACCTCCCGGACTTCCTCCAATAAAGGTAGCTCTTGTACCTGCCCACTCTCAGAATTCGAGAGTCGCCGATTCGGAAAACCAGGCCGGAGCCTTATATCCGTTGCAGCAGAATCATCTGTAAGCAATTGCTCAAAAAAACGCACCCCCGCATTCTCAATATCCGCCGCCTTATCAAGATGTGAACCAAATTCATCCAGGACACCATGTATACACTTACATTTTCTTCTTGATTTAACATGAGAATGAAACAACTTTGAGTTCGAATCACCCTCAGCAATCCTTTTCATATTGGCTTTTTGCCGCCAAAAAGACTCCTCATCCGCCAAAGCAAGATTCAGCTATGCAACCGTATGACTATATTCAGTTCGCCAGGACGTCGAATCGTCTTGGCAATGGTTTAAATCATTTTCAAGGGAGACCAATTTATCCTCCGCCTCCTTCCTCCTAGTCTTAAACGGACCCACCTTGAGTTTATTCCATGCAATCAAAGAATGTTTAACCTTTATCAGTTTCCGCCAAACCACAACCAAAGGGCGACCATCCACCTCTTCCTGCCAAGCCTCTTTCACCACATCGATGAAATCATGACGGCCAGTCCAGAAATTTAAAAACCAAAACGAAGGACGCGACTGAATATGTTTACACTCCAGATGCAAGATCAAAGGCGAGTGATCAGAAATAGCCTTACTCAAGTGTTGCAATGACGATCCAAAATTCTCCAGCCAAGAATCATTAACAAGAGCGAGATCAAGACGTTTCCAAATTCTCAGATTCTTCCTCCAGTTATTACACCAAGTGAAGATAGGTCCCGTAAAACATACATCCGAAAGTTCAAAGTCATCAATAAATGAACAAAAATCCGCCGCTTCAGCATCACGAAATGGCCTTCCCCCCATTTTTCTCTTCTGCCGCCGTAATTGTAATAAAGTCCCCCGATACAATCCGTGGATAATTGCCTACATGAAGATCACGTAAAGAATCCCATAGGTTCTCCCTTTCCCGACGTGTACAAAACCCATGAACACGAGATACCAAACATTCAACCAGCTCATTACGCATTAGTACATTAATAGACAGAAATTGGTCAGACTGATGCACAATAGAACAAAGCAAAGAATCCGAATGAAAAACCCATATACGATTAGCATCATTAGATAAACAGCATGGTAAACCCAGACGCGAAGCAACAAAATCCATCTTGGAAGAATCCAGTTTTGGTTCAACAATACATATGGTCGGCTAAAGTTGTGTGCCTCAATTTTATCCCTATAACTACTGTAGAAGTAGTGAGAGGGATTCGTTCCACAGGGAAGGGGGTGGATTCTTGAATTCAGAATTTGTTCACAAAATGTCACAAAAGAACTAGGCTAAAGAACAAGTTCAACACAAAAGAAAACAAGAATAAAGGAATAAAAACTAGCAGCAATCAAGTATGAACAGATATCCTAGGGTTCTTATGCCAGATGAATGCAAATTAGACGTCCAATGCTATGCCTTTGACAATCAAGCAAAACTAGTGGAGACCTGAGTTGCCTTGAAGTCTAGCTTGTGATCAACATAGCAACCGCACCACACTCTATTCCTCCTAACACCATCCCCTCCCATGGCGAGGTCTGAGGATGATGGAATTCGCACCGCAACATCTCAACTCTCCAAGCTAACCACTCTAACATGCAAAACCTAGGATCTCCCATGGCGAGGCCTGACCTAAGTTCATATGTCTTTGTTTGTTAACACAGAGAGTTTCTTAAACACTTTTTCCTAAAGTTTCATCTCATCAAAGCTTCCCATGGCGAGGCCTGAATCTCAGAAATGAATAGATAAAACAAGCGAGAAAACTCAATTTCATACCTTAGGTTCTCATTTCACTCATTCTTTACTCCTATCGGTGAATCAAACCTCAACCTAGCATGGCGGCCACAATCGAACCACAATTCATCCAACGAGAGCATAAATGAGTGAAACTTAACAAGATTCAAGCATTACTTCCAAGTATGAGTTCGTTCTTTATGGATTATGTCAATTGCAAGGCATTGGGTAGTCTAATTACACATTCATCCGGTTAAAACCCTAGAACATCAAAGATCTAGCCACAGAACTCCATTTCCAGTTCACGATCGTCAATAAGCAACATGAAACAATGCATTTTCATTAAGTGGAAAGAGTTTACCAAACAATATGCTTCAATTGCTTCCAATTCACAAGGAATTGTAAATTTCCGCCCTAATTGAGAAGATTTTTACAAAGATCGGACCAAATCCACGATCGAAATCGAAAACGGAGTTCTATTTCTAGAGAGAGAAAATTCTAGAGAGAGAAAGAGAAAAGAGAGGGAAAGCAATCCCGCTCTAAATCAAAATCTAATTATTTCCTAGAATGATCCATCCTTCAAAATACTAACTAAATCCTCTATATATAGAGGATACAAAATGTAAATAATTTGCAAACGTAAAATGAAAACAAAATTACAGAAATGCCACTACATCTATCAAAAAGTCCAACAAAAGCATCTTGATCAACATCCTGCTTCACGCTTGCAATCCAGAGCTCCTCACGCCTTTTTCATCACGAGCACGTCCCTGAGCCTTCCACATTCACGCCTTCGCGGAGCACTGCACAAGAAGTCATTTCCAACACTTAGCCAAAACTTCAACACAAAAGACTACCAATTGCAAGGTGATGCATCGTGGAGATGCATCACCTTGTATAAAATCCTATGGCGACACATCGTGGAGATGTGTCGCCGTGTAAAATCTTCATGGCGATACATCATTGAGATGTATCGCCGTGTATTGTGTTCTATGGCGACACATCGTGGAGATGTGTCGCCGTGTTGTTGTTTTCATGGTGATACATCGTGGAGATGTATCGCCATGCAATTTGTGTATGAAGTGTGTGAGAAGTTTTGTGTAAGAAATGTGAAATATATGAAGTGTTGTGTGAAGTATAAAAATGTGAAAGAAATGTATGAACAAAAACATAAATGCTATGAGATGAAGTGAAATCATGCTAATTGAAATGGTGTATACTGAAAATAAATGAAAGGAATGATGGAACATGAGATGGTAAAAATATAGCATGCAAGTGTGTACGTCTAAAATGTTGTGATACATGAGTGAAAATGAGGAATATTGAGTGTTGAGTGAAGAGTGTTATGAAATTTGCCAGCTAAGTGTGTAGAATTTTGTTATGGAATGTATGTGTTGTGTAGTGAACATATGTGTGTGCAGCAAGTGTGTGGCGACCTCATGCTCTCGTGCAGCAAGTGTGCGGCTACTTGATGAAATGATGTGCAGCAAGTGTGGCGACCTGTGGACAGTAGTGTGCAAGATGTGTGGCGACCTTTGCATAGTAAAGTGCAAGATGTGCGACGACCTCTTGAAATGGTGGCCAGCAAGTGTTGTGCGCACATGAGCAAATGTGCAGCAACTTCCAACCAAACTCTGGCCCTGCTGTGTTGTGTGCGACGACCTCTTGAAACGCTGTGCTCTTGCTCCTGGATTTGCCATTTCCCTTTCTCTGTTTTGAATTCTCAACGTTCTTGCCAATTCAAGGTCTTGTTGAAATTCAGGTTCTCCAGATGATCGTAAAGATCTAGGCATATAACGCACCACAAATGAAATCCAATACAGGAAAAGAGAACAAAACAAAACAACAATAACAAGACTGTAAATCAAAACTACAGGAAGTAACACAAACAGAACAAAATAACACAAAATTTCACCAAAGTTTCACAAAACAAATCAAGGAACTGTGCCATCCCCGGCAGCGGCGCCAAAAATTGACATGAGCTGTCGTTACTCTTCAATTTTACCCTAAACTACTGTAGGAGTGGTGGCAGGGATCGTATCCACAGGGAAGGGGATGGTTTCTTGAATTCAGAGTTTGTTCACAAGGTGTCACAAAATCAACTAGATCTCAGCCTCAACGAGTAAAAGTAACAAGTTCAGCAATTAAGTGTCAAGAAGGAAATGAAACTCAAATGAACCAGGACTCAAAACACGAGAATTAAACAAGAAATGAAATCTACAAAAAAATAATAAGGAGGGAGATGCCCTAGAGTTCCGAAGCCGGATGAATACACACTCAGACCACTCATTCGGTGCAAATAAACATACAAGCTAATCAAGAGGGGAATTTCGTTGCCCAGAGTCACAACTGGCATGTCGACTACACTGTGTCTTAAATCTCTTGACACCATCCTATCCCATAGAGAGGCCTAAGGATGGTGATTTCATCCCGCAACATCCCAATCCACTATCACTAACAAGTTCAACACTCGATTCCTAGAAGTTTCCCATGGCGAGGACTAAATCTAAGGTCTAGTGTGCTTGTTAACAACAGAGGACTTCTCTTTCACTCCAACCTTATGATCTCATAATCTATGACCGGCATAGCGACCGCATCCTAGAAGACAAGCATGCAAAACCAGTGAAGAGACTCGATTCATATTCTCATTCCATAGAATTCACAATAGAAACAGATGAATTAAACTCAGACTCAGTATGGCGGCCACAGTTCAAATTCAATTCAACTACTCCAAGCAAATACAAGGAACTTAAGTGATATTCACAATTATAGCAAGATATGAATCATTTCTTCAAAGATTACGTTTACTGCACCGAATCAAAGCATCTAATATGTGCACTCATCCATTGGAACCCTAGGTCATCGCAAGTTTAGCCAGACAACTCCATATTCAACTCATATTCATCAAATTCTAGCATTAAACAATTCAATTCAATCAAATTGAAAGATTTCACCGATTAAAGTGTAAACGAATGTGAAATGCTCCTTCGATTGAGTTCAATATCTAATCACCGGTACAAGATCGCGATCGGAAATAAAATCGAAGAAGAAAGTCTAGAGAGAGAAAATCCTAGAGGGAAAGTTAGAGAGAGAAACTTTCTCTCTCTAGTCCAAAAGTCTGTTATCCACTAGAATCTGGAATGTTCGTATCCTAACTTCTTCGTCTGTATAGAGAGATTACAAGAATCGTAAACAGAACGTAAACGTAAAATAACTGAGAAATTACAAGAATGCCACTGCATTTAAAATAACAAATGTCCATCAAAAACTTGTGCCATAAGCCAGACCACGCATTTACTTCTCAAGCTTGTCACGCCCTCAAGCTTCACAGCTCATCAACAAGCTTTGCTTGATCACGCCACCAAGAACCTCACCACGACTCCTAGCTGCCAAGCATCACGTCTTCTGGTCTCCTGCACAAGAAAACACCAAAATCCATACTTAGCCAAAATTTTAACAAAGAAGAGCAGCAAGAAGCCTACGACATGTCGCAAGCTTATTCCAAAATGGCCCATGATGTTTCAAATGGCCTACGACATGTCGTAGGCCACTTTTTGTGGTGTTTGAAATAGCCTACGACATGTCGTAGGCCAATTTTTCTACACTCCCAAACAGCTTGCGACATGTCGCAAGCCAACCTTCCATATGTTGTGAAAAACTCCACGATGCATCGTGGTTCAAGTGCAACTGTGTTTTCAAAGAAACATACCAATGTGCAGTAACTTCCACCCAACATCTAGCCTTGATGCAATGCGAACTTGGCAAAACTTAAAACATGAAAGTTGTAGCCCTTGGTCCTAGCTTTCCACAGCCACTCGAATGACCCAAATCGGAGCTTGGATGAAAACGTTACAACCAAAACACTGAACTATGGCAGGCTATTTGAAATCGCGTCGTAGGCTTAAAAACCCCAATCAGGTCTTCTCATTCTCACGATGATTTGCCAGCTTCCCTTTCTGAATTGGACTCTGCCTTGAACACCAAAGTTGTACCTTCCTCTCTTGGATTTCCATAGGATGAAGAATCATCGAAATTGGAGATCTATAGCTTAAGATATTGTCACCGAAGTGTGGCAGTGAGCTAAACAATGAAAACAAACCATAAAATCCTGAAGAAGCAATTGCAAAGATTCCCACGTTTCTTATACGTGCACACAGAATTAGAAGAAACTTAAAGCATAAAAATTGAAGTACACTCAAGGAGCTTTCTAGAACATCCAAGATCTCACCATTTGGATTGGTATTGAGAAAGATACACTCAAATGAAGTTATACTTCCAGTTCTGCCCAATTATGCATTAAGCATTTAGCGGAATTCTCAAACTTCACATGCATCATTCCCAACCTTTTTGCATTCTTTCCTTGTTCTTCAACCTTGAGCACATATTTGTTTCATCTAATCACATTTGTGGTTTCTTTTCTTCATTTTAGCACTCAAAGTTGTAAACCACGTAAACCACGTAAATGCACAAATTAACACATAACAAGCCACATTCTTATGCAAAACAAGCCAAAAACTAAGTGAAACAAGATATTTAAGTTGGTACAAAACCAACTTATCAGGAATTTGTAACTGCATCTGAAGTTTACTGTTGCTCGAAATATCATAAGTGTTGGATCCTTTTTGAATTGGTTGGTTCGCTGATGATGCCTAAACACTCCATTTTCGATTAATGTGAATTATTTGATGAGTGGAGAAGCAAAAACTGGTACACTGGTGGTCCGCTCCTCAGCTGCCTTGGAATTTGATGCACAATGGTTGCTTCCGGCAGATAAGACTAATGTTTTGGTGCGTGTGCATACGGTGATGCTGACTACAATTCATCCTAGTATATCGTTTAATACATATCTTTTGTAAATGGCATAGGGTTGGTAGTTGTGGAAATTAGAAATCATTACTCTAGATTTCGTAAAGTAAACTCTTTCTTCTTTCCTGTCTCTCATTGAATCATCAACCACGTAATAGAGTAGTACTCCATATTTACTGTTTTTCTTTTGTAATGATGCTGTTGGGTATGTCTGGCACCGTCTTTTTCCCATTATGTATATAGAATTGGTTTTAATAAAAAAAAAATCACTAGAATTCATTGATCTCTAAGAAATATCTTCAATAGTGCTCAACCTTATCACAAAGACAGCCACAAAATGTAGCCACATAATTGATCGTCCATTATTAATCATTTCCTCCTCCTCTATTAGCTCTGGCCTTTTTGCCGGAGCCACCCATCCTCAACAACCAATCTCTTCTCCTCCTACAACAACCCATAAGGCAGCGCTTCCACAGCCGACAACAACCAACATGGTAGCATCTTCACATCCGAAGCCTAGGACATTTTGGGAGGTGGCATCTTCTCAATGGTCCAAACAAATTGATATGTCTTTTGTAGCAACTCCACACACCAGTCTCTCAACTTTTAAGGGCGAACCCGCCCTCTTTATCACAAAGAAAGAAGAATAGCAGCTGGCTCTAACTTTTCAGTTTATGCTGATTGGAAAATTCTCAAGGGGAAGACCATCAACGGCTTCCCTTAGAAAGGAGATTCTTGCAGCAGCTTTCCATGGCAAATGTGATGTGGGCTTTTTGGACCATCGTCATGTGCTCTTCAATTTTAAGCTAGAACTTGATTTCCATATGATGTGGATGAGAAAAGGTTGGAACTTTAATGGATTTCAAGCCAAGATATTTTGATGGACTAAAACTTTCAATTCAGAAAGGGAGTCTTCTATAACTCCAATTTGGGTGAAGTTTCCATTGCTGCCCATTCATCTATTTTCCAAGGAGAAACTCTTCTCTCTTGGGTCAGTTGTTGGTAATCCATTGAAGCTGGATCTTGCAACGGCTGATGCAGACAGAATCTTGAAACCTAGCGAGGCTAGGATGTGTGTTAAAATCGATGTACTCAAGCATATCCCAAATTGGGTTTGGATAGGTAGTAAGGAAGAATGACGATGGCAACCAATTGAGGTGGAAGAACTACATAAATACTACACAAATTGTAATAAACTTGGACATTCTACAACAAAATGCAAGCTGCCTCATACTTCACTACCACTATTAGCTAAGGTTTGGGCTCCCAAAAATAAAATCCCTAATAATAAGGCCAGTCAATCGGGAAAGGGTTTGGCTATAGAGGTCAGTGGTCCTTCAAAACCTGCACATTCATTTCCGAAGGAGGATGGTATGCTTCAAGGTGAAGAAGGGCAGAATTTGAAGGTTACTCCTCAAGCTAAGGTACTTGCAACCCATAGATGCTACCAAGATAGGTGGAGAGGAACACTTTCTGCCATAATTTAGCTCTTGCCAAGTTGACATTAACCTCATTCAGACAATGGAAAACCCTACTGATTCTCAAGTGCCGAAAATAATGACTGTGAAATACCTAGAAGGCACTCCCTTTCAAAATGATTGTATGCTTCAAGGTGAAGAAGGGCAGAATCTAAAGGCCACCGCTCAAGCTGAGGTGCAGAAAATGATGACTGGAAAAGACTTAGAAGACACTCCCTCTCAGATGCCAGTTCAGGTAACTTTCGAATTTGATTACCTAAGGGAAATTCAAAATCTGGAGAAGTAGGGATCAGTGAAGCCTTTGCCTTAGGAACCTAAAAATCAAAACGCGACAGCCCCAGGCTGCAATACTGAAGATCAAAGTCAAAATAATGTAGGGACTGGTTGTGGTAGTGAGTCCAAACTCCATAAAGTAAGCTCCTAATCGAATCTCTCTCTCTTGCAAAATTTGCCAACAGAATCAGAGGAATAGGGAGAGAAAGAGGATCAATGGTACGAGCCCATTGATGAGGAGAAGTCTGATACACAGATAAATTAACTAAATTTATCTCAAGAATGGAAAGAAGGCAGAAACATACTAAGTAAGGGAAGTTCAAGAAGGTAACTGTTAGACCCAAAGCTGACTCCAAATCAGATAGAAAGCTCAGGAAGAGGAACCCCCTTACTTGTTATGCAGAAAATAGGTACTGGAATCCTGGGTAAATGTGATTTACAGGTATAATTGTGGCCCCTGATTGCTGAAGTTAGATCAGTTTGGCCTTATGTACATGTGATGCTCTGAATTGTTTGCATGGCTTTCTATTTGGCTGATTAATGCGTGGTGATTGTGCTTTACAGGTGACTAAGTTGGTTGGTTATTGAGAAAATAGCAGTCAGCCAGAAATGGTATGACTAAGAGGGGATCCCGTCAAGGAATCAACCTATAAAGATTGATTCTTGTTGTAGTAATGGAAACCTATTTTGGTGGTGGAAACCTACTCTTTGGAGTGTGTATGGTTGGTTAATTGACTTTGTTTTGAAATTTTGTTATTCTGTATATTTGTCGATACATTTATGGTATTAAAGGGCAGATATGCTTTTGCTATTAGGAGCCTCAAATGCTGCTGCTGTTTGGGTTTGAGTTTGGAGGCTCGTAGTGGATTAATGTAGACAGTAATTAATTTTGAAGCAGCAAATCAGATTGAATGGGGAGGCTCGTAGTGGCATAGAGGGACATATGTTTGTGTTCTGTGACACGTAGACGATAATGCTTCTTGGAGGTGAGCGGACTTTGGCCCTATAGTGATCACTGTTTGGATGCTATGGTGCCCTAGCCTTAACAATGCCTTTGTGGACTTTTGTACAGCGGGATCGTGGATAATTTTGGGTTTTCTATTACATCTAAACTCTTTACTTAGAAAGCTTAGATTAGAGACTTTTGTTGGGGAGGAAGAAATCCGCATCTTTGGTCTGTTTTGCCCAAAGTAGAGCTTTTCTCCCTCCCCTATGATAGCAAGAAGATTCATTTAATGGAGTTCTTCTCCAAATTTTGTGCATTTACTCGTTATTCATGTAATGAAGTATTACTCCAAATTGACTGCTTTTACGCTTGTAATGGTGTATTTGGGTATATCCAGCACCGTCTTTTGCCTTATATTAATATAAGCAAGTTTTTTCAAGAAAAAATTTTACTAGAATTCATGTTGAAAATAAGGTTGAGTAAAAAAAACGGCACCGAAAAAGTCAAAATGAACGCTTTTTTGTACATTGCCATTTTTGACGAAAAAGCCCATGAAAATCAGGCTGTCATTTTTTGACATTAATGACAGCCTGTTTTTATGATTATATAGTCATCACCTTTGGTGATTTTGTTATATCATGTATCATTGTGGAATGCTGCACCAAGAAATACATGACTCTGGCCATATGTTGATTTTGTAAAGGGAGTAGTACTCCTCGTTTATGCAATTTGGTATTCAATCTGTAAATGGA
Source organism: Ophiorrhiza pumila (assembly GCA_016586305.1). Lineage (NCBI taxonomy): Eukaryota > Viridiplantae > Streptophyta > Magnoliopsida > Gentianales > Rubiaceae > Ophiorrhiza > Ophiorrhiza pumila. Next base: position 14,710,143 of record BLIW01000011.1, read on the forward strand.
GTAGTACTCCAAGTTTACTCATTTTATGTGCAATCCTCAAGTCCACCTCTCCATTAGGCCAAGGGCATGTAAATGGAGTAGTGGTCTTAAGGACTAATTTTTTGAACGAACGATATTAGGGTATATCCATCGTTCAAAACTATATCTAATAAATATGGGAGTCGCGCCCCACCTCATTTAGAGGTTAGCCAAAAAAAATGACTAGAAAAAAAAATCACTAGAATTCAAACGGGCGAATAAGCAAGCACTAATGCACCGGATCCCTTCAGAATTCTGGAGTTAAGCGTGCTTGGGCGAGAGTAGTACTAGGATGGGTGACTTCCTGGGATGTCCTTGTGTTGCAGCCCATAAAAAAAATCACTAGAATTCAAACAAAAAAAAGAAAAAAAATCACTAGAATTCAAACAAACAGAGTAGTACTAGGATGGGTGACTTCCTGGGATGTCCTTGTGTTGCAGCCCATAAAAAAAATCACTAGAATTCAAACAAAAAAAAGAAAAAAAATCACTAGAATTCAAACAAACACTGTTTGTGTTTGTTTGATTTATTAATTATGTTGGGAGGATTTGTTGAGACAAGGCAAAAATGCTACAGAAAATGGAATTAGATTGGTCATATTTCGGTTGAATTTAGTATTTTTTTGGTGGGTAATAGCCTTTTTAGATTTTGGTGTGAACACACTGGTATGCTGAGAACCTTGTGATTCTTTCTGTTAAGAGTTTGCTTGGCTGAATTTGGTTTGTCTTGGCGATGGTTCTTAAATTTGAACTGAATTTGGCAATTCGTTCAAGCATCTAGCTGTTGATTTGGAGGAGAATAGGAGAACCTGTGGTCTGAATTATGGAGTGTAGTCTTGTGGTTTTCATGTTTTCCTATTATCTGTTTCTAATGTTAATACACTTGACTTGTGGACCTTTGATCCTGATGTTTGAAGGCTGAAGATCTACAATGCTCAAGTCATACGTAACCATAACAGCCTCACTCTTTCTATTTTGCTTTATCTGTATGCTTGTTGGCCTGTTAGAACCACACCTCATATGCATTAGTTGCAGTTTTGTTGATCCTCTAATATCTTGAGGAAAAGGATTTATTGGGCTAGAGTGATTGGGAGTGCTGCATTGAACGGCATATGAGAGTCTAGGGAAGAACTAGGGCATGGTTTTGATTGATAGAGACAACTTTTGGAAAGGGGCATAAACGATGTGTCTCAGTGTTATCAATGAATTTTTGCCTTGGGATAGAACTAAATAGTGGTATAATTTGGTACTAACAGCTGAAGATAGAACTTGACAGATTTTGGATTCTGTAAAGTCTATGCTCTATAGCTTTAGTTGCAATTGTCTTCTGCCCCCATCATTAGTAAAGGCGGAAAATTGTTGGGGCAGAATGATGAGAGGAGCTGGATTGCTGTTTTGCATAGGAAAAGTGGAGGTCATCGTTCCTGTGTATTTTCAGGGCAGAAGCAAAAGGCGGCTACTCTCTTCTCTTTATCTTTTGGAAAGGCAGTCAATGGAGTATGAGAGACTAGTTTTGTCCAGGTAGCTTTTGAATTGAGAGGCTCCCGGCCTCCAGGGCACGAGTTTAGCTTCTGTGGGCACTAATGGATGCTAGGACTTGAGATAATCTGAAAATGAGGTTCATGAACAACCACTGTGTAATCATCTACTACATTGATGAATTCAAAGAGAGAAGGTAATGCCGAATTCGTATATCTCTTCATACAACATTTACTGAGTTATTTTATTTGGACTGGAGATAAGAGAGGCACTACACGAGTCGTGGGCAGTTCTTTTCTTATTTTTCATGTATCATTTCAATTAGAAATCATATAATGGAGTAGTACTCTAAATTTATTGCATTTACTTATGTAACGGTGCGACTGGGTACATCCAGCACCGCATTTTGTCTGGCATATATATATAGCGTTTTTTAAAAACAATCACTAAAATTCATGTTGAAAATAAGGGTGAGCAAAAAATACGGCACTGAAAAATTTAAAATGAACGTGTTTTTGGACTTTTCCATTTTTAACCAAAAGCCCATGAAAATCGGAAGTTTGACAAAAAATTTTGGGTTGTCATTTTTTGAAAAAAATCACTAGAATTCATAACTTGTGGTCTAAATGAGCTTAAAAGGTATTTAATAACATGTGGTCTAAATGAAGAGGACAGGGAGAGTTTGACCAAGATCCCTGATTTAGAGGAACTCTACGATGTAGTTCATAGTATGAGCAAAAACAGTGCTCCAGGTTTAGATGGTTTCCCAGGGCACTTTTATGTCAAAAGTTGGCAGCTACATCACTTGTCATAGTATGAACAAAGACAGTCCAATTTTTTATAAATGGAGGGGACCTCCCCAAAGTAGTCACAGCTACATCACTTGTCCTAATTCCCAAGACACAAAACCCTCATTCCTTTAAAGACTTCAGACCCATTAGTCTATGTACATTTTTGAACAAAATTATCTCAAAATTATTGGCAACTAGACTAGCTGTAGTACTGCCTAAGCTAATTTCAGAAAACTAAAGTGGTTTTGTTAAGGGCCGAATGATCATAGATAATTATCTCCTAGCCAGTGAATTAATCTCATCCATTAATAGGAAAAGAAAGGAAGATAATATTGCACTGAAATTGGACATGGAAAAGGCATACAATAGGGTTCATTGGCCTTACTTGTTGGAAATCCTTAAAATGATGGGTTTTGGGGAAATTTGGATTGATCTAATGTGGAGACTAGTCTCTAATATTTGGATGACTGTCATTATTAATGGTCGGCCACATGGTTGGTTTAAGACAACAAGAGGGCTGAGACAAGGAGATCCCATATCCCCTCTCCTATTTGTCTTAGGTGCTGAGTATTTCTCGAGGGACCTCAATAATAATTATTGGAAGGGTCTGGAATTCTATGTGCCAAGAGGCTGCCCTACGGTTGCCCATTTGGCGTATGCTGATGACATCATCATTTTTTCATCCTCTAGACCACAAATCCTTAAGGAAATAATGGAAAAGCTTAGTCATTGTGAGGAAATATCTGGCCAAATGATAAATGCAGCTAAGAGTTGTTTTTTTGATCAATGAAACATCCTCTAATGAGAGAAAACATATGATAGGGAGAATTACTAAATTCTCAAGAGAAAGCTTTCCTGTCCAATACCTAGGCATCCCTCTTCATTTTAAAAGGATTCCGGCTGTACACTTTGATAACATAATGCAGAAATTTGAACAATGGATTGGAGGGTGGAGTACAAAATTCTTGTCAATGGGGGGAGAATTACACTTATTAAGAGTGTGCTCTCTTCTATCCCACTCTATTCGACCATGAGCATATTCCCTCCAAAGAAGGTTGTGAACCAACTGGAATCCTTCCTTGCTAATTTCCTATGGTCAGCCTCCCAAAAAGGAGACAAATACCATTGGATTAAGTGGGCTGACCTGTGCTTAACTCAAGAAGAAGAGGGACTGGGATTCAGAACTTTCAAACATTTAAATAAAGCACAGTCGTACAAGCTATGGTGGAGATTTAGACAGAAAAAACTGGCAGAAATACTGTAGGAATAAGCACCCTCTAGAACTACAGCCTCATAGGTGGGATTCAAATTGCTGGAAACGAATGCTCAAGGTTGCTCCCCAAGCTAAGGAGCATATTTTGTTTCAAATTGGGAAGGAAGACTGCAATCTGTACTGGGATAAATGGAATACTAGGGGGAGACCAGCTGATATGGTGTAGGTTCAGGGCCAACACACGGTAGGTGATCTCTTGAGTGATCAAGGATGGGACTGGCAGAAAATACAGGAACTAGCTCCACGGCTACCTCATTCTTTCTTCACTGACACACATATTAAAAAGAGGGAAAGTTCTGATAAAATGATTTGGTCCCTCAATAATACGAGGTAATTCTCTCTGCAGTCAGCTTATTAAACAATCAGAGAAGAAAATTACCCTATTTGCTCGTATACTCATCAACTTTGGGATAACTGTATACCTACTAAGGTCTCATGTCTCATGCTAAGGCTGATCAGGAATAGGTTACCACTGGGCAACAACCTACACAAAATAGGGATAATAGGTCCTATAAGCTGTCCTTTTTGTCTTTCCAATGAAGAAACTGCTAGCCATGTCTTTGGAACCTGTTCTTTTGCAGCTGAAATTTGGAAAATCATTGGGTTTGAGATGGGACTTTGGCAAGGTCAGTCATTTACAGGGACACTTAATCAATGGTGGACCATTTCTGAAAAGTCGAAAGTTAAGAAATTTTTAATGAAAATCATCCCCTCCCTGGTGTGTTGGAATTTATGAAAGCAGAGAAATAAAGCCATTTTCAACAATGCTAAGCCTGAAATAGACCTTATCACATGCTCTGTTTTCCAAATGATTAAGGAAATATCTCAGACTAAATTCCTAAGGGGAGACATGGGAAATTTTAATTGGACTTAGTTATGGTTCACAGTCTGGCTAATGGGAAGAAAAATCAAAGTAACTTTCATTAAATGGCACCCCCCGATCACCCTTTATTAAAATTAATATTGTTGTTGCAAAGGTGGGACAGGAATGGAAAGCTGGGGGACTTAGCAAGAAACCCTCATGGCAGGATTGTATGCCATATCCCTGTGCTATCACTTACTCTAACAAATCCTAAATTGCAGGTAGAATTACTAGCCTACAGCTTGAGTATTTCATGCTGCAAAAATCATGGTTTTATGCAAGTTGCTTTGGAAATAGACTCGGGGGAGCTACAGCAGGTGTGGAAGGAACAAACATGGAAAAGCTGGTATTTGGATGACTTGCTACAGGATATAAAAGCACATACCAGCCTTACTAAAGTTTCAAAGAAGGCAAACCAACCTCAACGCTTCCTGTGTCAACTGAAGGCAAAGATCTAAATCAATTGCAAAAACTCTTACACTCAGACAACTCAAACTTTCCCTACATCATCAGGAAAAGAAGCAAACAATATGGTATATACAGCTGGGCAGTGGCATAGAAGATCATCATCTGGAAGTGGCGGCCTATATCAGGTACTATATTCAGAGATGTTTCAACGCAGATTGAGCAGTTCCATACAGGGAGCATGGACTCTGGACAACTGTAAGTATCACAAGGTAACAATGCCATACTTAGTGATGTGTCCCTTGTATGAATATGGTCCCCAGCCTGCTGAAGTTAGGGCTGGTTAGCCAACATGATTTTGTGCCCCAAACTGCTGTTGTTAGGGCTGGTTACCATGCTTGGAAAAACTGGAACAGGGAGGATGAGCATAAGGAGAGAGGATACAATAATGAGAACGTCCGTCAGCGTGATCTCGACGACCGTCAGCATCCTTCTTTCCTCCATCTCCATGGTCTTGCTTCTTTCCCCACTTCTGTTCTTTTTTTCTCACAAAATTCTTTAATTCTCTGCGCCTAATGGCTTTCTCGATTTCTTGCTTCAGATCGAAGCACTCATTGGTGGTATGACCATGGGACCCATGGTACTCACAATACCTACTCTTTTCTCTTTTGTGTTTTGGAGCAGCAATCCGGTCAGGCTGTTTGAATATTCCCTTCGATTGTACTACGGCTAGCATTTCTGATCTCGTCGCGGTCAGCGGAGTCAAATCTTCTTCAGGGATATTTCCAGACCTCAGACGCCCTCCGGGTTGATAAGGAGCTTTAAACGTCAAAGGACCCCCACTGGAGTGTGCTCTCCTTTCTCCTCCTGTTCGCGGTGGGCTTCGTTGCCTCTGGCCTTGTGCTCCCTTCTTTTGGGACGAATACCAGTCTTTTTTGGTAAGGTCTGAGTCTTCTCCGACGGTTGCATCATGCGCCCTCCTTAATGCTTTGGCATAGGTCGCCGGGTAGTTTTCCTGAATACTTCTGTTAAAAAACCCTGGCTTGAGTCCTTTGATAAAGGCTGTGAGCATCAGCTTGTCGTCTTTTCTTGTCAAATTGGTTGCCTCTGCTGTAAATCTTTTCACATAATCCCGCAAGGTCTCCAATTCACGTTGGCGAACATTCATCAAGTTAGTTGGTGGCTTTTGAGTGTACACATTGTCCATGAAATTCGTGTGGAAACTCTTGTCCAACTCTTCCCATGACGTGATGCTGCCTCTGGCAATTCACAAAACCACTTTCTGGCTGCCAGCTCCAAAGTGGAGGGAAGAACCAGGCATTTTTGATCGTCGGACATGCTCAACATGTCCAGTACTGAGTTCACATGTGCCATGTGGTCGGGTGGGTCCCCTGTTCCATCAAATGACTTTAACACTGGAGGACGGAAATTCCGTGGCATCCTGGTCTCGATAATCTTCCTTGTGAACGGTGTTCTCTTTTTTGGTCTTGGCGACTCGTCCCTGGGCCTCTGAATCCTGTCTGGAGATTTGTGTCCAGACCCTGAGGATGGGTTTGTCGATCTCCTATATCTCTTCCTCGGCTGGTCCCGTTCTCCCGAGCCCTCATCTTCCGTACGAGGATTAGGCTTTGGGGGAAGACGCTCTTCCATATCCCCCAAGCGTCTGAGAGTGTCTTCGGTAACCATTTTAAAGGTATCCGTAAGGTCTGACAGAGATTGACTGATATATCCACTACTTGCTCCAGTTTGCTCCGCCATTACTCACACAACGCCAATGATGGCCCCACGGTGGGCGCCAGTTGATGAAACACAAAACCACCAAGTCGTCCTGCGGAGTACGGCGTGAGGAACAAATCACCTGGAGGAAAAACACACGTCAGATCTTTCACGGGATCAATCCCGGGAAGCCTCCGATGCTTAAGTTAGATCTCTTGTACTCAAAAAATGTAATCAATGTTTGCTATCAGTTTCTTGCCCCTTAACGGGGCTGCATTATGGTATTTATAGACATACCTTTCTTTCCTCCGCAGGTCTCTGTAGCTGATAATCTTTATCTTTATCTCAAGGACATTAGTCTTGTATTAGGAGTCTTTAAGCATATCTTTTCATGCTTATCTTTATCCCAAGTCCTCAGATATCCTTGAGTCTTCTCTTCTCAGATCGCTATCCGTTAATAGGATTTAGGATCTATCACTCACACATCCAAATCACAACAATATAAGTTCACACGCGCACAACAAAATTCTAGAATTGGAAACCATCACCACAAGATCGTGAGACTAAGGCACGAAGCTGGGAGAATTAATCGAAACATAAAACATCAAAGTTATAACACACGACTTGAACTAAATTTGAGGACACGAATCACCCAATTTGGACTCAAAATGAACAAGTTATGAGTAAATTACCGAGAGATACACCAACTAGCAGATTCAGCACTCATTTGACTAACAACCCAACTCCAGCTTAACATTCCTCTACTCATTAATCTATGTTCCAGTCACAATTAGCAAAAGTGCCAAACAAAAAAATTGTAGATCATCATGTTATCTAAATTCTGCAACTAGAATCACCTCATTTGGATGTAAAATGTGCAGTTTATGGCAAGAAAACCTAGAGGTATCGAAACAAGTTAATTCAGCAATTTCACCAACCACAACTCATAACATGAACACGCATTGTCCTCCAAAATGGACCGCGTTCCAGGCAGAACTAGAAACAGTATATAATATATAAAATGTAGCCCATCCTCTTAGCTAAATTCTCCCACTAGAATCAACTCATTTGGACATTCCATACTCAAGTTATGACCAAATTACAGATACATGTCAAAACTAGAATTCGTTGAAATCACTCATCCCATTATTTCCCTTACCTTTAGCATATGCCTACTCTCAAGTAAGCACTAATTCATCATCTCATAAAAACATCTATCTTCTAACCTCTTAAACTTCTTGCCATCAAGCATATATTCACTTGCCAACACATGAATATTCAGGAAGTTAAAAAAAGAGTAACAAGACATACCTTCTTGATGAATTAACCGAAAATGCACTTGACACAAGGAGAAATTTGATGTCCACTCTTGAGCAATACCGAATTCTTAACAAGCCTGCTAGTTGTGATGCATTTATAGAACCAATATAGTAGTGCACATGTTTCGGTCAACACAACATAAATGTTTCCAACAACCATATAAGACATTTGAAACAAAACACAAGTGGGCCCAAACTTATTCAATACATGTGATCTATCCTATCTACCTTCTGCCAATAGAAAATAATGCATTCACATGCCACAAAAAAAACGAAATCAAACTTCAGCTTTAAGTCACTCATTTCACGTCAAAGAGCATGCATCCTTTTAGTTCATTTACCACTCTTACAAAACACATTTCACCAAACTTACAAATAGATTTCAAGATCATAAAGTCATGTTGTGAACCTTTCGCACACATACTCATTATTCCACTTTCATTCATCAAGTAGAAGGAGACAAACAATTCAAGACAAAAATTTCAGCCTTATGTCCATGAATGTGTTGTCCTTGTCAATCATTTATGAGTTCAGTTAAATTGTGTGTTCCAGCTTTTCAGAGATATGCAATTATAATCAGAAGTGGTAGATTTTTACCTCATCAATGTGCTCTATAACTCTTACCAACTCCTTACCTCTTTCGGAATGATGTCCAATTCTCCATACACCCGCTAGCACATAACAATCAACACAAACAAGGATGAAATCAAACAACGTAATCGAAATTCAAAACACTAATTTCACATATTCTACTAACAATCACCAAGAGTACACACATTAACAACATTGAGTATCTCAAAAAAGAACAAGCTATTACTACTACTACTGCTAAATAAAAAAAACAAAAACATACTAGCTCAAATCTAAAACAATCATCATGGCACATGCCTCACACACCGCTCCCTTAACCATGTGCTTGGTAAAAATCACCCTTCCGTGCAGTAGCCTTACCCATTCATCAAACTAATGTTTCACCATACCCATTCATCAAACTAATGTTTCACCAAGCTGTCCCCCACACTTACTACCACAATGGTCCCTAGTGTGGAAACAAAAAGAGAGGATTAACGACCCCTGCGGAGGCGTCGGGCATAACGCTCATTTTCAATGTAACAAAACCATTGTGCCTCGCCCATAGTACCCTCTGAATGTGGCTGAAATTCAGTTGGAGCCATGATGACACCCCGCTGTCTTGCCATTTCCACAAGAAGTTGAGGAAAAAACATGGGCATAATCTCAGACCTCTGGGCACGCTTAATATACCATAACATCAGACGTCCAACATCAATGGCCAGACCAAACTTGATGGCATATATCAACAGTACTCTTTCTCTTGATGCTCGCGTAGTCTGCCTTGTAGGCATGAGTCGAGAATTGATAAAGAGTAGCCATATTTTAGCCTCTGCAGTTCACTCACTAGTAAGAACATAAAGGGCCTCATTCCTTGCATTGCGCACCCAAGTAGCTCCTGGCAAGCTCACAGTGGCCAACAGATGATCGGTGTTCTCAGCTCTTATCGAACGACTGTAAGCATCATTAGGATAGTCAGGTAAATTATAATGCAGGTTGATACTATGTCGATTTACCTCCATATAAATGCCTCTTAAGAACACGGCATTGTCTTGCCCATGATGAGCATGAGCATTACATAGTACTCCCTAGCTATCAGAAGATTAACCTCAGTCGGAGCTGTCATGAAAAATTCTCAATTATGGGAACGAATAGTTTCTCTAAATCGTTGAGAGGGTGCTTCAAATTTCCTTTCAATAAAGACATATCGGTGAATGGACCTATGAAATTGCTGCTCAGCTCTAGCAAACACAAATCGAGGAGACTCGGCTAGATCACCATCCAAGACTGCATCGTTCTCAAAAGAGGAAGAAGAAGAGGAACTTCCCATGTGCTCACTAAAGATCGCATACTCAGCTGGGTTCAAATGAGAAGCCATGTGTTTGCTAACCCAACTAAAGCTTACTAGAAACATGAATTAAGACAACTTGCCAAGCACAAATCCAGGGTTATATAGACAAATCCGCATGCACATACAAGCCCAATCTTGACAAAGAAAACAAAATAAGCACATGTGAGGGAATCTAGCAGACAACTAGAACTGAACAAAATATCACGATCATGCGCACCAAATAATGAAACCAAAGGTTTGCGGAATGGACGTTACACTCACATAACTTCCTTATGACACTATACCATGGGAATAGATTCCGTTACCTCTGGTGATGAAAGCATGAAAGTGTACCAAAATGCTCATACAAATTAGAGATCAATGTGCTTGCCAAGCCAGTAGTTGCTTAAAGACCTTCCAGTTAAGTTGCATTCCTAAACAACACAATATCAATGCCAAAGTAAACAAAAGAAATGACACAAATGAAACAACAACAATGGACAAGATAGAAAAAAAAGAAGGAAGAGGAAAGAAGCTAGGTTGCCTCCTAGTAGCGCTTGTTTTAATGTCGATAGCCCGACAATGCATTGGCTCATTGTGAAATTAAAGGATCATCCAAGAGTAACTATTGAGGAGCTCGTGACCCTGGACTGACCTCTTGATCCTGCCGGGCAAAATATGGTTTGAGCCTGTGGCCATTCACTCGCCAAGAATTTCCACCCTTCTCATTCTGGATCTCCACAACACCATTGGGCATAACTTGGACAACCTTAAATGGTCCAGTCCAACGTGACTTTAGTTTGCCAGGAAAAAATCTCAATCTTGAGTCGTACAACAAAACCAACTGGCCTACTGCAAAACTCTTAGCTTGAATATGTGCATCATGCCATCTTTTGGTTCTCTCTTTATACATCCAAGCATTCACATAAGAGTTGAACCGAAATTTATCAAGTTCATTCAACTCCATCATTCTCTTGGATTGAGCTCCGTTAAAATCCATGTTCAGCTTTTGAAATGCCCAATAAGCACGGTGTTCCAACTCTACTAGAAGATGGCATTCTTTTCCAAACACAAACCGGAAGGGTGATGCACCAATAGGTGTTTTGTAAGCTGTCCGATATGCCCAAAGAGCATCATCCAACTTTAATGCCCAATCTTTTCTTCCTGGATTAAATACGTTCTCCGAAATTCGTTTGATCTCTCTGTTAGATATTTCAGCCTGTCGACTGGTTTGAGGATGATATGCAGTTGACACTTTATGCTTCACTCCATATTTAGCCAAGAAAGCACCAAAGATTTTGTTACAGAAGTGAGCGCCTCCATCACTTATGATTGCTCGTGGAGCTCCAAAACGATTGAAAATGTGTTTCCTCAAGAAGGCTGCCACACTTCTAGCATCATTATACGCTAGAGCCTTCGCTTCAACCCATTTTGAGACATAGTCTACAGCGACCAAGATATATTCCATACCACATGATCGCGGGAAAGGCCCCATAAAATCTATTCCCCAGACATCAAACAATTCTACCTCCAGAATGTTATTCAAAGGCATTTCATTTCGTGAGGAAATGTTACCACTTCTCTGGCATCTATCACATTGTCCTACCCAAATTCGTGAATCCAAGAAAATATGTGGCCAATAGAATCCTGATTGTAAGATTTTGAATCCAGTTCTTGCAGAACCGAAATGGCCTCCAAATGGTCCTTCATAACAAGCTCTCAAGATTTCGTCGTTCTCTGCATCCTTGACACATTTTTGAATCACTTGATCACTACACACCTTATACAAGGCATTGTCCTCCCAGAAGTAATACTTTGCATCACTCCTCAACTTTTTCATTTGCTCATGCGAAAAGTAAGAAGGAACTTGCCCTGTCACCACACAGTTTGCAATCTCTGCATACCATGGCAAATCTTCTTTCTCCATTGTGAACACTTGTTCGTCGGGGAAACACTCTTGAATCAACAATTTGGAGAAATCTTGCTCTTGAGACTCCAATCTGGATAAATGATCAGCGACCACATTTTCTGAGCCCTTTCTATCCTTGATCTCAACATCAAACTCCTGAAGAAACAATACCCATCGAATTAAGCGTGGTTTCGCCTCTTTCTTTGCTAACTAGTATTTCAATGCAGCATGGTCCGTATGTCAATGACATTTGACCCCAAAAGATAGGCACGAAATTTATCGAATTCAAAGACCACAACCAACATTTCTTTCTCAGTGGTCGTATAGTTCATTTGGGCTTCATTTAGCAACTTGCTCGCGTAATAAATGGTGTGAAACACTTGTCCCTTCATTGTCCAAGAACAGCACCTAAAGCATAATCACTTGCATCACACATTATCTCAAAAGGTTTACTCCATTTTGGAGTAACTATGACTAGAGCTTCCACAAGTTTAGCTTTCAATATTTCAAATGCTTCAACACAATCAGCTCCAAACTCAAACATTACATCTTTTTCCAGGAGACTACACAAGGGTCTAGCTATCTTTGAAAAGTTCTTATTAAATCTTCTGTAAAATCCAGCATGACCAAGGAAGCTTCTATTCCCTTCACATTTGTTGGAAGAGAGAGTTTAGCAATGACTTCAATCTTGGCTCTGTCAACCTCAATCCCCTTGTGAGAAATCTTGTGCCCTAATACAATCCCTTCTTGAACCATGAACTGGCACTTCTCCCAGTTAAGCACTAAGTGTGTCTCTTCACAACTTTGTAACACCTTAGCTAAGTTCGCTAAACAACCTTCAAAGGACATCCCAAAGACAAAAAAGTCATCCATAAAGATCTCAATGATAGACTCCACCATGTCATGGAAAATGGCCATCATACAACGTTGGAAAGTTGCAGGAGCATTGCACAAGCCAAATGGCATCCTTTTGTAGGCAAAGGTTCCAAATGGGCAAGTGAAAGTAGTCTTGTCTTGATCTCTTGGGTCAATTGCAATTTGGTTATACCTGGAGTAACCGTCCAAGAAGCAATAAAAGAGAAATCCTGCAATCCTGTCCAAGAGTTGCTCCAAGAAAGGAAGTGGGAAGTGATACTTCCTTGTTGCTTTGTTGAGCTTTCTGTAGCCCATACAAACCCTCCAAGCACTCACCACTCGTGTAGCGTTCATTTACATCATTTTTCACTACAGTCACACCACCCTTCTTTGGAACACATTGCACGGGACTCACCCATTCACTATCAGAGATGGGAAAGATCATTCCAAAATCTAGCAATTTGATCACCTCCTTCTTAACTACCTCCATTATCTGAGGATTTAACCTCCTCTGTCTATCTCGTATTGGCACAGAATTGTCTTCAAGAAGAATCTTATGCACGCACAAGCTAGGACTTATGCCTTTGATGTCTGCAATGGTCCATCCTATAGCCCTCTTGTATAATCTCAAAACCTCCAACAACTTTACCTCCTGCCAATCTTCCAGTTTGGATGAGATCACGACAGGTAGTGTCTCATTTTCTCCAAGAAAAGCATACTTCAAATATGGGGGTAATGGTTTCAGCTCTAGCGTTGGTGGCTTCACAATAGAAGGCATCAACTTTTCATTCCTGCACAAAATCTCATTCTTCCTCACCTTAGTGGGAGTCCAGGTTACATTAGGCAAAACAAAGGATTCATGCTCTTTTCCACGTGTCTCATCACAAGACTCCCTTGGCATACTTTCTCCTACTTTTTCATGCATATTAACTTTCACAACATCATCTTGTATTTCACAAATTGATTCTTCCAGATAACAGCATTCAACAAGATCTTCAATTTCAGAAACAATGTTCTTATCTTCTTTACTCAACTTCACATCATCATTTTCTTCATCACACAAGTTTAACTCATCAAGACATAAATTCATGTTTTTGATTTCCTTCAGTCATAATCATGGAACATGCAATAGCTTGAATAGTAAAAGAAGACTCTAAATTCATGGAATGTTTCATGTCATAGATCACATCAAAAATCACTTGTTCATCATTTATTCTAAAAGTGACTGTTTTGTTTCTCACCCCAATTAATGCATATCCAGTAGCAAGGAGAGGTTGACCAAAAATGAGAGGAACCTCAGGATCCTTTTCCATATCAAGAACAATAAAGTCTACAGGTAATGTGAATTTATCAATTCTTACTAGGACATCCTCCACCATTCCAGTAGGCTTTACGAATGATCTATCTGCCAACTGCAAAGTCACAGCAACAGGACGAATCTTCATACCCAGCCCAACATCCACAGCTATTAAAAGAGGCATGAGATTGATCCCTACTCCCAAATCACAAAGGGCCTTCTCAAAATATCTTCTGCTTATTGTACATGGGATTGTACAACTTCCAGGATATTTCTACTTTGGAGGCAAATTATGCCCAATCCAAGCTCCAGCACACTCGGTCAATGTCATTGGTACCTCACATTGAAGGATCTATTTTTTGTTAGAGATGAGGTTCTTGAGATACTTGGCATACTTGGGTACAGCACCCACCAAGTCTAACAATAGAAGGCTCACATTTACTTTTTTAACTACGTTGAGAAATTTCTCAAACTGAGGTCCTTTCTTTGGTGGTGGTCTCACTCTCTCAGGGAATGGAGCTTTTGGAGCATACTCTGGAAAGTTGTAAGGACTTGGAGGTCCTCTAACTTTCTTGGTCACCTCCTTATCTTCCTTGCTTTCTTGCTCTAGCTTTTCTTTCTTCTCAGACGTGTTGTCTTCCTCTGCATGTTCATTCTCAGATTCCACAACGTCATTCTTCTCATCTTCATTGTCATCATCACTCTTGGTTTTGGTTTTATGCACTTCTTTTCCACTTCTCAGAATTATGGCATTGCATACGTCTTTTCCTTTCAGATTCGGAATTGTGTCACTAGGTAATGAACCACTAGCTCGATGATGCACAACATTGGCTAGTTGTCCAAATTGCATCTCAATATTCTTTAGTGTCGCTTCATGTTGTCTTACGGTAGTTTCCAAGCCTCCAAAGCGTTGTTCATTTTTGTCCATCTTTTCCATGAGTTTTTGGAACATGTCTTCCACTGATTGCTTCCCTTGCTCGGCAGGATGTTGTTGATGATCAAAACCTGGAGGTGGTTGCGCAGATCTTTTTTGCTCAGTGTTTTGAGAATATTGGCCACCTTGTTGTTGTTGCCCCCAATTGTTTTGGCCTCCACCATATGGTCGATTTCCACCTAAATAATTGCCTCCCGAATAATTTCCACCATATTGTGGCCTATTGTAATTGTTGACATATTGAATAGATTCAGTTGTAATAGCACACTCGTCTGTATGATGTTCTCCTTTGCATACACCACATAACAACACAGGGGTCTTTGCTTGTGCAGCCTTAAGGGTTTGCACTTGCTTTGACAAGGCTTCAAATTTAGCATTCAAATATGTTTCCTCATCAAGGTCCAAGACTCCTCTCTGCCTCCTTCCCTGTGCCTTACGAATTTCTGGAAACAAATACTCATCTTCAGCTATTTGGTTGAACAATTCTCTAACCTCTGGCACACTTTTATCCTTCAGAGCACCATTAGCACATGCTTTCACCATCATGGAGGACTCAGCTGTGAGGCATTTAAAGAATGTGTTCAGCTCCCTTATCTCCCATAGATCATGGTTAGGACATTGCCTAATGAGATCATTGAATCTCTCCCATGCCTCACGAAATGACTCACCATCGTGCTGTTGAAAGCTCATGATATCAATTCGCCTCCTTTCTAGTTGCGCTGGTGGAAAGTACTTGGCAAGGAACTTCGTTTGTAAATCATCAAAAGACATTGTAGCATTGGCGTCTCCAATGGTCTTAAACTAGTGTTTAGCCTTTCCTCTCAAAGACAAAGGGAATAAGATCCTATGCACCTCATTTCTCGGCACTCGTTGGAGCTTAAAGGTGCTGCAGAGACCTAAGAACCAATCAAGGTGGTCGTTCGGGTCCTCATTAGCCAGACCTTGAAAGAACTGTCCTTGTGTGATCATTGAGATGATTTGAGTAGGAATTTGGTAACTTTCAACATCTATGTCCTGTTGATCGAAACCATTCTGAAAGTTGACTGCATAGTGATCACCAAAACGCGATGCTCTTGCTCCTGGATTTGCCATTTGCCTTTCTCTGTTTTGAATTCTCAACATTCTTGCCAATTCAAGGTCTAGTTGAAATTAAGGTTCTCCAGATGATCGTAAAGATCTGGGCATACAACGCACCACAAGTGATATCCAATAAAGGAAAAGAGAACAAAACGAAACAACAATAACAAGACTGTAATGCGAACTACAGGAAGTAACACAAACAGAACAAAATAACACAAGATTTCAACAAAGTTTCACAAAACAAATCATAGAACCGTTCCTTCCCCGGCAGCGGCGCAAAAAATTGACAAGAGCTGTCGTTACTCTTTAATTTTACCCTAAACTACTGTAGCAGTGGTGGCAGGGATCGTATCCACGGGGAAGGGGATGGTTTCTTGAATTCAGAGTTTGTTCACGAGGTGTCACAAAATCAACTAGATCTCAGCCTCAACGAGTAAAAGTAACAAGTTCAGTAATTAAGTGTCAAGAAGGAAATGAAACTCAAATGAACCAGGACTCAAAACGCGAGAATTAAAAAAGAAATGAAATCTAAAAAACAACAATAAGGAGGGAGATGCCCTAGAGTTCCAAAGCCGGATGAATACACACTCAGACCACTCATTCGGTGCAAATAAACATACAAGCTAATCAATAGGGGAATTTCGTTGCCCAGAGTCTCATGCCACAACTGGCATGTCGACCACACTGTGTCTTAAACCTCTTGACACCATCCTATCCCATGGCGAGGCCTAAGGATGGTTATTTCATCCCGCAACATCCCAATCCACTATCACTAACAAGTTCAACACTCGATTCCTAGAAGTTTCCTATGGCGAGGCCTAAATCTAAGGTCTAGTGTGCTTGTTAACAACAGAGGACTTCTCTTTCACTCCAACCTTATGATCTCATAATCTATGACTGGCATGGCGACCGCATCCTAGAAGACAAGCATGCAAAACGAGTGAAGAGGCTCGATTCATATTCTCATTCCACAGAATTCACAATAGAAAAAGATGAATTAAACTCAGACTCAGTATGGCGGCCGCAGTTCAAATTCAATTCAACTACTCCAAGCAAATACATGGAACTTAAGTGATATTCACAATTAAAGCAATATATGAATCATTTCTTCAAAGATTACGTTTACTGCACCGAATCAAAGCATCTAATATGTGAGCTCATCCATTGGAACCCTAGGTCATCGTACGTTTAGCCAGACAACTCCATATTCAACTCATATTCATCAAATTCTAGTATTAAACAATTCAATTCCATCAAATTGAAAGATTTCACCGATTAAAGTTTAGAAGAATGTGAAATGCTCATTCGATTGAGTTCAATATGTAATCACCGGTACAAGATCGCGATTGGAAATAAAATCGAAGAAGAAAGTCTAGAGAGAGAAAATCCTAGAGAGAAAGTTAGAGAGAGAAACTTTCTCTCTCTAGTCCAAAAGTCTGTTATCCACTAGAATCTGGAATGTTCGGATCCTAACTACTTCCTCTATATAGAGAGGTTAAAAGAATCGTAAACAGAACGCAAACGTAAAATAACTGAGAAATTACAAGAATGCCACTGTATTTAAAAGAACAAATGTCCACCAAAAACTTGTGCCATAAGCCAGACCACACCTTTACTTCTCAAGCTTGTCACGCCCTCAAGCTTCATAGCTCATCTCCAAGCTTTGCTTGATCACGCCACCAAGAACCTCACCACAACTCCTAGCTGCCAAGCATCACGTCTTCAGGTCTCCTGCACAAGAAAACACCAAAATCCATACTTAGCCAAAATTTTTACAAAGAAGAGCAGCAAGAAGCCTACGACATGTCGCAAGCTTATTCCAAAATGGCCTGCGACATGTTCCGTGATGATTCAAATGTCGTAGGCCACTTTTTGTGGTGTTTCAAATGTTGTAGGCCAATTTTTGTTCACTCCCAAACAGCCTGCGACATGTCGAAGGCAAACCTTCCATATGTTGTGAAAAACACCACGATGCATCGTGGTTCAAGTGCAAGTGTGTTTTCAAAAAAACATGCCAATGTACAGTAACGTCCACCCAAAATCTAGCCTTGATGCAATGCGAATTTGGCAAAACTTAAAACATGAAAGTTGTAGCCGTTGGTTCTAGCTTTCCACAGCTACTCGAATGACCAAAACCGGAGCATGGATCAAAATGTTATAACCAAAACACTGAACTGTGGCAGGCTATTCGAAATTATCGTAGGCTTAAAAACCCTAATCAGGTCTTCTCATTCTCACGATGATTTGCCAGCTTCCCTTTCTGAATTGGACTCTACCTTGAACACCAAAGTTGTAGCTTCCTCTCTTGGATTTCCATAGGATGAAGAATCATCGAAATTGGAGATCTGTAGCTCAAGATATTGTCACCGAACTGTGGCAGTGAGCTAAACAATGAAAACAAACCAAGAAATCCTGAAGAAGCAATTGCAAAGATTCCCCCGTTTCTCATACGTGCACACTGAATTAGAAGAAAATTAAAGCATAAGAATTGAAGTACACTCAAGGAGCTTTCCAGAACATCCAATATCTCACCATTTGGATTAGTATTGAGAAAGATACACTAAAATGAAGTTGTACTTCCAATTCTGGCCAATTATGCAATAAGCATTTAGCGGAATTCTCAAACTTCACAACCATCATTCCCAACCTTTTTGCATTCTTTCCTTGTTTTTCAACCTTGAGCACACATTTGTTTCATCTAATCACATTTGTGGTTTCTTTTCTTCATTTTAGCACTCAAAATTGTAAACCACGTAAATGCACAAATTAACACATAACAAGCCACATTCTCATACAAAACAAGCCAAAAACTAAGTGTAACAAGATATTTAAGTTGGTATAAAACTAACTTAACAGGAATTTGTAACTGCATCTGAAGTTTACTATTGCTCGGAATATCATAAGTGTTGGATCCTTTTTGAATTGGCCGGTTCGCTAATGATGCCTAAATACTCCATTTTTGATTAATGTGAATTATTTGATGAGTAGAGAAGCAAAAACTGGTACACTGGTGGTCCGCTCCTTAGCTGCCTTGGAATTTGATGCACAATGGTTGCTTCCGGCAGATAAGACTAATGTTTTGGTGCGTGTGCATTCGGTGATGCTGCTTACGATTCATCCTATTATATCGTTAAATACATATCTTTTGTATATGGCATAGTGTTGGTAGTTGTGGAAATTAGAAATCATTACTCTAGATTTCGTAAAGTAAACTATTTTTTCTTTCCCGTCTCTCATTGAATCATCAACCATGTAATTGAGTAGTACTCCAGATTTACTGTTTTTCTTTTGTAATGATGCTATTGGGTACGTCTGGCACCGTCTTTTTCCCATTATGTATATAGAATTGGTTTTAATTAAAAAAAATCAATAGAATTCATTTGCTCTCTAAGAAATATCTTCAATAGTGCTCAACCTTATCACAAAGACAGCCACAAAACGTAGCCTTACAATTGATCGTCCATTATTAATCATTTCCTCCTCCTCTATTAGCTCTGGCCTTTTTGCCGGAGCCACCCATCCTCAACAACCAATCTTTTCTCCTCCTACAATCACCCATAAAGCAGCGCTTCCACAGCCGACAACAACCAACATGGCAGCATCCTCACATCCAAAGCCTAGGACATTTTGGGAGATGGTGTATGCTCAATGGTCCAAGCAAATTGATATGTCTTTTGCAGCAACTTCACACACCAGTCTCTCAACTTTTAAAGGCGAACCCGCCCTCTTTATCATAGAGGAAGAAGAATAGCAGCTGGCTCTAACTTTTCAGTTTATGCCGATTGGAAAATTCTCAAGGGAAAGACCATCAATGGCTTCCCTTAGAAAGGAGATTCTTGCAGCAGCTTTCCATGGCAAATGTGATGTGGGCTTTTTGGACCATCGTCATGTGCTCTTCAATTTTGAGCTAGAACTTGATTTCCACATGATGTGAATGAGAAAAGTTTGGAACTTTAATGGATTTCAAGCCATGATATTTTGATGGACTAAAAATTTCAAGCCGGAAAGGGAGTCTTCTATAACTCCAGTTTGGGTGAAGTTTCCATTGCTGCCCGTTCATCTATTTTCCAAGGAGAAACTCTTCTCTCTTGGGTCAGCTGTTGGTAATCCATTGAAGCTGGATCTTGCAACGGCAGATGCAGACAGAATCTTGAGACCTAGCGAGGCTAGGATGTGTGTTGAAATCGATGTCCTCAAGCATATCCCAAATTGGGTATGGATAGGTAGTAAGGAAAAATGGTGATGGCAACCGATTGAGATGGAAGAACTGCATGAATACTACACAAATTGTAACAAACTTGGACATTCTACAACAAAATGCAAGCTGGCTCAGACTTCACTACCACCATTAGCTAAGGTTTGGGCTCCAAAAGATAAAATCCCTAATAATGAGACCACTCAATCGGGAAAGGGTTTGGCTATGGAGGTCAGTGGTCCTTCAAGACCTGCACATTCAGTGCCGAAGGAGGATGGTATGCTTCATGGTGAAGAAGGGGCAGAATTTGAAGGCTACTCATCAAGCTATGGTACTTCCAACAGATAGATGCTACCGGGATAGGTGGAGAGGAACACTTTTTGACATAATTTAGCTCTTGCCAAGTTGACGTTAACCTCATTTAGACAATAGAAAACCATACTGATTATCAAGTGCCAAAAATAATGACTGTGAAATAGCTAGAAGGCACTCCCTTTCAAAATGATTGTATGCTTCAAGCTGAAGAAGGGCAGAATCTAAAGGCCACCGCTCAGGCTGAGGTGCAATAGATGATGAATGGAAAAGACTTAGAAGACACTCCCTCTCAGATGCCAGTTCAGGTAACTTTCGAATTTGATTATCTAAGGGAAATTCCAAATCTGGAGAAGCATGGATCAGTAAAGCCTTTGCCTCAGGAACCTAAAGATCAAAACGCGACAGCCCCAGGCTGCAATACTGAAGATCAGAGCCGAAATGATGTAGGGGCTGGTTGTGGTAGTGAGTCCAAACTCCATAAAGTAAGATCCTATCGAATCTCTCTCTCTTGCAAAATTTGCCAACAAAATCAGAGGAACAGGGAGAGGAGGATGATCGATGGTACGAGCCCAGTGATGAGAAGAAGTCTGACACACAGATAAATTAACTAAATTTATCTCAAGAATGGAAAGAAGGCAGAAACATACTAAGTAAGGGAAGTTCAAGAAGGTAATTGTTAGACCCAAAGCTGACTCCAAATCAGATATGAAGCTTAGAAAGAGGAACCCTTTACTTGCTATGCGGAAGATAGGTATTGGAATCCTGGGTAAATGTGATTTACAGGTATAATTGTGGCCCCTGATTGCTGAAGTTAGATCAGTTTGGCCTTATGTACATGTGATGCTCTGAATTGTTTGGATGGCTTGATTTCTATTTCTTTGAAAAGAGATAAGCTTTCTATTTGGCTGATTAATGCATGGTGATTGTGCTTTACTGGTGACTAAGTTGGTTGGTTCTTGAGAAAATAGCAGTCAGTCAGAAATGCTATGACTAAGAGGGGATCCCCTCAAGGGATCAACCTATAAAGCTTGATTCTTGTTGTAGTAATGGAAATCTATTTTGGAGGTGGAAACCTACTCTTTGGTGCCATACATGTTCGGAGTGTGTATAGTTGGTTAATTGACTTTGTTTTGAAATTTTGTTATTCTGTATATTTGTTGATACATTTATGGTATTAGAGGGCAGATATGCTTTTGCTATTAGGAACCTCAAATGCTGCTTCTGTTTGGGTTTGAGTTTGGAGGCTCGTAGTGGATTAATGTGGACATTAATTAATTTTGAAGCAACAAATCAGATTGAATGGGGAGGCACTAGATCGAGTGGCATAGATGGACATATGTTTGTGTTCTGTGACACGTAGACGATAATGCTTCTTGGAGGTGAGGGGTCTTTGGCAACCCTATGGTGATCACTGTTTGGATGCTACGGTGCCCTAGCCTTAACAATGCCTTTGTGGACTTTTGTACAGCGGGATCGTGGATAATTTTGGGTTTTCTATTACATCTAAACTCTTTACTTAGAAAGCTTAGATTAGAGACTTTTGTTGGGGAGGGAGAAATCCGCATCTTTGGTCTCTTTTGCCCAAAGTAGAGCTTTTCTCCCTCCCCTATGATAGCTAGAAGATTCATTTAAGGGAGTTGTTCTCCAAATTTTGTGCATTTACTCGTTATTCATGTAATGGAGTAGTACTCCAAATTGACTGCTTTTACGCTTGTAATGGTGTATTTGGGTATATCCAGCACCGTCTTTTGCCTTATATTAATATAAGCAAGTTTTTTCAAGAAAAAAATTAACTAGAATTCATGTTGAAAATAAGGTTGAGCAAAAAAAATGGCACCAAAAAAGTCAAAATGAACGCTTTTTTGTACTTTGCCATTTTTGACGAAAAAGCCCATGAAAATCGGTGCTTTGGCGAAAAATTTTGAGTTGTCATTTTTTGACATTAATCGCTAGAATTCAAATAGGCGAATAAGCAAGCACTAATACACCGGATCCCTTCAGAACTCTGGAGTTAAGCGTGCTTGGGCGAGAGTAGTACTAGGATGGGTGACCTCCTGGGATGTTCTCGTGTTGCAGCCCATAAAAAAAATCACTCGAATTCAAACAAAAAAAGAAAAAAATCACTAGAATTCAAACAAACACTGTTTGTATTTGTTTGCTTTATTAATTATGTTGGGAGGATTTGTTGAGACGAGGCGAAAATGCTGCAGAAAATGGAGAGAACCTTGTGATTCTTTCTGTTAAGAGTTTGCTTGGCTGAATTTGGTTTGTCTTGGCGATGGTTCTTAAATTTGAACCGAATTTGGAAATTCATTCAAGCATCTAGCTGCTGATTTGGAGGAGAATAGGAGAACCTGTGGTTTGAATTATGGAGTGTAGTCTTGCGGTTTTCATGTTTTCCTATTATCTGTTTCTAATGTTAATACACTGGACTTGTGGGCCTTTGATCCTAATGTTTTAAGGCTGAAGATCTACAGTGCTCAAGCCATACGTAACCATGATAGCCTCACTCTTTCTGTTTTGCTTTATCTGTATGCTTGTTGGCCTGTTAGAACCACACCTCAGATGCATTAGTTGCAGTTTTGTTGATCCTCTAATATCTTGAGGAAAAGGATTTATTGGGCTAGAGTGATTGGGAGTGCTGCATTGAACGGCATATGAGAGTCTAGGGAATAACTAGGGCATGGTTTTGATTGATAGAGACAACTTTTGGAAAGGGGCGTAAACGATGTGTCTCAGTGTTATCAATTAAGTTTTGCCTTGGGATAGAACTAAATAGTGGCATAATTTGGAACTAACAGCTGAAGATAGAACTTGACAAATTTTGGATGCTGTAAAGTCTATGCTCTATAGCTTTAGTTGCAATTGTCTTCTGCCCCCATCATTAGTAAAGGCGGAAAATTGTTGGGGCAGAATGATGAGTGGAGCTGGATTGCTGTTTTGCATAGGAAAAGTGGAAGTCATCGTTCCTGGGTATTTTCAGGGCAGAAGCAAAATGCAGCTACTCTATTCTCTTTATCTTTTGGAAAGGCAGTCAATAGAGTATGAGAGACTAGTTTTGTCCAGGTAGCTTTTGAATTGAGAGGCTCCCGAGCTCGAGGGCATGAGTTTATCTTCTGTGGGCATTAATGGATGCTAGGACTTGAGATAATCTGAAAATGAGGTTCATGAACAACCACTGTGTAATCATCTACTACATTAATGAATTCTAAGAGAGAAGGTAATGCCGAATTCGTATAACTCTTCATACAACATTTACTGAGTAACTTTATTTGGACTGGAGATAAGAGAGGCACTACACGAGTCGTGGGCAGTTCTTTTCTTATCTTTCATGTATCATTTCA
Organism: Ophiorrhiza pumila; assembly: GCA_016586305.1. Taxonomy (NCBI): domain Eukaryota; kingdom Viridiplantae; phylum Streptophyta; class Magnoliopsida; order Gentianales; family Rubiaceae; genus Ophiorrhiza; species Ophiorrhiza pumila. The sequence continues at coordinate 14,733,834 of BLIW01000011.1, forward strand.
ATTAGAAAGCATGTAATGGAGTAGTACTCCAAATTTATTGCATTTACTTATGTAACAGTGCGACTGGGTACATCCAGCACCAAATTTTGTCTGGCATATATATATATAGCGTTTTTTAAAAAAAATCACTAAAATTCATGTTGAAAATAAGCGTGACATGTCTTCCCTGGATTCTTGCCTTACCCTGCAGGAGTTTTCTTTGGAGCCCACACTTGGGAGGACGGCGCCATTAACTTGTCTTGTGGTTTACAGGATGAGGTGACATGTCCCAGTCTAGAACATGTAGTGCAATAATTCAGAATATTTTCATATTGAATCGGTTGCCATTTTCCTTTTTCCTTGGTTCCAATCCACACCCAATGGGGTAATTTCTTGAGTACATCAACATCAATGCATAGCAGGGCTTCACTAGGGCAAAGAACCTTTTCCATTGCTGCCATGGCCAAATCAAGTTTAAGAGGTGTGCCAACTGCCGTGCGAAGGGTAAAGAGAGTTTCCTTTTTACATAGGTGAATCGGCAGAAGTGGGAATCTAACCAACACTGGCATAATAGACGATTCTTTCTCAGAACTAAAATCTGGCGTCCACCAAAAAACCTTAGCTGTAAATCCTCCAAAATTCCAAGTTTTTTTCAACCACAATCTATTGAAGTCTACTTGTAACTGAAATTGAAAAATAATATGGTGATAATCAATCAAACCTATATGGCAATCTCCATTGAAGCCGGCAGCAAGGATGTCTCTACGAATTGCCGCCATTGATGGCCTACCCCGAGTGAATTTTCCAATGAGGGCATGCCGGAATCGCTGAGCTAGATGCTGCTCTTCCTCTTCTGAAATGAATAATGTCAGTTCACCATTATATGTCGAAAGTGCTGTGACCGGTGAAGCCGGGAGGAGACGTCAATGGTGTTGGACCACTCTGCTGATACAGCTTCCCGAAAGCTTTTGGTGACTAGCGGTTGTCTCTTAGCAGCCGAAGGAGGCGGAGGTAGCTGTGGATCCACCTAGGCTGCCTTGGATTGATTATTGTTAGAGGTGGGAAAGCTACTTCCCCTAGTAAGGATTGCTGCCTGAAGGTGTTCTGTGGATCCACCCGGGATGCCCTAAGGGTTTCAATCTTTCGAGGGAATGATACCAGGGGTTGTGAAGTACCTTGTATGGACTGTGGAGGAGCAGATGTGGGCCCAAAAGTCAAGGGATAAGCTGAGCTATTGAGCTAGGAAGATGAAGCTACAGCCTTGTGGTTTCTTCGGTCGTTGAAGCTAGATGAGCAAGAAGAGCTAGGCATGACATTGTGAGCTGAAGTTGAGCTGAAGTTGTTTGCTGTTGAAGCCTTGGAGCAGCTGTATGAGGATCTACTAACAAAGAGATCAACTTAGATGCAGCTGTTGGAGCAGCTGTGCGAGGATTTACTACCAAATAGATTGGCTTAGATGCAGCCGCCATGGGGTAGATCGACGGTAGGGACAACCCCTACCTTACCGGTAAGGAATGTGTCGGGAGATATTTGGCTGTTGGTGGCTCCGGCCAGGAGGAAACTATACCTGATCTGCTTCTAGAGTGGAGCGATAAATAGCTGAAGAAAATCAAGTGTATAGTGAAGGAGGGGAGATTGTTTGTGGGGACCGATTGGTAATAGGATGATGTTTTATTTGTTGAGAATTGAGAAAATAATTAGGTTAACGGTGATATTTTTGAAGAAAGAAGGAGAAGCATTAAAGATCTAGAGAGAGAAATTTTTTTACATGAATTCTAGTGATTTTTTTTTATGAAAAAGCGAATTTATATAAATAGTAGGCAAAATACGATGCCGGAAATACCCGATCGCATCGTTACGAGAAGAAAGCGATAAACATGGAGTACTACTCCATTACATGATTAGCTAATTAAATGAAGAGGAAGGAAATAAGAAAATGTCTACTCTAAATCAATGACTAGAGTATGATTTTCTATTTTCCAGTCAAAATTATATGTATCAATTTAAGCAAATATCCCGGCCCCTTCAATCAAAGTTTAAACCATTCAACACCACAATGGCCAAGCAGGTTCACCACTAATCAAGTGAAGTAAATGACAACGTACACACATTAACATCTTCATTAGCGACATAAACATAGAGCATATGAACACACTTAGAACACCTGAATCTAAGCCAACTGTCCACATTCAGCCCAAAAAGTTCTGCATCTTCATTCATCAGCAAGACGGAACAACATTAACATCAATGAAACAGAGACCTTACTAAACCTCTAATCATCGAACTGATTTGAATATAAAGTATAAGAACTTAAAGAACTTAAATGAGATATTTACATAGATTAAGCAAAGCAAAATACAGTGCCGGCTATACCCGTTCACACTGTTACAAAGCAAATGCGATATATCTGGAGTACTACTCCATTACATGGAAGATCTATCTCAATGTATGTAAAGAAAATAGAGCTAAGCTACTTGAAAGGATACAGTAGAGAGGCTCTATTTCCATCTATATTTGAAGCCCTAATCTTATATAGTTAATCAGCAAATGAGGAGCCAATATCTCTTAACTCTGTTAGCATAGCTCCAAAATGTCGGCTGAAATTAATGTATCTAAATCAATCGGATTAAGTGCACCTCCTGAGTCCATGATCAACTTGGGAGAATTCACTTTCCCTCGAAGTTAATATTCCAAATCAATCGAATTAAGTGTTGCATTCCAGATTGGACTCTATGTTGACTCCATGGGCAGTTTGCTCAGTAAGTGAAAACGTACATTCAAAATATGGCAAGACAACTTTACTCACCAAGTACATAAGCGATATATGACAAAATTGAATCCAGTGCCATCTAATATATCCAAATCTTAAGTGCTGCATTCCAGGTTGGATTCTATGTTGACTCCATGGCCAATTTGCTAAGCAAGTGAAGCGTATAATCAAAAGATGACAAAACAACTTTCCTCACACATGAGTCCAGTGCCATCTTTCCCAACTTCCATAAGCAGTGTACCCAGGAACTATATTCAAATCTTCAAATTCCAGTTCAAAATAGCTCCCAGTTACCAAGTCAATATGCCAGAAATACAATTACTCAGCAAGAATCCAGTTTACTTAGCAAAAGTTCACCCAAAAAAACTTGATAAATCCAGTGCCATCTATCAAAATGACCAAGTACATGAATGAATTATCACCAGAAAATTGAACAACTCTACAACAAATGTAGTTCAGAGTCGTCGAACTTATCTCCAAATTCTAGTTCAAAATGACCAAGTCCATTTTATCAGAGATTACCCATTCATTCAAGCAAACGAACCTCAACAAATCCGCAGAAAAAAGATGATCAAATACACGACCTCGACAAATGGAACCTCACTTGACTCGATCTTCTCTCTCCCGCTGTTAGCAGTCGGATCCATGAACAGTGGCAGCTCCACCGAAGGAGCTACCTTTGGGCGATGGGAACCAGATCCGAGTAGCTTCGGTAGCCACAGAGAGAGGTGGATGGTGCGGAGGTTGGAGGTGACGAATCTGGCCAAGGAGCCTTTGGTGAGCTGAAGGTTGGAGCTAAAGAGAGCTGAAGTCAAAATGTTCAAAAGGTTTGAGGGGCTTCGGCTGAAGGCTGGCAGAGCTGTGAAAGAAAATAGCTTAAGTCAAAATGCAAGTTGTAGGAAAAAGTCTATGTTGAATCAAGTTAGAGTGGTGAATCCGGTTGACCGGCTCTGGCGTTTTGGTGGTAGGCGGCTGGAGATAAGAGAATGAGGAGAGAATTTTCTAGAGAGGGAAAAAATTGAAATCAGCTTGCTTACATGAATATATCAATTCTTTTTTTTAAACAAATATATATATATATATATATAAAAGTTGGACAAAATACGATGCCGGATATATCCGACCACACCGTTACACAATTGAAGGCCATAAATTTGGAGTACTACTCCATTACATCAATTTCCATATCAATTTATGAAAAGGAAATTAGAGAAAAGCTACTTTAGAACAAAATCAAGAGTAGCCATGCTCTCTTTTCCATCCAGAAGTATATGCCTAACTGTTCAGCTGTTCTTTCGGTAATCCGAAATAAGTAGAAGGTTGACAGTCCCTAAGTGTCCTAAGCAAAGGTCCAGCCTCACACCAACTGAAGTTCATGCTTTCAAATCTAGGCAGCTCCAAACCACAGAAATTTAACACTCAGTACCACTGCCTCTATTCCAACACACCATCCTGATTCCAAAACCAATTTCATTTCAGCCATTAAGAGAAACCATCACAAGATTAAACTACCACAAAACCAATCAATTTTGTGTAGTTTGAAAAAGTATTTGAGTAGGAGATCCTTCGCAGCAAGTAGATACAAGTTGGTTTAACCCGATTGCATTTTCCCTTTGAGTTCTCTAGTTTAAACCATTATTCCTTTGGTTCTGTCCTTACCAAATTTTGAGATTGGAAGCCCTACACCTTGAGCAAATAAGGTGCAGGAAACACACTTGAGCACATTAATAGAATCCTTATAAAAACATCCAGCCATGGGACTGAATTTGAGCATAAAGTACAGGAGCATATGTACTTAGTTTAAACAACCAAAACAAACCAAAATCCATCAATCCAAAATCTAGGAGGTCTATTTTCCATTAAAATTCTGAATCTGTAACCCAAAATTAACCGCTCAAGACTCCATTTCAAACAGGGGAGCATTCGACAAAGACACACAGCTCTAGAAATCCGATCAAAGCAAACGGAAAAGTCCAAAAAACGACAACCCAAAATTTTTTGACTGATTAATGTCAAAAAATGACAACCCAAAATTTTTGCCAAACCTCCAATTTTCATGGGCTTTTTGGTAAAAAAAGGAAAAGTACAAAAACGCGTTCATTTTGACTTTTTCTGTGCCGTTGTTTTCGGTCACGCTTATTTTCAACATGAATTCTAGTGAACAATGTCAAAAAATGACAACCCAATATTTTTTGCCAAACATCTGATTTTCATGGGCTTTTTGGTCTAAACCGGCAAAGTACAAAAACGCGTTCATTTTGACTTTTTTGTGCCATTTTTTTCGCTCACCCTTATTTTCAACATGAATTCTAGTGAATTTTTTTTTGGACATAGAAAACTTTATACCATCAAGAGCAAAATACGGTGTCGGATATACCCAAAACACACCGTTACAAGCATGTGCACCAAACATTTGGAGTACTACTCCATTACATGAAATTTCCTATAATCTAAAGCTGGGAATTATAGAAAAGCAACTTTAGTGATTGCCAAAGTCTCGATGCACTAATTCCCTCTGAGAGTATGTGAATAATACTACCAACTTTAATGAGTCATACAGTCAAAGAAAATGTCCAGCTAACATCATTGCGATGGCAAAATGATCATGAATTCTATTGATTTTTTTTTTGGAAAATATGTATTTGCATAGATTAAACGAAAATACTGTGCCGGCCATACCTGATCACACTGTTACAAAAGGGAAACCAAAAAGTGAGGAGTACTACTCCTTTACATAAGCATTCATGAGAGAAAATAACAGCAAATAGAGACGATCTACTTAGATAAAGTAGATAGTCTATGTTTGCCAACAAAGGCATTCCTAACCTAACTAGAGGGCTTAAAAAGTCAGCCCATCTACATTCATTTACATCAATAAAGATCATGATCTTTCAGCCCAAATTCAGCGCAGTTCAGCCCAAAAAATTAAAATCTGAATTAGCGGTGGCCCAGTCCACTCTTGAGACCTAAAGTCAGGCCCAAAAAGTAGCCGGCCTGTCACCATATAAGCCCGAGTCTGCCCAATTTAGCCCATTCAGTCCAAACAGATTGTAGCCCAATTCACCATTTCAGCCCAAATACCCTAAATCCAAAACTAGGCTGCTATAATCACCACCACAAACAGCGTATGACTTCAGCAGCAACACAGCAGAATCCATACATACAGATTCGTCTGAAGGCAATTGTAACCATCAATGTCGCAATACAAACAATTCAGGTGCTCAACATTCACATACTTGGCCTAAAAACATGCCCTAGGGCCACCATAGGATACATAGTGCAGAGGCAGAATTTTTATCCCAGCAAAGTCTAATGATCAGGAGATAATCAGACCAAAGTTCTGTCCAATCCACCATCCAAGGAAGCAAAAGAAAACCACATAGCAGCAGCACCATCAAATAGAAACATGATCCCTCGGATTCATGCCTTAAATTTCATGAAAGTCTAATCAATTTCAGCAGTAGTACACTACACAGAGAACCAGACCACAGTTCACCATCCACCAAAACCACACAGCAGCAAGCATAACTAGGATAGAGATTTTAGACTAGCTTTTCACAGTGTTATAGACCACAATTCACTAAACCACAGAAGTCCCAAAACGCCAAATCATAACAAGTCCATACACTTTAGTGAAGCGTTTAGAATCATGCATTAACAAATGGCCAATCTGATCTAGCATCAATAACCAGGGGCCATCATGTACTGCAAAACCTTACCATGGATTCCAGCGTTTCCCTTCCGAGTAGCATATAAAAGGATTCCTTTCTCTAAGCTTCCGGTCAGATAAGACACTTGCTTTTGGACTTACTAAAGCCTTTATATACTTTTTTCCATTCTGTCAAGAAAACTGTTTAGCAAATCCTGTGGCTCATCCTCAAAACTGTGTTCTGTCCAACACTCATAATCATCATTCTCAGGCTCTGAATCAGTTGGGATGACTTGAAGGCGAGCAAGGTCAGATAATTTATCTCTCTGTCATAACCCTGTCTCTGCCTTTGCTTTTGTTTGAAGGTTCCCATGGTTCACCTTCCTACCAGCTGATTGACACACTAATCCCTCCCGGATTCAGTGCTTTGTCTGTCTCCGAAACTGTCGTTGGAAGATCAGTTGGGCCTTCTTGGAATGGCACAATGGCTAAAGGAGTGAGCTCAAGAGTATCTAATTCCACTTGTTGGCTATGAGCAAACTCCAATATCTGACCAAGGTTGGCCAAGAATTGGCCCAGGGAACTCTCTTCAAAAGTTTCAGTCAGGCACTTGGTACCAATCTCTTCAGCTTCAACCCTGTACACAGTGGCTGGGATCTGCTCACTACGCAAAATATCCATGCCCGTAGGGACCGAATCAGCATTGGTCTTTTTAACAACATTCTCACAATGAATTCTAGTGATTAATGTCAAAAAATGACAACCCAAAATTTTTCGCCAAACCTCCGATTTCCATGGGCTTTTTGGTCAAAAATGGAAAAAGTCCAAAAACACTTTCATTTTGACTTTTTCTGTGCCATTTTTTTCGCTCACCCTTATTTTCAACATGAATTCTAGTGATTTTTTTTTGGTTGACTAACCTCTTTTTTTGAGATGGGTCGCCACTCCCTAATATATTATAAACTTTTTTGGTTGGTGAACTTACCCTAATACCACCCTTACACAAAATATCCTTTTGAATTACTTCCCATTTGCATGCCAATGGCCTAATGGGAGGTGGTTCAACAGGATTTTGAAAAGCCATAATTATGGAGTACTTCCTCCATTTATACAAGTGCCTACTATTACAAATAGTCAACTAATGCAGAATGAGGTGAGCTGAGTTTTCACACCATTCCACATCACCTGTCACAATTTCACAAAAGAGCTAATTATACACAAACTACCCTTTACAAGGGGGCAAAAAATATTGTACGTTCCTATTGAGTAAAACTCCTAAATAGAGGAGAGGAATGTGATGTCTATATGCTGGGCCTGTTTCACATGACACACATCAATGGGAAATTGGCCTAACACGGCAGCCAATGCCCTCCAACTTTACAATACATTCACCATTGGTTGGCATGAGGGAACCCCTTTCCCTGCTCAGCTTACTCTTTTGAAGGATTGTGGGTGACCTTCTTGAGTTCTTGATCCTTGCTGGTTAGTCATTGCGATATCCCATTTGTTGCAATCCATATTGCTGCTAGGTTCTCCTTAGCAGGCCCTAGTTCCGTTTCACAGTTTTCCTTTTAAAGGAGGGAAGGCCTGATTTATCTAAGCGTATGAGTGCCAAGAATGCATACTGAACAGCAGCTTGTTCCATTCCATTCGCAGCAATCCATGAGGCTGCTTTGTTTGCTTCTGTTGGGCTTAAAAGGAATCTTCACTTTCGCTGTAGTTGTACCAACATCCAGCCTTGATTTGAGATCATCCAATGCGTTTCAGTCTTGTTCTCCAGAAATTTGTGAAACCACTGGTTGCTTGTGTCCATAATGATGTTGTTCCACCCCCTCTCCTCATAGCATTGAAAGCCTTGGTATGCTATATCTAGTAATCCATTCATGGCAGCAGCACCTGCAGGTTTAATCTAGTCAAAATAGGAGTGAATTAATTTCAAAACCTCACCTTTATGGTTCCTGATTACTCTAGCAGAAGCTAGGGAGCCTTCATCAGATATGTGTGCCACATTGAGTTTCACCCATGGGTTTTCTGGATTTTTCCATTGGACTAACTGAATCTGAACTCTATTCCTGAAAGCATGGACCAGATTCTAAAAATACCCCCAGTCAGCTGGATCCCAAACCAAATGAGGGAATTCCCTTTGGAGGATCCTTGAGGCTGTAAGGAGCACTTGTTGAATAGTGTAGGGGGTATCCACATTGCATCTCTCGAAGACTACCCTGATTATGCTTTTCCATATCTCCCAGCAGATGAGAGGGGGCAGGAGACTCAGTAATAATTTATGCACCGCATTAGCAGAAGAAATCGACCACCAATGTTTGCGCAGGAATTTGATTGAGTTAGAGTGACAGTGAACTTCCATTTCTACTGCAAAAACGTGCCACACCTGTCTCACAGAAGGGCAGCTAGCAAAGAAATGGTTAATCTCTTCTTCATTATTTAAGCAAAAGAAACACATTGACGGGCCAGTGAAGCCAAACCTGTGTAATGTGTCTCCAAGTGGGATCCTTCTTTTAAGCAGACAATACATGAAAATTAAGAAAATTAGTGGGATAAAGAGACACCATACCTCATTAGGGAAGCTGTTATTACCTCTTCTCTGTCTAATTTGGTGAAAGGCAGAAGTGAGTGAGAAACATCCACTCTAACACCAAATCCATTTCAGTTCATCTCTACCTCCAGAATGTTATTCAAAGGCATTTTATTTCGTGAGGAAATGTTACCACTTCTCTGGCATCTATCACATTGTCCTACCCAAATTCGTGAATCCAAGAAAATATGTGGCCAATAGAATCCTGATTGTAAGATTTTGAATCCAGTTCTTACAGAACCGAAATGGCCTCCAAATGGTCCTTCATGACAAGCTCTCAAGATTTCGTCTTTCTCTGCATCCTTGACACATTTTTGAATCACTTGATCACTACACACCTTATACAAGGCATTGTCCTCCCAGAAGTAATACTTTGCATCACTCCTCAACTTTTTCTTTTGCTCATGCAAAAAGTAAGAAGGAACTTGCCCTGTCACCACACAGTTTGCAATCTCTGCATACCTTGGCTAATCTGCTTTCTCCATTGTGAACACTTGTTCATCGGGGAAACACTCTTTAATCAACAATTTGGACGAATCTTGCTCTTGAGACTCCAGTCTGGATAAATGATCAGCGACCACATTTTTTGAGCCCTTTCTATCTTTGATCTCAATATCGAACTCCTGAAGCAACAATACCCATCGAATTAAGCGTGGTTTCGCCTCTTTCTTTGCTAACAAGTATTTCAATGCAGTATGGTCCGTATGTCAATGACCTTCAACCCCAAAATATAGGCACAAAATTTATCAAATGCAAAGACCACAGCCAATATTTCTTTCTCAGTGGTCGTATAGTAGTTCATTTGGGCTTCATTTAGCAACTTGCTCGCGTAATAAATGGTGTGAAACACCTTGTCCCTTCGTTGTCCAAGAACAGCACCTAAAGCATAATCACTTGCTTCACACATTATCTCAAAAGGTTCACTCCATTTTGGAGTAACTACGACTGGAGCTTCCACAAGTTTAGCTTTCAATATTTCAAATGCTTCAACACAATCAGCTCCAAACTCAAACTTGACATCTTTTTCCAGGAGACTACACAAGGGTCTAGCTATCTTTGAAAAGTCCTTAATAAATCTTCTGTAAAATCCAGCATGACCAAGAAAGCTTCTAATCCTTTCACATTTGTTGGAGGAGAGAGTTTTGCAATGACATCAATCTTGGCTCTGTCAACCTCAATCCCCTTGTGAGAAATCTTGTGCCCTAATACAATCCCTTCTTAAACCATGAACTGGCACTTCTCCCAGTTAAGCACTAAGTGTGTCTCTTCACATCTTTGTAACACCTTTGCTAAGTTTGCTAAACAACCTTCAAAGGACATCCCAAAGACAGAAAAGTCATCCATAAAGATCTCAATGATAGACTCCACCATGTCATGGAAAATGGCCATCATACAACGTTGGAATGTTGTAGGAGCATTGCACAAGCCAAATGGCATCCTTTTGTAGGCAAAGGTTCCAAATGGGCAAGAGAAAGTAGTCTTGTCTTGATCTCTCGGGTCAATTGCAATTTGGTTATACCCGGAGTAACCGTCCAAGAAGCAATAAAAGAGAAATCCTGCAATCCTGTCCAAGAGTTGCTCCAAGAAAGGAAGTGGGAAGTGATCTATCCTTGTTGCTTTGTTGAGCTTTCTGTAGTCCATGCAAACCCTCCAAGCACTCACCACTAATGTAGCTAATAGTTCATTTGCATCATTTTTCACTACAGTCACACCACCCTTCTTTGGAACACATTGCACGGGACTCACCCATTCACTATCGGAGATGGGAAAGAACATTCCAAAATCTAGCAATTTGATCACCTCCTTGTTAACTTCCTCCATCATCTGAGGATTTAACCTCCTCTGTCTATCCTGTACTGGCACAGAATTGTCTTCAAGAAGAATCTTATGCATGCACAAGCTAGGACTTATGCCTTTGATGTCTGCAATGGTCCATCCTATAGCCCTCTTGTATAATCTCAAAACCTCCAACAACTTTACCTCCTGCCAATCTTCTAGTTTGGATGAGATCACGACAGGTAGTGTCTTATTTTCTCCAAAAAAAGCATACTTCAAATATGGGGGTAATGGTTTCAGCTCTAGCGTTAGTGGCTTCACAATAGAAGGCATCAACTTTTCATTCATGCATAAAATCTCATTCTTCCTCACCTCAGTGGGAGTACAGGTTACATTAGGCAAAACAAAGGATTCATGCTCATTTATACGTTTCTCATCACAAGACTCCCTTGGCATACTTTCTCCTACTTTTTCATGCATATTAACTTTCACAACATCATCTTGTATTTCACAAATTGATTATTCCAGATAACAACATTCAACAAGATCTTCAATTTCAGAAACAATGTTATTATCTTCTTTACTCAACTTCACATCATCATTTACTTCATCACACAAGTTTAACTCATCAAGACATATAAATTCATGCTTTTGATTTCCTTCAGTCATAATCATGGAACATGCAATAGCTTCAATAGCACAACAAGACTCTAAATTCATGGGATGTTTCATGGCATAGATCACATAAAAAACCACCTGTTCATCATTTATTCTAAAAGTGACTGCTTTGTTTTTCACCCCAATTAATGCATCTCCAGTTGCAAGGAAAGGTCGACAAAAAATGAGAGAAACCTCAAGATCCTCTTCTATATCAAGAACAATAAATTCTACAGGTAACGTGAATTTATCAATTCTTACCAGGACATCCTCCACCATTCCAGTAGGCTTTACAAGTGATCTATCTGCCAACTGCAAAGTCACAGTAACAGGACGAATCTTCATACCCAGCCCAACATCCACATCTATTGAAAGAGGCATGAGATTGATCACTACTCCCAAATCACAAAAGCCTTCTCAAAATATCTTCTGCTTATTGTACATGGGATTGTACAACTTCCAGGATATTTCAACTTTGGAGGCAAATTATGCCCAATCCAATCTCCAGCACACTCGGTCAATATCATTGGTACCTCACATTGAAGGATCTGTTCTTTGTTGGAGATGAGGTCCTTGAGATACTTGGCATACTTGGATACAACACCCACCAAGTCTAAAAATGGAAGGCTCACATTTACTTGTTTAACTACGTTGAGAAATCTCTCAAACTGAGGTCCTTCCTTTGGTGGTGGTCTCACTCTCTCAGGGAATGGAGCTTTTGGAGCATACTCTGGAAAGTTGTAAGGACTTGGAGGTCCTCTAACTTTCTTGGTCACCTCTTTATCTTCCTTGCTTTCTTGCTCTAGCTTTTCTTTCTTCTCAGACGTGTTGTCTTCCTCTGCAAGTTCATTCTCAGATTCCACAACGTCATTCTTCTCATCTTCATTGTCATCATCACTCTTGGTTTTGGTTTTATGCACTTCTTTTCCACTTCTCAGAATTATGGCATTGCATACTTTTTTTCCTTTCGAATTTGGAATTGTGTCACTAGGTAGTGAACCACTAGCTCGATGTTGCACATCATTGGCTAGTTGTCCCAATTGCATCTTAATATTCTTTAGTGTCGCTTCATGATGTCTTACAGTAGTTTCCAAGCCTCCAAACCGTTGTTCATTTTTGTCCATCTTTTCCATGAGTTTCTGGAACATGTCTTCCACTGATGGCTTCCCTTGCTCGGGAGGATGTTGTTGATGATCAAAACCTGGAGGTGGTTGAGCAGATCTTCTTTGCTCAGTGTTTTGAGAATATTGGCCACCTTGTTGTTGTTGCCCCTAATTGTTTTGGCCCCACCATATGGTCGATTTCCACCTGAATAATTGCCTCCAGAATAATTTCCACCATACTGTGGCCTATTGTAATTGTTGACATAGTGAAGAGATTCAGTTGTAATAGCAGACTCGTCTGTATGATGTTCTCCTTTGCATACACCACATGACAACACTAGGGTCTTTGCTTGTGCAGCCTTAAGGGTTTGCACTTGCTTTGACAAGGCTTCAAATTTAGCATTTAAAGATGTTTCCTCATCAAGGTCCAAGACTCCTCTCTGCCTCCTTCCTTGTGCCTTACAAGTTTTTGGAAACAAATACTCATCTTCAGCAATTTGGTTGAAAAATTCTCTAACCTCTGGAACAGTTTTATCCTTCAGAGCACTATTAGCACATGCTTTCACCATCATGGAGGACTCAGCTGTGAGGCCTTTAAAGAATGTGTTCAACTCCCTTATCACCCCTAGATCATGGTTAGAACATTGCCTAATGAGATCATTGAATCTCTCCCATGCCTCACGAAATGACTCACCATCGTGCTGTTGAAAGTTCAAGATATCCATTCGCCTCCTTTCTAGTTTCGCTGGTGGAAAGTACTTGGCAAGGAACTTCTTTTGTAAATCATCAAAAGACATTGTAGCATTAGCGTCTCCAATGGTCTTAAACCAGTGTTTGGCCTTTCCTCTCAAAGACAAAGGGAATAAGATCCTTTGCACCTCACTTCTCGGCACTCGTTGGAGCTTAAAGGCGCTGCAGAGACCTAAGAACCAATCAAGGTGGTCGTTCGGGTCCTCATTATCCAGACCTTGAAAGAACTGTCCTTGTGTGATCATTGAGACGATTTGAGTAGGAATTTGGTAACTTTCAACATCTATGTCCTGTTGATCGAAACCATTCTCAAAGTTGACTGCATAGTGATCACCAAAACGCGGTGCTCTTGCTCCTGGATTTGCCATTTGCCTTTCTCTGTTTTGAATTCTCAACGTTCTTGCCAATTCAATGTCTAGTTGAAATTCAGGTTCTCCAGATGATCGTAATGATCTGGGCATACAACGCACCACAAGTGAAATCCAAAAAAGGAAAAGAGAACGAAACAAAACAACAATAAAAAGACTATAAATGAAACTACAGGAAGTAACACAAACAGAACAAAATAACACAAAATTTCACCAAAGTTTCACAAAACAAATCTAGGAACCGTGCCATCCCCGGCAGCGGCGCCAAAAATTGACAAGAGCTGTCGTTACTCTTCAATTTCACCCTAAACTACTGTAGGAGTGGTGGCAGGGATCGTATCCACAGGGAAGGGGATGGTTTCTTGAATTCAGAGTTTGTTCACAAGGTGTCACAAAATCAACTAGATCTCAGGCTCAATGAGTAAAAGTAACAAGTTTAGCAATTAAGTGTCAAGAAGGAAATGAAACTCAAATGAACCAAGACTCAAAACACGAGAATTAAACAAGAAATGAAATCTAAAAAAAACAATAAGGAGGGAGATGCCCTAGAGTTTCGAAGCCGGATGAATACACACTCAGACCACTCATTCGGTGCAAATAAACATACAAGCTAATCAAGAGGGGAATTTCGTTGCCCAGAGTCTCAAGCCACAGCTGTCATGTCGACCACACTGTGTCTTAAACCTCTTGACACCATCCTATCCCATGGCGAGGCCTAAGAATGGTGATTTCATCCCGCAACATCCCAATCCACTATCACTAACAAGTTCAACACTCGATTCCTAGAAATTTCCCATGGCGAGGACTAAATCTAAGGTCTAGTTTGCTTGTTAACAACAGAGGACTTCTCTTTCACTCCAACCTTATGATCTCATAATCTACGACCGGCATGGCGACCGCATCCTAGAAGACAAGCATGCAAAACGAGTGAAGAGACTCGATTTATATTCTCATTCCATAGATTTCACAATAGAAAAAGATGAATTAAACTCAGACTCAGTATGGCGGCCGCAGTTCAAATTCAATTCAACTACTCCAAGCAAATACAACGAACTTAAGTGATATTCACAATTAAAGCAAGATATGAATCATTTCTTCAAAGATTACGTTTACTGCACCGAATCAAAGCATCTAATATGTGCACTCATCCATTGGAACCCTAGGTCATCGCAAGTTTAGCCAGACAACTCCATATTCAACTCATATTCATCAAATTCTAGCATTAAACAATTCAATTCAATCAAATTGAAAGATTTCATCGATTAAAGTGTAGACGAGTGTGAAATGCTCATTCGATTGAGTTCAATATGTAATCACCGGTACAAGATCGCGATTGGAAATAAAATCGAAGAAGAAAGTCTAGAGAGAGAAAATCCTAGAGAGAAAGTTAGAGAGAGAAACTTTCTCACTCTAGTCCAAAAGTCTGTTATCCACTAGAATCTAGAATGTTCGGATCCTAACTTCTTCCTCTGTATAGAGAGGTCACAAGAATCGTAAACAGAACGCAAACGTAAAATAACTGAGAAATTACAGGAATGCCACTGCATTTAAAAGAACAAATGTCCACCAAAAACTTGTGCCATAAGCCAGACAACACCTTTACTTCTCAAGCTTGCCCTCAAGCTTCACAGCTCATCTCCAAGCTTTGCTTGATCACGCCACCAAGAACCTCACCACGACTCCTAGCTGCCAAGCATCACGTCTTCAGGTCTCCTGTACAAGAAAACACCAAAATCCATACTTAGCCAAAAATTTTACAAAGAAGAGCAGCAAGAAGCCTACGACATGTCGGAAGCTTATTCCAAAATGTCGCAGGCCAATTTCCATGATGTTTGTCGTAGGCCACTTTTTGTGGTGTTTCAAATAGCCTACGACATGTCGTAGGCCAATTTTTGTTCACTCCCAAACAGCCTGCGACTCCATATGTTGTGTAAAACACCACGATGCATCGTGGGTCAAGTGCAAGTGTGTTTTCAAAAAAACATGCCAATGTGCAGTAACTTCCACCCAACATCTAGCCTTGATGCAATGCGAATTTCGCAAAACGTAAAACATAAAAGTTGTAGCCCTTGGTTCTAGCTTTCCACAGCCACTCGAATGACCCAAATCGGAGCTTGGATGAAAACGTTATAACCAAAACACTGAACTGTGGCAGGCTATTCGAAATCGCGTCGTAGGCTTAAAAACCGTAATCAGGTCTTCTCATTCTCACGATGATTTGCCAGCTTCCCTTTCCGAATTGGACTATGCCTTGAACGCCAAAGTTGTAGCTTCCTCTCTTGGATTTCCATAGGATGAAGAATCATCGAAATTGGAGATCTGTAGCTCAAGATATTGTTACCGAACTGTGGCAGTGAGCTAAACAATGAAAACAAACCATGAAATCCTGAAGAAGAAATTGCAAAGATTCCCCCGTTTCTCATACGTGCACACAGAATTAGAAGAAACTTAAAGCATAAGAATTGAAGTACACTCAAGTAGCTTTCCAGAACATCCGAGATCTCACCATTTGGATTAGTATTGAGAAAGATAAACTCAAATGAAGTTATACTTCCATTTCTGCCCAATTATGCAATAAGCATTTAGCGGAATTCTCAAACTTCACATGCATCATTCCCAAACGTTTTTGCATTCTTTCCTTGTTCTTCAACCTTGAGCACACATTTGTTTCATCTAATCACATTTGTGGTTACTTTTCTTCATTTTAGCACTCAAAGTTGTAAACCACGTAAACCACGTAAATGCACAAATTAACACATAACAAGCCACATTCTCATGCAAAACAAGCCGAAAACTAAATGAAACAAGATATTTAAGTTGGTATAAAACCAACTTATCAGGAATTTGTAACTACATCTGAAGTTTACTGTTGCTCAGAATATCATAAGTGTTGGATCCTTTTTGAATTGGTTGGTTCACTGATGATGCCTAAATACTCCATTTTCGATTAATGTGAATTATTAGATGAGTGGAGAAGCAAAAACTGGTACACTGGTGGTCCACTCCTCAGCTTCCTTGGAATTTGATGCACAATGGTTGCTTCCGGCAGATAAGACTAATGTTTTGGTGCGTGTGCATACGGTGATGCTGACTACAATTCATCCTAGTATATCGTTTAATACATATCTTTTGTAAATGGCATAGGGTTGGTAGTTGTGGAAATTAGAAATCATTACTCTAGATTTCGTAAAGTAAACTCTTTCTTCTTTCCCGTCTCTCATTGAATCATCAACCATGTAATGGTGTAGTACTCCACATTTACTGTTTTTCATTTGTAATGATGCTGTTGGGTACGTCTGGCACCGTCTTTTGCCCATTATGTATATAGAATTGGTTTTAATTAAAAAAAATCACTAGAATTCATTTGCTCTCTAAGAAATATCTTCAATAGTTCTCAACCTTATCACAAAGACAGCTACAAAATGTAGCCACACAATTGATCGTCCATTATTAATCATTTCCTCCTACTCTATTAGCTCTGGCCTTTTTGCCGGAGCCACCCATCCTCAACAACCAATCTCTTCTCCTCCTACAACAACCCATAAGGCAGCGCTTCCACAGCCAACAACAACCAACATGGCAGCGTTTTCACATCCGAAGCCTAGGACATTTGGGAGGTGGCATCTTCTCAATGGTCAAAACAAATTGATATGTCTTTTGCAGCAACTCCACACACCAGTCTCTCAACTTTTAAGGGCGAACCCGCCCTCTTTATCACATAGAAAGAAGAATAGCAGCTGGCTCAAACTTTTCAGTTTATGCTGATTGGAAAATTCTCAAGGGGAAGACCATCAATGGCTTCCCTTAGAAAGGAGATTCTTGCAGCAGCTTTCCATGGCAAATGTGATGTGGGCTTTTTGGACCATCGTTATGTGCTCTTCAATTTCGAGCTAGAACATGATTTCCACATGATGTGGATGAGAAAAGTTTGGAACTTTAATGGATTTCAAGCCAAGATATTTTGATGGACTAAAAATTTCAATCCGGAAAGGGAGTCTTCTATAACTCCAGTTTGGGTGAAGTTTCCATTGCTGCCCATTCATCTATTTTCCAAGGAGAAACTCTTCTCTCTTAGGTCAGCTGTTGGTAATCCATTGAAGCTGGATCTTGCAACGGCTGATGCAGACAGAATCTTGAGACCTAGTGAGGCTAGGATGTGTGTTAAAATCGATGTACTCAAGCATATCCCAAATTGGGTGTGGATAGGTAGTAAGGAAAAATGACGATGGCAACCGATTGAGGTGGAAGAACTGCATGAATACTACACATATTGTAACAAACTTGGACATTCTACAACAAAATGCAAGCTGGCTCAGACTTCACTACCACCATTAGCTAAGGTTTGGGCTCCTAAAAATAAAATCCCTAATAATGAGGCCACTCAATCGGGAAAGGGTTTGGCTATGGAGGTCAGTGGTCCTTCAAGACCTGCACATTCAGTGTCGAAGGAGGATGGTATGCTTCAAGGTGAAGAAGGGCAGAATTTGAAGGCTACTCCTCAAGCTAAGGTACTTCCAACCCATAGATGCTACCGGGATAGGTGGAGAGGATATCTTTCTGCCATAATTTAGCTCTTGCCAAGTTGACGTTAACCTCATTCAGACAATGGAAAACCCTACTGATTCTCAAGTGTCGAAAATAATGACTGTGAAATACCTAGAAGGCACTCCCTTTCAAAATGATTGTATGCTTCAAGGTGAAGAAGGGCAGAATATAAAGGCCACCGCTCAAGCTGAGGTGCAAAAGATGATGACAGGAAAAGACATAGAAGACACTCCCTCTCAGATTCCAGTTCAGGTAACTTTCGAATTTGATTACCAAAGGGAAATTCCAAATCTGGAGAAGCAGGGATCAGCGAAGCCTTTGCCTCAGGAACCTAAAGATCAAAACGCGACAGCCCCAGGCTGCAATACTGAAGATCAGAGCCGAAATGATGTAGGGACTGGTTGTGGTAGTGAGTCCAAACTCCATAAAGTAAGCTCCTAATCGAATCTCTCTCTCTTGCAAAATTTGCCAACAGAATCAGAGGAACAGGAAGAGGAAGAGGATCAATGGTACGAGCCCAGTGATGAGGAGAAGTCTGATACATAGATAAATTAACTAAATTTATATCAAGAATGGAAAGAAGGCAGAAACATACTAAGTAAGGGAAGTTCAAGAAGGTAATTGTTAGACCCAAAGCTGACTCCAAATCAGATAGGAAGCTTAGGAAGTGGAACCCCCTTACTTGTTATGCGGAAGATAGGTACTAGAATCCTGGGTAAATGTGATTTACAGGTATAATTGTGGCCCCTGATTGCTGAAGTTAGATCAGTTTGGCCTTATGTACATGTGATGCTCTGAATTGTTTGGATGGCTTGATTTCTATTTCTTTGAAAAGAGATAAGCTTTCTATTTGGCTGATTAATGCGTGGTGATTGTGCTTTACTGGTGACTTAGTTGGTTGGTTGTTGAGAAAATAACAGTTAGTCAGAAATGTTATAACTAAAAGGGGATCCCGTCAAGGGATCGACCTATAAAGCTTGATTCTTGTTGTAGTAATGGAAACCTATTTTGGCGGTGGAAACCTACTCTTTGGTGCCATAGATGTTCGGAGTGTGTCTGGTTGGTTAATTGACTTTGTTTTGAAATTTTGTTATTCTGTATATTTGTTGATACATTTATGGTATTAGAGGGCAGATATGCTTTTGCTATTAGGAGCTTCAAATGCTGCTGCTGTTGGGTTTGAGTTTGGAGGCTCGTAGTGGATTAATGTGGACAGTAATTAATTTTGAGGCAACAAATCATATTGAATGGGGAGGCTCTAGATCGAGTGGCATAGATGGACATATGTTTGTGTTCTGTGACACGTAGACGATAATGCTTCTTGGAGGTGAGGGGTCTTTGGCAACCCTATGGTGATCACTGTTTGGATGCTACGGTGCCCTAGCCTTAACAAAGCCTTTGTGGACTTTTGTACAGCGGGATCGTGGATAATTTTGGGTTTTCTATTACATCTAAACTCGTTACTTAGAAAGCTTAGATTAGAAACTTTTGTTGGGGAGGGAGAAATCCGCATCTTTGGTCTCTTTTGCCCAAAGTAGAGCTTTTCTCCCTCCTCTATGATAGCTAGAAGATTCATTTAATGGAGTTGTTCTCCAAATTTTGTGCATTTACTCGTTATTCATGTAATGGAGTAGTACTCCAAATTTACTACTTTTACGCTTGTAATGGTGTGTTTGGGTATATCCAGCACCGTCTTTTGCCTTATATTAATATAAGCAAGTTTTTTCAAGAAAAAAATTCACTAGAATTCATGTTGAAATAAGGTTGAGCAAAAAAAACGGCACCGAAAAAGTTAAAATGAACGCTATTTTTGTACATTGCCATTTTTGACGAAAAAGACTTTTGATTCTTTCTGTTAATAGCCTTTTTAGATTTTGGTGGGTAATAGCCTTTTTAGATTTTGGTGTGAACACACTGGTATGCTGAGAACCTTGTGATTCTTTCTGTTAAGAGTTTGCTTGGCTGAATTTGGTTTGTCTTGGCGATTGTTCTTAAATTTGAACCGAATTTGGCAATTCGTTCAAGCATCTAGCTTTTGATTTGGAGGAGAATAGAAGAACCTGTGGTCTGAATTATGGAGTGTAGTCTTGCGGATTTCATGTTTTCCTATTATCTGTTTCTAATGTTAATACACTAGACTTGTGGACCTTTGATCCTGATGTTTGAAGGCTGAAGATCTACAATGCTCAAGCCATACGTAACCATGACAGCCTCAATCTTTCTATTTTGCTTTATCTATATACTTGTTGGCCTGTTAGAACCACACCTCAGATGCATTAGTTGCAGTTTTGTTGATCCTCTAATATCTTGAGAAAAAGGATTTATTGGGCTAGAGTGATTGGGAGTGCTGCATTGAACGACATACGAGAGTCTAAGGAAGAACTAGGGCATGGTTTTGCTTGATAGAGACAACTTTTGGAAAGGGGCGTAAATGATATGTCTCATTGTTATCAGTGAAGTTTTGCCTTGGGATAGAACTAAATAGTGGTATAATTTGGTACTAACAGTTGAAGATAGAACTTGACAGATTTTGGATACTGTAAAGTCTATTCTCTATAGCTTTAGTTGCAATTGTCTTCTGCCCCCATCATTAGTAAAGGCGGAAAATTTTTGGGGCAGAATGATGAGAGGAGCTGGATTGCTGTTTTGCGTAGGAAAAGTGGAGGTCATCGTTCCTGGGTATTTTCAGGGCAGAAGCAAAATGCGGCTACTCTCTTCTCTTTATCTTTTGGAAAGGCAGTCAATGGAATGTGAGAGACTAGTTTTGTCCAGGTAGCGTTTGAATTGAGAGGCTCCCGGGCTTGAGGGCACGAGATTAGCTTCTGTGGGCACTAATGGATGCTAGGACTTGAGATAATCTGGAAATGAGGTTCATGAACAACCACTGTGTAATCATCTACTACATTGATGAATTCAAAGAGAGAAGGTAATGCCGAATTCCTATAACTCTTTATACAACATTTACTGAGTTACTTTATTTGGACTGGAGATAAGAGAGGCACTACACGAGTCGTGGGCAGTTCTTTTCTTATCTTTCATGTATCATTTCAATTAGAAATCATGTAATGGAGTAGTACTCCAAATTTATTGCATTTACTTATGTAACAGTGCAACTGGGTACATCCAGCACCGTATTTTATCTGGCATATATATATAGCATTTTTTTAAAAAAATCACTAAAATTCATGTTGAAAATAAGGGTGAGCGAAAAATACGGCACTGAAAAAGTCAAAATGAAAGTGTTTTTGGACTTTTCCATTTTAACCAAAAGCCAATGAAAATCGGAAGTTTGACGAAAAATTTTGGGTTGTCGTTTTTTGACAAAAATCACTACAATTCATAACCTGTGGTCTAAATGAGCTTAAAAGGTATTTAATAACCTGTGGTCTAAATGAACAGGACAGGGAGAGTTTGACCAAGATCCCTTATTTAGAGGAACTCTACGATGTAGTTCATAGTATGAGCAAAGACAGTGCTCCAGGTTTAGATGGTTTTCCAGGGATCTTTTATGTCAAAAGTTGGAAGATTATTAGCCAGACCTGTTGAAGGCAGTCCAGTTTTTTATAAATGGAAGGGACCTCCCTAAAGCAGTCAAAGCTACATCACTTGTCCTAATTCCCAAGACACAAAACCCTCATTCCTTTAAAGACTTCAGACCCATTAGTCTGTGTACATTTTTGAACAAAATTATCTCAAAATTATTGGCAACTAGACTAGCTGTAGTACTACCTAAGCTAATTTCAGAAAACCAATGTGGTTTTGTTAAGGGCCGAATGATCACAGATAATTATCTCCTAGCCATTGAATTAATCTCATCCATTAATAGGAAAAGAAAGGAAGATAACATTCCACTGAAATTGGACATGGAAAAGGCATACGATAGGGTTCATTGGCCTTACTTGTTCGAAATCCTTAAAATGATGGGTTTTGGGGAAATTTGGATTGATCTAATCTGGAGACTAGTCTCTAATATTTGTATGACTGTCATTATTAATGGTCGGCCACATGGTTGGTTTAAGACAACAAGAGGGCTGAGACAAGGAGATCCCATATCCCCTCTCTTATTTGTCTTAGGTGCTGAGTATTTCTCGAGGGACCTCAATAATAATTATTGGAAGGGTCTGGACTTCTATGTGCCAAGGGACTGCCCTACGGTTACCCATTTGGCGTATGCTGATGATATCATCATTTTTTCATCCTCTAGACCTCAAATCCTTAAGGAAATAATGGAAAAGCTTAGTCATTGTGAGGAAATATCTGGCCAAAAGATAAATGCAGCTAAGAGTTGTTTTTTGATCAATGAAACAGCCTCTAATGAGAGAAAACATATGATTGGGAGAATTACTAAATTCTCAAGGGGAAGCTTTCCTACCCAATACCTAGGCATCCCTCTCCATTTTAAAAGGATTCCGGCTGTACACTTTGATAACATAATGCAGAAATTTGAACAACGGATTGGAGGGTGGAGTACAAAATTCCTGTCAATTTGGGGAGAATTACACTTATTAAGAGTGTGCACTCTTCTATCCCACTATATACGACCATAAGCATATTCCCTCCAAAGAAGGTTGTGAAACAACTGGAATCCTTACTTGCTAATTTCCTATGCTCAGCCTCCCAAAAAGGAGACAAATACCATTGGATTAAGTGGGCTGACCTGTGCTTAACTCAGGAAGAAGAGGGACTGGGATTCAGAACTTTCAAGCATTTAAATAAAGCACATTCGTACAAGCTATGGTGGAGATTTAGACAGAAAAAAACTGGCAGAAATAATGTAGGAATAAGCACCCTCTAGAACTACAGCCTCATAGGTGGGATTCAAATTGCTGGAAACGAATGCTCAAGGTTGCTCCCAAAGCTGAGGAGCTCATTTTGTTTCAAATTGGGAAGGAAGACTGCAATCTGTACTGGGATAAATGGAATACTAGGGGGAGACCAGCTGATATGGTGTAGGTTCAGGGCCAACACACAGTAGGTGATCTATTGAGTGATCAAGGATAGAACAGGCAGAAAATCCAGGAACTAGCTCCACAGCTGCCTCCTTCTTTCTTCACTGACACACATATTAAATAGAGGGAAAGTTCTGATAAAATGATTTAGTCCCTCAATAATACGAGGCAATTCTCTCTGCAGTCAGCTTATTAAACAATCAGAGAAGAACATTACCCTATTTGCTCGTATACTCATCAACTTTGGGATAACTGTATACCTACTAAGGTCTTTTTCTTCATGCTAAGGCTGATCAGGAATAGGTTGCCACTGGGCAACAACCTACACAAAATAGGCATAATAGGTCCTATAAGCTGTCCTTTTTGTCTTTCCAATGAAGAAACTGCTAGCCATGTCTTTGGAACCTGTTCTTTTTCAGCTGAAATTTGGAAAATCATGGGGTCTGAGATGGGACTTTGGCAAGGTCAGTCATTTACAGGGACACTTAATCAATGGTGGACCATTTCTGAAAAGTCGGAAGTTAAGAAATTTTTAATGAAAATCATCCCCTCCCTGGTGTGTTGGAATTTATGAAAGCAGAGAAATAAAGCCATTTTCAACAATGCTAAGTCTGAAATAGACCTTATCACATGCTCTGTTTTCCAAATGATTAAGGAAATATCTCAGATTAAATTCCTAAGGGGAGACCTGGGAAATCTGAGCTGGACTCAGTTCTGGTTCACAATCTGGCTAATCAGAAGAAAAATCAAAATAACTTTCATTAAATAGCACCCCCCGATCACCCCTTTATTAAAATTAATATTGTTGTTGCAAAGGTGGGACAGGAATGGAAAGCTGGGGGCTTAGTATGAAACCCTTATGTCAGGATTGTATGCCATATCCCTGTGCTATCAGTTACTCTAACAACTCCTAAATTGCAGGTAGAATTACTAGCCTGCAGCTTGAGAATTTCATGCTACAAAAATCATGGTTTTATGCAAGTTGCTTTGGAAACAGACTCGGGGGAGCTACAACAGGTGTGGAAGGAACAAACATGGAAAAGCTGGTATTTGGATGACTTGCTACAGGATATAAGAGCACATACCAGCCTTACTAAAGTTTCAAAGAAGGCAAACCAACCTCAAGGCTTCTTGTGTCCACTGAAGACAAAGATCTAAATCAATTGCATAAACTCTTACACTCAAACAACTCAAACTTGCCCTACATCATCAGGAAAAGAAGCAAACAATATGGTACATACAGCTGGGCAGTGGCATAGAAGATCATCGGCTGGAAATGGCGGCCTATATCAGGTACTGTATTTAGAGATGTATCATGGCAAATTGAGCAGTTCCATAGAGGGAGCAAGGACTCTGGACAACTGTAAGTATCACAAGGTAACAATGTCGTATTTAGTGATGTGTCCCTTTTATGAATATGGCCCCAGCCTGCTGAAGTTAGGGCTGGTTAGCCAAAAGGATTTTGTGCCCCAGCCTGCTGTTGTTAGGGCTGGTTACCATGCTTGGAAAAACTGGAACAGGGAGAATGAGCATAAGGAGAGGGGATACAATAATGTGAACGTCCGTCAGTGTGATCCCGACGTCCGTCAGCGTCCTTCTTTCCTCCATCTCCGTGGCCTTGCTTCTTTCTCCACTTCTGTTCTTTTTTCTCACAAAATTCTTTAATTCTCTGCGCCTAATGGCTTTCTCGATTTCTTGCTTCAGATCGAAGCACTCATTGGTGGTATGACCATTGGACCCATGGTACTCACAAAACCTGCTCTTATCTCTTTTGTGTTTTGGAGCAGCAATCCGGTCAGGCTGTTTGAATATTCCCTCCGATTGTACTGCGGCTAGCACTTCTGATCTCGTCGCGGTCAGCGGAGTCAAATCTTCTTCAGGTATATTCCCGACCTCGGACACCCTCTGGGTTGATAAGGAGCTTTAAACGTCAAAGGACCCCCACTGGAGTGTGCTCTCCTTTCTCCTCCTGTTCGCGGTGGGCTTCGTTGCCTCTGGCCTTGTGCTCCCATCTTTTGGGACGAATACCAATCTTTTTTGGTAAGGTTCGAGTCTTCTCCGACGGTTGCAGCATGTGCCCTCCTTAATGCTTTGGCATAGGTCACCGGGTAGTTTTCCTGAATACTTCTGTTAAAAAACCCCGGCTTGAGTCCTCCGATAAGGTTGTGAGCATCAGCTTGTCGTCTTTTCCTGTCACATGGGTTGCCTCTGCTGTAAATCTTTTCACATAATCCCGCAAGGTCTCCAATTCACGTTGGCAAACATTCATCATGTGAGTTGGTGGCTTTTGAGTGTACATATTGTCCATGAAATTCGTCTGGAAACTCTTGTCCAACTCTTCCCATGACGCTATGCTGCCCTCTAACAATTCACAAAACCGCTTTCTCGATGCCAGCTCCAACGTGGAGGGAAGAACCAGGCATTTTTGATCATCAGACATGCTCACCATGTCCAGTACTAAGTTCACATGTGCCATGTGGTCGGGTGGGTCCCCTGTTCCATCAAATGACTTTAACACCAGAGGACGGAAATGCCGTGTCATCCTGGTCTCGATAATCTTCCTTGTGAACGGCGTTCTCTTTTTTGGTCTGGGTGACTCGTCCCTGGGCCTCTGAATCCTGTCTAGAGATTTGTGTCCAGACCCTGAGGATGGGTTTGTTGATCTCCAAGATCTCTTCCTCGGCTGGTCCCGTTTTCTCGAGCCCTCATCTTCCGTACGAAGATTAGGCTTTGGGGGAAGACGCTCCTCCATATCCCCCAATCTTCTGAGAATGTCTTCGGTAACCATTTTAAAGGTATCCGTAAGGTCTGACAGAGATTGACTGATATCTCCACTACTTGCTCCAGTTTGCTCCGCCATTACTCACACAACGCCAATGATGGCCCCCCGGTGGGCGCCAGTTGATGAAACACGAAACCACCAAGTCGTCCTACAGAGTACGGCGTGAGGAACAAATCACCTGGAGCAGAAACACACGTCAAATCTTCCAAGGGATGAATCTCGGGAAGACTCCGATGCTTAAGTTAGATTTCTTGTACTCAAAAAATGTAATCAATGTTCGCTATCAGCTTAAGTTAGATTTCTATCACTCACACATCCAAATCACAACAATATAAGTTCACATGCGCTCAACAAAATTCTGGAATTGGAAACCATCACCACAAGATCATGAGACTAAGGCACGAAGCAGGGAGAATTAATCGAAACATAAAACAACAAAGTTATGACACACGACTTGAGCTAAATTTGAGGACAAGAATCACCCAATTTGAACTCAAAATGAATAAGTTATGACTAAATTACCGAGAGATACCCCAACTAGCAAATTCAGCACTCATTTGACTAACAACCCAACTCCAGCTTAACATTCCTCTACTCATTAATCTATGTTCCAGTCACAATTAGCAAAAGTGCCAAAAAAACATTGTAAATCATCATGTTATCTAAATTCTGCAACTAGAATCACCTCATTTGGACCTAAAATGTGCAGTTTATGGCAAGAAAACCGAGAGGTATCGAAACTGGTTAATTCAGCAATTTCACCAACCACAACTCATAACATGAACACGCATTGTCCTCCAAAATGGACCGTGTTCCAGGCAGAACTAGAAAACGTATATAATATAAAAAATGTAGCCCGTCCTCTTAGCTAAATTCTCTCACTGGAATCAACTCATTTGGACATTCCATACTCAAGTTATGACCAAATTACAGGTACATGTCAAAACTGGAATTCGTTGAAATCAATCATCCCATTATTTCCCTCACCTTTAGCATGTACCTACTCTTAAGTAAGCACTAATTCATCATCTCATAAAAACCTCTATCTTCTAACCTCTTAAACTTCTTGCCATCAAGCATATATTCACTTACCAACATATGAATATTCAGGAAGTTAAAAAAAAGTAACAAGACATACCTTCTTGATGAATTAACCAAAAATGCACTTGACACAAGGAGAAATTTGATGTCCACTCTTAAGCAATACCGAATTCTTAACAAGCCTGCTAGTTGTGATGCATTTATAGAACCAATATAGTAGTGCATATGTTTCGGTCAACACAACATAAATGTTTCCAACAACCATATAAGACATTAGCAACAAAACACAAGTGGGCCCAAACTTATTCAATACATGTGTTCTATCCTATCTACCTTCTGCCAATAGAAAATAATGCATTCACATGCCACAAAAAAAAAAACAAAATCAAACTTCAGCTTTAAGTCACTCATTTCACGTCAAAGAGCATGCATCCTTTTAGTTCATTTACCACTCTTCCAAAACACATTTCACCAAACTTACAAATAGATTTCAAGATCATAAAGTCATGTTGTGAACCTTTCGCACACATATCATTATTCCACTTTCATTCATCAAGTCAAAGGAGACAAACAATTCAAGACAAAAATTTCAGCCTTATGTCCATCAATGTGTTGTCATTGTCAATCATTTATGAGTTCAGTTAAATTGTGTGTTCCAGCTTTTCAGAGATATGCAATTATAATCAGAAGTGGTAGATTTTTACCTCATCAATGTGCTCTATAACTTTTACCAACTCCTTACCTCTTTCGAAATGATGTCCAATTCTCCATACCCCCGCTAGCACTTAACAGTCAACACAAACAAGGATGAAATCAAACAACGCAATCGAAATGCAAAACACTAATTTCATATATTCTACTAACAATCACCAAGAGTACACACATTAACAACATAGAGTATTTCAAAATAGAACAAGCTATTACTACTACTACTGCTAAATAAAAAAATTAAAAACATACTAGCTCAAATCTAAAACAATCGTCATAGCACATGCCTCACACACCGCTCCCTTAACCATGTGCTTGGTAAAAATCACCCTTCTGTGCAGTAGCATTACCCATTCATCAAACTAATGTTTCACCATACCCATTCATCAAACTAATGTTTCACCAAGCTGTCCCCCACACTTACTACCACAATGGTCCCTAGTGTGGAAACAAAGAGAGAGGATTAACGACCCCTGCGGAGGCGTCGGGCATAACGCTCCATTTTAACGTAACACAACCATTGAGCCTCGCCCATAGTACCCTCTGAAGGTGGCTAAAATTCAGTTGGAGCCATGACGACACCCCGCTGTCTTGCCATTTCCACAAGAAGTTGAGGAAAAAACATGGGCATAATCTCAGACCTCTGGGCACGCTTAATATAACATAACATCAGACGTCCAACATCAATGGCCAGACCAAACTTGATGGCATATATCAACAGTACTCTTTCTCTTGATGATCGAGTAGTCTGCCTTGTAGGCATGAGTCGAGAATTGATAAAGAGTGGCCATATTTTAGCCTCTGCAGTTAACTCACTAGTAAGAACATAAAGGGCCTCATTCCTTGCATTGCGCACCCAAGTAGCTCCTGGCAAGCTCACAGCGGCCAACAGATGATCGGTGTTCTCAGCTCTTATCAAACGACTGTAAGCATCATTAGGATAGTCAGGCAAATTATAATGCAGGTTGATACTATGTCGATTTACCTCCATATAAATGCCTCTTAAGAACATGGCATTGTCTTGCCCATGATGAGCATGAGCATTAGCATAGTACTCCCTAGCTATCAGAAGATTAACCTCAGTCGGAGCTGTCATGAAAAATTCACAATTATGGGAACGAATAGTTTCTCTAAATCGTTGAGAGGGTGCTTCAAATTTCCTTTCAATAAAGACATATCGGTGAATGGACCTATGAAATTGCTGCTTAGCTCTAGCAAACACAAATCGAGGAGACTCGGCTAGATCACCGTCCAAGACCGCATCGTTCTCAGAAGAGGAAGAAGAAGAGGAAGTTCCCATGTGCTCACTAAAGATCGCATACTCAGCAGGGTTCATATGAGAAGCCATGTGTTTGCTAACCTAACTAAAGCTTACTAGAAACATGAATTAAGACAACTTGCCAAGCACAAATCCAGGGTTATATAGACAAATCCGCATGCGCATACAAGCCCAATCTTGACAAAGAAAACAAAACAAACACATATGAGGGAATCTAGTAGACAACCAGAACTGGACAAAATATCACGATCATGTGCACCAAATAATGAAACCAGAGGTTTGCGGAATGGACGTTACACTCACATAACTTCATTGTGACACTATATCACGGGAATAGATTCTGTGACCTCATGTGATGAAAGCATGAAAATGTACCAAAATGCTCGTACAAATTAGAGATCAATGTGCTTGCCAAGCCAGTATTGGCTTAAAGACCTTCCACTTAAGTTGCATTCCTAAACAACACAATATCAATGCCAAAGTAAACAAAAGAAATGACACAAATGGAACAACAACAAAGGACAAAATAGAAAAAAAAGAAGGAAGAGGAAAAAAGCTAGGTTGCCTCCTAGTAGCGTTTGTTTTAATGTCGATAGCCCGACAATGCATTGGCTCATTGTGAAATTAAAGGATCATTCAAGAGTAACTCTTGAGGAGCTCGTGACCCATGAATGACCTCTTGATCCTGCCGGGTAAAATATGATTTGAGCCTGTGGCCATTCACTCGCCAAGAATTTCCACTCTTCTCATTCTGGATCTCCACAACACCATAGGGCATAACTTGGACAACCTTAAATGGTCCAGTCCAACGTGACTTTAGTTTGCCAGGAAAAAATCTCAATCTTGAGTCGTACAACAAAACCAACTGGCCTACTGCAAAACTCTTAGCTTGAATATGTGCATCATGCCATCTTTTGGTTCTCTCTTTATACATCCGAGCATTTACGTAAGAGTTGAACCGAAATTTATCATGTTCATTCAACTCCATCATTCTCTTGGATTGAGCTCCGTTAAGATCCATGTTCAGCTTTTGAATTGCCCAATAAGCACAGTGTTCCAACTCTACTAGAAGATGGCATTCTTTTCCAAACACAAGCCGGAAGGGTGATGCACCAATAGGTGTTTTGTAAGCTGTCCGATACGCCCAAAGTGCATCATCCAACTTTAATGCCCAATCTTTTCTTCCTGGATTAACTACCTTCTCCAAAATTCGTTTGATATATCTGTTAGATATTTCAGCCTGTCCACTGGTTTGAGGATGATATGTAGTTGACACTTTATGTTTCACTCCATATTTAGCCAAGAGAGCACCAAAGATTTTGTTACAAAAGTGAGTGCCTCCATCACTTATGATTGCTCGTGGAGCTCCAAAACGATTGAAAATGTGTTTCTTCACGAAGGCTGCCACACTTCTAGCATCATTATGCGCTAGAGCCTTCGCTTCAACCCATTTTGAGACATAGTCTACAGCGACCAAGATATATTCCATACCACATTATCGCAGGAAAGGCCCCATAAAATCTATTCCGCAGACATCAAACAATTCTACCTTCAGAATGTTATTCAAAGGCATTTTATTTCGTGAGGAAATGTTACCACTTCTCTGGCATCTATCACATTGTCCTACCCAAATTCGTGAATCCAAGAAAATATGTGGCCAATAGAATCCTGATTGTAAGATTTTGAATCCAATTCTTGCAGAACCGAAATGGCCTCCAAATGGTCCTTCATGACAAGCTCTCAAGATTTCGTCTTTCTCTGCATCCTTGACACATTTTCGAATCACTTGATCACTACACACCTTATACAAGGCATTGTCCTCCCAGAAGTAATACTTTGCATCACTCCTCAACTTTTTCTTTTGCTCATGCGAAAAGTAAGAATGAACTTGCCCTGTCACCACACAGTTTGCAATCTCTGAATACCATGGCAAATCTGCTTTCTCCATTGTGAACACTTGTTCATCGGGGAAACATTCTTTAATCAACAATTTGGACGAATCTTGCTCTTAAGACTCAAGTCTGGAGAAATGATCAGCGACCACATTTTCTGAGCCTTTTCTATCCTTGATCTCAACATCGAACTCCTGAAGCAACAATACCCATCAAATTAAGCGTGGTTTCGCCTCTTTCTTTGCTAACAAGTATTTCAATGCAGCATGGTCCGTATGTCAATGACCTTCGACCACAAAAGATAGGCACGAAATTTATCGAATGCAAAGACCACAGCCAACATTTCTTTCTCAGTGGTCGTATAGTTCATTTGGGCTTCATTTAGCAACTTGCTCGCGTAATAAATGGTGTGAAACACCATGTCCCTTCATTGTCCAAGAACAGCACATAAAACATAATCACTTGCATCACACATTATCTCAAAAGGTTCACTCCATTTTGGAGTAACTATGACTGGAGCTTCCACAAGTTTAGCTTTCAATATATCAAATGCTTCAACACAACCAGCTCCAAACTCAAACTTGACATCTTTTTCCAGGAGACTACACAAGGGTCTAGCTATCTTTGAAAAGTCCTTAATAAATCTTCTGTAAAATCCAGCATGACCAAGGAAGCTTCTAATCCCTTTCACATTTGTAGGAGGAGAGAGTTTTGAAATTACATCAATCTTGGCTCTGTCAACCTCAATCCCATTGTGAGAAATCTTGTGCCCTAATACAATCCCTTCTTGAACCATGAACTGGCACTTCTCCCAGTTAAGCACTAAGTGTGTCTCTTCACATCTTTGTAACACCTTAGCTAAGTTCGCTAAACAACCTTCAAAGGACATCCCAAAGACAGAAAAGTCATCCATAATGATCTCAATGATAGACTCCACCATGTCATGGAAAATGGCCATCATACAACGTTGGAATGTTGCAGGAGCATTGCACAAGCCAAATGGCATCCTTTTGTAGGCAAAGGTTCCAAATGGGCAAGTGAAAGTAGTCCTGTCTTGATCTCTCGGGTCAATTGCAATTTGGTTATACCCGGAGTAACCGTCCAAGAAGCAATAAAAGAGAAATCCTGCAATCCTGTCCAAGAGTTGCTCCAAGAAATGAAGTGGGAAGTGATCCTTCCTTGCTGCTTTGTTAAGCTTTCTGTAGTCCATGCAAACCCTCTAAGCACTCACCACTCGTGTAGCTAATAGCTGATTTGCATCATTTTTCACTACAGTTACACCACCCTTCTTTGGAACACATTGCACGGGACTCACCCATTCACTATCGGAGATGGGAAAGATCATTCCAAAATCTAGCAATTTGATCACCTCCTTCTTAACTACCTCCATCATCTGAGGATTTAACCTCCTCTGTCTATCCCGTATTGGCACAGAATTGTCTTCAAGAAGAATCTTATGCATGCACAAGCTAGGACTTATGCCTTTGATGTCTGCAATGGTCCATCCTATAGCCCTCTTGTATAATCTCAAAACCTCCAACAACTTTACCTCCTGCCAATCTTCCAGTTTGGATGAGATCACGACAGGTAGTGTCTCATTTTCTCCAAGAAAAGCATACTTCAAATATGGGGGTAATGGTTTCAGCTCTAGCGTTGGTGGCTTCACAATAGAAGGCATCAACTTTTCATTCCTGCACAAAATCTCATTCTTCCTCACCTCAGTGGGAGTACAGGTTACATTAGGCAAAACAAAGGATTCGTGCTCATTTCCACTTTTCTCATCACAAGACTCCCTTGGCATACTTTCTCCTACTTTTTCATGCATATTAACTTTCACAACATCATCTTGTATTTCACAAATTGATTCTTCTAGATAACAACATTCAACAAGATCTTCAATTTCAGAAACAATGTTCTTATCTTCTTTACTCAACTTCACATCATCATTTTCTTCATCACACAAGTTTAACTCATCAAGACATATAAATTCATGCTTTTGATTTCCTTCAGTCATAATCATGGAACATGCAATAGCTTGAATAGCACAACAAGACTCTAAATTCATGGGATGTTTCATGGCATAGAACACATAAAAAATCACTTGTTCATCATTTATTCTAAAAGTGACTGTTTTGTTTCTCACCCCAATTAACGCATCTCTAGTAGCAAGGAAAGGTTGACCAAAAATGAGAGAAACCTCAAGATCCTCTTCCATATCAAGAACAATAAAGTCTACAGGTAACGTGAATTTATCAATTCTTACCAGGACATCCTCCACCATTCCAGTAGGCTTTACAAGTGATCTATCTGCCTGCAAAGTCACAGCAACAGGACGAATCTTCATACCCAGCCCAACATCCATAGCTATTGAAAGAGGCATGAGATTGATCCCTGCTCCCAAATCACAAAGGGCCTTCTCAAAATATCTTCTGCTTATTGTACATGGGATTGTAGAATTTCCAGGATATTTCAACTTTAGAGGAAAATTATGCCCAATCCAAGCTTCTGCTTATTGTACTCGGTCAATATCATTGGTACCTCACTTAGAAGGATCTATTTTTTGTTGGAGATGAGGTCCTTGAGATACTTGGCATACTTGGGTACAGCACCAACCAAGTCGAACAATGGAAGGCTCACATTTACTTGTATAACTACGTTGAGAAATCTCTCAAACTGAGGTCCTTTCTTTGGTGGTGGTCTCACTCTCTCAGGGAATGGAGCTTTTGGAGCATACTCTGGAAAGTTGTAAGGACTTGGAGGTCCTCTAACTTTCTTGGTCACCTTCTTATCTTCCTTGCTTTCTTGCTCTAGCTTTTCTTTCTTATCAGATGTGTTTTCTTCCTCTACAAGTTCATTCTCAGATTCCACAACGTCATTCTTCTCATCTTCATTGTCATCATCACTCTTGGTTTTGGTTTTATGCACTTCTTTTCCACTTCTCAGAATTATGGCATTGCATACTTCTTTTCCTTTCGGATTCGGAATTGTGTCACTAGGTAGTGAACCACTAGCTCGATGATGCACAACATTGGCTAGTTGTCCCAATTGCATCTCAATATTCTTTAGCGTCGCTTCATGATGTCTTACAGTAGTTTCCAAGCCTCCAAACCGTTGTTCATTTTTGTCCATCTTTTCCATGAGTTTCTGGAACATGTCTTCCACTGATGGCTTCCCTTTCTCGGGAGGATATTGTTGATGATCAAAACCTAGATGTGGTTGCGCAGATCTTTTTTGCTCAGTGTTTTGAGAATATTGGCCACCTTGTTGTTGTTGCCCCCTTATTGTTTTGGCCTCCACCATATGGTCGATTTCCACCTGAATAATTGCCTCCAGAATAATTTCCACCATACTGTGGCTATTGTAATTGTTGACATATTGAAGAGATTCAGTTGTAATAGCACACTCGTCTGTATGATGTTCTCCTTTGCATACACCACATGACAACACTGGGGTCTTTGCTTATGCAGCCTTAAGGGTTTGCACTTGCTTTGACAAGGCTTCAAATTTAGCATTCAAAGATGTTTCCTCATCAAGGTCCAAGACTCCTCTCTGCCTCCTTCCCTGTGCCTTACGAATTTCTGGAAACAAATACTCATCTTCAGCAATTTGGTTGAATAATTCTCTAACCTCTGGCACACTTTTATCCTTCAGAGCACCATTAGCACATGCTTGCACCATCATGGAGAACTTAGCTGTGAGGCCTTTAAAGAATGCGTTCAACTCCCTTATCTGCCCTAGATCATGGTTAGGACATTGCCTAATGAGATCATTGAATCTCTCCCATGCCTCACAAAATGACTCACCATCGTGCTGTTGAAAGCTCGTGATATCCATTCGCCTCCTTTCTAGTTGCGCTGGTGGAAAGTACTTGGCAAGGAACTTCGTTTGTAAATCATCAAAAGACATTGTAGCATTGGCATCTCCACTGGTCTTAAACTAGTGTTTAGCCTTTCCTCTCAAAGACAAAGGGAATAAGATCCTATGCATCTCACTTCTCCGTACTCGTTGGAGCTTAAAGGTGCTGCATAGACCTAAGAACCAATCAAGGTGGTCGTTAGGGTCCTCATTATCCAGACCTTGAAAGAACTGTCCTTGTGTGATCATTGAGACGATTTGAGTAGGAATTTGGTAACTTTCAACATTTATGTCCTGTTGATCGAAACCATTCTCAAAGTTAACTGCATAGTGATCATCAAAACACGGTGCTCTTGCTCCCAGCTTTGCCATTTACCTTTCTCTGTTTTGAATTCTCAACGTTCTTGCCAATTCAAGGTCTAGTTGAAATTCAGGTTCTCGAGATGATCGTAAAGATCTGGGCATACAACGCACCACAAGTGAAATCCAATAAAGGAAAAGAGAACAAAACAAAACAACAACAACAAGACTGTAATGCGAACTACAAGAAGTAACACAAACAGAACAAAATAACACAAAATTTCACCAAAGTTTCACAAAACAAATCAAGGAACCGTTCCTTCCCCGACAGTGGCACCAAAAATTGACAAGAGCTGTCGTTACTCTTCAATTTTACCCTAAACTACTGCAGGAGTGGTGGCAGGGATCGTATCCATAGGGAAGGGGATGGTTTCTTGAATTCAGAGTTTGTTCACAAGGTGTCACAAAATCAACTAGATCTCAGCCTCAACGAGTAAAAGTAACAAGTTCAGCAATTAAGTGTCATGAAGGAAATGAAACTCAAATGAACCAAGACTCAAAACACGAGAATTAAACAAGAAATAAAATCTAAAAAACAACAATAAGGAGGGAGATGCCCTAGAGTTCCGAAGCCGGATGAATACACATTCAGACCACTCATTCGGTGCAAATAAACATACAATCTAATCAAGAGGGGAATTTCGTTGCCCAGAGTCTCAAGCCACAACTGGCATGTCGACCACACTGTGTCATAAACCTCTTGACACCATCCTATACCATGGCGAGGCCTAAGGATGGTGATTTCATCCCGCAACAACCCAATCCACTATCATTAACAAGTTCAACACTCGATTCCTAGAAGTTTCCTATGGCGAGGCCTAAATTTAAGGTCTAGTGTGCTTGTTAACAACAGAGGACTTCTCTTTCACTCCAACCTTATGATCTCATAATCTATGACCGGCATGGCGACCGCATCCTAGAAGACAAGCATACAAAATGAGTGAAGAGACTTGATTCATATTCTCTTTCCATAGAATTCACAATAGAAACAGATGAATTAAACTCAGACTCAGTATGGCGGCCGCAGTTCAAATTCAATTCAACTACTCCAAGCAAATACATAGAACTTAAGTGATATTCACAATTAAAGCAAGATATGAATCATTTCTTCAAAGATTACGTTTACTGTAACGAATCAAAGTATCTAATATATGCACTCATCCATTGGAACCCTAGGTCATCGGACGTTTAGCCAGACAACTCTATATTCAACTAATATTCATCAAATTCTAGCATTAAACAATTCAATTCCATCAAATTGAAAGATTTCACCGATTAAAGTGTAGAAAAATGTGAAATGCTCCTTCGATTGAGTTCAATATATAATCACCGGTACAAGATCGCGCGATCGGAAATAAAATCGAAGAAGAAAGTCTAGAAAGAGAAAATCCTAGAAAGAAATTTAGAGAGAGAAACTTTCTCTCTCTTGTTCAAAAGTCTGTTATCCACTAGAATCTGGAATGTTCGGATCCTAACTACTTCCTCTATATAGAGAGGTTACAAGAATCGTAAACAGAACGCAAACGTAAACTAACTGAGAAATTACAAGAATGCCACTGCATTTAAAAGAACAAATGTCCACCAAAAACTTGTGCTATAAGCCAGACCACACCTTTACTTCTCAAGCTTGTCACGCCCTCAAGCTTCACAACTCATCTCCAAGCTTTGCTTGATCACGCCACCAAGAACCTCACCACGACTCCTAGCTGCCAAGCATCACGTCTTCAGGTCTCCTGCACAAGAAAACACCAAAATCCATACTTAGCCAAAAATTTTACAAAGAAGAGCAGCAAGAAGCCTACGACATGTCGCAAGCTTATTCCAAATGTCGCAGGCCAATTTCCATGATGTTTCAAATGGCCTACGACATGTCGTAGGCCACTTTTTGTAGTGTTTCAAATAGCCTACGACATGTCGTAGGCCAATTTTTGTTCACTCCCAAACAGCCTGCGACATGTCGCAGGCCAACCTTCCATATGTTGTGAAAAGCACCACGATGCATCGTGGTTCAAGTGCAAGTGTGTTTTCAAAAAAACATGCCAATGTGCAGTAAATTCCACCCAAAATCTAGCCTTGATGCAATGCGAATTTGGCAAAACTTAAAACATGAAAGTTTTAGCACTTGGTTCTAGCTTTCCACAGCCGCTGAAATGACCAAAATCGGAGCTTGGATGAAAACGTTATAACCAAAACACTAAACTGTGGCAGGCTATTCGAAATTAAGCCTACGACGCGTCGTAGGCTTAAAAACCCTAATCAAGTCTTCTCATTCTCACGATGTTTTGCCAGCTTCCCTTTCCGAATTGGACTCTGCCTTGAACACCAAAGTTGTAGATTCCTCTCTTGGATTTCCATAGGATGAAGAATCATCGAAATTGGAGATCTGTAGCTCAAGATATTGTCACTGAACTGTGGCAGTGAGCTAAACAATGAAAACAAACCATGAAATCCTGAAGAAGCAATTGCAAAGATTCCCCCGTTTCTCATCCGTGCACACAGAATTAGAAGAAACTTAAAGCATAAGAATTGAAGTACACTTAAGGAGCTTTCTAGAACATCCAAGATCTCACCATTTGGATTAGTATTGAGAACGATACACTCAAATGAAGTTATACTTCCAATTCTGGCCAATTATGCAATAAGCATTTAGCGGAATTCTCAAACTTCACAAGCATCATTCCCAACCTTTTTGCATTCTTTCCTTGTTCTTCAACCTTGAGCACACATTTGTTTGATCTAATCACATTTGCGGTTTCTTTGCTTCATTTTAGCACTCAAAGTTGTAAACCACGTAAACCACGTAAATGCATAACATAACAAGCCACATTCTCATACAAAACAAGACGAAAACTAAGTGAAACAAGATATTTAAGTTGGTATAAAACCAACTTAACAGGAATTTGTAACTGCATCTGAAGTTTATTATTGCTCAGAATATCCTAAGTGTTGGATCCTTTTTGAATTGGCCGGTTCGCTGATGATGCCTAAATACTCCATTTTCGATTAATGTGAATTATTTGATGAGTGGAGAAGCAACAACTGGTACACTGGTGGTCCGCTTCTCAGCTGCCTTGGAATTTAATGCACAATGGTTGCTTTCGGCAGATAAGACTAATGTTTTGGTGTGTGTGCATAAGGTGATGCTAATTACAATTCATCCTAGTATATCGTTTAATACATATCTTTTGTAAATGGCATAGGGTTGGTAGTTGTGGAAATTAGAAATCATTACTCTAGATTTCGTAAAGTAAACTATTTTTTCTTTCCCGTCTCTCATTGAATCATCAACCATGTAATGGAGTAGTACTCCACATTTATTGTTTTTCTTTTGTAATGATGCTGTTGGGTATGTCTGGCACCGTCTTTTGCCCATTATGTATATATAATTGGTTTTAATTAAAAAAATCACTAGAATTCATTTGCTCTTTAAGAAATATCTTCAATAGTGCACAACCTTATAACAAAGACAGCCACAAAACGTAGCCACACAATTGATCGTCCATTATTAATCATTTCCTCCTCCTCTATTAGCTCTGGCCTTTTTGCCAGAGCCACCCATCCTCAACAACCAATCTCTTCTCCTCTTACAACAACCCATAAAGCAGCGCTTCCACAGCCGACAACAACCAACATGGCAGCGTCTTCACATCCGAAGCCTAGGACATTTTGGGAGATGGTGTATTCTCAATGGTCCAAGCAAATTGATATGTCTTTTGCAGCAACTCCACACACCAGTCTCTCAACTTTTAAGGGCGAACCCGCCCTCTTTATCACAGAGGAAGAAGAATAGCAGCTGGCTCTAACTTTTCAGTTTATGCTGATTGGAAAATTCTCAAGAGGAAGACCATCAATGGCTTCCCATAGAAAGGAGATTCTTGCAGCAGCTTTCCATGGCAAATGTGATGTGGGCTTTTTGGACCATCATCATGTGCTCTTCAATTTTGAGCTAGAACTTGATTTCCACATGATGTGGATGAGAAAAGTTTGGAACTTTAATGGATTTCAAGCCAAGATATTTTGATGGACTAAAAATTTCAATCCGGA
The DNA here is from genome assembly GCA_016586305.1 of Ophiorrhiza pumila. Classification (NCBI taxonomy): domain Eukaryota; kingdom Viridiplantae; phylum Streptophyta; class Magnoliopsida; order Gentianales; family Rubiaceae; genus Ophiorrhiza; species Ophiorrhiza pumila. The sequence goes on from BLIW01000011.1 coordinate 14,772,934, forward strand.
AAGGGAGTCTTCTATAACTCCAGTTTGGGTGAAGTTTCCACTGCTGCCTATTCATCTATTTTCCATGGAGAAACTCTTCTCTCTTGGGTTAGTTGTTGGTAATCCATTGAAGCTGGATCTTGCAATGGCTGATGCAGACAGAATCTTGAGACCTAGCGAGGCTAGGATGTGTGTTGAAATCGATGTCCTCAAGCATATCCCAAATTGGGTGTGGATAGGTAGTAAGGAAAAATGACGATGCTAACCGATTGAGGTGGAAGAACTGCATGAATACTACACAAATTGTAATAAACTTGGACATTCTACAATAAAATGCAAGCTGGCTCAGACTTCACTACCACTATTAGCTAAGGTTTGGGGTCCCAAAAACAAAATCCCTAATAATGAGGCCACTCAATCGGGAAAGGGTTTGGCTATGGAGGTCAGTGGTCCATCAAGACCTGCACATTCAGTGCCGAAGGAGGATGGAATGCTTCATGGTGAAGAAGGGGCAGAATTTGAAGGCTACTCTTCAAGCTAAGGTACTTCCAACCCATAGATGCTACCGGGATAGGTGGAGAGGAACACTTTCTGCCATAATTTAGCTCTTGCCAAGTTGACGTTAACCTCATTTAGACAATAGAAAACCATAATGATTCTCAAGTGCCGAATATAATGACAGTGAAATACCTAGAAGGCACTCCCTTTCAAAATGATTGTATGTTTCAAGGTGTAGAAGGGCAGAATCTAAAGGCCACCGCTCAAGCTGAGGTGCAATAGATGATGACTAGAAAAGACTTAGAAGACACTCCCTCTCAGATGCCAGTTCAGGTAACTTTCGAATTTGATTACCTAAGGGAAATTCCAAATCTGGAGAAGCAAGGATCAGTGAAGCCTTTGCCACAGGAACCTAAAGATCAAAACGCGACAGCCCCAGGCTACAATACTGAAGATCAGAGCCAAAATGATGTAGGGACTGGTTGTGGTAGTGAGTCCAAACTCCATAAAGTAAGCTTCTAATCGAATCTCTCTCTCTTGCAAAATTTGCCAACAGAATCAGAGGAACAAGGAGAGGAGGAGGATCAATTGTACGAGCCCAGTGATGAGGAGAAGTCTGATACACAGATAAATTAACTAAATTTATCTCAAGAATGGAAAGAAGGCAGAAACATACTAAGTAAGGAAAGTTCAAAAAGGTAATTGTTAGACCCAAAGCTGACTCCAAATCATATAGGAAGCTTAGGAAGAGGAACCCCCTTGCTATGCGGAAGATAGGTACTGGAATCCTGGGTAAATTTGATTTACATGTATAATTGTGGCCCCTTATTGCTAAAGTTAGATCAGTTTGGCCTTATGTACATGTGATGCTCTGAATTGTTTGGATGGCTTGATTTCTATTTCTTTGAAAAGAGATAAGCTTTCTATTTGGCTGATTAATGCGTGGTGATTGTGCTTTACTGGTGACTAAGTTGGTTGGTTATTGAGAAAATAGCAGTCAGCCAGAAATGCTATGACTAAGAGGGGATCCCGTCAAGAGATCAACCGATAAAGCTTGATTCTTGTTGTAGTAATGGAAACCTATTTTGGCGGTGGAAACCTACTCTTTGGTGCCATACATGTTCGGAGTGTGTATAGTTGGTTAATTGACTTTGTTTTGAAATTTTGTTATTCTGTATATTTGTTGATACATTTATGGTATTAGAGGGCAGATATGCTTTTGCTATTAGGAGCCTCAAATGCTGCTGCTGTTTGGGTTTTAGTTTGGAGGCTCATAGTGGATTAATGTGGACAGTAATTAATTTTGAAGCAACAAATCAGATTGAATGGGGAGGCTCTAGATCGAGTGGCATAGATGGACATATGTTTGTGTTCTGTGACACGTAGACGATAATGCTTCTTGGAGGTGAGGGGGCTTTGGCAACCCTATTGTGATCACTATTTGGATGCTATGGTGCCCTAGCCTTAACAATGCCTTTGTGGACTTTTGTACAGCGGGATCATGGATAATTTTGGGTTTTCTATTACATCTAAACTCTTTACTTAGAAAGCTTAGATTAGAGACTTTTGTTGGGGAGGGAGAAATCCGTATCTTTGGTCTCTTTTGCCCAAAGTAGAGCTTTTCTCCCTCCCCTGTGATAGCTAGAAGATTCATTTAATGGAGTTGTTCTCCAAATTTTGTGCATTTACTCGTTATTCATGTAATGGAGTAGTACTCCAAATTGACGGCTTTTACGCTTGTAATGGTGTGTTTGGGTATATCCAGCACCGTCTTTTGCCTTATATTAATATAAGCAAGTTTTTTCAAGAAACAAATTCACTAGAATTCATGTTGAAAATAAGGTTAAGCAAAAAAAACGGCACCAAAAAAGTCAAAATGAACGCTTTTTTGTACTTTGCCATTTTTGACGAAAAAGCCCATGAAAATCGGAGGTTCGGCAAAAAATTTTGAGTTGTCATTTTTTGACATTAATCGCTAGAATTCAAATGGGCGAATAATCAAGCAATAATGCACCTGATCCCTTCAGAACTCTGGAGTTAAGCGTGCTTGGGCGAGAGTATTACTAGGATTGGTGACCTCCTGGGATGTCCTCGTGTTGCAGCCCATAAAAAAATCACTAGAATTCAAACAGAAAAAAAGAAAAAAAATTCACTAGAATTCAAACAAACACTGTTTGTGTTTTTTTGCTTTATTAATTATGTTGGGAGAATTTGTTGAGTCGAGGCGAAAATGCTGCAGAAAATGGAATTAGATTGGTCATATTGGGGTTGAATTTAGTATTTTTTTTGGTGGGTAATAGCCTTTTTGTGAACACACTGGTATGGTGAGAACCTTGTGATTCTTTCTGTTAAGAGTTTGCTTGGCCGAATTTGGTTTGTCTTGGCGATGGTTCTTAAATTTGAACCGAATTTGGCAATTCATTCAAGTATCTAGCTGTTGATTTGGAGGAGAATAGGAGAACCTGTGGTCTGAATTATGGAGTGTAGTCTTGCGGTTTTCATGTTTTCCTATTATCTGTTTCTAATGTTAATACACTGGACTTGTGGACCTTTGATCCTGATGTTTGAAGGCTGAAGATCTACAGTGCTCAAGCCATACGTAACCATGATAGCCTCACTCTTTTTGTTTTGCTTTATCTGTATGCTTGTTGGCCTGTTAGAACCACACCTCAGATGCATTAGTTGCAGTTTTGTTGATCCTCTAATATCTTGAGGAAAAGGATTTATTGGGCTAGAGTGATTGGGAGTGTTGCATTGAACGGCATATGAGAGTCTAGGGAAGAACTAGGGCATGGTTTTGATTGATAGAGACAACTTTTGGAAAGGGGCGTAAACGATGTGTCTCAGTGTTATCAATGAAGTTTTGCCTTGGGATAGAACTAAATAGTGGCATAATTTTGTACTAACAACTGAAGATAGAACTTGACAGATTTTGGATGCTGTAAAGTCTATGCTCTATAGCTTTAGTTGCAATTGTCTTCTGCCCCCATCATTAGTAAAGGCGGAAAATTGTTGGGGCAGAATGATGAGAGGAGCTGGATTGCTGTTTTGCATAGGAAAAGTGGAGGTTATCGTTCCTGGTTATTTTCAGGGTAGAAGCAAAATGCAGCTACTCTCTTCTCTTTATCTTTTGGAAAGGCAGTCAATAGAGTATGATAGACTAGTTTTGTCCAGGTAGCTTTTGAATTGAGAGGTTCCCGGGCTCGAGGGCACGAGTTTAGCTTCTGTGGGCACTAATGGATGCTAGGACTTGAGATAATCTAAAAATGAGGTTCATGAACAACCACTGTGTAATCATCAACTACATTGATGAATTCTAAGAGAGAAGGTAATGCCGAATTCGTATAACTCTTCATACAACATTTACTGAGTTACTTTATTTGGACTGGAGATAAGAGAGGCACTACACGAGTCGTGGGCAGTTCTTTTCTTATCTTTCATGTATCATTTCAATTAGAAATCATGTAATGGAGTAGTACTCCAAATTTATTGAATTTACTTATGTAACAGTGCGACCGGGTACATCCAGCACCAAATTTTGTCTGGCAATATATAGCGTTTTTTAAAAAAAAATCACTAAAATTCATGTTGAAAATAAAGGTGAGCGAAAAAAACGGCACAAAAAAAGTCAAAATGAACGCGTTTTTGGACTTTTCCATTTTTAACCAAAAGCCAATGAAAATCGGAAGTTTGGCGAAAAATTTTGGGTTGTCGTTTTTTGACAAAAATCACTAGAATTCATAACCTGTGGTCTAAAAGAGCTTATAAGGTATTTAATAACCTGTGGTCTAAATGAAGAGGACAATGAGAGTTTGACCAAGATCCCTGATTTAGAGGAACTCTACGATGTAGTTCATAGTATGAGCAAAGACAGTGCTCCAGGTTTAGATGGTTTCCCAAGGCTCTTTTATGTCAAAAGTTGGCAGATTATTAGCCAAGACATGTTCAAGGCAGTCCAGTTTTTTATAAATGGAGGGGACCTCCCCAAAGCAGTCACAGCTACATCACTTGTCCTAATTCCCAAGACACAAAACCCTCATTCCTTTAAAGACTTCAGACCCATTAGTCTGTGTACATTTTTGAACAAAATTATCTCAAAATTATTGGCAACAAGACTAGCTGTAGTACTGCCTAAGCTAATTTCAGAAAACCAAAGTGGTTTTGTTAAGTGCCGAATGATCACAGATAATTATCTCCTACCTAGTGAATTAATCTCATCCATTAATAGGAAAAGAAAGGAAGATAGTATTGCATTGAAATTGGACATGGAAAAGGCATACGATAGGGTTCATTGGCCTTACTTATTAGAAATCCTTAAAAAGATGGGTTTTGGGGAAATTTGGATTGATCTAATATAGAGACTAGTCTCTAATATTTGGATGACTGTCATTATTAATGGTCGGCCATATGGTTGGTTTAAGACAACAAAAGGGTTGAGACAAGGAGATCCCATATCCCCTCTCCTATTTGTCTTAGGTGCTGAGTATTTCTCGAGGGACCTCAATAATAATTATTGGAAGGGTCTGGAATTCTATGTGCCAAGGGGCTGCCCTAGGGTTGCCCATTTGGCGTATGCTGATGATATCATCATTTTTTCATCCTCTAGACCACAAATCCTTAAGGAAATAATGGAAATGCTTAGTCATTGTGAGGAAATATCTGGCCAAAAGATAAATGCAGCTAAGAGTTGTTTTTTATCAATGAAACAGCCTCTAATGAGAGAAATCATATGATTGGGAGAATTACTAAATTCTCAAGGGGAAGCTTTCCTGCCCCATACCTAGGCATCCCTATCTATTTTAAAAGGATTCCGACTGTATACTTTGATAACATAATGCAGAAATTTGAACAACGGATTGGAGGGTGGAGTACAAAATTCCTGTCAATGGGGGGAGAATTACACTTATTAAGAGTGTGCTCTCTTCTATCCCACTCTATACGACCACGAGCATATTCCCTCCAAAGAAGGTTGTGAACCAACTGGAATCCTTACTTGCTAATTTCCTATGGTCAGCCTTCCAAAAAGGAGACAAATACCATTGGATTAAGTGGGCTGACCTGTGCTTAACTCAGGAAGAATAGGGACTGGGATTCAGAACTTTCAAGCATTTAAATAAAGCACAGTTGTACAAGCTATGGTTTAGATTTAGACAAAAAAAAACTGGCAGAAATACTGTAGGAATAAGCACCCTCTAGAACTAACGCCTCCTAGGTGGGATTCAAATTGCTGGAAACGAATGCTCAATGTTGCTCCCCAAGCTGAGGAGCACATTTTGTTTCAAACTGGGAAGGAAAACTGCAATCTGCACTTGGATAAATGGAATACTAGGGGGAGACCAGCTGATATGGTGTAGGTTCAGGGCCAACACACAGTAGGTGATCTCTTGAGTGATCAAGGATGGGACAGGCAGAAAATCCAGGAACTAGCTCCACAGCTGCCTCCTTCTTTCTTCACTGACACACATATTAAAAAGAGGGAAAGTTCTGATAAAATGATCTGGTCCCTCAATAATACGACGCAATTCTCTCTGCAGTCAGCTTATTAAACAATCAGAGAAGAACATTACCCTATTTGCTCGTATTCTCATCAACTTTGGGATAACTGTATACCTACTAAGGTCTCATTCTTCATGCTAAGGCTGATCAGGAATAGGTTGCCACTGGGCAACAACCTACACAAAATAGGCATAATAGGTCCTATAAGCTGTCCTTTTTGTCTTTCCAATGAAGAAACTGCTAGCCATGTCTTTGGAACTGACAGGAGGTTGTCGTGACCCTGCAATTTTACTCAAAACACTAACATAATACAGTCGTGGTGAGGGATTCGTATCCACAGGGAGAGGACTACGACAATCGTTGCTATAATGATAGAATGTGAAATGATGCAATAACACAATCAAGGTATGCAAACAAGAATGGAATCAGGAAAAATCAATAGAGATGAATGTGTTGCTTCAAGGGTAAACAATACGTATGGATCTTTCTCTCGTTATCCCGGACGAACTTGTGTGGACATATATGAAGGGATTATACTGCTAGTGAACTAAGGTTGATCAACTTGGTAGTTCTCACAATCCTCGTTCCCAATTCTCCCTGAACTTCCCTTGGTATGGCAAGTCCTTAGCACGAGTCAGACTCTTCCAGATCCCAAGTTCTCCTAACACAAATCTAATTCGGTTCTTGACTATCTCCTTTGATAAGGCAGCTAACCAGTTCACAACTTCGTCTCACACTACAATAACTCTCTTAGACCTACGCGAAGGATTGATATTAACTGTCAGTGGGTACCGCACAGTCAAGGTCGCAAAGTCTCACAAGACCTAAGATTCATATATGCATGTTCACAATCTACTCATGTCGTGATTGATTGCCATTGGACTATTCACACCGACCTGAGTGGGTACCGCAGACCTAAATGTGAAGTTAATCTAGAGTGCAAATCATCAAACATAACAAGTGCAAAATTATGAACATGAAATAGTTTTTCAGATAGATATCTAAACAAATGTCTCAAACAATATCAAATCCATACAATTGACCCCTCAAAGCAACACTAAGGACTTAGCCGATCATATTGATTAGCTGGTATCCCATGATTACAGAACAAAAATTATGCTCTAGGGCTCTCAGATTTCCTCTCAGATTTTCTCTCAGTGAATTGATTTCTTCCCCAAAATCCAGCCTCTCCCTACAGCTTCCTTTTCCGCTCCTTTTATAGGTTTGCTCCAGTAATGTGGTCAAGTGAGCTTCCAGGAACTTTCCTTCCATCACGGAGATCTCACCACGTGTTTTGCAGATATAAAACAATGCGGAAGTGAGGACACGTGTTTAATGAAAGACTTAATGAGTAAGAAAATTCATCGCATTTCATCAAACACTTAGGGCCCTTAGAAAGACATGTCAAATGCTTTGCTTGTGTTAGCTTAAGCTTGTGTGTGCTAAATGCCACTGTGGGACAAAGACTGAGCGAGTAGTGTTTGTGCAAGTGTTCAATTGAGAAGTGAGAAGGAATGTACAAAAAAGTATTAACAAATGAAAATGCATAAAACAAAGGGAAAATATGAAAATGTGCAGGTGTGTGTAGCGGGCGCACAGTGTGCGTGTGTGCATGGATAGTGTAGTGCAAGTGTGAGTGTGTGCATGTGTGCTGGGTGAGTTGTGTGTTGGGCGAGTTGTGTGCTGGGAGAGTTGTGACTTGTGAATAGTGATTTGTGACTTAAGTGAATAGTGATTTGTGACTTAAAAGCACTAATGGCCGAGTGTGTGTCGTGCTTCTTGTATACAAATGCAACACTTTGCAACTAAATTCACAACACTCAAGCCAATCTCCATAACACACAATTGTAATCAATATAGCACATAAGTCATATAATCAAGCATCTATTCACCAGTTATTCCAGGAAAAAGACTAACAAAGTAGAGCATTTAAGTCGGTACAAGACCGACTTATCAACTCCTACACTTGAATCTTTGCTAGTCCCGATCAAAGTCGAGAAATAATTAAGCTCTTGTCCACCCCACATTCAAACACTCACAACCTCGTCGACAGTCCATTTCCAAAATTTTCGCATGCAAGAAAGATATGAGCGGTGAGTTTACAATTCATCTAATTTACACAATTTGTCGAGTAAGGTGCAACAAATAAAGACCAAGTCATCAGCGTGCAGTGTGTGCTGAGAGTTTCTTATGTTTCCTCGCACTGTCTATGCAGAGTATTCAAGTAGACAATTAACAAAAAAATTCTTGCACCACAGTCCTTTTGTCCATACACACAAACACTCTAAACATTAAGAAGCTTAACAAATAGTAACTTGCACATTGGTGCTTATTTGTCTTTTGACATAGATGCCGCACTTTGGTGCTTGGCTGCCAGGGTTTTGTGGCTATTTTTTCCCTTTATTCGCCTGCTGGCTTTATCTTTTAATACTTGCGTAATTCAGCGCAATTTCAATAGAATCAGTGTTCGTGTGTGTCTTCAATAGACTATATACTCAAAATGCAAGAATAAGTGTTTAAGAGTAGAAAGCACATACAAGTAAAGAATCATAAGCTCTCTCCTATGTCAAAATTGGTGCTAGCATTTCTATCTTACTTTGACATTGCACTTTACCCAGCAAATTGTATGCATCAAATGTATACTGTAAAACTCAAAAAAATTTCACGCACGAATCATTGAATAACGTTTATGGGTTTGTCGATAGTGTTGGGAGTGCGAGTGTGCAGGTGTGCTGGATGCACTAGCCAGTGGAATATTTCACAACACAACAACAAACAATCACATTTATCGCAACAGAAAATTTAAGGTACATTACAAGGTCAGTGCTAGTCACTGACTTGTTTCTTTTCTTCACACAACAACCATAAAGAAAACACACCACCTAAAATGCTATTAATATAATGAACACCACCTCCCGTCCCCAAAACATATAGCAACAAACAGAGAGAAATTTTTAAACAAAGGCTCTAAGCCTTACAAACACTAGCACAACTTCAAAGATCAAAGCAAAGATCACCACACAAAGCCAGTCAGACATGCATGTCTTCCCCCCCCCCACGCTTGAATTCAGCAATGGTCCCCATTGTGTGAAAAGGAAAGAAACTACCCAGTTTAAGTGCTTCGATGAAGGCGTTCTAGACGTTCCATTTCCAGATAACTCTCCCACTGTGGCCTGCCTATGGTTCCCATAGATTGTTGGGAGTCTTCTGTGGGAGACACTTCAATTCCTCGGCTTCTAGCCATTTGTGATAGAAGGAAGGGGAAGAATATAGGTGTGCCAGTGCATCTTTTAGCTTGCTCAATAGATTGCATGATCACCCTTCCCACATCGATCATTATTCTGTGCTGAATGGCATAAATCAGAAGCACTCTCTTTCTGGTTGCTCTGGCATGGTGGTTCGTGGGCATGAGCTTTGAATTTATAAACATCAGCCACATGCGGGCCTCCGCAGTCATATCGTTGGTATGCATATAAATGGCTTCGGATTGGTTGTTACGCACCCAAGAAGCTCCAGGTAGCCCAACAGATTCAATTAAGAAGTCCACATTGGCTGCTCCCGCTAACTGTCCAAATTCATCGTCTGGAAAGTCTGGTAGTTGATAATGTTCGTTGACTCTGTGACTTGTCACTTTGAGATAGGTCCCCCGTAGATAGACTCCATCGTGGTTGTTCTGGTTTGTGTAACTTCTATTGGCGTTGGCGTAATACTCCCGAGCCAATTCTACATTGGATGCTGCTGGGGCAAGGTGAGGGTTTCCCATTTGTAGAAGCGGATTGCCTTTCGTTCTGCCAGTACATATCGGTAAACGGATCTGTCAAATCGTCTCACCGCCCTATCGTTCACGAACCTCGGGGGTGATTCTGGGTTATACTCTTTGTCATCTTCGGAGTCATAGTCGGAGGGATCTTGAACGTCTAGGACTCCTCGGAGATACCTCCTGTAGTCATCATCGGTTCCTGGCATGTATCTGAATTGAATTCGATGTGAAACTTATCATGCAAAGTGAATGGTATTTATAGAGCGTTTTCACGCATGATTTGGGCAGCATTGAGCTAGACGACAAGACATGTGATCTAGCTGAGAGACATTGGTACAAAGTGACAACACTTAATTGTAGTGAAAGGTCATTCTTAAATAATTGGGCTAAGTGACAACCCTTTATGGGTCCGCTATTTGCATGCATTTGGCTTGTCACTCACAATCCAGTTATGCACTTGCCAGGTCGGCTCAAAGAATCTTTTATGTCTTACCCGTGACAGTGCAAGAATGATTCTTAGCGTGATTACCTGCTCTTGCCCGTGACTCCAAGATACACTTACCATATTCTTCTCTCTATGTGCCCACCTCTTGCTCTAGTTGCCAGCTTGTGAGAAGAAGTCCTGAGAAATTAGGGAGTTTGATCAACTCATTGGGGTAACATGGATACTGAATAAAATAAAAAAGAAAGCAAGTATTTAAATTGTTGGGTTGCCTCCCAACACAGTGCTTGGTTTATTGTCCTCAGCCAGACATAGATAGATGTCTTCAATATGGTGGTCAATCCAGGAACTGGGTGTGTTCTTTTCTTCCTCTAGCGGACTTGAATGCCTTTGCTCGGTGACCGTTGACATTCCAAACCGCTCCTGTGGACTCATTCCGGACTTCTATGACTCCGTAGGGATAAACTTTGGTTACAACATAAGGTCCAACCCATCTGGATTTCAAATTTCCTGGAAAAAGTCTTAGTCTGGAGTCGTATACCAATACAGGCTGCCCCACTTCAAATTCTCTCACTTTGATCTTGGCGTTATTCCATCTCTTTGTTCTCTCTTTGTACAGATTGGCACTGATGTATGAATTCCATCTGAACTCATCCAATTCGTTGAGCCTCATCATCCTGGCCTCGTGAGCCAAGTTCATGTCAATGTTCAGCTTTTGCACTGCCCAATAGGCCCTGTGTTCTAACTCCACTGGAAGGTGACATTCTTTCCCAAAGACCAGTCTAAAAGTTGACGCCCCGATTGGAGTTTTGTAAGCAGTTCTATAGGGCCACAGTGCGTCATCCAATTTAAGTGACCAGTCTTTCCTCCCTGGGTTGACTACTCTCTCCAATATCCTCTAGATTTCTCTGTTGGTTATTTCTGCCTGGCCATTGGTTTGTGTGTGGTAGGCTGTAGAAACTTTGTGATGAACCCCATACTTAGCAAAGAGGGCCCGAAAGATCCTGTTGCAGAAATGACTCCCCCCATCGCTTATAATAGCCCTCGGAGTCCCATACCTATTAAAAATATTCTTCTTTATGAACTGGAGCACTCCGTTACTGTCGCAATGGGGCATGGCTATAGCTTCGACCCACTTGGACACGTAGTCCACTGCCACCATTATGTATTCGTTCCCACAGGACCGTGGGAATGGCCCCATGAAGTCCACTCTCCATACATCGAATAAATCGACCTCAAGGATATTGTTGAGAGGCATCTCATCTCTGCCTGATATGTTCCCGACTCGTTGGCATCTCTGACACTGACTCACCCAGAGCTTCGAATCCTTGAAGATGTGTGGCCAGTAGAATCCGGTTTGCAAGATCTTATAACCAGTTCGGGTTCTGCCGAAATGCCCTCCAAATGGGGACTCGTGACATGCCCTCAAGATCTCATCCTTTTCTTCATCGGGTACACACAAACTGATGATCTGGTCACTGCACCTTTTATACAGACATCCACTCTCCTAAAAGTAATACTGAGCATCGTGCTTGAGCCTCTTCTTTTGGTCGTTGGGAGAAGTGTTGTGGCAGCTGGTTCGCCACAACATAATTGGCAATCTTAGAGTACCAAGGCAAGTCGCGAGTGTGGATTTTGAAAATTTGTTCATCAGGAAAACTCTCCTTAATCCATAATTGCAACTGTTCTTCGCTCAAAGCCCCCAGCTCGAGTCTGGACAAGTGGTCTGCTATCACAGTTTCGCACCCTTTTCTGTCCCTGACCTCAATATCCAATTCTTGTAGTAAGAGCACCCATCTGATGAGTCTTGGTTTTGCTTCCTTCTTTGCCATGAGGTATTTTAGAGCTGCGTGGTCGGTGTGAACTATCAATTTGGATCCCAGGAGGTATGCCCTAAACTTATCAAAGGCATAGACCACAGCCAACATCTCTTTCTCCGTCGCGGTATAATTCAGTTGTGCCCCACTCAACAACTTGCTGGCATAATAAATTGCATGGAACATGTTACCCTTTTTCTGCCCTAACACTGCGCCTACTGCGAAATCACTGGCGTCGCACATGTTCTCAAAGGGCTCTCCCTACACTGGAGCAACTATCACTGGTGTCTCCACTAGCCGTATTTTCAAAATTTCAAATGCTTCTGTGCACTTCTCATCTAACACAAAAGGGGTATCTTTCTCCAGCAGTGAGCACAACGGTTTGGCTATCTTTGAAAAGTCCTTAATGAACCGCCTATAAAAACCTGCATGGCCCATGAAACTCCTTACTCCTTTTACATTCGTGGGAACAGGCAGCTTAGCTATTACCTCCACTTTGGCTCGGTCCTCCTCCAATCCATCCTTTGAAATCTTGTATCCAAGCACGATACCTTCATTAACCATGAATTGGCATTTTTCCCAGTTCAAGACTAGATTGGCCTCTACACATCTTCTCAGCACAAGGGACAAATTCTTCAGACAGTTTTCAAATGTCATGCCGAACACAGAGAAGTCGTCCATAAAGATCTCGATGATGTTCTCCACCATGTCCTGAAAAATTGCTGTCATGCAGCGTTGGAAGGTGGCAGGGGCATTGCAGAGGCCAAAGGGCATTCTCCTGAAGGCGTAAGTCCCGAAAGGGCATGTGAAAGTGGCCTTCTCCTGGTCCTTCGGATCAATAGCAATCTGGTTATACCATGAATATCCATCCAAAATGCAATAGAAGAGAAACCCTGCTATCCTGTCCAGTAGTTGTTCAAGGAAAGGCAGAGGAAAGTGATCTTTCCTGGTGACTTGTTCAGCTTCCTGTAATCCATACATACTCTCCAAGCACTGATGATCCTGGTTGCCAATAGCTCATTATCCTCATTGGTCATTACAGTCACTCCTCCTTTCTTAGGCACACACTGCACAGGACTGACCCATTCGCTGTCTGAGATGGGAAAGATCATGCCGAAGTCAAGGAGTTTGATGATCTCCTTTTTTACCACTTCCATCATCTGTGGGTTTAGCCATCTCTGCTTATCTCTTGTGAGGTTTGCTCCCTCTTCCAACAATATCTTGTTCATGCAAATACTGGGGCTTATACCCTTTATATCAGCTATCGTCATCCAATGGCCTCCCTGTACATTTTCAGTATTTCCAATAATCTATCCTCTTGCCATTTTTCTAACGTAGATGAGATGACCACAGGAAGAGTCTCATTATCCCCCAAGAAGGCATACTTCAAGTAAGGTGGTAGAGGCTTCATCTCTAATTAAGGTGGCTTAATAATTGAAGGCATGAGCTTCTCATTTCTGCACTCAACATTCCCAGGCCTCACCTCTGTGGGCACAACTTTCACATTTTTGTTAGTGTCAACAAGATCATCTAACAACTTTTCACACACATTGACATTTTCACAGTTTTTGTCAATTTCATTTTTCAACTTCAATTTAGCTTTAGACTCATTCATTTCCTCACTTTCAAACACCTTATTCCTTTCAATCAAATTCACATCATTTTCATGATTTTCATCAGATTCAAATTCAACAATGATTTTATCAACAGATACTTCCAACACGGTTTGTTTACTCATGATTTTCGTTCCATACGCATGATCATTCCTTTCATCAATTAATGTTCATTCACAATTTTCATGCATGTTATCATCACAGAATTCACGTAATGCAGGGGAAGACTTATAGTGTTGTTCAAGTTCAGAGGGCTGGAGGTCATTACTCACGAGATTTGCAAGACAGCACTGTTCTATGGACTGAGGATGTTTCATCGCATAGTCTACATTGAACACCACTTCCTCGCCATTGACCCTGAATGTGATGGTTTTCCCTTTGACTCCTATGAGAGCATCTCCAGTGGCTAGGAAGGGTCGACCGAAAATGAGTGGGACTTCTGGATCTTCCTCCATATCCAACACTATGAAATCCACCGAAAGCACAAATTTATCTACTGAGACCAAGACATCCTCTACCATTCCGGTTGGTTGCACAAGGGATCTGCCTGCCAACTGTAGAAGAACGGCTACGGGCTTAATTTTCTCTCCCAAGCCTATACTCTCAGCGATGGATAATGGCATGAGATTTATCCCTGCTCCAAGTTCACACAATGCTTTGTTGAAAATTTTTCCTCCAATAGTGCAAGGCACTGTACAACTCCCAGGGTCTTTGAGCTTTGGAGGGAGTTCATTGTTTATCCAAGCTTGGCTCTCCTTTGTGAGTGGGATGGGCACTTCACAGTGCAGAATTTGCTCTTTGTTCGCGATTAAATCCTTCAAAAATTTTGCGTACCGCGGCACAGCCGTGACAAGATCCAGAAGTGTAACATTCACATTAACATTTTTCACCATATCTAGAAATCTTGTGAACTGGGCTCCGTTCTGGGCTGGTGGTGGAACTCGCTGAGGGAATTGAGGGAGTGGTGCATACTCTGGATAATTGTAGGGGCTTGAAGGTCCCCTTTTCCTCTTTGGCTCAGGCTCCTTCACACTCTCTTCTTTATCCTCTTCCTGGAGCTCCTCCTCCACGACAATGGTTTCTTCCATAACTTCTTCCTCAGGATTATTCTTCTCCTATTTCTTCGTGCTCCCACTGATTTCTTTACCACACCTCAGTGTGATGGCATTGCACACCTCTCTCTCCTTCCCTTTGGGGTTGGGATTAGTGTCACTAGGTAGGGTGCCCTGAGGCCTTTGGTGGCTTGCCTTAGCTAACTGACTTATCTGCATGTATATATTCTTGATGGAGGCCTCCACTGCTGTAGTTCTCTTCTCATACATCTCCATCTTTTCCAACATCGTCTGAAGCATTTGCATTTCATCTGTGGGTTTTCTCGATTCTCGATTACTAGTTTCCCCTCCTTGGTAATACTGTCTCTGTGGGTTGCCTTGATTGCTCTGTCCCCAAGCACCTTGACCAGTTTGATTTCGGTACCCTCCGTATTGCTTCCGGTTATTGTAGTTGTTCACATATTTGACCGACTCCTGGGTTAACTCACACTCATCAGTATGATGCTCCCCCTTGCATAACCCACATATCAACACTTGGGTGGTCTTGGCTGCCTTAAGAGTTTGAACCTGCCTTGACAGTGCTTCAAATTTAGCTTCCAGGGAGGTCTCATCATCCAACTCCAACACTCCCCTTTGTTTCTTCACGGGGGTTTTTCTGACTTCTGGGAAGAAGAACTCATCCTCAGCAATCGAATCAAATAATTCTCGGACTTCTGGGATACACTTATCTTTCAGAGCCCCTTTGGCACTGGCCTTGACCATCAATGAGGCTTCTGGTGACAGCCCTTTAAAGAAGGTGTTGAGCTCTCTGACCTCCCCAAGGTCATTGTTTGGACACTGTCGGAGTAAGTCATTGAACCTGTCCCATGCTTCCTTAAACGTCTCTCCATCTTGCTGTTGGAAACTGCGAATCTCCATCCTCATCCGTTCTAATTTGGCTGGAGGGAAGTACTTGGCCAAAAACTTTCTCTCTAGTTCCTCAAAAGTGGCTATAGACGGTCCTCCGATTGAATTAAACCAGTGATTCGCCTTCCCCTTGAGGGACAGTGGGAACAAAACTCTTCTCACATCATCAGGCGTGACCCTCTGCAATTTGAAGGTGTTACAGAGTCCCAAGAACCAGTCTAAATGCTCGTTCAGATCTTTATTGCTCAGGCCTTAGAAGATCTGCCCTTGGGTATTTGATAGCTCTCTACGTCTATTCCTTGGCGATTATTACTTCTCTCAAAGCTTACTGCGAAGTGGTCCCTAAACCTTGGACAGAGTGAGTTTGTCGTGCAACCCAAACAAACAAATACCCTAACTCTAAATATGTAGCACTTGGAAGCAAGGGGTCAAATTCCACGGAGAGGGGTGTCTTGTTAAGAGTTCGTGTCTAGTATGTAGAGTAATAAACAATGCAACTAAGTAAAGAAAACAAGATAAAATGCAACAAGACTAAACCTACACTAAAGTCAACCTAATTGATCTAGGACTTTGGCTTCAAAATTAGGGAGTAGAAATCAAGTATATACGTGTATCATTGGAATTTAGGACTAGGTTTCTAAATCATTTGTAGCATTGGTGATTCATGTGATAGCTTGAAGAATGTGGTTTAATTTTGTCTAGTGGAAATTTGGTTGCTAAGACTATAGTCGGACCAAACTCAACCACAATTAATAGATCAATCAAAGCCAATCGATTCTATGTCATTGCAAATCCACAACTTCCAAAGCAAGCCCCCAACCGTAGGTTGTCATGCTATTGTAAGACTTGGTTTCCATATGCTTAGGCATAATTCGTGAATAGATTCAATCAACATTATCATGGACAAAAGAGGTTCTCTTCATGTCACATACATGCAATGGATTAATATTCTACTCACAACATGGAACCCAGATTCTCATTTCAAGTCAAGGTTATTGCACAAAAAAAATGTGACCTAAAAATCATGCATAATGAAACACATTAATCAAGCCCATAACATTTCATCACCATACAAAAAATTATCAAAGCCCATGAGCCTAATTCCAAAGACACCCACACAATTTAGCCCATCATGGCTAATTTAGAGCAAACCAAATGGCTCGATTAAGCAATGAATTAGCAAGAAAGTGCAAGGAAGAGAGCAACCCCAATATATGTGGTCTTCCCAAATGTTGATTGCAGGCTAAGGTCCAAGCTTCTTTTTGATTTCCACTCCAATTAGCCAAAAGTTCATAGAATTCTATCCCAAGAAATGAAACACCCAAGAACACACACTAAAAATGGTGTGTTCTTATGAGCTACTGTTAATTGTGTGCCTAAGATACCTTAGACTTAGTCTTTAAGAAATCTTGAATAGTTAGTGAAATTGACTAAAAATCGATAATTACATAACTGTGACCCCGCTTTATTCTAAAATAGGGGCTGAAATCCAATTTTCGAAAGTGTTTATAGTACCCCGCTAGCCACTATTTTCAGGATTTCAGAACATGCAGCACTTCATGATGATTTAGGTTAGGACGGCAATATTAGGGATTGTCTTCCGTGCAGACTAGGCCGTTGTGGTCTTCATATGAATTGTAGCCCTGTATCTTGGCTTTCTACGGCATTAAAAAGCATTGAATTTGGAGTTCTGGAACAAATGTTATGAACATTCTCCCAAACTGTGACATAGGCTTTCTGATTTTTTGAATTCCTTTGGTGTAATGTTGGACTTGCCGCTCAATTTCAGCCATCTTGCCAGCAGATTTGGGAGTAATTACAAACATAAGAGTTTTAGTAGTCTCATAGATCTTTCCAAAACATCCAATAGCTCTTCTTTTCGTTAAGTAGAAGCCGAGATACGCTTGTTTGAATTTTTGCTTTGTGTTCTGCCCAGTTTTGCCTTGCATTCCCCTCTTTGTTCCTTTGTGCCATCTTGTCTTTGGTAATCCGAATTGAGTGATTTTTGGTTCTTTTTCCCACTTTTTCACATCAAATCTGGATTTCATTTCTTTTAGCTCCATTGAACTTCAAATCCTGCATTCATTCCAAAAACAACACATAAACAATAATAAAATCCTCAAAGACAAGAATAAACTTAAGTAAATGAGAGGGTAAAAAGAGGTATTTTTAGCCCCGATCAATCCCTCCCACACTTAAAGTTTTGGTCGTCCCCGAGTAAACAAAACAAAAGAGGACTAAACATAACACATACCACATAACTTGGTTGGTCACTTGCAAAGATAACATCCCATCCATTTCAAGTGCATTCATATGACCAATGAATTTTGTATGACTTATTTCAAAAAAAAACTATTTGACTTTTTTGGAGAGGATATATTCAATGCTTCATAATAGTTGTTTAGGCTAAGTAGTACTCACTTAATACTCCGACACATTTGTGTGTGTAGTGTGCAATGGGTTCCACATGGTCAAAGTTTATGTCATTAGATAAGCGATAATAGGGAATGTATAGTTTCTACCTTTTAAAACTAGCTCTTCCTTGTCACTAATAATCTAGATGTCCACTAGCATACACACACGTATACATTGTATTGAGGATCAATGAACTTTATTCCCTACACATATAAGTAATTTGATGTGCCTTGGGTTTTTGGCATCTTTATACCTCTACCCAATCATATAAGTTCCATGTACGAATGTCATTTTCACTCAAGAGGCTATCTCATAGAGGACGGGTAAGAAATTCAACAAATTAAACATATGCCAAAGATTTTATGGCTTTTTATACCTATTCCCAATCATAAAAGTTCCTTTGATTTCAAACTTTCTTTCAAGTTCAAGAGGCAATCTCGCATCGAATTGGAAATGTGTAAAAGTAAGACAATTAAAACTAAGCCATAGTTCAAATCATATCCTCCAATGCGTATGTGTTCACACTAGTTTTCACAAGATCACTAGGTAAAAGGTAAGCTTTATTCATTTTGAAAAAGACATCCCTAGTTCTCACTTTGTTTCATGACTCAACCTATCCCATATGTTTCCCCACTTGTACTTGAAAACAAATGTATTGAAATACAAATTTTCCACACTATGCTTCAACTTCTATCAGTTAGCACTAAGTTATCCTCAACCATTAAGTCTTATTGCATAAAACTTGTATCATTTGTCACACAAAAATTCATTTCCTACATTAGTTCACTTTCCCTGAATAGTTATGATCATTAACAAAGTTGCCAACCTACACTTTGTGTCAAAAACACAACTTATTCACAAGATCACAAAAATTTGAAAAAGTTCACACAAATAACAAAACATATAACATACGGGGTAAAACATGCAATATTGATTCACTAGCAATTCACATTGCACATTAAGCTCAAAATAAAAACTAAAAAAAAAAATAAGCTAACAACAAACATGTATTGCATCAACTCTTTTATTCAATTCTTTCCAACAAGGATGATAATCATTTCCCAACATAAGCAAGAATCAACAAAAGCAAACATTTCCTCCCCCACACTTAGAATCTTACATTGTCCCCAATGTAAGTCAAAGAATAAGGTAAAGAACTCCCTTTTTAGTAGGCAATGAACTCTAATGTTTGCTAAGTTGATTTGTCTTGCTCCTTGCTTCATACTTGTTGGAATGCAATCCTCTAGTTGATAACAACACAAAAGAACACTATTAAAAAAAAAGAAAATAACATGTCTACAAGACTTCCAAGAAAGAATGCATTTCCACATTGTTATCCTAAGCATCTCAACTCACATCATGGCATGAATACAATTTCCCCACTCATGTGCACATAATTCACAAGGTGTTTAAACATGAAGTAGAAAATAATGCACATAAAGGCATTCCAATATTGCACTAAGTTCATGAAAGTATTCAATCCCACAAATAATGATCAATTTTACACTTGTGAAAAATATGCACTCAAATCACCCAACTAGTATTGATTCGCATCAAATGACTCAATGTAAGCTCAAGAAGGTATTTCCCATGGCAAAAGAAATAATTCTATGAATAACAAGGGAATAAGCTCATACCTCATAACTTTAAAAAATTGAGTGAATGATTACTTGTCGTGAAATTGGTACCACTATAGAAGTACATGAGTGTGTTGTGAATATATGTGATTTGGTGCTTGTATTGTGCAAGATGGGGATGAAGTGTGCTAGTGAGTGCCACACCATGATCTTGGGTCATGATGGTGTATAATGTATCATGAGAATAGCACTTGGGCAAAGTTGTATAGGGGATGTCAAAATGAAGCCTCAATACACACACACCCATACTTAGCCATTTTACATCACTTCACTAGTTCTCTCCCTCTCCCACACTTGAATCTTTGAGTGGATTCTTCTTGAAATTCCTACAACATGAAAAAACATCTAATGAAAAGCAAGAAACATAAACAAACAACTTAATAAAAATCTTTATTCAAGACTAAGTAAAGAAGTAGTTCTGGGTTTCTTTAGTCTCCAGCTAGACTTTATTCTTGAAACTATCTCCTTCAAGAGTCGGAATATCCATCTCTATAACAGAAAAATGCCCTTTCATAAACACTCATATGCCTCTTGTAGGGCACATTTTGCAAGATCTTGAGAAGGTGCTTGAGCTCATGAACTTGAGGAACAACTTTTATGAATTCCACCTTGTACAATCGTTGTGCCTCCAAGGAAGGCACCTCCTCTTCTTCGTCCATTATGAATCTTGGGATTTCCAATGGTTCAACTTCACTCGGAAGCATTTGTGTCTCATCCCTACTAGTCCATTCTTCCCTAAAAGACTAAAAAAATGGCTTTGCACACAATGATTTATCAAACTCAACAATAAGCTCATCAATGTATGCATCAACAAAGCAAGATCGCACTATGTCAGTTACTCCTTTACAAATCATCAAATTCTCATCATTTAAACCAACATAGTGACTACTTGGAAACTTTTGTTCACAATTTAGGCAATCAACATGAGAAGTATATATGCGGGGTCTAAAGACATCAAAGTCCTCTTGGTGGTTAACAGATCTCATGAATGAAATTTCTTTTTTCCAACTACCCGTTATATTGACAATGTCCTCATGCAATGTAAATTCATTATTACTCAAGTCAATATTTGAGTATTGCTTCCCTTCAATAACACATGGAGAAGAATGATTTTTAACGAATTTTACCACTCTTTGTCTCCAAGTTGCATTAATTGAATCCAACCTTGATTGCCTTTTTTCAATAAGTGCATCCAAAGTCTCCAACAACTCATTGCTTTGATCTTTGATTAGCCATGGCCCTTCATAGCCTTTATGATGCCCAAACACCATTTCAACATAGCTCCTACAGTGAGCAACAATATATCCCCAAGTAGTTTGAACAACATTCAATTTACAATTCAAATCAACCAATTGAGACTCAAGGGACTCCCAAGACTCCAATGGGAAGAAGGCATCAAATAGTCTAGATTGTGGTTGTGTGTCATCCACCACAATCGGTGGGTCAATATGATTAAAATCAAGATGATCCCCAACAAACCGAGACATACTTGGAAAAACAACCAATACATAAAAATGAAAAACAACACAAAAAGATGAAAATAACTAAATATAAAATAGCAACTAAAACACCGAAACTAGAAAATCACAAAATTCAAGACACCACAAAATGCAAAAACAATACCCAAAAGCAAAAAAATGAAAACATTTACATTTAATACTCAAAATACCAAACACTAATCTCAATACAAATAGCCCCTCCCCGGCAACGGCGCCATTTTGTTGAGTGAGTTCGTCGTGCAACCCAAACAAACAAATACCCTAACTCTAAATATGTAGCGATAGTCTCCAGCTAGACTTTATTCATCCACAACATATGTCTTGGTCATGAAAAGAACTCAGTAAATCCATCTCTGCACCACACAAAAGATGAACTCTCATAAGCATGCTCCTTCTTCCCATAAGACACTGGAGTGTTGAGGAGATGTGTAAGCACAGGATCATGAGAAGAACTTTCTCCAAATATCACATTCATTTGAAGCACATCATAGCCCTCTTCTACCACACTATCCATAGTAGTCCTGCAATGCTCAACCAAGGAATGCACATCCATGGTCTCAACAAGCTCATCAGAAAGTTCAAAAGTAAAAGTCTCAAATTCACAATTGTTCACCATGTTATCATTATCATTCAAAATGTTAACATATTTATCATCAAAAATAACATTATTGACTCCACAAATTTTCTCAAAATTATCATCACAAACAACATTGTCATTTCGCAACAAACATTTCTCATTATGCACTGGAGGTGAAGTACCAATTACACACTCAGATTCATTCACAGTTTCAAAAGTTGATGTTTTACAAAGAGTCCCAGCAATTTCCACTTTATCATGATTCATGGTATCATAATGTTCTTCCAGATGTGACTCTATGCAATTTATCAAAGTATGAAGAAAAGAACAACCATCAGCATCAACAAACATAGCATGACCTCCACCATCATTTGAACAATTCTTAACACATGCTTCCTGTGAGGTATGTTCTACAAACGATTGACTTGGCAAATCAAAGCTTGATATATCTATGAAACCACATTCTTCTATGTATGCACTCTCTGATGAAATCATGCAATCTTCTTCATCAAACACATCACAACCAATCTCTGCATCACCAACAATGCTATCAACAGACATATAGTCATGCTTAACACCATTATCAACTAAAACTGGGGAACATTCTAGAACCTGAATGGAACAACAAAACTCTAAAGGCATAGGGTGTTTCATTGCATAATCCATATCAAAAACTACTTCCTCATTATTAATCCTAAATGCGACAGTTTTATTTCGAACTCCAATTAATGCATCACCAGTAGCTAAAAATGGTCTACCAAAGATGAGTGGTACCTCGGGGTCCTCCTTCATATCAAGTACGATGAAATCAACAGGCAAAGTAAATTTGTCAATTCTTACCAGAACATCATCTACCAAGCCAGAGGGAGTAACCAAGGAACTGTCTGCAAGCTGAAGTGTAACAGCTACTGGTCGAATCCTGCTTCCCAATCCAACATTAATGGCAATGGACAATGGCATTAAGTTTATTCCAGCTCCCAAATCACACAAAGCCTTTGCAAAATGCCTTGTGCCTATTTTGCATGGGATAGTACAGCTCCCAGGATCCTTAAGCTTCGGAGGAAGATCATGAACCATCTATGCTTGAGTGCACTCAGAAACCCTCATGGGAACCTCACATCTCAAGATTTGCTCTTTGTTGGAGATGAGATCCTTGAGATACTTAGTATACTTTGGCATTGAAGTCACTAAATCCATCAGAGGAAGATTCACATTTACTTGCTTGAGTACTTCCAGAAACCTGTTGAACTGAGGGCCCTTTGTTGGTGGTGGTTTCTTTCTCTCTGGAAAAGGAGGTTTGGGGGCATACTCAAGGTAGTTGTAAGGATTGGAGTTCTTGGTGATCTCATTTCCTACCCTAGCTGGTATTTCCTTCTTCACAGTCTTACTAGCCTCTTGCTCATTATCCTTCTTAAGTTCCAAAACTTCCTCAGCTAAATCTTTCTGGTCTTCTTCTGTACAATCACTCTTAACTTCTGAAGGTTTGTTCCCAGGCAAAAGTTTTCCACTCCTCAATGTTATGGCCTTACATCTAATATTGTTCTTAGGATTTGGCACCGTATCACTAGGAAGAGATCCACTAGGTCTATGATGTATAGCATTCGCGAGTTGACCCAATTGCATCTCAATGTTTTTGAATGTGCCATCATGATGTCTTACAGATGTCTCCAAAGCAACAAATCTTTCCTCATTTTTATCCACCTTTTCTATAAGACTCTCGACCATTTCTTCCACTGATGAGTTCCTCGGCTCTGAGGTACTAGCTTGATGTTCAAACCCTGGTGGAGGATTGGAAGTTCTCCTTTGATCATTCCCTTGAGTATATTGACCTCCCTGGCTTTGGTTCTGTTGTCCCCAAGTTCCTTGATTACCACCATAGCCTCTATTGTTGCCTCCTGAGTAATTTCGTGAGTACTGTGGCCTGTTGCCATAGTCATTCTCGTATTGAATGGACTTAGTGGTGACAGAGCACTCATCAATATAATGTTCACCCTTGCATATACCACATGAAAGAAGTAGAGCTTTTGTTTGTGTTGCCTTAAGAGTCTGCACCTGCTTGGCTAATGCTTCAAACTTCGCACTAAGAGAAGTCTCTTCATCTGCATCAAGAACCACCCTTTGTTTTCTAACATGAGTTTTGCGGGTCTCTGGGAAGAGATACTCGTCCTCAGCTATTCGATCAAATAACTCCCTTACCTCTTGGACACTTTTATCTTTGAGAGCACCATTAGCACAGGCCTTAACCATCATTGAGGCTTCAGCAGTAAGGCCTTTGAAGAAAGTATTTAGTTCTCTGATCTCTCCCAAATCATGGTTGGGGCATTGCCTAATCAAGTCGTTGAATCTCTCCCAAGCTTCTCTAAATGTCTCACTATCTTGTTGTTGGAAATTCGTAATTTCCAACCTTCTCTTTTCAAGCTTAGCTGGAGGGAAGTATTTGGACAAGAACCTCTTATGTAGATCATCAAATGACATTCCAGCATATTTTGCCCCAATACTTTTGAACCATTGTTTAGCCTTTCCACGCAAAGATAAAGGGAATAAAATTCTATGAACCTCACCCCTATCAACCCTTGGCAACTTGAAAGTGCTACATAAGCCGAGAAACCAATCGAGGTGGTCGTTAGGATCCTCGTTGTCAAGACCTTGGAAAAATTGGCCCTGGGTGATCATGGAAACAATTTGTGGAGCAATGTGGTAACTTTCTACGTCGATGTCCTGATGACCAAATCTGTTATCGAAGTTCACTGCATAATGGTCTCCAAACCTAGGTACTTGTGCTCCTTGGGCAGCCATTTCTCTCTGTTGTCTTAATTGTGCTCTCAGCGTTTTTGCCAATTCAAGATCCAATTGAAATTGTGGTTGTCCTGCAGACCTGCTAGATCTTGGCATACACAACACACTATTGTGGAGTATAATAGCAAAGAATCAAAAACTTCAAATGTGCAGCAAAGAAATAGACCACAACTCTCAACACGTACTTGAAAATGCAAAGAACAGAACACAACAACAACAGAGTAAACTAAAGTGAATGAAACAAACAATAACACAAAATAGAACAAGTAAAAATGCAAAGAAACAGATCACAATTCTCAACACGTACTAAAGAAATTGCAAAGAACAGAACACAACACAAAATGAAAGCTAAGTTAAATGTCACAAACAAAAACACAAAGTAAATTCAACACAAAACAAAATGAACCAGTGAAATTCAAAGAACACTTAATCAAACCCTAAAACCGTGCCTTCCCCGGCAACAGCGCCAAAAATTGATAGCGAGCTGTCGCTACTCGTCAATTTTAACTCTAAACACTAATGTAGTAGTGGAAGTAGAGATCGTATCCACAGGGAAGGTGTAATGTTCAAGAATTCAAGATATTGTTCCAAGTATTGTCACAGTATTCAAATCACAAAATTGAACTTGTAAAGGAACAAATTTAAGAAATTAAAGGAAAGCTACTAACAAGTGTAAACAGATATCCTAGGGTTCTTGTATCGGATGAATACGGACCTAGCCGATCTATGCTATGCAATCAATAGCAAGCAATTTTCAAGGAGACCTAAGTTGCCTTGAAGATCAAGTTATGGTTAGCATGGCGACCACACCACTTCCTCTTCTTGACACCGTCCTCTCCCATGGCGAGGCCTGAGAATGGTGGAATTCACTCCGCAACGTCTCAACTCTCCAAGCTAACTACTCTAACATGCAAAACATAGGAAATCCCATGGCGAGGCCCGACCTAACTTCAAATGTCTTCATTGTTAACACAGAGAGTTTCTTTAACACTTTTCCTAATGTTTCAATTTATCGAAGCTTCCCATGGCGAGACCTGATTCTCATAAATGAAATAATCGTAGAAAGAAAGTGTAAAAACTCAGACAATCACACTTTAGTTCTTATCTCATGCATCTTCACTGACTTTGGTGAATCAATCATCAACTTAGCATGTCGACCACAATTGAAGCTTGATCCATTCAAAATAAGGAAGAGATATGAAATTTAACCAATTTCTAGTAACAATTCAAATGCGATTTCAATCTTCATCAATTATGTAAATTGCATAGCATTAAATCTTATAAATCATGTATTCATCCGTTTAGAACCCTAAGATATCACACAATTAGCCAGAAAACTCCATATTCAACTCGTAAGCATTAAATTCCAACAATGAGCAATTGAATTCCATCAAATTGAGAAAATTCACCGATTAGAATGTAGAAGGAAGTCAAATGTTGCTTCGGTTGAGCTCAATATGAAATCTCTGGTTCAAAATTATGATCGGGAATGAGATCAGAGAAGAAATGTTTAGTGAGAGAAAATAGATCTAGAGAGAGAAAATAAGAATTCTCGCTTTAATTCAAAAGATAGTTCCAAAATTTGGGATCTTCCTTTCTACATATTAGCTACATCTCCTATATATAGAGCTATGAAAATGTAACTAATACGCAACCGTAAAATATCTAAAGTATTACAAAAGTGTCCTTCAAAGGAAGAACCAAAATCAGCCCAAAGAAATAAAAATTCCATGTTTGAAGAAATGTTAAGCACTCCAGCGCCTTTGGGCTTTCGGACGCGCGCCTTCAGTAGCTTCACCAACCAACAACAAGCCTTCAAGCCTTAGTTGTTGCGCCTTCGCTGCCTCTGACTCCAAATTGAAGATTCAGACTCAATTCACGCCTTCATGCTTGCATCCTCCATGCCTTCAACATACCCGAGGACTTCTACAGATCAGCCCTTCAGCGAAACTGCGCCTTCGTGCCTCTGAGCTGCACGCCTTCGTCATCCTCGCAACAACCTGAAAGTTTAGAGCTCAACACTTAGAGAAATTCCTGAACTTCAACATCACACACACATCTGCACTGCAACTCAAACCAATGCTCTGCCCGACGAGTCCTTGCCAAATTTCCACGAAACTTCACCCAACTGCTCCACAACTCCTCGCACCTGTTCACCAAGAACAACAACAATCCTTAGTTGATTTTCCAATTACCAAAAACATAAAAAAAAACATCCAAAGCAAATAAGCTGGCGAGGTCTCATGGCGAGACCTCGCCGGTTTGTGCATTTATATGGCGAGACCTCACCACGAGGTCTCGCCGTGTATCCATTTTGCTGGCGAGACCTCGTGGCGAGGTCTTGCCATACAAAGTGTTTGAGTGGCGAGGTCTCGTGGCGAGACCTCGCCGTGTATGTGCTAGTGAGTGTGAGTGAATGATGTGTTTAAAGAGTGTGAGTGTTTGAGAAGTGAATGAATGGAAATGAATTGTGAAGTGTGTGTAAGAGTGAGGTGAATGTGAAGTGGGGAAATGGCGATATGAGATGTAATGTAGTGTGTTGAGAGTCGTGAGAAATGTTGTTATGAAATGTTGTGAAAGTGAAGTATACAAAATGCACGAATGTTATGAGGTGAGATATTTGTGTGAAGTGTACAAACTGAATGAAGAAATATGTTAATGAATTTTGAATGTTGTGAAGTGGAATAAGAAAGTTGTTGTGAATGTGAAGTGGAGTTGGTGTTGAAGATGTTGTGTTCCTGGAATGAAATGAAATGAATGAGGATTGAAGTGTTTGTGTACAATGTTGTGAATGTGTAGTATGGATGAAAACAGGTAGTTTGGTTTGTGGAATAAAGATGTTTGTGTGAAATCCGAATTATGTTATGTGAGTAAATATTGGTGTTGTGAGTATTTGCAAAACTGATAAATGAAGTTCATTCATATGCTTTGAAAGACTTGTGAATTGTGAATAAGGAACAAAAACAAAGTGTGAAGTACAGTGTGTATTAGTGAATTTTGTGTGCATGAATGCTTGCTGCGTTTGAAAGCATGTGTGTGCTTGATTGTGTGTGTGTGTTGCGGCGAGGTGACCTCTCCGTATGTGAGGTGCGTGCGAGAGTGTGCGAGTGATGGTGAGTGTTGCTAGTGCTTGTGTGCGAGTGATGTGCGAGATGGTGTGCGTGTGTGCTTGCGGCGAAGTGACTTCGACGCAAGTGTGTGCGTGAGTGCTTGTGCGGCGAGGTCATGAGTGTGTGCGAGTGAGAGTGTGCAGCTGTGCGAGGTGTTGTGCGAGAGTTGCGTGAGTAATGTGCAGTGATGATGTGCGGAGTGTAGTGTTCGTGAGGTGTTTGCAAGAGTGCTTGTGAGGGAATTGTGAGTGTGAGCCTTCAATGTGGCTGAGTGTTTATTTTAGCATACAACCCAACGTCTACGCCAAATTCATGTGCCTTAGCTCCTAAATTGGACTTGATGTTAAACATAAAAGTTCTAGGCCTATCTCTTAGCTTTCCATTGGATCAAGAATCACTGAAATTAGAGGTCTATAGCTCAAGTTATTAACGATCTACCAAACTGTGGCAATATGAATTCAATAACTAAATCCTGAAGTAGCAATCATAAAGATGCCCCTGTTCTCCCCAGCAACGGCGCCAATTTGTTGAGTGAGTTCGTTGTGGAACCCAAACAAACAAATACCCTAACTCTAAATATGTAGCACTTGGAAGCAAGGGGTCGAATTCCACGGAGAGGGGGGGGTCTTGTTAAGAGTTCGTGTCTAGTATGTAGAGTAATAAACAATGCAACTAAGGAAAACAACATAAAATGCAACAAGACTAAACCTACACTAAAGTCAACCTAATTGATCTAGGACTTTAGCTTCAAAATTAGGGAGTAGAAGTCAAGTATATAAGTGTATCATTGGAATATAGGACTAGGTTTCTCAATCATTTGTAGCATTGGTGATTCATGTGATCGCTTGAAGAATGTGGTTTAATGTTGTATAGTGGAAATTTGGTTGCTAAGACTATAGTCGGACCAAACTCAACCACAATTAATAGATCAATCAAAGCCAATCGATTCTATGTCATTGCAAATCCACAACTTCCAAGCCAAGCCCCCAATTAGGTTGTCATGCTAGTGTAGACTTGGTTTCCGTATGCTTAGGGCTAATTCATGGAATAGATTCAATCAAAATTATCATGGACAAAGAGGTCTCTTCATCACAACATGCAATGGATAAATATTCTACACACAACATGACCCAATTCTCATTTCAAGTCAAGAATATTGCACAAGAAATGTGACCTTAAAATCAAGCATATGAAATATATAATGAAGCCCATAACATTTCATCACCATACAAATAAATTATCAAAAGCCCATGGCCTAATTCCAAAGACACCACACAATTTAGCCCATCATGGCTAATTAGAGCAAACCCAAATGGTAAATTAAGCAATGAATTTAGCAAGAAAGTGCAAAGGAAGAGACGACCCAAGATGAGAAGACTTCCCAAATATTGATTCCGAGCTAAAGGTTCAAGCTTCCCTTTAATTTCCACTCCAATTAGCCAAGAGTTATAAGAATTCTCTCCCAAGAAATGAAAACACCAAGAACACACACTAAAAGGTGTGTTCTTTTGAGCTTTTGCTAATTGTGTCCTAGATACCTAACTTAGTCTTTAAGAAATCTTAAATAGTTAGTGAAATGACTAAAACTCGATAATTATATAAAGTACCCCGCTTATTCTAAAATAGGGGCTGAAATGCAATTTCCAAAAGTGTTGGTCCCGCAGCCACTATTTTCAGGATTTCAGACAGCACACTTAGATGATATTGGGATGCAATTTTGGATGTCTTCCAGGTAGAACTGGGCGTTGTGGTCTTCATATGAATTGTATCCATGTCTCTTGGCTTTCTAATGCATTAAAAATCATTGAATTTGGAGTTCTAGATTGAGAGTTATGAACATTCTCCCAAACTGTGACATAGGCATCTGATTTTCCGAATTCTTTGGTGTATGTTGACTTGCGCCTCAATTTCATCCTTCTAGCCAGCATATTTGGGTGTAATTCCAAACATAAGAGTTTTAGTACTCTCATATATGTTTCCAAAACATCCAATAACTCTTCTTTTCGTTAAGTAAATAGAAGCAGAGATACGCTCGTTTGAATTTTGCTTTGTGTTCTGCCCAGTTTTGCCTTGCATTCCCCTCTTTGTTCCTTTGTGCCATCTTGTCTTTGGTAATCCGAATTGAGTGATATTTGGTTCTTTTTTCCACTTTTTCACATCAAATCTGGATTTTATTTCTTTTCGCTCCATTGAACTTCAAATCCTGCATTCATTCCAAAAACAACACATAAAAAATAATAAAATCCTCAAAGACAAGCATAAACTTAAGTAAATGAGAGGGTAAAAATAGGTATTTTTAGCCCCGATCAATCCCCCCACACTTAAAGTTTTGCTCGTCCTCGAGTAAACAAAACAAAAGAGGACTAAACATAACACATACCACATAACTTGGTTGGCCACTTGCAAAGATAACATCCTATCCATTTCAAGTGCATTCATATGACCAATGAATTTTGTGTGCCTTATTTCAAAAAAACTATTCGACTTTTTTGGAGAGGATATATTCAATGCTTCATAATAGTTGTTTAGGCTAAGTAGTACTCACTTAATACTCCGACACATTTGTGTGTGTAGTGTGCAATGGGTTCCACATGGTCAAAGTTTATGTCATTAGATAAGCGATAATAGGGAATGTATAGTTTCTACCTTTTAAAACTAGCTCTTCCTTGTCACTAATAATCTAGATGTCCGCTAGCATACATACACTCATACATGGTATTGAGGATCAATGAACTTTATTCCCTACACATATAATTTATTTGATGTGCCTTGGATTTTTGGCATCTTTATACCTCTACCCAATCATATAAGTTCCATGTACGAATGTCATTTTCACTCAAGAGGCTATCTCATAGATGACGGGTAAGAAATTCAACAAATTAAACATATGCCAAAGGTTTTATGGCTTTTTATACCTATTCCCAATCATACAAGTTCCTTTGATTTCAAACTTTCTTTCAAGTTCAAGAGGCAATCTCGCATCGAATTGGAAATGTGTAAAAGTAAGACAATTAAAACTAAGTCATAGTTCAAATCATATCCTCCAATGCGTATGTGTTCACACTAGTTTTCACAAGATCACTAGGTAAAAGGTAAGCTTTATTCATTTTGAAAAAGACATCCCTAGTTCTCGCTTTGTTTCATAACTCAACCTATCCCATATGTTCCCCCACTTGTGCTTGAAAACAAATGTATTGAAACACAAACTTTCCACACTATGCTTCAACTTCTATCACTTAGCACTAAGTTATTCTCAATCATTAAGTCTTATTGCATAAAACTTGTATCATTTGTCACACAAAAATTCATTTCCTATATTAGTTCACTTTCCATGGATAGTTATGATCTTTAACAAAGTTGCCAACCTTACACTTTGTGTCAAAACACAACTTATTCACAAGATCACAAAAATTTTGAAAAAGTTCACAAAAATAACAAAACACATAACATACGGGGTAAAACATGCAATATTGATTCATTAGCAATTCACTTTGCACAATAAGCTCAAAATAAAAACTAAAAAAAAAACTAACAACAAACATGTATTGCATCAACTCTTTTATTCAATTTTTTCCAACAAGGATGATAATCATTTCCCAACATAAGCAAGAATCAACAAAAGCAAACATTTCCTCCCCCACACTTAGAATCTTACATTGTCCCCAATGTAAGTCAAAGAATAAGGTAAAGAACTCCCTTTTTAGTAGGCAATGAACTCCAATGTTTGCTAAGTTGATTTGTCTTGCTCCTTGCTCCATTCTTGTTGGAATGCAATCCTATAGTTGATAACAACACAAAAGAACACTATTAAAAAAAAAAGAAAATAACATGTCTACAAAACTTCCAAGAAAGAATGCATTTCCACATTGTTATCCTAAGCATCTCAACTCACATCATGGCATGAATACAATTTCCCCACTCATGTGCACATAATTCACAAGGTGTTTAAGCATGAAGTAGAACATAATGCACATAAAGGCGTTCCAATATTGCACTAAGTTCATGAAAGTATTCAATCCCACAAATAATGATCAATTTTACACTTGTGAAAAATATGCACTCAAATCACCAAACTAGTATTCATTCGCACCAAATGACTCAATGTAAGCTCAAGAAGGTATTTCCCATGGCAAAAGAAATAATTCTATGAATAACAAGGGAATAAGCTCATACCTCATAACTTTAAAAAATTGAGTGAATGATTACATGTCGTGAAATTGGTACCACTATAGAAGTACATAAGTGTGTTGTGAATATATGTGATTTGGTGCTTGTATTGTGCAAGATGGGGTAGAGAATAGACGAAGTGTGCTAGTGACTGCCACACCATGAACTTGGGTCATGATGGTGTATAATGTATCATGAGAATAGCACTTGGGAAAAGTTGTATAGGGGATGTCAAAATGAAGCCTCAATACACACACCCCCACACTTAGCCATTTTACATCACTTCACTAGTTCTCTCCCTCTCCCACACTTGAATTTTTGTGTGGATTCTTCTTGAAATTCCTACAACATGAAAAAACATCTAATGAAAAACAAGAAACATAAACAAACAACTTAATAAAAAACTTTATTCAAGACTAAATAAAGAAGTAGTTCTGGGTTTCTTTAGTCTCCAGCTAGACTTTATTCTTGAAACTATCTCCTTCAAGAGTCGGAATATCCATCTCTATACCAGAAAAATGCCCTTTCATAAGCACTCCTATGCCTCTTGTGGGGCACATTTTGCAAGCTCTTAAGAAGGTGCTTGAGCTCATGAACTTGAGGAACAACTTCTATGAATTCCACCTTGTACAATCGTTGTTCCTCCAAGGTAGGCACCTACTCTTCTTCTTCCATTATGAATCTTGGGATTTCCAATGGTTCAACTTCACTCGGAAGCATTTGTGTCTCATCCCTACTAGTCCATTCTTCCCTACAAGACTCAAAAAAGGGCTTTGCACACAATGATTTATAAAACTCAACAATAAGCTCATCAATGTATGCATCAACAAAGCAAGATCGCACTATGTCAGTTACTCCATTACAAATCATCAAATTCTCATCATTTAAACGAACATAGTGACTACTTGGAAACTTTTGTTCACAAGTTAGGCAATCAACATGAGAAGTATATATGCGGGGTCTAAAGACATCAAAGTCCTCTTGGAGGTTAAGAGATCTCATGAATGAAATTGCTTTTTTACAACTACCCGTTATATTGACAATGTCCTCATGCAATGCAAATTCATTATTACTCAAGTCAATATTTGAGTCGTGCTTCCCTTCAATAACACATGGAGAAGAAAGATTTTTACCGAATTTTACCTCACTTTGTCTCCAAGTTGCATTAATTGAATCCAACTTTGATTGCCTTTTTTCAATAAGTGCATCCATAGTTTCCAACAACTCATTGATTTGATCTTTGATTAGCCATGGCCCTTCATAGCCTTTATGATGTCCAAACACCATTTCAACATAGCTCCTACAGTGAGCAACAATATATCCCCAAGTAGTTTGAACAACATTCAATTTACAATTCAAATCAACCAATTGAGACTTAAGGGACTCCCAAGACTCCAATGGGAAGAAGGCATCAAATAGTCTAGATTGTGGTTGTGTGTCATCCACCACAATTGGTGGGTCAATATGATTAAAATCAAGATGATCCCTAACAAACCGAGACATACTTGGAAAAACAACCAATACATAAAAATGAAAAACAACACAAAAAGATGAAAATAACTAAATATAAAATAGCAACTAAAACACCAAAACTAGAAAATCACAAAATTCAAGACACCACAAAATGCAAAAACAATACCCAAAAGCAAAAACGTGAAAACATTTACATTTACTACTCAAAATACCAAACACGAATCTCAACACAAATAGCCCCTCCCCGGCAACGGTGCCAAAAATTGACAGGAGGTTGTCGTGACCCTGCAATTTTACCCAAAACACTAACTTAATGCAGTCGTGGTGAGGGATTCGTATCCACAGGGAGAGGACTACGACAATCGTTGCTATAATGATAGAATGTGAAATGATGCAATAACACAATCAAGGTATGCAAACAAGAATGGAATCAGGAAAAATCAATAGAGATGAATGTGTTGCTTCAAGGGTAAACAATACGTATGGATCTTTCTCTCGTTATCCCAGACGGACTTGTGTGGACATATATGAAGGGATTATACTGCTAGTGAACTAAGGTTGATCAACTTGGTAGTTCTCACAATCCTCGTTCCCAATTCTCCCTGAACTTCCCTCGGTAGGGCAAGTCCTTGGCACGAGTCAGACTCTCCCAGATCCCAAGTTCTCCTAACACAAATCTAATTCGATTCCTGACTATCTCCCTTGGTAGGGCAGCTAACCAGTTCACAACTTCGACTCACACTACAAGAACTCTCTTAGACCTACGCGAAGGATTGATATTAACTGTCAGTGGGTACCGCACAGTCAAGGTCGCAAAGTCTCACAAGACCTAAGATTCATATATGCATGTTCACAATCAATTCATGTCGTGATTGATTGCCATTGGACTATTCACACCGACCTCAGTGGGTACCGCAGACCTAAATGTGAAGTTAATCTAGAGTGCAAATCATCAAACATAACAAGTGCAAAATTATGAACATGAAATATTTTTTCAGATAGATATCTAAACAAATGTCTCAAACAAGATCAAATCCATACAATTGACCCCTCAAAGCAACACTAACAACTTAGCCGAACTTATTGATCGGCTGATATCCCATGATTACAGAACAGAAATTATGCTCTAGGGCTCTCAGATTTCCTCTCAGATTTTCTCTCAGTGAATTGATTTCTTCTCCAAAATCCAGCCTCTCCCTTCAGCTTCCTTTTCCACTCCTTTTATAGGTTTGCTCCAGTAACGAGATGATCCCCAACAAACCGAGACATACTTGGAAAAACAACCAATACATAAAAATGAAAAACAACACAAAAAGATGAAAATAACTAAATATAAAATAGCAACTAAAACACCAAAACTAGAAAATCACAAAATTCAAGACACCACAAAATGCAAAAACAATACCCAAAAGCAAAAACATGAAAACATTTACATTTACTACTCAAAATACCAAACACTAATCTCAACACAAATAGCCCCTCCCCGGCAACGACGCCATTTTGTTGAGTGAGTTCGTCGTGCAACCCAAACAAACAAATATCCTAACTCTAAATATGTAGCACTTGGAAGCAAGGGGTCGAATTCCACGGAGAGGGGGGTCTTGTTAAGAGTTCGTGTCTAGTATGTAGAGTAATAAACAATGCAACTAAGTAAAGAAACCAACATAAAATGCAACAAGACTAAACCTAGACTAAAGTCAACCTAATTGATCTGGACTTTAGCTTCAAAATTAGGGATTAGAAGTCGAGTATATAAG
Source organism: Ophiorrhiza pumila (assembly GCA_016586305.1). Taxonomy (NCBI): domain Eukaryota; kingdom Viridiplantae; phylum Streptophyta; class Magnoliopsida; order Gentianales; family Rubiaceae; genus Ophiorrhiza; species Ophiorrhiza pumila. The sequence continues at coordinate 14,807,928 of BLIW01000011.1, forward strand.
TGTATCATTGGAATTTAGGACTAGATTTCTCAATCATTTGTAGCATTGGTGATTCATGTGATAGCTTGAAGAATGTGGTTTAATGTTGTCTAGTGGAAATTTGGTTGCTAAGACTATAGTCGGACCAAACTCAACCACAATTAATAGATCAATCAAAGCCAATCGATTCTATGTCGTTGCAAATCCACAACATCCAAGCCAAGCCCCCAATTAGGTTGTCATGCTAGTGTAGACTTGGTTTCCATATGCTTAGGGCTAATTCATGGAATAGATTTAATCAACATTATCATGGACAAAGAGGTCTCTTCATCACAACATGCAATGGATTAATATTCTACTCACAACATGACCCAATTCTCATTTCAAGTCAAGGATATTGCACAATAAATGTGACCTAAAAATCAAGCATATGAAATATATAATCAAGCCCATAACATTTCATCACCATACAAATAAATTATCAAAAGCCCATGGCCTAATTCCAAAGACACCACACAATTTAGCCCATCATGGCTAATTATAGCAAATCCAAATGGTAAATTAAGCAATGAATTTATCAAGAAAGTGCAAAGGAAGAGACAACCTAAGATGAGAAGACTTCCCAAATTTTGATTCCAAGCTAAAGGTTCAATCTTCCCTTTAATTTCCACTCCAATTAGCCAAGAGTTATAAGAATTCTCTCCCAAGAAATGAAAACACCAAGAACACACACTAAAAGGAGTGTTCTTTTGAGCTTTTGCTAATTGTGTCCTAGATACCTAACTTAGTCTTTAAGAAATCTTAAATTGTTGGTGAAATGACTAAAAATCGATAATTACATAATGTACCCCGCTTATTCTAAAATAGGGGCTGAAAAGCAATTTCCGAAAGTGTTGGTCCCGCAGCCACTATTTTCAGGATTTCGGACAGCACACTTAGATAATATTGGGATGCAATTTTGGATGTCTTCCATGTAGAACTGGGCTTTGTGGTCTTCATATGAATTGTAGCCCTGTCTCTTGGCTTTCTAATGCATTAAAGATCATTGAATTTGGAGTTCGGGAACGAAAGTTATGAATATTCTTCAAATCTGTGACATAGGCTTCTGATTGTTCGAATTCTTTGGTGTATGTTGACTTGCGCCTCAATTTCAGCCATCTTGCCAGCAGATTTGGGTGTAATTCCAAACATAAGAGTTTTAGTACTCTCATAGATCTTTCCAAAACATCCAATAACTCTTCTTTTCATTAAGTATATAGAAGCAGAGATACGCTCGTTTGAATTTTGTTTTGTGTTCTGCCCAGTTTTGCCTTGCATTCCCCTCTTTGTTCCTTTGTGCCATCTTGCCTTTGGTAATCCGAATTGAGTGATATTTGGTTCTTTTTTCCACTTTTTCACATCAAATCTGGATTTTATTTCTTTTAGCTCCATTGAACTTCAAATTCTGCATTCATTCCAAAAACAACACATAAACAATAATAAATTCCTCAAAGACAAGCATAAACTTAAGTAAATGAGAGGGTAAAAATAGGTATTTTTAGCCCCGATCAGGAACCTATTCTTTTGCAGCTGAAATCTGGAAAATCATAGGGTCTGAGATGGGACTTTGGCAAGGTTAGTCATTTACAGGCACACTTAATCAATGGTGGACCATTTCTGAAAAGTCGGAAGTTAAGAAATTTTTAATGAAAATCATCGCCTCCCTGGTGTGTTGGAATTTATGAAAGCAGAGAAATAAAGCCATTTTCAACAATGCTAAGCCTGAAATAGACCTTATCTCATGCTCTGTTTTCCAAATGATTAAGGAAATATCTCTGATTAAATTCCTAAGGGGAGACCTGGGAAATCTGAACTGGACTCAGTTCTGGTTCACAATCTGGCTAATCAGAAGAAAAATCAAAATAACTTTCATTAAATATCACCCCCCGATCACCCCTTTATTAAAATTAATATTGTCGTTGCAAAGGTAGAATTAGCAAGAAACCCTCAAGGCAGGATTGTATGCCATATCCCTGTGCTATCACTTACTCTAACAACTCCTAAATTGCAGGTATAATTACTAGCCTGCAGCTTGAGTATTTCATGCTGCAAAAATCATGGTTTTATGCAAGTTGCTTTGGAAACAGACTCGGGGGAGCTACAGCAGGTGTGGAAGGAACAAACATGGAAAAACTGGTATTTGGATGACTTGCTACAGGATATAAAAGCACATACTAGCCTTACTAAAGTTTCAAATGAGGAAAACCAACCTCAAGGCTGCTTGTGTTCACTGAAGGCAAAGATCTAAATCAATTGCATAAACTCTTACACTCAGACAACTCAAGCCTGCCCAACATCATCAGGAAAAGAAGCAAACAATATGGTATATACAGCTGGGCAGTGGCATAGAAGATCATCAGCTGGAAGTGGCGGCCTATATCAGGTACTGTATTCAGAGATGTATCATGGCAGATTGAGCAGTTCCATAGAGGGAGCAAGGCCTCTGGACAACTGTAAGTATCACAAGGTAACAATTCCATACTTAGTGATGTGTCCCTTGTGTGAATATGGCCCCATCCTGCTGAAGTTAGGGCTGGTTAGCCAAAAGGATTTTGTGCCCCAGCCTGTTGTTGTTAGGGCTGGTTGCCATGCTTGGAAAAACTGGAACAGGGAGGATGAGCATAAGGAGAGAGGATACAATAATGAGAATGCCGAGAAGGCAAACCTGAAGAGATGAAGTCCAACCCAAACAGAATAGAGAAAGCCGAAGGTAAACCTGAAGAGAAGCAGCCCAGCCCAAACTGAATAGAGAAAGTCTAGATGCCACTTAAAGGAGCTGAAACTGAACACAACATCACATGAAGTGCATCGAATTAAGGAGGAGGAAGAGGAACAAAGGACTCTCCAACGGTCTACTCCACACAGTACATGGCCACTCATTATCCCAAGCTTATGGGATCTTTTGTCACTCATTGTGACTAAAGGAGCTTCTGTACGTATATTACATAGGAATTTGCAATGTGAATAGAGGAAGTACTCCAAGTTTATCTTGATGGTAACTCCCCTTGTGAACATAAATCCATTAGGCCGGTGGCATGTAAATGGAATTATGGTCAAAGAGTTCTTTTGTGTAAGGGTGATATTAGGGTCTATCCATCACCCACCAAATTATTTATTAAATTGGGAGTGGCGTCCCACCTAAGAAGAAGGTTATGCAGACTAAAAAAAATAACTAAAATTCATGTTGAAAATAAGGGTGAGCGAAAAAAATGGCACAGAAAAAGTCAAAATGAACGCGTTTTTATACTTTGCCATGTTTTACCAAAATGCCCATGAAAATCGGAGGTTTGGCGAAAAAATTTGGGTTGTCATTTTCTGACATTAATCAATAGAATTCATGTTAAAAATAAGGGTGAGCGAAAAAAACGGCACCAAAAAAGTCAAAATGAACGCGTTTTTGGACTTTTTCATTTTTTTACCAAAAAGCCCATAAAAATCGGAGGTTTGGTGAAAAATTTTGGATTGTCGTTTTTTGACATTAATCACTAGAATTCATGACGGGGTTGGAATTGGCATGTTCCTCTCTCTAGAACTTGGTTGCTCTCACTTTTCTCTACTGATTATCAGCCTTAAGCCTGACCTCTAATTCCAACCTTACAATCCAACATCTTATCTTCACTCCAATCGGCCCTACACCCCTTCCCATTAGCCATCAAGCTTTCAACAACCGATCAACAGTCAAGATTGTTCACCGTTTCTTAACATCGAATTCAGCTCACATCTCCACCTTGGCTCCACCACCTGCCGCTGATAAACTCAACTGAAGGACTAGGATGGGGGATGTGCTGAATATAGCCTCCACGGAATTAATAGCATCACCATCCAATGAAGCTGCCATGATCAACCAGCTATGTCCTAGCTCAGATCGGTCTGATCCCTCTCTACACCTTTAAGCAAATACGAGCTTCAAGGAGGCAACCAACTCCAAGGTAGTGGCTACACTTCCTCTATAGCAACCTTCCCATGCTCCCACAAAAACAAGGACCGACATTCAAGATCAGGTAGCAAGGTACATGGCCAACCAACAAGATCCTAGCTCAGATATGACCGATCCCACTCCACAGCCTTCAGCAAACAAGTCATCCAAGAAGGCAGTTACCTCTAAGACAGTGTCTATATCTTCTCCACAGCTCACTCCCCAAGCTCCTACTAAAACAAGGACTGCCACATTTCAGTTCATCCATCGTCGGGTAGCAAGGAAGTAGTCTGGAACTGTAGCTGCCTTTCCTTATCTCTCAGGATTTCAGCTGCCTTCTTCTTCTATGTCTCCTCCCAAGTCGGCTACACGACCTCTTCATGGAACTGATAGTCGACAAGGAAAATCTCCAATGGTGGAAGATGCATACCTGCTCGATGTTAATGCATTCCCTCCATCACCGCCTAGGAAGCTAACTTCTACAACCAAGCTGCCAGATTCACTGCTGCCAGAGTCAGATTCTCACCTAAAAGGAGCTTTCCCTAAAACCCTAAAACATGACCAAAGTCTTTTCGTGAAGCTGTATCTGCAAAATGGTCCAGTGAAGTTGACGTTTCATTTGCTTCAATGATTAAGAGCTCCCTCTCGACGTAAAAAGGAGAGCCAGCTTTTTTCATTTCAGATGATGAAGAGAAGCAGTTGGTGGCACCGTTTCAATTTACCCTGATTGGACAATTTTCCAGGGGACGACCGTCTATGGTAGCTATCCAAAAACAAATACTTGCAGCTGGCTTCAAAGGCGAGTGCAATGTGGGTTTGCTAGATCAAAGAAATATGTTTTTCAAGTTTAATGTAGAGGCAGATTTTCATAGAATGTGGCTAAAAAAAATTTGGACGTTTAATGGCTGCCAAGCAAAAATTTCAAAATGGTCTCCAAATTCAGTCCTGATAGAGAATCCTATATTGCTCCGATTTGCGTGAAGTTCCCCTTGCTACCCATTCATTTATTCAATAAGGAGAAACTTTTCTCCGTAAGTTCGGTAGTGGGAAACCCAATGAAACTCAACCTCGCTTCGGCAGCTGCGGATAAAATTCTAAGACCTAGTGAGGCAAGGGTATGCGTGGAAGTTGACGTCTTGATGCAGATCCCCAGCTATGTGTGGATAGGCAGCAGAGATAAAGGCAGGTAGCAACCTATCCTAGTTGAAGATTTACCAGATTATTGTTCTCAATATAAGAAAATGGGCCACTCCGTGGCGTTGTGTAAACAGAATGGTGTGAAAAGACCAATTGTATAGAAGATGTGGATGCCTACCAACACTGCCCCAACTCCAAAGTCCTTGGACCAGCCAAGGAAAACCATAGCCAGACATGAGGAGGATGAGCTTCTAAAACCTAACAAGAGTACGGAACCTGCTCAATGTAACAGGAACAAAATTCACAACGACTCGATCAAGGCCGAGGAAGTGATAATATTAGAAAAGGATGGGGATGTCCAAAATCTCGAAACACAAGATGAGTTAAACAAGACAGTTGGCCTAGAGCAACCGATCCAGGAGGACACAAACGGGGAAGCTCAAATCATTGAGAAAAAAAATCTCGCTCAATTCTTGGTGCTCATTGATGGGAAAGAAGTAGACTCATCGGTCCTACCAACAACAGCCCTACCACTCGTCATAGCAGATAAATTAGAGGATAAGTTAACGATGGTGCAGGCAGTGGACAAGCAGCCCCCAAGTGTCTCACTCACAGGTATAGAGGACGAAGGGCTCCATACAAACGAGTCACAGCCGGCCTTCACTACCACGGAACAGCCTACCCAACAGCCGAGTGATGAGGCCATTAAAGTGGTGGTGATTTGGGAGGAAGGACAGTCTTTATCACTGTAAAAAACTGGTTCACTATCTGACCTAAGCATCCTACAAAACATCCCAACCAAATTAGAGACAACGGACAACGGGGAGGAACAGTGGACCGAGAACAGCTTCGATGAGGCTTTAGTCGGCCCAAAGCCAATGCACTGTCTGGGAGAAAGCTCAGGGAAAGGAATCCTTTCATATGCTATTCAAATGTAAACGATGGAATCCAAGGTAAGGTATATGCAGCTTGTGATGGCCCCGGATTACCTGTGTTCGATCAAATTGCCGAAAGTTATTTTGTGATTTTATTTTGATGCTAGTATGGCTGGGAATCTACTGTTTGGACCTTGAGGAGCCGGTATTTATTCACTTGTTGAAATGCTTTTATGCCTGGGTATCTTCTGCTCGCTAGATCATGGGAATCCCTCTCCGGTTGGAATAGGTTAGCGGCTGCATGGAGTGCTTGGAAATGATGTTGTGACGAGCTTATAAGTCTGGAATACCTTGTCCAGGGACTAGACCAGGAATTAATTAGCATATGTGATAGTGCTACTGAACATCTATGGACCACTTCAGTTATGTTTTTGAAAGTCGATCGCGATAATGTGGTCTTGAGGATTGCTTTTGAACAAACTTGACAATGATTGGTCTGATACTGTTTTGGGACGAACTGCTGCTTTTAAATATACATTTTGATGGGGTACCTATGTTCTGGATGCTGGAGTGTTTTGTTTTGCTTTGATGCTCCATCAAAAATTTTGTTTTGTTGGGCTTAAGCCGAACTGTTGCTATTCAGTATTCATTCTAACTTTGATCTGGAGGCTGGAGTGATTTGTTTTGCTTGGATGCTCCATAAAAAATTTTGTCGTGTAATTGCTGGGCTTAAGAGGAGGTGTCTTACTTTGATGCATAATTTATGGAATTCTGTTTGGACTTGGTGAAGCTGAACACATGGATGATTTACCTGATTTCAGGAGGTGCTTAGCTGGTTAAATTTGGACTTTTATTCAGTCTAACACATAGAATTCATGTAAAGAATATAGATGGATTTTGAAGTGGATATTAGAAAGACTTACTCTACAGTGTCTAGAGTAAAAATGTTTTTCATTCCATGTCACACACTTATTTACAAATCATGTAATGGAGTAGTACTCTATAGTTCTTGCTTTATCCTTTTGTAACGATGCTTTTAGGTATATCCAGCATCGTATTTTGCCCATTATGTATATAGTCCTTATTTTCAAAAAAAAATCACTAGAATTCATGTCGCAGGTTGGGGCATATTCTTGTCCCATGTTGGGGCCTTTTTGGCAAACCCTAACCGGTTGAAAGCTTCAGCTCCCTAGCTCTTTCGGCTTTTGTGAATTTTTACAATTTGTAAAGTTTTGTTTTGATATGGGATTGTTTTATTCTCCCAAATACATCATACACTTTATGGCTAGGTGATGTTTTGTGTTTAGTGGGGAGGTAGAAATCTTCTACTTTGGTTTTGGCCGAAGTAGAGGTTTTCTCCTTCCTTTATGTAAGCTAGCTGATAATCATACTGGATTTGATCTCCAAAGTTTGTCCATGTAAGTGATAATCATGTACTGGAGTAGTACTCCAATATTAGCATTCTGTACACGTGTAATGGTGTGTTCGGGTATAGCCAGCATTGTTTTCTGCCTACTACTTTTATATGCTCTTTTTTTAAAAAAAAAATCACTAGAATTCATGTTGAAAATAAGGGTGAGCGAAAAAAATGGCACAAAAAAAGTCAAAATAAACTCGTTTTTGGACTTTTCCGTTTTTTACCAAAAAGCTCATGAAAATTAGAGGTTTGACGAAAAATTTTGGGTTGTCATGTTTTGACATTAATCACTAGAATTCATGTTTTGTCATGCTTCACCACAATACTCATCACAGTATCCTCCTGCTCTCTCTCAATCGCAACTGACTTTATCCTGCCAGCACTGCAGACTGATTTTAGTATCTTACCGTCGGAGGCCGGAGCCACCAACGGACAATAGATCCTTAGGAAGGTAGCTTTTTTACCCCTCTACATGGCTTGTGTTACCAGGATGGCGCCTTTGTTAGCTGCTCGATTAGCGGCATCAAGGGCTCCAGTCATCACAATGTCAACTTCAAGTCCGCCTAGGAATGGCCCGACGCTAAATCACAACTGGTAGAACTCCTTTTCCCTACAAGCCTGCTCCTTTCCACCACTTCTCCCTCAGTTGACTTTGAGGAAGAGCTCAAAGGCCGCCGACATTCTCTAGCCACCTATAGGATCGGCCACCAACTCAGAGAGCCAGATCGTGGAGCTCCCCCAAATTGAGACTTTGAGTTCTAGGGCGCCTCCAGAAGCCGACAATCTGCCGAAGATGGGAGCTTCATCGGCGGCGGACCCAGTACAAATTCCTTCCTTCTCTGACACAATGGAGGCTGGTCATCAGCCTATACGGCCTAAAACCTACCGGGAGGCAATCTCAGGAGTAGGGGTCAAGGGTCCAGTTACTTCCATACCTACAGAGCCAATTAACCTATCCTTTTCCTCAGTGACTCCACGAAAATTGTCATCGTACAATGGAGAACCTGCTCTGCTGGTTACCAGAGAAGAGGAAGACTCCTTTGCCCTACCTTTCAAATACACATTGGTTGGGAAATTTAGCAGCGGTAAACCATCGATGGCCGCTCTCCGAAAAGATATCCAAGCGGCAGTTTTTGTTGGACAGGTATATCTTGGTCTTCTTGATTACCGGCATGTGTTCTTTAAATTCGAAAAGGAGGAAGACTTTCTCAGAATGTGGACAAGCCGGACTTGGAATTTTTCTGGCTTCCCGACGCGAATTTTCCGGTGGTCTACAGGCTTCAGAACTGACATTGAGTCATCAGTGGCTCCGGTGTGGCTCACTCTTCCGCAGCTACCACTACACTTCTTCAACAAAGACACATTGTTTGCCATTGCGTCGACTGTTGGTACCCCTCTGAAAGTTGACAATCCCACAGCCTTAGCCGATAAATTGGTGTGACCGAGAGAATCAAGAATCCTGGTTGAATTTGATGTGCTAAAAGAAGGCCTAATCGAGTGTGGATAGGCAGCCAGGAGAGGGGACAGTGGCGGGCCATTGTAATGGTGAATAGCCCTAATTACTGCACAAATTGCCGGAAGATGGGCCATTTGAAGACTCAATGCAACCCCCAACATTTCAGCAAGGCTGCAAAATCAGAGAGACTAAGGAAAGGGAAGGAGAAAATATGGATGCCCAAGAAGCTTGATTAGGGTAAGGGCAAAATGGATGTATAGCAAACCATAGATGAAAGGGAAGCCTTAACTGTGAAGAACAGAGCCGAAGTGGAATCGAGCAATCCGTCCTGCCATGGCAGTAATGGGAGAAATATTGAGACTGCAGAATTGACTGGGATGAGCAAAGAGTTACAGGATAGTCAGAAGAACAATGTGATGCCTACTGCAGCCTCGGAACAGCAAAAACTGGATGCTCAGAATGGGGACTCTGTGCTTGTTGTAGATAACAATCTAGGGCAATTCCTAGCCAATCTAAGTCAATTCTTGGCTCGCATTAACAGAGAAGAAGGGAAAGCTGATGATTTAGAAGAAAAGCCCCTAGCAATTGAATTTCCTTTTGAAGCCTTGAATACTCCTGACCCGGATATTAACAAATCCAGCAATATGGAGACCACTACTGTGCTGACACAATGGGAAGAGGGGGAATCTTCAGGTTTGCATAAAGCCTGTCCCAAATCGGATTTAGCCATCCTGCAAGCCATGGAAACATTGGTTTGGGATGAAGGAAAATTTTCGAAAATTTAGGATGTTAGCTCCACCTCGGGCCTTGCCCTTATCCAAGCCATGTCTACTGAAGTGGAAGTGGATGAGGATAGAGAAGATTGCTGGACGGAGAATAGCTTTGAGGATGAATAGCAGGATAAGCTAGATGATTTCCTTGATAAGATGGACAGACATCTCAAGCCACCCAAGCAGTCAAAGAACATAGAAGCTTTACTGAGCCCTAAAGCTGGTGCTGTTTCGGGGAGAAAGCTTAGGGATCGCAATCCCTTCATATGTTATTTAGAAGGAAAGAGGTGGAACCTAAGGTAAGATTACTGTTTTCAAGCTGGTGTTAGGCCCTGATTACTGTTTTCATATCAGCTTGGCCCTGTAATTTACTTACGGATTGGATGTTTTCATACTGAGTGCTTGGTCCTGGGATAGCTTCCCTGAATCGTAAGGACCCTTTTGTTAGAAATGTTTCATTCCGACTCTGATGAATTTAGAGGTACCAGCATGGTAAGACTGAGTTTTCCACTTTGGTTGGGTCATATTTTGCATACTTGAAGATGCCATGCCAGAGTGTATTACAGTCGTTATTGTAGCTTGGCCATGGGTTGTTGGAGAGTTGTTACTTAATTGCTTGGAAATGGAACTGCTGGCATGATCCTTTCTGTTGGTCACCCTGCGGAATTGGGCCTTTGTTTTTGCTTGCCTTTTGGAGTTTAGCTAATAACACTTGGGAGCCATATTTTCTTAATTGAATTGCTTCTGCTGTGTGATGGTCAGTTTGGAAATCAATCTTTCCCTTGTTTTGACTGCTCTGCGCTCTGGAGGAAATGCTGATTAATGATCTAGTGCTGCCCAATACTGTATTGTGTAACTGCTGATACGCCACAGCCTAGGCTGGTCTTGCCTAATTCTGTTTGCATCTCAGCCCCTAAAGGCAACTTCACTAGTTCAATACCCTGCTTCCCTTAGTTGATTAAAGTCATCAATATGACTGAAGCAGGGGACAGATCGGATGCTCTTTTGGGATCCTGGAAGGGCTGCTGCTTCAAATGAGGAGAATCCAAAATGGCCTGGGCCTAGGTTGATGGTTTAGGTCATTCGCGGGCTGGATTGGGCTATTGCCCATGTTCTCACTAACTATACTTGGATAGGCTTTGGGCAGAATGCTTAGCCAATTGATTTAGGTTTCTTGAAGCCTTTTGTAAGTTACTAAGATTCAAGAGTCTTTAGGATTTGATGTGCCTTTCGGGCTTTCAAATTCTTTGGAATCTAAATCTCCACACATACTCCTATTTTGACCTTTTGTTTTTTTTTATTTTGGATTGTAAAGGAGTAGTACTCCTCATTTATGGTTTCCTTTTGTATTGGGGTGTCGGGTATATCCGGCCTCGTTAATTTTATTTATGGTATAATAAAGTAGCTCTTTATGAAAAAAAAAGAACAGTTATGAAAAAAAAAATCACTAGAATTCATGTTGAAAATAAGGGTGAACGAAAAAAACAGCACAGAAAAGTCAAAATGATAGAGTTTTTGTACTTTTGTCGATTTTGACCAAAAAACCCATGAAAATCGGAGGTTTGGCAAAAAATTTGTGGTTGTCGTTTTTTGACACTAATCACTATAATTCATACAACTGATGATCTTCTGCATAACCTCTTTCTCTCACTAGAAAAAATGCTCTCAACTCTCTCCACTTATTCTTGGATAAGCCGGACATAATTCACTAACTTACAGCCACCCATTTTGTTGTTACATAACCAATTATTGTGAGATAACAGTACAATCCGTTTCCCCAGGCGGGCTCTGGCCTCCTGCCGGAGCCACCACACGAATCACCACCACCACTTCAACCCTTACCGCCACTACTGTAAACCTTCCCAGTTAAAAACCATCGATCCACATTTAGTTGTCTCAACACTAGCGACCCCTAATCCATTCGCATCCTAGAACTTCTACGAATCTACCATTGCTCTATCTTTCTGCCAGTCTCCGAGAACCGGAACCTACCAAAGATGGGGGATCCACCTCCCGACCCGCCGAAAAGGTCATTTAAAGAAGCAATAGAGACAAAAGGCACCTCCACTGCACAGGTCTCTTTTGCAGACATTGCAGAAGCGGACCTTCCTTCCTTAGAAAGCTTTAAAGGCGAACCAGCCCTACTCATCTCGCCGGAAGAGGAGGACAACCTTGCCGACCGATAAAGTTCACAGTCGTCGCCAAATTCTCCTGGGGAAGGCCTACAATGACGGTCATGAGAAAGGAAATCTTCATGGCAGCTTTCAAAGGCCAAGTTCATACAGGGTTATTAGACCATCGACACATTCTGATCAAATTCCAGTTAGAGGAAGACTTTCAGCTGATTTGGTTGAGATCAACGTGGACTTTTACAGGCTTTCAAGCGAGAATCTTCCGTTGGACAAAGCATTTCAATCCTGGAAAAGAGCCGACCATAGCTCCAGTGTGGGTGCGATTTCCACTTCTGCCACTCCATCTATTTGAAAAAAGGAATCTTTTTGCTCTAGCCTCATGTATTGGAAAGCCACTCAAAATGGACATTGCAACAGCAAGTGCTGAGGATCTCCACCGGCCGAGCGAAGCCTAGGTGTGTGTGGAAATAGACGTGGTCAAGGTTCAACCGACTCGCATCTGGATTGGGAGCAGAGAGTCTGGTCGTTGGCAAGAAATAGAGACTGAAAACAAACCCCAATATTGCTTCTTTTGCAACAAAATGGGGCATGGTCAGAACCAATGCAATCCTAGCAAACCCAAGAATAAGGCCCAAAAACAAATCTCTGCTCCTCAGCTAAAGAATAACCAAGAATGGATAATTGTCGCTCGATCAAAGAATAAAAGCCAAGATGATAATGGCACACTTTAGAGTAATAGAGCAGCTGATGTCTTGTAGAAAGGGAAAGAAATCGTACATGTTGAAGAATAGCAGGTTGATATCCCGGAGTCTTTCAAAGCTAGGAATGGTAGTTGTGCAGAGATTGCAAATTCCCGAATAAACACAGCCAAAAACTCAAAGGCCAATGCTGAACCTCACCCTACTCAGGCGGATGAGATCAGGACTGAAATAGTTGTTGAGATTGCTAACGCACACATTCTTACAGTAAAAATTTAGAGGTGAATAGTGAGGTTCCTACTCAGTGTGGTGAGGTCAGGTCCGAAATTCTTGCTGAGATTGCAAATTCATACATAAATGCAACAAACTAATTCAGAGGACTATAATGAAAGTCATCATATTCAGTGTGATGAGGGCAGAAACGAAGTGGAAGCTAAGGGTGCGAACTCACTCACAGACAGAACCAATAAGTCAGGGGTGAACGATGAGGCTCAACTTAATAAGTGTGATGTGAATGACACTACTCTTCCAACAGAGGCCCCTAAAACAGATAAGGATCTTAGCCCATAGCCTATGAATCAGAACAAACTAGTGGAGTCAGGATCTACGGAAGGTCAGGATATTATAGTGATCCAAGAGGTTGCAGACTGCCCACCGAAAGTACTGAACATGAGCCACAGACACAGAAGCAAATCATTAGAGAAAATCAATATTGAAGGTATGGAATCCCCGATAGAGGAATCAGATGACTCTGTGGACCTATTCCAAGTGGAGGAGCCCAACTTGGAAGCCTTAAATAAGGTGAAAGAAGATCTCCTCAAAAGCATGAGAAAAGAGAAACCTGGCAAACAACCTAAGGAAAAAAGTAAAACTGAGAGCTGCAGTAAACAAGCCCCTCCAAATCGATCCCTGAGAAGTAGGGATTCAGGTACTCCTTCATCTAATGTTTTTTAATGATCAGAATGTTACATTGGAATATCAGAAGCATCCTAAAAAAACCCAACTTCAGGAAATTAAAAAGTTTAATTAACTCTAGAAACATTGATTTTGTGGCTATTGCAGAACCATTCATTGTAAGAAACAGATTTCTAAAATTTTGTTTCGGCTACATTTTGACCATGTCCTTGTAAATGACAATAGATCCATATTGGTTTTCTATCGTAGCCCTTAAAATGTGAACTCATAGTGAACAATATCCAACACATTACTCTCTCAGTGGAACACCCCATGATAAAAGAAAAAATCTTGATATCGAATGTGTATGCGAAGTGTTCACCTAATGAGAGAAAGGTACTCTGGACCTCCCTTAGCTCAATAAATGGTTTACGCTTGCCTTGGGTAGCATGGGGGGACTAGAATTGCATTCTAAATCAAGAAGAAAAGAAAGGGGGTAAGGCTTTCCAGTTTAAAGACATATAGGAACTTACTAATTTTGTTGACTCTGAAAACCTTACGGAAATAAATAACCTTAGTAGCAAATATACTTGGTGTAATAACAGAAAAGGGAAGGCTAGAATATGGAAAAGATTAGATAGAGGTCTATGCAATGTTAAATGGATGGTCTAAATTTACTTCAAACATCAACCTATTAAGTAGGTCCCCCTCTGATCACTCTCCTATGGTTCTAGAATTAGCTCCGAAAGTAGAGAGAACAAAGAGCTTTAGGTTCCAAAATTTCTGGACTCATCATAAGGACTTCTTGGACATTGTCACAACTGCCTGGAATCATGAATGTAGTGCTGATCCCATTAGAGTCCTTACTGAAAAATTGAAAAGAACAAAAGGGGAAATGGCAAAATGGAACAAAAAAGAATTTGGTAATATATTTTCCTAGACGGAGGAAGCAGAATCTGAACTTAGAAGGTTAGAAGACCTAGACTCCGTCAGTCCTGTCCCTAGAGAGGAAATCTAGAAAGCAGCAGCTAAGCTCAACCAGGTTTCAGCCTTGGAAGAACAATTTTGGGCTCAAAAATCTCAACTGAAATGGCTAAAAGAAGGGGAGAGAAATACGGCCTTTTTTCATGCTCAGGTTAAACAAAAGTAGTCTATTAACGTCATACACAAAATTAAAAACATGGAAGGAAATTACATAGAAGATGAACTGGAAATAGGGCAGCTAGCTGAAGATCACTTCAAGAAGATGTTTACTGCCCCTTCCTCCCTCCCCACCATTAGAAGTAATATCATCCCAGAGCTGTTGGGGGAGCAGGATAGAATGCTCTTTACTGCACCTCCATCATTGGAGGAAGTGAGGACTGTAGTTTTTGGATTAAAAAAAGACAGTGCCCCTGGCCCGGATGGCTTCAATGGATCCTTCTTTAGATCTGCCTGGGACATAATCAAACAGGATTTAATTATGGCTGTTTCGTATTTCTTGAATGGAGGAGAATTAAACAAAGCTATTACTGCCACTTCTATCTTATTGATTCCGAAAAATAGGAATCCAACCACTTTTGACCAATTTAGACCTATTAGCCTATTAACTATGTGAATAAAATCATTTCCAAATTTCTAGCAAATAGATTAGCCCCTTTACTATCTAATATCATTAGCTTTAATCAAAGCGGCTTCGTTAAATGTAGACATATCACCGATAACTACTTGTTAGCAATGGAGCTTATGTCTACCTTATCACATAAGAACAAGGTCAATAACATGGCCTTGAAACTAGATATGGAAAAAGCATACGATAGGGTTCATTGGCCATTCCTGCTTCAGGTCATGAGACGTCTAGGTTTTGGTGAAATTTGGATAGATGTGATATGGAGGTTAGTCTCCAATACCTGGTTCTCCATCCTAGTCAATGGCTCTCCTGAAGGTTTCTTCAAATCAACTAGGGTACTAAGGCAAGGGGATCCCATTTCCTCTCTACTCTTCATTATAGGAGCTAAATATCTAACTAGAAGTTTGAACTCTCTTCTACTGCAACCTAATATCCCTAAGTTCAGTCTCACTAGGAACTGCCCCTAATTTAATCACCTTGCATATGCGGATGATTTAATAATCTTTGGAACTGCTCACACCACATATGTCAAAACAGTGATGGAAGTCCTGCGACACTATGAGATGGTATCTGGCCAGAATATTAATTCACACAAATCTACTTTTATCACTCATAAAAAGGCTGATGGTGGGGTTAAATTCAGGCTTAGGAGACTCACAAAATTTTTCCAAGAGGAAATGCCCATCAAATACTTAGGTCTCCCATTGCATTATAAAAGGATCCAAGCAAAACACTTTTCAGCTTCTGTTGATAAAATTTCAGAAAAAATTCATTCTTGGAAAGCTAATTTGTTAACGATAGGAGGTAAGATTACTCTGATTCAAAGTGTTCTAGCTTCCCTTCCTATATATTCTGTAATGGCTATTGATCCACCAAAGGCAGTTTGTAATCAAATTAAGAGTATAATGTCTAACTTCCTATGGAATGGAGTTGAAAAAGGGAATAAACATCATTGGATTGGCTAGAAGACCTTGTGTTTTCCCAAGGATGAGGGAGGTATAGATCTGAGGTCATTGGAAGACTTTATCAAAGCTCAGTCAATAAAACTTTGGTGGCGGTTTAGAAAAAATGAGACATTGTGGGCCAGCTTTTTGCATGACAAATACTGTGGGAAAATTCACCCGATAGAGGTCCTACCTAAAAGAGGCAACTCTCATAACTGGATAAGATTGGAGAACATATCCCAAGCTGCTGAGGAGCTGATCTACTTCACTATTCATGATGGTAACTTACACTTTTGGCTTGATAAATGGCTTGGTCTAGATAACCTGAACACAATTACTGGCCTATATGGGAATCAGAAAATCTCCCAATTCCTTTCGGGAAACCAGTGCAACATGGAAGCATTGCTACAAATCATCCCTGTGGAATGGGCTACCAAAGTCTCAGGTATACACATATTTGATCGAGGAAGTAAGGACAAAATACATTGGTGCCTAAACAGCAGTGGGGATTTCACTTCCTCGTCTGCATTTCAGCACTGCAGATCACATAGATCACCTGATTCTTACTTTACACATATTTGGGACCCTGGTTTACCTATAAAATTTTCTTTCTTTATGCTGAGGAAAAGGCTATATAAACTTCCCCTTCATAGAAATCTTAACAGATTTCAAATACATGGACCTTTTGTATGTCCAATGTGTTACCAACAAGGAGAAACACAATTTCACCTCTTCTCTGACTGCAGGTTCATCACTCAATTAGGCAACATATTTGGGGCTGAAGTAGGGATTCACAACCACTTCTTCAGGTCCCAAAAATGGTGGAATACTCAACAAAGTAGCACTCTTCTTCGTTTCATCAGTAAGATTATTCCATCTCTCATTTGTTGGGAAACTTGGAAAGCAGAAATAGAGCTACATTTGAAAATGCTCCTCCTGAACTTGGGACAGCTGTTACTCATATTTTCAAAATGGTACATAGCTTAGTCCAAATTAAAACAGGCAGATCTTTTAGTAAAAGCTGGGTTGACTTTTGGTATGAAGTGCACACATTTAGAACCCCAGCAAAACTAATTGGAATAGCATGGATTCCTCCCAATGAGGCTTTTTGGAAGTTGAATGTTGCATGCTCTGTATCATCTGATCATATTCAAGAAGCAGGACTAGTTAGAGACTCTTTGGGTGATGTTATTTCTTGGTTTATTGTTACTAATTTTCCCTTGAGATTAGTGTCAAAAATGCAGGTTCTCATTTGCACAATTCATAAAGGAATCCAGTTATTCAAAGACAGAACCTCCCATACATTGGATCTGGATTCAGACTCAGAAGATCTATGTCAATTGTTCAAGAGACAAGACTTTGAAGACTGGAGGTGTACCCAATTGAAGGATCAAATTCAGGCTCTTAAAGAACTGAAGTTTGGGAGAAAGATCACTAAAGAAGAAAATAGGGCTGCCAGATATTTAGCTAAGCATGATCTTATAGACTCCACAGTTCTTCCCCAATGTTGCAACAACGCTCTGAGAATCGACAAGCTGGGATTTCCTCTCTTCAAAAGAGTGGTAAGAAGGTAATGGAAGGCCATTGTCTACTGATGTTAGGACAATTTTCCTAAGTAATGGGAACTAAGTGTTTTATGCCTGCTGAAGTTAGGGCAAATACTTGGAATAATTCTTTTAATTTGCCTGCTGATGTTAGGGCACCAGTATATTTTTGCTGTTCCACAGAATCTACATGCACACTTGGCTACTGCTTACTAATACCAGCTTTATTTGTTGGGGGGCTGAGTATGTTTTGTGCATACACTTAGAGTCTGTTGAAGTGCATATGGTACTGTTAATGTGCTTAACTGATTCTTAACTGCTGCATGTGATTGTAATAATGTGGTGGCGGCTGAATGTGTTAATTGGCTTTCTGGCAGATCTTTCTTTTTCTCTCCTCCTTACTGCTTAACATTAACCTAACACAGCAGGTAGGGTGGCATCGTGGGGCACTTAGATGTAGTTCATCAATTGCTTTTTTGGACTGATCATATTATGTGCATATAATTAGAGTCTGCTGAAAGAGCATATGTTACTACATACCCTTTTAATGTGCTTACCTGATTCTGAAATGTGATTATGACAATGCGATGTTGGCTGAATGTGTTATATGCCTTCCTAGCAGAACCTATTTTTCTCTTCTCCTCGCTGCTTCACCTCTGGTGATTTTTGAGTAATCATGTAATTGTGTAATGGGGCAATTAGACCTAAAGAGCGAACAATGTATGTACATGATTCTACTTTATTTTGTATAAAGGGGGATGCCCTTCTAGCAAGCTATGTAATAGATAGTTTCTAATTTTATTTAATCTAATGTGTAAATGGAGTAGTACTCCACGTTTATTTTATGTACACCTTGAAAAACATATCTCCATTAGGCCTTTTGGCGTGTAAATGGAGGCGTGTTCTCAAGGACCTTTTGTGAAAGAGTGACAGTAGGGTATGTCCATCACTCAAAAACTTATCCAATAAATTGGCAGTGGTGCCCCACCTCATATGAGGTTCTGCCAACTAAAAAAAGAAAAAAAAATTCTAGAATTCATATTAAAAAAAATCACTAGAATTCATATTAAAAAAAATTCACTAGAATTCATATTTTTTTCTCTCTATAAATTTTTCTCTAACTTCTCTCTAGAAACATTGAAAAATCTTTCGGGCCTTTCAGCTTCGATCCTACATTTCTTGAAGACAAGCTCTTTGCTTTGATGACAACATTTATTGTAAACAAGACCTCCTCCTCATCTATCAGATTGTATTAGCGCGGATGCGCTTTGAAGACACGGGAGCAACAAAGAGCCGATCGGGAGCTACAGAAATTAGGGCCTTTCAGCTGCGCTCACCAGATCAGACTTGACGATCGGAAGTTTCACACACACATTGGGTTCCTCTTTATCGGGATTCTCTAGGCTGTCTTCTGCTGCTCGAGGCTGGAACTTGTCTGGAATGACTTGGCGTTTAGAAGTTTCACGACTATCCTTCCCTCTGCTGACTGGTCAAGCCCAGATCGGGAACCTGATGACCCCTTGCTAAAAGAAGCTTACAGATAGAAGATCTGTACGATGATGGACTTGGCCGATGGAACCCTCTTTGCAGCTGAAGAGGAAGTATTCAATTTCTCCGATTCAAAGGTGAACCTAAAACGCTCAGCTACAGAGAGAGATAGCCTCGTGCTGTTCGCCAAAAATTTTGGCAAATGGGAGCTTATTAGACTTATTTTTGAGTTTACCGAGATGTTTTCAGTGCAATCTACCGTGGATTACTGAATTTTAGCTTAAGCTTATTGCAGTTGTTGTGGTCTGCTATGCTAAAGTTCAGCTTACACGCTATGACTTGTATGCCTGTTGTGGCCAGTTTTGGACATTTGCTTGGATTTGCTGCTTGAGAGCAACTATTGCTATCTGGACTTGTTGATCTTGATTTTGTGGCAATGGTGGATTATATGTGGATTATATGTTGATATCATGGTGGATTATTTGTTGATTTCATGATGCTTTAGAGCCACTAGTGCCTTGTGGCTGTTCGTTCATTCATGTATTTGGTAAGTTATGTGCGACTTGTTGGCCTGCAGTTTTGGTGTTTCAACTGCTGAGGAGAAATCCTGTTCTTGGTGGCCTTTCCGATTTCCTAATTTGATTGAATGTGGAATCTTTGGTGTAATGTGTGACAAACATTTATGACAGTTCCCATTCAAATTGCTTTATGAAATTTGTACATTTCTCTTGTGCTTGGCGAGGCATGGTGAATATGGAATCTGTGCTGAATTGGGTGATAAACATTTGAGAAGATTCCCCCTTTAGATGTGCAGATTCTTTGGTGACTATGCGAACAACATTTGAGGAGAATTCACTGCCCAATTGCTGATGGTAACTCAATCATGTACTTGGTAACTTTTCAATTGCGGAATAGTTCATGTCTTTCGTCCTTCAATTGCTGGTTTTGACCTTCATTTGCTTTTTACCTATACAGCTTAGGGCCTCAAGTTTAGAGGAAAACAGAGCCTATCTACTGAAAATCCTTTCAAGTAGATTATCTCTATTTTCCTTAGATATATTAAGATAGATCTTTCATGTAATGGAGTAGTACTTCAGATTTATGGCATTTGCTTTGTAACAGTGTGGACGGGTATAGTCGGCACTGTTTTTTGCTTTGTTCCAGTTATGTATATATCTACTTTTTGTTATATAGAAAAAAAAATCACTAGAATTTATATTGAAAATAAGGGTGAACAAAAAAATGGCACAGAAAAAGTCAAAATGAATGTGTTTTTGGACTTTTCAGTTTTTTGACAAAAAAAGCCCATGAAAATCGGATGTATGGCGGAAAATTTTGGGTTGTCGTTTTTTGACATTAATCATTTTTTGAAGTATCGGCTGTACCCCAGGCTCTTCGGCAGGGAGATAACCAGATTGAAACGCAGGCCGCCAATAAGGAGGTAACACCTCAAGAAGATGAACAAGAGGTTCGTGCAAACTCTGAGATACAGCCAGTAGATGTTGACTCATCAGTTACTGCCCATGACGAGAGTGCCCTCGAGACACAGGACTCCATTGAGGACGACAAGGCCCAGAAGCAAGACTAGGAAACAGGAATGAACCTTGACAAACAGGCTATTATATCTGATACTCCAGAACCTGGTCATGAGGACAGGACCCAAGTTAATGAAGAATAGGTAGTGTCAGCTACGCCAGGGCCGCTTCTGTCTAATAAGGAAGCGGGTATCACTGATAGACAAGAAGGAAACTCTGATGTTCAGACTTCAACACCGGCAGTTGTTATCCCACCCCCAGTTATAGGGAACAACAGTCAACAAAACAGGGTTCAGGCCATTTTTGTGATGACAAGTTGGGAGGCAGGAGAACATTCAATACAATCAGACCTACCTATCTTACAGGCCTTGCCTACTATTATTTGGGAGACAGGAGATTCTTCGTCAATGCTAAAAGTTCACTCTTCATCAGACTTAGCCGTTTTACAGGCCATTCCTACTGAGTCAGAATCAAAGGATGACGGGATAGACAAATAGACGGAGAATAGTTACGAGGAGGATCCCGAAGACGTATTATGTGAGTTCCTTGAAAAGATGAAAAAAAGCCGAAAGCCGCCCAAGCAAACAAAGTATATGGAAGCTCTTGTTAGTCCTAAAGCTAACGCCCTCTCGGGGAGAAAGCTAAGGGAACAAAACCCTTTCATTTGCTACTCGGAAGGGAGAAGAGGGAACCCTAGGTAAGCTCACTTCTGAACTAGTTATGGCCCCTAGTTACTAGTGCTATATCAGCTTGGCCAATGATATTTTTCTGTATATTAGAATTTGTTAAATCTGGTGAATAGTTATATGCTAAATGCCCTTGATAAGCTAGAAGGGCTATACATAGGTTAGTGATATTGCTATTGAGATACCCCTGGAAGTGGAGGATGTCTAGTGTAATATCCTTGGAACAGTTGAGTGAGATAGATTGGCTGGGATTGTCATGGATTCTTTCTTTTTGCTGTCATTATTTTTTTTCTGATGTCTATCATTAGAGGGACGTGATAAATATGGATGATTGTTTAGTAGTTCCTTAATTTTGTGGCTCTGCCTGTTTCGTGGACAAGCGGTTCGGAAATTCATTTTTTTATTGGGGTGGACTTGAGTGGCTTGGTCTCTGCTCTGGAGCTTAGCTGCAGTAAATCTGCGCTTGTCCCCATATGTTGCTGATGCTTGTTTGTTATTAAATTGTTATTAAATTGTACATGTATTTAAGACACTCTATTGCGTTCCTCGTTAGGTGTTACTACTGTACTTTTCGAAAATAGAAACCTGGAGCTGTGGGAGCTGATTGGCCTATTTTGTTGTGGACTCGGAATTAGATTGGCAGTTGGTTCTTGTGCGTACAGCCTTAAATCTGACTGCTCTTGATGAACTTTTGAGGGTGCTGAATTTAATGTCCAATAAGAGAGGGAGCTGTTGATTAAACTTTGCTCCATAATGTTGGAATTTGTAGTGTGGTTTTGCTATTTGTCTCATGTTGCTGCCCATTTGAACTGTCTTCATCCTGTCATTGAATTGGGTACTGCCCTATCATGTAATTAAATGAGGCTAAATGGTGTTGGCTGATAAGTCGGTCTTGTACCGACTTAAATGCTATATTTTCTTAAGTCTTTTGCCTGGAATAACTTGTAAACCGACGCTTGAGTATGTGACTTGTGTGCTATATTGATTACAATAGTGTGTTATGGAGATTGGCTTGAGTGGTGTGAAATTAGTTGCAAAAGTGTTGTATTTGTCTACAAGAGGCACGACACACACTCAGCCATTAGTATTTTCAAGTCCACAATTCACTATTCACACAAGTCAACAATTCACTATTCACAAGTCGCAAATCATGCAAGTCCCAGCACACAACTCACACTCACATAGCCTCATACACTTCACAAGTCCACACACTAACACACCACACATGCACACACTCACACTTGCACTTCACCACACCACACACACTTTACACGGTGCGGGCACCTTGCACAATTTACACTTGTGCGCCCGCACCATGCATACACACACACACATGCATTCATGTTTTCTTTTTATGCATTTGCATTTATTCATGTTTTTGTACATTTTTGCTCACTTCTCACTTGCACACTTGCACAAACACTACTCACTCAACCTTTGCCCCATAATGGCATTTAGCACACACAACCTTAAGCTCACAGAAGCAAAGCATTTGACATGTTTTTCTCACACGAGCTCTAAGTGTTTGATGAAATGCACCGAATATTCTTAATCGTTAAGTCTTGCATTAAACACGTGTCCTCACTTCAGCTTTGATTGAATATTTGCAGACACGTGGCGACATCTCCACAGAGAAAGGAACTTACACTTTTGATTGAATACTTGCACCGAATATTCTTAATCGTTAGGGTTCATAGTTTAGATTAGGTTTTTCTCTTTCTTTTCCCTTTCACACATTTTGCTGTCTTGAGGGCTCAACTGTACAAATCTCGACTTATTTGAGACATTTGTCATGAATTTTATCTGTGCTATTCATGTTCATATTTCTGCACTTGTTATGTTTGATGATTTGCACTCTAGATTAACTTCACATTTAGGTCTGCGGTACCCACTGAGGTTGCTGTGAATATCCCATTGGCAATTGATCATAACATTAGTAGATTGTGAATATGCATATGTGAATCTTAGGTCTTGTGAGACTTTGCGATCTTGACTGTGCGGTACCCACTGACAGTTAATATCAATCATTTGCGTAGGTCTAAGAGAGTTCTTGTAGTGCGAGTCGAAGTTGTGAACTGGTTAGCTGCCCTACCAAGGGAGATAGCTAGGAATCGAATTAGATTTGTGTTAGGAGAATTTGGGATCTGGTAGGGCATGTCCTTGGCACGAGTCAGACTCTCCCAGTCAGACTCTCCCAGATCGACAAATAATCTCCACACACAAAGGGGAAGCGCGGTTGTTGGAGATTATTTGTCCTCTTGACTCGTTCGATTTTCTGTGTTTTTGTCATTTTATTTTTTGTGTGATTTTCTCCTTTGTGTGTGCTAGTTTTTGTGTTGGTAAATTTCACTTTTGTTTTTGTTCTTATGTTTCCTAGTCTACTGTAATCAAGTTGTGGAAAGTGCAGGAGATTTGGAACTTCATTGACATTGAATTGTGCCTACCACAACAGATCAAATATGTCTAGGTGGATTGGGGACTCTTTTGAGCCTAGTTATGATTACCCACCAGATTGGATGGATGACACCCGACCAACCCCTGGAGTATTTGATAACTTCTCTCCACCCAGATATTTTGAATCATGGCATGACCACCAACAAAGCTAAGAGTTTTATTTTGATGAAGATGAAAAAGTGCGAAACATGTTGTCCCAGATTTTGGACAAAATGGACAGAGTTGAAATAAGGTGGGTCCAAATGGAAGAGAAGGTTCCAGAAATACAACAGAATCTTGATCGAATCAGTGCCTTAATGAGTGACATGACGGAACAACTTGAGACACCAGTTGAAGAAACTCATGGCCACTCAGAACGTATATCTCTCATTACTGAAGCACCAACTCTTGAGGAAAATTTTTTTAATATGAAGGCAAATGTTGATTGTGGTTTAAACTGTCCAAGAGAGTTGGAGTCAATAGATGTGGAAGATGTTAGACCTGAATGCTCTGCTTATGAATCTGTTGTGCATGAATGTTTGAGTCCTTCTGATGAGAAAAATGTCTCTTGTGATGAATTTACATATGAAGAATTTAGGGCCTTTTGGTTTCTTACTGTCAAAATGGGGAGGAACTTTCATGAGCAAAATACTACTGTTAGACTTTCTTTAGACACCCCTTCTCCCCTTAAATGGTCTATGAGATGTACAGAGACAACTCTCATCAACCCTTGTTTGATCATGAATGAAACCAACATTGCACATGCTAATGAAAATGACAACATGATCATTGAGTACTTTGTTGAGTCACCAAATCATGAAATTGTGAATGAATTTGAAACTGTGAATGGTGACCAACAAATAGAGATCAATGAGATACCTTTGTTAAATGTGCATAATGACCTATGTTTTGATAACAAAGGAAAGGCCCAAAATAGAACCCATGTTAGTCTGTGTGATGAGGATTTAATGTTTTGTAAGGAAATTTCTAACATGGTGGAGGATTGCTTTGTTTATGCATCTATTTTTGAAATTACTGATGAATTTGTTGAGACTATGGATGCACAATCTGTGGTTGAGCCTTGCAGGGTTTCAGAGCCAAATTTGGTGAAAGAAGTGAAAGAGGTGTTTCCTATAGGGGAACATACATGGTTTAAGATAGAGTTTACTGAGATTGTTCCCTATGTGCATGAGCTCCATCACCTCTTTCTGAAAAATATTTGTCCAGTTCCGTACTGGAGAAAAAAGAGTGATCATGAAAAAGGATTTTTCTGGTACAGGGATGGATACTCTGAATCTTGAAGAATGGGGCTTCATGAATAAAGTCTAGCTGGAGACTGAATAAATCTAGAACTACTTAATCCACTTCTCTTGAATAAATTGATGTTTGATGTTTTTAGTCATTTTTGTTCTTGTTTGTTTTACGTAGGATGCTCTCTTGTGTGCAGGAGCCTCAAGCAAAGGCCTCTTAAATTCCAAATGTGTGGTGTTGGCAAAGTGCTATTAACTGGACATATTATACACCACCATGACCCAAGGTCATGGTGTGGTACTCACTTGCACACCACATTTTTTTCTTTCTCTACTCTCTTGCACATCACAAGTCACAATCTCACGCTCTCGCACAGTAGGTTATGAAGCACCACCAGTTTAACACCAAGTTTCCAACAAGTTACTATTCACTCATATTTGCACAGTATAAGGTATGAGCTTATCCCCTGGTGATTTATTGGACTCTATTATTTATGGGAAATACCTTCTTGAACTTTCATGGTTTATTTGAGGTGATGTTGTCTAGTTGGTTGGGTGTTCATGCATATCGTAGAAAATGTGAAGTGGTGACCATGTATGACATTTAAACATGCCATGAACATAGTGCATTATGGGGACGCCTTTATTGCATGGAGTTCTGTCTTGAGATGAAAAACATGGTTAGGGTGCTACATGAATATATGTTTTATATGTATAGTGAGTTGTGTGCTTTTGGATACAAGGATTCATGAGTCTAAGTGTGGGGGGAGCTGCAAGTGCAAAGACTGATTCAAGAAGAGCAAAAGCTGATGAGCATGGTGCAAATGGTGCTCAAAGGTCTACAGTCATGAATGGAAAAGTTGAGGACAAAGGCACTCAACCTAGCAAACATTGGAACCTACAGGCTACAAACAAAAAGGGAGTTCCTGAACCTACTCATTTTCTTTACATTGGGGACAATGTAAATTTTAAGTGTGGGGGAGGGAATGTTTGCTATGGTTTGTGCCTTTGAGGATTCACATGCTTAGTCTCCTTCACGAAAATTTTTATGTGCTTGCTTGGTTAGCTATGCTACTGGTGATACTTTTAAATAATGCTGTGTCTGGATAGGCCTAGTGCCTCTGATGTGAAATTTTATTCTGTTGTGTTGCTTTCTTTACTAAGGAAATTGGTGGTGGTGTAGTTCATAGTAGTATTCATGTAGGTTTTGTGATTTTGTGTCTAGTATGGAATAAAAGACAGTGACTAGCACTAGTCTTGTTATGTGCTTGATGTTTTAGTTGCATGCAATAAATGTGGAAGTGTGTTGTTTTTGTGTTGAGCAAAAGCTGTCTTAGTCCATTTGCAACACCAGCAATTACAATGCCATCGTCCAATCTATCCTCAATTTTCATCCATTTTGCATGTCAATTTTTGATTACCTGGTTTCTGAACTCATTCGATATACTGGTTGTTGGTCAAGGCATAGTATCAAAGTAAGATAGAGATGCCAACAAATCCTTTGACATAGGAGAGAATTTATGTGTTATCTGATCTTGTTTGTGCATTCTACTCGTAAACATTCGTTTTTGCATTTGAGTATATAGTCTATTGAAGACACACAT
Source organism: Ophiorrhiza pumila (assembly GCA_016586305.1). NCBI lineage: Eukaryota > Viridiplantae > Streptophyta > Magnoliopsida > Gentianales > Rubiaceae > Ophiorrhiza > Ophiorrhiza pumila. The sequence goes on from BLIW01000011.1 coordinate 14,834,334, forward strand.
GGACACAAGGTGTTGGAGAGAAGATGTGGGCAAAAGAAAAAGCCTGTGGCAAATAAAGGGAAAAAAGAGCCATAAAACCCTGGCAGCCAAGCACCAAAGTGCGGCAAGGTTGAAATAATAAATGCACCAATGTGCGCTAAAGAAAAGAGGGAAAACCTCAAAGAGTTATGTGAATAAAAACCATTGATCTCTATGTGCTGAGTGTTAGTGTGTGTGGACAACAGACTGTAGTGCAAGAATTTCTAATAAAGTGTTTGCTTGAGTACTTTGCGTAAATAGAGAATATGACCATGAAAACTCTCAGCACACACATCACGTTGGCAACTTGGTCTTTATTCATTGTCCCTTGATTGACAATTAGTATGAACTCAAATGGAAATCTGGAACTGTGAAAAATGAAAAAAGATTTATGCATGCGAAAACTTTTAGGATTGGACAGGGTAGCGATGTTACAAGTGCTGTGTGTTGAAAATGGTAGAAAAGCTTATAATGTTTTACTTTGCTCGGGACTAGCAAAGATTCAAGTGTGGGGGGTTGATAAGTCGGTCTTGTACCGACTTAAATGCTATATTTTCTTAAGTCTTTTGCCTGGAATAACTTGTAAACCGACGCTTGATTATGTGACTTGTGTGCTATATTGATTACAATTGTGTGTTATGGATTGCAAAAAGTGTTGTATTTATATACAAGAGGCACGACAGACACTCGGCCATTAGTATTTTCAAGTCCACAATTCACTATTCACACAAGTCCACAATTCACTATTCACAAGTTGCAAATCATGCAAGTCCCAGCACACAACTCACACTCACATAGCCTCATACACTTCACAAGTCCACACACTAACACACCACACATGCACACACTCACACTTGCACTTCACCACACCTCACATTCTTTACACGGTGCGGGCGCACAAGGCGCCCCCACTATGCACACACACACACACGGCGGGCGCACAAGGCGTCCGCCACACACACACATGCATTCATGTTTTCTTTTTATGCATTTGCATTTATTCATGTTTTTGTACATTTTTGCTCACTTCTCACTTGCACACTTGCACACTTGCACAAACACTACTCACTCAACCTTTGCCCCATAGTGGCATTTAGCACACACTACCTTAAGCTCACACAAGCAAAGCATCTGACATGTTTTTCTCACGGGCTCTAAGTGTTTGATGAAATGCACTGAATATTCTTAATCGTTAAGTCTTGCATTAAACACGTGTCCTCACTTCAGCTTTGATTGAATATTTGCAGACACGTGGCGACATCTCCACAGAGAAAGGAATCTTCCAGGAACCATTCAAAGGGACTCATCGAGGGAAAGCTATAAATACTACAAGATGAACATCAAGAGAGAGAGAGGGCGGAGGCACACAGAGCATAGCATCCTTAGATTAGGGTTCATAGTTTAGATTAGGTTTTTCTCTTTCTTTTCCCTTTCACACATTTTGCTGTCTTGAGGGCTCGACTGTACAGATCTCGACTTATTTGAGACATTTGTCATGAATTTTATCTGTGTTATTCATGTTCATATTTCTGCACTTGTTATGTTTGATGATTTGCACTCTAGATTAACTTCACATTTAGGTCTACGGTACCCACTGAGGTCGGTGTGAATATCTCATTGGCAATTGATCATAACATTAGTAGATTGTGAACATGCATATGTGAATCATTGGTCTTGTGAGACTTTGTGATCTTGACTGTGTGGTACCCACTGACAGTTAATATCAATCCTTTGCGTAGGTCTAAGAGATTTCTTGTAGTGCGAGTCGAAGTTGTGAACTGGTTAGCTGCCCTACCAAGGGAGATAGCCAGGAATCGAATTAGATTTGTGTTAGGATAATTTGGGATCTGGGAGAGTCTGACTCGTGCCAAGGACTTGCCCTACCAAGGGAAGTTCGGAGAGTATTGTGAGTCTGGGTTGTGAGAACTACCAAGTTGATCAATCCCAGTTCACTAGCAGTAAAAGTCTCCTCATATTTGTTTACACAAGTCGATGATTTTAGGGAGAGATCGGTACACGTTGAAATCCCTCAAAGCAGTGCTTGCATAATAACCTTGCATCCATCCTTAACTTGCATTCATTCATAGTGGCTTTCATCTATCTTGTTGTCTTCATTTCATTTCATACTTATGTATTGTTGAGTGAACAAACAAGTCTCTAAACAACCAGACCTTCCCTGTGGATACGATCCCGCTCGCCACTTCTACATTATTTGAGTGAGTTTGGGTATTTGATGAGGTGATGCGACTAGCCTCCCATCATTGGCTGCTTGCAATTTTTTATAAGGAATGTTGCTGCTATTGGCTCTTAAAAGTGGACTCCCGAGAATGCCATGGAATACTGCTGAAGCAATCTTGCGATAGTTGCTCGAGATTCCATATACTGAATATAACTAGATTAGAGTAGAAAGGCCATCGCTTCAATTATTTTTTTTTAGAAAGCTGGCCTATTTTGTGATGGCTTAATATATGTGGCAAATACACAATGTGATCAGGCAAATACTTGTTTGGGACTAAGAGCAGTGCTACTTGAATAATAAGTAGTGTTTCTCTAAGTCTTAGCTTTAGTTTATCAAAATTCTCATGTAATGGAGTAGTACTCCAAACGTTTTCAGCTTCTTGTTTTGTTTTTGTTTCTTGTAACGGCATGGCGGGTATATCCGGTGCCAAGTTTTGTTCATGATGGTATATATATATATTTTTTTTTTCTTAAAAAAAATCACTAGAATTCATGTGAGGCAGAATTGGGTATACTTGACCATTCCCTCTCCTTTGCAGGATCCTTAAACTCCTGGTGGCAGCATAATAAGCCCTCTGAAACTAAGATGTTCCTGCTCAAGATATGCCCCTCACTGACCTTCTGGTGGATCTGGAAGTTTAAAAATAAAGCCACTTTTGATAATGGTATGCCCAGAGGCGAGCTGTTATTGGAAAGCATCTTTAAATCGGTTAAAGAACTATTAAGTATAAAGTTCAGAAAGGAACAAGTACTGGGGACAGATTGGACATCCTTCTGGGATTCCTGCTTCAACATTAGAAGAAAAGTGGTACTGCATTGTATCAAGTGGAACACACCTGACCCCCAAAGCATAAAGATCAACTTTGTAGCAGCCAGGGTAGGAGATTGCTAGAGAGTTGGGGGACTTATCCGGAACTACAAGGGGTTTCTCCTTTCCCCTCTCCCTATTATTATGTTTCCTATCTCTTTCTCTAGATTACAGGTGGAAGCACTAGCAGCACACAGCTAGGCATGAAATCATGGAGAGGATGGCAGCTCAGTCACACCCTGGAAGACATCAAACAAGCAGCTCGCATAACTAAGGTACCTAAAGTTGCTAACCTACTAGCCAGATTCATAGCCTTATATAAAGGTTCCCAATTTTCCTCTAAACTGCACTCTTTAATTAAGTTGGACAGAGATCAAGTTCCATCCCTGATAAGAAAGAGAGGTAATGAGTTTTATTTTTCAGCAATATGACCAAAGGTGATAAGCATAGGAATAATAAGGATATTGCTCCAGTGCTATCCCAATCAGGCTATCTCTTGGGCGCCAGCCTGCTAATGTTACGGCTGGATTGCCTCATATACTTGATTAGCTCCCAGTTTATAATTGGTAGAGTTGGTTTGTCTGTCTCTCTCTCTGTTGGTTGGGTTTACACTTTACTGGGCCTAAGGCCCCTGACTGCTGATGTTAGGGCAGGATTGCCGCATGCTAATGTTTCATTCATTAGTTGGTTATGTACCACCCAAGATCTGGGGTTGCCTCCCCTCCAAGGCTATGGCTATGTACATTGGCCAAGGATTGGAAGAAATGGCATGTCCCGGGTCTCTGTGATTCTCAGTGCTCAAGGCTCCTACCTGCTGATGTTAGGGCAGGTTTGCCTCTTATTAAGGTCTCAGCTATTTGGTCCTCAAACCTGGAATCTTCCCCCTGTTTGTGGAGGATTAGCATATGTTGTGGTACAAAGAACATCCTTCGAGACTCTTGCAAAGTCTGTTGGCCCAGAACTAAAAAAAGAGGAGCAGTAAAGGCTGAGAGTGTAGCTGCTGAATGCTGCAGAAGTTCTTATAAAAATGGGTACCTTTCCAAGGATTTGCTGAAAATAGAATGCCCATTCTACATACGTCCTTATAAAAAGGGAATTGTGATAGTATGAGTCTTTTGGTTAATAGTTTTTACTTACATTTGCTTGTAAATAGAGGAAGTACTCCAAGTTTACGTTTCTTCAAATCTCTTGATTTCGGATCCATTAGGCCGAGGGCATGTAAATGGCTTCGACTTCAAGAGGCCACCTTTTGTAAGGATGATTTTAGGGCATGTCCATCATCCACCAAATTAATTAATTAATAGGGAGTGGCGACCCACCTCCAAAGAGGTTAGCTAATTTAAAAAAAAATCACTAGAATTCATGTTCACATACCTCAGCCACTGTTCACAGATATCAGCCGAACAACCCTCTACTCAACTCTCTATCGGACCTGCTCAGTTCACACTCTCTGCCGAGATAGCTGTTTTGACCTCTAGCGATCTGCCTACTGAAGATCACCAGGACCCTTGTCTCTCCTCCAACGACAAGAAGACCTTATCACCTTAGCCATGAGCTTGCTGAAGGTCGACCACAACTGCAGTGGGGAGAAAGCAAGTTGACCAAGAAAGACAGCTGCCCACGTCGAAACGGGACTACTAGAACAGCAGCCACGGTTCACACTGTGGAAGCTCAGCTCCGGTTCAGTACTTCAGCGGATTCCAACTCTTTTCACTTCAGCGGAGGTCAGTGCTATTGTACCAAAATCATGCCCAACTTTTGTTTGTAATATCGCTAAGGGCATTTTCTAGTTATGGCTGAGATTCCTGCCAAGCCACCAGACCCCCAAAGAGAACTTACAGGGACATCGTTGGCACTTCCAAGCTAAAAGAAATCAATGTTTCCTTCAACTTAGTGGCAGAAAAAGCTCCGAGGCTTTCAACTTTCAAGGGCGAACCAGCTCTATTTATTAATAGTGAGGAAGAAGATGAACTGGCCATGAGATTTAGATTTACCATTGTCACTAAATTTTCTTCGGGAAGACCGTCAATGGAGGTTACAAGAAGAGAACTTGTCAGTGCTGACTCCTGGACCATAGACATGTGCTGCTCAAATTCGAGGACGAATATGAATTCCATAGAGTATGGTTAAAGAAAATGTGGACCTTTGCTAGTTTCAAGGCACGGGTGTTCAAATGGACAAAGGATTTTAATCCAGTAAAGGAACCATCCATAGCTCCGGTGTGGATTCGTTTTCCCCTTCTCCCACTGCATTTTTTCCAAAAAGAAACACTCTTTTCATTGGCTTTGGTTATGGGTAATCCCCTCAAACTGGACCTTGCTACTACTTCTAGTGAGCTTCTCTTCAGGCCTAGCGAAGCACATATCTGTGTGGAGATGGACGTCACCAAAGTGCTGCCGAGTCGCATTTGGATTGGTTCGAAAGAGAAAGGATTATGGCAGGAGATTGAGGTACAAAATAAGCCTGTGTATTGCTAATGTTGCTGTAAATTGGGTCACAGTCAAGCTTAGTGTAATCCACATAGAGGCAAACAAACACTCCCCCCGCCTATTAAACAAGTGACACAGAAGGATAGGAGGGAGTGGATTCCCACTACAAGGTCTAAATTGAGAATCTGAATCTGGCTCTGAAGAGCCCTCTGATTTTGAAAGGAAGACAAGCAGTCAATCAGGTGGATGTCGTGATCCAGGAGGATGTTTTCCATGCTCCTGAAAGTTTAAAAATGGCAGAAAGAAGAGTCGAAGAATCCTCAATAGAGGAACAGAGAGATGATGCCCAACAGGCGGCGCTGTCGAAGAAAAATCGAGATGGCCGTGAGAACCCAATAGTTTCAATTAGATGTGAGACAAATCTGGACGACCTATAGGAGGCTCTATCAGCTGAGACCACTACTATGTTGAATGACGGGCAGGATCTCACCACAATAAGAGAGGGGCCAAGAATCAGGTCGACTGAGCAAAATTCGCCACCAGAGGAAACCCTACAACCTAATGACTCCCACAGTCCAACACCTATCCAAGTTACAATACTGCAGGGACGAAGAGAAGAAGGGAATGATCCTCAAGAGCCCAACATTCACAAAGTCAAGTCTCTTTCTAATCTCTCTTACTTATATAATCAACCTACAGAATCTGAAGATGAGGAGCAATGGGAAGATTGCTGGACTGAGCACCAGAACTTCAGCGACGAGGAGGACTTGTTTGCGGACTCAAAGTATATTCTCGATGATCACCCAAAATTGGATAAAAGGAAGAATTCAACCGAACAAAGGTCATATGAAGATTTGATTGCTGGTTTGGGCGCTAACTCCAAGTCAGACTGAAAGCTGAGAAAGAGAAACCCCTTCATTTGTTACGCCGAAAACAAGCGGTGGAACTCAGGTTATTTTACACCTTAACAGGTAGTATTGGGCCCCTGATTGCTGATGTTAGATCAGTTTGGTCTTCCTATGCATTTGTTGACTTCTGTTGCATGTTGGTGACTGAGACGGGGGATGGGATACATGAAGGTTCGGAATTGTGTTGATCTTGACTTAGGGGGTTGTTGAATATGGCATATGTAGGGCTAGATTGCTAGAAATTGTATTTTGTTTTATGAACAGCTTCTCTGGGACTCTGAATAAGGGATGACAAAGATAGTGGAGTGACCATGTTAGGAGCTACAATTTGCTGCTAATAATGTTTGATATGTAGTGCTGCAGTTACGAATTTAAATCATGGTGACTATATTGAGTAGATTCTGCTGATGCCATTTTGTGAATTGTAAACTATCCCTAATGTGACGGCAATAGAGGTTTGTTGATTTAAGGAACTTGGATCTAACAGTTTGTCGTGATATATGGAAAGGAGCATATTGGACTCGATGTGTTGAATTAGGACAGTTGAGAATTATGTTCGCACAAGGCTGGGAATTGCTCGACAAAACAGAGGCTGCTGGATTTGGACCTCTTTATTTCATGATTCTGACTAGGAAATTAATGCTTTTGTTCATTACTTAGAAAATTTTGCTTGGAATTTAGAAGCTGTCTAGTTTGTACTGTGTCAAAGTAGACCTCTTCTAAATTGCCTCAGATATTTAAATGATACATTTAATGGAGTAGTATTCCTAATTATCACAGAATTCATGTTATCTTAATACCAGATTAACATTTACTTAGGAAATCTTGATGTAAATGGAGTAGTACTCCATGTTTACTGCTTTTCTTTTGTAACGATGCGTTTAGGTATATCCAGCATCGTATTTTGTCCACCATGTATATAAGCTCGGTTTTCCCAAAAAAAAACATTAGAATTCATGTAGAAAATAAGGGTGAGCAAAAAAAATGGCACAGAAAAAGTCAAAATAAATGCGTTTTTTGACTTTTCCATTTTTTACCGAAAAGCCCGTGAAAATCGGAGGTTTGGCGAAAAATTTTGGGTTGTGGTTTTTTGACATTAATCACTAGAATTCACGTTAAGAGGCAAGGAATATGCCATGGACAGCAGGGGAAATGTCAATGTTTGAGTCATCCAGAATTATGCCTCGAGAAGAACAGTTAAGGCCGTTGATTAAAGAGATGAAGGATCCTGAACTACAGCCCCATGCAGTACCTGAGAGCTGCAGGACAGGTAAGTACAAGTGGAACAAGGTAAAAAATACAAATTTTATGCACTACTTTTAGAAAGAATTTGGCACCAGCCTACTGAAGTTAGGGCTGGATTGCCTAGTTTTCTATGGGCCACAGCCTGCTGCTGTTAGGGCTGTTTGCCACCAAAGCATGACAGGAACAGGAGCTGGGAAGAATGCTATCTACTGCGAAGTCCCTTGGAGTTCTAGCTCCATCTAAGGGGGTGAAGAGAAGAGGGTATTCTAGGCTCTTTGTACTCATATCAAGCTTCACATGGAAGCTGAAGAACTCTAAATCTTGGGGTAGCCGTTAGGGCTGGTCTTGCCTTTGAATTGTGAGCTAGAGCAGGCCACCAGTCTGTTGCTGTTAGGACTGGTCTTGCCTTTTGAATTGTGAGCTGGAGCAGGTATGCTGATGAGAATGAGCCGAGTCTATGTCCATGGTGCCAAAGTCAAATATGAAAGCTAAAAGATTCTGCCACATTCTGGTATTCTGGACATATCCCTTTCAATATAACTCGGAATTTGGTGATTCAAAAAGCCCTGGAACAATAATAGAAAGAGCTACAACTATTATGTATTAAGTTTTCCAAGATTCGGATGTTATAATCGTTGAATATGCCTACCAAAATGAGTGACGGGATTCTGGCAGATTTCCATCTCGAATATGCCTACCAAGATGGCGTGCTTGGGTTTTGCCTTCAATGGATCACGCCATTACCTTTTTAATTCGTAGGATTTATGTGTTTTAATTAATTAAGTCAAAACTCTTAAATGGGCTTTAATTAATTCAGTTTTTAATAAGTTATTACTTGGCCCAATTATCTTGCATGATAATGGCAAGTAAAGGATTAGGAAACTTTCCTATTTTCTAGGAGATGTTTGGTAATTATCCCACATCGGAAAAATACCAATCATCAAGAATTTTTGTAGCCTATATAAAGGCAACCTCTTTAACGTTTTTCATATATGAATTTTGAAGAATTTTAGCTTTGCTAAATTGTTAAACACTTTGTGTTTGATCCCCTTTGAAGTACAATTGATTTATGTTGTTGTTCATAAACCCGCAAGCCTTTAGCTAAGACCTTTAGGTGAGCTGATTGGTTCTTGATTTCAGGAACGGCCAAACCTTTTAGTTTAGTCCTTTGATTTACATTGGCTAAGTTAAATTGTTTGTATAAGCGTAGGGGTTTGGTTGGCTTAATCCAAATCTTTTCGTTTTCCTTCGACTTCGAATCCGCCATTGAGTTCTTGTTTTCTTATTGTTCTTGTTGTGAAATTTTGGTGTCAACAATGGTCCGTAGTTTGTCGTGAATTGATTGATCCAGGAGATTGAGCCTCGATCATTCATATCATATGCCCATGAGTTCAGGGAAACTGCAGGCATTAGAAATGCTAGACTAAGAATTGTAGCCCACAAGGATCAACAATCACTTGCAGCGACACTTCAACAGCTGTATGTGACTCACGTGAACATCATTTCCACAGGGAAACTCAGAATGCTACTATGTTACAAGATAGGTCCAGGTTGCAACTAGCAGAAACATCTCAAGGTCACTACCAAGATGCAAGATGAAAAGGAACTTGGGATAAATCTGAATCAAGTATTGGATTTCCACAAAGACCTACACCTTATCACTTCTAGTGATTTTTGTATAGCCTAAGCTGTTTTTTGCGCATAATTTAGCATAGCCTAGTGTAGGATGGATGTAAATAGAGGAGTTCTCCACATTTAATTTCAATACACCTCTTGATCGCACTCCCATTAGGCTTCAAGCTTGTAAATAGGATCGCGATCAATCAGGTTCTTTTGTTGTACGAGTGATTTTAGGGTAAGTCCATCACTCAAAAAATTAGCTAATAAATAGGGAGTGGCGCCCCACCTCGAAATAGAGGTTATGTAAAAAAAACACTAGAATTCACGATGAAATGAAGGGTGAGCGAAAAAAACAGCACAAAAAAGTCAAAATGAACGCGTTTTTGTACTTTGCCGTTTTTGACCAAAAAGCCCATGAAAATCGGAGGTTTGGCAAAAAAATTTGGGTTGTCATTTTTTGACATTAATCACTAGAATTCATGTTGAAAATAAGGGTGAGCGAAAAAAATGGAACAGAAAAGTCAAAATGAATGCGTTTTGTTCCATTCCGTTTTTGACCAAAAATCCCACGAAAATCGAAGATTTGCCGTAAAATTTTGGGTTGTCGTTTTTTGACATTAATCACTAGAATTCATATAAAAAAATCACTAGAATTCATATCATGTGAGTAAAATTGATGTGTTTACTCATTCATGTGAAAAACGCTCTCTAGAACGCTTGGAAGATTTTCTCAAAAATTCTATCCTTACCTACCACATTTGGAAATCTGTGAACCACACATTACTAAGATAGACCTATAGTTTCTCATTAAGGTAATTTTATTACCGTTAGAGCGCACTAACGGCTCTGGCTAAGGCCAGAGCCACCACTCACCTAACTGACCACCGCCGGTCCCCTCTCCCGATCCCAACCAGTACCCTCACATCTACACCGCTAGTTACCTTCCTAAGCCTTCACGTTCTCACTTCCTCAAGGATCCACCTTCATCTCTTCCAAAATCTGGAGTTACTCCTTCCGGCAGTAAGTGTCTGCCCTAGATTCCACCGTCACTCCTCTTCCCAACTGACCAAAATCACATTATCGTCCCCAAGGCTCCCTGCCCACCTTACCTAACAGATCTTTCCTCAGAGTCTCCAAATCAAGAAAATACACTGGCAGCTAGGGCCTGAGCCGTCCTACCATGGAAAAAGGGGGGAAGTTGCAAAAGCTCCTCCCGCCATGTCGTTCATGGATGCGTTAGGCAAAATGGAAGTTGCAAAAGATCACTCGATCTCCTTCGCTGCCGTACACTCTCATCCCCTCTCTCGACGTATAAAGGAGAACCGGCCATACTCTTGTTAGAAGAAGAGGAAGACTGGCTAGCGGCAGCTTTCAACCTAGTAGGTAAGTTTTCCTGGGGCCGCCCTTCATTGGTAAGTTTGAGAAAAGACGTTCTTGTGGCTGCCTTCTTGGAATAGTGTATTGTGGGATTATTGGATAATCGCCACGTCCTGTTCAAGTTTGACAAGGAGGAGGACTTTGAGAGGTTCTGGGTGCATAAAGTCTGGCACTTTAACGGATTCCCAGCTCGGATCTTCAAATGGTCAAAAAATTTTGATCCTGCCATCGAGCCGTCAATCTCTCCAGTGTGGATTCGTTTTTCGATGCTCCCAGTACATCTATGTGAAAAGGCAACTCTGTACTCTTTAGCTTCAGCTGCTGGGAAGCCTCTGAAGCTTGACATTGCCACTGCTTCAGGCACCAACCTGTCACGCTCTGGTGAAGCTAGGGTGTGTGTGGAGATGGACGTTACCAAACCAACTCCGACAAGAATTTGAATTGGAAGCCGGGATAAGGGTTGCTGGCAACAGCTTGAAGTGGAGGAAAAGCCGGAATATTGTGTCAGGTGCAAGAAATTAAGACATGAGATCAAGAACTATAATCCTCAAGTGCACAACGCTAAGGCCTCCGGAATCACTAAACCAAAAATCACGGGAGGGCAACGAACAATCCCGAAGAATAAAGAGTGGACTCAGATCCAGAAGAGGAAGGGGACCGAGTTTGGTAAGAATCATGTTCAGGAGCCTCAAAACTGGTTAAAGGATCAGGGGCAGGAGCCTCAGAAGTCTAAGGGAAAATAACCTCTCCCAGAGGGAGTAATCGTGGTTTGCTCACAGGAAGATCTCCCAAAATGTTCGAAAATTACAGCTTCAGGTAATCCTTCCAAGTCTCAGCAGGAGACGGTGCTAATAGACGGTGCAGAAGACATCCCTAGAAAGCTTATTGAACACTCAGGGATAAATAAGGAGAATCCTGAAGAACAGCTCTGTGCTTCTAAAATTGAGGTGAGCTTATCAAGGAGCCCTGTTGTGGAGTGCCCTGAAGCTGGTATGGTAGTTCAGATGGTGTATATCGATACCCCAGGAAATCAAAAGGAGAGTGGAAAACCCAGCTTTGAGGTTCATATCTCCCCTCAGGGAAAGGTTCAGGATGGAAGAGCAACTAGTGTTCCCATTGATGGTGTAAATGGAGGAGCTTTGGCACCTACAACTGCTACTGAATGCCAAATAACGGAACCTTTGATTGTTTCACTAATTCCAGAACAGGGAAAGAACCAGGGAGACTGTGACAACACCATTGGCGATGCTGCAATGGACAATGCAGTGAATGATAGTGCTGAAATTTCTGATGAGAGTCCAAAAGTCTCATCAGAAAACCATCAAGTCAATAAGGGTCAATCGGGTCAGGACAATGAAACACTATCTCCTGAGGATTCTACTGAAATGATAACTGAGATAATGACTCAAAGTCCTTCGATTGAGAGGCCGGATAGGGAGGGTGGCAGAATACTTCCTAGTTCATTTATCACCTCACAGATCGCCACATTAAAGAAGACTCCTAGGTCATGGGCTAAATTCCATTCTGAAAGAAAGACTCAAAGTTCAGTTTCAGGTACCGTTCCTTCTGAAAATGTTTCTAATGATTAATTGCCTTTATTGGAATATCCGTAGTATAAATAAAAAGCCTAATTTCAGAAAACTGAGAAAAATCATAAACAAACATAAGTGTGATTTTATTGCTGTGGCTGAACCATTCTCTACTAGTTCTAAAGTGGATTTTCTAAGAAGGAAATTAAAGTTTGACTGGGCTGTTTGCAATGATATTAGCTCTCTTTGGATAATGTATAAGAGTCCGTTTGCATGTTTCTTGGTCTCCAAGTCCAGTCAACATATTACCCTTAGCGTTGACCACCCTAGTCTCTCCAGCCCTATCCTGCTATCCAGTGTATACTCCCTTTGTTCAGAAGCTCAGAGGAAGGACTTATGGTCCTCTTTAGCTCAGTTAAATAACCTAAACATGCCATCGATCTTGTGGGGGGATTGGAATTGCATTATTAGCTCTCTTTGGATAATGTATAAGAGTCCGTTTGCATACTCCTTGGTCTCCAAGTCCAGTCAACATATTACCCTTAGCGTTGACCACCCTAGTCTCTCCAGCCCTATCCTGCTATCCAGTGTATACTCCCTTTGTTCAGAAGCTCAGAGGAAGGACTTATGGTCCTCTTTAGCTCAGCTAAATAACCTAAACATGCCATCGATCTTGTGGGGGATTGGAATTGCATTAGAACAAGAGAGGAAGAAAAATGTGGGAAACCATTCTCATATAGAGAGGCATTAGATTTCTCTGAATTCATTGACTTTGTAGGCATTTCAGAAGTCCACCACTCAGGTTCACAGTTTATCTAGTGCAATAATAGAGAAGGTAGGGCCCGGGTGTGGAAGAGGTTGGATATGTGTCTGATAAACTTCGCCCTTCAGAACAGTCCATGGAACTTTAGCATTCAACATTTAGCTAGGTCTCCGTCAGACCATTCCCCCCTTTTGTTTCAAGTCACAAAGAAGTCTCCAAGCCAACCCAAGCCCTTTAGATTCCAGAACTTATTGTTGTCCCATGATAAATGTCTTCCACAGATTCAGAAAGCCTTGGAGATTCAGGTTGGGGGGGACCCACTCAGAAGGTTTTCTGAGAAACTAAAGAATGTTAAAGTTGTACTTAAATCATGGAATAAAAGCACCTTCGGTGATATTTTTGCTAAGTCCGATAGTGCAGAAGCAGAGCTTTTGAGACTTGAAAAGGAGGATGAACTTTTAGCCGTACCTAGGGAGTCCCTAAACCTAGCAGCAGCCAACCTTAAATTCCATTTAGGCCTTGAGGAACAGTTCTGGAGCCAAAAAACTAATATTAAATGGCTTAGTGAGGGTGATAGGAACTCCAAGTTCTTCCATGCCTACGTTAAACAAAGGCACTCTAGATCTGCCTTTCATAGGATTCGAAATCAGGATAGAGAGTGGCTAGAAGGAGAAGAGAAGGTGGCTGCTCATGCCATTCAATTCTTTTCTTCACTTTACACTTGTAAACCCCTCTACAATTCTGATCCGTTAGAATCTGTCCTTAGGTCTGACCTAGTCCCTCCTGCCTTAAATGAAGCCAATAGGGAGTCATTGACTAGCATCCCTGAATTGAATGAAGTCCAAGCCACTATTTTTGGTATGAGTGCTCCCAGCCCTGATGGTTTTAGTGGTACCTTTTATCACAAAGCTTGGGATATCATAAAAGAGGACTTAGTTGCAGCTGTTCAGTTCTTTATGAATGGGGGCCAGTTACATTAATCTTTAACAGCCACATCGATCGTCCTCATTCCTAAGATCCAAAATCCCTATGAACTCAAACACTTCAGGCCTATTAGTTTGTGCAATTTTATTAATAAAATTGTGTCCAAGCTGTTGGCAAAGAGACTGAGAAGCTTGCTGCCGGGTTTAATTTTAGAAAACCAGAGTGGTTTTGTTCAAGGAAGGCTCATCTCTGACAATTACTTACTTGCTAGTGAACTTGTTTCCACCTTCAATAGGAAGAGGAAAGAGGGAAGCGTGATCCTGAAACTAGACATAGAGAAGGCCTATGATAGGGTAGAATGGCCATTTCTGCTACAAATGATGAGACTAACCCAAAGTCTGGATAGACTTAATATAGAGGCTTCTATCAAATGTATGGATGTCGGTCCTTATAAATGGTTCATCTCATGGCTGGTTTCACTCTACTAGGGGCTTAAGACAAGGAGATCCTATTTCACCAATGCTCTTTGTGATTGGGACAGAATACTTCTCTAGGGTCTTAAATGCTAAGTCTTCTAAGGGATTGGAGTTTTATGTGCCTAGAGGCTGCCCTAGGATTACTCATCTTGTGTATACGGATGATTTAATCATCTTCTCCTCAGCTAGGAATCAGATAATAAATTCAATCATGGATAAGATTAAGCATTATGAACTAGTCTCTGGCCAGAAAGTTAACCCTTCCAAAAGCTGCTTTCTAGTGCATAATAAACTTTCAGCTAGTAGGAAACACATGGTAGGAAAATTAACTAAGTTCTCCAGAGGCTCTCTCCCATTTTCATACCTAGGCATCCCTCTCCATTTCAAACGAGTTTCGGCAGCCCATTATGGAGACCTAATCCTTAAAATGAAGCAAAGAATAGAAGGTTGGAGCACCAAGTTCCTTACTACTGGAGGTAGAATTACCTTAATCAAGAGTGTGCTTTCATCCTTGCCTTTTGATACACTAATGAGCCTAACCCCTCCTAAGAAAGTCATTAACCAATTGGAGTCATTAATGGCTAATTTCCTTTGGTCTGCAACTGATAAGAGGCTCAAGTATCACTGGATTAGTTGGTCAAAACTATGCCTATCCCAGACTGAAGGAGGACTAGGGTTTACCGATCTTAATGCTTCCGTTCAGGCCCAAGCTGCTAGGCTCTGGTGTAGACTTAGGGAGGGCGAGTCCTTATTGTCTAAGTTCATTCTTAAAAAATATTGTTCTATCCTCCACCCCTCCCAATGTAAACCCCATAGCGGTTGCTCTAGTACTTGGAAAAGACTCCTAAAACTTGGCCAGTTAGCTGAGCAATACATATCATTTAAGATTGGAAGGGGAGACTGCAGTCTTCTCCATGATAAATGGCATGAGTGGGGCAAACTCTCAGATCTCTATAACTGCGAAGGTTCCTATAGGGTCAAAGATGTGCTGAAGTTAGATGGGTAGGACATGCAAAAGATACAAGAAATTCTGTCTCAAGTTCCTATCTCCCTTTTTGCTTCCTCCCCTTGTCTCCTAGCTGATAGACAAGAATCAATGTTTTGGAAACTTACGGATTCAGGTAGATTCAGCAATTCATCTACCTACAAGGAAATTGTGGGTTGCCATGAACCTCTCTCCCCTTTCACTCCATATATTTGGGATAATGTCATGCCCACCAAGATCTCATTCTTCATGCTAAGATTGATTTTGAAGAAACTTCCCCTAGGAGCTAACTTATATATGGTAGGTATTGTAGGGCCATTCATGTGTCCTTTTTGCTGCTCTAATGTTGATTCACTGAACCATATTTTTGCTAATTGCTCCCTTGCCTCTAAAGTCTGGAACACATTGGGAGCTGAAGAAGGTATTCATTATCACTCCTCATCCCTGAATTGCAACTTGTGTAATTGGTGGCTGCCCAAAGGTTTGTCTGAAACCCTTAATTTTATTCGTAAAGTCAGCCCTTCAATTATCTGTTGGTCACTTTGGAAATCTAGAAACAGATCTATTTTTGACAATGTTAGGCCTGATTCCCAATTGATTATTTCTCATATCTTTACATTAATCAAGCATATTACTAGCCTAAAATTTCAGTGCTACTCTTTAAGGGACATGGAGTGAGAACCACTAGGCAGGTAGCATGTATTCTCAGAAATTGCAAAGGAGAGCTTCTATGCCTTCTCCCTATTCTCTCTTTCCCTATATCAGTTCCTAAGGCCCAAGCTTAAGCTAGCTCTTGCATAGAAGGAATTGGTAAATGCAAAGAACTAGGCTTTCAAAAGCTTAGTGTCGAGACAGATTCTAGGGAATTTCATCAAGGGCTTAATCTGAAATCTTGACGACTTTGGCACTGCACTCCACTGTTCAAGAACATCATGGACCAAGCTGTCGTCACTCTAATTCCCAAGGAAGCCAATATCCCTGCTAGGTGGATGGCCCAGCATAGCTCAGTGTTGGACTGGGCTCCCCTCCATATTCTTATAAAATCAAATTGCTAAGGGTTTCCTTTCATTTCCAGGAAGAGAGGTAAAGTGTTTTATGTTAATGATGATGCCCATATCTGATATGCCTTTCTTGCTGCTCTCCCTTAAAGTCAGTTCCCAGGTAAGAAACTTCATTACTTACCACTGCTTAGCTGGCCCCAGCCTACTATTGTTAGGGCTGGTTTGCCTTGCATTTTTTCCTGATTTAGGCCTCAGCCTGCCGGTTCTAGGGCTGTTTTGCCTCTATTGTTTGGCATTTTGGTGTAAGGTTTGTTGTGCATTCGATAAAGGCCACAGCCTACTGTTGTGAGGGCTGTTTTGCCTCTCTTTTGGATTTGACTTAGGCAACAGCCTGCCGTTGTTAGGGGTGTTTGCCTTTTGTCTGATAGCATAGTGCAAGGCGAAATACTTGCTGCATGCTACAGTAAAAATGCTAAGTTCCCCTAGTTTTAGAGGTCATCCAAATGGCTGGGAAAAGAGGGTGCATGGGTCCGAATTTCCTGAAATCCTAGCTGCTTGCCTCAACTTGATTAGCAGATCCGTGACCCTCAGACCTGAGCTCCTTGTAAGATTCATTCATTCAACTCCTGGAGTAAGTTGGGGCAACCTGGCTGGCAGACACATGAAGTCCTCGGCAAATCAAAGTGAAAGAATTAATCAGGTCCCTATAGCTGCTCATACCTTGCTGTACATGAAGCTAAATACTAAGCTGCTGCGCTTACTAGGATTCTGTGCTTCCTTACTACCTTAGACAGCGATACATAATCTCTATAACAAAGGAGATCTTTTGTCACTCCTGGTGATCAAGGGAGTCTTTTGGAGTCATGAACATAAGTTATTTGAATATGTTATCTTTTCCTTTGTAAATGGAAGAAGTACTCCATATTTTTCGTATTATAGATTTAGGTCCTAGTTTATCATGGACTTGTAAATGGATGAAGTGCTCCATATTTTTTGTATTATAGATTTAGGGTCTTACTAATGCACTATTATCATGGACTTGTAAATGGAGGCAGTACTCTATATTTTGGTTATTTTCATCTCTTGAACCATATTGCATTAGGCCTTGCGCTTGTAAATGGACTGGTGATCAAGAGGATATGTTGTGTAAGGGTGGTATTAGGGTATTTCCATCACCCACAAATTAATCTATCAAATAGGGAGTGGCGCCCCACCTCAAAGAGAGGTTCTGCCAAATAAAAAAAATCACTAGAATTCATATTATTAGAATTAAATAGTCTCTCTCTAGAATTTGCTCTCATCCCTCTCTAGCATTCAGGAAAACGTTATCGGGCCTTTTAGCTGAAAAGCTTAAAGGCCCAAACCCACAGACGACATTTTCTCATTGACGCCATTTTTTAGCTTTTCTCAAAGGCCTTTCAGCTTTTCTTTTACTGAGTTTCATCTCAAATACGCTATTTTCTCAAAGATTTTAAGCTTCTCTCATAGGCCTTCAAATACGCCATTTTTCTGATCGTGGCAGCATCTCGGATGGACTGCCAGCTAAAGTTCAGCAGATCGGCTTGTTAGATCTGCTTTCAGTGGAAGAATCTACACCCCTCTACAAGCTTTAAACATGGAGTTAGCACCGAGAAAGGAAAATGAGCGCAACTAATCCGGCGCTCAGGCCAACACCCACCTCCACCTACCACTTCCTCCAGCTGAACAGCCTTATAGATTGATGCAATTAGCGTCCAAAAGTAGCTACTTGAGTGGAGTTGCCATGGTTTCATTAGATCTATCCACTGTCCACAGCTGCAGAACTTCAGATCGGGCTCCCTATGGTCTCATTCGAGCTTCTGACTCTCAAATGAAAGGATCAGATCTAGATTCTCTCTCACTCCTAGACCTGACATTTCACGCACGGCTACTGTTTCAAGCTTCTACTGTTCACTCCACTTGAAGCTGCCTTCTACTGCTCTCGGCCTTAGCAGAAATTTCAAGCCTCAGCTGATTCATACTGGACAACTTTACTTCGAGTTGAGGAACTCCATTTGTTGTATAGAATCATATCGTCCAGCACTTCTTCCAATGGACTGAGTCTGGAGGTAATGTATCTCTAGTATTGGAACTTTGATTTGTGAGTGTGAGGCTGTGATCTGGAATCGAGTATTGATGGAAATGTGCTGCTGGATTTGTTACCGTGTGAAATTGAATGCACATTATCTTGAGGACGGTTTCAAATTGCTATTGATAAACCATTTTTATTTTTTGGTAAATTTTCATATGCTTGGCTGAGATAAATCTGTATTGGAACATTGATGTGAGGTGAGGCCTTTGTGGTCTCATTCATATGCTCCCCGAATTGGATTGATTGTGGTTGTTTGGTGAAATGTGTGAAATTCATGTACTTGGCAACTTCTTGTGTTTGGTAGTTCATGTACTTGGCAGCCAATTTGGTGAGATATCTTGCCGCCTTTTGGTTGAATTTTCAATTGCTTATTAGACAATTTTTGCATGGACTTGATGAATGGGAACCTTTGATTATTGAAGAAGAGTTCCCTATCGTTCCCTTTGCTTATGGAATTCGGTGATATTGGTAAATTTTTCATGTTCTTGGCAAACCATTCATGTAATTGCCTTGTATGTTTACTGGCTTAAATTGTGTTTGACTTGCAAAATTTTGTGCTATGCTGCAATAAGATGACAAAATGGTATGTGAAGCACACATGTTTGGACATTTGCTTTGACTGGTAATCTGTGAGTCTGGGCTGCCTTGGTGAAAATGAAAACAAGGAAATATGATGCATGCAAGGCAAAGCCTCCGTCCTCCGAGGTCCGACCTTCATGGTAGTAATACTATTAAAGTTGGTAGGATTATTCATATACTTCCAAGAGGGAATTAGAATAATGATACTTTGGTAATCACTAAAGTGGCTTTTCTATAATTCCCTGCTTTAGCTCTTAGGATGTTTCATGTACTGGAGTAGTACTCCAAATCTATGGTTCATATGCTTGTAACGGTGTAGTCGGGTATATCCGGTACCGTATTTTGTTCATGTTGGTATAAAGTTTTCCTTTATATAAAAAAAATAAAAATCACTAGAATTCTTGTTAAAAATAAAGGTGAGCAAAAAAAAAGGCACAGAAAAAGTCAAAATGAATGCGGTTTTGTACTTTGCCATTTTTTACCAAAAAGCCCACGAAAATCGGAGGTTTGGCAAAAAAATTTTGGTTGTCATTTTCTGACATTAATCACTAGAATTCATGTGTATTGAACAAGATTGAGTCCATTTGTGCAAATTTCCTTTGGTAGAAGAACAGGGACCAGGGCAATTACCATTGGATTAAATGGAAAAGGTTGTGTTATCCCATATAGGAGGGAGGCATAGGGTTCAGGGCCCTGGAAGACATCATCTATTCCCAAAGTATTCGACTGTGTTGGAGGTTTAGGAAAGGAGGAACTCTTTGGGCAGAATACTTGAAACAAAAATACTGTGGTCTGCTGCACCCTTCACTAGTTATCCCATATAGGGGGACTCTCATACATGGAAGAGGATGCTCAAAGCTGCATATGTGACAGAGATATTTATAGTAGTACAGGTGGGAGAAGGCACATGCTATATATGGCTTGATAACTGGATGGGTAGTGGGAAACTCTGTCAGGATCAGACTGCTCCTGATCAATTAAGGCTTAAAGACTATATTAGAAATGGGAACTGGTACCTCAATAGATTGGAGGAACTGGATGAGGAGCTCAAGAATACAATAATCTGCACACCAGTTCCTAAACTTGGGGGCAGGGACCAAATGAGATGGCTGTTGTTTGAGAATGGTGAATTCTCTCTGAAGTATGCCTACCATCAGGTTAGACAGAGAAGGGACTCCAATGTTTTCCTTCAGAAGTTATGGATCCCCCAGTTACCCTTAAAGATTTCCTTTTTTATGTTTTGCATGCTAGCAGGTAGAATCCCATTAGGGGATACCTTACATAGGCTGAATTTTATTGGCCCAACTATATGTCAATCTTGTTTTGAGCTTGAAGAAGCTATTAACCACTTTTTTGCTAGTTGTAAAGTTGTAAAACAGGTTTGGAGGATTTTGGCAGCTGAGATGGGAGTTGGCTGTACTTCTAACTCAATAAAACAGATTTGCAAAGATTGGTGAGAGACTCCTTCCAAAAATGCTGCCCATAATTTCTTGCTGCAGGTACTTCCAGCCCTAACTTGTTGGGAGTTATGGAAAGCCAGACTCAAATAAGTATTTGAAGGGGTCAAGGTGGACATGAATATATTGGTGATGCAAATTCTGAGAACTGCAGTAACATTGCTTAACTCGAAACTGCCTCAGGAAGGTTTGGAGTTTAGGGATTGGGGTTCTTTTGGGACTCGGTCTTCAACTTTAGGAGTAGAATTAAGCTTGTAATATGTAAATGGGTACCCCCAAGGGCTGGTTGTATAAAGCTTAATGTAGCTCATAAAGCAAATGCCACCCAACTGGCTGCTGCAGGAATCATCAGAGACAGCAGAGGTAAGAACATTAAAACCCTGTGTGCTTCATATGATTGGATTAACCCCGCAGGCATAGCTGCTCTCAATGCATTACTGGATATAGCACACCAAGGAGTCCTACATTGCTTGCAAATAGGCTTGACAAACATCACTTTGGAAACTAGCCATCAAGGTTTCCACAAAGCACTTATGGGAACAGTTGATAGCAGTTGGTTCATGGCAAATGCATGGTGGAGGGTGGAGGAGATCAGGCTCAGGTGCAAGATCACATCCATACTTGCAGAAGAAAACCAAGAAACCATACATATAGCACAGTGTGGAAGTGATGGAGATCAAGCTGGGACAGTTGCGCAGCTTTCCAAAATCATCCTTAGAGATTCTTTAAGCATCCCAACCCTCAAAAGAGTTAAGAATGCAAGAGGGCAGCAATATTCTGAAAGGTAAACACTCTGAATGGAGACACAACCAAAAAGGAAAAGGTCCAGCCGAAACAGCAGTGAACCAGGCCCCTCCCTTCACTCCATGGACCAAAGGCCCTGTTACTCCACAACTTTAGAAACAAGCAAAGGCCTCAGCTAGGCATCATTGGAACAGGTAACTCCCTCTAGAACTAGTGAATGGCCTCAGCCTACCGGTGTTAGGGCTGGTTTGCCAAGTTTTTGTACCTGGCCCCAATCTGCTGCTGTTAGGGTTGGATTGCCATATGCGTATTCTGTGGTATTGATCAGGAAGAAGAGACAAGAAAAGGTCTACTGTAGAGGCTGGCAACACCTTGAGAAGCCTGTCAAACTGGGGAAAAGTCTACTAGGTATGCAAGAACTGTGGGCAACGGATGGGAACTCTTTCCAACTAGGTGGCTCTGCCACATCAATGCATGTAGCTTCAGCAACATTCCAAAGAAGTTTTGAAGATAGCAGCAGCCTGAACACCAGGACTTACAACAGCTTTGTAGTTTGCTGGTTTAGCTATAGATATTGTACATATACTATCCCAATCATAAGGGATCTTTTGTCACTCCTGGCGCATAAAGGAGTCTTTTGTAGCTTGAGAACTAGAGCAGGTTTGAATGGTGAATTTGTAAATAGAGGAAGTCCTCCAAATTTATTCGCTTTAAACACCCGTGTGAACTTAGACCCATTAGGCCATAGGCTTGTAAATGGGACTAAGTTCATATGGTTCCTTTTGTGTAAGGGTGATTTTAGGGTATGTCCATCACCCACCAAAGCATCTAATAAAATAGGGAGTGGCGACCCACCTCAAAAGGAGGTTATGCCAAACTAAAAAAAATCACTAGAATTCATGTTGAAAATAAGTGAGCGAAAAAAAGGCACAGAAAAAGTTGAAATGGTCGCGTTTTTGGACTTTCCATTTTTCACCAAAAAGGCCATGAAAATCGGAGGTTTGGCGAAAAATTTTGGGTTGTCATTTTTTGATATTAATCACTAGAATTCATGTTGAAAATAAGGGTGACCGAAAAAAACGGTACAGAAAAAGTCAAAATGAACGCATTTTTGTACTTTGTCTTTTTTGACCAAAAAGCCCATGAAAATCGGAGGTTTGGCAAAAGATTTTGGGTTGTCATTTTTTGACATTAATCGCTAGAATTCATGGCTCTCCCTTCTCTCTAGATTTTCCTATTACTATATTTGAACATTGACTGAAAAACGTGGACCTCTGGCCTTTACCCAACCGTTTAATACCTAATTTAGCCTAACGTACCCATTTAGATATCCGAACCTACCCTTCCAGTACCCGCCTATGGCGGAGGGGAGGGGGATTCCTCCTCCACCAAATCCTAATGGCAGGATATCTGAGCCAGGGGAGCCGCTGTCGGAAAAACCACTGGATCCTAAGCCGCTCAAATCTTATAGTGACACACTCCGGGCTGCCAATTAGAAAAGAAATGGGATCAGCATATCGTTTGCGGATGTAAAGAAAATGCCTCCCTCCTGATTTCAGAAGAGGAAGAAGACCTTTTAGTAATGGAGTTCCAATATACTCTTGTTGGAAAGTTTTCCTAGGGGCGATCGGCAATGAATATTCTCAGAAAAGAGGTCTTGAGTGCTGCGTTCAAAGGTGAAGTTTATACTGGCCTGTTGGATAATCGTCACATACTGTTTCGATTTGAGCAGGAAGTCGACTTTCAAATGATGTGGATGAATAAAGTCTGGCACTTTGCAGGCTTTCAAGCTAGATTGTTCAAGTGGACTAAGGAATTCAACCCGGAGGTGGATCCTTCAATTGCTCCAGTCTGGATTAGCCTTCCCCATTTACCAATTCATCTTCTTCACCCAGAAAAGCTCTACACTATGGCCTATATCGCAGGGAAACCTCTAAATATGGACGTCGCTATAGCAGCTGCCAAAGAATTGATTAGGCCTAGCGATGCCAGAATTTGTGTTGAAATGGATGTGCAGAAAGCAGTCCCAGAACGGATTTGGGTGGGAATTAAGGAGAAGGGATTCTAGCAAAAATTGGTTTGGAAAATCGACCTGCTTATTGCACTAAGTGCAGGAAACTAGGGCACAGTCTGGAATCATGTTCTCCTCCTAATCTGGAAAAGAAGCAGGCGACAAATCAGGTATCTTCGGCACCTAAGAAACTGCAGAAAGAATGGACCCTAATCAAAAGGAAAAACAATGGCAATACTAGTGAAGAAGCAGGAGGGATGAACAGGGCTGAAGGCCCACCACTTGCACAAAAGAAAAGCAAGTGGTTCCAAGAAGCGTTCCCCAAATCTGTGATGTTGAAGATAAAGCTATGGTAGAAATCCTAGAAGGTTCTAAGAATATGGAGAACCAAGTAATAGTGGTCAATTCTTCAGCGGCTAACGAACGGAATGAAACCCATGCGCAGAATATTGAAAAAGCTCTGGAGGTAAGTTTGGCAACTAGATCAGAGCAGGCAGAACATTTTCTTATAGTAGCCAACCCCTCAGTAGAGGACTTGAAAGGAACAGAAAGGGTAGTTCAACATAGGGAAGGAATGCTGGAAAGGGAAGGTTTGCGGCTAGAACAAATTGACCAAATACATTTACCGAACAACTTTCCTACAACTGAACAAACTCCCCTTCTCTGTATGGAAGAAGATGGGACGAACACCAGCGACATAAGGTTGGATTTCGGGGAACCCAACACCCTAGGGGAAAAGGCTCCAATAGTTGTGCAGAGTCCAAAGGCAGGCGGTCAAGAAGGCAGATTGGTGAATCCTTTGACAGTAACAGATTCCTCAGATCACAGGTGGAAAAGCACGGATTAGAGAAGCACAAAGGAACCTCTAAAAAAGGGAGAGAATAGCCGATCCCTGCAGGAAGAAGCAGAAGGTCAGAAAGCCTTGGATGGAGAATTAAGGCAGGAAGAGGCTATTGATCAAAATGAAGCTAAGACTTCCCTGCCCATTATGGAAGCACCAGCTAAGCCTCTTACTTATTTGAACTCCCCTATCCATAAGTGTTTATCGAAGACCAAGTCATCTACTGATTTGTAGGAGACCCTAACTGAATCTGAAGATGAACCACCTGCATTGGAGGAGACGAATGTGGTGGAAAGCCTCACAGTGAGCCCCTCGCACTTACATAGACTGAAGCCTCAACTGGTCAAACTGGGGAGGAAAAACACTACCTCGAATAGCAAAGTCAGGACAAATGTGGCACCCAAGATGGCACTGAGGTCCAAAGAATCTAAAGCTGGCCACAAACAAGTAAGTTCCAATGGGTAGTACAATCTTTTGGAATATCAGGGGAATAATTTCTAAAGGGAAAATGCATAGACTTAAAAAATTAATAAGGAAATATCGGGTGAACTTTTTAGCCTTCGCATAACCTTTTGCTAGTCCTTCATATCTGGAAACTGTAAGATGTAGATTAAATTTTGATATGGACATAACTAACCAGGAAAAGGGTGGGAAAATTTGGATATTTATTCGCCAGCCTTTTGTCTGTAATGTGGTAGAAATTTCAAGCCAACATATAACCTGTAGAGTCTCTCATCCTGAAATTCAAACCCCTGTCTTCGTCTCAACTGTTTATGCTAAGAATACAGCGAGAGAAAGAGTGCCACTCTGGGATGAATTATCCAAATTTTCCTCAACCAGTTCCCCATGGATTTTGTGGGGGGCTGGAACTGCATTGCTAACAAGACAGAAAAGAAAGGGGGGAAAAGATTTACTGAGATTGAAATAAGTGAATTATCTGAATTTATAGATAAAGAGAGCCTCATAGAACCTCAGGTCACAGGACCCTTTTTCACTTGGTGCAATAATCGAAAGGGTGCTGCGAGAGTCTGGAAAAAACTAGACAGGGCCCTTATAAACTCTCATCTCTTGAATTCTGCCATTTAGCTGAGTGTTCATCTTGGAATTAGATCCCCTTCAGACCATTCTCCTATTATCATCTATGCAGATGCACATAAATCAAAGGGCCCTAAAAGGTTTAAGTTCCAGAATTTTTGGGCTGATCATCCCTAATTCTTGGAGGTTGTGAGAACAGCTTGGAAGAGGCCTACTTCTGGCCCCCCAATTAGAATGTTAGTGGAAAGGATTAAGGCAACAAAAGAAGCTTTGAAAATCTTGAACAAAGAGGTCTTCGGTAATGTTTTGTCTGCTATCAGAATTGCTGAACTAGGAATTAAGAAACTTGGGGCTGAGGATGAAATCACTCATTTCCCTAGAGAGGTTATGAATTTAGTTGCAGCCAAGCTGAAATTGGCTACAATCAGGGAAGAAAGGTACTGGGCTCAGAAAGCCAACTTAAAATGGATAGAAGAGGGAGATAGAAACACTGCATTCTTTCATGCTTATATGAAGCAAAGACACCTTAGGAACTCGATCCATAGGATTAGACGTGAAGATTGGAGCTGGGTGAGTGGGAATCAAGAAATAGGTGTAGAGGCAGTGAGTTACTTTGCCAAACTGTATGCTAAAACACAGACCTCAGGAGAGATTAGGGTAGGTCTCATTCCTACATTGATCAATGGAGAGATGAATGAGGAGCTCATGTGGGACCCTTCATTGGAAGAACTAAAGGAAGTGGTCCTCTCTTTTTTTCTTTTTTTTTTGAAAGACAACGTTTCCAGTCATTATCATAACATAAATGGTTGCATTGTTGCAAGTTACAAATCTTGTAACTAATTTTAAGTTGGCTTCTTGTGTTAGCAATGAACAAGCTAATTTCTAAGACTGGCATATTATGATTTTGGCAGCCATATAAACTGAAATCAACTTTTGTTTGCCGCACAAACTTTTAACATAAGCTGAAAAGCCACTCATCCCTTATTGACTGATATCTTGTATGATCTTCTGAAGTGCTTCATTTGGGATGGGAATGTACAAGCAATCTTGGCCATCAGAATCTCTCCTTGTCTTGACCAACTCATGATCTTTAAATTCTGTTAGATGAGAATTCAGAGTAAGCTGGCTACTCACCAAGAATCGCTCTCGGCAGATAGCATACAAACTATTGATGGGCATTCCTTCTTCATCAGGATGAGCCAGTTGATGTTCTACAAGAACTTTAAACACGCTTTGAGCATTTGGTGTCAAACTCTCCAAGACAATTGATGCTGTTTTGATGCTTTGAGAGGTGCCACTGTGAGTAAAAGGAAGTGGTCCTCTCATTAGGAGAAAAT
The DNA here is from genome assembly GCA_016586305.1 of Ophiorrhiza pumila. Lineage (NCBI taxonomy): Eukaryota > Viridiplantae > Streptophyta > Magnoliopsida > Gentianales > Rubiaceae > Ophiorrhiza > Ophiorrhiza pumila. Next base: position 14,860,769 of record BLIW01000011.1, read on the forward strand.
AGCGCTTCAGGTCCTGACGGATTTAACGGATACTTCTTTAGGTGTGCCTAGGATATAGTTAAGGAGGATTTACTTTTGGCCGTTTTGAGCTTCCTTAATGGGAAAAACATCCATAAAGCTATGTCTGCCACTTCCATAGTCTTAATCCCTAAAATCCCCAACCCCAATTCCCTTAATCAGTTTAGGCCAATAAGTCTCTGTAATTTTGGGAACAAGGTGCTTTCTAAACTGTTAGCAATCAGGATTGGAACTCTCCTGCCCTCTATAATATGCAACAATCAAAGTGGTTTTGTAAAAGGAAGGCAAATATTAGACAACTACTTGTTGGGAAGTGAATTGATGGTTTTTATGTCTAGTAAATCCAAAAATGGTAATATTGCTTTAAAACTAGATATGGAGAAAGCCTACGATAGAGTCCATTGGCCATACCTTATTCAAGTAATTAGGAGGATGGGTTTTGGGGAAAGACTGCTAGACACCATTTGGAGACTGGTCTCCAATGTGTGCCTATCAGTCCTTATAAATGGGACTTCAAAAGGTTGGTTTAGGATGACTAGAGGTTTGGGACAAGGAGACCCCCTTTCACATTTATTATTCATTATTGGGTCAGACTACCTGTCTAGAATCCTAAATGTTTCTATGGAGGCTGCTCCAAGTTTTTATGTTCCTAGGAATTGTACAAAGGTATCCCATTTAGCCTATGCCAACGATATTATAATCTTTTCTGCTGCACATAGTAGGTCTCTATCTCAGCTTATGCAGGATCTAGAGCATTATCAAGAAATTTCAGGGCTAAAAATAAATGAGAGTAGGAGTTGCTTCCTAAACCATCACAAATTGTCCAGTCAGAAAAGGCAAATGATAGCTAGGACTACAAAATTTCAGCAAGTACAATGGCCACTAACTTACTTAGGGATTCCATTGCATTATGGTAAGATCAAAGCATCGCTATGAAGGACTGATTCAGAAGGTCAGAAATAAGCTGGGGGCTTGGAATGTGAACTTTCTCTCTAAAGGTGGAAGACTCAGTTTGATCAAAAGTGTATTGACTGCCATTCCTATATATTCCACCATGGCTCTTAGCCCTCCCAAAGAGGTACTGGATTAACTGGAAGCAATTTTCTCTAGATTTTTGTGAAAAAGAGGGAAGGAGAACTCCTATCATTGGATAAAATGGAAAGACTTATGCTTTTCTACTAGTGAAGGGGGTGAAGGGCTCCGAACTCTGGAGGATACGATTGCTGCACAAAGTATCAAACTATGGTGGAGGTTCAGAACTCGGCAGACATTGTGAGTAGAATTCATGCATCAAAAGTACTGCAACCCCTATCATCCCTCTCAGATTGCTCCCTATATGGGAGACTCGCACACTTGGAGGAGAATGTTGAAGTTTGCCACCATTGCTAAGAAATTTATAATTATTAAAGTGGGAGATGGGCAGTGTGACTTCTGGTTTGATAACTGGATGGGAAGTGACCCTCTAGACAGGCAGCACACTAACCCTGAAAATTAGAGGCTTAACGAATTCATCAAGGATGGTGAATGGAATCTGGACACAGTTTCTGACCTCCCTAGTGACATTCAGGCTACAATGCTATTAATGCCTACCCCTCTTCTCAGAGGAAGAGATGAACTGAAATGGAGTCTAAATGGAAATGGTACCTTCACAATGTCATCTGCCTATCAGTAAATCAGACAGCGAAGAGGTACTAATAACATCTTCAAGGAGATTTGGTGCCCCTATATTCCATTAAAAATATCATTTTTTCATGCATTGCATGCTTGCAAGGAGAATTCCCCTTGGGGACACACTACACAGGTTCTGCTTTTCTGGCCCTTCAATATGTTATCTCTATTCTAATAATGAAGAGGAAATTAACCACACCTTTGCATATTGTATAATTGCTAGACAGGTGTGGAGAACATTGGCTACAGAAATGGGAGTGTCCTACAGTTCGAATTTAGTCAGAAGGGTATACATGAACTGGTGGCAGACTTTCCCAAAAAATGAAGCTCACAAATTACTGCTACTATCCCTTCCCTCCATCATCTGCTGGGAACTTTGGAAAACTAGGATCAGAGCATTATTTGAAGGTAGCTCGGTGAACAACTTGCAGATAATCCAACAAACTCTAGCCGTTGCTTCAAGTATCCTTCAAAGAAAGTTCCCCAGTTGAAATGGGACTCCACCAAATGGGGGATCTTCTGGGATCTAGTTAGCAACTATAAGATATTCAGATTCTCCGATGGAAGAAGCCGAAAGTCTCAAAGTTCAAAATTAATGTTGCTCATAAAAGTGCTGATAACTTGCTAGCTACAGCTGGAATAATAAAGGACCACAAAGGTGAGATTTTGAAAATCTTATGTGCACAATATGACAGGATCAAACCAGCAGGTATAGCGGCCATCAATGGAATGCTTGACATAGCATTTCAAGGACTCGAATGTTGCTGTGAAAGAGGCTGGAATAAAGTAATCCTAGAAAAAAGTCACCAGGGACTGTTCAAAGCCATCAAGAGAAAAGCTGAATTGCACTGGACAGTGGCTAATCAGGGGAGGAAGATAGAACAGCTACAGAAAAGCTGTGTAATGTCTCTCAGTCCTGCTGAAGAAAATAAAGCTGCAGATTGGGTGGCAAAAAATGGAGTCCAAGCTACGCATGAAGACACTTTTAGGAAGATAATACAAAGGGACAAAATTCCAATTCTCAAAAGATTCAGAAAGAGGTAAGGAGAAGGTACCCCCTTATCCTTCTATTTTGCTGACTGAGTTGTTACTGCAGGAGGGCTTTGGCTGCTGAGTTAGGCCAATTTCCCATGAAATTGTGCTTTTGTAAAGATCAAAATGAGTACATTAGATACTACAGCTGTGTAAACCTCCCCCTCCTTACTAAGGAGTTTTGTATAAAGGGAGCTGAATATTATGCATTTTTGTCCCATGTTGGGATTTTTTGCTATTGTAAAATCAGTGGATATGTACGCTGTCCACTCTTTCAAGTAATTGCATTGTTGTATTAATAGGGCTTGTTATAAACGGAGGAAGTCCTTCATATTTATGGTTTTGCATTCAGCTTTTGAACTTCTCCCCATTAGGCCATTGGCATGTAAATGGGTTGAAGTTCAAAAGATGTCAAATTGTAAGGATGATATTAGGGTAAGTCCATCCAAAAACGCATCTAATATACTCGGGAATGGCGACCCACCTCGCAAAGAGGTTAAGCCAACTAAAAAAAATTGCTAGAATTCATGTTCAAAATAAGGGTGAGCAAAAAACGGCATAGAAAAAGTCAAAATGAACGCGTTTTTGGACTTTTCCAATTTTAACCAAAAAGCCCATAAAAATCGGAGATTTGGCAAAAAAATTTAGGTTGTCGTTTTTTGACATTAATCACTATAATTGCGTTGTAGTTTTATGGATGGACTTCTAAACTTCTGGATTTTGAGATGAAGATCATGAATGCTGCTCTTAAAGTTTCCTTAAAGTGTACTCGGCATTCCAGCAATTTGGAGGTACCAGCTTGAAGAAATGGAGCATTGTGATTTCAGTGTACTTAGGTGGCTGGCCGAATTTGTAACGATTTTGGTCATGTGCTTAAAGTTCTTTCATGTACTTTCTCTAGTGAAAGCGACGATGTGTGTTTGATGTCTATTCCTTCACTTCATGGTGTGCATATAATTAGATTCATGTATTTGCATTGTGATTGTTTTGTTATTTGGGGGAAGAATCCTACTACTTTTGTATTTTCCAAAGCAGTTGTTTTCTTCCCCACACAAATTATCAAGGGTAATGATCTTGTTTTGAATATTGAGATACATATAATCGAATAGGACTGTAAAGTCACTTCATTTACTTTGAATCTCATGTAATGAAGTAGTACTCCAAATTTTGTGTTTTCACTATTGTAACGGTGTGCTCGGGTATATCCGACACCATATTTTGCCCATATATATATATATATTCGAAAAAAAAATCACTACAATAGGATCTAACGTTTTGATTTGCTCGGAATGTCATAAGGTTTGGTTACTAATTGAATTGGGCTGTTTGCTGATAAGCCTTATATACTCCAGTTGGATTAGTGTGGACTATTTGTTGAGTGGAGGAGCATATACAGGATAGTGACAATGATCACTATAATAGTACATTGGCTTATTAGATTAGGGTGCTGGCTAGTAGGCGTGTAGCATTGAGGCTAATGTTGTCGGTTTGCTGGGAGTTATCCGATCATTAGCTGCCCTAGAACTTACGTTTGGGCCTGAAGTTCAAGCTGTATATATGGTAGAATGATGAACCTGTTTCGGTATGTTAGTCAATAGATTATTAGAAGATCATTTTGTGGTTTTGAATATTTGATGCATAATGGATTGGTGAAGACAAGTAGACGGCAGATTAGACTAGTGTTTTGTTGCGGGTGCGTACAGTTTGCTGACTACATTTTGCCTACGTGTAGTTTCAAATACTCATCTTTTGTAAATGGCATAAGGTTTTTTGTTGTGGAAAATAGAAAGCAATACTCTAGGTGTCCTAGAGTAAAGTCTTTCTTCTTTCCTGTTTTTCGTTTGAATCATAAACGATGTAATGGAGTAGTACTCCACATTTACTGACTTTTCTTATGTAACGATGCTATTGGGTACGTCCGGCATCATCTTTTGCCCATTATGTATATAGAACCTGTTTTTTTTAAAAAGAATTAAAAAAATCACTAGAATTCATGCTGAAAATAAGGGTGAGCGAAAAAAATGGCACATAAAAAGTCAAAATGAACGCGTTTTTGTACTTTGCCATTTTTGTCCAAAAAGCCCATGAAAATCGGAGGTTTGGCAAAAAAATTTTGGTTGTCGGAGAGTGTGTTTTGTATGTGTTGTTAGATCTCTCTAGAATTGAATGCTCCTCCATCTCTCTAAAATATCCCATCTATAAACCCTTAGCTTTTCACTCTTACACAACATAATCGGCATCTCTAGCTGTTTGATCCCCACTAATCGCCTTCATTTCTCAGCCACCCACAGTTTTCTGCCTAACTTTTGGAGACCCATAACAACCCCCTTATAGCTAGGGCCAAACATCGCCCTAGTCGCTTTGGCCGGAGTCACCAAATGCCGGTGCTCACTCACGGCAACAATCAGAAACGTATGACAAAAATCTGATGACCCCTTCACTCACGAAAGCTAGTTCGGTACAGGCCAAAGGAAGATCTATCACTTTGGGAGATTTCCTCCAATCTCAACTTCCAGCCTTCTATCGGCCCATATCACCTTTCCCCCATATCACCTTTCCCCCACGCCGGCCAGACCATAACTCATTGGCAGAGAAAGAGAATGTGATGTCGGTTCAGCCACTGGTCCCTTCAGCCCAAACCCCCCACCAAATCCTTCCGGGAAGCGGTGTCAGCTCCTTGGGCACAGGATGTTGATGTATCCCTTCCACCAGTGTCGGATATAGTTCCCTCAACATATATGGGTGAACCAGCTGTTATCATATCGGAGGAAGATGAATGGAGGCTAGCTCAGTCATTCCAATACGCCCTCATAACCAAATTCATTAGGGGAAGGCCTCCAATGGCTGCAATTCGCAAAACCATTCTTGCTGTCGGGTTTAAAGGTTTTGGCTGAAAAAGACGTGGAATTTTGATGGATTTAGTGCCAAGATTTTTAGATGGACGCCAGATTTCTGCCCTGAAAAAGAGCCTTCCATTATGCCAGTTTGGGTTAACTTTCCATTACTACCAATGCACTTGTGCAGAAGGATTTTCTTTTTACTATCGGTTCGGTAATTGGAACTCCTCTCAAGCTGGATTTAGCCATAGCGGCAATGGAACGAGTACTTCGACCTAGCGAAGCCAGGCTGTGTATTGAGGTTGATCTCCTTATGCAGTTACCTCATTGGGTATGGATTGGAACGGAGGCCAAAGGTAAATGGCAACCGATAAAATATGAAAATCTTCCTGACATCTGCACCAAATGCTCTATGTTGGGTCATGCTACTTCCTCCTGCAAGACTAAGCACACAGCTCTCACAACCAAGGTGTGGGTGCCTAAAAAGTCCCCTGCAGAAATGGTGAAGGAACCAACTGATCGAGTAAATTCAGGTCCCTCTACCTCTCAAATTGTTGGGGTGAAATAGACTGAGCCTCATATGACAACTTGCCTCGATGGGGGTAATGTTTCGTGTTATGACAAGGAGAAGTATGAATAGCAGAGTACAGAACTGAACCAAGATAATTCCTCTTTGGCAATAGTGAATTATACCGAGGCAACCAATATGGGGAGTCCAATGAGTCATTTCCTGGCCAACCTTAGCCATTTGCTGGACCTCATTAGCAGACAAGAACATGAGGACCCTGTTGAAACAGGATCCAAGGCCCCCAAAACTACAAAATCTGAGATAAGTAAAGGGCTGAAACTGGGGTCCATTACTGTGTCAATAAATTGGGAAGACTGTGGAGAGCATGCTAAATCTTTGGAGCCTGGACTTCAGGGGAGTTCCTCCGACATTTGTGGTGCCATTCAAGCAATGGAAGGTCAGACCACCAATGAGGTCAACAGGTTAGAGGGACTGGATGTAGAGAAAGCGGATAAACTGTGTGAGTCTCCTTCAGCAGCCAACTTTCCTCCAAAAGAACATCAGAACCCTGAACTGGTGTCTATTAGAAATGCGCCGGCAAGTGAGGTAGCAGGTCAGTCTCTGCACATGAGAGAATGTGGTTCCATGACGGAATTGGAAATCATACAAGGCATCCAAAAGATCAGGTGGCATGAAGAGGAACTAGCAAAGCTATTTCCTCTAAATCTGCCTAGAAAAGAGATTAGGAAACAGGTTTCTAATGTCACAAGTAGGTGGGAAGAAGGAGAACCTTCTTCATTACATAGAGTTAATTCGACCCCGGATGCAGCCACCCTCCAATCCATTCCAATGGAAGATGAAGATGATGATAATGGTGAGGACCAATGGACAGAACACATTTACGAGGGAGAACCAGAAGATGTGCTCAGTAGCTTCCTCGAAAAAATGGGTAACTGCCGGAAGCCGGTCAAGAAAACTAAATACAGGGAAGCTCTTCTCAGTCCAAAAGCTACTGCCTTTTTAGGGAGACAACTAAGGGTTTGGAATCCCCACGTATGCTACTCTGAAGGTAAGAACTCAAATTTGAGGTAATCCCCTTTTGTCTCCGGTATGGCCCATGATTACTTCATTTGGCTAGAGAAAAAATTACATTCTTACTCAAACTCAGTTTGGTTTTGTCGAAGTCCTTGTGTGGTGAATTGCAATTATGCTGAAATGGCAGTCTTTGGAGTAATTTTATTTAGTTAAGTGCTTTCTGCTTGTGTTTGTTTGGCTGAAGTGGATAGTAAATAATTGTTGAGATTAGTGTTTACTAACCACATAAGGTGGAAGCTCCCATAGATTTCTTGGTTTTGATGGTTCTGATGTTGTTTATGTGGTATTCTTGATTGGTGGGGTTGGCTTACTAGCTGAACTAAGCTAGAGAGCTACTGCTGCAATTTGAACCTGTGTGTCAACTAGTGGTCCTGCCTCCTTTATGGTACAATGCAAGTGTATAGAGGGCTTAATGAAAACATGTTGTTATCGTGTCTGGAAGTAGGCATAGCTGCAATAGGCATTTCTGCATTTTGAAGTTGGCAGCAGGCACTGCTACATTGCTGCAATCGTATGTGGAATCTGTAGTTGTTGGCATTGATGCATTTTAAGTTGGCAGTAGGCATTATTGCATTTGTGCTGTCGTGCTTGGAATCTCTTCACTCGGCTGTTTGATAGGGTCTATGTGACCTGAATGGTTGATAGGTGCTGGCCATTTGTTTGGCTTCGAATGAATTCTCGTGGTTGATTGGTGTTGATAATAGCTTCTCCTGTTGGTACTGATATCAATTGGTTTCCCTGTTTGTGATTGAATCTTGTGGAGGGCTGTTTTTGGGATGTTTGTCTTTGGATTTTGGACTGGATTCACGGGTTGAAACTTGTTGGGCTGATTCGGGCCCCATGCTGTCTGGGCTGAAATGTTGGTTTGGACTCTTGGTTTAAACAAATGGGTTGGACTATTGCTTGGCTGGACTTCTCCTTTTGGTTTCCTGAATTTTTTAGACCTGTCTTCTTGGACTAACCTGGCCCAGCGCACAGATATTCCTTGGATATTACAAATGGCCAGCTTTCATGTTAATGCACATAATGGTTACGATGCACTTATCACTTGGGTTGAGAGTTCTTAGAATTTGATATGCCTTGTGGTACTCAAATTTTTTGAACTCTCAACCTTTTTCTTTCTCCGAGCTCTTTAATTTCAATACTCGAGTATAGGAGCTTTTGATTTTGAAATGTAAAGGAGTAGTACTCCTCTTTATGGCTTTCTTTTTGTAACGGGGTGTCGGGCACGTTCGGCCTCGTCTTACTATGCTTATATTCTAATAAAGTTGGGTTTTTGAAAAAAAAAACACTAGAATTCAGAGACGTTTTTGACAATATCAGCTTCATCTCTCTAGAAAAAATCTCTCCTCCTTCTCTCTCCAAATCTGAAAATTTCTTCGGGCCTTTCAGCTAAAAAGCTGAAAGGCCCGACCCACTATTCTACATTTAATATCTACATTCAATATTTTTATCACTTAGAATCTGCATCTAATTAGAATCGGACCTCCTAGCAAGTGGATCCTCAAGCTCTGACGGCTTGGAGCGGATCTGAAGACAGGATGTTGGGGCGGACTGAAACAGATAGGGAATCAAGCTAGAACAGATCGGGATTGACACTCGCGTAGAGGAAGCTGATCGGAGCAGAAACCTTCCGATCGGGACTCAAGCTACAACAGATTGGGATTCAGGCGACTCCCTAGGCCGATTTGTGCCCAAAGCTTACTCTACCCCGTCATATGGGTGTAGAAATTTCTATGGCCTCCTCCATGTACTCAACGGGGAGGAACCTAAGCTCTCTAACCTGGGCTCATGAGTCTTCCTGATGAGTGAGCGGCTCTGTCGGCATCAACTGCTAAGGGTAGAGACAGATCTGAGGAATCTAGCAAGCTGTTCCTACTTCCTAATTAAGTCCAAATTTGGTTATTCTGCAGACTTAGGTACCTGAATGCTCGAATATGCCTGAGATTGGGAGAAAATGCATCAGCTTTAAGGTTGATTTACAATGCTTTACTGCTGAGTTTAGTGGCTCGATCGATGTTCCTTTGCTGTCTTTAGTTAAAAGAGATTACTGATGAACGAATATGCTATCCTGACCTGGGTAGTCTACGTTTGTTTTAAGTTAGCCTGCCATTGTTGCAAATTGGGGAATATTTTGATTAGGTTGACTGATTGAATCAAGAGCCTTGGAAGAAAGGTTCAGACCTACAGGGAGTTTGGTACGTCTAATTGGTTAAATTTGTGTTCATACTTCTACTTCTTTAGGTTGAATTCTGGGAATGACAGGGTGCATTATTACACTGGATTGCTGAAACTACCCAGTTTCATACATCTCTTGTACTCGTTTGGTGAGGATGTATAATTTTACTGAGTGGCTTTGCTATTTTGGAACTACACCCTGAATTTGAACATTTGATTAGATTAATAAATTGATGATTTTGACATCTACCATGGTGGTGGGGGTTGTTTGTTGAACTCGAAGACATTGATGCGGAAAGTTGACTCAACCTTCAGATTCTGCAGCTTGATTTTGCTATACCGTGTCATTTGCTACCATTTCAATCGTTTGCTTGAATGAATGTGGAGCCTCGGAACTGAATGTTAAAACTTGTGGAAAGCTCCCGTTTGCAGTTGGTTGACTTCGTATACACTCAATGTGAATCTGCAGTTCCAATTAATCCTATTCTGTTTGGTCTCTAATTGGGTTGTTGTTGATTATTTCTAGTTTGTTTCCTTGGTGAGATTTTCTGGTTGCTTCCTTGAGGAAAAAAATCACTAGAATTCAGAGTATGATAAGACAAAAAAAAAATTTCTCCACCTTCTCTCTAGAAACCTGAAAAACTTTCGGGCCTTTCAGCTGAAAAGCTGAAAGGCCCGACCCAACATAGCCTATTTTTCAGCAATTGAGCATCTATTTTTTCCGTCTCGCCAAATATTGTTCGAATCCCACTATTCGTCGGATCTCTAGTCGTGAAGAAATCTGCTTTCAATGGGGCGGATCTGCAAAACTTCTCTCAGATGAGATGAGATTCATATTTCAGCTCGCCAGAGTCGTGACATCAAGATCCGAAATCAAACTTCAGCTTGCCAGATTGGTGACGTCAGATTCAGCTCGCCAGCGTCTTCAGATCATCAGCCACGAGAACCATTACCGTGGTATCAAGATCCAGATTCGTTTGTAATTCCACATTGGGGCAGATCTAAACTAAGATCTGCTGTTTTGAAGACCAGCTCGGCTCTTTATCTCAGCAGATTTCATCCAACAGACTTCAACGAGTCCACTTCAACGGACTTCAACGACGGCAGGGGTGAAAGCGGCAGCGGGAAGCAGCAGCTGACGACGGCGGTGCTCCAGCAGCAGCTGACGGATCGGCCACCGCTGTACAGCTGACGATGTCAGTGAATCTTTCGATCTGCCTATTTTCTAGTACTGAGGCAAAACAGCAGGAACTCGGCAACTTAATTGTACACGGATATGCTCACTGGCCGGAAACTTACAAGGCTTATCACACTAGAGATCTAAGTTCTCTCTCTACCTCTAGATTCCGTCGATGTTCTTCACCAATTGCTCAATGTGGGTCAGACCGGGACCTTTTTTTACGGAAAAATGTTTATATCTCTTACAACCATTTGCTCTGTAGCATTCGGAGGAATGTGCTGATTGGAAGACCTTCGGACTGCAGAAGAAGAAGTCTAAAGGAATGCTTTGGGGATGTCTTTGTTTCCCATCTATCTTGAACGTGAATTGTACCCTGTTGCTTTGCGGATTTGTCAAGCTCAATCCCCGTATATGGTAGCATGGCTCAGGTATACTGGTGGCCCCTGGTTGCCAAAGTTAGACCAGCTTGGCCTTGCTCTCGATTTTTTATGTTATCTATAGTGTTGTGGCTGAGTTGGGGTTGTTTAATCTGGAATTTTAATGCTGCTACGTTTGTGAATGATGGATGTGGAATTTCGATTCTACAATATCAATTACTGCTGAATGAGGAGAAATGCATACACATATTCTTCTGGTGTGTGGAACATCGAGTTGGCGATTGTTAGCTATTATGCACTTGAACTGGAATGAATTTGTGATACATATTTGAGGATAGCTCCCGATTGCTGTTGCTTATGGAATTTGCAGACAAAAGGCTCTGGTTTCAATATTGCCATTTACTTGCTAAATCATTTATGTGCTTGAGGGACAGTGTACCACCAACTTGATCATGGATTTGCGAATTTTTGGACTCGAGAGTCGAAGGACCTGATGGAAAGGTCCATATGCTGTTGATATATTGCATCTATAATACCTTGCATTTGTTGATATCCCATTTGCTGGAAAGAGCCATATGCTGTTCAACGAATTTTATCTTGATGATGGTTCTGGATTCTATACTACATATGCTCAAATTGCGGTTGGTAATTCATTCATGTATTTGGAAAATCATTCATGTAATTGGTGCAATAATTTGGTCTTACTGTCCTTTTGTGGATTTCACTTGCTGAGTACAACTTGGCTACTTACACTTCAAGGCAATCTGGATAGTAGCACTTATTCAAAGTTACATAACATCGAACTTCGGTACTCATTTTGGAGTTGTGCTAACATTGTAAAGTAATATTGGCTCTTCATTTGTTGATTAACGAAATAGATTAGGGCTTCAATTAGAGGGAAATAGAGCCTATCTGCTGGATCCTTTCAAGTAGCTTGTCTCTATTTTCTTTACATTTATTGAGATAGATCTTTCATCTAAATGGAGTAGTACTCCAGATTTATCGCACTTGCTCTGTAACAGTGTGAACGGGTATAGTCGGCACTGTATTTTGCTTTGATCTAGCTATGTATATATCTGTTTTAAAAAAATCACTAGAATTCAGAGTGAGAGAAAAAAATTTCACTGGCTCTGACCTTTTTGCCTAAGCCGGTCAAGCGGCCTCCATCATTTCCCTTTGAATCACTTCAGCTCTCTACCTTTCTTATAGACGCCATTTTTCAGCTTTTTTTTTTTTAGATGCTGCTCAAATACGCCATTTTTCTTAAAGATTTCTAGCTATTCTCAAAGGCCTTCAAAGACACCAATTATCTGATAGTGACAGCAGCTCGGACGGACACCCGCTCTTTCTTAGCAGATCTGCTCCGCCCATCTCATCCGCACTTAATTTTCAGTGGAAGATCTGTCCTTCCCACATCTTAAGCGGATGTCGACCAGACAAAATTCAGTTGAAAAGAGCTAGATATTTCCCGATCTGGAAGGTCTCTTCAGCAAGCCGCCACTCCAACACTACTACCCATACTCTTTCAAGCCCAAATTGACCTGGAAGTCAGTGAGCTTTGTGCTTGGAGGAAGAATACTTCGGTACCTCCACTGAGCTTTTTGCTTCCAGTTTGGACAATGGCCGATTTGAGGATGTCGGCCTCCATGTACTTCGGCCTCCATGGCATTCACAGCCTGCAGCCTCCTCGAAGCCCGGAGGCAGCCCCTTTCAGGTAGTTTTCCGGCAGAAGTGCTTAATCGGGTAAGGTGGCCCTGACTGCTGGTGTTATGTCAGCTTGGCTTGTGAAATCTTGAATGCTCAAATTTGTTGAGAAAAATGTTTAAACACTACTGCTGGTGAGTTCTCGGAATGCATATGCTTTGAATGTTACTTTGAGAATGTTTTAACTTCATTTGGGAGGATTAGTTTGAACTTCGTTTGCTTGAAGGAATGTGGAATCTCTGCGGAAATGAATGTTAAAACTTTTGTGAAGAGGTCCCAACTGCATTTGATTGTTGTTCCTGCTGTTGGTAATATACACTTGATTATTGATTTGGTGAAATTCAGAACTTGAACTTGAACGAATTTGCTCGATTTTCTTGGCTATGGAATTGGAGATAGTCTACTCTGAATTCCACATTATCTTGCACTTGGTAATCATTGATCTTACCATTTCACATTTAATTTGAAGCCTGGCTGAATTTGCCTTTGTTCTGAAATTGCTTGGCTGAATCTTTGGCAATTCATTCAAGTATTTAGTTGTTCATTTTGAGAAGCACAGGAGGACCGGTTGTCTAAATTCATAAGCGTAGTTTACTGTTTTCCTGTTTGCTTATTATCTTCTTCTATTATGAATACACTGGACTTGTGGACCTTTGATCCTGATATTTGAAGGCTAACGATCTATTGTGCTCAGGCCACATGTAACCATGACAGCGTTGCTCTTTCTGTTTTGATTTATCTAATGCTTGTTGGCCTGTTAGAACCACAACTCATATGCGTTAGTTGTACTTTTGTTGATCCTCTATTATCTTGAGGTGAAGGATTTATTGGGCTAGAGTGATTGGGAATGCTGTACTGACGGTATATAAGAGTCCAGGGAAGAACTAGGTCATGGATTGATTGATAGAGACAACTTTTGGAAAGGGGCGAAAACAATGTGTTCTCAATATTATCAATGAAGTCTTGCCTTGGGATAGAACTGGATAGTTGTACAATTGGGAACCAACAGCTGAAGATAGACCTTGGCAGACTGTGGAGGTTGTAGGGGCAGAATGATGGGAGGAGCTGGATTGCTGTTTTGCATAGGAAAAGTGGAGGTCATCGTTCCTCGGCATTTTCAAGGTAGAGCGAGAGGCAACTACTTTCTTCTCCTTATCTTTTGGAAAGGCGGACAATGGAGTAGGAGAAACTAGTTTGTCCTAGTAGCTTTTGATTTGAGAGGACCCTGGGCTCGAGGGCACAAGTTTGGCTTTTGTGGGCACTAATGGATGCAAGGACTTGGGAGATTCTGGGAATGAGGTTTATGAACAACCACTGTGTAAACATCTACTATATTGATAAACTCCAAGAGAGAACGTAATGTCGAATCCTTTGAACTCTTGTTAAGATATCAACTGAGATACTTTATTTGGAATGGAAGTAAGAGAGGCACTACGCGTCGTGGGTAGTTTTTCTCTTATCTTTCACGTCTCATTTCATTTAGAAATCATGTAATAGAGTAGTATTTCAAATTTACTGCATTTACTTATGTAACGGTGCAACTGGTACATCCAGCACCGTATTTTGCCCAGTATATATATATAGCGTTTAAAAAAAATCACTAGAATTCAGAGTGAAAAACTGTTGTTATTGTTAGCCAGAGGAACAGTGTCCTGAGTACAAATTCCAGACCCCTCTGTACACTCTCAACTGTCCAAGCTCTCTCAAAACTAAACTCTATAGGAAACATCAAATGGCAGAAGCTGCAGTTATTTTGGAACTGGAACATAGAATGCTCTACAGCAAGGAGCAAATGAGTTACGAAAAAGAAATTCTAATATTGCAATACATGTCGAGGTATCAAAGAGGGGTCATTCTTGCTGCCACTGGTGGTGCTGTGCTTAATTGGTTTGCCACTAAAAAGCTTCCTATCATACCCCGTCTTTACCTAACTAGAGGAGCTACTGCGTATTGTTCATTTTTTAGATCTCGTAGATCACTGAATTCAATAATTGATCATATTCTTTCCCTGGATAGGACTCGGATGAAGATGGAGTTAGGAGATATATTGGTGAAAAAGTATAAGGATAATCCAACATTAATGGATAGTGTTTCCAAACACTTTTTCCCTGAGGTGGTTTATGATGATTCATCAGAGATACCAAAGTTAAGATGGCGTTTCCGGAACTTCTTTGGAGACAATGCTGATATTTCTCAGGTGTCAGGTGATCATGACTCCAACAGCAAGACATCCCATGAGGAAAGTGTTGTACTGAAGGATAGTAATCCAGGCCCAAAATAAGCTCAAACTAATGCTGCTACTGAACATATGGAGAACCCATTCGACTGCATTTTTGGGACTCCTACTAGAGCTGAAGACAATCATAGCAGTGGCGAATCCAACAAGACCAGCACTGATAGATCCAACACAACGCCTAAAAGACATACTCATAGAAACAAGAGACATCGAGCAGGCATCAGAAGCATCACTCTGAGACAATTGACGTGTGAATTCATGAACTCTTTGAATAACACAGACATCATAGCTTGGATTGCTGCTATACTAAAATACTCTTTTTTATCCTGCTGGAGTACAATCTCGGTGTCCCAACCATCCTGCTTATTTTGTTTTCTTACTCATGACTTCATAAAAATGGATCCTAATGCTAACATGTTCATATAAGTTCTAACATTCTCTGTTGGCTTCTCAGTTTTTTGAATGATAACCAGTTAATGCATGGCTCATTGTTGAGAGAGAGGCTACAGCCTACAATTGTCTAATGCACTTGCTTCTGAAATGAAAAGAAAATCCTCTAAGTTTGGTCGGTTGGAAAAAAAAATCACTAGAATTCATGTTGAAAATAAGGGTGATCGAGAAAAAGGCATAGAAAAAGTAAAAATGAATGCATTTTTGGACTTTTCTGTTTTTTACCAAATAGCCCATGAAAATTAGAGGTTTGGCGAAAAATTTTGGGTTGTCATTTTTTGACATTGTTAAATCTTGATTTTGATGGTATGAAGCTCGAAGAGGTTGTGTTGCCCTACCTTTGAATCTGGTTAATTGAATCTGGCTTGTTGGTTGGCTGGGAAATGATCTTGAGCAGCCAGACCTGTTATCTTGTGCTTTGGGACTGCTTGTTGCTTTGCTTTGGTTAATTTGGATTTGTCCTCTATTTGATTGAATGGTGTTTGGATGTAATTCATTTTTGGATTCATTGCATTTGATTGGCCACACTTGGAAGATTGTTAGGTTATTGGGGCTGTCTGCATATGCTCGCAACTATTATGGATCTTGCTGTATACTAGCTTATGGGAGTTGGATTGGAATGCTGAAAACCTGTTTGAGCTACTCTCAATAGGTTACGGAAAACTCATTTAATCATACACTACAAATGCAATTCCATGCAGCTATTGCTGGAAAACGTTATAGGTTTTGGGATGGAGGTAGAAAGCAATACTCTAGTCTTTGGCCTAGAGTAGAAGTTTTCTTAATTCCATTTTATGCATTTACTTCGGAAAACATGTAATGGAGTAGTACTCTATGTTTATTGTTTGTTCCTTCCTTTTGTTCGTTTTGGCTTTTATAACGATGCGTTGGGTATATTCGGCATCTTATTTTGCTCATTATGTATATAAAGATCGGTTTTATTAAAAAAAATCACTAGAATTCTTAGTGGCTGCACTGTCTAGTGGCATGCTGCTGTTGTGTATTAGCAGCAATTCTAACATTTAGGCAAAGGTTAGTCTTTCCAAATTGGAATGCTTGGAATCGGTGGCTGAGTTGCCTGCCTAAGGGATGACTTCATTTATTCTCCTTTTGGAATATCATACTTATACTTAATTTTAATCCCCTCTTTTGTTCATTGACTAGGGTGTCATTTATTTGGAGATATAGAATATCACACTTTGGTCCTATTCGGCCAAAGTAGATGGATTCTAAATCTTACCAGGTAATTCAGAATTACATATAATGGAGTAGTACTCCAAGTTTTATTGCTTTCACTTTGTACAGGTACGTTCGGGTATATTCGGTACCTGCTTTTTGCTTACTATGAATATATTTCCGGTTCCAAAAAAAATCACTAAAATTCATGTTTAAAATAAGGATGAGGGGAAAAACGGCACAGAAAAAGTAAAAATGAACGTATTTTTGTACTTTACCGTTTTGACGAAAAAGCCCATGAAAATCGGAGGTTTGGCGAAAAATTTTGGGTTGTCATTTTTTAACATTAAAGGTGAGCGAAAAAAACGGCACAGAAAAAGTCAAAATGAACGCGTTTTTGGACTTTTATGTTTTTTTATAAAAAAGCCCATGAAAATCGGAGGTTTGGCAAAAAAATTTGGGTTGTTGTTTTTTGACATTAATCACTAGAATTCCAGAACTACATTTTCTGAATCTTCTAAGAACCACTCTTCAGGTCTGAATAGACTCCCAGAACTTGAGGCAGGCGAATCTGTGAGGCAAATCGTTTCCACAAAGGTTTGCATAAACAAGAAAAAGAGCAATGCATCCGTAAGGCATGATAGACTGCTGTGATACCAAGCCAATAAAACTGTTTGCTACATGATAAACAAACTGAGCAAGAAAGGTAAAATCAAGAAAATTGTTAGCCCTGAAGCCTTTTCCCTCGGAATTAAGGATGTTGATCGAAAGAATTTTTTCGCCATTATCAAAAAGCAGGCCAAGCCCCCCCTGATTAAGATTTAGGTTCGCTTTTATTGATTTGAGTCTTTAGGTATTACATGTTGTTGATGTGATGAGAATCGATGTTTTAATTGTTGTGTTGCTAGAGCCTTGACGTTTAGGTGGGATGTAGGAATTATTTGAATAGAATGTGGGAAATTGTTACAGCTTAGTTTGTGGTGTTTTAGTGCTGTGACGATGCTTTGGCTGATTGTGTTGTTGAAGAAACGTTAGGTGTTTCCTCTTTTTGCTAGAGAACCGAATGGTTTATGGTCTCAGATTTTGTTAGTCCTGCTAAGGTTTAGTTTGAGATTGTAAGTCTGATTCAATGTTGATGACTTGATGTAAATGGTATTGTTCCTTTTTTTGGGTCTGAGTTCTTCCGCTTGGCTGTGAGAATGAATACTTGAGAAACAACTGTGGGAGAGAAGTTTGGACTGTTTGGCTCTCTAGTGTTAGAAGGCAGTAAATTGTTATGTGGAATGTCTAAACGTCTGGATACACTTTGGTGTTCTGGGCAGTGTGGTTGTTGGTTTCTTGACAACTTTGCTCAAGGACCTACATTTGTGGGATGTGATTTGGACAAAATTGGTTGGGAAGTCAGGTTGTGGCATTAATCTGCTGGGAGAAGTGTTTGAATTGGCAGTTTCTACTGAGTTTTGGCTTTGGTTAATTTTAGTGAATGATCCATACTATCTGCTGAAGGTGAAGATTTTTGTTAGCTCCTAAATTGCCCAGGCCTTCACGTCTGCTGCTTGATCGAACTGCTGATTGTAAGGTTGTTGAATTTAGGCTGGACTCTTCTTGTGAAGTCCTGTCCTTAAACGTGTTGTGGCTGCTTGGTATAAGTTTGGACAACAGGCTGTATGGTAGGTCCCATTTGGTGGTTCAAGAATTTACTCTATGCTGAAAGTAATCAAGAACTTAGATAAGGTCGTTGCTGTTGATTTTGCTCTAACTTGATAACATTTTGGCACATGAACTATTAAACTCGTTCTGTATTGAAAAAAAAGAATATAATATTTACTTTGGAGATTTGGTTTTAAGATTTTGGGCTAAATTGGTCACCTTTTGTGGTAACCAATTTACCCAAAATCTTAACCTTAACTTTTGTATTGTTTTGGATTATCTCATGTAATGGAGTACTGCTCCAATGGACTACCAGTCCAATTTATAGCTTTATGGTGTGTCGTTTTGTACCAAAATTAATACTCTCCTAAAACTATAAAATAGTATAGGGAAGTGAGATCGTTCCCACAAGGAACAGCAATATCTTCTATATTCGTTAACTTGTAAATTGTCACAACAATTAAATTAATGATTTAAACAATTAATAAAATGAACAAAATTACTAAATCAATAAAAGTAACAAAAATTCAGGATTAATTAATTAAAAGAAAAGATCCGGCAATAAGTAATCCACACTAATCAATTGTTATTGTTCATTGACACAAGGATAAAAATCTCTATTTAATCAGTTAGTTATAGGTTACCGAGAATCAGCTCTGACATAACCCAATTCTCCCTTAATTAATCGTTAATTGACAAGTATCTGCTTAATCAATTAATTCCCTACTTATAACACAACCCGGCCGAAATCAGCCGAGCACCAGATTTAATTTTATAAAAGCATTACGTAGTGAAGAACCTAACTCTAACAAATCATATCATGATCAGCATGCAACAACTTGTTAACCAATTATTTCTGTCTACCGAGACAGTAGCCTTGCCACTAATTAATCTTACTTATTAAATCCAGTGACTTAACAAAAGATTAATTGGCTCTACCTAATTAGATTAAAGGTGATCAAGCTTTAATTAAATTAGATAATTAACTTTAGGCTTAAAAAACTCTTGGAATTAAATAAGAGAAAGTTTAATTAAGAACAATTAGGTCTCACAATTCATGCATCGATTAGTGTTTTATTACCTACAGCCAGATGAAGAACTACTCACTAAACATAATTAAAAACAAAGCAAGAATAATAATTTAAAAGAAAATTAAATAAAACTGAAAATAGCAAACCAGGACGCCCGTCTTTCGGTCAAACGACGGACTTCTGATTTCTGGGCAGCTCTGCAAACTGCAGAACTTCCTATGAAGAAAAACCTACGCACGTGAAAATATACCTACCTAAACTACTGCTACCTACCTACCTACCTAAGCTACGAATTTTCTTCTACTCAATTGCTATCCTTATATAGGAAAAGCATTCTTTATTCTCAAGTAATAAAAGCAATTAAAAACCTTCTAAAACTCTAATAAAGAAATAGCACTTTTGTTTCCAAATAAATATGCCACATGTTTGCCAATAATTGAGGTATGCAAACCTTTTCCTTTTAGATTCCTAATTGATCTTCTTCTCCAAATTGGCAAAGGAAAGGGGTTCTTAATCTTCCAAAAGTCTTCATTATTTCCAAATTAGATTAAGAAAATCTTTTCTCCCCATAATTGCTCTTTCACGCCAAAACAGCCGAAAAGCTACCAAATTCATCTTCTTCCTTTTCTATTGCTCCACATCATCAATTCCTCTTAATCTGCAAGATATCCTTAATTAAGTGTAGATTCCATTCAAGTTTATCCCTAAAATAACACAAGATAAATCATATAATTTGTGTCTATCACTTTAACTCATGTAATGATTCTTTTGGGTATATCCTGCACCTCTTTTGCTTCTAATGAAAAAAATCTAAGTTTTTTTTTAAAAAAAATCACTAGAATTCATGTTGAAAATAAGGGTGAGCGAAAAAATGGCACAGAAAAAGTCAAAATGAAAGCATTTTTGTACTCTGCCGTTTTTTACCAAAAAGCCCATGAAAATCGGAGGTTTGGCAAAAAATTTTGGGTTGTTGTTTTTTGACATTAATCACTAGAAGTAGAGTAGTACTCAAGACCACCTCTCCATTACTCAAGAAGTGGTCTGGCCATATGTTGATTTTGTAAAGGGAGTAGTACTCCTCGTTTATGCAATTTGGTATTCAATCTGTAAATGGAGTAGTACTCCAAGTTTACTCATTTTATGTGCAATCCTCAAGACCACCTCTCCATTAGGCCGTGGACATGTAAATGGAGTAGTGGTCTTAAGGACTAATTTTTGTACGAACGATATTAGGGTATATCCATCGTTCAAAACTATATCTAATAAATATGGGAGTCGCGCCCCACCTCACTTAGAGGTTAGCCAAAAAAAATCACTAGAAGTGGAGAGGTGGTCATCACCTTTGGTGATTTTGTTATATCATGTATCATTGTGGAATGCTGCACCAAGAAATGCATGATTCTGGCCATATGTTGATTTTGTAAAGGGAGTAGTACTCCTCGTTTATGCAATTTGGTATTCAATCTGTAAATGGAGTAGTACTCCAAGTTTACTCATTTTATGTGCAATCCTCAAGACCACCTCTCCATTAGGCCGTGGGCAAGTAAATGGAGTAGTGGTCTTAAGGACTAATTTTTGTACGAACGATATTAGGGTATATCCATCGTTCAAAACTATATCTAATAAATATGGGAGTCGCGCCCCACCTCACTTAGAGGTTAGCCAAAAAAAATCAATAGAAGTGGACAACGAAGTGTAGATCAACTGGTTTACATCTTCACATGTGAACCAATAGGTCACGGGTTCGAGTCACCAAGGGGGTAGATGGGGTACCATTGTTGATCCTCTTTATATAAAAAAAAATTCACTAGAAGTGGATTTTGATTGTGAAAATGGACTTCATTGCTTCTAATATTCTTGGATTAGTAACTTTCTTGTACAAGGCTGCTAGAGAACTAACATTTGCTGGAAATGGAGATAACTATGGACTCTATTTCGGAAGGGTGATGCGTTTAATCGATGGTAAACTTGCTCTGCCAAAGCGGTGTTTTGATGGCTTACACTGATTAACACATACTGTTGACCGTCAAGAAGGTTCATGGGCGGATTGTTCTATAGCTTCAAACTGCAATCACTTGATGTCATAATGCATAGGCTTTGGAATGGGAAATAGAAAGTTATACTCTAGAGGCTCTAAAGTAGATATTTTCTTCTTTCCATCTTTTTACATTTAATCACAAAATCATGTAATAGAATAGTACTCCATATTTCTTGTTTTACACTATGTAACGATGCGTTGGGTATATCCAGCATCGTATTTTGCCCATCATGTATATAAGTTCGGTTTCATTTTTAAAAAAAATCACTAGAATACATGTCATTGATAATAACTTAGATGATTAACGATAGCAGGTACTTGTCCCCCTAAAAAAGCTTAGATGATTAATTACCTATTTTGGAATATTATGAGTATTAATAAAAAACCAAACTTCAGGAAATTGAAAAAAATTGTCATTGATAATAACTGTGAATTTCTAGCTATTTCAGAACCGTATATAAATGTCTCTAAGTTGGAAATTTTGAGAAGAAATCTGAGAGTTGACTTTGCTTTTTCTAATCCTTGTAATTCCATTTGGGTCATGTATAAGAAGCCTATTAATTGCTCTATGGTTGATAACCATAACCAACAGATTACATTACAGCTTAGACATCCGAGTTTGTCATTCCCAATTCTGGTGTCTAATGTTTATGCTAAGTGTAAGGTGAGAGAACGACTGGACCTATGGGAGTCATTAGCTAAATGCAAATCTTACAACATGCCATGGATGGCATGGGGGGACTGGAACTGCATTAGGTATAAGGAAGAGAAAAAAGGAGGAAAAGGGTTTCATGTAAATGAGGCCAAGGAATTAACAGAATTCTCTACATCAGAAGGCCTTATTGAAATTCAGTCTAGTGGTGCTAAGTTCACTTGGTGCAATATTAGGAATGGGAAGAATAGGGTTTGCAAAAAACTAGATAGAGGATTGGTGAATCTAGAGTTACTAAATAAGAACCTCCAGGTACATATCTCTCACCTAGCTAGATCTCCCTCTGACCATGCCCCTTTGTTGCTCACAATTAGAAAAGAAAAACAAGGACATAAGAAAGCATTTCGCTTTCAGAAGTTCTGGTTAAACCATGACGAATGCCTCAAGGTAATTAGTGACTCTTGGCTTACTACAGCTACAGGTAACCCCTTAAGAGTCTTTTGTGAGAAACTGAAATCTGTTAAACATGCTCTTAAACAGTGGAACTAAGGAACCTTCGGCAACTTGTTTTCTAAAAACTGTAGAGGCAGAAGCAGAATTACTGAGATTAGAAAAGTTAGATGAGGTGGATCCTCTCCCTCGAGAGGTGATAAATCAGGCAGCAGCTAAGGTTAAGTGCCATCTAAGCCTAGAAGAGCAATTCTGGGCTCAGAAGGCTAATATCAGGTGGCATAGAGAAGGGGATAGAAACACTCAGTTTTTCCATGCCTATTTAAAACAGAGACACACTAGGTCATATGTTCATAAAATTAAAAATCAACAGGGAGATTGGTTTGAGGATGTGGAGGAGATAGGTCTTATTGCTACTCAACACTTCACAAATTTGTTCACTGCAAAACCTACTGATCCTGACCTTAAGAGCAATCTATTCACCAGCTGCCTAACAGAGGAGGATAGAGTAAGCCTAACTAGGATCCCTGATATAGACGAATTGCATGAAATAGTCCACTCTATGAATAAGGATAGTGCTCCTGGTTTAGATGGCTTTCCTGGTATATTTTATGTCAAAGCTTGGGACATTATTAAACAGGACCTGTTGGGAGCAGTCCAATTCTTTATGAATAGAGGAGAACTTCCAACAGCAATCACTGCTACATCATTAGTCCTGATCCCTAAGACCCTAAATCCCTCTTCTTTTAAGGACTTTATGCCAATAAGTTTGTGCAATTTTATTAATAAAATTATTTCCAAAATGGTGGCATCTAGACTTGCACTTGTGCTGCCCAAGATTGTTTCTGAAAACCAAAGTGGCTTTGTGAAGGGAAGAATGATCACTGATAATTACCTCCTTGCTAGTGAGCTAATCTCATCAATTAATAGGAAAAGAAAGGAAGATAATGTGGCTTTAAAACTTGACATGGAATAGACATAAGATAGGGTCCATTGGATGTTTCTTTTGAGAGTCCTTAGATTTTTGGGATTTGGAGAAGTTTGGATTGACATCATATGAAGATTAATCTCTAATACATGGATTACTATAATTATCAATGGATCTCCAAATGGTTGGTTCAAGACCACAAGAGGGCTAAGGCAAGGTGATCCCATATCCCCCCTCCTTTTTGTATTAGGAGCTGAGTACCTGTCGAGGGAGCTTAATTGGGACACAAGGAAAGGGCTGGAATTCTGCGTGCCAAGAGGATGTCCTAGGATTACACACCTGGCCTATGCAGATGACATTATAATCTTCTCATCATCTAGACCACAATTCCTTAATGAAATAATGGGAAAACTCAGTCATTATGAAGCAGTCTCAGGTCAAAGGGTAAATGCTGCAAAGAGCTGTTATTTGATACGTGATAAAGCAGCCACTGAAAGAAAACATATGATTGGGAGGATCACTAAATTTAGTAGAGGTAGTTTCCCTACTCAATATCTTGGAATACCTCTTCACTTTAAAAGGATTCCAGCTGTACACTATGATAATATCATGCAAAAATTTGGTCATTTGATTGGAGGATGGAGTACAAAATTTTTGTCAATGGGAGGAAGAATAACACTCATTAAGAGTGTACTTTCATCCATTCCATGCTACACAACTATGAGCATATCCCCTCCAAAGAAGGTGGTAAACCAGCTGGAAGCAATGATGGCTAACTTTCTATGGGCCTCATCAGAAAAATGTGGTAAATACCACTGGATTAAATGGGCTGACCTATGCTTACCAAACAAGGAGGGGGGTTTAGGATTTAGGGAACTCAAAATGATCATCAAAGCTCAATCATACAAGTTATGGTGGAGATTCAGGCAGAAAAACACCCTTTGGGCTAGATTTTTATGGCTGAAATATTGTAAATAGGCTCACCATCTAGAACTTCAGGCCTATAGGGGTGATTCAAATAACTGGAAAATGATGATTAAAATTGCTCCCCAAGTAGAGGATCACATTGTCTTTAAGATTGGGAAGGGAGAGTGCAATCTGTACTGGGATAAATGGAATGGAAGGGGAAGAATTGCTGAACTTCAGAAATAGGGAGGAGTGGTGGGCAAGACGGGTCAGAAAGTGTTTCAGAACTTCACAAGGTTAGTTATAAGCCACAGTCTGCTGGTGCTAGGACTGTTTGGCTATTTTGTAGCATATATTATAAGGCCTCCAGTCTGCAGATGTTAGGCCTGGCTTGCCTAATTGGGAAACAGATTGGAAGGGGATTACATATAGGTAACAGGCTGGAAATTGTGGGTGGCCTAAACAAGAAGTGGAACAACAACTGGCCATAGGTTCTTATGGGAAGGTAAGGGCGACAAGATGCAATGAATCCAGTACTGTCACACAACTGTGAAGCTGCCAGAAACTGTGTAAATGTTTTCCACTTATCTGCTGGTTAACTTCACTACTAAAAGGTGATAAACTGAGTACAGCAGCCCAGCTACGCCCAGCGGGATTGGGTACATGTGTTTTCGGATTTTGTTTAGTCTTTGTCCCATGTATAGGGGATCTTTTGTCACTCCTTGAGCACAAATGAGTCTTTTGCTTCCTAAGATATAGGGTAGGCCTAACTGCAGTTATGTAAATGGAGGAAGTCCTCAAAGTTTACTTGCTTACTACTCCCTCTTGAACTTGGCCCGATTAGGCTAGGCTTGTAAATGGGATTAAGTTCATGGGGTTTTTTGTGTTTAAGGGTGGTTTTAGGCTATGTCCATCACCCACCAAGGATTTTAATAAAATAGGGAGTGGCGACCCACCTCAAAAGGAGGTTATGCCAAATAAAAAAAATCACTAGAATTTATGTCGACTTCTCTCTAGTCTTCTCTCAAACCTTAGCCGTATTCCATTAGGCCAGAGCCGGTCACCCGATCAACTGCTCTCACCCTTACTCAAGACTTCATCATATAGACTTCATCTTATCGGCTCTCTTTTTTTACAGCTCTCTCTTTTTCATCCTTCAGCTCTCTCTCTAAATCGACTCATTTTTCAGATTCACCAGAATCTCTCTCAGCCGCCATCTTATTTCCTCTCTCATACGAACGGGACTACACGGATCAGCTCATATCGTCCAAAGGTAGCTACCGTCAGTGGAGCTGCTACAGTTCTAGATCCGCCCAGAGCTAAGATCGAGTAAGATGGGGATCTGTTCTAGTCCTACATGGAGCGGTAGAACAGTCCAGCATCTCTCCACATATACGAGCCCGGAGAATCGGACCTTCTAGCAAGTAGATCCTCAACCTCTGACGAAGGATCTTGGGGTGGACTGAAAGAGATCGGGAATCAAGCTAGAATAGATCGGGATTGGCACTCACGTAGAGGAAGCTGACCGGAGTAGAAACCTTTCGATCGGGACTCAAGCTACAATAGATCAGGATTCAGGTGACTCTTTAGGCCGATTTCTGCTCAAAGCTTACTCTACCCCGTCATATGGGTGTAGAAATTTCCATGGCCTCTTCCATGTACTCAACGGGAAGGAACCTAAGCTCTCCGACCTGGGCTCATAAGTCTTCCGGAAGAGTGGGCAGCTCTGTCGACTTCAACGGCTAAGGGTAGAGACAGATCTGAGGAAGCTAGCAAGCTGTTCCTGCTTCCTGTGTAAGTCCAAAACTTGGTTATTCTGCAGACTTAGGTACCTGAATGCTCGAATATGCCTGAGATTGGGAGAAAAGGTTGACTGGCTGAATCAAGAGCCCTGGAAGAAAGGTTCAGACTTGCAGGGAGTTGGTACATCTAATTGGTTAAATTTGTGCTTATACTTGTACTATTTTAAGGTTGAATCCTCCGAATGACTAGGTGTATTATTACACTAGATTACTGAAACTGCCCATTTTCATACATCTCTTGTACTCGTTTGGTGAGGGTGCATAATTTTGCTGAGTGGTTTTGCTATTTTGGAACTACACCCTGAATTTGAACATTTGCTTGGATTGATAAAGTGATGATTTTGACATCTACTGTGGTGGTGGGGGGTTGTTTTCGTTTGCTTGAATGAATGTGGAGCCTTGGAACTGAATGTTAAAACTTGTGGAAAGCTCCGGTTTGTAGGTGGTGACTTCGTATACACTTAATGTGAATCTGCACTTCCAATTAATCCTATTATGTTTGGTCTTTGATTTTGCTACTACTTGTGCAATTCATTTGATCTGCTGACCATGCTCGCTTCAAAATGATATATTGGTGACTTTTGTGGTTTGGCCGATTCCTATTTTTTCACTATCATTTGCTATGTCTTGGAACCTTTTGCTACGTGCATATAGCTGTCCAGGTTTAGTAGGTTATTGCTACTAGAAATGGGATTGAAGTGCAATTGTTTTTTGCAATGGTGTTTGGGTTTAATTGGGATTGAATTTTTTGTTAGACATTTGCGTTGAATTGGCTGGACATTTTCTTTGAATTACTGCCAATTGGTAAACTGGCATTTTTGCACTTGTGTCTGGGCTTAATTGGGATTGATTTCTTCGGTTGGACAGTTGCTTTGAATGTACAGAATTGATGATTTTACATGCATATGTGATGCACACTTGTTTGGACATTTGTTTCGAGTGGAAATGTGCGATATTTGGCTACCTTGGTGGAAATGAAAATATGAAAAGTGATGCCCACGAGGCAAAGCCTCCGACCTCCGTCCTTCAAAGCAGTATCACTCACTAAAGCTGGTTATTTTCATATACTTTTAAGAGGGAATTAAAGCATTGAAACTTTGGTAATCACTAAAGTTGCTTTTCTATAATTCCAAGCTTTATATCATATGATTTTCATGTAATGGAGTAGTACTCCAAATTTTTTGCTCAATTGCTTGTAACGGTGTGGTCGGGTATATTCGGTACCGTATTTTTTCCATGAGGGTATAAAGGTCTCCTTTAAAAAAAATCACTAAAATTCTTGTTATTTTCTCTCTAGATTACCCCTTTCTCTGAACCGGCAATACATTGCCCATTGGTTATTGCATGACCGTTTAACATAACCCTGTGTCTAACGTTCTTTTTTTGATAACTGTTCCCACCACTAAACAGTCGCCCATGGCGAAGGGGGGGGAAACCCTCCTCCTGCAACCTACAAACAGGCTCTAGGATCGGTAGCAATTCCTGGCAATGTGCACTCTACATCATTCACCTCTCTACAGAACAAAATCCCAATATCTCTTCACAAGGGGGAACCGGCACTAATATTATCTGCTGAGGAAGAGGACAAATTGGCAGAAGCATTTTGCTCGACTTTGGTTGGTAAATTCTCATGGGGCAGACCATCAATGGTGAGCATAAGAAAAGAGGTACTAGCAGCGGCATTTCTGGGTGAATGTCATGTTAGACTTCTGGATTCATGCCATGTATTGTTCAAATTTGAAAATGAGCAAGACTTTCAGAGACTATGGCTAAGAAAGACATGGCATTTCAATGGCTTCCCCGCTCGGATCTTCAAGTGGAGCAGAACCCTCTGTACGGATCCGCTTCCCATGGTTACCTCTGTACCTGTTCAATAAGGAACATTTGTATGCTCTGGCCTCCATTGCAGGAAGGCCGCTTAAGCTGGATGCAGCCACTTCATCTACTTCTAATCTCACCCGCACTAGTGAAGCTAGGGTTTGCATTGAGATGGATGTCACCAAGGATGTCGTAGCTAGAATTTGGATAGGCTCTAAGGAAAAAGGAAGATGGCAACAGGTGGAAGTGGAAGACAAACCCGCTTATTGTTCCAGGTAGTAAGAACTGCAATCCCCAAAAACATATCTTGAAGGTGGCCAATGCAGGTGGTAAGAAGCTAGTAAGAACTGAAGAACAAGGTCAAACCCAACACTCTCAAGAATGGACTTTGGTTAAAAGGCACAAAGGCCCCTCTATCCTCAATGGGGCTATTCAGGAAGACTCCGGCCTGGCTCGGAATCAAAAGGGTAAAGAACCAATGGTGCTAAGTCCAGCGGCTGTTGCCTGCCTAGAAGACCTCCCAGAATCTTTTGCCAGGGCAAGAGACTCAATTCGGGACCTATCTACTTCAGATGCTGCTTCACTCCCCGATGATGTTCATGGAAAAGCCCCTGAGAGGCCTGAACTGGGCAAGTCCTAAGTGACTGAGACAAAGAACACAGAGCCTATGCTAAATAACAGCAGTGTGGATAATGAAAGCATGGTCTTACAGACCGGGGCTACTACTGCTAATTCATTGGGGGATGGACACGTGGTTATAGGCCACAGACCTTCAGTTGTGGAACAAAATCCCCCTTCTACAGGGGCAAGCCCAACTGCCACAAATCAGGTAGACTCAACACCAAGTCAGGCTAATAATGTATCTAAAGCTGGCACTGCTGCTCTGGTGCAGGTAGAACTACCATCAGATGAGGTTCTGGAGGAACCAAGTGTCACAGAACAGGAAAAGCAGTCTTTTCATACGACGGATCTGTACACACTAGACTGTCTTCTAGCCTCAATGGGGGACAGACAAGTTGTTGATGCGAAAGGACAAATGGCCGCATCAGTCCAGAAAAGAGCTTATATGGAGGGGGAAATCAGGGATACAGAACAGAGGCAAGAAAGAAAGCGTAAAGAGAAAGAGCAAACGGAGAAGGAAGGGGAAGTGAGAAGCAAGGGAAATGCCCTAAACTCAAGGGCCAAACCTCCAGCACAAAGGCTGCTCAGAAGTCAGAATTCAGGTACTCCTAACTCTAAATAAGTTTAATGATTAATTGCCTTTATTGGAATATTAGGAGTATTACTAAAAAGCCAAACTTTCGAAAATTAAAGAAAACTGTCTTGAATAATCACTGTGAATTTTTAACCATTTCAGAGCCATACACCAGTAGTGCAAGGCTAGAAACCCTGAAAAGAAAACTGAAATTTGACTTTGCTATTGCTAACCCGAGTAACACCATCTGGATAATGTATAAGAGGCCTATTACTTGCTCTGTTTTAGTGGCACATAAACAACACATTACTGTTAACTTGCTCCACCCTAGCCTGTCTTTCCCAATTATAGTATCGAACATCGATGCCAAATGCACGGTGAGGGAAAGAAAAGAGCTGTGGAAATCTCTAGCATGCCGTAAATCTTACAATAGTCCGTGGTTGGCATGGGAGGATTGGAATTGCATAAGGTCAAGGGAGGAGAAAAAAGGTGGGAAACATTTCCAGTTATCAGAGGCCAAAGAACTGAATGAGTTTGTTGATGCTAAAAGCCTCACTGAGATCCAAACAAGTGGTGCCAAGTTTACGTGGTGTAACAATAGGGAGGGTAGGGCAAGAGTGTGGAAAAACTAGATAGAGGGCTAATTAACATGGAGCTTCTTAGAAAAAGTTTACAAGTGCATATCACTCACTTAGCTAGATCCCCATCGAACCTCTCCGTCAGAAAAAGAAAAGCGTGGTCAAGCTAAGGCCTTTCGTTTTCAAGGGTTTTGGCTGAACCACGAAGAATGCTCCTCGGTGATTAACAAAGCTTGGACCACCCCTGTGACAGGAAACCCCTTAAGAGTTTTTTGTGAAAAGCTTAAGCTTGTTAAAAATGCTTTAAAGCTGTGGAATAAAAAAGCATTTGGAAATTTGTTCTCCAATTCTGCCACAGCTAAAGCAGACCTCCTTAAGTTGGAACAGCACGATGAGTCCAGCCTATCCCTACAGAACTACTGAAGCAAAGGTGAAGCTTCAACTAGGATTAATAGAGCAATTTTGGGCACAAAAAGCTAACCTAAAGTGGAATAAAGAGGGAGACAGAAATACGAAGTTCTATCACGCCTATGTTAAGCAGAGGCATGCTAGGTCATACATCCATAGGATTAAAAACTTTGATGGGGAGTGGATAGAGGATGAACTAGAAATAGGAAAATCTGCTATCCAACACTTCTCTAGCCTTTTTTGTGAAGAACAGTCCTCTACTAACCTTAAGGTAGACCTAATCCCTTGTGGCCTGACTGAAGAGGATATAGGATGTCTCTAACCAGAATTCCAGACTTAGAGGAACTATTCCAAATAGTCCACAGCCTTAGTAAAGACAGTGCCCCTGGTTTAGATGGCTTCCATAGCTTATTCTATGTTAAAAATTGGCAAGTTATTAGCCAAGACCTACTAGAAGCTGTTCAGTTTTTCATGAATAGATGGGACCTTCCCAAAGCTATCACTGCTACTTCACTTGTCCTAATCCCCAAGACACAAAACTCCTCAACCTTTAAGGACTTCAGACCAATTAGTTTATGCACATTTATGAACAAAATCATTTCTAAACTATTGGCCTCCAAGTTGTCCACTGTTTTGCCTAAGCTAATTTCAGAAAACCAAAGTGGTTTTGTTAAGGGTAGATTGATCACTGATAACTATCTCCTTGCCCAAGGGTCTCCCACCTAGCCTATGCCGATGACATTATCCTTTTTGCCTCATCTAAACCACAAGTCCTAACGGAAATAATGGAGAAACTGTCCCACTATGAGGCTGTTTCTGGCCAAAGAGTTAATGCAGCCAAAAGTTGTTTCCTGATCCGTGAAAAGGCCCCTATGGAAAGGAAACATATGATTGGGCGAATCACAAAATTTTGAAGTGGAAATTTCCCTACACAATACTTAGGCATCCCACTACATTTCAAGAGGATCCCAGCTGCCCACTTTGATGGTATGTTGCTCAAAATAGAACAATTGATTGGTGGATGGAGCACAAAATTTCTAACAATGGGGGGTAGGATCACACTCATAAAAAGTGTGCTAACATCCATCCCTGTTTACACCACCATAAGTGTTCAACCTCCAAAAAAAGTCCTGAACCAATTAGAGGCCATGCTGGTCAACTTCCTGTGGCCAGTTTCTAATAATGGAGGCAAATACCATTGGATCAAGTGGTCCCACCTATGCTTGCCTTACAAAGAAGGGGGGCTAGGGTTTAGGGATCTGAAACACACAATTAAGGCACAATCCTATAAGCTTTGGTGCAGATTCAGGCTGAATGAGACATTGTGGGCTAGATTCTTATGGGAAAAATACTACAGGGATAGCCATCCTCTATAACTTCAGCCCCATAGGGGGGACTCCAACACATGGAAACGAATGCTCAAGATTGCTTGGCAAGCAGAGGAGAACATTCTGTTTCAGACTGGGGAGGGAGAATATAGTTTGTTTTGGGATAAGTGGAATAGTAAAAGGAGAATTGCGGAGCTGCTGCAAGTTCAGGGCCAGCAAAAGGTGAGAGATGTGATTGGGGTACATGGTTGGGAGATGGAAAAAATCTCTCATTTAGCCCCACAGATTCAGACCTCATTCTTCTCTGAAGTCTTTATTAGAGATAGAAACAGTCCAGATAAGCTGATCTGGTCCTTGAATGGCAATGGCCAATTCTCCCTAAAATCAGCCTTTCAGTACATCAGAGGTGTCAATCCCCCCATTTGCTTGTACACTTCACAACTTTGGAATAGTTGCATTCCCATAAAGGTGTCCTTTTTTATGTTAAGACTGATCAGAAATAGGATTCCAGTAGAGCAGAACTTGTATAGGATAGGTTTCATAGGCCCTTTGTTCTGCCCCTTCTGCCTAGCTAGCGAGGACACTATCAGTCACGTTTTTTGAACATGTAACTTTGCTTCTAAGGTGTGGAGACTGTTGGGAGCTGAGGTAGGGATTCTTCAAGATCATTCTTTTACAGGAACTCCCAGGTCCTGGTGGTCAAGGCCTGAAAAAGCTGAAGTTAAGTATTTTCTAATGAGAATAATCCCTTCATTGATTTATTGGTTCTTGTGGAAACTGAGAAAAAATATCATATTCAATAATGCTAAGTCTGAATTTGATCACATCATTCTTGAGATCTTTCAAATGTTAAAGGAAATAGCTCAGCAAAAATTCCAAAAAGGTAATCTGGTGAGTCTTGACTGGAATTAGTTCTGGTCAGCTATCTGGTTGTTCAAAAGAAAAGTTAAACTGAGCTTTATCAAATGGCTTCCCCCAGAACTTCATACCATAAAGATCAACATTGCTCTAAAAAAGGTAGACCAGAAATGGAGAGCTAGAGGGTTAGCCAGAAACTCTGAGGGGAGGATTGTGTGCCTTATACCTGTCTTATCTTTTTCTCTAACTACCCCTAAAGTGCAGGTGAAATTATTAGTTTGCAGCTGGTGCATCGATTGATGCAAATGACAAGGTTTTCTACAGGTAACACTGGGAATCAGATTCAGGAACCTTACAGCAGATATGGAATGACCAAACATGGAAACTCATGCACTTGGAACACATGGCTCGAGAGATAAGAGAACAGACCAGCTTTAACAAAGTTCCAAAAGTGGTTAATCAGCCTGCAAGATGCTATGTGGCCTCTGATGGCAAGGAAACAACATTACTGCACAAACTAATCCATTCAAACATTCTGAACTTGCTCTTCATTCTAAGGAAAAGAGGCAAGGAGTATACCATAGACAGCAGGGGAAATTTCTGAGTCATTCATAATTATGTCTCTAGAAGATCAGTTAAGGCCGATGTTTAAACGAATGAGAGACACTGAACTTTAGTTCCAGGAAGTACCTGAGAGCTGCAGGTCAGTTAAGCACAAGTGGAGCAAGGTAAAAAATACAAAATTCATGTATTTGTTTTGGGAAAAATGTGGCACCAGCCTGCTGAAGTTAGGGCTGGTTAGCCTAGCTTTCTATGGGCCACAGCCTGCAGTTGTTAAGGCTGTTTGCCACCAAAGCTTGACAGGAACTGGAGCTGGGAACAATGCTTTCTGCTGCGAAGCCCTTTGGAGTCTCTGTACCATTGGAAGGGGCGAAATGGAGCAGGCCTACAGCCTGCAGATATTTTCTTGCTTCTGTGGGGAGCTAGAGCAGGTATGCCCACCAGAGAATGCCAAGGAAACTGCAGGCAGCTCAAATGCTACACCAAGAATGAGAATCCTCTAGGATCAACAATCACCTGCTGTGACAATAGACAGCTAACGTAATTCAGAATGGTACTTAGTTGCAAGAGAGGTCCAGGTTGCTACTAGCAGAATCACCTCGAGCTCACTACCAAGATGTAAGATGAAAAGGAACTTGGGATAAATCCAAATCAAGCATTGAATCTTCATGAAGACCCACACCTTATCACGTCTAGTGATTTTTTGTACAGGCAAAGCTGTTTTTTTGTTCACATCTAGAATAGCCTAGGATAGGTTGGATGTAAAAGGAGGAGTCCTCCTCATTTATTTAGGTACCCCTCTTGATCACATTCCCATTAGGCTTCAAGCTTGTAAATGGGATCGCGATCAAGAAGGCTCTATTGTTGTACGAGTGATTTTAGGGTAAGTCCATCACTCAAAAAATTATCTAATAAATAGGGAGTGGCGCCCCATCTCGAAATAGAGGTTCTGCCAAAAAAAATTAAATAAATAAAATCACTAAAATTCATGTTAAAAAAAAGTAGAGAAAACTGTCAAAATAGTCACTCACATAGTACAAAACAATTTATTTTATTATCCACATTAAAAATGATGCATTTTAGTCGCAAACGTTTAAAAAATGTACTAAATTAGTCATTCAACCAAACTCTGTTAACTTTTTTAATAGAGAAAATGCACGTTCACATAACGGGTCACTTACTAAAATGGTAAAAGTAGAAAATCAATTTATTCTTCACAAAAAACCTTTAATTACAATAGATTTATTGATCATCCAATGCCTTCTACCAATGGACTTTTCCACCATTAATGGTGGAAAATGAATAAATAATGAGGGGTTTTATTTGAAAAATAAATCGATTTTTTTATTTTTACTCCTTTATTAAGTGGTACATAATGCGAAGGTGTGTTTTTTCTGTTAAAAAACTTAACAGAGTGCGTTTTTTCAGGTTAAAAAAACTAACAGAATTTGGTTGGTGACTAATTTGGTGCAATTTTTAAATATCAGTGATTAAAATTCATCAGTTTTATTGTGGATGACAAAATATTTTTTTTACAACGTGAGTGACTAGTTTGGCAATTTTCCCTAAAAAGTATCACTGATAATATTAAAAGTATCAATACAACATTAAAAATATCACTATAATAATAAACATTATCACTATAACATTAAAAAAAATATTATTTATGACATTAAAATGATCACTATAACATTAAAAAGTATTAGTAATAACATTAAAGTATTACTATAACATTAAAATTATTACTGAAATATTATAAAATATTACTGATAATACTAAAAGTATCACTCTAACATTAAAGAGTATTACGTTCTTTTTTATTCCTATTTAATCGTAAAACAGATGATTAATTATCCATTTCATTTATGAACCACATCGCATATATGAACTCGATTCACATGAGTTATGGTGAATGGATGGAAAGGTTAAGAAATGTGAAGTTGCTTCTGAGTATTAGACCACACACAAACTAAACATGGATAGAACTTGGGAAATTGGGAAGCGAATTCACCCCCCCCCCCCTCCCCCCCTAAAATATTATAAAATATTACTGATAATATTAAAAGTATCACTATAGTATTAAAAAAGTATCACTCTAACATTAAAGAGTATTACGTTCTTTTTTATTCCTATTTAATCGTAAAACAAATGATTAATTATCCATTTCATGTATGAACCACATCGCATATATGAACTCGATTCACATGAGCTATGGTGAATGGATGGAAAGGTTAAGAAATGTGAAGTTGCTTCTGAGTATTAGACCACACACAAACTAAACATGGATAGAACTTGGGAAATTGGGAAGCGAATATCCCTCCCCCCCCCCCCCCCCCCCCAAATCAACAATGGTAACAAAAATATAAGGAAAATAAAGAGAGAACCAATATTGTAAGTCATTCAAATGGGGATTTCTTGCTAAAAGATGTTCATTTGTATGATATATAGATGTGATAAAAATAAGGGCATTTTCAACCAGGATCAATTATAAGAGAATAGATTAAATAGATAAGGAATTTTGAACCGCTAACAAAAGAGAAAATAGTTGAAAAGTCAAATATTCTTTTTGGGGATAGAGGGACTTAAACCCTTACGATTTTAAAAGTCGATGGATTTTCCTCTTAAATATAAATTTCATTGTTTTCAAATTAAATACCTCTACCTTTGTTTAGTAGCGGGAAACAAAAAAGTTCATAGGACTTGCTTAAACTGACAAGTTGTTTCATGTATTGCTTAAAGGTACTATCTTTTATCACATATATACTATCTTTGAAATTCGGAAAGAAAATAAATTAAATAAATTAAACCCTAAGGTAGTATTTAAGTTGGCAAAATATTAATATATAAAACACAAAATGATACATAGTTGATAAAAACTGAGGATCCGGTAAAAAAAACATCCTCCAAGCCATACTTAGGGGCTATTTGATAAACTAACTTAAGTATGAAAATAAATTGATTCAAACCTTGACCAATTAAGTTTGTTTGATAACTAAAAGTTGGATGTCTTAATGAATTAAGAGTGTCTAAAAAGGCAAGCAAAATTATGCTATAATTTTAAGCGATAAAATTTAGCTTATTGTTTAATTTCACAATATGCTCAAACGTAATATTTAAAATAAAATTTAATATATCATAAATATCCACAAGATCTCTTTAATATCTTTTACCCATCTTAATTTTCTTTTTACTTCTATATTTTGATATTTTTATTTATTATTCTTTTTTTCTTCCTTTATATGCTAATATTTTTATTCAATAAATATTCTTTCTATTTTTTAATAACTTTA
Source organism: Ophiorrhiza pumila (assembly GCA_016586305.1). Taxonomy (NCBI): domain Eukaryota; kingdom Viridiplantae; phylum Streptophyta; class Magnoliopsida; order Gentianales; family Rubiaceae; genus Ophiorrhiza; species Ophiorrhiza pumila. The sequence goes on from BLIW01000011.1 coordinate 14,896,721, forward strand.
TTTAATATACCTGATTTGATAAAAAAAATTATGTTTTACAATTTGATTAACCTTTATTACTTTATCTTTTTTTATTTAAATCAAGTTTTGGTTAATTTAAAATTATATTTTAAAATTTTTAAAAAATAACATCCAATATAATAGAACACATTTTATTCAATATACATTTTTTCTATATTTAAATATTTTTATTTAATATACTTGATTTGATAAAAAAAATTATGTTTTACAGTTTGATTAATCTTTTTATCTTTTCTTTTTTGTTTCAATCAAGTTTTGATTAATTAAAAATTATATTTTTAAAAGATAACATCCAATATACTAGAAACCCATTAATATGCAGAGTTCATAAATATATGCATTTTTATGATAATATTTTATATTTGAAATTACTAATTTTAAAATTTTTATTTTTTTTACAAAATTATATTGTATATTTTTTTAATAATTTTGATTTGTTGTTTGAAAAGTAATATATTGCACATTTATTAAAAAAATAATTAAAAAATAAAATCGTACTCTTTTCCATTCAATCATCATATCAATATGTTTATGAAACAATGTTAATTATTTCAGTATTTAAACACTTATTATTTAAAATTTTAAATTTCATACTTGAGTTTTTAAATTTCAATTTTATCAAACAACCTTATTTTCCGCTTTGAATTTCCTATTTCACCTTCTGTTCCACTCTTTTTACATCATCAAATATGACTAATAATTTTGACCTATTAGTGGTATTAAATTAAAAGAAGGTTGGAACAAAGGATGCAAAGCACCCCACTACACCTCATCCCTTAAAGAATCCTCGTAGCTAACGTGTAGTCCTTCTCCCAAAAATACATTTAATTAATCAATTATCCAATTGTTTAACCAAAATTACCAATATAAAAGAACCATATTAACATAAAATGAATCAAAATAACAATATATGATTCAACAACAGAAATATCACACCAACGATATTAGATAACGCATACTAAAATACTCCATATATGAACTTAATATGAAACTAAAACAAGTTTCTCAAACTTCAGAACAAGCCAATAAATGCCTCCCAAATGCGATTTAATACAATCACGTGAAAAAAAAAAAAAAGACCATAAGAAATTAATCATAATAATAATCAGTTTGATATTAATTAATATACCAAATTAATCTTTTGCAATATCCGACTCAAGATAAGGAACCGGAAGCCCACCAAAACAATCAATGGTGATGTTTGGAATCAACATAGTACTGCTTGATGAAGCAGAATTAACCTTCGCCAGTTCATCAGCCTTCTTGATTACATTATTCCTTAAAGCCTCCAAGGCATCCATAAACTCTTCAAGTTCATCCAACGTTAAATTATCAATTGGTTGATCCCACCAATTTTCATTGTCCGTCTCCGTCTGTTTCTCCATTAAAACCTTTTCTTTTTCCCTTTCATCCTCAAGTTTTTTCACAGTTTCCAAAAACTCCTTCTCACTTCTACCATGATGATTACCAACGTTAACAATTGTTTGACAAAACCGGTTAGAATTGGTGTTACCATTGCTAGTAGATGTTTCAGCAAGGTATCGATTTAGGATGGAGTCGAACGAAGATCGGCTGCCGAAGCAGTAGAGCTTTCCGGCGGGTGATTGAACAATGATCGCAATGTCAGCCCCACATAAAACGCTCAGTTCCGCAGCTTTCTTGAACAAACCACCGCGGCGTTTCGTAAAAGTGACTTCCAATTTAGCTTTCTCCTCAATTTTCTTGATTTCAATCTTTTGCCTACCTGCAGTTTGTTTCTTCACAATGCGTGTTTCCATTGTTCAAAATTTGTTACGAATTACAAAGAAAACTACGCATATGTGTACATACATAAAAACGCATACATTCTCAACCTAATTTGATTCTCCATTTTTGGAAACATTATGGACTTTCCATTTTTCAGCAGATTTTCCATATCTTTGTCAGTCAAGATTAAGAAACTATCGGTAATGAGTCCTAAAAAAATTTCGCAAAAACTCTTGTGCAAATATGTTATATTTGATACGCTAATTTTTTTATACGCGAATATTTTTTTGATAGGTTAATGTTGATATACTTGATATGAATATTTTTTATACATTATACGCTAATTTTTTATACGTTATACGTTGATACACTAATTTTTTATATGTTATATGCTAATCTTTGATCCGTTATACAATATTACGCTAATTTTTTATACTTTATACGCTAATTTTTTTTACACTTTATACGCTAAAGTTAAAAATGATATGCTAATATGCTAATTTTTTTATATTTTATACGCTAATTTTTTATACTTGATACGTTAATTTTTGATAATTTATACGTCAAAGTAAAAATTGATACACTGAATTTTTTTTATACACTAATTTTTTAATTTAATACGCGAATCGTACAGGATTTAACCTCGATTTTTTTGGGGTTCAACAATGTTGTATATTGCACGGGTTTTATACAATTGATGGGAAGAAGATAATAACAATAGGACGGAGGGACTAGATGTTACCAAATTAATTTCTTTTAAAAGAAAAATAATTACCATATTAATTTGCTACAAATTTTTTGGGACTAAGGGAGTGTGAAGTTTGGACCTTGGACCATTTACAAAACTTTTTGTTTTACGTTTAAAAATTTATTCGCCTATACATTTTCAATTAGAATTTCTACCACCAAAAGTTTTTAGTATTAAAAAAACAAAATTTGTGTGGATGAAATGTATTGGTGTCAATGAAACTATATTTATGAGAAACTCAACATGATCTGTGGGTTGTGAAGTTAGCATACTTTTTTATTTTATTTTTAATTTTAAAATTACATTCCACTGTACCAATGATTTTTATTACTTCATCACTAGTAGAAAAAGTGGATTTTATACCGGTTAAATCTGACATTTAACACCGGTTATTTGAAAAATGGACCGGTGTATATACAGGCAGTGTAAAAGGTAGAAGTTTCTTACACCGGTTTTAAACCCGGTGTAAAAAGTACTTTTTAACACCGGATATTTTTACAACCGGTGTTAAACAGTTTTTTTTACACCGGTTGTACAGTTAACCGGTGTAAAAAGTACAAGACTTTTTTACAGACTTTTTTACACATAGTACACTGGTTGTACAATGAACCGGTGTAAAAAGTAAACTTTTTTACACCGGTTCATTGTACAACCGGTGTGCTATGTGTTTTAACATTTTTTCTGAATTATTTATAATCATGCATTAAAACGCAACAGCCCTGAATAAATAATATGTACACCAATCCAAATTACATTGCAAACAATGCATAAAAACAAAATACATTAAACGAGATAATGTTTTAAGTCAAAGGAACTGCAAACACATTGTACATCTACATATTATAATGTCGTAACAAAATAATAATCAAATCTATATCAGTGTTGGCCGCTGAACGCTTGGAGCTCATAATTCATTATATATTTACCCCAAGCTTCTCAAACCATAATCATTTCGCTTCTTGCAAATGGTTTGACGTCCTTTCTGAAGCACTGATACATTAAAATAGTCATTATATTATTAATAACACTTTCATATGCAAAAAAGAAAATACATAGAGTAGCAAATTCAATGATAATGCATTAACTAAACAAAACCCAAAACCTTCTTGAAATCCAAGTGCTCTATCCCTTCTTGGACAATGATCTTGCGCATGTACCGCATGACATAATAACCACATTCCCAATTTGACGCTTGCTTCTTGTGCTACAATTACATAATATTTGCTTTTGATTATTAAAATTGTTTACATAAGAACATTAAGTCGAATAATTGAAAAAGCTTACATTCATCTCTATCCATTTCGGTGTGTTATGCGTCGACGATTGTGCCTGTGAATGATATACCAGCGATACCCTGTCAAAGACAACATTTACAAGCTTATAAACTAGATTTGCCAAATAAACATGTTATATTTTAAGTTTGACATTCGAAAAAGAAGGACTTAATATAAATACTTGTGCATCAAATTCACAGCATCGTCTCGGGGGGCTGAAAGTACTGGATCAAACCAGTACACAATCATATCACGTGGTTTGATGGCCATTAGCATCCAGTGTTCACTGAAAAAAAAAAAATTTTAATTTGAACTTATGATATGATTAAACCTATTGAAAGTGCTGTTAGAAAAATAAACGATTTTGAAATTTAATTACCATAGAAAATACGGCGCTAGGTAGATGCTCTTGTGTCCTTTCTTCAAAGTAGACACAATGTATTGTATTCTACTTTCTTCATCATTACCGAGCAATTGAATATGATATGGAGATAGGAACCCTATCCTAGTTTTACCAAGAGCAGTAACTAGCATATGCATTGTCCTACAAAGTTCAGTGACAAATAGACGGACACGTTTGATTAGTTAAACTATATTCCATATTAACCACAAAAATAAAATAAGGTTCAAACTTTAACTTTACATACGAACTTAATTAAAGAACTTACTTGATGTACACTTGCATGCAAGCACCTGTAACCATATCAAACTTGAAGAACTCCACTAGGTTCTCCCTAGTAAGTAATACAGGATACTCCATGCCCACTATTTCTTCCATCATATTGATTGTGTAGTAAGAATCAGTCGGGTGGAGGCTCACCACTTTGTACAATTGAAGTAAGGAATCTGAAAGTGTAGATAATAATTCCATTTCTTAAGGGTTAGCCACAACTGGAGTAGACTTGGGTTGAAGGGTTTCCTTCGACCTTCCTGAACCTTTGAAGTCAACTTTATTCCATTTGTCCGATACCTTTGAAAAATAACTCAATAATTAGATATGTCTATTAATAAATTATAAAAAAAAAAGTAGACGAATCATTGTTAATTGTACCTGCGAATCCGGATCGGTGATAATCTCAACCAATGTCCTTGGCCACTCTAACATATGCCCAAATACTGTACCGACTATGATGGCATCATCATCGGGAAAAGGCAATGGAGCTTCAGCCTCGATCGAGGTACTTATATTTACCTTCACTCTGTCCGACATTACCTTTTTCCCATGGGTCATTGATAAATTATTGAGACAACCGGTTGCTACAAGACGCCGCCCTTGAATATCATCAATGACAAATAGGCGACATCTTGTTCCGTCCTGCGAATAATATACAAGAATCTTATTTATGTATTAATGCATAAAAATGAAATAAGTTTAAAAGAATTAGGACTTATTATATGTTACCGTGAACTCTCCCAATGAATCTGGCTGTGAGCGTACCGGTATGTGCTCCTCCATCATTGCTTCCCCGCTTGTAGTCTCCCTATTTGTTTGCGCTGGATGCTTGAATGACGACTCCATACTAGGAAAAAGATTACTAGATCCACCATGTCTATTTGGGAACTCTGGAATTGTTTCGCCCATTAGTGTGTACATATGTTTCAGTGTTGCAGTCAAGTACTCAATTTTCTCATCGCATTTAGCGTGATAAACTGCATTCCTAGTATGGCCGGACGATGACTCTCCAAAAACTTGCGACATCCGCATCCGACCCCCAACACCCCTTATGCGACCGGAGTGATCCTTCTTCCCCGTAGCAATGACAAGAATGTCATTTTTTCCATCTCCAACCGATTCTCCTTGACTCTCGCGATTTGTCAATTCATCCTGATCAATTGTATCCAATATTATTATAAATATAATTCACATTATTAAATAATAATAATAGACATTTTTACTTTATTGAATACATTATACTTACAATTGTCAAGCAAACATCTCTAGCCGCGTCGGTTGAAAAGTCACCACGCTTGTTTTTGTGACCTTCTATGAATAGAAGGTGACGGGGAATTGGTGACGGGGGAGAAGTTCTATTACGGGCCTCCTCCTCTGTCATACCGGATTCGACATTCCTTTGTATTTTGGCCTCGAATTTGTCATGTCCTTGATGGTCGCATCCACTTCCGGTCATGACTTAAATTGCGCAATATTAACTTTACTGCGCGCCATCAACGCAATAAAATTAATTCAGTCATTTGCTTCTTTTTCAGTCGTCGGCTCACCAGCCTCATCGAAAATAATAGGTATCTTTTCTCCCCTTGCCCTCCTTGCCAAAATCTCATTACACTTCGTTGCTTTTCTTCCATGTGGTGCAGGGGTTTTACCATCGCCCCTCCCCGGCGCGTGATCGTCGTTTATTACCCATCAACTTTAAATGTGCAAGTATTTACGTTCGGGAATTTTCCACCAAAAATTTTAGATCTTTCCTTTAGCTACAATCAGTCCAAAAACTGTGCAAGTACACAATTAACTATTAATACCGGTAAAAGCATATTGACATAACTCTATTCTTTTAATGGAATATTCTAACTCTATTTACATGAAATTTTATCATCGTTCATTCATCTATTTAAAATAAACGTTCATTTATGGAGTAAATTTCTCATAAACGTTCTATGTTCGTAATCTAAATTAATTAATTAATTCCTACAAAACCCTTTTTGAATTTTTCTCTTAAATAATTAAATTATCTCTCTTTTAATTCCTTCTCCACTTGATATATGAAATTTCCAAATTCCAAACTCATTACAATATCCCGGCAAACCTCCCAAATTCATTAGGACATCCAAATTCCAAGTTCCAAAATCCAAACTCATTTCCAACTTGAACAACATGCTAATAAAAATCAGAATGCTATTGACCATAAAACCTCATTGCACCAAAATAGGTAATATATAAAAAGAAAAAGAACATGTTTATTGTGAGAGAAAGGCAAGAGCTCGGCATCAGCAAGTTTGGAAATTTGGCTCTCCTTGTTTCAATGCCAAGATGATTTCTGTCCATAATTGACGTTCGGGATAATTTAATGCTCCAAGGGTATGGACTAGCATGCTTATTCTCATGAAACGAATTACCATCAAGAGAAATCAAAAGAATGGGTCAAATTGACACAAATTCGTCACTTAGTATTTTTCACAAACACCTACTTGGCATACAGTGTTAACCATTTGAACCAGTAACACAACCCACTTCAATAAACAACAACCACAATCAATTAATTTGCACCATAAACGACTTACCATTTTGCCATTTAAAGCACAAGAAAAAAGGAAAAAATACGGTCAAAATATGCACTCCAACTGACTGCACTTTTTAGGGAATTTTGGTGCCTAGCTACATAGCTACTCCAAAAACAGTTACAATCATACAACTAACCAGTAAGACAAGAATCAGAGGTTAAAGAGGTGCATAACAAATTACATAAATCTAGAGGAAGAATTGTTTTATAAGTATATGTATTAAAATGGCAAAAATTCCCACAAATTAAGTCATAGATATACATAACCTCAAAGAGAGTGCAGTCGTCGGAAATGGAGTTGGACACGGTGATATCTTGAGGCGGCCCCGGCGTTGGAGACGGCAGCGGGGGTGGAGAAGGAGACGGCTCGGGCTGAAAAAAAGGATACAAAGAGGTTTTTGGTAGAACTGTTTTTTGGGGGAGAAAGAGTGAAGAGTTTTGGTACAAGAGTTTTTGGGGGATAAAGAGTGAAGAGTTTTTTTGAGAATAAGGGAAGATTGCGCCTTTTTGTTTAAAAGGATTCTACACCGGTTAATTAAATAACCAGTGTGGAAAAAACATTCTTCCACACCGTTATAAAATAACCGGTGTCGAAATATATATTTATAACCGGTGTGGAAGAATGTTTTTCCACACCGTTATTAAATAACCGGTGTAGAAAAACAAAGTCTTCCACACCGGTATATGCAAATCCGTTGCATAAGAATGTTTTTCCACACCGGTTATTAAATAACCGGTGTGGAAAAACATTCTTCCGCACCGTTTATTAAATAACCTGTGTGGAAAATACGTAAACAAGATTTTTTTTATATTTTGTTACCCTGTAAAAAACAAGTTTAAATGTATACAACATTATAGTACAATAAATATCGATCACTAATGTTAACAAGCATAATGTTCCAGTAAAAGCTAACATACATTTGAGACACCAGCGTACATTGAATCAACTTAGTAAACCAAATAAAAATATTCCATAATAGCCATTAGCAAAGCCTTCCCTGCATGAACCTCATAGCATCGATCACATTCACCTGCACAAAGATTAAAAATTGAAGTAAACAAATGATGTCACAACAGTTAGTGAAGCAGAAACTATCAAAATCTGGAAAACCACAAAATAATAAGTAAAATGAAAAATCTAAATACCCAAACGTGAATATTACCTTACAGACTATGTCTCACTGCAAGGTCTTTCTTTTATTCGATGAAGGATCATCAACCCATATGCCTTCCACGTGATCAGTGCAGAGAATTAATGCATCCATATTTCGATTTGCAAACCATGTCAAATTTTTAGCATCTCCTGAATTGGCGAACAATCGCTTGAATCTCCGTATTATAGGGAGATACCATAACACTTTCACCGGTGATGATTTCTGCTTCGCATTTATATAATCTTCAACGCCATCACCAATTTGCTTCTGTTTGAAACGAGAAACCTGACATTTAGGACAACACAACGAATCTGCGTATTCATTCCTATATAGTATGCAATCGTTTGGGCAAGCATCTATTTTCTTATACTCCATACCCATAGGACACAGGATTTTTTTAGTCTCATAAATGCGATTCGGAAGTTCATTACCTTCCGGCAGTACATCCTTCAGTAATTGCAACAGTACTGTAAAACTAGTATCAGTCCACCCATGTGTCGCTTTCAAATTGTACAGTTTTAAAGTAACCGATAATCGTGTGTACTTAGTACACCCAGGATATAGAAGCTTTTCGCTATTATTCAACAACTGTGCAAGAATATCTGGCTTATCGGCGAAACTACCAACCACATCCTCAACCATATCATCCAATCGATCATTATTAATCGGAACATCATCTTGTACATCATATTCTTCATGTTTCGATGAATTTACACTCTAACCGTGCCATTTCCATACTTTATAAGATGGATCAAATCCCCTCCGATACAAATGGTCTCTTATAGTGTCAGGGTCGTCGAACACCGCAAAATTCCTACAATCTTTACATGGACAATAGATGTACTTGGCATTTTTATACGCAAATTTAATAAATTTCTCAACCTCTTTTTCATACGTAGATATTGTCCGATCACCAAATATAATATCATTACGATCCATGACTATCGCACCCTTTAAATAATAAGGAAAAAAATTGAATAAGTTAACCAACAAAATATTTAAATGCATTGATGCTTTCATAATATGACATCATATAAATTAATCAACAAATTAAATGAAGGACAAAATCACCGGATTCTGTTTCTAATTGCCGAATTAAAATAGGCTTTGCTAAAAATATAAGCACATCCACAAATTACATGAAGCACAAAATCAATAATAAGTAATAAATTTGTATTATGCAATGTTTCAATAAATCAAAAAAATATACACATGAAAGCCTAAAGGAAATAAGAAAACCCCATTTTAATTAAGCTTTATTAAACATAAAATGCAGATCCGATTGGGCAAATGAGAAGCAAAATGATATTAAAGTTATCAATTTATATATAACTAGCTAACCTCAGATGGTTGAGTTGCGTGAACATAAGTTGATTATTTGTAGCTTATGATTTGGCCTTCAAAACTTCGTGCGCAGCTTTTTGGAAAAATTCGTAGGTCGTCGCTGGAGAAGAAGGAAAAATTTACAGCTGACTTAAAGCTGGAAGGAGATATTTATATTTCTTATTCACACCGGTTATAGAATAACCGGTGTAAATAGTAAACTTACGTGTAAAATATAAATTTGTACACCGGTTTCCTTTCAACCGGTGTAAAAAGTCAGTTAATTCACACCGATTGTAATTACAACCGGTGTAAAAACTAGTATTATACATCGGTTTTCTTACAACCGGTGTAAAAAGTCTAAATTCTTCCACCGCGTTTTTTATAAATTACACCGTATTCTCTTTAACCGCTCTAAAAATTGAGGTTTAAAATCCCTTTGACTCTACCCAAATTACGATCCATGACTATCGTACCCTTTAAATTATACAAAATATAAGTATAATGAGTTAAACAACAAAATAAATGCATTTATGCGTTCATAATATTACAAGCGCACAACATACTTTCATCAAAAGCCAGCAACTAACAAGGAAAAATAAGGCACATGATAGAGAATGAAGGCACATTATAAAACTTCTACATGATTACACCAATTTCAGATTAGAAAAAATTTGGAAAATAAATCTTCAGCATAGTTATAATTTCATTTTGAATCTCTGGGTCGGCATGTAGCTCTCCTTCAGCAAAGTGTATTTTATTCGAATCAAATCCATCATCTATTTGGAGATTGATGTTTTCTGCTGGTTGGTCATTTGCTTCTATTGATTCTGACGAATCAAGTCCATCATCAATATGGAGATTGATGTTTTCTGGTTGGTCATTTGATTCTATTGATTCCGAAACATACGAATCAAGTCCATCCGAAGTTTGACTTTCCTCCATCGTCAATTGCTGTTGAATTTGATTTCATGGTTGAGAGCAATATAAAAAAAAGAAAAACTAAATAATTACCACACAGATGGTAGTTAACTTAAATTCTAAAAAACCTAATTAATTACGATCCATGACTATCGCACCCTTTAAATTATGGTTAAAAATAATTATAATATGTTAACCAAAAAATAATTGCATTAATTGATGCGTTCATAAATTTACATCATATAAATTAATTAACAAAATCAGTTTGTAATTTTAATTAAAACAGACATTGCTAAAAATATTTTATTCGACAAATTAAATGAAGCGTACAAAATTAAATATACACATTAATAAATTTGTATTATGTAAATGTATCAATAAGCCTAACAAATATACAAATGCACGCCTAAATAAAATTACAAAACATCATTTTAACTACATTTATTACAAATATACAGCATATACATGGCCTCACTACAATTTTACAACTTTTTTAAAAAATGAAATGCAGATCTATATATTGAAGTGATTCCAAATTTTGTGAAGAAGAAGATGGTGGACAGGAAGTTGGCATTATACATGTCACTAACCTCAAATGGTTGAAATTGCCTACGAAAGTTAATTTGTAGCTTCTGATTTGGCCTTCAAAGAGATTTCGTGCGCACCTTTTGGAAAAATGCGTAGTTCTTACGATAGAGATAATACTGACTTAAGTTGGAGCCGAAGGAAAAATATGTGGTTATAAAAACTACCACTTTTTACACCGGTAACGTATAACCGGTGTAAAAGGCACACTTTCTGAAATTGCCTACTAAATAAAAAAGTTTGTTGGTATAAAATTACTCCTTTTACCAAATTAAATATGAACTAATAAATTTAAAAAATTTATCATAAGGCACTATTAGCATTATACTTTATTAAATAAAATTTAATTTTTTTTTCATTTTAAATGAATAAATGATTGGATTCTTTTTTTTAAATTTTTCATTAGATTAAATATAAATTAATAAAATTAATTTTTTTTGGATAAAGACATCTTTAGCACTGTTTCCTCACCAGATTAAATTAGAATTAATTTGAGTTCTTTTTCTTTTTTTTAAGTGAATAAGTAATTGACTATCTACAAATTAAATATAACTAATAAAATTTAAAATTTTTTGTCAAAGACACAATTAACATAAATAGCTCACTAGATTGAATTAGAGTTTATTTTGATTATTTTTTATTTTAAATAAATAAGTCATTAGATTCTTTTTATTGTAATTTTAAAAACTATAAGTTAGGATTTTTTTTTTTGATAAATTCGTAAGCTCCGAATGTTAGGCAAAGGGGATACCCATAATATGACAAGAGATAGTTTCCCATGAAATGGATTCATAGATGAGACCTACAAGCTAGTATCAGTTTAAGTTCAAAAGATTTTGCTTATCACTTTTTAGTCAAAAAGTATCAAACTAATAATTGTACAATGAACACTTTCAACAAATATTAATTTTCACTTATCACTTTTATTTTCAAAAGTAATACTTCTCAACAAGTATTAATTTTCGTATGTCACTTTTTAATCCAAAAGTAACATTCTAATACTTGTACAATGAAGATTTTTAACAAGTATCAATTTTCGCATCACTTTTATGTTCAAAAGTAAAATTCCTCAACAAATATCAATTTTGACGTATCACTTTTCAGTCCAAAAGTAACATTATAATACTTATACAATGAAAACTTTTAACAAGTATCAATTTTCATGTATCACTTTTATGTTCGAAAGTAACACTTCTCAACAAGTATTAATTTTTGCGTATCACTTTTTAATCCAAAAGTAACATTCCTCGTTGTAGAAGTATAACTAGTTTTTTTCTTCATGCAACAGGTATTAGATTGGATAGGATTTAATCTTTCATGTTGAACTTAAATTGTATGATTCGTGTTTATGAATTGGCCGACACGAATGCGAATCTAATTTACTTAAGTGTTAGTTTGTGAATCATTATGGATCTAATACGTGTATGTGATCGCTATGTCAACATGTGTGTGGATTAAACAGATTAATAAATATAATACTTACAGAGCTTGAATACATAAAAGAAACCTAGTCTACATATTTGTTTTAATTGCTACATGCTTGCCTACAGTGATCACCATGTCAACGGGACAATATGTCATATCATGTTAAGAGATGTCCTAATTTGTTTGCTTTTGGGGAAGAACCTTTGTGAGTGTCGATGAGTGTTCTCTATAAGTTAGACCTAGGTATGTATAAACTAAAACCATAATTGATAGGGAATTGTTTGAGTAGTTTTTGCCTCTGCCATAAGAAAATGTTATTTTCATTGTCTCCATCGGTCTAGGGTTTAGTTGAGTGAGTCGAAATCAGTCGCTATACTCGCCATAAAAAGAGATTGTGATATGCAGATTTGGGTTAAATCATACAAGCCAAATTATTGTCATCGCCATGTGAAGAGATTAGGTGATAGGTGGTAGAGGCTAAAAGAGTAATCACGATATTGACTGTAACTTCCTACTAGGAATCTTAACATCCCTAGCATCTATTTGTTCACCAATAGGTATAGATCATTTACACTGTGAGAGTTCATTGTCCAATAACTGATACTTTCAAGATACATCCTCCTAATCACATTTGTTTGTTACTTGTTTTCTAGTTGTTTCTTTAGACACTTAGTTCAGTCATTTACATTCCTAATAATTTACCTTTGATTTTCAGCACAAAAGCTAGAATTTGCTACCCTTTATTTTGAACCAATCAACTCTTGTATCACAAATCCCTCTTTGTAGAATCGACGTCTTACTCATCATGTCTACATATTTTGGGTTAGGGTAATTATTTGTTGAGGATATACGACTACGCTTCCAACATTCATGAATCTACATATAGTCATGCTAATAAAAAATCAATATAGAAGAGGAAGTTGGGGAAGTTTGATAAGAATGATGATAATGAATACGGATTTCCATCTATATTTTTAAAATGTTAAAATTATAGCTCTTGAAGTTCAAGATAATTTAGTATTATAATTATTGCTATAGATTTGTTGCATATCTTTTCCTATTTTTAAATTTATTTTTTTTTCAATTATTTTTTTCTGTTATTTGGGACATGACATATATATCATTTATATTCTTTTTATAAAAAAGAGTGATTTCTTTTCTTTCTTGTTTATTGCTTACTAATTTAATCAATGCATTGAAAAGTATCAAAATTATTATTAAATTTTTCTTTAGTTTCTAAAACTTGTTGTTACCCAAATTTTTTAATTGATTTGTACATTTATTATTAGGATTTTTTTTATCTCTGTACAAAATAAAACAACTTATATTTTTCATACTTTTTTTTTGTTTCTATTATTAGTGTTTTTCGTATTGCATTTGAAGTCCAACTTAATAGCTAATCCATAACAATTAATATTAAAATTATAAACTCAAAAAATCTTAATAAAAAAAACCATCCATGTTCTACCACACATCGGTATGCTCCAAAATAGTATTATCTACGTACAAACTTTAAAACCCAAATATCTTTTATAAAATTATATAATATTACAAATACGAGTTTTCAATTGAAATCAAAATTAAAAGTGAAAAATCAAAAACCAAATACCAAATTTAAAATATTCGGTTTATTCAAAACTTAAACTGAAAACCAAAAATTCATCACTGAAATTTTAGATTAGAGAAAAATGCAATTTTGATCCCCCAAAGTTTAGGGTTGTATCACTTTTGATCTCAAATGATTTCGAGCTACTCAATTTGGTCCCTAATATTTCAATTTGTGACCAATATATGACAATTGACGGATTTTCCCTCGACTAATGAAAATAGTCCATACCTATTTATGGTCAAACCATTAGGGACCAAAAGTGCTACAAGGTAACACTTTGGGAATCAAAATTGTATTTTTCTCAATTATCAATAACACAATGTACAAAATAACTATCACCAAACCCATACACATTTGCATTAATTTTAACCTCTTAATCTTTTCCTCCATTGCATTAATTAATTTTTCTCAATAAATTTGAGATAATGACCTTCAATTTTTTTGGATCATGCCACATAAAAAATCGACGTGCTCCACTTTCCTCATAAATTTGAGCAACATGTAAGTGAAAGATTCAATTGATATATGAAAATTTTCTTACTAGCGATCTCTTTTTTGTTTCCTTCTTGAAACACATACACTCACATAAATCTCCTAGGTCTCGAACTCTAAACTTGGAGGTTGAGACGCTAACTCTCTAACCACTAGGCTTACCCCTAGTAACTACTTACTAATTATTTTGAACATGTAGAAAATTTTATTTTGGAGTTATTATCATTCCAACTTCTCACCAAGTTACCTCTCCTACTAGTACAGCTGGTATTTGAATTTATGATTCAAAATAAAAATAGTTTTGATTTTAGAGATTCAATGTAAAAAGTTAGACTTGAAAAATTTAGAACTTTACTTCACAACTCTTAATGTGTTGGTTTATAATTTGTTGATGAAAGAGATGATAGTGAACATGTCTTATAAATGATAGAGCATGATTAACACATACACGTTATTCAAATTATTTAGTTAATTATGATTAGCTTCCCATTATACCTTTTTGATAACAGTAGATTTTCATGTATTTAAGTAAATGCTAGTGATTATCTTGCACATGTAATATAACCTATTGTAATAGACGATATTTGCAATTAATTGTACTACCCATAATGAAAATAATTTTCATATTGTCTTATTTTTTTTAAAAAAATACACAAATTGGCTGGGACCATAATGTGCATTTATAGTTTTTCAAAATATTTCAATTTTCACTAGAAAAAGAAAAAAAAAATTGGTTGTGGCACTTTTAGACATAGATTATTTCAGTTACTGTAAATCCGTTAATTATCGTATATTGGTAACAAATTAAAATATTGGAGATGAAATTAGGCAGTTCAAAATCTTTATACAAATGTGATCTTTGGGAGCAAAATTGCAATTTTCTCTTTAAATTAACCAACGCTGAAGTTTCAAAATAGCAACTAGCGAGACATTTATAGTGCAACGCCAAAGTGAAGATCGGATCTTCTGTCAAATATTTATCTTGTCTAAGGCTTAAAATGAGATAGTTTCACTAAAACTATGGATTAAATCTATAAATATCATTCAAATTAGTTTACCATTATTACACCCTAATTAAGAGATAAGTATTTTTGATTAAGACAGAATAAAATAGCAAAAATTTTGGACGGTAAATACCGTGTCACCAAAGTGATATAGAGCATCCGTGCCGTTGGTTTCATCCCATAGAAGGAAGGGCGGGAAGAAGTGTAAAAGAGGGCGGTAGAAGAAATGACGATAGTAAGCAAAGTAGGGGACTGGGGATTCAAGGCTTTCACGGCGGGTTTAGGCGTCGCAACCATTTACCTTGCCGCCACTTTCTCCGTCAACGTCTATCGCGGCCTCTCTTGGCACTCCTCCCAATCGGTCTGTCCATCTTTTTTTTTTTCTCTTTTCTACATCTTTACAATGTAAACCCTAGAACTTATTGCAGCATGATTCATTTTGTTTATTAAGAAATCTTCTTTTAGTTTATCGAACTTCATTAGCATTTATTTGGACAATTGATTGATTTCCTACCATCTTATGAGTCATGAGAAAAGCTCAATTACTTTGTAGTTTGAAAGGGATTTGAGCTTAGGGTAGGGTTTTTTTTTTTTTTTTGGCTTTGTTTTCTGAGTTTAAATGTATTGAAATGGAACTGGAATTGTAATTTTGATATGGGACTGAAGAAATTTGTGTATATTGGCTGATGTTTTTAGTGTCTGTTCCAAAGAGAGAATATAATCCATAATTGGTTATTATTTTGATTATCTTAGGAACCTGTTTGGATAAGGATGGTTTACTTTGCCGCAATAATTGAACACAACATGGAGTATTGATGACTTTAAATTTCTGACTGAGAACCTCATGAGACAGCAGATGAATAGTTGATTGACAGGGGAAACGTGGGCAGTGGGTTAGGAGGGAGAAGCAGAGTCTGAAATATGCCTTTTTTCTAGAAGAAACATGCCACTGCCTATAGCAGTTCTGGTTCAGGGATTGAAAAGAAAACGAAAGCTAGAGGTAGACAAAGACATGACAGCAAAATCACAATTCAAACATTGAAGTAGGTCATTGCCAATGGGAAAGACAATGTTTAACCTACTCTAGTCCTGAGAAAAGCAAATGACATAGAATAAGATGTCAAGCCGTCTATGAATGGCTTGTATAAGAAGGGATAGTTGTTCTTGGGAAGCAAAGCTAATGGTGAATCCCATATTAGCACAAATGCTAGCGAATTTCCTGCTATTAGTTTGAAGGAACTTTCTCGAAGGGACAAATAAAATAAGGGTACCTACTGCCTTGTCTTATTTTAACAAGTAAAGCCTGTTGAGTGAAAGCTCCTTTGGAATAATGAATCCATGAAAGGCTCTCAAGTTCTTTGATAGAATGGCTTGTTTTCCGATTTGACAAGAATTCTTTATTTATTTTTTTAACTTTTGGTCAAACATTTTTGGATATAGTTTGCTTAGTTGGGTTGAGGAAGCTACTTGATGTTAAAATCTTAATTGGAAATAGTGTGGGGATGATGGTGTGAAGAATTTGGAATGGAGGACAAGTCATCATTTGATGTGGAAAGTGCAAACATGATTTATAATTGTCATTTCCAATTTATAAATGCTAATGATGTGCTCTTGGCCTCTTCTTGCACTAGAAAGGTCTAAGCTTTTAAAATATTTGTACAATTTTGATTTGATTCTTAACAAGAGAGCTGGATAAAGAAAATTAAATTTTGCTCTTGAACTTGAGAGAATGGTTTTGTCAATCTAAAAATCTTGCATGACTCTCAACTGGCTTCGATTTGTAAATCTTGTTCGCCTGTGGATCTGCTCTATCAAAGAAGAAGACAATTGCTATAGGTTGAGTCTCTTGATTAGGCTTATGAAGAAGGATTTAAGAGCTGCAATTGAACCCTTTATACTTAAATGTTGTGGTTAATAATAAATCGTCTCCCTTTTTGATAAGTTTATGATTTCGAAATTGGGATTGTATAGTTATATTATAACCATATTGTAATTTGATGTATAAGCCAAATAAGTTGGGATTCACATACTTGTTCTGTATTATGTTATTTTTTTTATCATCAGGGCATTTAGAAGTTTTTGGACTTATCTCTAGGAGACTTCCCTCCTTTTCACTCCTCTTTCTCTGTGCTTAGGAGATTAGCAGTTGGTTGAAATCAATGCGATGTCTTTTTTTCATTTCACTTTATTTAGGAAATTTGTGTTTCAGATGTATTCATCTCTCATTCTCTTCCTTTGGCATCTGGAAGACATTCCACACTTTTTAGCTGCACATGGAACAACAATGGGTGCAGTCATACTTACTGGTGCCTCTTCAGATCCTCAGCTATCAAAGCTGAAAATTTAAAAGTGCAAATTCATGGATAGCTTGCTGCTTGAAACAACCATCAGAACTCTTCTCTTGGACTTTTACATCTTCAAGATTCCTTTTAATGGAATTTTAAAGATCATGAGTTATATAGCAGAAAACTTCATGGCCTTGATAGGAATTACCAGAGGGACTCTATTCTTACTAGTTTAAAAGAGATCCTGATAGCATAGTATTATACCAATTATAAGCACGATTAACTTTCAGAGGGTAATCTGAGTGAAGAATTTGTAGTGTCTATAACCGGTTGATCCTTAGCAAAGTGCGACTACCTGTTTCTGTTTTTGTTCCATTTGCACACAAGTACTATTGGACTTAAGTACATGTTTAGTTTATTCTTGCCATCTTTCATCACATTCTATTGTTTCATTTCATTTGACCGTCTTTCTTAGAGAGATAGATATTTTTGCACCTCATAATGTGTATTTACACTTGAAATACAGACGTTTTAGCATCTCGGTTTGTTTCTTGAGGAAAGCATTTCAGTCATGCCTGAAAGGGTCTGTTCTTATTCGCTTCAATTTTTAAACTGCTTTCAGAAAAGTTGTTGACAAGGATTTCCTCAAGTATTACTTGCCTGCTGAGGTGCTTTTGGTGACACTTGCCCCCTTATCTAGTTGAAGTACCCTTTTGATTTTAGTTTTTTTCCCCCTACTTTTAACTCATTTTCTTAGTTACACCTCCTCAGATGGTTAACCCCAGTACTCAAGCCTCCTTCACTTGAACCCCTCTACCACCACATATCTTCTTCATTTGACGCTCACAATGCCATGTACAACCACCACTTCCCCCTGCCAGTAACTCCCCATACCCTTTCCAAATGTCACTTCTGAAGTTGGCTTCTGAAGTTTCAAATGTCACTTCTTGATCATTGGTATGAGCCTCGGTGAAAAAGCCACTGGGAAAAATAATACTGGGGTAATTGTACGTGGGGTTTTTGCTAACCTTAAAACACAATGTCATAATTGTGACTAAATAGAGTATTTTCCTCTTATAAACTAAATGCTATTTTCAAAAGCACCTTATGTTCGGTTTGTAATAATAAGTGTGTGTAAACCTGAAACAAGCTAAAAACACAAGTCAAAAGCAAGTGCTAGTAGAGCACAACAACATTCAGCTTTAAAAATCCAGAAACAAAACGAAATTAAGGATTTGAGTTTCCTTATTTAAGGTTTTTATGTCAATTGAGGAAGGTTCTTAAATGGCATTTGGCTATGTTTTTGTTAAAAAGATAGTTCGTTAGATCATTTACTTTCAGTGGCATACAAAACACCTTGTGTTTTTTCTTTTTCTAATGTTAGAGTAGGCGGTGGCTTTTTATCTTAACTTACAGTTACTGTCAAATGAATCTAGTGTAAAAGGATCAATTACTAACTCTTTAGTAGTTCAAAGTTTGCATTCTAGCTATCTCTTCTACATATATTCTATATTCATTATTGAACTTTGTCTTTTTACCATCTTTGGGTTCTAAAATCCGGATTTTGCCTATTGAGCTGCAAAATATTCATTGATTTCCAGTGAAGATCTTCCTTAAACAATTCTGCTTTATCGTACTATCCTTACAATTTATAATAGATTCGTAAGCTTACACCTTTTGGCTTCCCTATTGATGTTGTATTGGTATTTCTATGTTGATTTTTTTTTTCCTTTTTCTGGCAGAAAGTTGAGAAAGTGGGGCCCGTTGATCAGAAGCAAGAATGAATGTATTATGGGGGTTCTTAGAGTTTTGAAGTTAGAACAACTGCTATGTTTTTGGACACGGTACACAGAAGTTTGATATAGTGGTGGAACTTTTATTCTCCATTTGACATTGTCATGACAACATTCGACACTCAATTGTGGCTAGGAATAGTAATTCCTTGTTGTGAGTAGAGATAATTTTGTTCGACTTTCTGACTATCAACTCCTGCCAATATCAAAGGCCTTCATGCTAGTTGCCTATTTCATTTTCTCAAATGTTCACATTTCTTTGGAGTGCCCTTGTTTTTTAATCAAAATTCTTGAGTAGTGTTGTACTGTTTGCGTCTCTATCCTTGAAGACATTTTCACTAGCTGATTTGGATTTTGTTTCCCCCATGAAATGGAAAATCATCAGAGTTGTAAACTTTACTGCTAAAGAGAAACTATCTATATGTACTTATGTGAGAAACTGTTTGAAACATAGGCATGCATTTAAAAGACAAAGGGAAGACTCAATTTTCCAAATTATCATGAGCGTTCCAAAGTAACATCCTTGCATGCATCATCTTTAGTATCTGTAGCCATATAACTCAAATTTGAGATACCTTCTAAAATCTCTGCGCAGATGTTATATCCAATAATATTAAATAACAACAATTTACACTTTTGGGCTTATTGTACATGTATATAAATCTTGATGGGTGCCACTAACTTAGTGTGGGTTGTGAAGTTGGTTCACTTCTTCCACTCCCTTCATTCCCCAATAGGGGTGAGAATTGTTTCGATTTCAATTTTTTGATTTATGATTTTTTTTGTTTGCTTCTTCCAACCCTTTGATTTGCTAATAGGGGTGAGAATCGGTTTTATTTCAATTTTTTTTAATTCAATTTTTTCGATTTTTAACTTTTTAAAAATACAAACCGAATTTGAAATAAAAGTTCAATCCTAAAACATATTATTACAAAATCTATCAAAATATTACAACTCAATTAAAAAATCATTTTCATATTAAACCAATATTAAATGTCATATAATAAGCCAATATGTTTACGGTCCAATCAATTGATTTTTTTTTTTTACACTTAAATAATTGGAGTTGTAACTATAACTATATTTATATTTAGTTTTTTTAGAAATTTATATGATCACTTTATAATAAGTAGGAATAGTTATAGTTTTCATTTTACTGAAATCAATATTTAAAATGGATCTTTTAATTTGATTATTGAGATTATTGAGTAATAAAAAATTAAAATTTGAAATTAAATTGATTTTTAATTTTGCTTCATGGTAGAGTTTGAGATTAAACTATTGTCAAAATATAAGGAATTAGAGTTTAAGTCTTTGAGATTAGATTGATTGTTGAGGTATATGGAATTAGAGTTTTAGATTAAATTGATTATTGAGGAATAAGGATTAAAATTTGAGATTAAACCTATATTAAAAGAAATATACATAGCTTACGGATATAAATTGGTTGAAAAATATTTCTATTAATATCAATTGTGTAAGTTAAATAACATGAATAGTTTAAAACTAATTTGATAATTGAGATTGTTGAGTATGAAATAAAAATTGTATATAAAGAAATATAAAAAATATTGAATTATAAATATGATAAATTCAATTAATTATTTAATATGATTTATGATAAAAATGTATAATTATGTGTAATTTATTAATTAAGTATTGTTGTTTACTTAAAAAATATTAAAATATTACATTTACCTTGAACACTATGGTTCAAATACATTTTTCAACATATGAATAATCAAAATAAATTAGATTTTTGGTTTAAACTGAAATCAAAAGTTAAAAATCAAAATTGAATCAAAAACCAAATTTTAAAATTTGATTTAACAAAACAAATCGAAACCAAAAAACCGAAATTATTTTGTTCGATTCGGCTTTCAGTTCAAACCGAATTTTGCACACCCTATTGCTAATGACAATAATAATAATAATAATAATAATAATAATGAAGAGTGTTGATAATAAATAATTGAGTGTGAAAATTCAATAAATAATTAGTTAAAAAACGAGTGATCTTATTATTCCATGTTTATTAAATAGTTCAATAGAAAGGTTTCACATAGGTTTATCATGTTGGAATATCATTTCCTCATAATGGATCTGTTTTGGTTGGACAAGCCTATTTTCAATGTTTTTGTTCTCAAATAAAAACATATTGTTTGTGCAAGAGTTTTTGGAAGGAAAAAAATTCACATTTTTTCATTTATAGGAAATAAGGCTATTTTGGTCTTTTTGCCAAAAATTTCTTTAATGCCACTGTTGACCATAACCGGTCAACGATTATTGACAGCGTTGACCGCCAACTGACCAACTGATAATTCCAGGCAGTTAACTTACGGCAATCAACTGTTGACACTGATTAACCTCTTTTAAAAAAAATGGTTAAATTTTATTTAATAATAAAATAATATTTGATAGAAACACATACAAAACTAAACTTATCAACTTAAACCCACTTCTTAACTAAACATATTCTTTCCTTGAATGACATACTGAAATTAACTTTTTCTTTCTAAAAAAAAAAATCCCTTGCGGAAATTATACTAATTTTTTCTATGTTGAGTGAGAACTAACTTATATAAATTGCTAAAAGAGATTAAAATAATTGCTTTAGGACACGGCCTGATAACTACAATTTCTTTAAAGACTTAATAGAAAATTTTGATTTTATAAAATTTTGAAATTTTGGGTTCATCCCACCTATGTGCCAGACTGCCAGTGTTCTCAATCCTCTACTCCCCTTTTCTCAATGTTTTAGATTTGAAATTCCCATTCAATTTAAAAGGAATAAAAAAGGTCTTTCATTTAAAAAAGGTGGTATCATTTTCTGATTTGTTTACAAACATAAAAACTTTTATTGAAAAATTATTTTTATTATTCACATTTAAAGTGATTCAACTTTTGTCACTCACACCAAAATTTTGCACTAAATTGGACTTTTTATTTTTGTATGTCTACATTTTAAATGAAAAATATATATGTGTCATCGATGGATGATGCACACGTGTATATTTTTTGTTAAAAATAATTTTTTTTTGAAAAGAATAATAAATTTAATACAACTTTATAAAGTAAGTAACGAAATTGCATTTTTTTACACTTGAGAGATAAAAAATGTTTTTCAACATATGTGAATGGTGATTTTTTTTCAATTTTCCCAATAAACAGCTAGCAATGTTAACTCAATGCATAACATAGGAGAGGGTAGTTTAAGGAGTAAGGGAGCCACGAATGCCTAAATGTTCCTTGTGTTCCTAATACATCAAAGCAAATAACATAAATATCAGAAATCATATCACTGTAGGGCAGTTTGTACCAATTTAACTACTCTGGTAAGTAAATAGGGCAACATACAGTAAATTATTTTGAATTATTTTTGTGTCAGGCAGTGACTTTTTTTTTTAACGAGGAAAACTTCTTTAATACGGTCTCGTATTTGAGACGGGAGTTAATCAAATTTCAACGTATAATAAAAATGACAGAAAATTAGAATCACAATTTCAACGCATAATAAAAATGATAGAAAATTAAAATCACGATTTCAACGTCTATTAATTGCATCTCATATATGCAACCTTTTCACAGGAATTTTTTTTTCTTTTTTTAACTAATTTCTTGACTTTTTTATTCAAAATAAATTAACGCATTTTGCTAATTCCACAAGTGCAACTCATGGCTTTAGTCATTTGCTATTTCTGTTAGTGGATGTGATAGGAATCCAGACGAGCTTGATGGTGAACAACAGTCCGTTGCCCTTTACGTGGAATTGGAGGACCAATGACTCGAGCTAAAACCAAGAAGTTCAAACTTGCTCTTAATGGTTTGATCATGGAAGTTGTGGACGATGCATACAAGTTGCTGGAACAAGGTTTTGGTGAATGGAAGTATGCTTTGAAGCCTTGGAACCTCGTGGTTTTGACATTACATGATAATACATCAATGGAGAGTGAGATTGGACAAGAGCTGGTTGCCAATGCTTGCACGTCGCAACGTCCGTAGCTCCACGTCGCGACGTGGCACACTGACTTGGAGGATTGAAAAATTGGAATTGAAAATCCAATTTAATTTACCGATGTGATTTTCCACGTTGCGACGTTGGGGATTTTGACAGATTTTTAGTTCGTTGTTGTTTAATCTTTTCAATAGGAAAGATGATCTAATGTTCTTGCATGAACATTGATATGTTGATCATGGTATTTTCACGTGGCTAAAGATCTTGCATGATTGAGGCATGAGCTATTTATTTTATGAAGTGAAGTCCTATTAGGAAACTACCTTTTCGGTATTTAGGGTTTGTTTTGTTGGTTAATTTGCTTCCTATATAAAGGATCTTGTAAGCCACGAATTAGGTTGTTGAATTTTGATATTGAAAGTTCATTATTTTGTGTAGCAAAATTTTAATCTAAAACCCTTATAAACCTTAAGCTAAGTTTGAGCTTTTAAATTCTAAACCCTAAAGTGAGATTAAGACCATTAGTCTTGCTTTTGTTCTCAGTTTGAGAATAGACAATTCTAATTTGATTTAGGTGCTGCCCAGATCAAGTTGGTGTTGTAATAACGTTGGGGCTTTGGACAAGTTTCTATTGAATTGCGTTCCATATCCTTTCTTGTTTTCTTTGTTTGTTGTTTGCTTGTTCTAATCGTTTTCTTTCTAGTTTTCTTCTTGTATTTATTCCTGGTGTGTTTGATTGTTGGTGGAATTTTTCAAGCTAGACTTGTCCTGTGGATAAATAAGGTTGTCAATCCGCCCGAAGGTGGATCATCCCAACGAGAACCTTATCAAGTGGTATCAGAGAAATCTCTGGGTGCTTGAAATTTTAGGTTAAACTTTCCATCTCGTAAAACTGTCAATTGTGATTGAATCTTGTGATATTGATTGAATTTCTTGCTGCTAGATATTTATATTATTCGAATTCTTGCATTCATGAAGTGAAAAAAAATAAAAAATTTCGTCAAAAAAAAATTCGTCCAAAAAAAAAAAGCTGCAACAAATATGAAAAGAAATTCTTGCTATACAATCACTGTTGAAAAAAAAATTCCAATTCGTTATTGTTATTGGACATTATTCTTAGTGTATTTATATCTTTCCTAATTTGTTCTAAAATTGTGCCTTAACGTGTTGTAAATTGCTATTCTTCATAATCTCTTTCTTGAATTCCTGTACTTGATTTGTGTGGTATTTGAGTTAGATTATTGATAGGTGGTTTTCGAACTTAGCACTTGCAAAGTAGACTACGAGAGCCCCCGCATTTGGAAAGTAGAAATAGGGAGAGCAAATATACATGAGAAAAACCATATTAAAAGAGTGAAGTGAACCGACTATACCTAAAGAGACAACCCGTGAGAAGCCATAATTATTATTATTGTTTCTTGTACTGTTTTATCTAACTTGCAGGTGATTAAAATGGCGGAAGAAACTTCAAAGGCCCAATATGATGTAAAATTTCAAATTGATGAACTTAACAGTATGATGCACAAATTATCAATTCAAGTGCAAAACTTGACAGAAGCTCAACAATCGGCTTCTAAGAGAACGACCTCAAAAAGACTTGAAGAAGAATTTGATGAGGATGATTTTAATGGAGAGGAGCTTATAGAATTTGCACAGCCAAAGAGCCGGGTTACATCCGACTTTGATGTGGCTTCGATTAAATTGGAGTTCCCAAAATTTCATGGCAAGTCCAATCCCGACCTATTTCTTGATTGGATATACACAGTGGAGCAGATTTTTGCTGAAAATTCTTATTTTGGAGATAAGAAGTTGCGGATGGTGACCATACATTTTTAGGATTATGCAACTCATTGGTGATCTCAATTGGTTAAGAATAGACAATTGAATGGGGAGTGTCCAATCCGAACTTGGAGAGAGATGCAAACTATCATAAGGAAGCGGTATATACCATCATATTTTGCTAATGAATTTTGGAGACAAGTTCAGACCCTCACCCAAGGCAACCGACCTGTTGATGATTACTTTAAGGAAATGGAGTTACTCATGATAAAGGCCAACACTGTGGAGGAACCTGAAACAACTATGGCAAGATTCATGTCAGGAATGAATCCAGCATTGGCCTACAAAATGGGATTCCAGAAATCATTTGATTGGACGAGCTGTTGCATAATGCTATTATGATAGAGCGTCACATAAAGCTAAAAGGACGACTCACAACTCATCAACTCCCTTGGCAAAGGGAAAGCCGACAGACTCCACACAACGTAGCTATGAAAAATAGATCTTTTGGAAGGAATGCTATGCCCAATCCGATGGAGAGGACACCACTAGCTGTCCAGAAATTAGCCATGAACACACCCAAAAGAATGAGTGAGATCAAGTGTTATAAATGTCAAGGATTTAGGCATGTACAGGCAAACTATCCAAGCAAAAAGGCTATTTACTACCTTGACAATGGGGATGTTGCTAGTGTTCATTCAAGTGACGACAAGTTGCCCGAACTGGAAGAAAGAACTTATGATGAAGCTTGTGATGATGGTGCTCCAAAAAAGTTGGAAGTTGCTGAGTCACTTGTCACCATAAGAACTTTGAGTACATAGCCACAGATTGAGGGCGATTCAGTGCAGCGTGAGAACATCTTCCATACCAAGTGCATTATTCAGAACAAACAGTGTAGTCTGATTATCGATGGTGGGAGTTGCACTAATGTGGCGAGTACATTGTTAGTATCCAAGTTGAAGCTTACTTGTTCAAAACACCCCAAACCATACAAGCTACAGTGGTTAAATCAAAGTGGGGAGGTTAAGATAAACAAATAGGTACGCTTATCTTTGTCAATTGGAAGGTATACTGATGATATTCTTTGTGATATTGTTCCAATAGAGGCGGCGCATGTGTTACTTGGACGCCCATGGTAATTTGATAGACATGCCATGCATGATGGGCGAAAGAATTACTACACCGTGGAGAATGATGGTAAGAAGTACACTTTGGGTTCTTTGAAACCATAGGAAATGTATAAAGATCAAGCAAAGATCTCCAAGGAATGTAGGCAATTGGTTCAGGTGGAGAAGATGAAACAAGAAGTGGGTAAAACCTCTACTCCTTCTGGTGATCGTGCAAGGAAATTGGAAGGCCAAAAGATGAAGCAAGAAGAGAAAGAAAAGAAGTAAATAGTCTATGCACAAAAAAGTGAAGTCAAAAGAGCAATACTAGATAGATGTGAAATGTTTGTACTTATTTACAAAGACTTGTATTTGATATCTAGTGATCACCTATCTTCTTTGCCTAGTGTTGTGATTTCTCTTATACATGAATTTGAAGATTTATTCCCCGAGGAGTTGTCGAAGGGTTTACCTCCAATTCGAGGTATAGAACATCAGATTGATTTCATTCCTGGTGCTTCTATTCCCAATAGGCCAGCATATCGAGCAAGTCCTGAGGAGACAAAGGAAATCCAAGTGCAAGTGGATGATCTTCTAGATAAATGTATTGTTCGAGAAAGCCTTAGTCCATGTTCTGTGCCTGTTATTCTTGTGCCTAAGAAAGATTAAACATGGAGAATGAATTCAATAAAAAATACCAATGTTCCCAAATTCGTACAGTTGTAATTCTCCGTGCAATAATCGAGGATGAAAACCCTAGCTATTACAAAGAGAAAAACCCTTGCTTAAAATCTCTCCAAATTGTCACACCCTAAAATCTGTCAACCTAGCCTTATTTATAGTAATTCTATAAAAATATTTGCAAATAAGTCCTTCACGAAAATCTTATCGGACAAGACATCTCAAAGTGGCCGAAAACGCAAATTTCCAAAATTCACTAAAAAATTCACGCTAATCCCGACATCACGACGTACAGGGTTGCACGTCGCGATGTCCACCCATATCGCAACGTGGGAGGGGTCCCGACGTCGCGATGTGGCTCACTGCCAATTTCTCCAAAAATCGCCAAAAAATCCACCAAAAATTAATTTTAATTCGCATTTTTGACGTCGCGACGTGCAGGGTCTCACGTCGCGACGTCCACCCACGTCGTGACGTGGAGCACCCGACGTCGCGACGTGGACAAGATCTTCAATTTTTTTCGCAAACTTTCTTCAATTTTCCTACACTTTGCATCCAATTTGGCTCTCATATGATTTCTCCCTTCCAAGCATACTCCATAGTCGACAAACCTACAAATAACACACTAAAACGAATAAAAAAGAACAAGAACTACCAAAGAATTAAATATAAACACTAAATAAAAGGTGAATAAATTCACCTTATCAATTTCCCACACTTAACCTTTGTTCGTCCCCGAACAAACTAAACTAAACATGACAAACCTAAACCAAAAACCTAACATAAAGGTCGTAACAAAATACTAACACATAATAGCAAAACACATCCAACTTCATCAATTCGATCTAAGGACAAATGCCATGTAAATACCTCATAATCTCAAGTATTCAAATGTCAAGTACACATAATATACGTCCCCAAAAGTTATTAAAGTATATTAATGTACTTATTTAGACACGTTAAGCCAACCAAGTGTGTGTGTGCAATAGGTTCCACCTCAATTCATAACTTATCTACAACCACGCCATAGGTCAGGGCTCCAACAACTAATTCTTCGTATCAACTTTTCCTCACTAAACATATTAAGAATTCATTATTCAATTCATATTAATGAGGATTCGCTCGGCAAACCTTTAGGTTCATTAATAACCCTCGTTCCCCCAGACTGTCACACTTAATTAGGGTATTTCATTGGGAATCCCATGACATCCACTTGGAGCATTGTCTCACCTTCGGGTTTTAGACCCATTCCCACTTATGCAAGTTCTCCATTAACTTTTCGTTTAAGAGCAGTCTCGCAGAGTAGTGACAATATGAAGCCAGAGTCTTACAGCTTCTAATCTCCGTTACCATCCATATGAGTTCTCTTAGGGTTGTTATTAAAAGCAATCTCATAGAGGGATGATAGTATGAGCAAAACAAGCTTGAAAATGCAAAAGCATTAAGTGCAAACAATTATGCAAGTACATTTATTAAAGAGCACATTTTAAGCGAGTTATATAAGTTTCAACTAAACAAAGTGTTAAAAACACACCAACCTACTTAATGACTACAAACTCGTCAATCCCCTCAGTAGTTTCCATAAGTGTATAAAATAATTGACTCAAAATGCTAAACTTTCCATCAAAGACCCGACTCCCTCTAGATAGCATATTATTTTCCTATCACACATCGAATCTTTCGATAAAAATACAATCATTGGTACATGACACTTATCACAACAAGATCAAAATTTTCAAAAGTTGGATACAACACAAAAATGTCTAAAACCATGGTTTAACTATGAAAAGAATTATCATTACCGAATTACTTATTCACGAGCTAAGGTTAACTCAAGGGAATAACTAATACAAATGGGACACAATAGAATTTAAAATAAAATCCTAATTCCATTAACTTAATTGTCTTAATAATGCGCAAATTGACAGCGAATATAACAAAACAACTACTAAAAATAACATCCAACAAAAACAACAATGAAAATCAAAGAAAACACAAAAAATAAAACAGAAAATAGAAAAGTAGAAAACAGAAAAAACAAGACTACTATCCTAACTCCCCCCACACTTAACGTCCACATTGTTCTCAATGTAGGAAAGGAAAAACACCACCTAGTCTTGTTGCATATCATCACGTGGAGGAGGCTGCAAATTGGATCCCTCTTCTCTAGAAATCTGCCACTAACGACTCATCTGCTGAACCATGTCTGAAATCTGAGTCATCTGATGCAACAAGTTGGCATACACCATCTCCACCTGATCAAAACGCTCATCAAAGTGAGTCGTCTGGTGGACCAACTGATCCTCTAGCTCATTCATGCAAGTATGCACCCTCACAAATGTAAGTAGGCGGCGTGGATGGAGAGTTGGTGGTGGTATCTGCTCCTCATCCTGTTCCTGCTCCTGCTCGTGTTCTTGCTGTGGCGGAGGCACTGGAGGGTGTCCTAATCTCTCAAATAAACTTATCTTGTATGCTGTGAACATTGCATTAGTGATTACATCACGGACACCACACAACTCATTGGTGTCCAAAGCTTGCACTGCAGCTGCATAACAAATGGCTGTGATCGCTGAGGAATAATACAAGCCGGTCCTAATAAATTGTCGGGCCTTCTTAATCTCTATGTCTATAATCTCCCGGACATCAGTAGTCAAGCCCGTATGAATTGCATGATTAAGCACAGCCTTGTAACTGTCACTTGAAGCCTGGTGGACACTCGGGATGAGCTTCCCTATAATAAAATAATGTCAAGTTTTTGATATCTTGGTCATTTGCGCCACTTTGAGTTCGAATATCCCGAAGGAAGCAACTATGGACGCGAATGGCATAGCAGTAATGGTGGAATAGACATGTGGAATGGAAAATTGACCACCCACCAATACACGGTAGCCACTGTCTTCTATGTCCCGCAATCCATAGTACTCATTGAACCGTGTGCGACTGACCGGAACATTAACGCCATGAATTCACAGGATACCTTGCTGTGCAAAAGGATAATTGACATAGAACTCCCTCACCAAGGTAGCATTGCCGCCGATCGGTTGTTGGCAAAATTGTTGCCAACGGCGATTCCTAATTTGAGTTGCTATCGGCGCAGCTATAACTTCAAGACCACGTTCCTCAACCATAGCTTTTTGCTCAAGCCTCTCATTATGAAATTTTTTAGCTTCCAGGCACATGAAGCGGAAGTCATCAAATCCTGCGGGATTGGGCTGTGGCGGTGGTGGAGAAGGAGGTGGTGGTGGTGGATTACCAGAAGTGGTGCGTGATCTCTTTGGTGCCATATCTGTCAATATTAGAAATATTAAAGACAAACCACAAAACCAATTGACAAGTTAATGTGAAATAGAGATATTACAAATCTAAACACAACTTCTCACTATTAAACATCACCACTACTTAATAATGTGTTCGCCCCACACTTAATGTAAAACATATCCTCAACACCAACCACGTAATGCATATACTATGCCCACACTCAAGCAAGAACAAATGTAAACTAATCTTAAATGTATATACCTAATGACGACACATTACAAATGAACCATTCAATCTCCACAATGTATGTAAGTGAGAAATCACAATGTTTACTACATAAGACAATCTATTGTCGGTGTTAAGTCAAAAGGATTCCATATAAGCATTGTAACAAACACTTAACATGCATGTTATGTTCAAGCATTCTTATGTGCATCTAATTCAAGCATGAATCATTGAAGCATTTTACCAAACACCTAGCATGCATTAGTACTTCATTCCAATTAAAACCAACAATCCAATATAATTTCCCAACAACCCACAACAATACTTATCGTTACAACAAACACGATCAAAATGCACCAATGTAATATGATTACACAACATAACGAATCACAGAAAATAGTATTGGTACATAAACATGTCTATACGTGTTCAAAAATTCCACAAACCAATCCTTGAATCAATTAATCATCACAATACACCAAATAGTGTAAATATAATATATTAAGCACAATTCAACACAAGATTTCAACAAAATTAAGAGAAAAATTCAAAATTTACCTCTTGATGAACAAAATCAAATTCCTAAAATCTTGTGTATTGTGATGAACTAGAGCTCTCTACACCTTCCCAAAGTCTCCTAAAACGATTTGTAAACGCCTAACTACAACGAATTTCACTAGAAATTCGATTTTAGGAGTTTGTAGTTTTTTGAGGAAAATCTAAAAATTTGAAGAATTTTTGTGTTTCAAACTGTGAATGTAGAAGTTTTTGTTGTTAATATGATCCTTACTCAACCTATAACACGAATGTGGAGTGAATTTGGAGAAAAAACTAGAGGAGAAAAGATTGAATTGAGAGAATTTGTGAGTGTAATAAAATTTGTTTTAAAAAAAATGAAGCCTGTTCTTGTTTTAAGAACAAACGCCGCTCGACGTCGCGACCTGGAGCTCTGGCTGTCACGACGTGGGGAAGCCCTAATTTTTTTTATAAACGAACCTGGACGTCGCGACGTGGACAAATTTTCCACGTTTTTGCACTTTTCACCCTTAAAATCTCCCTTATTCCTTTCTCCAACCTACAAAACAAAATTTGCACAAGATAAACTATTAGTTAATGGAATTGTTAGCCTAAATTCTAAATAGAAACATAATGAAACTAAATCAAACTTAAAATAAATATATAAAATATAAACTTGGGTTGCCTCCCAAGAAGCGCTTTATTTATCGTCGAAAGCTCGACGCCTTTTTCTTATTCTTCCCTCGGTGACTCGTCAAGAGTCACATTTTCAACATTGCGGAAAACCTTTTCGCCTTGAGAAAAATAGATCTTCAACCTATGCCCATTGACGATGAAAGAATTTTCCATCTTCTCATTTAGATCTCAACTATTCCATAAGGAAACACTGTCTTCACCCTAAAGGGACCATACCATCTTGACTTCAGCTTTCCTGGAAAAGTCTTTAACTTTGAATTATAGAGTAAAACTAGCTGCCCGGGCTCGAACTTTTTATGTAGGATGCGTTTGTCATGCCACTTCTTAGTTCTCTCTTTATAGAGAGATGCACTTTGGTATGCATCAAATCGAAACTCATCCAAATCATTGAACCCCAACAACCGTTGCTCAGCTGCCTTCCGATAATCCATTTTCAACTCCTTTAATGCCCATAAAGTCTTGTACTTAAGTTAAATAGGTTAATGACAAGCCTTACCAAAAACCATACGATATGGAGATGTACTAACAGGGGTTTTAAAAGCTGTGCGATAAGCCCATATAGAATTATCCAATTTTGTTGCCCAATCATTGCGAGAAGGTTTCGCAACCTTTTCTAATATTCTCTTGATCTCCCGATATGATATCTCCACTTGACCACTTGTTTGAGGATGGTAAGGGATTGCCACTTTATGCCCGACTCCATATTTGTTCAATAAGGCTTGAAAAGCCTTGTTACAAAAATGTGTTCCTACATCACTAATTATAGCCTTTGGTGTTCCATAACGTGTGAAAATGTACTCTTTAATGAACCCCACCACACTTTTCACATCACAACTGGGTAATGCAATGGCTTCAATCCATTTACAAACATAATCCACGGCTACAAGAATGTAAGAGCTACCATTAGATTTTGGGAATGTTCCATGAAGTCTATGCCCCAAACGTCGAAAATTTCCACCTCCATAATGTTGTTTAAAGGCATCTCAGTCCTTCATGAAATATTTCCTATTCTTTGGCATTCATCACAGTTTTTGATCTACTCTTGAGTGTCATGGAATAGTTTTGGCCAATAATACCCCGATTGCAACACTTTGTAAGCTGTCATTTGCCCCCCAAAATGTCCTCCATAATCAGATTCATGGCATGAATGAAGAATGTCATTTTGGTACTCCTCAGGGACACATCTTCTTATAGCTTGGTCACAGCATACCTTGAAAAGATAAGGCTCATCCAAATAGCTTGCATCATGGATGAGTCTTTTCCGTTGTTGGAAAGACAAGTTTTGCAGAATTTGTTTCGAAACCACATAATTTGCAATGTCGGCATAACATGGAGCTTTTTCTGCCTCTTTGACTTGAAACAACTGCTCATCCGGGAAGATTTTTTGAATTTGAACATTAATGTTGTCTTCCAGATGCACAAGCTTTTCCAAACGAGAAAGGTGATCGGCAACATGATTTTCAGCTCCCTTTTTATCACGGATTTCCAAGTCAAACTCTTGTAGAAGTAGAACCCATCGAATCAACCTTGGTTTTGCATCTTTCTTGGCCATTAAGTAGCGGATTGCTGCATGATCTATGTAAATAATCACTTTGGCTCCCAGCAAATAAGAACGGAATCTATCCACCGCAAAAATAATTGCCAACATCTCCGTTTCTATTGTAGTGTAATTACATTGAGCTGGATCAAGTAAACGACTGGCATAATGAATAGTGTGAAAAATTCTGTCTGTCCTCTGACCAAGAACTGCCCCCACAACAAAATCACTTGCATCGCACATAATCTCAAAGGGGGCTCCCCAATTTGTGGTTGAATCACTGGAGCTGTTATAAGTTGGCCCTTAAGAAAATCAAAAGCTGCCTTACAGTTATCATCAAAGTTGAATACAGCATCCCTCTCTAAAAGATGGCATAATGGTTTGGTGATCTTAAAGAAATCCCGAATGAATCTGCGGCAGAACCCGACATGGCCTAAAAAGCTTCTAACTCCCTTGACATTTATTGGATAAGGTATCTTTGCAATGAGATCCAATTTTGCTTTATCAACCTCCATGACTTTAGCTGAGATCTTGTAGCCTAGGACAATTCCTTCTTGTACTATAAATTGGCATTTCTCCCAATTCAAAACCAATTTTGTCTCTACGCATCTTTCAAGCACCTTAGCCATATTAACCAAGCACCGATCAAAAGAATGGCCAAAAACTGAGAAATCATCCATAAATACCTCAATAATGTCTTCCACCATATCATGAAAGATGGCCATCATACACCTTTGAAATGTTGCGGGTGCATTGCATAACCCAAAAGGCATTCTCTTAAATGCAAAGGTACCAAAAGGGCAAGTGAATGTTGTTTTGTCTTGATCTTTTGGGTCAATAGTGATATGATTATATCCGGAATATCCATCCAAGAAATAATAGAAGAGATAACTAGCAATTCTGTCCAGCACTTGATCAAGGAATGGTAGAGGAAAATGATCTTTTCGGGTTGCCTTGTTGAGCTTAAGATAATCCATACAAACTCGCCATGCATTAATGATTTGGGTGGCTAACAACTCGTCATTATCTGTCTTAACCACTGTCACTCCACTCTTCTTTGGAGCACATTGGACTGGACTTACCCATTCACTATTAGATATAGCATAAATCATCCCAAATTCCAAAAGCTTGATCTGCTCATTTTTTACCACCTCCATCATTGCCGGATTTAATCGACGTTGCCTATCTCGTACTGGAACTGCATTGTCTTCTAAAAGAATCTTATGCATGCAGATTGATGGACTAATTCCCTTAATGTCAGTAATAGTCCATCCGATTGCTCCTTGATACATTTTTAGCATCATAATAAGCTTCTCCTCTTGCCATGTTTCTAATGTAGCTAAAATCACCACCGGCAAAGTGTTATTATCTCCCAAGAAAGCATACTTCAGATGTGACGAGAGTGGTTTGAGCTCCAATTTTGGTGGTTCGTCGATTGAGGGTTTCATCCTATTTTCCCTACAATTAGAAACTTCAATTGGCCTCACCACAATAGGCTCCTCACAAATATCATCATTTAGCTCATAAATGGAAGTATCAAGAAAAACACCTTTAAACATGTTTTGCAACTCTAATGCTATATTTTCATCTATCTTAAGCAACTCAGAATTAGATATAGGCATTAAAGATGCATTATCATCAATACTACATGTTTTCATAGCATTGCATGCAATAACTGAAGATTCAACAACATCAATGAAAAAGCAAGTATTAATGTCTCTAGGATGCTTCATAGCGTAATTAACATTAAATGTTTCCTCTTCGCCATTGACACGAAAAGTGATTGTCTTACTGTGTATGCCAATTAAAACATCTCCAGTTGCCAAGAAGGGTCTTCCAAATATGAGAGGAACCTCCTCATCTTCCTCCATGTCTAAGATAATAAAGTCCACCAGAATTGTGAACTTATCAACTACTACTAAAATCCTTAATGATACCTATAGGAGTAATGATGGACCAATCAGCTAACTGAAGAGTGATAGCTACCGGTTTGACTTGCTCATCCATTCCCACACTAATAGCTTTAGAGTATGGCATCAAGTTAATACCAGCTCCCAAATCACATAATGCCTTAGCAAAATATCTTGAGCCAATTCTACATGGGATTGTGCAGCTTTCTGGATCTTTAAGCTTAGGAGGAAGATTTGTCTTCATTAAGCATTGTCCCACCTCATTCAATTGGATTACCTCATCACATTGCAAAATCTGCTCCTTATTTGAGATAAGGTGTAAGTAGGCACTGTCTTTACCAAGTCTAGAAAAGATATTTCCACATGAAGATGCTTAATCATCTCAGCAAATTTGCTGAACAAAATCTTCTTCTTTGATGGCTGTACCCTTTGAGGAAAAAGTAATGGTGGAGCATATTCTGGAAAATTAAACCACTTGGAGGATTTTTCTTTCTCCCTTTACTTGCACTTTCTTCCATGTGTTTTGCTTGCTTTGGAACAACTTCTGCCTCCATTTGAACCTTGACAGCATCTTGATCATCATTTGGAGAATCTTCTTCATTAATCATCACAGGTTGCAATTTCTTACCACTTCGAAGTGTAATAGCGTGACATTGCTCTTTTCCCTTGGGATTGGGGAAAGTATCACTTGGTAAAGTTCCTGCTGGTCTATGATGCACTTCATTTTCGAGTTGGCCTATTTGAATCTCCATATTCTTAAGGAGAGCATTATGTTCCCTGAACATACCACCATGAATCTCCATTGTTTTCTCCATATTGCTACTCGCTGTTGGCATTCTCCAAATAGCTTGTCCATCTTGGCCCCCAACACTGTTATAACATCATCAATTGTTGCTTGTGAAGTACCACTTTGTCCGTTCTGTTGGTTCCAATAACCAGGTGGATAAGTTGGTCTTAATATATTATACTGTGAGCGATTTTGTCCTCATTGATACCACTAGTTCCCACCAGATAGCTTCCATTGATTTGAATTAGAATTCTGGTTGAAGTTGACATACTGCACTGGCCCATTAGTGACGTGAGGACATTCGTTCATATGATGCACCCCTTGACGTAAGTCGCAAGTTGGCATGATTTTGTTTGTCAAGGCCGCATGAATACTAGCCAGCTGGCTCTGCATGGCTGTCATTTGTGCTTCCCAGTTTGCTGTTTATCCAATTCTAACATACCAATCGGCCGTCTTCCATGGTTGCTTCTTGAAGTGGGCAACATCAGCTCATTACTTACTATACGCTAAAAAATCTATTCAACTTCTTCTGGTGATTTATCACGCAAATTTTCTCCAGCTGAAAGATTTACTAAATGCATAGTATCAAAATTGAGTCAATTGCAAAAGAAATCTAGCTCTCATCCCGGCTCCAACCCGTTGTTTGGGCATTTGTTGAAAAGTTCACGAAACCTATCCCAAGCTTCTATGAATGACTTATTGTCACCTTGACAAACCTGCATGAAATCCATCCGGATCTTGTCCATTCGGGATGGAGGGAAGTATTTGGTGATGAATCTCTTTGCAACCTGATAAGTTGGTTTTATACTAACTTAAATGTATGATTTCACTTGGCTTTTGCCTTGATTTTCATGCAAATGTGTAGTGCAATGTGCTATATTGTGTGTTTATGTGGTTTGCAACTCATAGTGTTTAAATGGTGAAAAAAAGACCAAAAATGATTGTTAAAAATGGGGAAATATATGCTTGGTGTCAAATGACAAGGTTTAGAGTTTGAAACAATGAGAATGGTGAGTGGGAATTTAAGAAAAACCGAAATGAGCTTATTTGGCCAAATTAGGGTTTGGGCAGAATGTTGGTGCAACTTGTTTTGGGTATAACGCTTTCAATTCGTTTCTGAATGATGAGATCTTGCATGTTCTGGAAAGCCCTTTGGGTGCACTACATTTCTTGTGTTTTAACTATTTTCTAATTCTTTGTGTAAGCATGAGAAACGGAGGCTTCTTTAAGATTGCTACGTTCAGGATTTCTATGTTAAAGTTCATTGCCACAATTTGACAAAATGTGTATATCTTGAGTTACAGGTACCCAATGATGCTGATTCTTGAACTGGTGGAAAGCTAAGAGGATTAGCTAGAACTTTTATGTGTACCACTGGGTCTAATTCAGAGGCTACGACACATAAATCTAGCATGGAAGTGGAGCTTGGTGCTGGAATGAACACTAAGTCACACATGGTCTTGCATTGTATCGTTTGGCATGCCATCCTTGCACGAGCTCGTCGGGCACAACAACTTTGCCAAGCCTTGCAAACATAACCTTGCCAACACCTTGCCAAGCTTTGCCAAACCAATGTGCCAAGACCTTGCCAACCTTGCCAAAACTTTGCCAAACCTTGCCAAACATTGCCAAGCCTTGCCAACACAACTTTGCCAAACATTGTCAAGCCATGCCAACACAACTTTTGCCAAGCCTTGCCACACACCTTGCCACCACGTGCACTTACCTTGCCAAGCATTCACTGGGCACATCTCTTGGCACACCATTCGTGCACCCTTGGCACAACATTTACACCAACCTTGGCACACCACCTTGCCACACTTGGCACCTCACTTTTCCATGCCACTTGTGCACAACATTAGCACTTTGCAACACCTTGCCAAGCAATCACTTGCACACATTTGGCACAACACTTGCACATGTCATTTGCACGGTTCTGCAATACCTTGCCAAACACACTACCACACTCATGCGTGTATCTTGCCAAGCAGGCACACCATTTGTTCACTTTGGCACGAACACTTGCACAATTCACTTGGCACGCCACCTTGCCACACCACTTAAGCAAGACTTGACACATTCAGCAAGTAAAGAAGGGAAAATGGCCTACGACATGTCGTAGGCCAAACTTGGAAGAGAAAAAAATGGCTTACGACATGTCGTAAGCCATTCTTGAAGAAAGAAAAACTTGCCCACGACATGTCGTGGGCAAAATTTTGGAAGAAGGATTTTGGCCAACGACATGTCGTAGGCCAAGTTTGAAACAAGAATTTTTAGCCTACGACATGTCGTAGGCTAATTGCTTGATGGGTGCTGAAAAAATGGCAAGGTGTTGGAAGAGTTGCTTCATGGGTTTTCAGCTTTGTCGCACTTCAATAGTTGGATTGTAACTCTCTCGTTTTAGCTCCAAATTAGGTGATTCAAATGGCTATGGAAAGCTAAGACAAAGGGTTACAACTTTTGTGTTTTAAGATTCTTTTAATTCACAGTGCATTATGGTCGAATTTTGGCTGGAAGTTGCTGCCATAAAACATTGTGTTCTTGAGTTTTTAGGAAATTGGCTAAGTGTTGGAACTTCTGATTTCAGGAGTGCAGCAAGGCAGCAGAAGGAGTGAAGTGTCAAGGCGGGAAGGCGTGATTTCGTAAAGGGTCGACTGCTTGGACATTCGCGGAGTTGCTGAAGGCGTGAGGAGTCCAAGCTCGAAGGCGCGAACTTGGTCTGATTTCTTCACCTGGAGTGCTGAGCAGTGAAGGCGCGGACACTGAGGCTTGAAAGCGTGACTTAGGTTGGCAAGGTTGATGAAGGCGCCGAAATGTACTACTGAAGGCGCTGGAATGCTGAACATTTTCTTCAAACTTGGAATTTTCACAATTTAGGCTGATTTTACTCATTTCTTTGGAGGACACTTTTGTAATAATGTAGATATTTTACGGATGCGTATTAGTTACATCTTCATAACTCTATATATAGGAGATGTAGCTAATGTGTAAAAGAGACTGGAGATCCCAGAGACTATTTTTTTTCATCCATTAGTTAGATTTTACATTTTGTAACAAACTTTTGAGAGCTGGAGAGCGGGAAAATTTGCAAGATCTACTTTCTCTCTCTAGTTTCTCTCTCTAGCTTTTGAGCTCCATTTTCTATTCCGATCAAAGATTGGCTCCGATCATTGTAATTCTCATATCAATTAAGGAAGCTCTTGGAAGAATTCAATTGGTAAACTCTTTCCATTTATTGAAAATGAATTGTTTCAAGTTCCAAATTGTTGATCGTGAATTGGTAATGGAGTTCTATGGTTAGATCTCTCATGTTCTAGAGTTTCAACCGGTTAAACGTATAATTAGACTATGCAATGCTATGACATAATTTCTTAAGGATGAAATCATATGTGATTTTAATGATTAAATCTTGTTGAGTTTCATGAATTCACACTTTTATTGAATGAATTGAACTTTGATTGTGGTCGCCATGCTGAGTTGAAGTGAGATTTACCAATATCAGTGAGAATTGCATGAAATGAAGACTAAATGTATGATGTTTGAGTCTTCCACTTGCTTTGCTTGAATCATGATTTGAGATGCGGTCGCCATGCCGGTGGAGAATCATTGAGTTGTTAGAAAAAAGTGAGAAGAAACTTTCTGAAGTAAGCAAACACTCTAGGTCCTAGGTTAGGCCTCACCATGGGATACTGTAGGATTTGCATGCTAGATTTGCTAACTTTGGAGAGTTGAGACATTGCGGGTTAAATCCGTTCTACTTAGGCCTCGCCATGGGGAAAGTGGAATGTTAAGGAGTATAGAAAACACTGTGGTCGTCATGCTAAGCGTTAGCTAGCCTTCTGGGCAATAGAGATCTCCTCACTGTTTTACTTGTGTGTCAAGAGCATTGCAATCATGGCCTAATGTGCATTCAACTGGTAGAAATACTCTAGAGCATCCACTCTCTTCCTGTTTTTTTTTTACACTTTATTTGTTGCATTTGATTATTTACTAGTTAGTATCTAGTTTTATTTCTTTCGTGACATTCTGTGAGCAAACATTGAGATTCTTGGCCCAAGCCTTCCCTGTGGATACGATCCCTACTTACGCTACTACATTAGTGTTTAGGGTAAAATTGAGCTGATACGACTTTAAGCTATCACAACCTCATCAAAATTTTCAATTCTCGCCCCATTAATAGAGTCATACCGTCTCTCAGCTACTCCTTGAAGAGAGAACGGGAACAACATTCTCTTTAGAATATCATGTGGGATATGTGGGAGATTACTCTTGTTACACACTTTAAGGATTGTTCTTAAATGTGCATGTGGGTCTTCAGTACTCATCCCAAGAAAAATCTGGCCATTTTGAACCAAATTAATGAAAGATGGCGGAATTTGAAAATGCTCCCCAGTGTCAAGAAAATGTGAATCTAAATTGTCCATTCAAGGCTCGTAATGATCACTAGAATGACGCCGCGGTACTACTGGTTGTGCTGGTTGAATAACCGGAGGGTCTACCACTGGAGGAACAACCACATTTGGCTGATTACCTTGTGCAGCCATTGCTTCGAATTCCAACTTATTCTTAACACGCAAAGTCCGTGCAAGTTCCGGGTCGTACTGATATTCTGCTAGTCCAAATGATCTTGTCCTGGGCATGCAAAGAAATAAATTAAACAGTAACAAAAATATGAAAAAAATAAAAAATAAAACAAAAATAAAATTTCAACACGATTGCTCTCCCCGGCAGCGGCACCAAAATTTGACAGGCGGCAAATATATGTATAAAAATGCGTGATCATGGTTGCTATTCACCCCTAATAAAAAATAAGCTAAACAACCCCCGTAAAAATGATAGTAAAGCGAGTTCGCTCCCTCAGGGAGTGGATTATGTTGAAATTCTAAGTGAAAATATTTTGGGTTTTTTTCCCTATTTATATTAAACTAAGACAAGAAAACAAATAGCAAATAATTAAAACAAAGATGGTGATTTAATTTGAACTTCTAATTAAGCAAGTGTACTCCCAAGATTATATTGTAGGGTTACATAAAAACACACAGATATATCCTATCTATGGTCATGCAAAATAAGGGTAAATAACATAACTCTTGCCCTCATTTGTGGCGAGAAGCAATGAATGATTTAGGTACTTACCTACTTAAATATTAACTAATTCGTTAAACCCTCCTATGTGGCAAGAGGCAAGGTTTACTTCCTTAATTGACCTAGAATCTAGTGCAACTACCAACTCAACCAAACTCTCAAGTTCAACCGCTCCTTTGTGGCAGAGGCAACACCCGAACCAGTCA
Organism: Ophiorrhiza pumila; assembly: GCA_016586305.1. Classification (NCBI taxonomy): domain Eukaryota; kingdom Viridiplantae; phylum Streptophyta; class Magnoliopsida; order Gentianales; family Rubiaceae; genus Ophiorrhiza; species Ophiorrhiza pumila. The sequence goes on from BLIW01000011.1 coordinate 14,938,078, forward strand.
CGCTAATGCTAAACTAATCCCGCTAACTCCTCCTTTGTGGCAAGAGGCAAGAGATAAGATAAAATCAATCTAACAAATTCACAACCAACCCACAAAAGATTCCAAACAACCCACTCTAATCCTCCTATGTGGTAAGAGGCAAGATTAAAGCAAGTTATCTCTAAGTAGTTTACTGCACTTTAAGAAGATATTCATCACACATAATTCGCGCGCCAAATCTTGCATAATTATGAAGAACACAGCAAAACTCATTCAACTAAGACCATAAAATAGAACATAGCATGTAAATTAAGCACAAAAACCCTTATTCATAATCTCGGGAGCACAATAAATTTAGCCGAGCATGGCTAAATCAAACATCATAATAATAATAATTAAAGAACAATATAATCTTTAAAAAGAAAGACAACACCTTGAATTACGAATCCGTAGGTGAAATATTTAACTCCTAAAAGAATGAATTCAATAAAAAATAACGATGTTCCCGAATTCGTACAACTGTAATTCTCCGTGCAATAATCGAGGATGAAAACCCTAGCTATTACAAAGAGAAAAAAAACCCTTGATTAAAATCTCTCCAAATTTTCAAACCCTAACCTAGCCCTATTTATAGTAATTCTATAAAAATATTTGCAAATAAGTCCTTCACGAAAACCTTATCGGACAAGACATCTCAAAGTGGGCCGAAAATGCAAATTTCCAAAATTCACTCGGAAATTCACGCAAATCCCGACGTCGTGACATTCAGGGTCACACGTCGTGACGTCTACCCAGGTTGCGACGTGAGAGGGGTCCCGACGTGGCTCACTGTCATTTTCTCCAAAAATCACCAAAAAATCCACCAAAAATTAATTTTAATTCACATTTTTGACGTCGCGACATGCAGTTTCAATTTTTTTTGCAAACTTTCTTCTATTTTTCTCCACTTTGCATCCAATTTGGCTCTCATATGATTTCTCCCTTCCAAGCATACACCATGGTCGACAAACCTACAAATAACACACGAAAACGAATAAAAAAGAACAAGAACTACCAAAGAATTAAGTATAAACACTGAATAAAAGGTGAATAAATTCACCTTATCACATTTCCTTACGTGATTAAGTACAAAGCTAGAAAGGAAAATGTGGTTGCTGATGCATTGTCGCGAAGGTATAATTTGCTTACTTTCTTACATGCAAAACTACTTGGATTTGATGTCATGAAAGATTGTATACCGAAGATGCTGCTTTTAAACTTGTGTGTGAGATTTGTTTGCATAAATCCGAAGGAGAGTATTATTTGCATAATGGTTTCTTGGTTAAGAAGGATAAGTTGTGTGTGCCTAATTGCTCTATTCGTGATTTATTAGTTGTTGAGACATATAGAGGTGGATTAATGGGTCACTTTGGTGTTAACAAAACATTACATTTTTGCAAAAACATTTTTATTGGCCTCATATACGAAAAATTGTTCAGTCTATTTGTCAAAAGTGTATTGTTTGTAAACAGGCAAAGTCAAAGATAATGCCTCATGGTCTGTACACACCATTTCCTATACCTTTGCATCCTTAGTTAGACATTTCTATGGATTTTGTTTTAGGATTGCCTAGGTCACCATGTGGTAAAGATAGTATTTTTGTGGTAGTTGATAGGTTCAGTAAAATGGCACATTTTATTGCATGTTCACGAACCAATGATGCTACACACATAGCTGATCTTTTCTTTAAAGAAGTTGTAAGATTGCATAGTATTCCTACTTCTATTGTAAGTGATAGAGATGTCAAGTGATAGGAGGTAAATATGTGTATAAAATATGTTCGTGGTTGCTATTTACGCCTAATAAAAAATAATGCTAAACAACCCCTTAATGGTGTAAGTATAGCAAGTTCGTTCCCACAGAGAAAGGACAATGTTGAAATTCTAAAGAAAATATTTTTGGGTTTTTTTTTATATTTATCAAACTGAAAATAAGAAATTAAATGACAAAGAACAAAAACAAAAACAGTGATTTGATTTAAATTACTAATTAAGAAAGTGTACTCCCGAGATTATATTTTAGGGTTATATAAAAAGCACAAGCACATCCTATCTATGGTCATGCAAAACAAGGGTAAATAACATAATTCAAGCCCTCATGTGTGGTAAGAGGCAAGGAATGATTTAGACATTTACCTACTTAGATATTAACTAATTTGTTAAACCCTCCTATGTGGTAAGAGGCAATGTTTACTTCTTTAATTAACCTGGAATCTAATGCAACTACCAACAACCAAACACTAAAATTCAACCGCTCCTATGTGGAAATAGGCAACGCCCGAACCAAGTCACGCTAATACTAAACTAATCCCCCTAACTCCTCCTATGTGGTAAGAGGCAAGAACTAAGGTAAAATTAGCCTAACAAATTCACAACCAACCCACAAAAGATTCCAAACAACCCACTCTAATCCTCCTATGTAGTAAAAGGCAAGATTAAAGCAAGTTATCTCTAAGTAATTTACTGCACTTTAAGAAAATATTCGTCACACATAATTCAGCGTTAAATCATGCATAATTATGAAGAACACAACAAAACTCATTCCACTAAGACCATAAGATAGAACATAGCATTTAAATTAAGCACAAAAACCCTTATTCATAATCCCGAGAGCACAAAAGATTTAGCCAAGCATGACTAAACCGAGCATCATCATATTAGTAGTTAAGCACATAATTGAAATCATAAATTAAAAAGAAAGATAACACCTAGAATTGTAAAACCTTGGAAGAAATCTTTACTCCTAAAAGAATGAATTCAATAAGAGATGACGTTCCCAAACCGTACAGCCGCAAATTCCCCCTGCAATAATCGAAGATGATAACCCTAGCTATTACAAAGAGAAAAACCCTTGCTTAGTTCTCTCAAAATTGTCACCACTCTAAAGCTATATGAAACCCTAAAAAAGAAAGAAAGAAAGAAAGAAAGAAAGAAACCCTAATCTATTCTAAACTATGAACTCCTTATTTTCTCATATGAACTCCCCTTTGAAAATTACATAATATATGGCCTTATATAGGAAACAATTTGAAACCTCATCAAACATTGATAAGATGGCATGCTTTTGGGCCCTAACATGTAAGGAACAAGTTAGGAAACAACCCATAACAAAAAGACATCTTAAAAATGTCAAAAATTGAATTTCAAAAAATTTTCACGCTGTTGAATTTCCTCTCGTCGCGACGTCAGGCTCTCCACGTCGCGATGTCCATCTTGTGGGCCATATGTCTATATGCTCCCGACAGAATTAGGACAAACCAAAAACATGAAAGTTATAGCTCTTTCTCTTAGATTTCCAATGGCGTTTGAATCATCCCATTCGAACCTAAATGGAGAGAGATATTAACAAAATACTACAACTTGGCAGATTTCTTTAGCATTTGTTTTTCATCACATTTCCACGTGTTTCGCGATGTTAACCCTTCTTAGAGTCTCGAGCCTCCATGGGATCAACTTGGAACTTATTTGCCACTATATCCAAGGTCTTAATATACAGGATTGATCATCAAACATTGGAATTAACACCTTGAACATCTCGTGAAACACGGAACAAGCTTCTTTGCGACAAAAGGCACCTTTTTGGCCTAAATCACATATTTCTTGATCTTTCTCAATCGTTTCCTCTCATTTTGGCCTCCATGCTCAATAACCTACAAAACACACTAAAAACACATTAAATAGCAACAAAGACGGCGCAAAGTACAAGTGAAAATAGCATATATAAGGTGAAAATATTTCGCCTTATCAATTTCCCCCACACTTAAACCTTGCTCGTCCTCGAGCAACAAAACAAAACACAACAAACACTAACAAAACAAAACATATACTCACAAGACAAAATGGCAACATTAAGAAAGTTTTACCATGTATCCAACTTTATAACATTTAACCCCATGATAAGCATTATGCATATGCCTCAACATCTAATGAACTCGAATGTCAAGTACTCATAACATGTGTCCTCAAAAGTCATCAAAGCACCTTAATGTATACATTTAACACGTTAAGCCAATCATGTGTGTGTGTGCGATAGGTTCTACTTCAGTTCATAACTCATCTACAAACATGCCATAAGCCAGAGTTCTAACGACTAAGTCTTTGTCTCAACTTTTCCTCACTAATTATATTAATTCATTTATTAAACTCATATCAATGAGGATTCGCTCGGCAATCCTTTAGGTTTCAAAAATAACACTCCCAAACTGTCACAAATCAAATGGTATTTCATTGGAAATCTCGTGACATCTACTTGGAGTACTGTCTCACCTTCGGGTTTTAGACCCATTCCCACTCATGCAAGTTCTCTATTAACTTTTTGTTTAAGAGCAGTCTCACAGAGGAGTGACAATATGAAGCCAGAGTCTTACGACTTCTAATCTCCGTAACCATCCATATGAGTTCTCTTAGGAGCAGTCTCATAGAGGGATGATAGTATGAGTAAAACAAGCTTAAAAATGCAAAAGCATTAAGTGCAAACAATTATGCAAGCACATTTATTAAAGAATACAATTTAAGCGAGTTATATAAGTTTTAACTAAACAAAGCGTTAAAAACACACCAACCTACTTAATGATTACAAACTCGTCAATCCCCTTAGTAGTTCCCCTAAGTGCATAAAAATGATTGACTCAAAATGCTAAACTTTCCATCAAAGACCTGACTCTCTCTAGATAGCATATTATTTTCCTATCCCACATCAAATTTTTCGATAAAATCCAATCATTGGCAACATAACACTTATAACATAAAATAAAAAATTATTTTGAATACTTCTTCATTATTATTAGTTGCCTAACACACTAAAAAAACACAAAAATTAATGCTAAAAAAATAAAAATTTAAATAAGAAAAAACTTCACATTGACCTATCATAAGGCTCACCATAAAAATTTTCATTATAGTTCAAAGGAGTTCACGTCAAGAATTTATTCAAAATAAAAAAAATTAATCAAAACCATTAAGAAAAGCTAATTAATCATTAATCAAATCATAACATGAACACTTCAACTCCCAGGAAATTAAGCATAAAGACATACAAAACAACATGAAATGAATAACATGAATTTCATCCCCCCACACTTAAAATACACATTGTCCTCAATGTGTGAGAAAATGAAAGAATTCACCTATTATCCATGTTATTTCCGGCAAGCTTGTTGTGCTGCTAAGACCTTGACAATGTCTCAAGTACCCTTCTTCTTTATTCAGACTAACAACTAAAAACAAAAACATAATAAAACTATTAATTTAAAAGAAAGGTAAGAAGGTAGTTCTAGGTTTATTTGGTCCCTAGCTAGACCTTATTCTTGTGGCCTTCTTCTTCAAGACTCAGAATACCCATCCTTATACCAAAAGAATGCTCTTTCATAAGCACTTCGTCTTCTAGCATAGGGCTTCTTTTGCAACCCTTTGAGAAGGAACTTGAGCTCATGCGCTTGAGGAGCAAGTTCAATGAACTCAAATTTGTACCACTCTTGCTCCTCCAAGGTAGAACTGGATAGTGGTATAACTTGGAACTAACAGCTGAAGATTGAACTTGACAGATTTTGGATGCTGTAAAGTTTATGCTCTATAGCTTTAGTTGCAATTGTCTTCTGCCCCCATCATTAGTAAAGAAGGAAAATTGTTGGGGCAGAATGATGAGAGGAGTTGGATTACTGTTTTGCATAGAAAAAGTGGAGGACAAAAGATTTAGCCAAGCATAATCCCGGGAGCACAAAAGATTTAGCCAAGCATGACTAAACCGAACATCATCATATTAGTAGTTAAGCACATAATTGAAATCATAAATTAAAAAGAAAGATAACACCTTGAATTGTAAACCCTTTGAAGAAATCTTTACTCCAAAAAGAATGAATTCAATAAGAGATGACGTTCCCAAATCCGTATAGCCACAAATTCCCCGTGCGATAACCGAAGATAAAAACCCTAGCTATTACAAGGAGAAAAACCCTTGCTTAGTTCTCTCAAAATTGTCACCACTCTAAAGCTATATGAAACCCTAAGAAAGAAAGAAAGAAACCCTAATCTATTCTAAACTATGAACTCCCTATTATCTCATATGAACTCCCCTTTGAAAATTACATAATAGATGGCCTTATATAGGAAACAACTTGAAACCTTATCAAACATTGATAAGATGGCACGTTTTTGGGCCCTAACATGCAAGGAACAAGTTAGGAAACAACCCATAACAAAAAAACATCTTAAAAATGTCAAAAACTAAATTTCAGAAATTTTTCTCGCTGTTGAATTTCTGCACGTCGCGACGTCCATCTTGTGGGCCATATTTCTATATGCTCCCGTCCGAATTAGGACAAACCCAGAACATTAAAGTTGTATCTCTTTCTCGTAGCTTTCCAATGGCGTTTGAGTCATCCCATTCGAACCTAAATGGAGAGAGATATTAGCAAAATACTAAAACCTAGCAGATTTCTTCAGCATTTGTTTTTCATCACATTTTCACATGTTTCGCGATGTTAACCCTTCTTGGAGTTTCGAGCCTCAATGGAATCAACTTGGAAATTATTTGCCACTCTATCCAAGGTCTTAATATACAGGATTGATAATCAACAACTGGAATTAACACCTTGAACATCTCGTGAAACACGGAACTAGCTTCTTTGTGGCGAAAGGCACCTTTTTGGCCTAAATCACATATTTCTTGATCTTTCTCAATCTTTTCCTTTCATTTTGGCCACCATGCTCAATAACCTACAAAACACACTAAAAACACGTTAAATAGCAACAAAGACGGCGCAAAGTACAAGTGAAAATAGCATATATAAGGTGAACATATTTCGCCTTATCATCAAGTTCCTTAGCCATTTATGGCGCACTCTTTAGAGTAAATTGGGAACTAAGTTACTATTTTCTACTGTTGCACACCCTCAAACTGATGGGGCAAACTGAGGTAGTTAATAGAACTTTGTCTACATTATTATGTGCTATCATACAAAAGAATTTAAAGAAATGGGAAGATTGTTTACCACATATTGAGTTTGCTTATAATCGCACTATTCATAGTTCTACTTCTTTTTCTCCATTTGAAACTGTGTATGGTTTTAATCAGTTGACACCTTTGGATATTTTTCCTATTCTTATTAACGAGTTTGTTAATGTTGATGGTACAAGCAAAGCTACTTTTATTAAGGACCTTCATGCTAGGGTTCGTGACAATATCGAAAAGAGAAATGTGCAGTATGTTAAGCAAGCCAATAAAGGAAGACGCCAAGTGGTGTTCTAACCGGGTGATTGGGTTTGGATACACTTGCGCAAGAAAATATTTCCTGAGAAATGGAAATCAAAGCTTCACCCTAGAGGCGATGGTCCCTTTCAAGTTCTCGAGCGTATTAATGACAATGCATTTCACATTGATTTGCCCGGTGAGTATGGACACGTTAGTGCTACTTTTAATGTTTCTGATCTCTCTTTGTATGATGCAGGAGATTTGAGGACGAATCCTTTTGAGGCTGGAGGGAATGATAGGAATCCAGATACACTTGTTGGTGAACAACAGTCCGTTGACCCTTTACGTGGAATTGGAGGACCAATGACTCTAGCTAAAACCAAGAAGTTCAAACTTGCTCTTAATGGTTTGATCATGGAAGTTGTAGACGATGCATACAAGTTGCTGGAACAAGGTTTTGGTGAGGGAAGTATGATTTGAAACCTTGGAACCTCGTGGTTTTGATATTACAAGATAATACATCAATGGAGAGTGAGATTGGACAAGAGTAGGTCGCCAATGCTTCCACGTTGCGACGTCCGTAGCTCCACGTCGCAACGTGGCACACTGACCTAGAGGATTGGAAAATTGGATTTAAAAATCCAATTTAATTTACCGACGTGATTTTTCGCACGTCGCGACGTCCAGACAATCCCACATCGCGACGTCCAGACCCCTCCACGTCGTGACGTTGGGGAGTTCGACAGATTTTAGGTTTTTTATTTTTAGTTCGTTTTTGTTTAATCTTTTCAATAAGAAACATGATCTAATGTTCTTGCATGAACATTGATATGTTGATCATGGTATTTTCACATGGCTAAAGATCTTGCATGATTGAGGCATGTGTTATTTATTTTAGGAAGTTAAGTCCTATTAGGAAACTACATTTTCGATATTTAAGGTTTGTTTTGTTGGTTACTTTGCTTCCTATATAAAGGAGCTTGTAAGCCACGAATTTGGTTGTTGAATTTTGATATTGAAAGTTCATTATTTTGCGTAGCAAAATTTGAATCTAAAACCCTTAGAAACTTTAAGTTAAGTTTGAGCTTTTGAATTCTAAACCCTAAAGTGAGATTAAGACCATTAGTCTTGCTTTTGTTCTAAGTTTGAGAACAGCCAATTCTAATTTGATTTAGGTGCTGCTCGGATCAAGTTGGTGTTGTAATAACATTGGGACTTTGGACAAGTTTCCATTGAATCGTATTCCATATCCTTTCTTATTTTCTTTGTTCTTTGTTTGCTTGTTCTAATCGTTTTCTTTCTAGTTTTCTTCTTGTGTTTATTCCTGGTGTGTTGATTGTTGGTGGAATTTTCCAAGCTAGACCTGTCCTATAGATAAATAAGGTTGTCAATCGGATCATCCCAACGAGAACCTTATCAGGATGTTAGGTTAAGGAAAGCTTTATAATATTAGGAAAATCGGGGTTCATTCATTAATATAGTTTTATATCATAGAAAAAAAATGTAAGTAATCCTAATAACTAATTAAAACAAGATAGACCAAATATTTAATATCTTTTGAATATTTTCTATAAAGAAGAAACTAATTGAAATTCACGTTCATGAAGACTAAATTTTAGGAAATTTTGTGTTAAGTAAATTAACCTTCTTAAAAAAAAGGATGCATATTGAATGCCATATTTTAGAAAGGATTTAGAGTAATTTAATTTGAATTGAATAGGAAATAAGAATTTTATAGTTAAAATATGTCAGCTGGAGAAAATTTTCAAAAAGATAACTAAAGAAGAACATGTCTAAGGCAGGACATTTTATTTACGTATATTGCAATAATTAAAATTTTGTTCATTTGTATTTGAAATAATTCAGAAATTACAGGGTTATCGCACATGTTAATTAAGTTATTAATTACAAGGTCTATTACATCTTTTTTTTTATAATATTTTAGAATTATTGGGATATTGAAGATATACATTTTTAAAATATTTAATTTTTCAAACAAGCTTGTGAAGTTATTGTAATTTGGTATTTAGTCCATCTTCTTTAGAATTATTGCACACGGATAATTCTTATATTTGATTCTTTAATTCTAATATTTAAAAACTAATTTTATATGTTCATGGTAAAATTATGTCATCCAAATGAGTGGCTGAAAACAAATACTACATGAATGCATGAATTAATTTTGTAAAGTAGAAGAATTTATTTTCTCCCAATTTCTCAATTCGATAAGTATAAAGTATTTGAAATTTCAATGCTAGAAGTTTTCTATGATTTTAAAGGTTAAAAAAAAGAGTAATGATATACACAATGAAAAATTAGAGTGAAAACTAATAGTGACTAACGTGGCAGTTATAAAAAGACAAACTTATCCATTATCCAGTAGGGTTCACTCATTATTTGGTTAGGGTATTAGTTTGTCTTTTTACACTTGCCACGTCAGTCACTATTAGTTTTCACTAATAGTTTTCACTCTGTCTATCATCACTCTAAAAAAAAATGGCCCCAATGATCTCTAATTTTGACAAAGTTACATTTTGGTCTATCAATTTGAATTTTACTACAAAAACGATAATCAACTTATTTTTCATCCATATAATAAGTAAAGTTGTTTGTCAAGTGACATTGTTCGTCATTCAAAACAACATTATTTTGTGCGACTAATTACATTATTTGCCAAATGGATCAAAATAAATGGAGGATTTTCTATGTGATAAAATCTAAATTAAGGAATTGAAACATAACTTTTTCAACATTTAGGAACAAACGGATACTTATTCCCACGTTGATGGACTATTAGACTCATTTAACGGAGATCGGATCCTCTGTTCAAGATTATCCTAATCTATTCTGTCCAATGTTCAAAACGACGTAGTTTAACTAAAACTATGGACTAAAAGCATAAATATCATTAAAATCACTTTACAATTATTAGATCCTTACCAAGAAATGTAGTTTTAATCTTGAACATAATAAGGCAGGATAATCTGAGGTGGGATCTACTCTCCAAGATTATCGTGTCTTAAATTAAAACTACGTCATATGGTTCACTCATCTATTTGTTAGGGTATAATAATTGTAAATTGATTTTACTTCTTATTCCTTACTTTTAGTGAAACTACGTCGTTGTAAACACTATACAGAATAAGACATGGTTAAATTGGACAGTAGATCCGGTGTCGGATAATTTTGGACAGAAAATACCGTATCCATTTGCAGAAACTATAAATTCATATATATCCACTCATTGACTTCTTAAAAGAAGTACAAAAAAGTCAAAAAAAGAATAAAGATTTCTTATAATTATAGTTATACTTTCAATCATAACACAAAATGAAAGTAAAACATTTATATATAATATATCATGCTATGATAATAATAAATAATGGAATAATAAATTGCAGTAAAAGCAGGCCCTTTTGCTTAATGATCATTTTCACAGTCGAAATCTTGAAAGGCCAACTTTGTGGCCGATCAATTTGACATCTTCTTGAATTTGACGTCTGTATTCGCCGAATGTAAATGTCTTGTAAATAGAAGGTTCTTTGCTGCTCCCAATAAGAGACTCATAAGAAGGGCAAAGAAAATAGGCAATTGAGAATCTCTCAACTTTCTTATTTGCCATCACTTTGTGCTCTACGCTCTTATACACATCATTACTCCAAGCCTGCAATATATTGTTATATTAAACACTATCAAATGCCAAAGAAGATAACTTAAAAAATGTTGTTGTTTTTTAAACTTCTTCTTGAAACTTTTTTTTTTTAATGGTGAAAAATAGCTTGTTGTTTATAATATCTAATCAATACTGGTAGCCCTTTTGCCAGTTTGAACATGAAAAAGATTAAGATTAAATTATATATCAAAAACTTCTTTGTGGTTTAGAAATTAAAATTTTAAATTACCTCTTTATAATTACAAATTATTTTCTGTTTTTTTTTTTTAAAGAGAGGAAAATTTTGTGATTTTGAAAAAAGATATAGTGCGATTTACTTCAAATCAACAACAAAAGTTATACTTATATATTGAACTAGATAAATCTATACAACATAAGTATTTTAAATCCATATTATTATGTTTTTTTATTTGAGAAAATAATTGGTAGATTTTTAGGCCATAAGAAGATAATTTGAATTTTTCTCAAATTACATTTAAATCTTTTATGATTTACCCAAAAATTAATAATGTCTAGACAAGATAAAAGATATTTCGACTGAAATTCCAATTTTGAGAATAAAATCCAATTTGCATGATCAGTTTTCTCCACCTTGTGATAACTTAAATAATCATGTCGCTTTTGTTATTCTAATAACTATTTTTCTACAAGTACAAAATGTTCTAAACAATTACTAAATTTTGGCTATATTAATAATTGTAATGTTAGAACTTTTTTCAAGCAAGGACTTCAGTCTTGATTAACAAAAAGGACTTGAATCAAAAAGGGGTAATCTCAACGAAATTTGGCAACTTAATGTTACAATCAATTGAGATGAAATTGTAGCATTTAACCATTAATTAGTAAAGCTAGTTTACTTTAGACTAACTCCAAGATGATCAATTCGATGAAAACTTGATTATTTCAAAATATTTACTGTATTTAGCGAAAAAAAATTCAGGGTTCAATTCATAATTTCATTTTCCTTAAAGATTTATATGCATATAAATATTATTTTATATTAGACGAACAGAAAATATTTAAAATGTCGGCAGACTATATCCCCGCCGCCCTTATGCATCCACCCCAGCATTACCACAATGTATGCTGTTAGAAACTGTATCACAGTTTACTTGGTTTTTTTTTTCTCCCGACCAAAAAATGAACAAAAGTCTAAGACAAAAAGGTGTGACTCAGAGTTGGTCTAAAGCATGATTTAATTAAAAGGATTGAACCACAACCGAATAGACAAAATCCTATTTTTGGCATGCGTTGAAAAGCATGTAAAATGGACAGAAACAAAATTACAAATTTATGTTGATTTCATTGACCAGAATGAACAAATTGGAAGGAAAATGGTCATCAATCCTCGTGTGCATGTTCTTATTAATATGAATAATTATGCTATCTTTGAAAGTGACTGACACCATTTTTGAGTTGTGACCGTGCGGGCCAAGTTATCATATTAATAACCAGCTATATAGAAATTTGTTTTCAAACTTTTTCTTTGCTAATTAAACATTAAATATTAATGCAGTTTGCAATATTTTTTTTTACTTATATATAATATAATTACCTGAAAAAGATCTCCAATGTTGACAATTAATGCATTTTTGTTTGGTTTGACGGCAACCCATTTGGAGTCCTTCATGAGTTGTAATCCTCCAACTTCATCTTGGTGAAGGATTGTGAGAAAATCACTATCTGTGTGGGGTACTAAGCCAAAAATCTCTGGTGAAATTGGACAAGCTGGATAGCGATTCAACCTAAGAAAACATGTGCTTTCATCACATATTTCTTCTAATGTTTCTTTTGGCCGTCCCATGTTCATTAGTAGAACATTTGCTAGTAATTTTGCTAGTTCTTGCATTGCTTCTGCATATTCCGCCATCACTTCCCTGTAGTAAATAATTCAATTATATAAAGGAATTAGTTTATGCTATGCATCAATGATTTACAAAATTTTAAAAACATTAATGATCGTGTATAGATAGAATACAATGACGAAATATAATTCATATAGACGATTTTACGGAAGATAAAGGGTTATTTACTATTATTGTTGTATGCATCATCAATAATCTACAAAATCTTCCATTGGATTCACTTCCCAATTAATTTTTTTTTTCTTATATCTATAGGAATAGGAAAGTTTAAAATGAATTTGAAAATTAAGGAAAAGATAACATGGGGTACCACTTGATTATATTGAAATGGAAAAGAAAAAACATTTACTATGGATTAAATAGAAATTCTAAATTAGTAAAAGGGTTAAATGAATTTGTATTTGTTTTGTATTAGATACTATAAAGTATTAGCTAGAAAGGAGAAAACGTTTCCTATGGATTATATAGAAAATGTATAGTGGTATTGAAAAGGAAAAAATAACAAAACTTTTTTTTGTTAAAAGTCTCCATTAAATTATAAAAGGTTAAAAGAACTTGTATTTGTTTTGTATTAGATACTGTAAAGTATTAGAAAGGGAAAACGTTTCCAATGGATTATATAGAAAATGTAAAGTAGTATTGAAAAGCGGAAAAAAACAATTTGTTTTGGTTAAAAGTAAATAAAATGTAAATATTGCGTGGGGCGAGACATGAAAAAAAAAAGCCTAAAACATTCAATTTGGATGAAAAGAATACTTTTCTAGTTAGAAAAACGCAATCTACATAATGTGATATATATGTTTAAGCAATGTACTTAAAGAAGTGAAAAAAAAAATGTACTTAAAGAAGTGTTTAAGTCAACATATTTGTTTTAACAAATTAAATTGCGGAAGAACGTTGCTTCTAATAATACCATGCACATATGGAGCATTAGACGGATGAGTTTGAACAAAGTATCAACTTGGGTGAGTTTGTGGAGTGTTGGTTCTAGACTTCAAACAAAAAGTTACCAAAGTGTTGCATTCTCTAATTTTAAGATCAATTTTAAACCTACAACTACAAGTAAATTCCATTTTGTGTCTATGCAAAACTTATTTGGTGCCCTTTTGTGACTCCATCCTTGATAGGCAAATCCCTCAATTATGCTTCTTTTAAAAATAAAAATTTCTATCTTTACTAATAATATTAGTGATTATCGCACTCTTTACGTGTTATTTATTAAAAGAAAAAAAAGAAAAGACATTCATTTTAAAACTTCCTAATAAATAGGAAAATCTCTCGTTATGGCTCTTTTAAAAATAAAAACTACTGCCTTTTAGCATACATTACGTGTTATTTATAAAAAAAAATTACATTAATTTTAAAATTTATTTCTAGAAGTTATTTTAAAATTTAAAAAATCATAAAGTGAATTGTTGAAAGTTACATGTTTCATTAGTGGTTAGAGTCTTAAAAGTAGAAATTTGATTTTTGGAAAAAAAAAATCAAAAGGGAAAGAACATATATCAAGGATTCTCTTACAATGTATAAAATATAGATAAGGTGTGAGTGTGAAGGAATATAAAATGATAAGGTCACTGTTTAGAAATGGTAGCTATATGGGGAGAGTACATAGTTCTTGAAGGCGATGTACAGCTCACTGGTGCGCATGCACATATTCTCCTGTCTTATCTTTCTTTTTCTTTTCCAATATATTTTTTAATTTCTTTGAATAAAGAAAACCAGGTCGGAATTGAGAATGAAAAATTGAAAATAGTCAATAGTGAGGAATTAAAATGAACATTTTGTTCAATGACGCAGAAGTGAACTTTTTACACTAAATTATGAGTAATGATATGGAATATGAATTCATTTTACACGATATAATAATTTCATTCACATGAAATCTTATGATCACGCGAAAAATTTTGTTAAAAAAAATTCATGATTTCTATCGTTTATCCGGAACTATATGTAATCGTAATGCAAGTTGAGGAACAACAATTTGATAATTAAGAGAAGAATTTAAAAGGCTTTTTTTTTTTTTTTTTTCCATTTGCTATGTACCTTAAAGAGCTGAACTCTCCATATGAGGATTCGGAGGAAATCTTTGTTAAAGGAATATGGAAAGCCTCAGACCATGAGAATTGCTTGGGACAAGTTGCTGTTGAATTTCCCCATCTATATGAATTATTCATAAGCCCACATGAGGTTTTCTTTTCAAAAGGTGCTTGAAACAATTTCATTTGCTCTTTCCTCATCTTATGCAGGAGTTCAAGGCTCACACCATGGTTTACAACTTGGAAGAATCCCCATTCCGACGAAGCTTTCGCGATTTTCGCGATGCAATCATGCTTGCTCCGTACATCATCATCTTCATTCCTTAGGGCACTCAAGTCAATCATTGGAAGTTCACACTCTTCCATCATCGTTTGATCCCATTGATGGCTTTCATGAACTGAATTCCATTGCTTATTTGAAATGCGCAGAAGTTGCGCGTAGTCATAAAGAAGGGGTGGGCTCGAATTCGACTCGAACATCGTTAATTCCATAAGGCTATTTATCCAATGTGTTTGGTCAATATAGCTAGTAGCAATTGGAACGAGATCTAAAACTAGTATTGAACTGCAAATTTGGCTGAAAATAAATGATTGTTTACATAAAATTGAGGAATCGAGAGCTATTTATATGATTTGGAGGGGAAAGATTTCAACCAAAGGGGCAAAATGTCAAAGAACACAAAGGGAAAGTACAGCAAGGAAGCTCCAAATTGTGACAAATGTCGATAGGATAATAATGTCTGCATGATTATGTCCAATTAGACCAAGTCGGTTTTTTTTTTTAAATATAAAATCAAATCCCAGAAAGAAATTAATTTTTAAACTGTCTAATTAAGTTTATTTATTTTTGACTTTGTTGTTTAATTGAAATGGTCGAATGCATTATTGTTGTAACCGCGTTTTTGCAGATTTCAACTGTATCAAGATTAAATTTTTATGAGTTTTCACGTGTCGCCTTTTATTTAACAATTTTCATTTCTTTTATTTTTGAAAATTAATTAGTCACTATCAACATTGAGGTTTGAACACAATTTTCCTTCCGGAGTTTTTAATATTATTGCCGTAAGTCCAACATTTATTTAACATTAAAGAAGGGGGCTTGAAAGCCTTGAATGGCATATTTGTGAAGAATGTTCATCCAAGTATTTGGGAATGTTAAAAAAGGGTTTGGAGGGATGGGTGGACAAATATCTAGGCTACTCTCGTGCAAATAGCCTCATATATGCAAATCTAAGAGTTTCTTATATGCCAAATTCCGAATACATCGAATTCAAGTACACCTTTTACATATATTATCACCTATTTAATTTTTTTAATGAATAATAATAGAGAATTCGATTTGTTTTTTACATCAAATTATAATTGCATCTTGCTATATATATATATATATATATATATATATATTATCACTCAATAAAATAAGTAATAATAAGATATGAGTAATGATAAAGAGTGCGAAATTTTTTACGTGATTTAGAAACTCCAATGCTATGGAGTCCTAATTGGCATAAAACTATGAAAGATAATTTGTCTTAGTTAGTATAAATAAATAGTTTAAAGTTTATGAGGACAGTCATCAATTCATTGAGTATCATGGAAACTTTTTTTTAATTTTTTCACCCTAATAATCATACCTCCCACTTATACAATAAAACTAAGGGTGGCTTGATTCAACATGAGGAATAGCAATGACAATGATAAAGATAATACTAAATAATGATTATAATAATTACATCCATTCCTCCCAATATATAGGGGTATGGAATATTACCCAGATATAGAAATAATTTTAAAGGAATGATTATATCTAATTAAACACCACTTTTTCATTTCAGTCCCTTTTTCTTTTTCCTAAACCTATTAACAAGGCACACTCTAACTCATACCCTTAATTGTTTACCATGAAACAAAATTAAACAATCATCAAAATCACAAACTAAGGCTCCGTTTGGATGAACTATTTTTGAATTATATCATGAAATTTTTTTTCTTGGGATTTGTTATGAGAAAAGAATATTTTGAGAGTGTTTGGAATGAATGATTTTATTTTGTTGGGATTTGTATTGAATATTTTTTTATTAATAAAAGTTTGAAATTTAAATTTGAATTAGTATTTTATTAGTTTATTTTGGTGGGAAGTGTGTTAGAAAGAATTGTTTATTAATAAAATTTAAAATTCAAATTTAAATTCAATATTTTATTTATAAAAATTACTGTAGCAAAAATAATTACTGTAGTATTGTTTTGTGTTTTAAAATTTTTGATGAAAAAATTGAATAAAACAAACACCTCATTTTACAATTGTGAAATAAATCACAAATTAGATGCCATCCAAACAGACCCTAAAATATCATCAAAATCACAAACTAGTGACTAAAAGTATAAATATCACTAAAATCAAATATATAATTATTAAGTCCTAACTCCTAACACAAATGTGAATGAACCCTACTATGTAGTTTTAACAATGTGGTTTCACTAAAACTAGGATTAAAACCATGTTGTAGGATTTACTCACATTTGGGTTAGGGTTTAATAATTGTAGATTTTATTTTGGTATTATTTATACTTTTAATAATTATAAATTAATAATTGTAATGTTCACTCACCAAAATTTAAGATGGTGGAGGAGGTATTGCTCTCAATTAATGTTGAAACTAAAAATATAATGTTATAGAATATAGTTTTTAATATGATTTTTAAGTTACTACAATTAAATTATAATTTGTTAGAAAAAAAGATTGTCAGCATTAAGGAATTTTCGGAGGCTTATTTATCATTTTGTGTGTGTATACATTATATATTAATCAATTATCTATCAATTAGATAAGTTTTATTATATTAGAACTACAAATAATCAACTCTCTCTCTTATTTTATGCCAATTAAAATTACACATAAATCCAGTTCCAAATCGTGTAAAAGTTATTGTACTCCCTATCATTACTTATAAGATATATATAAATCAATAAATACTCATTTATTGAACATTTATTAAGTAATAATAAAATGTATAGTGAGCATTTGAGTGAAGATATAACTGTGATCCTGAATAAATATCACTTTAGAGATTTTATATTTATTAAGGAATAAGTAAAATTACTTTCCAAATCGAGTAAAAGTTATTGTACTATCTATTATTACTACTCATAAGATATATATGAATCAATAAATACTCATTTATTGAACATTTATTAAGTAATATAAAATGTATAGTGAGGATTTGAGTGAAGATATAACTCTGATCGATCCTATATATATATGTCACTTTAGAGATTTTTACATTTATTAAGGAATAAGTAAAATTACTAAAAAGACTCTAATTAATACAATATGTTTAATGAGTTTCAAAGGAGTAGACTAAATGTCTAGATAAGCTATAAAAGAGATACATGTTTAGATAAGGCTAATGTTATTGCCAGAACAATTATTAGCTTCCAAAGCAATAAATCACACATCTTCTAAATTTACATTTAATCAGTCAACTATTTTTATCTTTTGATTCTTTTCTCTATTTATCAAGACAACTCATCCTTATTTTCTTTCTACTTTATCAGTACAACTTATTCTTTATAACATCTTCCTGTAACTTCTTCTTTCTTCTCCTTTATTTTTTCTCACAAAAATAATATGACACTTATTTCTATTAATAGTTTTTATTATTTTCTCAATTAAATTATAAAATATTTACCAATATATACTTCAAAAAATTTATGCTCCATTTGTTTACTGTTGTTTTAGAGTTTTATTTTACAAATTCAATTTGATTTATCTGTTTTGTCCATATTTTTATCAAAATTTTTAAACAAAAGAAATAATGTTACAATAATTATTTTTAATACAATGTTTTTTATATTTTATAAATAAATTTGACTTTTAAATTTTTAATAATAAAAAATTCTTCCAAAAACTTTTTTTACCAAATAAACTCATAAAATATTAATTCAAATTTGAAATTTAAATTTTATTAATAAAAAATTCTCGAATATAATGTCTATCAAAACAAACTCATCAATCCAAACAGCAACAAAATATTTATTTCTTATAACAAATCTCAACAAAAAAAGTATACTATAAAACTAAACAAATACTCTATCCAAGGTGAGTTATATTTTTTGTTAAAATACTAAACATAAAAATATGGCAACTATAAATTATTAGTTTTATTTCTAATAACGCTTCTCATACTAATATTTTATAAAAATAATTCGCATAAGTTAATACTTAAAAGGAAGACACCAAATATAGA
Source organism: Ophiorrhiza pumila (assembly GCA_016586305.1). Classification (NCBI taxonomy): domain Eukaryota; kingdom Viridiplantae; phylum Streptophyta; class Magnoliopsida; order Gentianales; family Rubiaceae; genus Ophiorrhiza; species Ophiorrhiza pumila. The sequence goes on from BLIW01000011.1 coordinate 14,957,109, forward strand.
TTTCATATATATATTTTTTTATGTTACAATTTAATCCATAAATTTTAAATAATAAAATGGCAACAAATTTTATTTTAGAATATGGATACATATATTCACTTCTATTTTTATACTGAGCAATTTTTTTTCCTTGTGATCTATTATCATTTTGAAATGTTAATTTGCTCATAATATAATTAAGGCAACAAGAATTTTTTATTATAAAAAATTTAAAATTTAAAATTTAAATTTGAATTAATATTTTATGAGTCTTAGAAAGAAATTTTTATTATTAAAAATTTAAAAGCAAAATTTAAATTTAATAATTTATTTATAAAATATAAAAATGTTGTAACAAAAATAATTACTGTAATATTTTTTTATTTTACAAATTTTGATAAAAAAAATTGACAAAAAAATAAATTGAATTGATGAAATAAAACACTAAAATAATGATAAACAAATGGAGTCTAAATTTTTTGACGTATATATTGGTAAATATTTTATAATTTAATTGAGAAAACAATAAAATCTATTAATAGAAATAAGTGTCATATATATATTTATATAATTTTTTCTTATAATTTGAGAGTGAAAATAAATATTATATTAATAAAAATTTGTGAGAAAATCAGTGTAAAGGAGAAGAAAGAAAAAGTTACGGGAAGATGTTATAAATGATTGATAAGTTGTAATAATAAGGTAGAAAGAAGATAAAGATAAGTTATGCAGATAAATAGAGAAAAGATAAAGAGTTGATTGATTAAGGGTAAATTTGAAATATGTATAATTTATTGCTCTGGAAGCTAATAGTTGCTCTGACAATAACAGCAGCCTTTAGATAAGGGTAAAAATGTAACGATATATTAAAACGTTATTTATTTTGTAAAAGAAAACAAAATCTAGAAGGATGTATTTATAATTAGTGGGGGTATTGCTTAATAAATGCCTAGTATTTAAGCATGAGTAATGATGGGATTCAATTAGTATTAATTGAGTGTGGATGATTCAATAAATAAATAAATATTTATTGAACACTAATGATATGAATAAGAAAATACCCTAATTCTAAATAAAGGGGTTTTAGATTTTTTGGTTTTACAAAATAAATTTCTAAATTCTTACAATTTTATTCTTATCCAAAAAAAAACTTAATTTGTTCATTATTGATGTTGATCAGTATTAGTTAAGGATTTTTAGTTATTTTTAAGTATTTCTTAATATCATAAAAATTTATCATATGTTATTTATTTAGGATCAGGGGAGTTCATTAATATCATTTAATAAATGCTTAATATTTGAGCTTTTACTAAGTCATTATGATATTTAGTAAGTATTTATTCAGTGAGGTGGGGGTTATTATAACTAAATAAATGAGAATTTATCGAGTGATGATAAAATTTTATAGAATTATAATCTTGTATAAAAAAGACTTGTATTTCTTATCTTTAAGTTTGTTCTAGTAATACTATGATTTTCAAAATTATTCTTAAAACTAGGTGACTATAACCGATGCCCTGCACGGTGGCTTTAATTTGCGTTGCTTATTCTAAATAATGATTATAAATTATATTAAATCGAATAAGTATAATATTTATAATTTCCAGTTCAATTTTTTGAAAATTAATCAAGAGATTGTTTACAATAAATTATTATGTTAATTTCATGAATTCACATAATCAAATCCTATTTTTTTTTGAGATAACAAATACAATTTATAAGATAAGACATTAATAAAAGTTTCAAACTATGAAAAGAAATAAAGTAAGTATAAAAGAAACTTATGTTATCACAAATTATCAACAAAAGAAAGTAAATATGGGCTATAAGCCCTTCATGAGATATTAATAATTACAATAAAATAATTTGTATAAAACGTTTTTCTCTAAAAACTAACTCCTTGTCATATATATGATTTCCACTTCTATTTCAATTTTCACCTCTAAAATATTTCAGAGAAATTGCAAAGTATTCATATAAATTAAAAATTTTTAATTCCAAATCATACAAATACATAGGTATGAGAACTAAAACAAAGAGTCGATGAGATACATGACTCAAAGATTCTATTTAGTAAATAAATAACACTTCCATTAAATCAGTGCAAATGAAGGCATTAAAAACACTAAAGATAATATGTAATATTCAAATAAAAATTCTCATGAGAGCAAAACAAAAATCATATCTGTTATGAATAATTATGAATGTTCACCTCATGTTCTACCCAATTAATTCACATTATTCCATATAACTTATATAACACCATTTTCCCTCATAATCATCAACTACCTAGATAACTTATGTATCTCTTATAACTTACATTTAGGACATTGTAACCTACAAGGTAGACGTGTGAAGGTTGAAAATTTACTACATCTTGCTCTACTTTGCTCTCTTTTTCTCTCCATCTTTTTAGCATATTTGTTTAATATTTTATAATTGTATTCTACTAGTTTTATAGAAATAGTAACATAGCATTATATCTCTACTTTATTGTAGTGGTATAATAATTTATTGCACAATATAATACTACAAGTTTATAGTATTTTTATAATAATACCAACTCATATTGACAAGTGCTACAAAAATCATTCCAATTTTTGATATTCAAAAACTAACTTGTTGTCATATGTGATATATTTTTTGCCTTTGTATTTTCTTTCGGTTCTTTTACTATCTTTTCTCAACTTCTTCTTTCTCCATCTCTTTCACCACATGACCTTTCGATTTCTAAACAATTAAAAAAAATAGCAAAACGGAAAAATGATTCTCACTTTAAGATAAAGATGATTGCCTGACAATTATACGAAAACAAATTATCCGATGACAGGCACCAATCACCACAATCAACTTCAGCAGGCATAAAAGGGACGAAGTTCAAAAGTATCCAAAAAAACCTTGCAAAACACAAACACAAAAAAACAAAACAATTTCAAAGGTTAAATAAGATTGAGAATCAGTTGTAATTAAAAGACTCGAAAGAACAAAAATAGGAGAAATGGAAATGTGAGAACAGAGGCTAAGGGAAACTAATTTATTTGTTCAACCTTATACTTATTAAAAAAATTGGTATAAGGAATTGATTAGGTTGATTTATTTAATATTAGTAACAAATGTATATAGGCGCTAGGAATAGGATGTTTGGAAAAAGTAAAAACAGTGTGTGAGGGAAAGAAAATTAGTTTATGGAATTGATTACATTGATTATGTTATTATTAACAATAAATATAGAGGCGTCAGGAATATAAAGTTTGTGCAAATAAGCAAACAATGGCAATTGATTAGGTTGATTTATTTAATATTAGTAATAAATGTCTAAGGCGTTAGGGATATGAAATTTAGAAAATGTAAAAACAGTGCGCGAGAAAGAAAATTAGTTGATGGAATTGATTATATTAATATTAATAATAAATATGTATAGGCATTAGAAATATAAAGTTTGTGCAAATAAGCAAATAATGGCAATTAATACCCTTCAATTTAGAGAAGTAATTAAGGCTATTACCAATCAATTTAGAGAAGCAATTAAGACATTAAAATCATTAAATTTAAGAGTAAAAAAAAATATCTGAGAACAGTGGATGACATGGACGAAGTCTCACCACACTTATTCTTAGAACTTACACAATAATATCAATAATATGTGAATAATTATGTATAGCTCAAAAATAGTTAAACAAATAATACAACAACAATAATAATAAGTCTTTATCCTATTATGTGGGATCCGCTGTATAAATCATATTTTGTTATTGTATTCTATTTATACACTTTTTAAATTATATTTAAGTATGTCATATTATTTTTTGTGTTTTTCCAATTATTTTTAGGTCTCTTTCTTTCCCTTTTAATTTAAATTAATTTTTCTCTATTTTCTATACATGTTTTAATTTTTCTCTATTTTCTTTTCAACTATAATTTATGTCCAAACCATGTTAAACGCATTTATCTCATTTTCTCATGGAACTATCTCTACTTTCTTTCTAAATGCATTCATTACTTATTATATCCAATCTAGTATGCCCATATATCCATTTTAACGTTCTTATTTTTTATACCCTCATTTTTTGTTCATGTTTATACTTAGTTGCTCAACATTCTCATCCATAAAGCATCGCTAGTTTCATAACTGTTTATATTTTTTTTTTCAATTTCAATAGTACTTTACGATTATAAAATATAGAGGACACACTTCTCCATTTGTTTCAATCTACTTGAATTTTATTAGTAACATCTTTTTTAATTATCCAATTTTTTTCAATGATAGATTCTAAGTATTCAAAACTCTTAAGTTTATTTAATTCATGCCAACTAATTTCACATGTATCCTATTGTTATTTCTATTATTACTAAAGTGACATTCCATACATTTAGTTTTACCAATACTTATAGTAAAACCTTTCGATTCTAGTGCTTTTGTCCAAATTTCTAACTTATCATTTATTTTTTCTCTTGTCTCATCAATTACAACTACATAGTTGGCAAACCAATGTTTTAAAAATCGAACTAGACTACGAACCGGCAAGCTAAGGGGTCAACCCAGTCGAACGAAAAAAATGGATGACGTTATAAATAAATTTAAATTATAAATATTAAATAATTCAAAAAAAATTATATCTAATTACAAATATTTACTAAATTATAATTAAAATATATAATATTAATGAAACACCATTAATTCATTTAAAAATAAGATGTTATTTAATATCAAACATAAAAATTTTAAAATGAAAGAAAAAATACAAAATATTTTAAAGTTTGTGAGGTTTTTTTTTCTTTTATATAAGCATTTTATCTATCAATAAATGACTTAAAATGGTAGTATGTCACATTTTTATCATTTACTCCCTCTGTTCTCTTTTAAGTGTCCTAATTACTACTTTTTTTTGTTCTCAAATAAGTTTCTTTTTCCATATTTCAATACAAAAAATGAATAAAGTTTAAATTCTACCCTTACTTTATTTTTAGATATTTGATGGTATTAATTACTAATCAAAGTGATAGAAATTTGTGCAATCATTATTATTATAATTAAATTAGTCAAAATTTTCATTTCTTAATTTGTGTATTTTTTAGTTAGTGGACACTTAAAAGAGAATAGAGGAAGTTTTTGTTTAATTTGGGTGAGTTAAAAAAGGGATAAAAAATAAAAAATAGGCCCACATATACATGTATTTAGATTGGATCTAATATTTAAAATCAAAAGATGAAATTTAGAAAATTAAAATTAACATTAAAAATGTATTTTATTGGACTAAAATTAAAAACTAACCAAAAACCCAAAATCTAAAGGTCAAAGTTCAAAAGTTAAAAAAAATGTCAACCGATCAAAACCTGGATTTGATAGGTTAAATCCGATCAAACCAGGTTTTGACTGGCTTTGATTGATTTTTTTTTTTTTGGAAAAAACAGTTTTTTTTTTTATGAAAATCAAATCGTACCAAATACCAATTGTCGGACTGGCCAATTTGGTTCAATTTTCAAAAACTGGCAAACAATATACATTCACAATGACTTTTTACAAATGTTTTTTAATTTCGTCAATTGCTAAAATAAAAAGATATAATGTAAAGGGGATCTAATGCAAACCTACAATACACGCAAACGAAATTCCCCATAAACATAATCAAAATATGGAGCATACAAGAACTTCTTAGTAAATGGTGAGTCTTATTTATTTTATTTTATTTTATTGTATGTATATATATCGGGTCAAGACTATTCGTGAATAGATACGTACATATATATATATATATATATATATATATATATATACGGCAAAATATAATTTTACATATTGAAATGTTTACTATCTGTATGTACATATCCGTTTATCTTTTCTGAATCATTTAGACTATTTTTACAATTAAGATGACGTTAGTTTTATATGTCTAAAAACAATTAATGAGAGAGAGCACATAATTTATTTTATAGAAATTAATAATTTCATTTACTCAAAATCTTAACATTTAACATTAATTGTAGATTATAAGTGAATGGCTGATGATAGATTTTATATAAAAATATATGAGTGAATGATAGATGATATATTCCACTGAATAATAAATCAGGAGACTCTAATTAACTATAATTATTCTATGGTAATAAAATGATAAATTATAATGAAGTTACTTGTGGTTTCTGAAAATTTTAATTTAAAACCTACACTTTATTTCCCTGTGATTTGTTTTCTTTTTTAAAAATAAAATAATATAAATTTGAAATATTTGTTTTTGTAAATTTATCTAGTCTAATATGTAAATATAGTTTTTTATTATTGATTTGAAATAATTTATACTATGTCTTTTTCAAAATTATTGATTTTTTAATTTTTTTTTATAAAAATCCAAACACAGTGAATTAATTTAATATGTTTTTAAATCATACAAAAGTAACTTGAAAATTTTCCTGACTACATAATTTTATTTTTTGTAATTTACTCTAAAAAATTTCTCTGTTCTTATCCTTAATTTATACACGTTATAGTTAAAATATGATTTTGATAGTTATCGAATTTTAGGAGGTGAGCGAAGTGACTCATAAGGCATTCCAAGGGACGAGAGATGATAATTTTTAAAAAGTAAATAAAAATATAAGTAAATAACCAAGGCCAAAAAACCAATCAAGTAAAAACAAACACGCTTTTTGAAAATGACTCAAAAAGCGTGCTTCTGCCAAAACAATGAGCTTTCGGCTGTCCCGTAAAATTTTCCAATGTTCAATTATAATCCATCATTCTTCTTTGTGATGAAGACGTACACTATGTGAATGTGTTACTAATTCGGCACCGTTTATTTATTAGTTTTTTGGTATCTTATTTTACAAATTTAATTTGACTTGTTTATTTTATTTATTTAATATTAAAAGTTTTTAAAATAAAAAATTATATTTTAATTTGAATTTTAAATTTTTAATAATAACTAAATTTTGTTAACACAATTTGGAAACAAAACAAACTCATAAAATATTAATTCGAATTTGAATTTTAAAATTTTATTAATAAAAAATTCCTCCAATATAAATTTCAACAAAACAAACTCATTAATTCAAACACCTCCAAAATATTTCTTTTTTATAGCAAATTTCAAAAATAAAGACTCCATCATAAAATAAAAAATTACCATATTCAAACGGAGACGTTTTTACCTACCTAATTTAAAATACTTTAGATTCTTAAGAGTAGTGGGTTTATATTATTTAGAGTAAATTATCTTCGAAGTCACTAAACTAATCGAATGATATATTTTTAGTATTTTTTATTTTTTATTTATTTATAGAAAATGATAAACTAGTGATCGGATCATTATATTTGAAATTTTCTATTAAGTTTAAATATTCATTTTAATTAAACTATGTTTTTATATGTAAAGATTTTGATGAGAATGAGTATCCTTTCCCTTAAAAGTTAAACCCTATTAATTATTCTCATTTTTAGATACAATATTATTCTAAAAAATTAAAAATCTCTAAACTTATTTAATGAATTTGATGAAATAACCATTAATATACTATTTTTGATAGATTAGTGGTCAAACTAAAATAAAAAATAATCCTAAAAAGTATATTATGGAAATAGTTTAATGACTTGCAAAGTAATTACCTTATTATTTTTATTTTTTTAGTGATTAATTATTTTATCTTGTTGACAATAATTTCCTTGGAGAACATGTGCATTGCTAGTTATTACTACATTTTTTCTATTATCAAATATGATAAAATCGGAGAGGCCATAGGCAAAGACTTGAGATCTGCTGTTTTACCATGTCTTATTATGTCCAAAATTAAAATTACGTCATAGGGTTTACTCATTTCTTAGTTAGGGTCTATTAATTGCAAAGTGGTTTTACTTTTTAATCCCTACTTTTAGTAAAACTACATCGTATTGAACATTAGACATGATAAAATTAGATTATCTTGAATAGTAAATCCGGTCTCATAGGCAAAAGGTTTCTTCCTTTAACTATAATAAAAATTTTGGTGCAAAATTGCCCCCATTCATAATTTCGCCTATTGAGTTACTATCCCTAAAAGTTGTTTGGAATAATTTAGCTTAGCCATATTTACAAGTCCCTTGATTTAAGAAAATTTCATAAATTTACTAAAACAATTTTGAGATTGATCGTGCTCATAAGATAGTCAAATCCAGTGGCGGAACTAGAAAATCTTTCTAGTGGAGGCAACATCATATAGTTATATTTTACTAGTTTCGTAAACTAACTTTAACTAAGTTAGTTAAATATGAGATATTAAAGCAAATACTTTTGTTCTTTTCAATATATATATATATATATATATATATATAATTAAATCATCTAATACTTGTTTCAAAAGAAAAAAAAAATTCTGAATTTTGCTAAAAGAAACAAATATATAACACAAAATTTGTATTATAACTATGCTATATAAAATTCTAGATATCACATATAGTAATTGGTATATCAATTCAATAGTGTAAAATCTCTCTAAATTTTGAATTAATAAATCATTTTAATTAATATGCACACAAGTTTTCTTGTAAATTTTTTTTTTCAAATTAATATCAATATAGATGTCATTGATTAAAAGTATTTCTTTTTAAATATGTCCATAACAGAGAGAAATAGAATTAGATGTTTAGCAAGTTTATTAGATAAGTACTCACTAGTGTCTAAATAAATTAATGATTGTTTTGAACAAAATAAAATGGATTTGGTATCTTAAACTTTTTAAAAGTAAACTATAGTAAATAAAACATAGGTGAGGTTAAAGAAAATTAAATCTACAATTGTTTACTTTTTTAAAAAATTTAATATTTTTGCTTTTTTCTCATCTTACTCATAATAACCATAATCATAAGTTTTACTTCAATAATTTAAAGTCACTAAAAATTCAATTAATTGACTATTTTATGCAAATCTTATTTTACCTTTTGCTACTTTATAGTAATTAAAACTTACAACTCACAAGTAAAGAGAAATTTCATTATTGCTATATTATCAAAAAATCTAATAAAACTTTTATTAGAGTTGACAGAGAGAAACTCTTATTTAGTTAAATCTCATCTCTTATTTTGCCATTTTAATGGTGATGGTGCAATTATATTGAGTTTTTAATTTTAATAATTTGCTCAATTATTCGTATCTTTTCTAATAGGGGCAAAGAGACAAAATTTATTCTATTTTTAAAAGATTACATTATCTTTTCTTTATACATGATATGAACAAAGTGTATGAATTTATGCTTAATTTTAATAACTTACTTAAATTTATCTACATCTTGACCAATGGGGGCAAATGTACAAAAATTACCATAATTTTAAAAATCAAATAATTTTTCTTTATATAGGATTGCCCCCACTGCCCTCACTTTGTCTCCGGTCAAATCAAACACATTTATGCACAGCCTCAGTCCACTGTTGCTTAATTATTCTGTTAACGGAATTTCTAACAAAAAATTCAAGCTAAGAGACCTATCTCCTATTTACATGAAAAGTTGTAATGTATATTCACATTAACCGTAAGGACTACAACTTATCCTAATTCAGAAACAGGTCCGAGGGTCAAACCTATTTATAAATACTAAGATCAAATTGTATTAAATATAAACTCCCAAAATTACATTTAAGTATCCTATATATACTGAAAAAAATATCGCATTAAAGTTTTCAAATATAACAATTCATAATTTTCAAATTTATAATACCAAAGGTACAGAATATGTCCAAAATTAAGTTGCATCAAATAAAATCAATAATTTTGCAACCATCAACAATGTATAAATCTTGAACGTTAATTTTTATTACAATTGGGGCGTAACTTTAATATATTTATTAGCAAGGGCGTTAAAATAACTTTATTGTGTTATATAATTAGTTAAGACTTTAGTATCCTTCTTACCAATTATAAAAAAATTATGTTGAAACACTTAACTTTCCATCATTTTTTCAATCTTTTATTTGTTTCTTTAATAATTTTTTGTGGATAAAAGTTTTTAAGTTCAACTTATTATCAAATTATCTTAAATAGTAAAATATACTTATCATCAAAATCTTTTATTATTAAATATACTCACCATCAAAAATCGTTTATTATTAAATATACTCATCATCAAATTTTTTATATGAAATATACTCATCATCAAATTTTTTTATATTTTTGTTTTTACTATTTTTATAATTGGTAACAATTGGTGATGACTATATTTAATAATAAAAGAGTATATTTAATAAAATAGTATAAAAGAGTTTATTTAACAAAAAAGCATAAAAACGTTTATTTAATAAAAGAGTATATTTAATAAAAGTCTATATAAAAGAGTATATTTAATAAACTCTACAATTTGATTATCATCAAACTCTTTTATTATTAAATATACTCATCATCAATCTCTTAACAATAAAAGGGTATATTTAATAAAAGAGTATATTTAATTAAATAATATAAAAATGTATATTTAATAAAATTAAGAGTACAAAAGAGTTTATTTAATAAAAGAGTATAAAAGAGTTTATTTAATAAAAGAGTATATTTAATTAAATAGTATAAAAGCGTATATTTAATAAAATTAAGAGTATAAAAGAGTTCAGTTAATAAAATAGTATAAAAGAGTTTATTTAATAAAAGAGTATATTTTAATAAACTCTTAAAAATTTGCTAATGAGTATATTTTATATTTAAGATAATTTGATAGTGATATGAATTACCCTCAAATTTCATCCACAAAAAATTATTAAAAAAACGAATAAAAGATGAAAAGTTAAGTGTTTCAACGTAACCTCTTTTTATAATTGGTAAGAAGGTTACTAAAGTCTTTAACTAATTATATAACATAATAAAGTTATTTCAACGCCCTTACTAATAAATATGTTAAAGTTATGCTCTATTTTGTAATAAGAGCTTGAGATGTGCCCTTAATACAAATTATCCCAATAATATTTTAGTGAGTACTGATAATAACAATCCTTTTATTAAGGATTAATCTTCTGAATAAAGAAAACTCTATATTTTTATGGTTATGTAATGACTTTTGCTACATTCAAATACCACATATAGATATACAATTTATTTATTCTATTTTCTACTTATCCTTAAATCTTGCATATATATATATATAAATATAAGATTCAAATCTGGTATCTAATACCCAAGATTTGTTTTTATAAGTAGAAAATTTTATTTATTTCAGTCATAAACGCACTTGAAGTAGAAACTTCACCAAGCTTCTTCTCCTTCAAATGGGCCTTTTAATTCAAATTCTCGTGTCTATCATAATAGACTATAGTATAATCTGATACCCTTTGAACTTTTGTCCTTATTATTTTGTGTTAACTTTGAGCGCACTTTTATTGATCATCTTAAGATCAGGGTCCAACTTCATTTTCTTAGTAGACTCAACTATTAACACAATTTCCCCCTCTTTTTTATCTTGATTGAATCCTTTGTTATCTTAAATACATTAAGCAATTTAGACAATATTTAGATCTCAATTATGTTCACAACAAAATTTGAAGACAATTTTTCAATGAGACTAATCACCTTTAGCACATTAGATGATACTAAAGATCCGTTTGTCATTGTGCTATAAGTGAGCTCGTGAGATATATTATATATCTTCAATCTTTCCTCTTATATTATACAATCCTTTTATCTAATGAAGTATTGTGAAAGCATACACATCCACATACAACTATTGTAAATTAAGATTCATGGATGCTTTTAACATAAGACAACATACATTATCAAATCATCTTTATATTTTGATATGTATCTTTGACTGTTTGATCAATATCATCGTCAAGTCAAGAAATGGTTATCAAGGACATAAAACAATTCTCATTCCTAAAACTTTTAGGTTGAAAAATTCAATCCATAAAATTTGAGCAATTAATATATTGTGAAACAATATATTTTTTAGATTCATTTTCTACAACAAAAAATAAAGATAGAAAAATATTTTATATTTATGCAACAAGCAAAAACAAAATAAAATAAATATGGACTTATAAAATTTTTGATTTTGCTCCCACTATTTTATTCAAATCAATATCCCTTAAATTGATTCGATAAATTTCACAAAATTTTTAGTGGCTAAAATCTCATTTTAATTATATTTATCCTTGAGGTAACTCAACAAGTTAAAATAATATCATCAAGTAAGTAACGATTACCAATTACAACAAATTGTAACTCTTAGATAGTTAGACCATCAACTCTTGATACACATATCTCATATATCCTCTAACTTTTTTCCTATAAAATATTTTGACCTTGAGGTAACTCAACAAGCCAAAAGTCTTTGTTAAATCAAACCTATTATTCAAAGATCTCATCTCATAACATAAACATATTTAAAGTGAAACAACATTGAGGTAACTCAACAAGTTGCTCTAATAAAAATTGTTTAAATTATAATAATGGAAGGCAACTAATCATGATTTAATATCTAATTAAGGGATTAATATATAGTCTCATCATACATACATATCGTATGTGAAAATTATTTGATCAATTAAACATACAATATGCAATTAAATAAATCTATTATTTTATCAAATAGAAATCACATATGACATGTTATTCAAATAATAACATTAAATGAATATTTAATATATTTTTATCAAATATAAATCACATATCACACATATTATTCAAATAAGTATATTAAATAAATATATAATAAATTTATATCAAATATAAATTACATATGTCATTTTATTCAAATAATTACATTACATGAATATATAATTTTTTCTGTCATGAATCTATATGTATATTATTTCTAATCTTATTAGAAATCATTTAATTGAATTATTCAAAATTTTTGTGGGTCAAAATATAATTTTCAAAACTATAAGGCCAACTTATCAGAAAAAGAAGCAAACATTTGGGATTAAATCAGAATTAAAAGAAAAAATTTTTCTTTTGTATAAGAAGCGTGTTTCAAAAAAACGCATTCAGTCAACTTTTGCCTTTTCCTTTTTTTAATTAAAAATTATTTAATTAATGATGACGTCAGATGACGTCATCAACTTCTTCAATCAAACCAAGAAAGAAAAGAAAAAAAATGTTGCTTATGTATTTGTTTTCTTTCATCCTTGTTCCGATCAAATCAAGTGGCCATCATCTCTCAGATGCCGAGCTTTCGAAGCCTGGCCCTTTCCCATTGGGGTCACATGCCTTCGCCGGATTTTCAATCAAATCGAGTTTCAATCGCGATGTTTCTAGCTTTAGTTGTCAGCAATCTGCCAAGCTGCGTGAATGGCATAGCTCATGATGAGCCCTGATTTGTTGTTGCAATACTGCCAAAGTCTTTCTCCCGCGACAAGCAATTTTGTGGCCCAAACGTCGTTCAATTTTCCTTTCTTTGAAATTTCAAAACAATTTTTGATAAAACAAAAATTACATATTTGACCCATAATATTTAAAAACGTATTTTTCAACTATTAATGTTTCAAACACATAAATTAAATCAAATATACATACATAAACAATTTATCATTCATGAAATGGTATATAATTTATAGATAAATCAAATTAGTCTCTGATACCACGGTACGGAATCAGTATAGTAACAATGCAGCGGAAAATATAACAATTATATTGCAATTGATTTCCACAGGATCTTTAATGATAATTTATATAAAATATACCTCGAGAGATACTAGCGAAATCCTTGAACAAAGTTTAATCTATCAATAAGTTTGTTCAATCTATCAATAAGACGCACAAGAGTCCGACCTCTAACGGTAATCCACATGAACTACTTTAGGGATCCTCAAAGTTTTGATTTTAACATTAGGTTAATAAGCTAAATCCCTCTAAACAGCACATTTGAAATCTAATAAGAAAAACTCTTTGTCTTATTTACGCGATTTCTTATTGAGAGAGTTATATTATCTTCACATAACATTAAGCATATATATATATATATATATATATATATATATAAAATATAACCTTTCAAAAAAGGTTATCTTGTCAAACAAGAAATCAATTATTACCAAACTCCATCCACTTTTCAAAAGTGAATAAAAGTATAATAGATGCCATAATTATTATATAATTATATAAATTATTTTAATGCAAAAAGTAATTCTATTGTGTGTGACCCTTTAGGTTCCTAATTACTTGGCAATAAATATAAATAATAATCTTATAATTAAATTAGCTTTTGTACAAGACCAACAGTGTCAAGGGCTTATGCTACCTTGAACTCATAGATCCAATGCATGTCATCTTCATGTTTGAATTAGAAGAAGATTTTCAACATATATGGCTACGAAAAACCTAGTGATCTTTCTAAAGATTCATCGCTCGAAATTTCAAGTGGGCTCCTGACTTCATTCCAACATTTGATCCTTCAATAGTCTCAATTTAGATTAGCTTCCCACTATTACCACTTTACATGTTTGAAAAAAATATACTTTTCTCCATAGCAAGAGTGGTCTGGAAACTCTTTAAATTGGACATTGCATTAACTTCAAAAATTTTAGTTATCAGACCTAGCACGATGCATGTTTGCGTTAAGTTAGATATATTGCAGGACATTCCGAACCAAATTTTGATTGGTAAAGGTGACAGGGGTCTGTAGCAGAAAATTCTGGTTGAAGACCTGCCATCATTTTGCACTAGATACAGCAAATTAGGGCATCACCTAATCTAGTGCAAGACTCAAGAAAAAACCAATTTTATACCAGTAATTGCAGTTCTAAAGTCTGCAGGGAACAAACAAACCTAGATAGCTAAAAAAATGGAGAAAGAAAATTTGATATCTACTGATCTCCCCTCTATTAAAGACATGACTAAAAGCCCTAGTTCAAATCAACTAGGGAATGAAAATACCCTGACTGTCTCTAATAGTAACAAAGGAAAATAAGTAGTTGAATTCACCATTGGTACCTCTAACCTTCTTAAGCCTCCAACTTTCAATCAAACAAAGCATTAGGCCTCTCCATCCTAATTAAAGCATCCCAATCTCAAACTCCTAGCAGTTAAAAGTAATCCTTAGCAAGTACATTACTGGGTCAAGTTCTTAATAACCAAATAATCTTATCTTAACCTAAGACAACCCCAACAATTATCCTACCCCTAGAATCTCCCATTGTTTATGAATAAGAAATCTTCCCTGTACCTCAAACCTAAATCTATAGACTTGAGGAAAAACAGAACCTAATCAATGTATCCTCAAATGGTGTGGAACCCCAAGACTCAGAAAATCAATTAGACAAGATCCTATATAAAGAACAGAGAGCTAAAGCTTCTCTTGCTGAATCACATCAGTTTGTCCCTAAAGAACAAGACACAGGGGTACTTTGCACCCTTACAGTTAAAGCCAAGAAACTTCCCAAGGCTTTTTACAAATAGGATACCCCTAATCTTCAAATTTTAAACTTTGCATGCACTAATTTTTTGCATACTTAAAACTACCTCTGTACTCATAGGTCTCTTTCTGATTCTATTATTTTAGGAAACTCATATGCCGAAGTAGAAAAGAATAAAGAGCAAATGGAGCACATGAAGACCTCTTAGTTGCATGAAGAAAGCCTTTGTCAGATGTGGCAGAGCTAACCAATAGAAACAACTCTAGAATCAACATCAGTGGATTAGTCTAGAACTCTTAACGCATAAACAACCTCAAAATCAAAATAGACAAGAGCTAAGTTTAATTCTACTCGAACTCTTAAATTTTAAATTTAAAATTTCAAAGATCAAATTTTAAATTTCAAGTAAGACTCAAGAAATTAGAGTAATTTAAAGAACACATGTGGAGTATAATTTCAATTAGCAAAAGGAACCAATATTAACAAAAATTAGAGATCACAAGAAGAAGAATGCAAAAAGAATAGCTCAAATCATATATGTAGTGAAGAAGTTATGGAAATTTTAATTTGAGGGTTGCGTATAAAAATTCACAAATAATTTACAGTCCAAGAAATAAATAATTTACTACCAATAACGTGATCAAAATAGACAAGTTCGAAAGATATTTCTTTTGCATACATACATACATATATATTTGGTCTTTTTATACTTTTACTTTTTTTTACTTTCATACCTCTTTTTTAATATATTTGGACAACAAAAGATAAATTTAAGAGCACACATGTATTTGAAATTTAGGGCAACAAACAAATTTTTGAAGAAATTAAGGTTGTTTTATCAAAGAAACAAGTTGATCTACTTTTAAAAAGTTTATGGTAAGACAAGAATCTCTAGATAAAGGTTTAAGGGTGTTTGGACAATAGCCTAACATTAAGGTTGTCTTGTTTTGATATCAAATATTGTGCTTTGTCTAAAAAATATATATATATTGTGCTTTGTCTTAACAAGAAGTTGCAATTTGATTATAGCAATTTCCACACTAAGAAAATCAAGAAAATTATACCAACTTCAAGAATCTTTAAGATATGAGGTATAGAACAATTTTAAACTTTCTAGAAAATTTTAATATTTTCAAGACCTTTAAGAAATCGACCAAGAAACTCAAGAACTTTAAGAAAATAGTAGAACTATATCTTAAGACAACAATAGAATCAAGATCAACTAAAAATATCCAATCTTGACAACACAACAACACTTAGAAACACAATAAATAAGACTTAAATTTTTTGAATTTTTTTACCCTATTTTTAGCAAACAAAATTGCACTCTTATAAATTTAGATCACAAGAAACACAATGCAAAAGACAGAACTCAATTTGGGCAATAAACAAGTAAGTTATAATTAATTCGAAACTTACAAACACATATAAAGAAAAATCAAGAACACACAAGCACGAATCAAGTTGTATGAAATAAGTTGCACTTATAGAATGGGATTTAACAAGGAACAAAAGAACTAAAGACCTTGACAAATAATCAAGAAATAGTAGCAAGATAGAAATGAAATAAAAGACAAGATAAACCTGAAATTGGTGCAATTGTTCTCTAATACCGATTTAGTAAGTTGTATGGAATGATTCACGCTACATAAGGCATTTATTCTTTGGATCAAATACTCAAAATCAGTAACACAAATTGAAGTTTCAAAGCACGTGAATATCAATTCAAACTCCACACTATAAAAACAATTCAACTTAATTCAAGTACCCTTAAATCAAGCAAAATAGTTTGGCTTGTTCTCAATTAAAAGCGAGAAGATAAATTCTTAAATGTCATGTTAGAGAAATTTACTAGATTTTAAAAATTAAAGCAAAACTTTAAGTTTTGGTTCTCTAATAAAAGCTCAATAGTTTTTTGAAATTTCTTCTTGATATTACTTGCTAAATTTCATCAATAAGGCTTTTAAATAGGCTATAAGAGATGAAACCCTATCTTTTAGAAGCAAAGTAGTTAAGTAGCTCAAACAACTACTAACTAACTAAAAAAAAAAAACTACTAACTAACTAATTAATTTTCTAGAATACTTATGACTCACACATGCAATAAGCATGGACTAAACTATCCTTAATTAAGTTGGATAGTACTCCTTACTTGTCTAACTTAAACCTAGATACTTATATAAACTAGCTAAACACATGCCTTGAATATGTAAGAATATTGGTCAAGCGTCTCATGTTAATAAAATAGAATTAAAGTAGCTTTCTAAAGACGAGATCAATTATGTTTAAAACTTGAACACGCCTTTATAATTAAGATAAAAAAACAACTAAATTAACTAAGTAACTCAAGGCGTGATCCATCAAACAAAGCACAAGCACACCTTGTTCTTAATGCTTCTCATGTGATTGAATGCTTTAGAACATTCTTTAACTTGAGGAACGTCTTCTAAGATAGTTCTTGAAGAGATATTCTAAAAACTTCATTCTCCAAGAGTGGTGGTATGAATTTGTCATCAAAGCCTTCCAATACTCTACCATACATTGCTAACAATGATTGTAGAACTACTTTCATTTTATTTTATTTCGATCTTGTTATTGGCCATCAAGATATTTTAAAGGATCAAACTTTATTTCATGTGGAGTTTGCTTAAACATGGGCAGATTGCTATCATGTTCACACTAATTAGCTCCTTATCTTGCTCATAGGGAAGAGCAGTGATTGACTTAATTTTTATAGCACTCCGACATGATTTTGAGGGATTGTGTGGGACAATTTGTCATCGTAACCCACTTCCTTCTGTTAATTTAGTAGTCAATAAATTTTTACTTGAAGAGATACTTTTGAAATCTCAAGTAGATAAGAAGACCACTCCAACATCTACTCCATTTATTTTTGTACCATCTCAAAGACCCTAATAATAACCCAAAATTTTTTCTTCATGAATGTACTTTCTATAAGTAAAAAAACAACTGTAAGGCATAAAGTCCATTATTGTTGAATAAAAGTAAACTACAACAACAACAACAATAATCTTAGCAATCACCTATTCGTATCCACCTCAGTGGATACGAATACTACCTCAATGAACATACAGACCATCTCAACCTAATAATGTCATAGAAGCACCGTTGTTAGATCCAAATATATTTGAACAATTTCAAAAGTTTTTTGCTTTCCAATCATATGCCTTGTGTACTTCATCTCTTACAGGTTTATCTTTTTCTAGTAATTTAGGTATATGTTCTTCCTTATGAGTTTTAAACTCTGGTGCATCTCATCATATGTCTTCTAGTATGCTATCATATGTTTTTCTTTGTTCCAATTCTTCTGTGTCATTTATGACTATTGATGGCACTCCTATGCCATTGGTAGGAATTAGTTCAATTGTTACATCTTGTTTGTCTCTTCCAAAGATTTATTCAATTTCCAATCTTATTTTGAATATCGTTTCTATTAGTCAATTATGTGAATGAGGATATTTAGTGTTTTTTTCTACTTCCACTTATTCTTTGCAAGACTCGCAATCTAAAAAACTGATTGCGATAGGTTGTAGGTAAGGGGGACTCTATATCTTGGATCAACTAAAAGTACTAGGTGTTTGATAGCAATCCATCCACATCCTTGGTGCCAAAGCCGAGTTTACATGATCCCTTGAAGAATCTTGATGGACCAATGACAAGATCAAGGAGCAAAAGGATGAAAGAAGCTTTGCACACTTTGTTGTCATCACACTTTGAAGATTTGGAGGCCGAGAATTCTTTACCATCTCATCATGGAGTTCTTTGGCATGTTTCTTCAATCACCATTTATGAAGATGTTCCTCAAAGTTCTACCTTGGAGCTTAAGGAAATTCCACATTGAAGAAGCTTGCAAAGGCCGAGAATTGTTCAAGTCCATGAAGAGGCGTGTATTTGGGCTTGATATGGATCACGCCATTTAAGTAATTTAGGGTTTTATTTTGTTGTTAATTAATTAAGTCCAAAATACTTAATATGGGCTTTAATTAATTGGTTGTTTAATAAATTACTTGGCCCAATTATCTTGCATGATAATGGCAAGTAATAGTTTAGGAAACAAAGGAAGTCAAATTGGATTTGGCCACCTTTGAAACCGTTTTCCTTAATCCTTTTTGGAAAAGGATTAGTTTGTTAGTTGTTGGTTTCCTATTCAAATTGGAAAGTTAGTTAGTTTAGAAGTCAAGTTGTACTTTGCAACTACTAGGGTTTTATTTCCTTTATTCATTAAGCATGACCGAACTGCTCTCTATATAAAGAGAAGCAATTGTAACGTTTTTAAGAATGAAGTTGAATGAAAGAAAGTTTTAGCTTTGCTGAAATTGAGATTAACACTTTGTGTTGTCCAAGCCTTAGAGAATTATTTAATTGTCCATTGTAGAAGATTACCTTTAGCGTAACCTATAGGTGACTTCACCATTGTTCTTTATTTAAAGAGCAGGCCAAATTAACTTGTTTAACTAATTGAATTTTCATAGGTTAAATTGAGTTCATTTGTAATAAAGCGTGGGGTTTTGATTTACTCAACTCTTTGCGTTTTTCCCTTGAAGTTTCTTTCCGCCCGAATTGTTGCTTGTGTCCGTGGATTATCTTGTTTGTGCAGCACGATCCTTTGCTTGTGGAGATCGAATTTGGTCCAAGAGTTGGAGCCCCGACCAACCATTCGCATCAATTGGTATCAGAGAAAAATTGTTGCCCAAAAATTTCAGGTTAATCCGTTTAAAACTCTTCCGCGTTCTTGCTGTTTTGTGTCTCGATTTTTGCAGCAGTTTTAGCGTTATTGTTTCTGCTCTTCGTGCATCTTTCTTGCTGCTATCTTGTGTCCTTCTTGCTGTCCTAGGTCGAGTTAGGATCATCCATAAATTTCGTCAAAATCGCATGATCATTAAGTGCTCACATTCTGCCCGAATTTTGCCGTTTTGTGTTGTCTGATTTCTGCCTTTTTTTTAACGTCCATTCTGCTGAGTCTTTTGCGTCCTCTTTGCTGCAGTTTTAGTGTCTTATTTGCTGTCTAAATTCGTGCTTAATTCAGTCCCAAAATCTGTCAAAAATCACATGCAACATTGACTTGAAATTCTGCCCGAAATCTGCCCAAATCCTTGTTTAGCGTCTTTGTGATTTGTGTGTTGTTTCTTGCTGTTTTTTGTGTTGCGTTTCTTGCTATTTTTCGTGTCAATATTCTGCATTGTCTTGTTCATCATCATAGTGTGGAATTCTTGAAGTTTTCCTTGCTGTATTCACGTCAAATTGTTAGGAAAAATTTCGTCCAAAAACTAGGGTTTCATTCTAGGGTTTCTCGGTCCAAAATTCATAATTTCCTTGATTTTGATCCGAATTGCTTTCTTTCTTTTGTGTTAATTTCTTTATCTCATTCTTGTCATAGTGTGTTTTGATCAAACTTTTTCACCATCTCAAAAAGACAAGTTCTTGAACACTTTCTTGAACTTCTTGATTTTCTTGAAAATTCAAAAGTCTCCAAATTTGAATCTTGAGCCATATTCTTGATCCTTGTTGAAAATCTTGAATATTTTGTGAAAGTGGCACATACAAATTCCTTTTCCTTGGTGAGATATTAAAGTTTGAAAATTTTAAGGTTGTTAAAGTTAAGACAAAAAGACAAAACATTTTTAAACCTTAATCCTAGGTTGTTGTCTTCAAACATTAAACCTAAGTACTTTGTACTAGGTTCTTGTCTTAAAACCTTAAAGTTTGCATTGTTTAAGGTTCTTGTCCGAACCTAGTAGTTTTTGTTTTGTCCAAGGTTTGAGTCAAAACCTTAAAAGTAAGAGTTTGTCTTGTAGTTGTCCGAACAAAAAAAAAAAAAAAAAAAAAAAGAGACCGTATAAAAAAAAAAGGTCAATTCAAAAAAAAAAAAAAAACAGAAAAAGAACAAAAAAAATATTAATTCGGACTTTGCATTATTTATTTCTGTTATTTATTTATTTTTTATTTAATTTTAGTTGAAGAACACATTGTTCTTGAGTTTGTTCCTTGAAAACCACCTTGGATTAAAAGTGCCATAACTTTCTCAATACAACTCGGAATTAAGTGATTCAAAAGCCATTCTCTTCATCTTTGAGTCTAGTTTCTGAATTTCATAGTTTATGGTGGTAATCAGTTTGTAACCCACACGTGTTCTAAACTTCTTAGACGTGATTTCTTTGTTAACTCTCTT
The DNA here is from genome assembly GCA_016586305.1 of Ophiorrhiza pumila. Taxonomy (NCBI): domain Eukaryota; kingdom Viridiplantae; phylum Streptophyta; class Magnoliopsida; order Gentianales; family Rubiaceae; genus Ophiorrhiza; species Ophiorrhiza pumila. The sequence continues at coordinate 14,978,576 of BLIW01000011.1, forward strand.
GATTTTTCTTGAGAAAGTTTTGTGTGGAACTTGTTGATTGAGATTTTGCTATTTAAGTAATTGAACTTGGTGAGTCTTAATCATCCCAACACATTCATTAATTGAGAGTTTTAGCTAGGATAAACAAGAGAGAACACTACCTAAATAGAGTGGAGAGTACCTACTAACCTATAGTGAGGAACCCGAGAGGTAGATACATTTATATTCTTGTGTTTTCTTTACTAACTTGCAGGTACAAATGGAGGAATCAAAAAGTGATAAACCTATATCACAAGCCGAGCAAAAATTTGCTAATGAAGTCCTCTTTGGCATGTTACAAAAGATCAATCTCCGACTTGATAATTTGGAGTCATCATCTAAAAGCTCCATATCGAGGAAGCTTAAATTTGAAGATCATGATGAATCTGATGATGATAGTGAGGAGGAAAAAGAGGAGGAGTACACGAGCTCTTCTAAAGGTGAAAAGTCTAAAATTTCCATTGATTCTGTTAAACTCACCATCTCTACCTTTCATGGCAAATCAGATCCCAAAGCTTTCTTTGATTGGGTTCGAGATTTAGAACACTTCTTTGAAGGAAATGATGTCCCCGAGAAAAAGCAATACCGAATTGCTTTTATGCACCTTAAAGATTATGCTAGTCTTTGGTGGGATGAAGTTGTTCGAAATAGAAGACAAGATGGTGAAAGGCCAGTTAAGACTTGGAATCAAATGAAGGCAATCATGAGGAAAAAGTATGTACCCTCACATTATAATAGAGAGCTCAACCGAAAATTGCGTACCCTTGTGTAAGGTAGCCGAACAATTGAAGATTACTACCATGAGATGGAAGCTTTGATGATAAAAGCCAATATTCATGAAGACCCCGACACAACCATTGAGAGGTTCCTTAGGGGTATGAATTCCGAATTGGCTTATCAAGTTGATCTTCAAAGTTACATTGATATTAATGAACTTGTTCACAAAGCTATCAAAATTGAGAAACATATGAAGGGTAAAGGGCGAAATTTCCAACAACCATTGCCGTCTTGGAGGAGAGATCAAAAGCCGAATTTCACACCTCCATCAAAGCCGAAAGTCTTCACCCCAAATCAGCCTCAAAACACTTCAAATAATGCTCCCAAAATAGTCCGCCAACTTGCTGAATCTTCACCCAAAACCACGCCCAAACCGAATGAGAGATTGAGGGACATTAGATGTTATAAGTGTCAAGGTTATGGCCATTATCAAAATGAATGCCCAACCAGAAAATTGATGATAATTCGTGATAATGGAGAGGTTGAAAGTGATGAAGAATGTGCCGACATGCCACCACTTGAAGAGAAGTACCAAAGTGATGAAGATAATGAAGATCTTACTACATATGATGTTGGTGAATTCTCTTTAGTTACTCGCCGAGTCTTGAGTGCACAACCACTAGTTGAAGATGATTTGTCTCAAAGGGAAAACATATTTCACGCTCGATGCATGGTTCAAGGTAAGATTTGTAGTGTGATTGTTGATAGTGGTAGTTGTACAAATGTGGCAAGCACATTATTTGTTAAGAAGCTAAACTTGACTTGCATGAAACATCCAAATCCATATAAGCTTCAATGGCTTAATAACACAGCCGAGAATAAGGTGACTAAACAAGTTAAATTTTCTATGACCATTGGAAAATATGTTGATGATATTGTGTGTGATGTTGTACCAATGGAAGCTAGTCACATATTACTTGGTCGTCCATGGCAATTTGATCGAGATGTTACATATCATGCAAGGAAGAATTATTATTCTTTTGATTATCATGGCCGAAAGTACAACCTTAGGGCATTGAGTCCAAGCCAAGCTTTTGAAGATCAAGCAAGGATTGTACAATCTTGCCGTGAGGTGGAAGCAAAGGAGAAGAAAGAACAAGAAGATAAAAAGAATGTAACTAGTGTAGGCCGAACCAAAGATTCTAAATCTTGTAATAGCCGAAATAGTGTTTCTTCAAAATCTTGTTATTTTGCTTCTAAGAGTGATGTTAAGAGAGCAATACTAGATAGGCAATCATTGTACTTGATGATCCGCAAGGATTTTGTACTTATTGTTGATAGTGATCACCTTGCTTCTTTGCCTAGTGTTGTTTTATCTCTTTTGCAGGAATTTAGTGATGTGTTTCCCCAGGATTTACCCATTGGATTGCCGCCCCTAAGAGGAATTGAACATCAAATTGATTTCATTCCTGGTGCACAAATTCCAAATCGTCCACCTTATAGAGCAAATCCTGAGGAAACAAAAGAGATTCAACGTCAAGTGGATGAACTCCTTGACAAACGTATTGTGCGTGAATCTCTAAGCCCTTGTGCTGTTCCTGTGATTTTAGTACCTAAAAAGGATGAATCTTGGAGAATGTGTGCTGATTGTCGTGCCATAAACAAAATCACCATTAAGTATAGACATCCAATTCCTAGATTAGATGATATGCTTGATGAATTGTATGGTTCGTGTATTTTCACCAAGATTGATTTAAAAAGTGGCTACTATCAAATTAGAATGAAAGAAGGTGATGAATGGAAAACAGCCTTTAAAACAAAGTATGGTTTGTATGAATGGTTAGTCATGCCTTTTGGTCTAACTAATGCACCTAGTACTTTTATGAGGCTAATGAATCACGTATTTAGGTCTTTCATTGGTAAGTTTGTTATGGTCTATTTTGATGACATCCTTATTTATAGCAAATCACTTGATGAACATGTTGAACATTTAACACAAGTGTTTGTTATATTACGTGAGAACCGATTGTATGCTAACCTTAAAAAGTGTTCTTTTTGCATGGAATCAATTGTCTTTTTGGGTTATGTTGTTAGTTCTCAAGGTATTTCTGTTGATGAGTCAAAAGTCAAGGCTATAGAGGAGTGGCCGAGACCTAAAAATGCTAGTGAAGTTAGGAGTTTTCATGGTTTAGCAAGTTTTTATAGAAGGTTTGTTAAAGACTTTAGTTCTATAACTGCACCTTTGAATGAACTTGTTAAAAAGAACATTACTTTTGAATGGAAAGACGAGCATGAAACCGCCTTTACTAAACTAAAGTATATGTTGACTCACGCCCCTTTACTTGCATTGCCTAATTTTCATAAAGCTTTTGAGATACACTGTGATGCCTCCGGGATTGGTATTGGTGCTGTTTTGATGCAGAAATCAAGGCCCGTGGCTTACTTTAGTGAAAAGCTTAATGGGGCAGCTTTAAAGTATGCAACTTATGACAAGGAGTTGTATGCTTTGGTAAGGTCATTACAGGTTTGGCAACATTACTTATGGTCTAAAGAGTTTATAATTCATTCTGATCATGAAAGCCTTAAATTCTTGAAAACTCAAGGTAAATTGAATAAGAGGCATGCTAAATGGTTAGAATTTATTGAAACTTTTCCATATGTGATTAAGTATAAATCTAGTCAAGAAAACATTGTAGCTGATGCATTATCTAGGCGTTATTCATTATTCACCTATATGCATGCTAAGTTACTTGGATTTGAATTGATAAAAGATTTGTACAAAGATGATCATGATTTTGCTGCCGCCTTTAGTGATTGGTTTCAAAACCGAATGTTGACTATTATTTGCATGATGGTTTCTTGTTTCGAAACAGATAAATTGTGCATACCCCTTTGCTCCATTCGTGATTTACTTGTTAAGGAAACCCATGGGGGAGGGTTAATGGGCCATTTTGGAATTGCTAAAACACTTACTGTTTTGAATAAACACTTTTATTGGCCTAACATGATTAAAGATGTGAAAAGTGTTTGTGATAAATGTATTGTGTGTAAACAAGCCAAATCGAAAATATTGCATTATGGATTGTATACACCTTTGCCTGTTCCTAGTGATCCTTGGGTTGATATTTCTATGGACTTTGTTCTTGGATTGCCTAGATCACACAATGGTAAAGATAGCATATTTGTAGTAGTGGATCGATTTAGTAAAATGGCACATTTTATTGCATGTTCCAAAACTAATGATGCTACACATATTGCTGATTTGTTCTTTAAGGAAGTTGTTAGATTGCATGGCATTCCACAAAGTATTGTTAGTGATAGGGATGTTAAATTCTTGTCTCACTTTTGGCGTACTTTATGGAATAAGTTAGGAACTAAATTGTTGTTTTCTACTGTTGCACATCCACAAACTGATGGACAAACTGAAGTAGTTAACCGCACTTTATCTACCTTACTTCGAGCCATCATCCAAAGAAACTTAAAGAATTGGGAAAGTTGTCTTCCACATATTGAGTTTGCATATAATAGAACTTTTCATAGTTCGACATCTTGTTCACCATTTGAGATTGTTTATGGTTTCAATCCTTTGACTCCACTTGATATTTTGCCTTTGCCTATTAATGAGTTTGTTAATGTTGAAGGTAAAAAGAAAGCTGAATTTATTAAGGGGTTACATGAAAGGGTTCGAAATACCATTGAAAGGCGTAATGAACAATATGCCCAGCAAGCCAATAAAGGAAGGAAAAGAGTGATTTTCGAACCAGGAGATTGGGTTTGGATTCACTTGAGGAAGGAAAGGTTTCCTGAAAAGAGGAAATCTAAACTTCACCCAAGAGGAAATGGTCCTTTTCGTGTTTTGGAAAGGATAGGAGATAATGCTTACAAAATCGAGCTTCCAAGTGAGTATGGCAATGTTTCATCTACATTCAATGTTTCTGATTTATCTTTGTTTGATGTAGGTGATTCGAGGACGAATCTTTTCGAGGAGGGAGGGAATGATAGCAATCCATCCACATCCTTGGTGCCAAAGCCGAGTTTACATGATCCCTTGAAGAATCTTGATGGACCAATGACAAGATCAAGGAGCAAAAGGATGAAAGAAGCTTTGTACACTTTGTTGTCATCACACTTTGAAGATTTGGAGGCCGAGAATTCTTTATCATCTCATCATGGAGTTCTTTGGCATGTTTCTTCAATCACCATTTATGAAGATGTTCCTCAAAGTTCTACCTTGGAGCTTAATGAAATTCCACCTTGAAGAAGCTTGCAAAGGCCGAGAATTGTTCAAGTCCATGAAGAGGCGTGTATTTGGGCTTGATATGGATCACGCCATTTAAGTAATTTAGGGTTTTATTTTGTTGTTAATTAATTAAGTCCAAAACACTTAATGTGGGCTTTAATTAATTGGTTGTTTAATAAATTACTTGGCCCAATTATCTTGCATGATAATGGCAAGTAATAGTTTAGGAAACAAAGGAAGTCAAATTGGATTTGGCCACCTTTGAAACCATTTTCCTTAATCCTTTTTGGAAAAGGATTAGTTTGTTAGTTGTTAGTTTCCTATTCCAATTTGGAAAGTTAGTTAGTTTAGAAGTCAAGTTGTACTTTGCAACTACTAGGGTTTTATTTCCTTTATTCATTAAGCATGGCCGAACTGCTCTCTATATAAAGAGAAGCAATTGTAACGTTTTTAAGAATGAAGTTGAATGAAAAAAAGTTTTAGCTTTGCTGAAATTGAGATTAACACTTTGTGTTGTCCAAGCCTTGGAGAATTATTTAATTGTCCATTATAGAAGATTACCTTTAGCGTAACCTATAGGTGACTTCACCATTGTTCTTTATTTAAAGAGCATGCCAAATTAACTTGTTTAACTAATTGAATTTTCATAGGTTAAATTGAGTTCATTTGTAATAAAGCGTGGGGTTTTGATTTACTCAACTCTTTGCGTTTTTCCCTTGAAGTTTCTTTCCGCCCGAATTGTTGCTTGTGTCTGTGGATTATCTTGTTTGTGTAGCACGATCCTTTGCTTGTGGAGATCGAATTTGGTCCAGGAGTTGGAGCCCCGACCAACCATTCGCATCAGTGTTGCAACTTTTTGTGTGGACTTATTCGTTTGAATCATTCCCCTTCTAATGGTTTTATGACATTCACATTAATGTCATATTTCAGCTTCTTGTTTATAGTTTTTATCTTATATTGGAGCATTAGGAACTTTGAAATCTTGTGATATTTTTTATTGATATGGTTGTAAACTAGCAAATTTTTCTGCTTTACATTTTTATAAAAGTCTATCTTTCTCTATTATTCCATTTGATCTTATTCATTGCGATTTGTGAGGACCTTCTCTTATACCCACAGAAGGGGGTCATGGTATTATTTTTTATTTGTTAATGATGGCTCTCGTTATTCTTAGGTGTATCTTATGAAACGTCGTTATGATTTTTTCAATATTTTTACCAATTTTAGACCTCTTGTAAAAACTCAATATTGAGTTGTCATTAAGTTTTTCCATTGTGATTTGGGAGAAGAATACACTTCTAATGTCTTTTCAAATTTGCTTGCTTCTAAGAGTTCTTTGCATCAATTTTTTGTACAAATACCCATGAACAAAATGGTGTTATAGAAAGGAAACATAGACATCTTATTGAAATAGCCTATTCTCTTTTATTATCTACTAAAGCAATTCTTACTGCCACTTATATAATTAATAGGATTCCAACATCACACAATTCAAGTTTGTCACCTTTAAAGAAGTTGTATAGACATACTCCTAATTATTTGTCGTTGGGTGTTTTTGATTCTATCTATTTTATCCTTCACCCTCATATCGAGTGTAATAAATTGTCATCCAGATATGCTTTATATATTTTTTTGGGTAGTAGTGTGACAATAAGGACATCGTTGTTTTGATCTAATTAGTAAAAAATTGTGTGTCTCCAATAATGTTGTGTTTCTTAAATATATTTCATTCTTTTCTATTCCTGTTAGTTCTCATAATATGACTAAATTGGATATTATTTGTATTGATCCCTTCATTACTAATAACTAGAAAACATAATTCATTCCCCTTGATCTCTCAACAGAGTCTTGTATTTTGATCCTGATACAACCGTTCCTTTTACATTTTCCAAATCATCTCTTAAAATTGCAGTTCTTCCTCCTATTCATTAGTGCGCGTGTTTGCAAGTCCACTCAATTACCAAATTTTTCTTATTCTTTTTATTCTAGCTCCTTTGCATCCTTTTTAACATCTATTCATCGTCTTTCTAAACCCTTATCCTATAGAGAGACTATTGATGATGACCCACTTTAGTAGGATGGTATGGCTAAAGAACTTATTGCTCTATACCAAACTCGCACTTAGGACTTGGTACCGTTACCACCAGGAAAGTACACTATTAGTTCTCGTTGGGTCTATAAAATCAAAACTAATTATGATGTATCGATTGAGAGATACAAAGTTCGATTTATTGCTAAAAGTTACTCTCAGGAGTACGGTATAGATTATGAGGAAACATTCACTCCCGTTGAAAAAATGATTAATGTTCATATACTCATTGTAGTTGTTTCAGTTCGTCGACGGTATATATCTCATATGGATGTAAAAGAGACCTTATTAAATAGTGATTTTCATGAAAAAGTTTATATAGATCCTTCTCTTGATCTTTCTCACAAACTTAATGAAGTTTTACAAGCTCTGAGAAACTCTTTATGGTTTCAAACAAGCACCGCAAGTTTGATTTAAAAAATTCTAGATTGGATTACCTCACTTGGTTTTCAGCATTGTTTGTAAAGTAAAGTAGCGTAGGTCGTATTCTACTCTCTTTATATATTGATGATATGATCATCACTAGTGATCATTCTGACAGGATTGCAACTTTGAAGTATGAGTTAGCTCGTTGCTTTGCTATGAAAGATTTGGGTGTGTTATGTTTTTTTTAGGTGCTAAGTGTACCTCTTCTCTAAAAGGTTGTCTCTTGTTTTAATCAAAATATGTCGCTGAATATCTTTTATCTTGCATGTCTTGCTGATAATAAGGTTATTGATATCCCTATTAAGACTAATGCTTCATATTCTACATTTGATGGTTCTCCATTTATCTTTGGCAATTTTAATTCAACCAATAAATTTGCTTATGCAATTGCTTCTTCACGTTCTTCCCAAACATCATCATCATCATCTTTATCACCCGCCCGTTCTTGTCTTTTTTTAATGATGAATTTGTACTCTAATTAGTGGGACCAAAATGTGGGTTTATTTGCGTAGTTATTTTATTTTTAAAATCGACCTGATTGGAGCTTTAGGAAGTTTAAGAGGTTTATAAGAGAGATAGAAATGATAGAGATAAGGTCAAATGGGGCGATATGGACATGGGCAAATAATAGAGAAGGAGAAGGATTTGTGGAAGAGAGGCTAGATAGAGCTTTTGCTTCTTCGGATTGGATCATGGACTTTGATAAAGCAATGGTTAGGCATGAAGTGAAGCAAGCGTCTGATCACAACCTGATTGTCCTTGACTCTAATCAAGTCCAAGAAAAGAGCAAAAGAAGATTCTTTTTTGATAATAGATGGGCTGAAAAGCAGGGGGTGGAACATACCACTAACAAAGCTTGGGATAATCAATTCACTGGATCAAGACAATTCAAACTTCAGCTAAAAATCAAAACGAGTAGGTTGGAACTCTTAAGATGGAACAGAACACAAGCCAACAACTCGGCTACTGAGATCAAGAAACTAAAAGAAGAAATGGAAAGAATGCAAAAAGAAAGGGCTTCAAGGGATTGGAAAAAGTGGAAATGCTTAAAGAAAAATTTGGATGAGGCGTATATGGAGGAGGAAAAATATTGGTGCCAAAGGGCGAGAGAGAAATGGCTGAGAGAAGGCGATAAAAATACCAAGTTCTTTCATGCTTGCACAGCACAAAAAAGGCAACAAAACAGAATCTTAAGCCTCACAAGAGAAAATGATACAATGTGTCAGAATGAAGAGGAAATAGTGGAGGAGATCACTAGGTTCTATCAAGATCTATTCACCACCTCCAATTCATCTACAACAGAGGAGGTTCTAGCTGGAATCCCAAAGTCAATATCTAGAGCAATGAACATGTCGTTGATCAAACCAGTAGATGGTGCAGAAATCAAAAAAGCTCTGTCATCTATGAACCCAAATAAGGCCTCTGGTCCAGATGGTATAACACCCTTGTTTTTTCAAAGAATTTGGAATATTGTGGAAAATGATGTATGTGAGGCGGTCACCAATTTTTTTGCTTCAAATAAACTTTTGCATGCATTTAACTATACCCACCATTTCCCTTATCCCAAAAGTTAACACCCTAAATCCATTTCTCATTATAGACCTATCAGCCTATGCAATGTAATTTACAAGATCATATCTAAAATCATAGCTGAAAGGTTGAAATCTGTTTTGTTAAGGTGGATAAACATAAATCAGTTCGCATTTATACCCGGTAGACAAATTCTAGACAATGTTGTTGTGGCACATGAATTCATTCACCATCTAAATTACCTTAGGCATGGAAAAAATGGTTTTTTAGCTTTAAAACTGGACATGTCCAAGGCATATGATAGAGTGGAATGGAACTTCTATGTAAGGTTTTGGAAAGAATGGGGTTTGACAACAAGTTCATTCAATGGATATTCTCATGCATTAGCACCTCTTCTTTTTCATTCAATATCAATGGCTCACCGAGAGGATACATCCTACCTAGTAGAGGGATTAGACAAGGAGATCCCTTATCTCCGTATTTTTTTCTCATTTGCTCTGAAAGTTTGTCTTCGTTGATTAATATTGCAGTTAAAAACAGGGTATTGTCTGGAATGAAAATTAGCAAAGACCTCAAGTAACACACCTCCTGTTTGCTGATGACTCTTTACTATTTTGCAAGGCCGACCATGAGCAAATCAAGAGAGTGAAAGAAATCTTGAAGAAATATGAGGAATGTTCAGGTCAGAAAATCAACCTTGAGAAGTCGTGCATCTTCTTCAGCAAAAATACTCCCTAAGCAATTTGAGAGTCCATCTGTAGAGAATTGGAAGGTGTTAGCAATCTAACAGCAAGTACTTGGGGCTCCCAATGGTTATAGGAAGATCTAAGACTCAAGCTTTCAAAACCATAAAGGAAAGGGCCATACAAAAGATACTCAATTGGAAAAATAAGCTATTGTCTACAGCAGGTAAAAAAGTTCTTCTAAAGTCTGTGATTTTAGCCTTGCCAGTGTACTGTATGTCTATTTTTAACTACCCTCAAAGCTTTGCCAAGATATTGCTTCTGTTATAGCAAGATTCTGGTGGGGTAGCGAAACATAGGACAGGAAAATACATTGGATTGCCTGGAACAAAATGACTGCAAGCAAAGAAAGTGGAGGGCTAGGATTCAAGGATTTAAAAACTTTCAATGACGCACTACTGGCCAAACAATTGTGGAGACTAATAACTAAGCCAAATCTTCTCATGAGTAGAGTCTTAAGAAGCAAGTGCTACCCCAACTCATCAGTCTTACAAGCAGAAGTCAAGGGTAATGCTTCTTGGCTATGGAAGAGCTGGGTAAGTGCAAAGCATGTTTTGATCAAAGGATGTCGAATACAGGTGGGAAATGGTTCAACAACAAAGATTTGGGAAGACAAATGGATCCCTAACTTTCCAACAATGAAACCCCTAACTCCAAGGCCTGCAGCAACTAATATTGTCATTGTGAAGGACCTTATAAAGGCAGGAATGACTACATGGGATAATAGGCTAATCAGATAGGTGTTCACTCCACAAGAAGCTGAATGTATTATGCAAATTCCTGTTAGTCTACTAGGAGCAGGTGATAGGCTGCTTTGGATGCACTCTATAGGGGGAGAATACGATGTGCGATCGGGATATGAATTGATCAAGAGGAACCAAGATGAGATGGCAAGACAAGCAAGTTCCAGCTCTAGAAAAGATGATGCCAAAACTGGATGGAGTAGATTGTGGGGACTTCATTTAAAACAAAAACTTAAATTGTTTACTTGGAGGGTCTTCCATAATGCTATTCCAGTGAACCAAAAGGTGAAAGAGAGAGGCTTAGCAGTCGACAGCAGCTGTCTTATTTGCGGAGAAGAAGAGGAAAGCCTAGAACACTTATTCTTTAAGTGTACTTATGCTCGGAAAGTCTGGAAGCTGGCTGCAGTAAGTTGGAAGGGCCTGAAAGAATGGGAAGACTCTTTTCCTAATTGGTGGACAAAAATTTGTAAGCTGAAAGGAATCCATGAACTGGAAAGCAGAGTTGAGCTCACAATAAACATATTATGGCAGATTTGGAAGGTAAGGAATGAAAGAATCTTTCAAGGTAAGGAGTGGTCGGAACTAGATATTTTGCAGAAAGCTCAAGTGGAATGGCAAGACTACTCTGCCCTCAAAAAGCACAACCGCAGGCAGAACCCAATGCAACAAATAGGGCAACAAGAAAGACTACAATGGAAGCCCCTACCAGAAGGCTGGATCAAGATCAACATCGGCTCTGAACAGGATGCAAGTAAGGTGTCAAATGGTATAGGAATAGTCGCAAGAAACTCTGAAGGTAGCATTGTGTTTGCCAAAGCAGTTACTAGGGAGGGTCACTACCCTCCAGTGGTAGCAGAAATGGAAGCCATCAGAATAGCTTTGCTTCAAGCTACAAGAGTAGGCTGGCAAAGGATAGAAATACAAGCTGATGTAAAGGCTCCAGTCTATTGTCTTCAACATAAAAAAAACCCAACTGTGGAGACAATAACTATAGCTGACGACATCTTTTTGTTAGGCAGCCTTGTTGACAATTATTTGTTTTCATATATAGATAGCAAATTTAACTCCGCAAGTCATGAACTTGCTAGATTAGCATGCATCAGTATGCAAGATCTGTGCTGGGATAATCATTTCCCTGGCTGGTTGCTTCAAGCAACACTTTGTGATTCACAAGTCAGTTGACTGGATGTACTTTCATTTTCTGATATAAAATTATCGCTTTTGGAAAAAAAAAGTTTTTGGTGCGTTTTTAAAAAATATATTTTTATTAGATAATTGATAAATTTTGTTTTTATTAATTTTTTTTATATTGGCTAATTATTTTATTAAATAATTTTTTAAAAAAAAAGTGAAAAGAATTTTTTACCATTTTTGTGTTCCATTTACTCAGGCAATTCAATGTCGTTGACCATTGTTGACCATCAATTGGCGGTCAATGACTGGTCAAAATCCAACCATCAATTGACCGCAATTTGTCAACATATGACCATTGGTGTTCAACTAATAATTAAAAAAAAATTAAAAAGATCAAAATGTACTCATTTCCTTGTTTTAGGAATTTGAAAATTTTTTATTTGAAAATTTTGCTACACAAACAAATTATTTTGTGAGATGAAATTTTAGCAAAAACCACATATCTCAACAAATCCTTACTTCTCCTTGGTGGTATTTCAATGTGAGAAAAGAAAAATAAAATAAAATTGACAAATTTAAATTATGAATAATTTAATTTAAATTGTAAAATAAAATAGTGTGAAAAAATTTTACAAAAGTTGTTCAATATTTATGTTATAAATTTCAAATGACTCAGTAAAGAAAGCTGTATGCAACATTAAGATAAAGGGCATTTTCCTGTGAAACTGTATAAAGTATCAAATAGCGTATGACGTATAAAAAATTAGCGTATTAGTGTATAAAGTATAATTAACGTATCACGTCTCATATATGAGACGTTCTCACAAGAATTTTTGTGTAAAATGAAACTAAAATTACTCAATATTATCCTCAAACGACTCAATTAATACACTCAAATTGCTCCCTACCGTTAACAAAATAGGCAGTTGGGCAACAATTAGGAGTGTGCACAAAAATCAAAAAATTGGTAATCGGACCGAAACCGTCAGTTTTATCGATTTTGGTTTATCAATTATTATTGGTTAGTCGGTCCGGTTATCGATTGGGATATTTTTTCCACCGGTTAAACTGGTTAATTGGTATAAACCGGTTAATCATTTATTCAGTTAAACCGGTTAATTGGTTTATAACCGGTTATCAGTTATCCGGTTAAATCGGTTAATCGGTTTATAACTGATTATTCAATTTAAATATTTATAATAATAATATTATTTGTAATATACTTCACTTTTTATTTTAAGAGTTAAGCTATTTGTTATTCAAATTTGTTAATTAACTTATAATTTATAAATTGTTATTAACAAAATATATATATATATATATTCTACAATGTAATTTCAATCATGTTAATAATATATTATATTTTTGAGATATAAGTATGACAAAAAATAACATGTTTTAATGTTTTATGAATGTAATATATAACTATTATAGTTTACTACTAATTAAGGTCTATAAATAACTTAACATAGAAATCAAAACATGTTCTAAATTATATTTTGATCTTATAGTAATTTTACTATTTAAAGAGGAATATTTTAGCAAGAAGACAATAAATAAACATTAATACTATCGTATTATAATTTATATTATTAAAGTTAATAACAATAACAAGTAAGCAAATAAAATAAGTAAATTATAGTTTTTAAATAATATCCAATAAATATAAGTACTTAGTACATTAGCTAAGTACATAAATGTATTTATAAGTTATAAGTAAATAATACTATAAATATAAGTAATTAATATATTAACCAAGTATGTTCTTAACCCACATACACTTAGATCACTTGGACTTTAGGATTTAAACCGTTAAATTATGTATATATATATATATATATATATATATATATATTCAATTTTACATTTACAATATAGTTAAGAAATTATTAGTTTATGTTTTAATTTTTAAGATAAATAATAAGATGAATTTATTAATGGTTTATAAGTAAATAATAATATAAATATAAGTAATTAATACTTTTTTTAATTTATATATATAGGATGGACGTATGATTTAAAATCTTAAATTGTATATAACTATTTTTAATTTTATATTTACATAGTACAACCGAAACTGGTAGAATTGATATCGGTTTACTGGTTAAGTCCGAAAAATGCCAAAACCGGTACAAATCGAACCTGGTTAATCGACGGGTTGTGCACTCCTAACGTAACAATATGTATTTAGTATTTACCCATATTTTCTACCATTTAGTCATTTACCCTCCCGACCCGAGTCTTTTTGCATAACTGACCAGGAATAAAACTGGTAAACACTAAATCCTTTTTTTTTTTTTAGGGTTTTTTAAAATCCATAACACATTATCGAAGGAAAAAGTTGTCGGCGCAGATTAGTCTTAGCAATTTAAAGCAGTCCCGTCACTCAAACTCGTCTACTTCAACAATGGTACTACGTTACATTTCCATTGGTTTTAATCGGTTGTTTGTTTTTTGTCAAGCTAATTGTTCTTAGTTATAATTATTTTATAATTTCCTGTCAATAATTTCGGCCATTTCTCTATGCTTTCTGGATTTTTAGTTTTTTGAGTTGTGTTTAATAATTAAGAGTAAGATTTTGATTGTGTTTTTGTTGAGGTTTTATTGGCTTTTAGATTTAAAGGCATAAATTAGCGTAATATATTTGAAGTTTTTGTGATTTAAATTTAATATTAGTAGCTTCTTATTGGTTTTTCTTTTTATTGATTTTTATTTCATTTTTTTGGGGTTGTTAATAGTGGTGGTTGATTGTTGTGTGTGATAGTGATTGGGAGTAGTAGTTATAGGTTCTTTTGATTACACTTTTTGAAACTACTTTGTGTACTTTGAAAAATGATACTTGCTGGTGAACTCATGAAGGGAGATGAATAGAGAACTTTGATTGGAGGCTTCAAAGGAAAGATCTCAATTAACAATTCATTGTTTTTTTTATTTTTATTTATTTTATTTTTTTTTAACAATTCATTATTTTGGAGGCATCATTATGGACAGGCATGCAATATGAAAGGGAGAGCACCATTCCAAGTCGCTAGCTCTGAATGGTGTGATTAGGCCCAGTTACTACAGTGCTGAGTTCGAACAAATAGTTTAGGTGTGAGGAGTCCTTTAATATGAATTGATAGATGAATGTGACGAGTAAGATGACTTTGAGCTGTGGATAATTTTACCTAGAGAATTATCTTCAATGCTTTCGTCACATGTTCAGTAATTTCGTGTGCTGTTGAGAAATTTTTTTTGGGTTAATGATTATGTAAAATTAGGGTAGTAATGATGTTTCTGTGACCTAAATTTTAACATTAGGTGGTTGTTGGTGTTTTTTTATTAGCCTTTTAGTTTCATTTTTTCTTTTAGTTTGTAAGAAGATTTGGCGACCGAACACGATGGCAAAATATGATTTATATAGCCGATTACACATGGTGAGATAAAGGCTTAGTAGTTTTAGTTTATAACAAGACTTGGGTGAGAGTTTGTATGTTTGGTATGCAAGAAAATTAGGATGTTTTTGAGTGTTAGTTTTTGTATGGTGGACTTGATTTGATAAGTTAATGGTATTGGATGTGTCTGATTTCAGAGTGAAGTACTTATAAGTGGGATGCAATGCTGTAAAGATTTAATGGGCATGGCATTTGGTTGATCTTTGGGTTGGTTTCTAGTTTCATAGAAAATTGGAAGATTTGATGTGTTGTTTGTTTGGGAGTGATTGTTACTGTTTTGAATTGGATGCATTTATATTATTTTTATGCATTTGAGATTGAATGGAGTCAGATTTGTTTTCGCAGGATTGATGAGAGTTGAGATTTTGCCCAGTTTGATTGCAAAATGGTGAAGGAATTCCGAAATGTTACTAATTTTGCCAAGAATTTGTAGAAGGGTAGAGGAAAACATTAGACTCTGTTTCGTTATGTGACAGTTTTTAGTTTTTTTTTTTTAAATTTAATTGATGATGTTTGCAGTCTTATTTTACTTGGTTATTAATTAATTCAAAATAATCACTTTTTTTGTTTTACATTATTATTTTAGCCAAAGCAAATACATGAGATCAAGGATTTCCTTCTCACTGCCAGAAGGAAGGATGCACGTTCGGTGAAAATAAAAAGGAGCAAAGATGTCGTCAAGTTTAAGGTTCGCTGCTCTAGGTATCTTTATACTCTCAGCGTCTTCGATTCTGAGAAGGCTGATAAGTTGAAGCAATCTCTTCCTCCTGGTCAGTGATAACTTTGAACTCTTAACCTGCTTAGATTAGACATCCTCTTCAGTTGTGACATATAAATTCATTGAAAATGAATTAGAATTAAAATCCCTTCTGATGTCATTTCAAATTTAGTTACCAAATTTTCATGTAAAATTTATTTGTTAACTTGAGACTTTTGAAAAGACGCATTACACTTAAATATAAGAAAATATATTAAGATTGTGATCCATATAGTTGACCTCACATAGTGGGATAAAGGTTTAATTTTTTT
Organism: Ophiorrhiza pumila; assembly: GCA_016586305.1. NCBI lineage: Eukaryota > Viridiplantae > Streptophyta > Magnoliopsida > Gentianales > Rubiaceae > Ophiorrhiza > Ophiorrhiza pumila. The sequence continues at coordinate 14,994,679 of BLIW01000011.1, forward strand.
TGTATTTATTTGTTAACTTCACATCTATTTCTGATTATAATATAGAAGACATCGGGAATATTTAGACTTGTATCTAAGTTGGATTTCATTTTTGAACTTAGTGGTTTTATGTGAATTTGGTTATTGAACTTCTATCTTGTTGCCTGAGTTTGAGTAACTTCTCAATTTTGTGGCACATTTGAAGCTTAAATATAGGGGGATTGAAAACAAAAGAATCTAAACCAAGAAAGTTGGGGAGAAGTTTGTATGAAAACATAGGATACACACATTACAATGTGACCATTTGGCGCCTTGATTATTATTACTTACTAATTTGCTCAATTGCCTTATGTTGATTGATTCTATTCATGGTTAATCATCTCTCTGCATGTTTCTCATTGAGGGTTGTTCATTGCTTGCAGGTTTGAGCGTGCAAGACCTGTGAGTATGCTTCAACACATTGGTTGCTGAGAATTTTTTTGTTTTATTCCATATTTGCCTTGACATTAGTTGGAAAGAGCTTATTTATATGTATTATGATTGTTGAGATTTAAATTGTAGTGGATTTGAGAGTTTTGTCATAAATTTACATCCAGAGTATTTCTTTGCTAGAAATGCATGGGATTGAATAGATGTTTTCCTTGGCTTTGACCTGGAACTGCAAAAATTTGGCTAATGCACTAGTTAGCAGTCTTTGTATAAATATGAACTATGGATCTGTGGCATAGAAGGCCTCGTGGTCAGTCTTTTGGCTGTAAAATTCAGCTGTTTTTTAGTTGAATTTAACCATTTTATTTGTGTGCTTAACTACGTCAAAGAACATCCGAGAAACAAGATATTTAATCTTAAAGTTTGTGGAACATAACAATGTAAAGTTTTATTAAATGTTTGAGTTTAGCAATATAACTTTTTATATTTATGTCTATTTACTTTGTACATATTCTACATGTTTATAAATATAAGTTACTATTTGTTATAGAACAACTAAAGATTAGAATTGTATTTGGCTTCACTTTCACCGCGTATCTTGGCAATTGACGAAAATGGAATAGAAAATTATATTTAACCTAATTGAGGCTCTATTTTGATGACACATTTTTGGCTTTTATTAATAAAATATATTTTCTTAAAATTTGTTATAAGAAAGAAATGTTTTGGAAGTTTTTATTGATGATTTTGTTTAGTTGAAATTGTATTAGAAAATTTTTTATGAATAAAAGTTTGAAAGTTAAATTAGAATTAATATTTGATGAGTTTATTTTATGGGAATTGTGTTAGGAAGAATGATTTATTATTAAAATTTTAATATTTAATTTCAAATTTAATATTTTATTTATATAAAAATACTATTGAAAAAATAATTACTGTAATATTGTTTTTGTTTTAAAAATTTTGGTAAAAAAAAATTAAAACAAACAAGTTATTTTTCATTTGTGAAATAAATCATTAAAATGTATCCAACAAAATTGAGCCTTAATTTCATACACCAATCATGAGTTAGTGAAATTGGTTATACTGATTACATAAGTCAATTTGACCTTTAGTTTGATCGACTATATGGATTACATAAGTCAATTTGATCATATGATCCCAAAATGATAAAAAGAAAAATATATCAACCCTTTACTTAGTTCAAAAAAATAAGAAACAATTGCAACATAAAATTGATATTGATACTCTTCGATATAAAATTTTGTTATGCGAAAATCGATTACTGTTTAAGAGTGTTATGTGTATTACGGAAAAATTTGTTATTGTTCAGAAGTGTCGTGTGTTACGAGAAAATTGATTATTGTTCAGCTATATTACTTTTTCAACATAAAAGTGATATGTAAAAAAAAAGTATTATACGGAAATTGATTATTATTTATGAGTGTTACTTTTTCAATATTAGAGTGATACACGGAAAAAAATGTTACACAAAAATTAATTATTATTTGGGAGTGCTACTATTTCAACATAAAAGTGACACATGAAAAAAAAATATTACGCGAGTATTTGGTTATTGTTTAAGATTGTTACTTTTTTTAACATAAAAGTGATATGCAGGAAAAAAAAAAGTGTTACGTGAAAATTGATTATTGTTGAAGAATGTTACTTTTTTAATATAAAAGTGATGCAAAAAAAAAAATGTGTTGCACGAAAATTGATTATTGTCCAGAAGCGTTACTTTTTCAACATAAAATTGATAGGTGAAAAAAAAATGTTGCACGAAAATTAATTATTATTTAGGAGTGTTACTTTTTCATTAAACAAGTGATATAAAAAAAAGAAATATACACATGTAGATGTAGATGGTATATATGAATTCGTTTCACAAATAACTACATCTTTATTAATTAACTTTAACCTATTATAACGATTTGTTAATATGACAGATATAGCCAGTAATCATGGATGCGGGAAGTATAAACAAACATCTTACCATATATAAAGCGTGAGTTCACAATAAGTCTTCTATCCTTATTTACCGGTATCTAGTTAGGTTTCCCACCTGTTTCTATAATTATGTGTCTAGATTACTTTTTAGCCTTTTAACTTGTTGGATATCCTTTTGTTGGGTAACTGCCTAATTTATTCAACTGGTTACGATCATGGTTATTACCTTTTCAAACCATAAATCTTATATATTTGTATATGTGGGTGTAAAATTATTTTGCTTTGCTGATGCTATGTTCCTGTTGTCTCTCCGCTCTCTTTGCTTTATTGTTTAGTTTCTTTTTCATTGTTTAGTGGCACAATTTTTTTTCTATGGGTTTCTTTTCTTTTTTTCCTCTTTGCTTGTTTTAGTTGTTTCTTTTACTCTCTGTTTTTTTTCCATCTTCTTGTCCGATTCTTTGGATGTTTGTTCACTTACTTTTTTTTTAATTTATATTTATTTTATTTCTACTTTTAGTACATCTATGAATTTTTTATGAGTCAAACAAGAGTGAAACTTTTTCCGTTCTTTTTCTTCCATTTTCAACTAATTTGTTTGGCTTGGAAAATTTTGCCTTTTTGGATCTTTCAATTGAATACTTCGTTTTTCAATTACATGGGTTGTTTTGGTGACATATCTATGAGTTTTTTTTACTTACCAACAAAATTGAAATTTGTTGGCCTATTTTTTTTTTCTGTCGATTGTTTACTGCCTATGTTTTTTGTATTCCGCAAACTTACCTTTTTATTTTAAAATTGTTATTTTTATTGTTTTGACTAATTTTGGTGTTTTTAAACTTTATGTGTTAGGATTTTTTTTAATTCCATAATTTAAACTTTATGGGTTAGGGCCGTTAGACTTTAGTAGTCAGAAATACTAAATATTACAAGTTATAATTTTAAATATTTAGATTGTTAGAAATGAATAAAAAATTTTAGGGTTTTATAATTTTAATGTCAACAAATTTTACAAGTTACAATGCTAGATAATTAGATTATTCATTTGGATTGAAAAATTTACAAATTAAGAATTTGAAATCATAAATGAAGAAATCATAAATACAAGTTAGAAATTAACAAATGAATAAAATACTAAATTTTATTCATAGTTGACGGTTTAAACTTTGAACTTGAATGGTACATTAATACAATTGCAAAACATATTATGATATACACGAATAAAACTATACAAATAAAACTATGACATTTATATAAAAAAAATCTATAAATATCAAAATTATAATATTTGAAAAATATAATAAATTATTTCAAATTTTCAATAATCTAAAAATATACAATATAAATTTTTTCTTCATTTTTAATAAACTAATAGTCATCGTCATCGTTATTGGCTCTCTCGGTATTGGTGATAGGTGAATTAGTAGTATAAGTAGAGGAGGTAGAGTCGTCATCACTGGCGACATCTAAATCAAAATATTCTTCTATGTCTTGTTCTTGTTATATTCAAGCGGTTTTACTCCAATCATTTACTAAAACTTGAATCTCTAAGGATACGTGGTTCAAACGCGATCGGATCTCGTCTAAAATGTTACTACCTTGACTAAAAATTTGTTTTACGATAATGGGTGATGTCAGGGGCAGCCAATATTTCTTTGGCAATCAAAGAGATGATGGGGCACATTGTCGTCTTCTTCTTCCACCATTATAATACTTCAAACTTCTCAATACTATCACACTCTAACTTGTTATCACTAAAACCAAAAGAATTGGTTAATAATCATCAAGTTCCGCACTATTAGTACCCTTGTGTCTTTTTTAACGATTCAAACATTTCTAAACAGGGAGGGATAAAGGAAGATCCAATATTTTTAGTTGAAATTGTGGTTAGTACTAGTACTAATGGTACTACTAATAGGAACTTGATGACGAAAATTAGTAGACTATTCCTTATATAATGCATCTATTATATTTTCAGTCTCATTTATGTAATTACTTACATTTAATTGTAATTGTATAATTTTTGGATCATGTGGAAAATATTATTTTAACATATCATAATATAAATTTAAATATTGTTCTAAACCTTTAAATTTAAAACGAGGATCAAGAACAATTGCAACTAAATATAAAATTAGAATTTCTTTATAATAATTAAGACATTTTTCTAACAAATGAAAAATACTTTCCATCAAAGCTTCGTCGTTGATATGATTTTTTTAACACACCAACTATTTTATATACTTCAACTAAAAATAAATAAAAAGTTGGATAGTAGACACATGAAAATATACAAGTAGCATTCTTAAAAACTTTTAAAACTTCTAACAATTTTAAATAAGAATTCAATGAGCAGGAAGCAATACAATTCCAAGAAAATAGTTATCAATATAAAAATTACATAACAATGAACTATATTTAGAAGAATCATAAAGTAAATCATAAGTTGAATTCCAACAATTTGGAACATCTTTTTTAAATCTTTTAGGTTTTTATCCATTATTTTGCCCCATGTTTTTATTAAACTTGGATGTCCGGTCAAATATTTAATTGCAACTTTAATTGGTTTAATATGACTTTCTAATACACTTAAACCATTTTGAACGGATAAATTTAAATATGACATATACATCTAACATGAAAAAATTTCTTACCTATAATTGGTATGCAAGTATTTTTTAATTCTATAATAGATGCATTATTAGCCGATGCATTATCAAAACTAATTGAAAAAATTTTATCCGTCAAATTATATTCTTTTAAAATAACAATAATTAATCTAGATATATTTAGGGTCGTGTGAGAATCATTAAAAATTCTAAATGCAATAACTCCTTTTTGTAGAAACCATTTTGAATATATCCAATGACAAGTTATACCTATATAACTTATTCATTTGTCAATGATCACAGTAAATATCCGAACATATTGAAAAAAGAGAATCTAATCTTGAAACATATTCCGATAAGTTATTTTTTTTCATTTTTATGAATTTTTTTAATATCATATGTTAAAGTTGTTCTAGGAACACATTTAACTTGTGAATTTGCATTTTTTTTGTACTAATCTTACAAAATCTTATTTTTCACCAAATGAAAATGGTAAATGTTGTGTACAAACAAATCTAGCTAAATCATTTCTCCATTTTAAATCACTAAATTTAAATAAATTTAAATTACTAGAAGAAGAACTTTGTTGAGCGAAACCGGTTAATTACGTTTGTGACTTGTGAATGTTGATTTTTTGAGGATGTATTTTCTTCAAATACTTGGTTAGTGTACCATATCTGCTACCAATTTTGAAGGCGTCTGATTTCTCGCAAAAATTGCATTTTGCTCTAATAAGAATTCCATCGGCATAAAATTTTTTTGTGAAATATTTCACAAATATTTCGAATTTTGGATTCATTGGTGGACAACAACTTATTGGTGATGGATTTGCACTTTCATCACCAATATTAATTAGTTGGGATGAAAAACCAAAACTATCCATAATATAATTTTTATTTATAAAGATTAAAAAAGAATAAGGAATTTAAAGAATACTATATAAAAGTAATAAATTAACTATCAATTATAATAGAAACAATAATTATAATTGAATTTTATAGAATTTTGATGCTTGAGAATTGAGAAGGAGAGAATTAGAATATTGAGAAAGAAACGTATAAGTTGTGTGGAAAAATGAAAAATTAAGAACGTATTTATAGAATTAGGAAAAGAAAATAAATTAAAAAAAAGGAGAGGGAAGTGAACGGTCAATTATTTGAGGATTGACCATTCCTCACTTAATTTGGATCATTTGAACGTTGCAATTTTTTTTTTTTTTTTGTTACAGTCTTATGTGGATTTTTTTAATAAAGGCATGCAATTTTTTTTTCTTTTCTTGTTATAGGCGTGGATTTTTTTTTTAATAATGGCGTGCAATTTTTTTTTCTTTTTTTGTTACCGCGCATGTGGATTTTTTTAATAAAGGTGCGTGCATAACACGCACTGAATAGCTGTCGGTGCTTACGTGGCGCCTGAGCTTTTTTTTTTTAACAGACGGTTTGGAACCGAAACCAAAACTGTCAGTTCCAGTTTCGTTTCCGATTTTGGAGAACCGTAACTGAACCATCAGTAGACAGTTCAACTACAGTTCCAATTTTGTGGGCCTCTGATTCCAGCTCCGAAACCGAAACTTGTTATTCTAGTTCCGAAATCATTAGGATGGCCATGTATACATTGAGAAGGCCACAAATGATAAATAAGTCATTGTATTGAAGAGTTTTGTTTAAAGAATTAATCAATTTTCCACTCTCTCTCTCATCAAGTCATCCGTACTGCAAACGTTCATTTTCTCTGCTAGAAAGGCTAACAGAGTTTGGTTAAATAACTAAAATGCATCATTTTTAACTTGGATGACAAAATAAATGTTTTTGTGTAATATCCATGACTATTTTGATAATATTTCCTATAACGAAGCTATTTATTGATCTCACTTCTCATCAAAGCTTTGGGGGAACTGGAAGCTGACATTTATACAGTGCCGGATGATTTCTTCAAGGCACAAAAATTACAAAAAAAAATCATAAACCTCGTAGAAAATATCCAAAGGAATTCATTTTACAATGAGAGCGCTTCATTAAATAATAGCGCAACTATCCTATCAATAATGAAGCACCAAGCATCCAGAACATTTGCCACCTCTCAGAATTTACACAGACAAGTATGTTAATTGGCATTTCCCTTCCAAGGGAATCATCCGAACATGCGTGTCTCCTTGCTCCACAGAAACCCAATCCCTCAAAACCTCCAAGAAGGTGACCAAAAAAAGTGGATCTCATATTATTGTTACCTGAAGCTGGTGCTCAGTTTCCAGTGCAGCAAAGATTCAGCTTCCTAACGGACTGGAAGGAATAAGCTTTATTGAGGGACCTGAAGGGCGGATAAATATGTATACAGAAGCCAGAAAGATCTACCAGCCGCTTTAGAAGTTACAGCAGAAAAATATCTGCATTTACACAAATCAGGATATCCGAGCGAACATCTTATTCACGATTAACAACCTGGCTCCCGCTTCAGAAGGAGCCCACTTGGGGAGCCAAACATCATACACTACAGAGGAAAAAACAAAATATGGCAAGTTTAGCATCAAATATATATCCCATGATAGGAAACGATATCCGAATAAAGAAAAAAAATAAAAAAAAATTCTGATGATTAAACTACCCTGAATTTGCAGTGATTCATTTGCAAAATTTTCATATAACAAGTTCAGATTATCAGATTGATACAACTTTCCGTGATAATAGTTTGCATATCCAAATCCATGGAACTGGTGAGAACATGTTTTTGTAGCAAATCAAATCAACTGACTAAAATTTCCCAAAGGAAAATCCTAAAAACATTTATGCAGAATGAAAGGCATTGGGCTGGTAGCATGTTGCTTCAGAAACCAATCAATTGTTCAGGATATCAGGGTGGAAGATCAATTTTAAGACAAGAAAGGAGTGTAACAAATGAATACCTAATATCATGCAGAAAGTTAGAAATGAAATCAACTCCACAAGAAAATATTAAATAAAAACAGATCGGCAACAAGCTGCGAGAGTGTCATCTTCTTCATACAGCCATGTCCTCCCCCTCCCCCTCCCCCCTCCCCCCACCCCTCCCCAACCCCCCCTACCTACCAACCGCTCCACCCTTTTTATCCTTTTCAAGAAATGACACCCACATTCCACTTACAGAGGAATACAATGAAGGCTTGAGCATGATAAATATCACGAAACAGAATTACATTCGGCACTGAACGACAAATAAGAGTCCTGTTAACTGCACTTTTTTCGTCAAAATGAGAAGGTAATTTGGACTAACAGGATGCCGCAGATTTTTCCCCCAAAATACTTGCTGAAACAGTCAAGCACTTGAAGATAGTACAGGAATCTTGTTGCTTAAAGTAAAGGGCTGAATAGTTTGAGGTTTGAGGCTCTCAAACTAGTTTCACTTTTCTGATATTCCTTTATTTTGTTTAGGCCAAACCAAGGGTAATGAGTCCAAAGATACAAAATCGTCAATCAAAGAGTCATTAACCACTTTCCACTATTTCCAACATCACCTCAAGTTTGATAACGCCGTTTCATTCTTAATCAAGCAATGCAGAAAAGTTTGCAATTCTTTCAAGGTAGGGACGGTGACAAAGGAGAATAAAAGAAGAATTAAACAGAAAACAGAGCTCCAAGTATGATAACAGGCACCATCCCTTTTTTTAAAGAAAAAAAATATCAGTTGGGGAGATTGACAGTTAAAGTATATCATTTCGGTGCCGATTCGAATTCATACAAAATGAACCAAACAGCCCGTATGCATCTCCCTGTGACAAAGATAAATCGAAGTTAAATTTTTAGACAAACTCAAAAGAGATTGATGACACGCTTTTAGACAAGCATACAGAATGTAGACATATACACACCCTCAGAAATTAAGTGATATGAGACAGCAACCACAGTGCACTTCTCTGTATAAAAAACAACAAAACTAGTATCTCCTCTCAAGGCTCAGAACTAAGCCTAATTACACTGCAGAAAGGACAAGAAATTTCAAGACAGACAAAGGACTTCTAAATCGTAATTTTGAATAATTAGATTCCTAAATGTTAAAATTCTAAATTAAGATTCAGACATTATCAAAGAGGTTAACAACAACTACGCCTTTATCCCAATAAGTGGCGTCGGCTATATGGATCACATTTTGCCACCATACTTGATTACATGATTTCTAGTATGATCCCATATCAAAGAGGTTAACAAATCTCACAAAATTTTCGACAATTTACAGCAAACGTTGATGTCCCCTTTTAATGCATAGATATCCTATGCTACGTTGATTCTCGATCAGGAGAGTTCAACATTAACCATCGAGTTTTATAATTTCAAAATTGAAAAAACTAACATTGACAAAACCCTCGTGATCATACAATCAGAGATGTCTATTATAACAAAGTCTATTGTTGCACGATTCCTTGTATATTGAAACATCGGTCAACCAAATAAAGCTCATTTTCATCATTATCGTAACATCTGCTTCTTCAGCTTTATCAACAGGCTTTTGTAATTTTTCCTCCTCTAATTCTACAAAATCTCAAGTTCTTTGGTGTTCTAGGTGCATACAAAGCTGAATTTCAATTCTTTGGCCAAATTAATAGTATCTTGCATTTGGGAATTCATCTGAGAGGTAGATTTCACCATTATTTAATCACAATGTGGAAGAGACTAAACTCCAGTTTTTAATTTTACACTAGTGCATAGGCTCAAAAGGATTCCACAATCTCAAATCTTGAGGGAGTTTCCTGAAGTCAGGATTAAATGATCCAATCTCTAAATGGCAGAGTTGGAAACTTATCAGGAAAATTCCAAGAATAGGTCGATTGACTCAATGCCCATCCACAAGATGAAAGATGTACTACCCAAGGCAAGAAGCCACTGAGAAAGTTCAGGTTCCAAGAAAATCCAACAAACTGGAGTCACTGTTGGTAAATTTGTCCTTGACTTTAGAATAGTACGATTTTAACTGATTATCAGGTGCTATAAATCAAGAATTGGTTGCTACACATGGAAAATTTTCATACTATTAACTCTAAATCAGCAAAAACATAATGAAGCGCTGTAGCTCTATAAGTAAACTGCCACCACAAAAGAGAGGATATATTTCAAAAAAGTTAAATGAACAAAAAGAGGTAAGTGTAATTTTCTGTCCAGAAAAGCATAATGGGTGTCTAGAATGTAAAGTGTCATACAAACTTGGTGTTCTCATTTTTCCTTGTTTAGCATTGATTAAATAAAAATCCAATCTCATAAAAACTTTTTTCGCCTTTACAAATTCTGATTCCAGAACATGAAAATGAAGTTATCGTTATCTCCTTTTACCCTCTCCCACTCCCACTTCCCTGCTGCAGAAAAAATCTTAGGTGAGAACCCAATCTCTCACCTCTTTTACTTTGCAGTTTTTTTATCTTCTTCTAATTTATGCACCATTCTTTTGACGCATAACCTAAAGATAACATTGAAGCCATAACATTAGTGGAGGTTCACAAACTCAGAGATTTATGCATTTTTTTTTTCTGTTTCAATGCGCTTTGGTTCACGGTATTATTGGTTGTTTTAATATATCAGCAGCCTATGTCATATAAGAGTTTAGGGTTGAAAGGCTATTTTGTAATTTCAGCATTTGCTGGAAAAGCCAACAGCGATAAGCCCAGGTAGCTGTATCTCTTCTAGGCTAATATCAGAATTAAGCTTTCTGTTGGAGTCATGCTTAGGGTGTTAAACCTTAAGTTCGATAGCTGTCTCCTCAAAGGTAGACAAATTCAATTAGGCTTCTTGTATATTTCAACATTTTTCAAGTTGGCTTTGAGAAACTTGGCTTCTCTGCCCTCTATCAACTTTAAGCTTTCCCAGTTCCCAGGTTTGCTTAGTGCTTAAGCATTTTTAACCTTTAAGTCCACGTGTCTTATAAATATGTAAACCTGTCATAGCATTAGGAGTAGTGGAAGTTAAAGTTGAAGATGAAATGATGTTTGGTTGAATTTATGTTGTTGTGCTTGCCATTATTAAAGGCAGCCTCAACTTGGCTGGTTTATGCTTTGAACTCTAAGAGGAGTTCCTAAAACTTCTACTTTCATTTGTATTGTTATTCTACCTTCTTGCCTTTCAATCCTGAAATTTCCTGTTTCCACTCTTTCTAGCTTCTGATGAATTTGAGATCAATCCCATGTCCACACGTTTCTTTTCCATGTTGCATCGTCTTACTTCTAAAAGTCTGTTTCTGTACATATATTCAGTAACATAAAAGTCATCTAAATTCCTCCACTAAGCCAACATTTAAATTCAAATCACTTCTTGAACTCTTATGCCCTTGTCAATTAATGTGGCAGTTCCTTCAGACACAATATTATTAGAATTACACTAAAAGTAATTGCACTTCTACATATGGTGCTGAAACCTTAGCAACAAACCCATTATTTTTATTCAGTTTTGGGTATTCAAGATTTTAGTTTCTCGACTGGAAAAGCACAAAACAAAACATATAGGTTTGAAGTCATTTGCTTTGGCACTGGTGACAGAGGGAAAAAGAAAGGGAAAAGGAAAAAGGCGTATTTCACAAGTCATCTTCCTCTACTCACCCACTATTTCAGACCATGCTTTTCCCTCCTGACCCACTGTCCCTATCATCAGCTTTTTGCCAGCTGTCTCATGAGGTTCATGGAGAGAAATTGGAAGTCATATAAACTCCAAGTTTATCATAAATGGGCGGCAAAATAACACATCCTTTTCCAAACAGGATCTTCATAAGAAATTGAAAAGTTCCAAGCATCTAATGCAGAACAACCCAACATTTGATAGAAGAATTGCACGTAAGTTTAGCAAATTTTAAGCATAAAGTGCATGATAAAAGTAAAGCACATAATCACTAACCTTTATATTGATGCAAGAAGGTGGAAGACGGGGGAATTGAATATTTAGTAGAATGAGTTATATCAAAGCATAGCACAGTATCAGAATGAAATATCAAGAGGTTTGAGTCTAAAAATAGCTATCCATATACTGCAATAACATCTATCCATACAAAGAAGCATACATTATGTCCCTTAAGCCTCACTTGGAGGAGTACGTAACTCAGCATTCAAGAGAAAGGCCACAGTTCTTTGCAATTACACATGGAAACAAATTAGAAAAAAAAATGCTGATTTCACCTGAGTTGAACTTGGCAAAATATAACTTGCAAGTTCCTCATTTATAAATACAGGCAGTGGTGGCATTTGGCTCATTATTCCTGGCATATTCCTCATGCTGCAATCAAAACATCAAATTTAAAATTAAAAAAAAAAAGAAACAAACAAAACAAAAATATCATCTTACCAAAGAAGCTTTTAAAGCAATGAATTAATATAAAGAAGATTTAATTTATAGAAAGTTTTGACATACTCATTCAAAATTGAAACTAAATTGCTCCTTGTCTGAAGAAAGAGATCAACATTTTCCTGCAACTGCTGATGAACGCTGGAATCAAATTTCATCTAATAGGTATGACAATGAAATGAAGTTATTTTTCTGTTTTGGCAGGTCTGTGAAAGAAAATACAAAAAAGCAAGACAATTTCGCATACTGCTTACAGAAAAGAAATAATATTATTTTTAAACAGTGAATAGGTGCAAGGCGACAGTTTGTATCACTTTCTTTACTGCCAATCAAGATTTACCACTTCCTCTTCTCTCTTGAGAGAAAAGGAAATGGAGGAGCCAGAAAGGCATACGAGCCATGGGGCAATTGCAAGGAAGGAGGTGCTAAAGAAATCACATAGTTGAAGCCATATAGTCTGGTCATAAGAAAGAAATCAAAAATTGAATAAGAACTACACCTCTAGCTATGACATGAAGACTTAATTAATGACTTCAGTGGATCTCTCCAAATCAGATTCGTCCTCTACCTAGCAGGGGTTAGATAGGCACAAGAGCTCATTTGATCGGGCAAACAAGATGAGTGAGACTACTTCAAAACAAAAATAAGTGCACTCAGAAAATACTTAGAATGTAACAATAAAATAAAATAAAAACCTTTGTTATGCACCAGCTAAAAGACAATGAACCCTTCTCATTATTCAAGTATGCAACGAAAGGACTAAGCCAGCTAAAATGATTTTGATATAGTCTGTCTTTCTTATTGGAAGAGCTAAAATGTTATTGGAAGAACTTCTCCAACGTGACCTGTAATTGCAAATAGACCTAGACTAGTAGGAAAGGATGCAATTACCAGTGCTGATTCTATTTCTTTTACTATAGATGCTTGATGATTCAGGGTTGCTGCTGCAGCAACAAAAAACCTTCTGTACTAAAACTATAAGAACAAATAAGAGTAGCAAATGCTGTGGGTAGTAGAGGCTAAAGCAGCTTAGAGCTGGTACTTTGCTTCAATTGTGTTTTCTATAGCATGATGATCGCTAGCTCATAGGATGGACCAATATTAGTTTAAATCCCATTGTTCATTCTCTTCTCTAATAAACTTAAGAATAGGATGACTTCACATATCTTACAGGATATTACAAAGCCCATTTCAATAAAGTAAATGCTCTTCTTGGCTTGAATGAAATGAATCAAGCCACTATAGATGAATCATATAAAGTGCCCATGAATGGTCAAAAGAAGACGAGGTAGGCATGAAAACTAGTCATCTTCAAGATGAATTACGTCGTGCAGTATAGAGATTTTGCTTTAACTAATTATTACATGTAAAGCTATAGAGTACAGGTGGGTACTTCAATATCATGATGCACCAACCTCAGATCATCCCCTCCTAAAGCACCAGGATTTCAAGATTGATCTGTTTAAGATCCTGGAATCCTCTTCAATTCAATGTGGATGCATAAAACACACTCAGATAGATTCACCAGGGCCATGTTTACATACACATATGCATACAATCCTTAGATGACTGAGAACCTCAAAAGGCAGGGTCCTTGGAACTACCCTCTTTACCAAAAGGTGATCTAAATTGTGTTCCCTAGCCAACACCGGGCATTCCCAGTAGTTGAACCAAAAAAGAGCAACCAACTTGCAAGTCTGGTGTTGCCTTCTACATTGGACCAATGGTCATAACATGTGCATCTGTATAATATTTCCGAAGAGTGAAATATATTATGAGAAGTTTGGTCTCTAATAAAATATGTCTTTACCTACAAATAAAAATCCCAGAGTTCATACACTAAAAGTTCTCTAACATACAAGTCGTTACATATTTTTCTTTCTTTATTTTTTTTTATTTGCTATGAACATAAATTTTCTCTTACTTCACGACAAGCACCTGAAATAAAAAAATTCTCTTAGTTCCCCAATGAAAATTTCTCCCAATGCATTTTAAATGTATCTTGCTCTCCCACTAAGTCAAACTCCCAAGATAAATGAATTCTTTCATGGGAAACCAACCCGGCCCACCACGCAAATAGGAAGAGCAGGAAATAGAATCGCAGGTATCTTCCTTCAGGAGTATATCTGCCACACCCAAGTTTCAAGATTTAACTGAGAATAAAATTCTCGCGACTAGGAAGGGAGAATCCATGCCAAGCTACAAATATTTGGGCTTTAAAGGTGTTTAAAGCTCTTTACTTGTACCAGTGATTGATTATAAGGCTGGAGTGTACAACTAAGCCTTTATCCTACTATGTGGGGTCGGCGATTCTAAAGGTGGAGTGTAAGAGGGAAAAAGCCAAAATGAGTACATGTGTAGTATAACCATAATATATGCATGATTGTAATGCCAAGTATTTCCCAAAGCCAAAAAAAGTGGAAAGGAAGTAATTGAAAGGTCACAAAATATAGTTGCAACTAATATATACAATGGCAAGCTAAGACAAGCGTTGTGTAATAAAACAAGTGCTACTTTAATGCCAAGTTCATAAACATCTTTTGCATTGTGTATTAAAACTTTTCTCCAGGAATTCACATTCTTCTACCTATGAGATTATTCACTTTTTTAGGGAGCCTGACGTCTCTGATATGTTGTAGGTTGTCTGGGTATGTGGCAAGGATTATGTCATAGAACTGAAATTATCAAGTTCAATAAGAATGAGAAGTAAAATAATCCATGGCAGGAGAAATTACCTCAAGTGTGGTAAGATTAGCTGAAATTTGACCAAGAACCTGGCTGTTTTCTTCTAAGAGATGACTTATTGTCCCAATTAAAGCTGAAACTAAGATCAAATGAGCAAAGAACAATATCAGATTTTGTCAGCACATTATGAAAGAGGTCATAACATTATCAGAAAGGACAAACCACAGAGCATTATCAGCACACTATGACAGTAGTTATTAGAATATTCATGTCACTTGGAAACTATGTTTGCTTGGAGGGAGAGAAAGGAAATTGTTAATGTGAATGAAGAACAAGCGTTTACCACATTATGTTTGTTAAAGAAGGGGAAGGAAAGTATAGAAGTTTTCACCTGCTACCTTACTTTGAGCAATAATTTCAAAGAGGACAATTTCAGTATCTAAGGGGCATTTAATAACACTGTTGGCTTTACTTTGCTGTAATCAAAATCAAACTTTTAAAAATATAGATGACATTGATTATGCTTTGAGTACAACAAAATGCTGTTGGAAACAAAACTATTTTTTAAAGCAGAAGACATATGTATGGCCTCTTGCAACACATGACAAAACATGCCCCTTACCATTCTTTAATGAAGATAGGACTCATCAAAAACCACTGCTTAAATAAATCTCATAATCTCATATGCCTTCCCCTGTTTCCAATCAACTTCCTTACCCTCTCCTTGCACCTGTACACTTCCCACCTTGAACTTGATCTTCATTACACCCATCAACACATGCCACTCGCTTTCCTCCCCTCTTTACTGCACCACTCTTCATAAATCTTACACATAACTTAGTGCCCCACAACCCCTAGAACAACCAGTTCCCCATCAAAAACCACGCCAACCACAACCATCTCTTTCAGGGAGTCATCTTAATTCTCTTTCACATCTTTCCTTCTTTTTCACTTTTCAAGAATGGAGATTTGCCAAAATCAGATCACGATATTCCACTCAGTTTCTTCACAGTTTAAAGGAAGACAAAATAATTATAGAAAAACACAAAAGAGTAAAGGGTATAGGAAATAAACCTAGATAATTTGCATGCATGAGAGGAAAGATGAAAATAATTCTCAAAAAAAGTGTCAAAGTTAGGTGTTAAACAATTCCTGGGTTCTGATTTGATCAAGCAAAAGCTTCAATAAATGATTTATTGTTCTTCCCAAAAAAAAAAAAGAGTAAAACAAATGCTAAAAACAGCAAAAAAAAAAAAAAAGAGAGTTTTAAATGTTTCCCTTCATCCAACCCCTCATATTCTGGATGAGAGAAAAATGGGTAAATCCACTCTATTTTTGCTAGCTGTCCAACCACAACAGTTCCTATTAAGGGACTGGAATTTACTCACACTTTCATTCCTCCTTCAGTCAATATTTCACCCCAACCACACTGTGACTCTTCTATAAAATTCAAAAATTAAATTGTTTTGTAATTGGATTATAACTTGATATCGAAAATTTTATGCTTAAAGTATGAGTCATTGTCCAAATAGAATTTGCAGTCTATAAGTGCTTACATTCTCTTTTTGGTCTATAGAAAGTAATTGCAGGAAATGAAAATGAGTTGTATGCCAGATTGTTTACAACCTGAAGATGTAGCATCACTCTGGTTACGAGCTTGAAGTGGAATAGAATATGCAGCCATGTTCATTGGTGAAGGTGAAGTGATATTAGTCTTCAAGCATGATTCAATTCTATCCTGCACAAAATACGAACAGAGCTTCAGTGAAAATATTCACAAGAACACTCCAAAGTCATTTAGGAACATTAAAAGAATGCAATAAACCAGTTCCAAGCCAGAAACCTAGAACACATCTACGTAAATGAAAAGCCTGTAAGTCTTAGAAACAGAAGACAACATTTGGGGCTCAATCGAAATTTCAAGAACCTTTTGTACAAAGACAAACCAGGTAAATAAAAAGATCCTTCATCAAATGTTCACAACACTCAAGTAAAATTTTTCAAGAAGCCATGCACATATAGCCTGTAACCTTTTTGCCTGACTGTGTTAATGCAAGTACTTTCTTTTGAAAAGTATATTGGGTTTGCTACATTCAATGGGAGCTGAATACATGGCATAAAGCACAACTAGAAACTAACAGATGCTTAAAAAGTATAATATACCCGCTGAAAAAAACAGAAGGAAATTAAAATTTAAAGAAGACTTGAACCTGTTGAGGCATCAAGTTAGTCACAATAATTTCATGCAAAGAAAGACAAAGTGACTGAAAGCCGTAAGTTAGTTGTCTCAGATAAGATCACCATTATGTTAAAAGTCGAATGAGATACATACACCATCCAAGGAGAGGCAAAGCAACTAAAAGCCTAAGTTAATTATCTCGGATCTTATTTCACATAACTATTGCATTTTCTAGACATTGATCCACGAAATTTCTATAAAACCCCAGTCAAGGCTCTAGCAACAAGAACATTTTTGGTTTCAGAAGGTTTCCAAAGTTGCAGTTAATGAAATTGACACGAGATATTTCTTATACTAAGCAAATTAGGTAACCATCAAATTTCAAAGTTGAATTTGTTCTATTCCGTTATATGTTGCAGGAAATCTACACTGTTGTTTGGTGATTTTGTGCTAAACTTTAATATGAAATAGCTCAGCCTAGCTCTAACTCAAAGTGTTTTACTGTATTATGGAAAAGAACATGTTAACATAGTAGACAAGGTGCAGACAAGCATACCCTCCTATCTTTGACTTTCTTCCCCAGATTATGGTCTTCCAGTTTTCGCCTTTTTCTCTGCCAAATAATATTGATATAAGCATTTTCACTTAACTTGCAGTTTTCTCATTTTAGCATGTCACATATGACAGAAAATCAAAGATAAAATCAGTAAATTAGTGTATCAAATTTTCACATTCTGCCCTTCTGCAATTGCAAGAATTCCTACAAGAATTCAGTAGCTCACCGTCATCCACCTACATCTCAAAGCAACATCACGAACAGTTTTGTCTCGAAGTATGGCCGCGATCTTAATATACTTCATTATACTAGGCTCATCGGCAAATCTACACATTTGACAAGAAAGTTTATGTTATGTCTGAGTAGGCTATTAAAGAAGCTCCTACCAAGTTGATCAGGAAGATTGACCAACAGTTAGGATAGAAAACCAAATCCAAATTCAATTTGTTTGTTGAAGATCATAGGATAAATAAAACATACAATTAACTGAGATTTGTCAGGCAGAGGACAGAAATAAACAGTAAAAGATGATACCTCTTTGTTTAAAGTGAACCCATTTAGATAAAGTATATACCATTTCAACAAACTTCAGGTTCCTTCCTTTCTCCCCCACCTTAACTCAAACATCTTAAAATGATAATTTCAATTTTAACAAATTGCATTTACCCATTTTATGTTTCAAACAAACAGTCTGATCTTCAATTCAGAGGTTTCACAGCAGAAAATAATTTACTCACACACAGCCCCAGAAAGATTCAAATTCCTTGTCTCAAACTGGTTGTGCCAAAACCGTAAAAGTTCAATCATAACAAATAGTTTGGTTTCTCATGCAGAGAACCAATTCTCAAAATTAAAACAAGTAACTTGTACATCCACATGGGAGGAAACACAGTCATCCACCTTTATTCTTCACAAACAAATAGCCCATTCACATTTCACAACAAAAATCACATGTGACAGAAAGAATGACATGCAAAATTGACATAAAAAATCTGAAAAAGATTATGGAGAGAGTGTACTATCCACATATCTAGAAACAAACTGCATGATAAACATTTTTCAATCATTGTTAGGCATACATGTTAGATACATGAACAAGGGTCACATTCAAATGTGTCTTCGCAAATATAGTTCTCATATAGGAGTCCAAAAAAGACAAAAAAATAGGAGAAGTTCCAAATGGTTGAGAATGATAACAAGGATAAGAAAGATAAGAAATTCAATTATGTTACAGTAGACAAAAGGAAAACGAATCGCAATGGCAAGGAGCTTAGTTATAGGGGTTTATACATAACATACAGCATTTGATGTCATTCCCTATGCCTTCAATGACAAGAACTTTTAAGTCGTGTTATTTCTTAAGAACCTGCTGTTTTGCAAATACAGTCACTAATCAAGGAATTATCTTGGTCTTTCCCAAACTAAAAGTTTGTACATGAATTCAAGTTCATTTCCCTGTTCCCATGCATTTGCTGACTTCAGTTGGTATTAGAGCTCAGGTAAACAGTCAAGAGCCAAACTGAAAGAAATTAAAAACACTTAAATGATTGGCCCAAGGGATTGTAAGCCAAAAAAAACTGTTACCTGATGAGGAGATTCAAAAAAGAAATATTCTCCATTTCTCACACGAAAGCTAGAAGAAACAAAAGGAGTTACTGACACAAGCTGCTACTAAGTCTTTGACAAAATTCAAGATGAAAAGGAACTTACCATTCTGATTATCTTAAAATTGGAAGGAATGCCAATAAAAGGATGTTCTTATCGTTACTAGACTAGAAACCAAGTTCAATTTTGATTCAGAAGGTCCCAAAATAGTCATGCAACTAATCATGGTGCTTCAGCAGATAATGACTGTGCTGCCAAACCTTCCCTTAGATGCAAGCTGTTTCCAATTTAATTTCTAAATTTCTTTTGTTTAAAGGTTTCTAGATTATCAAAAAATTGAGGCTATTCAAGTACTTAATACTTTATCCATGCCTCTGGTTGAGGCAAACAAAGAAAGTAGGAAAAAGGCTTACTATGCTTATCATGGGAAACACAATTACAAGGATAGCTTACTCCAACCTGAGGAGAATTAATGTGAAAAATCCAATTCGATAAGGATATGAAGGATACGAAACTGAATTGGGTTAAGTTGTTGTAGATACTGATATAAAGGACAAGGAATTCAATTAGATTACAGCATTAGATATTAAAATTGTAAATATATAGTCCCTACAGTTTTAAGTCACTACATACTCCTGGTCTTGAGATCTTTCTTAAGACCGTGAGGATTTCCAGAAACAGCCCCTAATTAAGGTTTTCCTGTTGATTTACAGAGACCAAGGTTTGAAAATGAAAGAAAATTTAATTTCTTAGTATTCTCCTTCCACAGGCATCAGAGGAAAAAATAAGACCAGTAGAAGAACAAGACCATATCCAAGTATCATTGGGTCAAAGGTTCTTGTTAGACATGAAACGGAGCTAAGCCAGCAATATCCTATTCCAAGATAGTTACTCTTCAATTTTCTAATACAAGTCCACAAGCTAGGTTAGTTAGAGTAATAACTTGAACAATTTAGCTACAAAGTTCCTCCTTCAAGTTTTACAATGGGACTCCAGAAGCCATGTTCCTTTGCTAATAAGAAATAACAAATACTTGAATAATCAATACCTAACAAAGTTTTGGGACAAGGCAAATCTTTTCAATCAAAATGAGTTAATATGCACATGAAAACAAAAACAATTTTGAAAATAAAGTTTTATCTTTCAGAAACTGGTCAGAGCCAATATTATCCAAGATATATTACTTAATTTTACTCGGTGTAATTCTAATATAAATATATGCCATTCCCAGATTTCCTTAGATCTTATTCGCCGCCTTCTATAGATTCTCCTTTACTAGTTCATTCACTATTGCATTCATCTTCCTGCAAAATTTAACAATTTTAGCATCCTACTCCCACCTTGCAGCATCTGTTTCTGTTTAGTCCCAATGCATCAAGAACTTAAGATGTTCGATAAATATCTCTACATAAGTCATTTCGAAATCTTTATGCTTTTCAAACTTCCAAAGTTTGACTACTTAAAAGAATATCTTAACCGTTATGCATTCTCATCCATCAGTTAGTACAAATGTTCACATCCTGACTAGGAGTATAAGTACTCTAAAAACATTCCTGAATAAAAAAGAAATTACACATCTTCATTTCTTCTTTGTCTTTCATTCTTCTGCCTTATCCTCATTCATAAAAAAACCCCAAAGAAATCATGGTCAATTGGATTAAAATATAAACAGAAACTAACATGCTTACTCACTCTGATGAACAAAAAACAAAGGACCAGAGCAAACAATAGAATGGACACCAACTTCTTTTTAATTCTTGAACTATAGACAACTCCACACTCAAGTTAAAACATTCTATAATCCTTTCTAATTAACAAACTACATCAACTATCCGAAAAGCACGCATTCCCAGAAAATCTTAAAAAACTATTACCTAGTAGCATCCATCTTTACAACCTGAAACAAACCATTCAACAAACTTTTTTAAAAAATGGAAAACACAGAACCAAAACCAGCAATTATGCAGACTACAATAGAACCATGAAAATACAAAAATTATATCCATAGATAACAAAAATTATATATATATAATATACACCTACACAAAAGACTGGAACTGACTACCTACTTGGCAAGTCCTTCTTCCAACTTATACTGTTCCTCAACAGACCACTCAGCGTCAAGCCCAGCATCGTGCTTAAGCCCCGGCACCGTATCAAGAAGAAGACCCGGCTGAGGAATTCCTGAATTATTATTACTGCTACAGCTAATCATCCCAGTTGGAGTTCCAGAAAACTGAACAATTCCTCCAGCTGTGTTACTTACATTTACATTCAAATTTACCCCATGCCCATGGTAACTACTATAGAAATTCCCAAACTCTGAAACTGTGCTCGGCTGAAACGAAACCGCTTGAACTTGGTGATGGTGATGATGGTGAAAATTCACCCCCGAATTCGACTCAGTCGCCATTATGCCAAAAACTAAATAAAAGAATTAATCAAATTCTCGCATTACAGAACTCGCACCTCGAATTTTTTCCGAAACGAAGCATTTCTCGGAAAATGTTTTTGACTGATTGATTCAAAAATCAAACTGTCTTTATCCAAATTTTACGTAATTAAATTACGAAGCAAAACTGTACAGACGCGGATTCGAATTTCGAGTCTGCAATTCGACAAATTACATTGTGCGAAGATTTCATCCCATGGGTTAATGGAGATAATGGAGAGTGAAATGGAACCCTAAATTGAGCTGTGAAGGTCGGAAAGTGTGTTATGGGTAAGCAAACAGGAAGGAAAAAGGCAATGGATAGAGATAATAATAATAATAATAAATATATAACTGTTGAAATGAATAATTTTTATTTTATTTTATTGTTTATTTTATATTTTGACAGAGAATACTTTTTGTTTTTTTTATTCGTTCTTTGAATTTGAGTTTTTTTTTTTTTTTTTTTTTTTTTCTGTTCCTCTTCTTGTTTTGAATTTTGGAAGTCATTTTCTAATACTTTATACTTTGGGAATCCCAAAAAAATTATGATCTGGTTAAGGAT
Organism: Ophiorrhiza pumila; assembly: GCA_016586305.1. Classification (NCBI taxonomy): domain Eukaryota; kingdom Viridiplantae; phylum Streptophyta; class Magnoliopsida; order Gentianales; family Rubiaceae; genus Ophiorrhiza; species Ophiorrhiza pumila. The sequence goes on from BLIW01000011.1 coordinate 15,016,950, forward strand.
TATTCCAATTGCTTGTTCAGTTTTTTATTAGTTCTTTTAACGTTTAACCTCAAAACGTTTTTTTTTTAAGTTTTTATAACTTATAATCTTCAAAAATTTTGTTAAGGTTTTAATCATAATTATTAAAGTTTTAAAAAATATTTTAGGAAATTTGTTGTTGAACCAAATAACTTTTATTCCTTCTCAATTTAACAGTTACCACTTACTAGTGAAACATGTGAAATTAAAAAAATTAAAACATTTTTTGTAAATTATTTTGTTAGCCTTAATTTTATATTATTACAATGATAGCAAAACTTTTTCAAAGAAATTGTGATATTAAAAATTTTTGGTTTTATTTTTAGAAATAAAATAAATTAAAAAGTAGTTGTTGAGTTAGTTATAATAACATTTAATTTTAAAAAATTTGAAGACGTTAAAAGAATAAGAGAGTCCATTAAACCAGCAACATCTTAACTCTTTTTAAATATATATTATATATTATAAATAATATTTCTTTATACTTTTGCTTGTGTAAATAGAAATACCATTTTCTTAAACTAAAATATGTAAAATTAATTAAATTTATAAAACATATATGAAAAAAACATTAAAAAAAGAGGTTTGATGGTCGAAATAATAATAAAAAAAGTAAACCTTCTATTGTCTCCTCTCTGTTGCCATCATGTTTCCAAAATCAGGGATTCTTCTGTGAAATAGGTTCATATATAGCATGTTTATTTTTTGTGTATTACTTTTAGTTTTATATATTAATACTTAATAAGCGAAAAAAATTGATACTTTATACGGCAATCAAAATGATACACTTTTGAAGTTAATATTGATAAGCAAAAATTGATACTTGCGAATAATACGAAAAATTGATATTTTATACGTGAATCAGAATGATACACTTTTAGAATTCATATTAATAATAAGCAAAAATTGATGTTTTATACGCGAAAAAATTAATATTTTACACGCTAATCAGAATATATGATACACTTTTGGAATTAATATTGATGTGCAAAAATTGTTACTTAATACGCGAAAAAAAAGTTGATACTTTATACGCCAATTAGAATGATACACTTTTGGAGTTAATATTGATATGCAAAACGTTATACTTGATACGCGAATAATGCAAAAAAAAATTGATACTTTAAATGTGAATCATATACTTTTAGAATTAATATTGATACGCAAAAATTAATACTTTGAGACACTTAAAGGTTTGATCAACTTATTTTAATGATTAATAAACAAGTATGTTTACTAATGACTAATTTGATAAGTGTTTGTGAAAAATAGTAATACAAATATGCAAAAAGAGGGGATGCTTGGAAGATCAAAAAGTGAAAGACTTGGAAGTCTTAGAAAAGTTAGGGTTACCCTTGACTCTAAATCCCTACATATTGTAAGTAAACTCATTGAATTATTTTAACTTGTTAGAAGTTCACAAAATGAAGTTTAAATGGTGCAACTTTTTCAAATCAAAGTTCTCAAAAGAAATTGATTTCAACTTCACTCAAAAACCCTAAGAAAATAAAATATTGAATAAAATAGCAAAAATATTAATTCAGATGACCCTAAGGACTTTAGGCCGTCCGAAACTTCATCTTTGGTAAACTTAAGATTTTCTTGTAAAATAGGTTCGGACGACAATTCAAAGTTTCACCCGTCCGAATCTCAATTTTTACAAAATATTGATTTTTACCAAAAATTTCAATTTCGATTACCTTAAGGAGTTTCAGAAGCAAAACTTGAATTTCACTGAGATTTATATTTGGACAACCCTAGGGAGTTTCGGTAGACTGAAATTGTCGTGATTTTAAACTTAGATTTTGAAAATTAGATTCGAACGTCTAAAACCTGTGCAAAGTTGTTCGAACCTAATTTTTTCTTGAATAACATATAGTTTTTTAAGCATTTAATGCCCACCTACGCTTAGACCATTTTTGACCATATATAATGAAGTTATTCCATTTGAAAAACTAACAACCTTGAGCTATTAATTTGTGAAAATCCCTCTCAAATATATTTTCAAACTGAAAAACTATTATCATCCAACAAAATGAGTTGAGCTTTTAACTTGTATTTGAAATTCACTCATGAGCTAATATTCTTCATTGTATTTATTACTTGTTGGATAAAGTCTCTGAGCATTTAATAGATTTCATCCACTTTTGAAGAGACCATTCATTTCTCACATATAAAGTTTGGTAAGGTTAACAAAGTTTCTCCTAGATAGAGAGTAAAACAAATCATTCTCATAGTTTAGTGTAACTATTGAGGTGATTTTACCTTGATTGTATTGATTTGATTTGAGATATTTGGATCTCACCCTTAGTGAAGAGAACAATTTAGTGTATTTGTAAAATCATATGTTCAAAAGGGTTAGGTAGTAGATGTAGAGTATTCCAGGGATTTGAACCACTATAAATTGATTGTATATCTTTGCCCTATTTTTTATTGTCCTATACTTGATTAAATACCTCATCATTATCTTGATTCTCTAGATCATTAGTGAAACTATAACTTGATTGATATATTTGTGATTGTGAAGAGTTAACATCTTGTGTTTGTGACTCCTCTTCTTGTGCAAATTGATCATTAACATATTGTTTATTAGTTTTGTAATTATACAAGTGTTTATAATATCTCTTTATCATATTTCTATTTTATCCACGAAGCATATTATTTTAACCTCTAACTAGTAAAATTAAAATTTTATTGTATAAAGTTTTATTAATACTTGATAAACTTAATTCACCCTCTCCTCCCCCACTCTTAGATTACCTTAGGGCCTACAATTAGTATTACAACAAGGTCTTTACCTAAATAGGCTTAGAAAATCTTAGAGAAAAGATCATGACAACTAACAATGAAATGTTCATGGAAGGTTAATCTATCTCTATGCCTCAATTTTCAATGAAAACAACCACTCAAATTGAAGAGATAGAATGAAAATTTATCTCAAATTCATAGACATTGAAATGTGGTTCATAGTTGAGGAATGGTCCTACATGACTCTTATAACTATAGCAGGAGAAATTAGAGAGAAAAAGAGAAGGAGTTTAACGAATTCGACAGAAGAAATCTCACTCTAAATGCTAAAGCAACAAATGCCTTCTATAATTCACTAGATGTCAATGAGACAAGTAGAGTTAAAGGATGCAAATATGCACATAATATTTGAAAGAAGTTGAGAGAAATCTATGAGAGAACCGAAGATGTAAAAGAAGAAAAGAGTCACTTTTGGTAGCACAATATGAAAGCTTTAAAATGAAAATCAATGAAACCATGATAAAATATTTTATAGGTCCATTAGCATAATTATAGACTTAGAGAACCTAGGAAAAGTTTATTCTTTAGGTGAGCAAAATAGAAAAATTCTAAACTCACTACCTGAAGAATGAGAGTCTAAGGCAATAGCTATAGAGGAAGCAAAAATTTGAGAGAATTTATTATTGGTCATTAGCTCCCTCATGTCCTTTGAATTGAAAATAAAGTCTAAATGCAAAAAAGAAGAGAAAACTAGAGTTAAAAAGAACATAGTACATAAGGCTGCTAATGAGGATAGTGAAGATGATGAGGATAATAAAGAGAGTAATGAACATGATGAGAATGATCTAGTAAATAAATTCAAGAAAGGAGGAAATTTTAAAAAGAAGGAAAATGGAGAATCCTCTAAAATTAAAAAGCATTTCGAATACAACCAATTGGGACACTTTATTATAGATTGTCCAAGGATAAAGAAGGAATTCAAGGAAGACAAGAAAGGTAAGAGAAGAAGCTTTAAAGTGACTTTGTATGACAACCAAGCAGGTGAGGAAACAGATGTTGAAGAAGGAGTTGCTAACATTTATTTCATGGGTTTTGAAAGCCAATAGGTAAGTTTTGAATCTAGTTGAAATGATAGCAATAATGAAGCTGATGAACATGATGAACTTGAAATCTATGTGGCTAAAATTGTTGATGAATTGAAAAAATATTAAAACAAGAAACTTAGAGAGAAAAAAGTAGAAACCTCTAAGAAAAATCAAGAGATAATTACCAAGTATGAATGTGTTGTAAAAGAAAACAATAAGCTAAAAATAGAAAATGTGGAGCTTATATTAGAAAATATCAAGGTTAAAGAAGATATAAAAAAATATGATGAGGTAAAAGAGGAACATATTGATATGAAGAAAATAATTAAAGACCTTAGTGATTGCTTAACTAAATTCATTCAAGGTAAAGATAGCTTCAAAAAACTATTAGGTGGTCAAAGGGTAAGAAATGGTAAGCAAGATTTAGGATATGAACATGAAGAAAAACTTCAAAAGCCAACCATAAAATTTGTAAAAGCTACTCATAACTCACATTATCATAAACATAGAAATGGAGGTCAAAGTTCTAGATATGGAATGCATCTCAACATAACCTTGGGATGCATAATTCACATAGCTATTATAATAGTCATCGTAGGTATGGAATGAATAACATACAAAATTATCATAATAAAAGTGGAATGGCAAATGCTAAACCTAGATTTGGTAGTGGTATAGAAAACTTTTTAAAGCCTCACACTATTTATCACATAATTTATGACTATTATTGTAAAAAGGGACACACCTAAAAAAAGTGCTTTGCAAGAAAAGAAGTAGAAAATGGCTCAAAATCTAGGATAAGATAAGTGACTAATTCACAAGAACCATTTAAAACATTGATTCCAAAAGTCACACCTTAATTCTTGTATGTAGGCGTGTCAAAGAAAAATTCAATTGAAGATAAAAAATGGTTTCTTAATATTGGATATTAAAGGCACATGACCTTGCTCAATAACCTGAAAATCAAGAATAAAGGGCATGTTACCTTTGAAAACAACAAAAAAGGGAAAATTATTAGCATTGAAAATGTAGCTAATAATGAAAACAATGTAATTGAGAATGTGCTTTTGATTGATGATTTAAAATTTAATTTGATAAGTGTTAGTCAAATTTGTAATAAAGATCTTGATTTGTTGTTTAAACATGATAAATGTATGATTCTTAATCCTAAGGAAGATAAGACAATTCCTACCGATTCTAGGTTTAATAATGTATACACTCTTCATTTGTGTGAGATAGTAGACCAAGACATGCAATATCTTAGTGTAGTGTATGATACAACATGGTTGTGGCATAGAAAATTAGCACATATAGGTATAGATCACATAAATTCTTTATCAAGAAAAGAATTAGTTAGAGGCTTACCTAAAAAAAGTTTGAAAAAAAAAGTATGTGATTGTTGTCAATTTGGAAAACAAATCAAAAGCTTATTTAAACCTAGAAATGTAGTATCTACCTCAAAACCATTAGAACAAATCCACATATGGATCTCTGGTCCATCATAAGCCACAAGTTATATGGAAAAATATATACATTTGTAATAGTGGATGACTACTCAAGATATACATGGGCAATATTCTTAGTTCATAAGAGTGATACCTTTAAGGAATTGATGAGTACCCAAAAATACGTATTTTTATGCACTCATTACTTTAATTTGTGCTTGTTTTTGAGTAATTATTTTGGTTTTATGTGTAGTTATTGTGTGTTTTGTAGGATTCGGAGCATAAGGAGCTTTCAAGGAATAAAATCCATGTTTGAGATGAAAAAGAGGCAAAAATAATACAAAAACACTCAACTTGGATCGCCAAAGACAAGATGGTACAAAAGGAGCAAAAATCAACAAGAATAGAACGTATTGGCATGGTTAAACATCAACTCACGCAACGATGCAGGAAGCAAACAAAACTAGATAGAACACAAAGCAAACTTCAAAAGTGTATATCTCAGCTTCTACTCAACAAAACGAGGAGTTCTTGAATGTTTTAAAAAGATCTATAAGAGTAATAAAACTCTTGTGTTTGAAGTTTCTCCCAAATCAGTTAGAAAGATTGTCAAATATGAGTTTTAAGTAAACATCCACCAAAGAACACAAAAAATCAGAAACCACTGTCACAGTTTGGGAGAATTATCATAACTTGAGTTCCCCAACTCCAAATTGAATTATTATTGCATTAGAAAAGTAAGAGGTAGATCTAACACTTATAAAGACCATAAAAGCTCTACCTAGAAAACCTTTAAAAGGGAAGACAAAACTGCCCCTAAATTGCTTACTAGATGCAAAGGATTCTGCCAATGAAATCGTGCATTGGCATGGCCATGCTTGTGGCCACACCATGAAACTTCATCACAACCTAGTTCTGCTTGAAAAACCTTCAAAAGTAAAGACAAAGTTATCCCTAAATTGCTGACTGGACGTAAGGATTCTGCCAAGGAAATATTGCATTGGCATAACCATGCTTGTGGCCACGCCATGAAACTTCATCACAACACAGCCATGCTGCAACCCACGCCAAGCTCAAAAAATGCTAAAGTGTTGTAGCATAGTTTGCTGCAACCCATGCCAAGTTATAATGCAACCAAAGTGGGTAAGTATAACTTGGGCAGAACGTAAGGTGAAGTTCAAACAAGTGTATCTTTGTCTCCACTCAACGAAATGAGGAGATTTTTTATGTTGTGGAAAACCTTCAAGATTACTAAAACTCTTGTGTTTTAAGAATATCTCAAATAAGACAGCAAGCTAGTCGAAATCGAGTCTCAAGTGAACATGCAATGAAGATTGCTGAAAATCAGAACACAATGTCACAATTTGGGTGAATGGGTATAACTTGAGATCCACAATCCAAATTTAATGATTCTTATTGCATTAGAAAGACAAGAGGTAGAGCTACAATTTTCTTGAAGACCAAAATTCTTAGTTCTTCTAGAAAAATGCTCACAAATGCCGAGAAAAATGCACCATGCTGCTGTTTTGAACACGAGAAATCTGCCCATAAGAAATGACCTTAGTGTAGCTAAATGCTTGGCTATGCCATGAAACGTTTTGCATAACATAGGTAAGCATGCAACTGCTATGAAATTTGTCAGAGACCATTGTACTACTCTTGAAAATTGCATTACGCTCCATAATTTTTAATAAATAGGGTACTTTATATAATTATTGATTTTTAGCCATTTCACTTACTATTTAAGCTTCCTTAAAGGTTAAGTCTTGTAAGAAGTAGAAGGAACCAAGTAGAAAAACAAGTAGTGTCGAGAATAGTAGTAGGTAGATAGTCAACTTAGATTAGATTAGAATTCTCTCTCAATCTTGTTATTCTTGCATTCTTGGAGAAAAAGACTAGTAAACTCTTAACTCCAATGCATGATTTGTATTTAGTTTGAAACTTCAAAGGGGAGAACTACTCTTTACTTTTATTTCTTTAATTCTTGCTTAATCTTGCTATTGTGATGTCTTGTGAAGCCATGAGATGCTAAATTTCATAGTACACTTGGATATTGGTTATGAGTTTTTGATTTCTTGTGATATTGTATGGATTTATGAAATGGATAACTATTATTATGTCATTGCATACTTAATTGTTAATGGGTTTGCCCTAGTAATGATATATTTAGACTAGGGTGTGACCATAGATGATTTCATTAGTCTAATGAATGAATCTAGCTTGTAGTATGCAAATGGTTTTGGAATACTTTACGAAACTCCACCTCTCACCATAAAGGGGAATCCATTTAGGTGTTGAACTTTAAAAAAACCACTCTTGAGTGATTGCCTATGGGTAAATGATAAGGTGAATTTATTCACTTTTTATGTAGTGTTTATACTTAGTTCTTTGGTCGTACTTGTTCCTTTTGATTTTTTTTAGTGTTTTATTTGTAGGTTTGTCGACCATGGTGGAGGCTTGGAAGAAGAAAATCATACGGGAGTCAAATTGGATGTAAAGTGGAGAAAAAATTGAAGAAAGTTCGTGATGGTATTGAAGAGCTGCTCCACGTCGCGACGTGGGTGGACGTCGCGACGTGAGACCCTCCACGTCGCGACGTCAAAAATCCGATTTAAAGTTGATTTTTGGCTGGTTTTTTTGACGAATTTTGAGAAACTTCCCGAGAGTTACGTCGCGACGTCGGGACCCTCCTACGTCGCAACGTGGTTGCACATCGAGACGTGCGATCATGCACATCGTGACGTGCGTGGACGTTTTGACGTGCGATCGTGCAAGTCGCGACGTCGGGAAAAAGTGCAGTTTTACGATTTAATTTTGGAAATTTGCGATTTTGGCCCACTTTGAGGCTTCGTATCCGACATGGTTTTCATTAAGGACTTGTGTGGTAATATTTTCATAGAATCATTATAAATAGAGCTAGGGTTATAGCTTTTAAAGGGTGTGACAACTTAGAGAGAGCATTAAGCAAGGATTTTCCTCTTTGTGATAACTAGGGTTTCATTATTTTGGTTATTGCAAGAAGATTTTGCAGCTGTACGGATCGGGAACATCATTGACTATTGAATTCATTCTTTTAGGAGTAAAGATTTCTTCCAAGGATTCTCAATTCGAGCTGTTATCTTTCCTTTTAATTTATGTTTTCAATATTTTGCTTCATTAATAATTATATCATGATGATGTTCAATTTAGCAATGCTTGGCTAAACTTATTGTGCTTCCGGGATTATGAATAAGGGTTTTTGTACTTAATTTACATGCTAAGTTCTATCTTATGGTCTTTGTGGAATAAGTTTTGCTGTGTTCTTCATAATTATGCATGATTTGGCTGGATTATGTATGATGAATATTTTCTTAAAGTGCAGTAAATTATTTAGAGATAACTTGCTTTAATCTTGGCTCTTACCATATAGGAGGATTATAGTGGGTTGTTTGGAATCTTTTGTGGGTTGGTTGTGAATTTGTTAGATTGATTTTACCTTAACTCTTGCCTCTCACCACATAGGAGGAGTTAAGGGGGTTAGTTTAGCATTAACGTGACTGGTTCGGGCGTTGCCTCTTACCACATAAGAGCGGTTGAACTTGAGGGTTTGGTTGAGTTGGTTAGTTGAACTAGATTCCGGGTTAATTAAGGAAGTAAACTTTACCTCTTACCATATAGGAGGGTTTAATGAATTAATTAATATTTAATTAGTTAAGTGCCTAAATCATTCCTTGCCTTTTACCACATAGGAAGGCGTGAGTTATGTTATTTACCCTTGTTTTGCATGACCATAGATATAATGAATGTGTGTGCTTTTTATGTATCCTTAAAATATAATCTCGGGAGTACACTTTCTTAATTGGTAATTTAAATCAAATCTCCTTCTTTGTTTTAGTTATTTGTTATTTGCACTCTTATTTTTAGTTTGATAATATAAAAATCCAAAAATATTTTCTTAAAGTTTCAGCACAGTCCTTTCCTCGTGGGAACGAACTTGCTATACTTATACCATTAAGGGGTGTTTAGTATTATTTTTGAGTAGGGGTAAATAACAACCACGATCGTATTTTATATACACATATTTGCCCCCATCAAATTTTGGCACCGTTGCCGGGGATAGCAGTCGTGTTGAAATTTTATTTTGTTTATTTTATTGTAGTTTTAGTTTTCTTTAGTATACTTGTTACTATTTATTATTCTTCCTTGCATGCCCAGGACAAGATCTCTTGGACTAGCTGAATATCAGTACGACCCGAAACTTGCACGGACTTTGCGTGTTAAGAAGAAGTTGGAATTTGCTACAATGGCTGCACAAGAAAATCAGCCCAATGTTGTTGTTCCTCTAGCGCAGGACCTTCTGATTATTCAACCAGTGGTACCTCCAGTTATTCCACCAGTACAACTAGTGATACCGCGGCGTCGGTATGGTGATCATTATGAGCCTCGAATGGACAACTTGGATTCACCTTTTATTGACACTGGGGAACATTTTCAAATTCTGTCGGCTTTCATTAATTTGATTCAAAATGGTCAAGTTTTTCATAGGCTGAGTACTGAAGACCCACATGCACATTTAAGGACATTCCTTAAAGTGTGTAATACGAGCAATCTCCCACATATCCCGCATAATGTCTTAAAGAGAATGTTGTTTCCTTTTTCTCTTCAAGGAGCAGCTGAAAGATGGTATGACTCTATTAATGGAGCGAGAATTGAAATTTTTTATGAGGTTGCGAAGAGATTTATGACCAAATACTTTCCTCTATCCCGAATGGACAAGATCCGGATGGATTTCATGCAGTTTTGTCAAGGTGACAATGAGTCACTCATAGAAGCTTGGGATAGATTTCTGATGTGGGCAAATATATGTAATAAATTGTGATCGTGGTTGCTATCTACCCCTAATCAAAAATCAAGTTAAACAACCCCTAAAAGTAGTTAGTATAGCAAGTTCGTTCCCACGGAGAAAGGATTGTGTTGAAACTTTAAGAAAATATTTTTGTGTTTTTGTATTTATCAAACTAAATAATAAGAACGCAAATAACAAATAACTAAAACAATGTCGGTGATTTGATTAAAATTCAAGTTAAGCAAGTGTACTCCCGAGATTATATTTTAGGGTTACATAAAAAGCACATTCATACATCTTATCTATGGTCATGTAAAACAAGGGTAAATAACATAACTCACACCCCCCTATTAGGCTAAAGAAAAGGAATGATTTACGCACTTACCTACTTAGATATTAACTAATTCGTTAAACCCTCCTATATGGCGTAAGACAAGGTTTACTTCCTTAATTAACCCGGAATCTAGTGCAACTCCCAACTCAACCAAACCCTCAAGTTCAACCGCTCCATTAGGCTAAGGCAACGTCCGAACCAGTCACGCTAATGCTAAACTAATCCCCATAACTCCTCATATTAGGCTAAAGGTAAGAATTAAGAAAGAATTAATCTAACAAATTCACAACCAACCCACAATAGATCTCAAACAACCTACTCTAATCCTCCTATTAGGCTAAAGGTAAGATCAAAGCAAGTTATCCCTAAATAATTTACTGCACTTTAAGAAAATATTCTTCATACATAATCCGGCCTAAAATCATGCATAATTATGAAGAACACAGCAAAACTTATTCAATAAAGACCATAAGATAGAACTTAGCATGTAATTAAGCACAAAAACCCTTATTCATAATCCCGGGAGCACAATAAATTTAGCCAAACATGGCTAAATTAAACATCATAATATTAATGTTAAAGCACGATATTGAAATCATAAAATAAAAGAAAGATAACACCTTGAACTGCAAATTCTTGGAAGAAATCTTTACTCCTAAAATAATGAAATCAATAATCAATGATGTTCCCAATTCGTATAGCTTCAATTCTCCAAGAATAGCCAAAAGAATGAAACCCTAGCTATTACAAAGAAGAAAAGCCCTTGCTTAAGCTCTCAAAGTTGTCAAACCCTCAAAAGCTGTAACCCTAGCCCTATTTATAGTTATTCTATGAAAATATTCGCACATAAGTCCTTCATAAAAGCCTTGTCGGAAAAGAAAACTCAAAGTGGGCTAAAATCCTAAATTTCCAAAATTAGGTCGTAAACTTGCGTATTTCCCAAAGTCTCGATGTCCCTGATCGCGCGTCAAAACGTCCACGCACGTCGCGACGTCCAGGGTCTGACATCGCGACGTGGGAGGGGTCCCGACTTCGCGACGCAACTCTCTGGAAATTTCATAAAATTCGTCCAAAAATTTAACCAAAAATCACATTTTTGACGTCGTGACGTGGCGGGTCTACATCGCGACGTGCACCCACGTCGCGACGTGAAATGTACAGACATCGCGACGTGGAGGTTGCTCTTCAATAATTTCGCGATCTTTCTTCCATTTTTCCTCCACTTTGTATCCCGATTTGACTCCCGTATAATTTCCCTCTTCCAAGAATATACCATGGTCAATAAACCTACAAATAAAATACTGAAACGAATAAAAACGAACAAGAACGACCAAAGAATTAAGTATAAACACTACATAGAAGGTGAATAAATTCACCTCATCAATTTCATGAACTTTTCAACAAATGCCCAAACAGTGGGTTGGAGCCGGGAAGAGAGCTAAATTTCTTTTGCAATGGACTCAATTTCGATACTATGCATTTGGTAAATCTTTCAGCTGGAGGAAATTTACGTGATAAATCACCAGAAGAAGTTGAAGAGATTTTTGAGCGTATAGTAAGTAATGAGCTGATGTTGCCCACTGCAAGAAGTAACCATGGGAGACGACAAATTGGGATGTTAGAATTGGATAGAATAGCCAATTTGAAAGCACAAATAACAACCATGCAGACCCAACTATCCAGTATTTAGGCAGCTTTGACAAACAAAATCACACCATCTTGTGGATTATGCCAAGGAACGCATCATATGGATGAATGTCCTCAAGTCATTAATGAGCCAGTGCAGTATGTCAATTTCAACCGAAATACTAATTCAAATCAATGGAAATCTTCCAGTGGGAATCAATGGTATCAAGGAGGACAAAATCGCCCACAGTATAATGCATCAAGATCAACTTATCCACCTAGCTATGGAAACCAACAAAACACCCAAAGTGGTACCTCACAAGCAACAATTGATGTGATAACTGTGTTGGGGGCCAAGATGGAAAAGCTTTTTGGAGAATGCCAACAGCAACAAGCTAGTACGGATAAAACACTGGAGCTTTTTGGTGGAATGTTCAAGGAGCATAGAGCACTCATTAAGAATATTGAGACTCAAATAGGCCAACTCGCCAATGAAGTGCATAATAGACCAGCAGGAACTTTACCAAGTGATACTTTTCCTAATCCAAAGGGAAAAGAGCAATGCCATGCAGTTACACTTCGAAGTGGTAAGGAATTGCAATCTCCAACCATTAATGAGAAAGGTTCTCTAAAGGATGATCAAGATGCTGTCAAGGTTCTAATTGAGACAGAAGATGTTCTGAAGCAAGCTAAACATAAGGAAGAAAGTGCAAGTAAAGGGAGAAAGAAAAATCCTTCAAGTGCCTTTAACTTTCCAGAATGTGCTCCACCATTACCTTTTCCTCAAAGGATACAGCCATCAAAGAAGAAGATTTTGTTCAGCAAATTTGCTGAGATGATCAAGCAGCTCCATGTGGAAATACCTTTGTTGGATTTGGTGAAGACGGTACCTACCTATACAAAATTCTTGAAGGATCTTATTTCAAACAAGGAGCAGATTTTGCAATGTGAGGAGGTTATTCAATTGAATGAGGTTGGGCAATGCTTAATGAAGAAAAATCTTCCCCCTAAGCTTAAAGATCTAAGAAGTTGCACAATCCCATGTGGAATTGGGTCAAGATATTTTGCTAAGGCACTATGTGATTTGGGAGCTGGTATTAACTTGATGCCTTATTCTATAGCTGTCAGTGTGAGAATGGGTGAGCGAATCAAACCAGTGGCTATAACTCTTCAGTTGCCTGATAGATCCATCATCACTCCTATGGGTATCATTGAAGATGTTTTGGTAGTAGTTGATAAATTTACAATTTCGATGGATTTTATTATCTTGGATATGGAGGAGGATAAGGAGGTTCCTCTCATATTTGGAAGACTATTCTTGGCAACTGGAGATGCTTTAATTGGCGTACGCAACAAGACAATCACCTATCGTGTCAATGGCGAAGAGGTAACATTTAATGTTAATTACGCTATGAAGCATCCTAGGGACATTAATACTTGCTTTTTCATGGATGTGGTTGAAAATTCTGTTATTGCATTTAATCCTATGAAAACATGTAGTGTTAATATTAATGACTCTTTAATGCATATATCTAATTTTGAGTTGCTTAAAATTGATGAGAGTATAGCATTAGAGTTGCAAAACATGGTTGAAAATGTTTATCTTGATACTTCCATTTATGAGCTAACTGATAATGTTTGTGAGAAGCCCATTGAGGTGAGACCGATTGAAGTTCTTGATTGCAGTGGAAATAGGTTGAAACCTTCAGCTGAAGAACCACCAAAATTAGAGCTCAACTCACTTCCTTCACATCTCAAATATGCTTTTTTGGGAGATAATGACACCTTGACGGTAGTAATTTCAGCTACATTGAAACTATGGCAAGAAGAGAAGCTTATTAAGGTGCTGAAAATGTATCAAAGAGCAATTGGGTGGACTATTGCGGACATTAAGGGAATTAGTCCATCAATCTGCATGCACAAGATTCTTTTAGAAGATAATGCAATTCCAGTACATGATAAGCAACGTCGATTAAACCCGGCAATAATGGATGTGGTTAAAAAGGAGGTGATCAAACTTTTGGACTTTGAAATGATTTATGCTATATCTGATAGTGAATGGGTAAGTCCAGTTCAATGTGTGCCAAAGAAGACTGGGGTAACAGTGGTAAAGACTGATAATGACAAGTTGTTGGCAACTCGTATCATTAATGCATGGCGAGTTTGTATGGATTATCGCAAGCTCAACAAGGCAACCCGTAAGGATTATTTTCCTTTACCATTCCTTGATCAAGTGTTGGACAGAATTGCTGGTTATCTATTTTATTGCTTTGTGGATGGTTACTCTGGTATAATCAAATAACAATTGACCCAAGGGATCAGGACAAGACAACATTCACTTGCCCTTTTGGCACTTTTGCATTTAAGAGAATGCCTTTTGGATTATGCAATGCACCCGCAACATTTCAACGATGTATGATGGCCATCTTCCATGACATGGTAGAAGACATTATTGAGGTTTTCATGGATGATTTCTCAGTTTTTGGTCATTTTTTTGATAGGTGCTTGGATAATTTGGCT